>OZ030014.1:99078422-100482422 GCA_964023405.1 Apodemus agrarius | reverse complement strand
TGGATATTTTATTTATATTTTGAATGTCATCCCCTCCCCAGTTTCTCCTCTGCAAATTCCCTATCCCATCTCCCCCTTACCCTGGTTCTATGAGGGTGCTCCCCCACAGACCTACCCACTCCCACCTCACAGTCCTAGCATTCCTCTACGCTGGAGTATCAAACCTTCACAGGATGAAGGGCCTCCCCTCCCACTGTTGTTAGATAAGGCCCATTCAGTTCCTTCAGTCTTTCCCCTAGCTCCTCCATTGGGGCCCCTGTGTTTAGTCCTATGGTTTGGTACAAGCATCCACATCTGTATTGGTCAGGATCTGGCAGAGCCTCTCAGGAGACAGCTGTATCAGCCGGCTTTCAGCAAGCACTGTTTGGCATCGGCAATAACATCTGGGTTTGATGTCTACATGTAGGATGGATCCCCAGGTGGGGCAGTCTCTGAATGGCCTTTTCTTCAGTCTCTGATTCACCCTTTGTTCCTGTATTTCCTTTAGACAGAAACAATTCTGCACTAAAATTTTGGTGATGGGTGGGTGTCCCATCCCTCAACCATGGTGGTGGGGGTAATGCTTCAATTCTGGATATGGTCTCTACACATTCTCCTCCCCCCTTTTCTGGGGTATTTCAGCTAAAGTCATCCCTGTGGGGTCCTGGAAGCTCTTGCTTTCCTCGTATCTGGGACTTTCTGATTTCTACACCCAGTTCCCCATTGCTACACACCTCTGTTCAATTTCCTGACCCTCTGTACATCTCCTCCATCTCCTCCATTACCTGATTCTCCTCTCTTTTCCCCTCCCCCTCTTCTCTTCCCTCCCATTCTCTACTTTCCTTGATTGTTTTGTTCCTCCTTCTAAATAGGACTGACTCATCCACTCTTTGGTCTTTCTTTCTCTTGAGCTACATGTGGTCCATGAGTTGTATCATGGGTAGTCTATGCTCTTTGTCTAATATCCACTTATCAGTGAGTATATACCATATGTGGTCATTTATGATTGACTTATCTCATTCAGGATGATATTTTCCAGATCCATCCATTTCCTACAAATTTCATGAAGTCATTGTTTATAATAGCTGAGTAGTACTCCATTGTGTAAATGTACCACAATTTCTGTATCCATTCTCTTTTGAGGGACAGCTGGGTTGTTTCCAGGTTCTGGCTACTAAAAACATGACTGCTATGAACACAGCGGAGCATGTGTTCCTATTCCATGTTGGAACATCTTCTGAGTATATGCCCAGGAATGGTATAGCTGAGTCCTCAGGTAATACTATGTCCAATTTTCTGTGGAACCACCAGACTGATTTCCAGAGGGGTTGCACCAGCTTGCAATCCCACCAGCAGTAGAGGAGTGTACCTTTTTCCACATCCTCGCTAACATCTTCTGTCACCTCTGTTTTATATCATAGCCATTCTAACTATGTTGATGTTCTCATTTATGTAGGATTTACTGGTTTTTTTCCCCAAAAAATATTGAAAATTTACATTTATAATCAAATCTCAATTTTTTCTCATTTAAGGCAGTTCTGTCTTGAAATTTCAAACAAATCTTTAGTCTCCTTTGCCTATATTATCAGTGCTGTGTTGTTAAGTTTTGTTATCCAGCCTGCTTGCTTACACGTCTTTTATTATTCTGGTTTATTATTTTAAGTATAGACAGAAAAAAAGCACCAGCATCCGAATGCTTGTGAACCTGACTCTCAGACTATAGTATCAATACATATCAGAAATAAAGAGAAAAGTTAATCAGCGCAAAGAGGAACTTACTGTACATTACTGTAGGTTTGTTCAAGCCATGGAAACAGGGAGAGGTTCTTTTCTTGTTCTGAGTCATTGATCATTCAGGAGGCAAAAATTAAGACTCTTGTGACAACATCACATATCATACATAATTTTAGGATAGCCATTAGAAAAAAGTATTAGGAATTCCTCAGAAACCACTGCACTAAACCAAATGCATTGCATTCAGATTAAACATATGTATACCAGATATTAAAGCACAGAACTAAAAAAACAAAACAAAACAAAACAAAACAAAACAAAACAAAACAAAACAAAAACAAAAAAAACCCAAAAAATTGTTTTCTCAGGTCATCGAGAAGTCTGTATTTCTTGACAAAATTACTGTTGTATTTTGGATTTTTATACTTACAATAATAGAGACAGTATTTCCCAATAAAATTACACTTTTTACTGTTAATAATAATTTTCAGCCAGGCAGTGGTGGCACATGTCTTTAATCCCAGTGCTTGGGAGGGAGAGGCAGGCAGATTTCTGATTTCAATGCCAGCCTGGTCTACAGAATGAGTTTCAGGACAGCCAGTACTATACAGAGAAACCTGTCTCAGAAAAACAAAATAATAATGATAATAATAATTATAATTATAATATTTTTGCTCTTTTGAAAAAATGATGAATTTTCAAATTGTTTTAGCATAACCTTGTTTATACCATTTTAAGTTAAAAATCTGTAGTCTGATGGAAAGGCAATTTTATAGATTACTTCTTTATGCATAAAATACAGCAAATAAAGTTACTTTCATGGGGGTACATGACAAAATAATATCTGAGGAGACCATCAGCATGGAATCTATTTCCAAGCTTGATGTTTGGTCAACCCGCAGTAGGATTTTGCCTCTCTTTTGCCTCTTTAAACTTACTTCCTGCAACATTGCTTACATTTTTTTCATCATAATGTTTACAAAACTATTTCATATCCTTCTGCCATGTGTTCAAATCATTATCATGTGGAAAACATTGTTTGTGGAAGAGTTTAATATGGAATTTTATATAAATAGAGAGTAAACTATTTGTCGTTATACTCTTTCATAACATGAAATTTTGTTGACCCATTCAGGTTTCCACACTTATATGTAAATTTGCTCTTTTGTGGTTGTTTTTGTGAAGTTGTATTCCAAATTTGCTTTTTTCTTATTCAAATATAAGTGGTGTCTATTTTGTTTCTTTAGGGGGCTCTAAGAATAGAAGCACAGTAAACTTCTGAACACAAATCTTTTGTTGACAGATATTTCATTTCTTTTGGACAAACTTAGACTGCCAAGGGTCGGGCACCTATGAATTAAAATGCACAGGTCATGCCAAAGTATTTTGAAAGCAGGTTATCCTTTTGCATTTTATAAACTAATGGAACATGGGTGTGATTAGGCATGTATATTCTACATATATATGTCACAAATCAATATAAAGCAATAGTTAGTTGCTTTTTAAGTATACTCAGACAAACTAACACTAAATATTTTCAACCTTTCAGTGTCTATAGCAGTATCATATTTTGATTTTAATTTCCATGAACCCAAATTTTTGCTTCACTTGGAAATCTGAATATGTGCTGACGTATTTTTTTTATTGGTTATATTCTATATTTATATTTCATTTCCCTTTTCCTGGTTCCCTGCCCCCCAAAGGTCCCACATGCCCTTTTCCCTCCTCCTGTTCCCCCATCCACCCCTTCCCACTTCCCTGTTCTGGTATTCCCCTACAGTGATGCATTGAGCCTTTCCAGAACCAGGGTCTACAACTTCCTTCTTGTCAGACATCATTTGGTATGTGGATTGTGTCTTTGGTGTTCCAAGATTCTAGGCTAATATCCACTTATCAGTGAGTGCATACCATGGGTATTCTTTTGAGACTGGGTTACCTCACTTAGTATGATGTTCTCCAGCTCCATCCATTTCTCTGAGAATTTCATGAATTCATTGTTTCTAATGGCTGAATAGTAAGTAATCCTCTGTGTATATATACCACATTTTTTTTATCCATTCCTCCGTTGAGGGACATCTGGGTTCTTTCCAGATTCTGGCTAATATAAATAGGGCTACTATGAACATGGTGGAGCATGTATCCTTATTACATGCTGGGGAATATTCTAGGTTTATGCCCAGGAGTGGTATAGCAGGGTCCTCTGAAAGTATCATGTCCAGTTTTCTGAGGAACCGCCAGACTGATTTCCAGAGTGGTTGTACCAGCTTGCAGTCCCACCAGCTGTGGAGGAGTGTTCCTCTTTCTCCACATCCTTGCCAACACCTGCTCTTTCCTGAGTTTTTAATCTTAGCCATTTTGACTGGTGTGAGGTGAAATCTCAGGGTTATTTTGATTCTCATTTTCCTAATGACTAATGATGTTGAACATTTTTTAAGGTGTTTCTCAGCCATCCGAATTTCTTCAGGTGAAAAGTCTTTGTTTAGCTCTGTACCCCATTTTTTGATAGGGTTATTTAGTTTTCTGGGGTCTAACTTCTTGAGTTCTTTGTATACATTGGATATTAGACGTAGGATTGGTGAAAATCTTTTCCCAATTTGTTGGTTGCTGATTTGTCCTTTATACAATGTCTTTTGCCTTATAGAAACTTTGTAATTTTATGAGGTCCCATTTGTCTATTCTTGATATTAGAGCATAAGCTATTGGTGTTCTGTTCAGGAACTTTCCCCCTGAGCCAATGTACTCAAGGGTCTTCCCCAGTTTCTTTTCTATTAGTTTTAGTGTGTCTGGTTTTATGTGGAGGTCCTTGATCCACTTGGAGTTGGGCTTAGTACAAGGAGATAAGAGTGGATCGATTCTCATTCTTCTTCATGTTGACCTCCAGTTGAGCCAGCACCATTTGTTAAAAAGGCTATCTTTTTTTTCCACTGTATGTTTCAGCTCCTTTGTCGAAGATCACTTGGCCATAGATATGTGGGTTCAATTTTGGATCTTCAGTCCTATTCCATTTATCCATCTCCCTGTCACTGTACAATACCATGCAGTTTTTAACACTACTGCTATGTAGTATTGCTTGAGGTCCGGGATACTGATTCCCCTGATCCCTAAGTTTATTTTCAAAACATCTCTTCAAGTACTTTGTCCATGTTAAAATCATATTGGCCTATAATATTTATATATAAACCCTCATACATTCAACAAATATATACAGATAAATAACATATTGATTATAAATGCGTGCCATTCCAAATTATTTCCTCCTTACATATCTCAATTGTAATATTTATTTGTGTATACAATATAAAATTGTAATGGTTTTTGTCTCACATACTGTGAAGTACTGTAAATATTTCAACATAAATATAAAACAGGACATGAGTTTGAATATGACTTTCAGAATATGGCACAGTAAACTTCTGAACACAAATGTATGACTGTCAGCATACTCTAAATCTACAGCTACGTAGCTCTTCTCATTGTCTTCTTTCCGTGAACTAGTCAGCTATGCTATTTCTCCTTTCCTTTCTTAATGTATAGAATTAATATATTTTCCATTAATGCAAGCATCAGGATATGTAAAGTCTCAAAACTTTAAATCGAGAAATTTTAAATAAAATACAGTGTGCAAGAATCTAATTCTTAGAGATTTCCACTAAACCTAATTTCACTTGCAAGTTTTTAAAACTCACTGCATTTTAATTTAGCCCAGAAAAAAATACCTTGTAAGCTGCCAAGATTTACATATTTAATTCTCTTCCCTTATATTACAGTGATAAAATCAGTTTGAGAATGCAGAAGGAAAAGGCCCAAGGAAAACATTAAGATTCAAAAGAAAATTAAACCATGTATTTTGTAGCCACAATTGATTATAAACTCTGGAGAACTAAGCTCCTATGTTTAGGATTCTCCAGACAGAAAATAACAAAATGAGCCAGCAGACCTGAATCTAGTCCGGGAGCACAGGGTTGCTATCTAAATCTTCAAATGCAATGCAGACATTGCCTTTTTTTTTTCATCCTGAAAAACTACTCATGTATTGTCATATTTAACAATGTTGATTCTGTTTATTTTCCATATAGAGTCTCAGTTATATTAATCCTTGTCTTTTTTCTTCCTGGAATACAAGGAATTGTACCATCTGTTTCAACCTTCTTACATTTTCATAAGCAATATATAAAAAGGAAAGCATAGGATCCAATTGCATGAAGATATCTGAATAGATAATAAGTGTGAAAATATAATATAAAGCTATTGAGCAGTATAATAAACTTTTTTCTAAAGCATTTATATTTAATTGGAATGGATGTTTAATGAAACTCTTCAACTACCCACCGTCCATTCCTAAAAATGTTCACTTTGCTTTTAGAGTTTTACCACCATCATTGATTAGTTATACCATTCATATCAATATTTCAGATGCTGTGGAATACAGAACTGCACATACCTTGCAAAACATACCTTAACTTTACTGGTTTTAATTAACTATTTATATCTCAGTACCCATTTTTAAACTCAAAAAGATCAAAGAACTTCAATATGAAATTATTAGAAAAACATTGTATCTTTCCTTAATAAAATTAATGTTAAAAAATTAAACATATCACTTGCTAATCCTTTAAATTAAAAAGAGGAAATAATACCAAGTATCTGTCTAGCTTCTTAAGAATCATTAAATATCTTCCTTGTACTTGTACCTTGAACATAGGGTTAATATTAGTCCATGAAGTTTTTCCTTCTTCTATCCTGCTCTCTCTCTCTCATGTTAATTTTTTCCTTCTACCATTAGAAGGATTATTAGTTTAAGGCAAAAATATAACCTTATAGCATATTAAAATTAACATTTTCATAATGACTTTAATTTTGTTTGGTGATTTAAAACACAAAATATCTGTATGGTTATTGTATCTATTAGCAAATTTATGTGTTGAGAATTGAAATGTTTACATGTAGCTGTGATAGAGATTGAATTTGTTTTGTGGCACTGATTTTCGAATTAATTTTAAAGTTTGCTAACAACTCCATGGTAATATTTGTATGAGGGTTTTCATATTAGATACTGAAATTCAATAAAAGAAAACTTATGCAAATTGTCATAGCAAGTTAAAATGTTAGATCTGAAGGCAGTTTTGATTTCTTCAGGAAGGGATGACACACCTAACCCTTCAGAGACTTGCGACCCCAGGGTATAGGGAGGCCTGGTGGGGTGGCAGGGTGTGTGAGGCTGTGTGGACATCCTCTTCCAGACAAGGGAGGAGGAATGGTATGAGGAACTGTTGGAGGGAAGAATGGGAGGGGGATACTGACCAGACTGTAAAATAAGATTAAAATAATAATAATAATAATAATAATAATAATAATAATAAATTAATTGTGATGCACTGTAGAGTTTATACATAAAGTTGGTCCTGTCTCTTTTTCTAGACTTGAGTCACTATGATTCTGGCATTCAGGATTGGGGCCTGGCTACCTTTTCACTCCACAAGACTGTCTCTCTCAGCTTGCTCCCTACAAGCTTTGAGGTGAGTCTTTTGTCCAGTCCTTTACGGTTTACTTTAGTACCTCGCTTCCTTCTGAAATCTACTTTGTCTCTCTGGTTTCCTATTTAACTCTTCCAGGTCCTATCTGTTCTTAATTGAGGAATCCTGCCCCTAACTCTCCAAAGGCAACAGCTTTTCCCCCTCCATAGAATTATAAGACCAAAACTAAAATTATCAATATATAATTCTTCTTTTTAACAAATTTAAACCTTAGCACACCACTTAATAGAATATAATCAATATAATCATCTTGCTTGGCAACACTTCTATGAAATCATTTAAAGTACAGATTATTGAAAATGGTCGTTAGAATGAAATGTATATGTCAGAATAATCTTTTGATCAGGCAAATTGGGCTTGATTCCAGGATAAGATAGATGCCAGCTATTTGATTGTGAACAGTTGCTAAATATCTACCTATCAGTGTAACTTCAATTAAGAGAATGTCTTCTACACACTCGCTGTAGCATAAGGAAAACCTACAATATTGGCAATAATATCCATAAACCAGTATCACATATAATTTAAATAAAATTTTTATGTAATAGAGAGCAGAAATCATACCTAAAATTTAGTACTATAATCATTACTTTTATGTATGAAGAGAGGTAAGTGGTAATCAAAAATCAGTACTGTCCAGTTACATAAAAGGATGTCAAACACATTTATTATTAACGTATTTGTTTATTCACTTTATATCCCAATATCACCCTCCCCCCTCTTCTCCTGCCAGTACTGCATTCACACAGATGCTCCTTCCATTTCCCCTTTACCTGCAGGACTAGGTACATCCTTTCCGACTGAAGCCACACAAGGTGGCCCAGTTAGGGGAACCAGATGCTCACTAAGGCAGCAGATGCATGGACAGCCTCTACTCCAAGGTCCAGCCCATGCTTGCTCTTTGGTGGAGTGCCCCAAGGGTTCAGGTTAGTGGGCCCTCTTGGTTTTCCAAGAGTTCCTACCATCTTCCGGTCCCTGAATCCTTTCCCCAACTTTTCCACAAGACTCCCAAGCCTCATCTAACCTTTGGCTGTGGGTCTCTGCATCTCTTTCCATTGACTGCTATGTGGAGCCTCTTAGAGGACAGCTTTGCTAGGCTCCTGTCTGCAAGCTTAACAGAGTATCACTAATAGTGTAAGGGAGTGGTTCTTGCCCACAGGTTGAGTGGCAAGTTATACCAGTCACTGGTTGGCCATTCCCTCCATCTCTGTTCTATCTTTGTCCCTGCACATCTCTGTAGGCAGGATACATTTTTGGCCAAAGGTTTTGTGGGTGGGTTACTATCTTTATCCTTCCAATGGGAGTCCTTCCTAGCTACTGAAGGTGGCCACTTCAGCATCCATTTCCCACTCTGTTGGAAATCTCAGCTAGACTTGACCCTATAGACACCTTAGAGATTTCCCAATCCCAGGTCACTGGCATGTCCTAGAGACATCCCACCACCACATATTTCCATTCTCCTTTCCCTGCTATCCCTACAGTCAATTCTCAACCCAGGCCCTGCTCCTCTGTCCAAAATATTTGGATAATATTGATAACATTATAATCAATAATTTGCTTTACAAAGTAAAGTCAAGGTTTCTCTGGGGTTGACAACAGCATCTTTAGGATTGGTAAGAACAGTGAAATTCTGATATGGTTACTATTGAATATTCAGGGAATTGAGTGCCTTTCAGATCTGCTCCTCGGGTAGCAGGTACAATACCATTTGCACAGCCATATTAGGCTTATTCGGTATTTTTAGTAAGAAGTTAGTGATAACTTTACAACGATTGTATTCATTTTACAGTTTCTGGTTTTGATTTTAAAGCAAATTAATAAAAAGAAATCGCTTACTTTGGATGTGCCAATTAGAAAAACAGTAGTTTAAAATTTAAACTCAATATTTAATACTTATGGCAAAATAAGGACAAGATAGTACTTCTAATTAGTTATGCTCAGTTCTTACTAAGTGAGACAGATTTAACAGTCCCTTTGAACCTCTTTGGGAAAGTCGGTAATGAACCTCTCTGCACACTCTTTTGACCTCTGTTTCAACTACACAATCCCAATTTGTTTTAAATGCATTTTCAGATACAGCCTTTATGATTAATATCTTTTGCTATGTTATCTCTATGGCTAATGAAAAATATTGGGTATTCTTTAACTTCACAGAATGCAAACGCAAATGAAAAAAATTTCACAGGTGAACTCCTTATGAACACTTCTAATTGCTTAGGAACAGTGTTTGAAAATCTCAAGTAATTTGCCATTATTATAATGAATAGCATAAACTGTAATTTTTCATAGTAATTAACTTGTGTCAGCACCATTATTTTTCATTAATTATAAATGAGAAAGAATGAAAGAACACCCACAGGAACAGATGTGCGGAATTGTCTCTTAGGCTCTGTGTTAGGGTTTTTTTTTTTTTCTCCCTTGCCCAGTGTACTATTGTACAGGAACTATGAAGCACAGAGAAATGGCAAATGGAGTCCCATGCTTTTCTCAGAAGTGAATGTATAGTACTTAAAGGCGCTGTTCCTTGGCACTGTCTAGAGTTTTATTAAAAGGAGAAAACTATCACTAACTTGCCAGACAAAAAAACTGAGAAAATTCAGCTCATAACTTCTTGGAATATATTTTGAAAGTGTTCTACCCTTCTTTGAAGGGAAAAAGTCACTATCTACTTTTCCAACTTCTGGGTTTATATTAAGTTTAATTGACATCAAATTCAAAACAGGAAGGAAGAAAGGAAGGAAGGAAGGAAGGAAGGAAGGAAGGAAGGAAGGAAGGAAGGAAGACTGTGGGGATGCCCTGTTCACTATCACTTGGTATTAGGATGGTTTAATGCATTGTTCTTTTACTAGATATGAGTTTTGATGCTGCTCTGAGAGGAAAAATGAAAGATGCCCAGGAAACCATTTAATTCAGCCTTATAACACAATGAACTTAATTGTCATTTCCAAGGTAGGAAACCTCGGTAAACTACAATCAGAGGAAGTTTAAAAATCATCAACAGTGAATTTGTTGTAGCTTAAAATTTAATGTGATTACTAGGGATTTTTTGGATAGGTTTTGTCTACTTGTGTCTACAAATTTTGTCCATGATGCCCTGGACAATGTTTTATTCTATGTAGGAAAAATAAAACATAAACTTTTAATTTTTCTCTTGTGAGTTTCTTGGGGTTGGGAGAAGGATGTGTGCTTGAAAGAAGAAAAAAACTAAGATCTGATGTATTTGTGACAATTTGCAAGTTTACACACATTTTATTGTTATCATTTTCAAAAGTTTTCAAGTGAAAACACTAGCTTTGATATCCTGCATAGCAGGCCCCACTTGGGTTTCCTATTGCCTGTTGATGCTGGAGCTAACTTTACCCTGAATACCTTCCAGTCTTGGAGTGAGAAGAGAGGACACAATTATTTTTTTCCATTCAGAGGTTGCTTATGCTCAAAGAATCATGAACGATGTGTGCAACAGTCTAAATTAGGGAAAATGGCATTTTCTTGTAACACAGTTAACCTCAACTGCATTTCGGTGACTTATCCTCAGCTTAATGAATCGCTCTGCATTCATCACACATGTAATATTCTGGTTTTTTTTTAACTATATCTAGTAGAAGCATTCTTGCCTCTTATGATAGTTTTAGGAAAACTGAAAACTCAAATACAGTTACCACGGTATCTTCTTTTCTAGAATTGTTTAAACAAAATTGCTATTAATCTATGTATAAGAAAGAGTTGTCCAGATAGTACAAATACTATATTTAAGGTTTGGCTTTCACTATGAATTGTTTGCATTCATGATTAGTATGAGCGCTCTATAACATGCTGTGTGGTACGTGACTGGGCTTAGACTCCTACTCAGGACTCCAGAACTATTTACCAGAACTCTTTCAACAAGTCATGATTTGCTCTTTTACCAAAATTTCAGGTATATTGGACTATTAAAAAGAAAAAAAGAAGCAATAAGCTATAAGGTTGCATAGGTGCCTATATGGTCTGTCTTATGTTCCCTTTGCTGTCCTAACAAAATGCCCTTGATTTAAAGACAGAAACTCTGCCCCCCAAAGGCCCAGAGACCAGATGTCTGAAGGCAGGATGTCTGTAAGACATGATTCTTCCCGTGTGTTCTTTTGGATTCCATCTTCTGGTAGCTTGTGTTGATTTCAGGAATTCCTTGGCTTACAGCTGCATCATGCTGGTCTCTCCCTTCATCCTTATAAAGTCTCTGCTTGCTTTCTCTTAATTTATCCTTCCAGTCTTCAGTGAAGAGCTTGATCAGTGAAACTAGCCTCAGTTAGATAATCTAGGATGCTCTCTTCTGAAGATTATTGGTGAAAGGCTGTTTATATAGATTCCTTTCCCTAAGAAGGAGACCACTGGTCCTCAGGAGCTGAGTGCATTGACTAACACACTTCAATTATGAATACTTAGTCACCTTCACTGGTCATAAATTTTTTCCTTTACTCTGGTACAATTTATAAGGAGGAGCAGATGGTGAAAATAGGAGACAAGGAAAAAGGCAAATTCATTCGAAGCATGTAACTCCAGGTGGATATCTCCACCACATATGTGCTTTTTCTCTCAGAATGCTCACTATGATAGAGATCATAATGTGACTTGTTTAACAGGATGTTGATGTAACACAAGACACACACACACACACACACACACACACACACACATATATATATATATATATATATATATATATATATATATACACCAGCATGTGCCCTACAATTAACATTATTAGAAATCTACTATTTGAAGCAAATGAGAAACATGACTTTTATGGAGAAAAAGAGTATATCTGTAAATCTACAAATGTTTCTTTACTAAGCATGTAAGTATGAAGTGATGAACAATGCTGGTTTGTGGGTAGATAAAAATGCATCATTATTTTTGGTTGGTAAACTAAAAATACCATGTTTTAACTAAATTATAGGCTCTGTAGTCATGTGTATATTTAATTCTTATTGAATCACTTTGGGTTAACTCTCATGAAATTAATATAAGTATTATTTTTACAATGTATTTTACTCTTGAAGCCTTTTGAGTATATCATTGTTATCTGATTACTACCTATGTCCCCATACTTCTTTCTGGCTTCCCAACTGTTGCCTATATAAAGATATTTGCTGTTTCCCTTTACATAAAATCTTCTCTAAAATAATTCTAAAGCTCATTAGTCTACATTCCCAAGCATTTCTCAAATTCATATACTCTTAGTGGCATTATATTTAAAAGTATAAATCTTCATTCTTGGAAATCCATATTTATAATAATATTTTTGTTTATTCCCCTTAATACCTTTCAGTTCTGAATAATTATAATATTTTATGAAACATCCTGGATTAATATATTTTTTCTTAGCTGGGCGGTGGTGGTGCATGCCTTTAATCCCAGCACTTGGGAGGCTGAGGCAGGAGGATTTCTGAGTTCAAGGCCAGCCTGGTCTACAGAGTGAGTTCCAGGACACCCAGGGCTACACAGGCAAACCCTGTCTCGAGAAAAACAAAAAACAAAAAATATATTTTTTCTTGACATCATGTGTGTATATGTGTGTGGCATACGTGATTGAGTGTGTATGTGTGTGTGTATGTGTGTGTGTAATTATGTGTGGTGTGTGCTTTGAAGTAATTTAGAAAGCTAGTACGTGCTTATCAAGCATTACCTCATCCAATCATTAGTTAAATCAATTTAATTAAACAGCCTGTCACTAGCTTGATCTTCATTTCATGGTAATGTATCATATTTTTTCCAGCGACAAGGAGGACACAGATATACTCAACTGGTAACTTCTATTATTAATTCTGTATGCTACAACTAGCTTAAATGGCATAACATTTGGCTTAAATGTTTATGCCATAATTGTAATAAGACATATTCTAGTTCTTCATAGTCATGCATAACACTACATTTAAATACACACCAAATTGACAATCAGAACAATCAAGCTTTGTGCATCCTCAAATTGTAGACTCAGCTTAAACTTCTTTCCTCCAAAGAAAACGGTAATGGCTGAAACTTCTGTGGAGTATAGAATTGGTCAGAATTAGTTTGCAACATCTCAAAAGATCCTGAATTAATTTTATTTTGCTTGTTTCTGACTAAAATGATTGTGGTCCAGTGATCACATATAATTTTTTGATGGAATAAAGGTGAAGATTCTGCTTATGCTTATGGTGATATTGTGGTGTCTTTCTTAAAATGGTGAAATATTTAATATTTCCTAAATGTGAAAAATATAATTTTATATATTTGTGGGCCATATATGATGTTTCCATATGTATGTACAATACACAATGACAAAATTAAATTGGCAAATACATATTATATTGATTATCATTTAAATGTGTTATTTGAAATTACTTCCATAGGTGTTTTGAAATATATAACACAGAAGAAGGTACTGATCACAATAGTCACTAGATTGTATGATTGGTTTTCAAATTTATTAGTCATAATTTTCTTACAATATGTTCTGATACACTGATCCTATTTGAAAATATTGGAGAACCAAAATGAATATAATATATAACATCTACTTAAAAGTAGCTAGGGAAAGCACCCCTTGGTTGTGTCAGCCTTTGATCAGCAGGCAGGCAGGAAGCTGTGGTGTGGTGCCCACTGCGGTCCAGCATTGCAGGGAGCACCATGCTGAAGACCTTCCCGACAAAGTTGTACTCCAATGTACAACAATTTGCCTTTGGATGACTACATGGATATCTCTCACAGGAAACGCCATGATCAGCGTATAGATCAAACATATAGATCAGCATATATTTTCAACTGCATGGATGTTATTTTTCCACCCTCCTACAAGAGAATACTCTGAAACTGATGCACTCTAATTAGTGACCAGCTGCTCACTCGGGTATTAAGCTCCTGTGCTAAAGACCCATGGTCAGAATCCAAGAAAGACATGTGCATCCAGAATAGAGAAGTTGTGAAATTATTAGGAAACAAATTCTCTCTCTCCCTCCCTCCCTCCCTCCCTCCCTCCTTCCCTCCCTCCCTCCCTCCCTCCCTCCCTCTCTCTCTCTCTCTCTCTCTCTCTCTCTCTCTCTGATATTTTCTTTATTTATATTTCAAATGTTATCCCTTTTCCTGGTTTCCCCTCCAAAAACGCCCTATCCCATCCCACCTCCCTCTGTTCACCAACCCACTCACTCCTGCTTCCCTGTCCTGGCATTCCCCTACAATGGGGTATCAAGCCCTCACAGAACAAAGGGACTCTTCTCCCTTTGATGTCCAACAAGACCATCCTCTGCTACATATGCAGCTGTTTCTTAAATAAATATTAATTTTTTAAAAAAATTAAGTTGAATGGTGGACTGGGTGAGGAATAATGACTGGACTATAAAAAGATAATAATAATAATAATAATAATAATAATTAATAATAATAATAATAATAATAATAATAAAGTCGAGATGATTTCATCTGACTGAAGTTGTTAGTTTTGTCTGGGGCTTCTGTAGTATATGATCATCTTTGCCAAATAACTTTTAGTTTCGTCATCCTCTTAGCACCCTAAATTGTATTCACCTCAACTCTCTTCATATTATGCAAGGAAGAAACTCACTGATAAAATTTCACTTTTGATGGAAATGATAGCAGTTTAAAAACAACTTTGTCCTTGATATAGACACTGTTTCACTCCTAGATTTCAGATGTCAAATGGGAGTGAGTTTACAGGTATGACTTCTTTTGCATGGTAGATACTCCCTTGTGAAGTCTTGTTTTAATTGTAGTAGTTTGGGGGGAATCAGGAAGTAAGCAGTGAGCTGGTTGTAAAGTGAATAAGAAAAAATATTAAAACAATAACAAAAGAAATTATGAATGATAAATTTAGAGTTATGTAATGTATAGCTTTCTAAAATTTGCTTTTAATTTTTAATTTATATCACACATATATTTGGATAAATTCCCTATTTGATGTGCAAACAGAAACTTTGCATGTGACATGAAAACTTTAATCATGTGGTCATTTCAAGGTGATGGTATGTTTACTAATATTTATTTTTGCTACCCATAGATTTTCCTTACTCTAGATTTTATTTCATTTTATAGTACTGATTTAGTTCTTCTTAAAATTACATTTATTTATATTGAATAATTTTTTATTTTTTATTTATTTTCTATATTCTTTGTTTACATTCCAAAGGCTTTCCCCTTTCCCAGTTCCCCCCTCACCATATGTCCCATAAGTCCTCTCCCTCTGCTCCTGCCACCCATTCCTCAATCACCCGCCCCACCACCATTTCTCTGTTCTGGTATTCGCCTGCAAAACTGGATCCAGTCTTTTTAGGACCTGGGTCTTCTCCTTCATTCTTCTTGGGAATCTTTTGATTTGCTAATTGTGCCTTGAGTATTCAGAGCTTCTGGGCCCATTAATATCCACTTATCAGTGATTGCATTTCATGTGTATTCTATTGTGCTTGGGTTAACCCATTTAGGATGATATTTTCCAGATCCAACCATTTGACTACAAATTGCATGAATTCATTATTTTTAATTGCTGAGTAGTATTCCATTGTACCACATTTTCTATATCCATTCCTTCTTTGAGGGAGATCTGGGATCCTTCAAACTTCTGGCTATTATAAATAACGCTGCTATGAACATAGTAGAGCATGTGTCTTTATTGCATGCAGGGGAATCCTCTGGGTATATGCCCAGGAGTGGTATGGCCGGGTCCTCTGAAAGTGTCATGCCCAATTTTCTGAGGAACCGACAGACTGATTTCCAGAGTGGTTGTACCATCTTGCAATCCCACCAACAGTGGAGGAGTGTTCCTCTTTCTCCACATCCTCGCCAGCACTTGTCTCTTGAGTTTTTCATCTTACCCATTCTGACTGGTGTGAGGTGGAATCTCAGGATTGTTTTGACTTGCATTTCCCTGATGATTAATGATGTTGAACATCTCTTAAGGTGCTTCTCAGTCATCTGATTTTCTTTGGGTGAAAATCCTTTGTTTAGCGCTGTACCTCATTTTTAATAGGGTTATTTGGTGCTTCAGGGGTCTAACTTCTTGAGTTCTTTGTATATATTGGATATTAGCCCTCTGTCTGATGTGGGGTTGGTGAAGATCTTTTCCCAATTTGTTGGTTCCCGTTTTGTTCTTCTGAGGGTATCCTTTGCCTTACAGAAACTGTAATTTTATGAGGTCCCATTAGTCAATTCTTGATCCTAGAGCATAAGCTTTTGGTGTTCTGTTCAGGAACTTTCCTTCTGTGCCTCTGTCCTCCAGGGTCTTCCCCAGTTTCTTTTCTACTAGTTTCAGTGTGCCTGGTTTTAGCACTCAGGACTATGAGTTTTCCTCTTAGCACTGCTTTCATTGTGTCCCATAGATTTGGGTAGGTGGTACCTTCATTTTCATTGAATTCTAAAAAGTCTTTGATTTCTTTCTTTATTTCTTCCTTGACCAAGGTGTCATTGAGTAGAGCATTATTCAGTTTCCATGTGTATGTGGGATTTCTGTTGTTTTTCTTGCTATTGAAGACCACTTTTACTCCATGGTGATCTGATAGGAGGCATGGGATTAGTTCCATCTTCTTGAATTTGTTGATGTCTGTTTTGTGACCAATTATATGATCGATTTTGGAGAAGGTACCATGTGGTGCTGAGAAAAATGTATATTCTTTTGCTTTATGATGAAATGTTATATATATAACATTTAAATCCAATTTAAATCCAATTGGTCCAGAGATTCAATTAGTTTCACTGTGTCCCTGTTTAGTTTCTGCTTTCCTATTCGGTCCATTGAGGAGAGTGGAGTGTTGAAGTCACCAACAATTATTGTGTTAGGTGCAATGTGTGCTTTAAGCTTTAGTAAAGTTTCTTTTATGAATGAGGGTGCCCTTGCATTTGGAGCATAGATGTTCAGTATTGAGAGTTCTTCTTGGTGTATTTTCCCTTTGAGCATCAAGAAGTGACTTTCCTTGTCTCTTTTGATGACTTTAGGTTAAAAGTCAGTTTTATCTGATATTAGAATGGCTACTTAGGCTTGTTTCCTGAGACCATTAGCTTGTAAAATTGTCTTCCATCCTTTTACACTAAGGTAATGTTTGTCGTTGACACTGAGATGCATTTCCTTTATGCAGCAAAATGTAGGGTCCTGTTTCCGTATTCTGTCTGTTAGTTTATGTCTTTTTACTGGGGAATTGAGTCCATTGATGTTAAGAGTTATTAAGGAATAGTAATTATTACTTCCTGACATTTTTGAAGTTATTTTTTATATTTGAGTGATTATCTTCTTTATGGTTTGATGAGAGGAGGTTTCTATCTTGCTTTATCCAGGGTGTAGTTTCCCCCCTTGTGTTGGTGTTTTCCCCCTATTATCCTTTGTAGGGCTGGGTTTGTGGAAAGATATCATGCAAATTTGGTTTTGTCATGGAATACCTTGATTTCTCCATCTATGGCAATTGAGAGTTTTGCTGGGTATAGTAGTTTTGGCTGAAAATTGTGTTCTCTTAGAGTCTGCATGATATCTGCCCAGGCTCTTCTAGCTTTCATGGTCTCAGGTGAGAAGTCTGGTGTAATTCTGATAAGTCTTCCTTTATATGTTACTTGGTCTTTTTCTCTTACTGCCTTTAATATTCTTTCTTTGTTTATTACATTTGGGGTTTTGATTATTATGTGACAGGAGGTATTTCTGCTATGGTCCAGTCTGTTTGGAGTTCTATAGGCTTCTTGTATATTCATGGGCATCTCTCTCTTTTGGTTGGAGAAGTTTTCTTCCACAATTTTGTAGAAGATGTTTGCTGGCCCTTTAAGTTGTAAATTTTCACTCTCATCTATACCTATAATCCTTAGGTTTGGTCTTCTCATTGTGTCCTGGATTTCCTGGGTGTTTTGGGTTACAAGCTTTTTGCATTTTGCTTTTTCTTTGACTGTTGAACCAATGGTTTCTATGGTATCTTCGGCATCTGAGATTCTTCTATTTCTTGTATTCTATTATTGATATTTGCATCTATGGCCCCTGATTTCTTCCCAAGGTTTTCTATCTCCAAAGTTTTCTCCTTTTGCGATTATTTAGTTGTTTCTACTTCTGTTTTTAGATCCTAGATGGTTTTGCTCAGATCTTTCACTTGCTTGTTTGTGTTTTCATGTAATTCATTTGAAACATTTTTGTGTTTCCTCTTTTATCACTTATACTTGTTGACCTAGGTTCTCCTGTATTTCTTTAAGTGATTTTTGCATTTCCTCCTTATTGGCTTCTATTTTTTGATCCATATTCTCCTGAATTTCTTTAAGTGATTTTTGTGTTTTCCTTGTAAGGGCTTCTAACTTTTGATCCATTTTCTCCTGTATTTCTTTAAGAGATTTATCTATGTGTTCCTCTAACAGCATCCTGACCAGTAATTTTTAGATTTGAATCTTGTTTTTCTGGTATGTTGTTGTATCTGAGACTTACTGCTGTCGGAGAACTGGGTTCAGATGCTGACATATTGCCTTGATTTCTGTTATTAATGGCCCTACGTTTGCCTTTTGCCATCTGGTTATCTCTGGCGTTAGTTGGTCCTGTAGTCACTAGCTGGTGCTTGAACCTCCTGTGGGTTCGTAAGGCTATTTCCCCACCACTGACTTACTGGATTTCCCCTGGCACAGATTGCTGATGTGCTGCCCTCCTCTTGGGTGCTGTTGGAGCCCTGGTGTATCTTGCTCCAAGCAATGTTATACTCGGTTCTCTCTGTGGAGCTGATGCTGTTTGTCTGCTCTGTCAGAGCGTGAAGATGGTGGCTGAGAGCCCCTCCAAGTGCTGAAGAGCCTGCCCAGCACAACACCCAGGCCTGGCTGGCACATAGATGAACCACCTCTCTGCTCAGATCCTGTGTGCAGGTCCCTGCCTCGTGGCCTGAGTCCCCAGAGGTCTTAAAACCGGGATATTTCGGGTACCTGGTTCACTTGCTCAGTCCAAGCAGCAGCAAAGATGGAGATAGCTTCAGGGAGTGCAGGGTACTCTGCAGGGCCCAGAACCCATGCCTGGCTGGGACACAGGAACTGCTGCTCTGCCTAGCTACTGTGCATAGGTCACTGCCTGGTGGCCTGTGTCTCCAGAGATCTTAAACTCGGGCTATCTCGGGCCCCTGTGTCTGCCTGCCCAGTCCAAGCAGCTGCAAAGATGGTGGCAGCCAGCAGAGGGGAGTGCAGGGTCTCCCACAGGGCAAAGAATCCACGCCTGGCTGGAACACAGGAACCTCTGCTCTGCCCAGCTCCTGCTTGCAGATCACAGATTGCTGCCTGGCGGCCCGAGCCCCCAGAAAACTTAAACTCAGGCTATCACAATTGCCTGGTTCCGCTTGCTCAGTCCAAGCAGCAGCAAAGATGAGTGCAGAGTCTCCCCTGAACAACTTTTTTTTATTGAATATCATCTTCATTTACATTGTCAATGGTAAAACCTATCCAGATATCCCCCCTCCCCTAAGACCCTAACCCCTTCCCCTCTTCCTTCCCCCTGCCTTCATATATATGTCTCTCTACTGGAGACACTCCCCCTTCCCCTGGGTTTCCCTTTGTTGGGGCCTCTGTTGAGCCTTTACCTGACCAAGGACCATTCTTCCCACTGATGCCCAACAAGGCCTTCCTCTGCCACAATTTTGGCCGGAACCATGTGTGCCCCTTGGTTGATGCTTCAGTCCTTGGGAGTCTTGGGTCATCTGGGTGGCTGAAATCATTGTTCTTCCCATGGGGCTGTAAACCCTTCAGCTCCTCTGGACCATCCTCTAGCTCCTCCATTGGGGACCCCATGCTAGTTTCTAGCATCTGACTCTATATTTGTAAGGCTCTGGAAGGGTCCTTCTGGAGACAACCATGGCATGCTCCTTTTGGTATACACTTCTTGTCATCCACAGTAGTGCCGGGAACTGTTGACTGTTTATAGGATGAATCCTCAGGTAGGCAGTCTCTGGGTAGCCTTTACATCAGTCTCTCCTCCACACATTGTCTCCCTTATTGCTCCTGTGACTATTTTGTTCCCCTTCTTAGAAGAAACGAAGCACCCTCACTTAAGTCCTCCTTCTTCTTGAGCTTCTTGTGCTGGGTGAATTGTAACTTGTTTATTTTGAGCTTTTGGGCTAATTTCTGCTTATTAGTGAGTGAATACCATATGTGTCCTTTTGTGATTGGGTTGCCTCGCTCAGGATGACACTTTCTAGTTCCATCCATTTGCCTAAGAATTTCATGAATTCATTGTTTTTAATAGCTGAATAGTACTCCATTTTGTATATGTACTATAGTTTTTGTATCCATTCCTCTGTTGAGGGACATCTGGGTTCTTTCTTGCTTTTGTCTTTTATAAATAAGCCAGCTATGAACATAGTGGAGCATGTGTCTTTATTACATGTAGGAGCATCTTCTGGGTATATGCCCAGGAGTGGTATATCTGGGTCCTCAGGTAGTACTATCTGTAATTTTCTGAGGAATCAGCAAACTGATTTCCAGAGTGGTTTTACTAGCCTGCAATCCCAACAGTGGAGTAGTGTTCCTTTTCCCCCACATCCTCTCCAGCAACTGATATTTCCTGAGTTTTTCATCTTAGCCATTCTGACTGGTGGAAGGTGGAATCTCAGTATTGTTTTGATTTGCATTTCCCTGATAACTAAGGATGCTGAACATTTCTTTAGGTGTTTTAGATCCATTCGAGTTTCCTCAGTTGAGAATTCCCTGTTTAGCTCTGTACCCCATTTTTAATAGGGTTATTGACTCTCTGGAGACTAACTTCTTGAGTTCTTTGTATACCTTGAATATTAAACTTCTATCAGATTTAGGGTTGGTAAAGATCTTTTTCCAATTTATTGGTTGCCATTTTGTCCTATTGACTGTGGCCTTTGCCTTACAGAAGCTTTGCAGTTTTATGATGTCCCATTTGTTGATTCTTGTTCTTAGAGCATAAGCCATTGGTGTTCTGTTCAAGAACTCTGCCCATGTGCCCCTATGCTCATGTGTTCAAGATTTGTCCCCATTTTCTCCTCTATAAGTTTCAGTGTGTCTGGTTTTATGAGGAGGTCTTTGATCTACTTTGACTTGAGCTTTGTACAAGGACATAAGAATGGGTCAATTTGCATTTTTCTGCATGCAGATCTCCAGTTGATCCAACACCATTTGTTAAAAATGCTGTCTTTTTTCCACTGGATGTTTTTAGCTCCTTTGTCAAATATCAAGTGACTGTACTTGTATGGGTTCTCTTCTGGGTCTTCAATTTTTATTCCACTGATCTTCCTGCCTGTCTGCATACCAATACCAAACAGTTTTTATCACTACTATTCTGTAGTAGAGCTTGAGGTCAGGTGATTCCCCCAGAAGATCTTTTGTTGTGGAAAATAATTTTTGCTCTCCTGGGTTTTTTGTTATTCCAGATGAATTTGAGAATTGTTCTTTTTATATCTATGAAGAATTGATTTGGGATTTTAATGGGGATTGCATTGAGTCTGTAGATTGCTTTCGGCAATATGGCCAATTTTACTATACTGATCCTGCCAATCCACAAACATTGGAGATCTATCCACCTTCTGAGACTTTCTTTGATTTCTTTCTTCAGAGACTTGTCATATAGATCTTTCACTTACTTCATTAGTGTCACACCTAGGCATAAAATAATATTTGGGACTATTTTGCAGGGTGTCATTTCCCTAATTTCTTTCTACTCTTGCTTATCCTTTGAGTAGAGGAAGGCTACTGATTTGCTTGAGTTAATTTCATACCCAGTCACTTTGCTGAAGTTGTTTATTAGCTTTAGGAGTTCTCTGGTGGAAGTCTTGGGTTCACTTAAGTATACTATCATATCACCTGCAAATAGTCATATTTTGACTTCTTTCTTTCCAATTTGTATACTTCTGACCTCCTTTTGTTGCCTGATTGCTCTGGCTAGGTCTTCAAGTACTATATTAAGAGAGTGGACAGCCTTGTCAGGTACTGATTTTAATGGGATTGATTCAAGTTTCTCTACATTTAACTTGATATTGGCTACCAGTTTGCAGTATATTTCTTTCACTGTGTTTAGGTAAGGGCCTTGGAGTCCCAATATCTCTAAGACTTTTATCATGAAGGATGCTGGATTTTGTCAAAAGCCTTTTCAGCATCTAATGAAATGACCATGTGTTTTTTTTCTCTATTGATTTGTTTATGTAGTGGATTACATTGACAGATTTCCATATATTGAACCATCCCTGCATTCCTTGGATGAAGGCTACTGGATTGTGGTGAATTATAGTTTTGATGCATGCTTGGATTTAACAATTTGGGTGAGCCCCTCCTCACAGACTCCTGGGTGAGTTCCAGGAACTAACTGATCTGGCTGTTCATTGGGTGTTGGGAACAATGAAATTCACCTTTACTCTGAGCACTTCACTCTAGGTGGAGCAGGATCCTGAATAACACAGGAATCCCTGTTCAACAAAGGCTGGGAGAGGAAGTTCACCTTGATCAATGTCAAGTTCCTACAATGTGGAATGACACCCTGTTATGGCTCTGTACATTTCCTCCCTTTTTATTAATTTGAAAATAAGGTAGAAAACAAGTGGGCCTTAGCCAGAAAGGGAAAACATTGACCGTAATTCCTCTTAAATATTGTATGATGTCTTTTGCAGATGAAGGGTAATGGGCTCCCTTATTATTTTAAGGACAGCCTCTCGATGTTAACCCCTATGCAATTAGGTGTACTTCCTGCGGACTCAGAGGCAGAAATCATGGTCCTCCCCATGCGATGCTTTGCCTCGAACGTCTCACTGGTGCCCATGTTTGGTCATTTAGCAAACACACATAGATCTGAGTTCCATGTGGTTCCTAAAGGAGATTCACTTGTATAAGTTTTTAAGCCAGGGGCTCTGCAAGTGTCTTTAACAGACAAGTGATCTTTCTATCCAGGTGAACCTGGGTGGAGACAGCCAGTCTGCTTAACAAACAAGGTCAAGAGTTAACTGTAGAACAGGATTAACTTGTCTGCAGATTTCAGGGAAAGGAGAGGACCCTGGGCCTGTAAAGATTGCATCCAGTTTAGTAAAGAAACCGAGGGGGGAGGGGGAATGATTGGGGAATAGTTGGGGGGGAGAGGAACTATGGGAAGTATGGTGGGTGGGAACTGGGAAAGGGGAAAGCCTTTGAATGTAAACATAGAATATAGAAAATAAAAATTTAAAAAAAATTAAAAAAAAAAAAGACATGAGGCCTGGCTTCTGGGGTTGGGGAGGTAGCTTTGTGAATCAAGAGATAAGGAAAAGTGGAGACTATATTTTAAATTAACTCAGCTGGCTGAAGATGATTGTAATCCATATTCATAATTGGAATCCCCAATATTGGATTTATTTCTAGACCAGTCTATGATTGAGTCAGCTGATGAAATTAAAGAAAAGAGAAGAGTCATTATAACAACTATTTATTTTAATTTTTTTGAAGCTAGTTTAACAGTCTCCATGTTCTGTCCCACAAGGTCTAAAAGCTTGTAGCAGGACAATTTATCTAATCTGGGACATTTGACAAATAAAGTTATGTCAAGAACATATATCCAATATAGCTCTTATGTTACCGTTGTCTGGGGACTCAGCAAGCCCACAGTCAGCATTAACTTCAGCACCACACCAATCACTCTGGCAGCTACCATGCTTCTGCAGCTTTCTGTGGAAAAAACATAGACATGCCTTCTTTCCCAATATTAAGTCAGGATAATGGCATATGTCAATAAGTGAATTCCTTCATTTTACCCAGGCATCAGTATGCCTAGCTACAGGTTGCCATACACACTCAGCAAGGAGTCCCTTGGCAACCAAACTTTAATTTTGTTTTAAAAACATACAAGCATAACTTAAATGACATGCACAGGGATGCAATTTTCCTCTCTCTTTTCCTGGGAGAATCAATATCCCTGACCTTAAGCAGTACTACAGAGCAATTGTGTTAAAAACTGCATGGTATTGGTACAGCAACAGGCAAGTAGATCAATGGAATAGGATTGAAGACCCAGAAATTAACCCACAGACTTATGGTCACTTGAACTTTCATAAAGGAGCCACAACCATCCAGTGGAATAAAGATAGCCTTTTCAACAAATGGTGCTGGTTCAACTGGAGGTCAACATGCAGAAGAATGCAAATTGACCCACTCTTATCTCCTTGCACTAAGATCAACTCCAAGTGGATCAAGGACCTCCACATAAAACCAGACACACTGAAACTATTAGAAAAGAAACTTGGGAAGACCCTGGAGGACATGGGCACAGGGGGAAATTTTCTGAACAGAACACCAATAGCTTACGCACTAAGATCAAAAATTGACAAATGGGACCTCATAAAATTACAAAGTTTCTGCAAGGCAAAGGACACTGTCAGAAGGACAAAATGGCATCCAACAAAGTGGGAAAAGATCTTCACCAACCCCACATCTGACAGAGGGCTAATATCCAATATATACAAAGAACTCAAGAAGTTAGACCCCAAAAAACCAAATAACCCTATTAAAATTGGGGTACAGAGCTAAACAAAGAATTTTCACCAGAAGAAATTCGGGTGGCCGAGAAACACCTTAAGAGATGTTCAACATCATTAGTCATCAGGGAAATGCAAATCAAAACAACCCTGAGATTCCACCTCACACCAGTCAGAATGGCTAAGATTAAAAACTCAAGAGACAACAAGTGCTGGTGAGGATGTGGAGAAAGAGGAACACTCCTCCACTGTTGGTGGGATTGCAAAATGGTAAAACCACTCTGGAAATCAGTTTGGCGGTTCCTCAGAAAATTGGGCACGCCACTACCAGAGGACCCTGGCATACCACTCCTGGCCATATACCCAGAGAATTCCCCTGCATACAATAAAGACACATGCTCCACTCTGTTTATAGCAGCCTTGTTTATAATAGTCAGAAATTGGAAGGAGCTCAAATATCCCTCAAAGGAGGAATGGATACAGAAAATGTGGTATATTTATACAATGGAATACTACTCAGCAATTAAAAATAATGAATTCATGCAATTTGTAGGTAAATGGTTAGACCTGGAAAATATCATCCTGAGTGAATTAACCCAATCACAAAAGAATACACATGAAATGCAATCACTGATAAGTGGATATTAGTGAGCCCAGAAGCCCTAAATACTCAAGGCACAATTAGCAAGTCAAAGGATTCCCAAGAAGAAGAAAGGAGAGGACCCTGGTACTGTAAAGATTGGATCCAGTTTTGTAGACCCAGAACAGAGAAACCGTGGGGGGAGGGGGAATGATTGGGGAATAGTTGGGGGGGAGAGGAATTATGGGATGTATGGTGGGGGGAACTGGGAAAGGGGAAAGACTTTGGAATGCAAACATAGAATATAGAAATAAAAATTAAAAAATTGGACAAAAAAAGGAAGATATTGTTTTAAATTTTTTTATATTAACTCATCCTTGAGGATTATAAAAAATTAAATTGTCAAGGACATCTCAAATATTTGATGACTGTAATAGCCAGCTCCACTGCCTATTCTAATTTAAGTTGGAAAACCAAGCATAGACCATAATGTAGGCAATAACTATACAATTATAGAAAATACACATTGCATTTTTTGTTGCTTTTTGTTAGAGCAGTTGCAACTAGAAAGCCTAAAAATGAATTATTAGTCACATGCACATATTTTAATTTTCTAAATAAGAAATATGAATATTATTTATCTGTAATAATTACTTAAGTCTCTAGAATTAACACTATTATGTGGTAGAATTAAAAATTGAGGAGGCCAAGAACAAATCTTTATAATATGATATGTACAAAAATACAAAATTGTTATTATTTTTTAAGCCATTACTCTTTTGATGATATAAAGAATATGCTTATATAACCAATTGTTTCTATATAATCTTTCTGGGATATAAATTTTATGTCCATTACTTTCTTCTTCTTTTTTTTTTTTTTTTTTTGTTTTTCGAGACAGGGTTTCTCTGTGTAGCCCTGGCTGTCCTGTAACTCATTCTGTAGAGCAGGCTGGCCTCAAACTCAGAAATCTGCCTGCCTCTGCCTCCCAAGTGCTGGGATTAAAGGCGTGCGCCACCACCGCCCAGCTTATGTCCGTTACTTTAAGGGGACTCATCCAGGCACCTTTTTAAAGATTAAATATATAGTTAATTATATTGTAGCTGTCTTCAGACACACCAGCAGAGGGTGTCAGATCCCATCATAGGTGGTTGTGAGCCACCATGTGGTTCATGGGATCTGAGCTCCCATACTCCATGATTGAGGGCCTAGCCTTTAATGGTTGAGACATCTCTTCAAGCTCACAACCATACAAGAGCTTGGCTTCTAGAACCCATGGCTGTCTCTCCAGCCTTTGGGTCTGCTCTCAAATATCCATAGGACAGTCATTTAAAAAACATCTTTTTTAACTTGAATTACATTTGCATAAACATTTGTAAAAATTAAGAATTAGCAGTATTAAAAAGGGAACAATTTTAAGCAATTGTAAACCATTGTATATATTATTAATATATATTAATAATTAATAATAATATATATATATTATTAAAAGCTTGATTTTTAACTTAAAATTAAATCTTAAAAATAGCCACTACAACATCCAAGTCATTTATCTGTGCTGAAGCAGGGGGAAACTCAAAAGAATAAGCATGTGATCTGTTTACGTGAGCTTCACTCCCACAGTAAATGTATTTTCTATGGGATGCATTTTAAATCTAGAGAAGTATTTCTAGAAGATGCATTTTAAATCTGGAAGTAAATTTTAACAACTTATCTTTTGGATAACAATGATTAATTTTGCCTAAAAAGGCTTGCCATGTAATAGATCAGCCATCAATAATAATCAATTTGATTGCTGCATTATTTATTTTAAAAAAAAATTAGAGGCTTAAATTCTCTTGTGGCAAGCTTAAAGCAATGTTTTAGCCAATTAATTTATTCTAAATTTTGAAAATCATTTACTTAAAAATTTTAAAAGCCCACAATTGAGAGCAAAGGCCTGTAATAAACATTCCATGAACATTATACTCTGAAAAATCTAAGATCCTAGCTGCTCGTATTGAAGCAGAGACAAAACATTTTTTTCTCACATAAGGTGAGAAAAAAATTAGCCATTCCTTGAGGGAAAAAAAACCTTCTAAGGAAATTGCTCTATTGTTTATTTAAAGTTAGCTCATAGAAGCAAATGCTTTTATAATTATCAGAATGTAAAGCAAAAAACAACCTTTTAAATCTATAATATTTTTGTATGGAGTAGGCAAGCCAAATATTAATGCCTTCATAAGTACTCCATAGCCTTATTAACCTTTCATAAGTTGGAACTGCATTTTGAACCACACCTAGATACATCTATCAAGAATTGTCTTTTGGCCAAACACTCCCTAGGTGGGGTCTGCAAGACAAAAGCAGTTCCTCACAAGCTTCCACTGAAGCTCTAAGCTTAGCATTAACTCACATGTAAATTTTATTTTCTAATTTTCCCAGCACCCACCTGTCCAGCAAGGACATCTATGAGGTTCCTCAAATGTAAATATCTTCTAATCTGAGCCTATTATCTAAGACCAGACCCAAACCCACCTGTCCTGCAAGGACATTGTATGAGGATCAAATAACAAAAGGAACCTGTACTTTTAGGATTCTGGGAAAAATTCTACTCATTGTTTCATAGTAGTCAAAGGAGCCTTTTGATATCAAATAAATTTCCATTGAAATCTTTTTATTCTCGGAGTGTTAAATTTTGCGTTTACCATTGTAGCCAATAAACTTGTGAAAAAGTGCCAATAGGCCCATACTGGCCACAGCTGTTTTTAACCTTTATCATTCTTAAAATTATCTTAATTATAAAATGTGGTAAGAATTGTGAGCCTTTAACCAGGCTGCAAACTGCAGCCAATGACACACTGGCAATTTTTATGGTAACTTTTAATTTTCTCTTGCAATATTAGTTGTAGTTGCATAACTACAACTTTGGAAGCAAAACCCAATTTTAAACAATCTATTTTCTTTAAAATTAATGGCAAATACATTATTTTTACAGCACAAGATTTGTCTGCCAGTTTTTATGTTCAAATGTATGACATTATAACTAACTGAAAAGACATTATTTTATTTCTTATTCCTTATAAGTCTAATTTCTAGGTTAAGATTCACACAAAGCACCATGCTAACTTAGAATCATCCCAGAAGCCTGCATTCTATGAGTTTTCTTTAGGAGAAACAATCATTAACCCACTTGTCCTAGTCTTGAGGCTGCTGGTTCTTTTCAAAAGCTTCTTTCTCTCTAACTAAGTTTGACTTCTAGCTGAATGTGGGGCACCTTAAATCAGCCTCTGCTGTGTAAACTGGGGCTAGATTAAGAGATAGACCACCAGCAAATGAAATTTTTACCAAATTTTCTTTTTAACATGAAACAATTACATTCATTCACACAATGCCACAAATAGGACATAAACATACATGTAGACACAGTGTGCACCAAGGAGAAACAACGATACACAGAAAGGGAAGTGTGCTTGTTATGCAATTATATCCATTTTCCTACTCTCTTTCTCTCATTTTTCAAACTTTCTTAAAGCAGCTCTTGGAGGCTGCAGACATATGCCTATTTTTAAACCCTTTTCTTTTTCACCTGAATCAGCTCTTAAAAGCTGTGGGCAAATGCCTAAAAAGTTCCTGCCCCATTTTCCACTATCTGCCTCTAAGCCAGTAGTTCAGCATTGGGTTGATACTGCCTCACTTAGTCCATATCCTCTAGCACCTATTTTGCTCACCGTGCAGGATACCATCTTTTTCCATTTTCTGTGAAGCTTCCTTCTTTTTTTCATTGGATATATTCTATATTTACAATTCATTTCCCTTTTTCTGGTTCCCCACCCCCAAAGATCCCACATGCCCCTTTCCCTCCCCCTGCTCCCTCATCCACCCCCTCCCACCTCCCTGTTCTTGTATTCCCCCACAATGATGCTTTGGTCCATTCTAGTACCAGTGTTCACTCCTTTCTTTCTGTCAGATATCACTTGGTATGTGATTTGTGTCTTTGGTGTTCCAAGATTCTAGGCTAATATCCACTTATCAGGGAGTGCATACCATGGGTATTCTTTTGAGACTGGGTCACCTCACTTAGTATGATGTTCCATCCATTTCTCCATCCATTAGCATTAATTCCATCCATTATCCTTTGTCCCTCCTTATCTTTTTTGACAACTTTTGGTTGAAAGTCAATTTTATCTGATATAAGAATGGCCACTCCAACTTGTTTCTTGGGACCATTTGTTTGGAAAATTGTTTTTCAATCTTTGACCCTTAAATAGTGATTGTCTTTGTCACTCAGGTGTGTTTCCTATATATAGCAAAATGTTGGGTCCTGTTTATATATCCAGTCTGTTAGTCTATATCTTTTTTATAGGGGAATTGAGACCATTGATATTAAGAAATATTAAGGAAAATTGATTATTGCTTACTGTTATCTTCTTAGTTAAAGGTGAAATTCTAGTTGTGTATCTGTCTTCTCTTTGGTTTGCTGAAAGATTACCTTGTTGATTTTCTACAGTGTGGTTTGCTGCCTTGTATTGGTATTTTCTACCCATTATCCTTTGCAGAGCTGGATTTGTGGAAAGATATTGTGTAAATTTGCTTTTGTCATGGAATGTCTTAATTTCTCTGTCTATGGTAATTGAAAGTTTTGCTGGGTATAGCAATCTGGGCTGACATTTATGTTCTCTTAGGGTCTGTATGACATCTGTCCAGGCTTTTGTGGATTTCATAGTCTCTGGTGAAAAGTCTGGTGTAATTCTGATAGGTCTGCCTTTGTATGTTACTTGACGTTTTCTCTCACTGCTTTTAATATTCTTTCTTTGTTTAGTGCATTTGGTGTTCTGATTATTATGTGATGGGAGGAATTTCTTCTCTGGTCCAATCTGTTTGGAGTTCTGTAGGCTTCTTGTATGTTCATGGGCATCTCTTTTTAGGTTAGGGAAGTTTTCATCTATAATTTTGTTGAAGATATTTACTAGGTCTTTAAGATGTAAATCCTCACTTTCTTCTATACCTATAATCCTTAGGTTTGGTCTTCTCATTGTGTCCTGGATTCCTGGATGTTTTGGGATACAAGCTTTTTGCTTTTTGCATTTTCTTTGACTGTTGAGTCAATGTTTTCTATGGAATCTTCAGCATCTGAGATTCTTTCTTCTATCTCTTGTATTCTGTTGTTGATGCTTACATCTATGACTCCTGAATTCTTTCCAAGGTTCTCTATCTTCAAAGATGTCTCACTTTGTGATTTCTTTATTGATTCTATTTCCAGCTTCAGATCCTGGATAATTTTGTTCAGTTCTTTCACTTGTTTGTTTGTTTTTTTTTCCTGAAGTTCTTTAAGGAATTTTTGTGTTTCCTCTTTTTTCTACCTGTTGCCCCATGTTCTCCTTTGTTTCTTTTAGAGAATTTTGCGATTTCTCTTTAAGGGCTTCTGCATGTTGACCCATGTTCTCTCATAATTCCCTTATGGGGATTTTGTATTGCCTCTTTAAGGGCTTCTACCTTTTGATTCATATTCTCTTGTATTTCTTTAAGGGATTTTGGTGCTTCTACCTGTTGATCCATGTTCTCCTGTATTTCTTTAAGGGAATTATTTATGTCCTTCTTGAAGTCCTCCATCAACAAAATAAGGTGTGATTTTAAATCTAGCTCTTGCTTTTCTAATGTGATGGATTATGCAGGATTTGCTGTCGTGGAAGAACTGGGTTCTGATGGTGCCATGTTGACTTGGTTTCTGTTGGTAATGATCTTGCATTTGCTTTTTGCCATCTCATTATCACAGGTGTTAGCTGGTCTTGCTGTCTATCTTCTCTGTTCTACTGGCCTGTGTTTCTGTACTCCTGGGATTCCCTTTCTCTCCAATGCCCTGCAATCAGCTGGTTCTCCAGGAAGTATCAGGTGATGGGGTCTCTCCTGTGGCAGACTTGGCAAGGGTCAAATGCCCTGCAGGCTGCTATTTCTCAAATATTCTGCTGCTGCTGGATTTCAAATGCTCTGCTGATGCTGGTTCTCAAATGCCCTGCTTCTGCCAGTTCAAATGCACCTATTGGTGCCAGTTCTCTAATGACCTGTTCCTGCCAGTTTTCTAGGGAGTATCAGGAAGTAGGCTCTTCCCCGTGTCAGAAGGGGCACAGGTCTACCACATCTGATGGAACTGGTACATGGCAGAGGAGGGAGGGGTAGAAGGGAAAGAAGAGGAGTGGTGATCTGGAGGTTTCTGGGTAGTGAGTGGCTCTGTGCCTCTAAGGATGTGGGATGATTCTTACAGAATAACCTGCTCCTGCCAGTTCTTGAAAGAGTATTAGGAAGTGGGATCTTCTCTGTGTCAGATGTGGCACAGGTCTCTGAGAGCAGGACTCCCTCTAAGCGCAGGACTCCCTGCAGGTCAGATGCTCCCTTGCAGGATATGTGCGCAGACAGCTGTAGAGCTCCTACATGCAGAAGGAGGCCAGGTGGGCTGTGTCATGAATGATCATTCACTTTGTTGTTCCTGCGTACCTGGCTGAGCTGGCTGCTTGGTCACAGGAGCCAAGATGGTGGTGACCTCCTATTGTATAATTTTTAAAATTTATATTGGATAGTAATGACTCCTGAGAAGAGTGGTATATCAGAGTATGCCTTGCAACTATTTATGTCCATATATATATATATAATTGACCCATTAAATTAAAAATAATTTCAAAGAATACATTATATATAATATAAAATATAATATAATTTTATATTTGCCTGGAAATTTTATATATATATATATATATATATATATACACATACATACATGTATATATTTATATACATATATATAAATACATATATATACGTGTATATATATACACGTATATATATGTATGTATGTATGTATGTGTGTGTGTGTATGTATGTATATATATATATATATATATATATATATATACATATATCTCAGTTCCAGGCAAAAACTCCATTTTATTTGTTGTTCATGGGAGTCCAGGAAAGCCCCTCCCATTATAAGAAATTGCAAAGGGTTTTGGTGCCATACCAGAACATCAACATAAGCCCCTATTGAAGAAGACACTATCTACTTCAGCTACAGAACTTAGAGAATTCAAACTGGAACTATTAGAGAAGAGTCCATTCTTTGAAAAAATTGTCATAGAATGATGTGCCTATTGCAAAGGTATAAGTGTCCTACCTACATATAAGGTCTGAGAAGCACAATTCCAGTAACAGCTGATTCTCTATAGTGTAATTAATAATTATAGTTTTAATGTAGATGCAGCCAACAGCAATCTAGTTGTCTCACACCTTGTCCATTTGTAGAAAACTCAATGCTGTGTACTATAAAATTATTAAAATCCCATGGTTGGAAATGCCATAAGCCATAGAGAAGAACTTACTCTTACTGTATGGCTAACATAGAATAAGTTCAAACGGTTTTAAGAACTTGGAACACAGCTCAGTGATGTGAGATTTCTCTGACATTTATGAAGCCACATATAAAGAACAAAAACATTAAACACAATGCATCAAGACACCATACTTCCAATATATAAATATTTAATATTATATTTTATAAAACATATATACTATCTTAGTCAGCATTTGTATTCCTGCACAAAACAACATGACCAAGAAGCAAGTTGGGGAGGAAAGGGTTTATTCAGTGTACATTTCCACATTGCCATTCACCGAAGAAATTCAGGACTGGAACTCACACAGGGAAGGAAGTTGGAGGCAGGAACTGATGCAGAAACAATGGGTGGATGTTTCTTACTGGCTTGCTTCCCTGGCGTGCTCAACTTGCTCTCTTACAGGAACCCAGGACTACCAGCCCAGATATGGCAACACCCACAAGGGGCCATACCCTCTTGATCATTAACTAAGAAAATGCCTTATAGCTGGATCCCATGGAGGTGCTTCCTCAAGGAAGGTTCCTTTCTCTGTGATAACTCCAGCCTATGTCAAGTTGACACACAAAACCAACCAGAACATGTACTGGCCCATAAATTTAACTCAAAAAAGAAATATGTAAATGATATTTTTATATATATACATTAAGAAACAGAATGTTAAGCTTTATGTTTTTAATGATTTTTAAAGATTTGGTATTATTTTTATTTGTCTGTGCATGTGTACATGTGTGTGTTATGTGACATGTGTGTTGAAGTGCCTATTGAGAGGAGGAAATGGACTTGAATCCCTGAAACTGAGTTACATTGGTTACAAAATGTCCAATGTAAGTGCTTAGAACCAACTTCAGGTCCACACTAAACTGTCTCCCTGCCTCTCAAAGAAACATAAATACTAGATAAATTAGATGAAAACAATATGTAGGTATGTAAAAACAGAATTGAGAAATCTTAACTACATCACAAAAATGATAATGTGCAGAAATTCCAAGTTCATGATTTTCTTGAATATTTTAAAAACCATAGTACCATTATTATTAAGAATAATCTCACAGAGTTCACTTAGCAGATTCTGGTCTGAAGGAATTCTGTACAAGGGAGAAACTTCTACCAAACTTACAAAGAAATTATTTTATAGCCATTTTTTTCAACATGTGTTCAAATACAGAAATTTTTTGACACTTATAGAATTAATTGGAATGGAGACTTCCAGGAGTGTAAAACAGGAGTGGGTGGGTTAGTGAGTAAGGGGAGGAGGAGATGGGATAGGGGGGTGTTCGGAGGGGGAAGGAGGAAAGGGGATAACATTTGAAATGTAAATAAAGAAATATCTAATTTGAAAAAAGAAAAAAAGAATTTTCTTTTCTAATTGTTTACTTTTATTTTCTGATCCACCCCCCCTGCCTTTTTTTTTTTTAACTTTAAGAATGGCAGATACAGCCATTAGGGATTTACATGCCTGCCATGAGTGTAAGTTACAGGATTCTGATCAAAGTGGGTCCTTCAGAGCACAGTTATACCATTGCTTATGTCAAAAATTTGAGTGCAATTGTTAGGGAAGAGTATATTTCCCATTAGTTTCTCTGCTCATTTTCCTGAACTTGTTGCATATAATAAGCATGATTAAGATAAAACTGGTCATAAGAGGAATATGGTGTTCTACTTATTAAAATTTCTCTAAGATTATTATTTGATCTTTAGTTTTAAATTAGTTTTATAATTATAAGCTGGTTTTGTTGTTGTTTTGAAGAAATCACCCAATATGCAATAAAAGCGTCATTTAGAAAAGTGGTACTAGCAGAACGCTCATTAAGAATATTAAGTTTGAAGCAAGAGGGCTAGGGTTTTTGATGGTCCATAATGTTTCTTTTCTCTCCTTGCATCTAATTTAGGACTCTATTTACCTGACCTGTATAATATAATTAGATGATCCAACAACTTTAGGGCATGAAGAAAACAATACTCTGTAGAAGCTGATTATCCAGAGATCAAGATACATCAATAAATTAATGAAAATAAAAAAGGATCTTGTTAACTATTAAAAAAATATTCTGAATATTTGCACATTCATAGTAGAGTTGTTCAACCAGTGTTCTGGGATTAGGGAAAATTCCCAGGATTAAGGACTGAGCGAGTTTGAGCATTTTGTTAATTGTGGATGGTTAAGGAGTTTCATCTTAAGAATGACAAGGTTGGCTTCATGCTTTGGAGAACAGTGAATATTATCATAAAACAGATTCTAGAGTTTGAAAAGAAAGCTTAACACTGAAGTGTTTGTTTTCAGTGATGACCACTTGGTATTGGATAATCAGCTATCATTTTGGGGGGTGTGGGCAAAGACTGGCTCTTAGTTTTCTATAGTCCTTTGCATAGAGAGGAGGTCTCCTGAGCTTACCCTAATTCCTGTAATATAGTATGGACAAAAATTTGCTTACAATATTTTTTCCTGGGGAAAATATTTCCCATATTACACCAAGGTAATAACTCAATTGTAAATGAAATAGTAAGTGAACAGTTTTCCCAAATGAGGAATGGTGATGGTCATGAGGCTGTGGAGGATGAGGAACAAGCTTTCAGCATTTCTTTACGACCATGGGAAAGGATCTAGACAATGTAACCACATAGATCATAAAAGTCTACATGGTCCATTGTAGAAATAGTTCATTGCTAAACTTGGCCTTGAAATTGGAATCATGAGGAGACACATGTACTCTCCAGTTCAAGGACTGCTGCATTAATTAGCCAGGGTAAACTTGGGGACTACAAGGATAGAGGGCTAAAGTAGCCTCAAGTAGAAAGAAATATAGATAGAAAAATAGGAATTTACATATCATTTAGGAATAATAGTATCACAAGGAGAGTACACAAGGCTATGGAATTGCTTGGATGAGGAAACGGAGATTAGAGAATTATAAGATGATATAGAAGCATATAAAAACTTAGTACTGTGTTTTTCTAGCTGACTGAAGAACTGGAGATGATAATATTTTGAATAACATTAGAGAGACCTAACCACTTTAGTTACATACATTTTAAAGCCTTGTAATGAATCATTTTAATTTTAGTAGTCAGTCATCTTTCTGTTCTTGCAAGAAAATAGTTACTAAAGACTGCTGTCTGCTGTACCAGGAGACTGCTGTGCCCAATCATCCCTGAAGAACAGGCTGTGCAAACCTATAAGGAAATGTGCTTTTGCTTTGTGTTTAGTTTCCATTCTAAGGAAAGAGGGGTTGGGACTGTTGATCCAGGACTCATAGAATTTATGTAAATTTAAGAAATTTCAAAATTATTAACAATGATCAAGGCCTTGATGATATAACTTTGGTGGATGAGAGACTGGGTTCAGGCTCTCTGAATGGAGAAAGAAAAATCATGGGAAGAAGGAAGAAAGGAGAAGAAGAAAGAATGATTAGAATCATCAGGGTTCAGAGAGAGTACCTGAACTGACCACAGCTTGCAGCTACATCTAACTCTGAGTCATTATTGAAACTGCTGTTCCCTTTCCCGACTTTCTTAGGACCTTGGCAATATATAATTTGGTAATTTAGGGATTTTTTTTAAAAAAATTATGTGTCTGGTGTGTGTGTGTGTGTGTGTGTGTGTGTGTGAGAGAGAGAGAGAGAGAGAGAGAGAGAGAGAGAGAGAGAGAGAGAGAGATTCTTGTGTTTGTGAGAAAGGCTACAAGTGCATGGGTAGAGATGTGGGGAAGTTTTGGGAGGAGTTAAGAAGGGAAAAATTAGGATTAGACTCCATGTTTAAAATCTTGTTTTCAATGAAAAGGCAAACAAATTGTGAAAATTACTGAAAATCCCTATGTGTTGCTCCATATGTTACATTCTTCAAAATATTTGTTCTTGTTTCACCAAATCCTGTACCTAATTTCAGTGAAAACCTTGTCTGTGTCCAGCAGCTCCCAAATCATTGACGCAAAGGCTTATTAAGTTTATTAATAAACAGCCAGCCTAGGCTGAGCAGATATACATCTACTCTAAGCCTCTAAGCTTCCCAGTTCTCAGCCACATTGTCCTTTACCTTCACTCAGAGTCTTGCCACTGTTGGCTCTGCTCCATGTGTGCTCTCATGGCAAATCCCTTGGAGACTTGCTCATCTCTTCTCCCGGATGCTCTGCCTCACAGCCAACTCTTGGGCTCTGAGATTTCTCTTGCTTCTCCCTCACTGCCCTTCTACCTCCCTCTCCCTGGGACTCCTGACTGGGATCAGAAGTCCAGCCCTCTGATATCCTCTGCCCATCCATAGGCTCATCAGCCCTTTATTAACCAATCAGATAATTGGGGAGTTTTCTTCACATAACATTGATGCAGGAAGTGTTCTAATAATCATGACAATGGCAACATCCATGCTGTAACCAGATGTCTAGGCACAGAAGTCAACATCTGGATATTCATTGCACAAGGTCAACCCCCAATAGAAGCCCGTTTTTTTTCCACAATATTATGGAAAATCTTTTCATGAGGACTGAAATTAACAGCAATATGATGACTATTTTAGATAGTATACATAATTTTGATGTGATAAGAATAACATGAAATAAAGGATGGACAGATTCATTCATATTTAAAACTATTATCAGTAAATAAGTTTGCCTTCCTTTCTTTTGTACTTATCTCATAAACATTATATGTTTTATGATTATTGCTACATGCATTAATATAAATATTGTATAGCCTCCAATACTTCTTTCCCTAGTGAAAAATACCAATTTACCCCGACAAAGTCAATAGTTCAAGTGACCACACCTTGGCCTCAAGAGATTAGAAATTCACTGTAGGGTTTAAAGTTTAATTATCTTATGCAAATATGTCTTCTAGATTTTGGTGTATATCCTCAATATACTATTTCATTGCTTGAATTATTTTTGTGAGTTTCTGTTCTTTACTTAAAAGAAAATATTAGTTAAATTAAGGAATATATAATATGTGTTTATGAAAATTAAGTATCTATATTTAACTGTCACCACAGTTTTATTAGCAATTAGACATTTTAGCAACTAAAATGTCTATCAATGAGATAATGAGGAAAAATATAAGTACATGTGATAGAAAAATTAAAGCTTTTAAAACTAACTAGGCTCATCTGCAATATCAATGATCCAGTGTGGCATTACTTTAGGGAAAAAACCCAATCAGACAAGAGAATAAATATTAAACATTACAAACTATATGATAAATTGTCCAATACTTAATTCCATAGAATCAGAGAGTAGATGAATTAGGAAAAATGACCTGGAGAATGGTTTCACATAATATACAAGGGGCCAGCCATGTAAGGTGACTTAGTCATGGAGATATCTCATTACAGCTAGTTTTAATGTGCTAGATACTTCAATTCTAAAAAGATAGCTTTTGAGTAGTCTCACCATGCAAGCAACCAAAAGGTAGCATTAATAAAGATAACCAAGGGACATCCTGGAAGCACTTAAAACGTTTATGCAATTGATAAAGGGTATGGCATCTTGATATATACCTATTTTAAAATCAAATATGTTGTATAAATAGTACATGAAAGTATCTTTCAGTAAAATATGCATCACTAGATTCTGCTTCTTCTTGATACTTGATCTAGTTTGGAAAGATTTTTGGCACATGTATTTTACAACCTCAATGTATCAAAGCTTTTACACAATTATAAGATGAAAATTCAGTCTAAATATGTATCTATTATATTGGATCTGACTTTAAATTTGAATTGATTGTACTGTAACTGTGAAACATAAAATATACAACACATATTCAAGTTCATTAAGAAGGAAATTACACAGCCCTTTCTTTTCTTTCTACTAAGGTATATTATATTTAGAGTAATTCTATACTTTACCATTTGTATTATAAAATCAATTTTTTTCAAAAGATAGATACATATTACATCAAGTACTACAATTATTACTGTAGAGTAAATGTCAGAAGATGTAATGACCATTAAATGCTTCGAATGATTGCCAACCTATCTTGTTAAGTCTCTATCCTTCTCTTCTGAGGATATTTGTCTCTAACAACAGCTCTGATTAAAAAGAGTTGCTCCGTACTTTACAGTGCACAGCTTGTCCTCTGTGCAAATTATTTTCCGTTCTTCACTCCCATTCTGTAACTCTTTCTTACTTTCTACAATTAGTGAATTTTGGAATTGTTTCTTATTATTTCTTCCTTTGTTCCCTTGCTGTTCACATTACTTCAATGAGGGTAAGTTCTCACATCTATAATCATGTCATTTTGAAATTTTATTTCCTTCTTTTTAAATTAGTCTTCAGTTTTTTTTAATAGATTTTGATCAAACACTCACCCATTTTCCTGCTTTATCTTCATCCAATTTATATCTAATTGCATTCTGAATTAAGGACAATAAAAACAAAGAAGAGCTAATGTGAAACCGGTTTGGAGAAAATGAAAGTAACTGGTAGTTAAAGAAAAAAACGTGGCATTAAAGTTGAGGTTCTTTAAGGTTGTTTGGCACTACCTTAGAATCCTCACAAGCTTCTACCCACCGCTTAAATTGTCTTAATGCATATATATATGTATATATATGCATACATATGGTAATTTTTTCAATTTTTAATATTTTAATTTATTTACATTTCTGCCCTTACCCTCCTTCTATCTACCCTCCTACAGTTCCTCATCACATTTCTTACTCCCTCCACCAATCCTCCCCTTTTCCTGGGGACTCAAGTCTCTCAATGAATGAATGCATCTTCTCCCACAAAGGCCTGAACAGGCAGACCTCTACTTTATTTGTGCCAGGGATATGTTCCTGGTTGGTGGCTCAATCTTTGCAAGTTCCCTGGGTTTGGGTTAGTTGAGATTCCTGGTCTTCCTATGGGGTCACTCTCCCCTTCAGCTTCTTCAATCTTTCTCCTAATTCAACCATAAAGTTCCCCAATTTTAGTTCAATGGTTTGGTATAAGTATCTGCTTCTGTCTCAGTCAGCTGCTGGTAGGGCCTCTAGGGGGACAGCCATGCTAAGCTCTTATCTGTAAGTGCATCATAGCATCAGTAATAGTATCAGGTCTCAGGCCTTAGTATCCTCCCCTGAGATGGATTTCAAGTTTGGGCTGGTCACTTCATAGCCTTTCCTTCAATCTCTTCTCCATTTTTGTCCCTGCAGTTCTTTTAGACAGGAAAAATTCTGGGTCAGAAATTTTGACTGTCGGTTAATATGTCCCTCCATTTGAGACCCTGTCTATCTACTGGAGGTGAGCTCTTATCCCCATCGAGTCCTTAAAGAGTCCCTTCACACACACACACACACACACACACACACACACACACACACACACTCTGAGGCTGCATATTTCCATTCATTCTCCTAGCCCTCTCCTGCCCCACCCCACCTGATCCTGTTCCCCTTTTCTACTCCCCCTCCCTTGTCCCACCCAGGTCCTTCTGACTCCAGTGATTATTTTCTTCTCCCTCTAAGTGAGATTGAAGCCTCCTTACTTGAGTCATTCTGCTTGTTACACTTATTGAGGTCTGTAGTTTATATTCTAGGTATTCTGTACTTCTTGGCTAATATCTACCTATCAGTGAATACATACCATGCATGACCTTTTGGGTCTGGGTTACCTCACTTAGGATAATATTTTTTTCTACTTCCATTTATTTGCCTGCAAAATTCATAATGTCTTCATATTTAGTAACTGAATAGTATTCCATTGTATAAATGAACCACATTTTCTGTATCCATTCTTCAAGAGAGGGACATCAGGGTCGTTTCTGGCTTCTTATTATAAAAATGGCCAATGTGAACATAGTGGAGGATGTGCCCCTGTGGCATGGGGGGCATCTTTTGGGTATATGTCCAAGAGTGGTATAGTTGTGTCTACAAGTAGAATTATTTCCAATTTTCTGAGGAGCCACCAGATTGATTTCCAGAGTTGTTGTATCAATTTGCAATCCCACCAGCAATGGAGGAGTGTTCCTCTTTCTCCACATCCTCTCCAACATGAGCTATCACCTGAGTTTTTGATCTTAGCCATTCCGCTTGGTGTGAGCTGGAATCTCAGGTTCATTTTGATTTGCACTTCTCTGATGACTAAGGAATTTGAACATTTCTTTAAATGCTTGTCCACCATTGTGCTGTGAATTGTCTTACTTTTTAATTTTTTTCCGTGATCATCAGTTCATCAGACTATTAAAATATTGGAAAACAAATTTTTTAAGTGTAATTGGTAACATGCTGCCTGTTTATTCTATTCTAGAGTATATTTGTCATAATGATTTTAACAGAACTTGGTTTGAGATTTATGGTTTTTTTGTTTTGTTTTACATTTTAAGTGTCTTCTTTATGATTAAATAATTACTAGGGAACTTCGCAGAACCAATATTGGAAGTTTATAAACTTTCCAAAATAAGTCGATGAAGAAAAAAGTTCCTGAAATTATGTGGAGGGAAAAATTGCCATCAAATCTTTTCTTGAAAAATCACTGTTCATCAGAGTTAACATCTCACCAGCACAGAACAGGTTTCCCCATGATTAGAAACATCAAAAGCTGTGCTGCCGTCTTTGGCATAACTCTAAATTATATGCCATTTATTTAGCAGTTACTGTGTAATTAGTGTGTCTTAATTTGAACATTAAAAATGTATTGAGTTCTGCATGCACCATTTGTAATTACAAGATCAATTTGTGGTTAGTCTAGCTCACTGCTAAGATTTTTGTAATTGGAATATTTGTATGCACTTCCAAACTTCTAAGAGCAGGTAGTGTTGGAGAGAATTTCAGTAAAAATAAATCATTTGCGATTTACAATGAGTTGCTATTGAAACACACAAGATGCAAAATCTATGAAATGACTAAACAATGCATCCAGAGTAAACTATTATTTGATAATCTTTCAAACACATAAACAAGTACACAGAGACACAGAGACACAGACACACACACTAGAAGGTTAAAATGTTCCACTTACAAAAGGTAATTGTTTTGTTGAATTTTACTGTTTTATGTAATGCATTTTATATCATGGCATTTAAAAATTATTCTTTGTTTCTGTTCTTGTTTCATTTTTAAATGTAATCCAGACCAACTTTAAACTCACAATGTAGTCGGTAGTTGATAATAACCTCACACTTCTAAGGTTCCTATCAAGTGCTAAAGAAAGTCCAGACATGTGTCATGCTCAAATCTGAATCCAGATATTGACAAACTGATTCACAGCATAGACTCTCTGAAGTTAAATGTCGTTTCACTAAAGATTTATTATATTTTCTACAGTTTCACTTTTAAAAACAACTTTTAAAATTACTGGTGTGGGCGAGTGTATTTACCCACAGGACATGTACTCATGCAAGTGTGAGTACAGATGTCAGAGCACAACATTGTGAACCTGTTGGGTTTTTGTCAATTTTCTGTGTATGGGGGGAATTGAACTCAAGTCACCAGACTTTCTCAGAGAATGCCTTTATCCATTGAGCCATCTCACTGCTGTTGTATTTCTCTGCTAACATACACATTATAAACAGCCAGGGCTACACAGAGAAACCCTGTCTCAAAAAAACAAAAAACAAAAAACCCCAAAACAAAGTATAGATTTTCAAAGATTGGGAACTTCAACCACAAATTTTGATATTAATGACATTTGAGGGAGGATATTTGGCGGTCATCTTCTGATGAAGCAAGTTTATTGGTGAATAGCTTAGTAGTGGTATTTGGCTATAAAAGCTACTTAGCTCTATATCAGCATTCAATGTTACCATGCTCCCACAGCAAGAAGGCCCTCTTCCCAGCCGAGGATATACTGGTACTATATAACACTGACATTACTAGTCCTCTTGCCAAGCCAAACAAAGTCCATTTCTTCTATGTTATCTAGTCTCAGGTGTTTTGTTACATAAATTAATGCACTAACACACACAAGAAAAAAATCTCTTGAAAATACGCCACATTGCAGAAAATGGTTTATATTTGTGAAAGTAGAAAACCACGCCCCTAAGTCAATAAGGTAACCCAATTTGGGATGACAATTCAAAATTTTCAGATGGAAAGGCTTTTTATCCATGTATAATTTACCACAGTTCACTCTTGTAAGTATAAGTTACCATTGTAAATTACAGCCTGTGAAAAATTGGATTATTGAGATTCAGCAGTTTTCAATCCATTTTCTCATAATGACATCCATCCACTTGCAATTTCAATCTGTAAGTACTATCTGTATTTGTTTTATATTAATGGCCTGGCACAATTTCATGTTGCAATAAAATTCTTTATTGATAACTTCTTCCAGAGAGCTTTTGGACTAAGAATTCTACATTGATTAATAAGAGCCCAGGTCTCTGTTAAATATCCCTATTAATAATCTGCTAGAGGTTCACTAAAGACAGATGTCAGTGCCCCCGCGGTCAACACTTCATCTTGGAAATATCATCTTCATTAATACAAGAAAGAACAACTCAGTGTAGCACAGAGGTGGGAGTTAAATACTGGTTGTCCAAGATAAGCAATTAAAACAAATAAAGAACAAACAAACCAACTACAACAACAAAGTGGACCTTGTATCCTGGTGATAGAAGCAACCAAACTGAGGAGGATTTGTCAGGAAGCAATATGAGCTGAAGCTCAAATCTTTTATATTTTACCACCCTTTCAGCTTAGTTGAAATAGATAAGGTGAGGGATACTTAGTTTAATATCATGCTTGCTTTGAACTCTGAGAATACCAAACATTATTATTTCTGAAGTTTAAAGACAAGGGCAGCAACATACTCCCATACGTATCTATCATAGGATTAAGTGATGGCTAAATGAATGTAATAAACATTGAAAGACTTTCATTGTGATTTTAAACAACCAAAATTATTTGATTATCTATATTGCCTGTATTTCTTGGTTCATTAAAGAATCATTTGTGAGGTTGGTCTGAGAGAAATGGTGTTTACAAAAATAATTGACCTGACACTGGTTACAGTTTTTCTTTGCTAGACATAGCAGCACTGTCCTTTAATTCCAAATGGCAAGGGGCAGAAGCAGGAATAGCACGGTGAGTCTGAAGCCAACATGACCTCCATAGTGACTTCCAGGACAGTCTGTATAGAGAGATCCAGTCTCACAGAGAAAAGCAAACAACTAGATCATTCTGTATTAATTTGTTTGGTCAGCAATACATTACATTAAAGTTACTGATACTGGTTCCTGTCACAAGTAAGCGTGCCGCTTTCCTTTCTTAGCTCTTCGTCGCTCTTTGTTGATGTCCCTTCACGTGAACAAAACTGATGAGACCAATGCCATGCTGTTGGATTGCTTTCCTCAAATAATTTGCTTTTCAGTGTGGCTCCCATGACTATCTCTTTACAGAAGACAGATTTCTTATATTCTAATTGTATGTATGTATGTATGTATGTATGTATGTATGTATTTATTAAGTCCCAACCACAATTCTTCCTCTACCTTCCCAACTGCCACCATCACCTATCCTTTCCCCTATATCGACTCCCCCTGTCCCATTTTCTCTTCAGAAAAGAGCAGGTCTCTATATAGGGATCATTGTTAGGAGTGCCACAAAAACCATCAAGTTAATGTCTACAACATATATACAGAAGACATGGTCTAGATCCATGCAGGACCCCCACTTGCCTTTTCAGTCTCAGTGAGCCCATGCTATCCCTGCTTAGTCGATTCAGTGGGCCATGTTCTCTTGGAGTGCTCCATTCCCTCTGATTTCTACAGTCTTTCCTTCCATTTTTCTACAAGGTTCCCTAATCTCTGAGTGGAGAAACTCAAAATAGAAAGACCTCCCATTTAGACTCCCTGCATAATGTCTGGCTGTGGGTCTCTGCACCTCTTCCCATTTGCTGCAAAAGGGAGCTTCTCTGATGAAAAATAGACAAAATACTAATGAATGAGAATAGAAATGCATCATTAGGAATCATTTCATTGATCTTTTTCTAGTCATATTTGATATCTGGGTTATCTAGTTTCTAGTTCCCGGACATCTAGGCAGTATAGGTCATAAGCTCCATTTTGTGGTGTGGGCCTCAAGTTAAACCACACTTTGGTTGGCCATTCTCATATGTTCATTCCCATATGTTCTGTATGTCCCACACAGTCATTGCCTCAGTACATTTTGCAGGCAGGGCTGATTGTAGATGTTGGGTTTTGTGGGCCAATTGGTATTTCAGTTTCCTTTCCCATAGCCTGCAGAGTACTTTCTCTTGAAACCAGAAAGTAAGGCGTGACTGCTGCAATCCCTCTATATCCAACGAGCTGAGTACAAGTTGTCCTCAGCAATGGGGTCCTGCTGTCAGTTTCACAGGATGACTTTCTGTTCTAGAAACAGCCTGAATTATTTGGGGATCTCCATGGGACCTCCTTGGCTAACAATTAAACTGAGTGTAACACAGTTCCTCCACTGGAAATTTTAGCAACAATAAATTATGGCTAGTTCACATCCTGTATCTTTCTTTACTAGAATCTTCACTGGGATCACTCTCACAGATTTCTAGGAAGTTTTCCATGCACTAGGTTTGGACATTGCCCTTTCTCTCACAAGACCCTGTTCCAGCTCCACTCTCTCCTCCACTCTCTCCCTCCACTCTTTACACCTGATTTCTCCAACATAGACTTCTGTCCCAACTACATCTTTTAGCTTAATTCTTTTTCTTTGAGAGGAATCAAGTCAAAACTTTGAACTGGTGATGTTTTAACTTTCAAAGGGAAAATGTTCAGTATAGCTCTAAAATTTATGATATAGGAATAATCATTCCTGTTGAAATGTATATGTAAATATTTAAATAAACATAAGCAATCTTTGTTAAATAGTACAACAAAATTTGTTGCATACTTTCATATAGCATACATCTAATAATCCTATTACATAACAAACTACTTTTCATATCTACTTTAAACAGAATTTGGTTAAATCAATTGTACTGTTTATAATTTATTGGTAATATTTAAAGATAATATTATTATAACTTACTATATTAAACATAATCAAAATAACACTCTGATCCCTTTCTATCCACTGTGTATTAAATCTGCATCCTCACAATCCCTGAATCAACAAAACATATATCAACTCATGTAAATTTAGCAACTCATGGGTGAAGAAAATTTCATCAAGTTGGAAATCCACAAGGGAATATTGAACTCTTTTTTTAAATAAATAATTGACAATAAAAATATAATAGAACCAAACCAATGTGATGGAACCAAGGTGGTTCTAAAGGCAAGTTCATCACACTACATGCCTGCATAAAATCACTGGTAAGATTTCATATCAGCAAATTCAGGGCCCATCAAACCCTTCAGACCAACAAGAAGAAATAATGTACAATTGTAGCCAGCAAGACATAATCAAACTCAGGACTGAAGTAAATGAAAAAGGCACAATAAAAAATGCCACAAAGAATCAATGAAAGGAAGAGTTGGGTAGTTAAGAAAATCAACAAAATTGATAATCACTTAGACAAATTAAGGGAAAGACAGAGAAAAGGTACAATAAAACAAAAATTTCAGATGAAAACAGGATTGTTCCTATAGATAAAGAGGAAATCTAGATAATCACTAAGGCATGCTTTAGAAATCTATACTCTACCATACTGTAAACTATAAAAGGAATAATTTTTGTTATACATATCCTGCCAAAGATAAATCAAGATGAAATAATCAATCTAAAAAGATGTGGAATCCCTAGTAAACTATAAACCATAACTAAATATTCTCAACCACAAACATGCCCAGAGCCAGTTGGCCTCAATGTATAATTCTAGCATATACTCGAGGAACTAATGACAATATCTTTCAAATTATTCTGAAGAATAAAGTAAAGGATCATTTCCTATTTCTCTTTTTAAAAAGCCACTGTTGCTCTGCTATATAAACCATACAAAGATTCAACAAGAAAAAATAAATAACACAGACAAATATGCCTTATGAATACAAATGGAACTAAAATACATTTTAAGTAAAATATAAATACATTACTCCCATTTCCCTACCTCCAATCCTTCATATTTCTCTTCCCTAAAAGTCTTCTCATGCAGCCCACTCTCAAGTAGATAGAACTTTTTCTTTTGATTATAGTTACATTTGTGTATCTGCAAATATATATACATATATATGTATATATATATAATATATATATATATATATATATATATGCAATACATCCAAATAGGCTTATTGAATGATATGATAGTATACTTAAGTGACCCAAAAACCTTCACCAGAGAACTCCTACAGCTGATAAACAACTTCAGCAAAGTGGCTGGTTATAAATAAACTCAAGCAAATCAGTAGCCTTTCTATACTCAAAGGATAAGCAGGCTGAGAAAGAAGTTAGGGAAATAACACTCTTCACAATAGCCACAAACAAAATAAAGTATCTTGATGTGACTCTAACCAAATAAGTGAAAGATATGTATGACAAGAACTTCAAGTCTTTGAAGAAAGAAATTGAAGAAGACCTCAGAAGATGGAAAAATCTTCCATGCTCTTGGATTAGCAGGATTAACATAGTAAAAATGGCCATCTTGCCAAAAGCATTCTACCGATTCAATGAAATCCCCATCAAAATCCCAAATCAATTCTTCATAGATTTAGAAAGAAAAATTCTCAAATTCATCTGGAATAACAAAAAACCCAGGATAGCTAAAACTTCTGGGGGAATCAACATCCCAGACTCAAGCAGTACTACAGAGCAATCTTGTTAAAAACTGTATGGTGTTGGTACAGTAACAGACAAGTAGAATGAATAGAATTGAAGATCCAGAAATGAACCCACAGAAGTATGGTCAATTGATCTTTGATAGGGGAGCTATAACCATCCAGTGGAAAAAGATAGCCTTTTCCAAATGGTGCTGGTTCAACTGGAGGTCAGCATGCAGAAGAATACAAAATTGATCCACTCTTACCTCCTTGTACTAAGATCAACTCCAAGTGGATCATGGATCTCCACATAAAACCAGACACACTGAAACTAATAGAAAAGAAACTGGGGAAGATCCTGGAGGACATGGACAGAGGGGGAAAGTTCCTGAACAGAACACCAATAGCTTATGCTCTAAGATCAAGAACTAACAAATGGGACCTCATAAAATTACCAAGTTTCTGTAAGGCAAAGGACATTGTCAGAAAGACAAAACAGCAGTCATCAAATTGGGAAAAGATCTTCACCAAACCCATGTCCAACAGAGGGCTAATATCCAATATAAACAAAGAAAATTGTATATATCCAATATATACAAAGAACTCAAGAAGTTAAACCCCATAGAACCAAATAACCCTATTAAAAATGGGGTACAGAGCTAAACAAAGAATTTTACCCTGAGGAAAATCGGATGGCTGAGAAGCACCTTTAGAAATATTCAACATCATTAGTCATCAGGGAAATGCAAATCAAAACAACCCTGAGATTTGACCTCACACCGGTCAGAATGGTTAGGATTAAAATCTCAGGAAACAGCAGGTGTTGGAGATGTGGAGAAAGAGGACCACTCCTCCACTGCTGGTGGGATTGCAAGATGGTACAACCATTATGGAAATCAGTCTGGCGGTTCCTCAGAAAATTGGGCATGACACTTCCAGAGGACCCTGGCATACCACTCCTGGGCATATACCCAGAGGATCCCCTGCAGGCAACAAGGAAACATGCTCCACTATGTTCATAGCAGCATTGTTTATAATAGCCAGAAGCTGGAAAGAACCCAGATGTCCCTCAATGGAGGAATGGATAAAGAAAATGTGGTATGTTTATACAATGGTATACTACTCAGCAATTAAAAACAATGAATTCATGAAATTTGTAGACAAATGGTTGGAATTAGAGAATATCATCCTAAGTGAGATATCCCAATCACAAAAAAATATACATGAAATGCAATCACTGATAAGTGGATATTAATTAGCCCAGAAGCTCTGAATACTCAAGACACAAAGAGCTAATTATATGATTCCCAAGAAGAGGTGAGGAAAGGGCCCTCATCCTGAAAAGACTTGATCCAGTATTGTAGGGGAGTACTAGAACAGAGAAATGGGAAGGGAGTGATTGGGGAATGGGCGGAGAGAAGAGGACTTATGGGACATATGGTAAGGGGGGGGGGAACTGGGAAATGGGAAAGCATTCGGAATGTAAACAAAGAATATAGAAAATAAAAAAAAAATACCACGAAAAGGAAATTCCCAATAAAATATTTGCTAAACAAATCCATGAACACATCAAAATGATTATCCACCAGATCTAGTTGTCTTAATCTTAGAAATATAAGGACGTTTTATCATACAGAAAACAATAAATATAGTTCATCACACAAGCAGACTAAAGACAAAAATTGCATGATCATCTCATTAGAGACAGCAAACTGCCTATGACATAATATAACACATACCAAGCCCACGGCAAACATCAACCTAAAGGGAGAGAAAATCAAAGTAATTCCACTAAAATCAAGAAAAAGAAAAGGTTGTCCACTCTCTCCCTACCTATTCAATATAGTAATTAAAAGTCTTAGCTAAAGCAGTAAAGCAACTGAAGGAGATCAAGGGGATGGAAACATAAAAAAGAAGTCGTTACTTTTTTTTGCAACTGGCATGGTTTTATACATAAGACACTCCACCGGGCAACTTCTACAATGGATAAACATTTTAGCAAAGTAGCATGAAACAACATCAAAGATAAAGCTTTAACTTAAACATTTTCTTAAAGTGATTTGATTTCATGTCTATTATGCCAAGGAATTATACTGTAAACCTTTCCCAACAAACCCTGAAGCAGATTGTGTCCATGGGTATAGTGGTAGTTCTGGGTCAACTTAGAGAAAGTTGGGGAATTTGAATTATATCCTCAAAGAACTAATAAAAATTAAGAAATCAAAACAAAACAAAAGTTAGAGCTCTTTAAATGAAAAGGATATCCTCAGTGGGTGGATGAAAGCTTTATTCTCAATACTGAGAAAGAAGAAGATCAGTATCACCATCGGAGACCAGCCTGTGGTCCACAGAAAGGTTGTGATGAGACAAAGGAGCAAAAACAAAGACAGATTGTATTCCTTCTGACATGTTCTTTTATCTTCAGGAACTGGAGGATGTTATAAACATACCTGTGGTTTGTGATTTATTTTTCATGAATAAAGTTTATTTTTCCTCTTTTAGAAACATGATTTCACTGTGTGGCCCTGACTGCTATATTACGCAATAGGGTAGACTGCTGACATTGAATCACAGCAATATACTGGCCTCTGCCTCCCTAGTGGTGGGATTAAAGGGGAGCATCACCACAAATGTAATTTATGAAATTTATTAAAAACTTTAAAATATATTCTACTCTTCCATACACCTTTATTGGCAAGTGATCCTGATTCAACATAGATAGACAATAGCTTATCAAAGTCAGTGTTACCAGAGTGTTGCACAATAGTTGATCAGACTATGAACCCCAAGATTGTTTGTAGTTGTGGTATGGCTTAGCCCTCAATATACATCTTTAATCCCAATCAATAAGGAAAAAATAGTTTGTAGAAGAAAAGCCCATGTTTGAAAGAGATTTCTTATTAAATGGGAGACCATGTGAGGAATCAGAAACTTTTGACAGAATAAGATATGGCCAAATCTCAGGAGAAGATAGAAGGAAAGGAAAGCTACTTCAGAGGCAGTACAGAGGAGAAAGAGGGAAAGGAGAAAAAGGCAGATTTATTGGGAGTTTTACAGAGAAAGGTTGAAGAGAGGACAAGCTAGACACAGGTAAAGACAGAACATGCCAAAGAATAAGAAGGAGCCAGAAGATTAGAACTGGTTGACAGTTAGTTTGAGACCAAGCAGAACAACAGTCAGAGGCCAAGAGAGAGAGAGAGAGAGAGAGAGAGAGAGAGAAGCCTAATTGAATCAGTCAACTTGGAGAGTATTTTGAACCAGAACAATGGAGTTGAACCATCAAATGAGAATTCAAAAAGAGCAATGGAGGGGTGAGTTTATTCAGCAGCAAGTCTCAGAGGATGAAACTTTCTAGTCCGAGATAAGATTGTACTCAGTCTAGAAGCATCCTGGACTAGGCCCTGGTCAGGAGTAGATTACGCAATGAGCCTCTGAGGTGACATTTGCACCAGATGAAGAAAAGCTACTGTTATGCCAGAGAAACTTTATTCTGCGTTCAACATAGTGAACTTACAGTAAGACATAGTTAGACAAACGACATTTTCAATTATTCCTTTTTTATTTTATCTATATGAGTGGGGTTTTTTTTTGCATGCACATGCCTGCTGTCCACTGAGTTAGATCCCCTGAAACAGGAACTATGGACAGCTTTGCACCACCTGTTATTGCTGAAAATTGAACCTCGTGGGAGACAAGTGCTCTCAACCTTTCAGTCATCATCTCTCCAGCAGCCTAGATAGACAACATCTTGATACACGAAAAAAATCTGTATTAGAAACAATAATGGTGCTAGTAAAAGCTGGAAATCTAATACATAACAGTGCTTTAAATTCTTTACAGAATGTATTACATTAATAAAACATTTCTGCATTAATTGTTCTCTAACAAGTATTTTTGTATATTCAGTATTGATATGTATTGATGAGTTCTTTACATGAAACCTTGGAGGAAAAATGTATCATTGTTTTATAATAATACCTACCATCTTTTAAAACATTAAAGTATTTTTCTATACTATGAAAAAGTCAAACATGAGAACGTAGCGTTCACAAAGATACACTTTATAGCTGGTTTAGGAGTAGTCATTTGCTCATTAAAATGCATAGTGGCTTCCAGTTCTTATGAAATTTGGTGACTTCGGTTTTGCTTTGTTGATGTTCTATAAGAAATGATCTCAGCAAATCAAGAGTGTGAGCTATGACAGTGCTCTCTCACATTTATTGTTCTTTAGTTTTCTTAGTACTGTCAAAATAACTTTGGAAACTTCAACTTTTCAAGTAGGTTTTCTCTTAGCCACTTGCTAAGATGAACCAGAGGCTCAGCAGGAGTCCAAGGCACATGAGAAGATATGGAGGACTCAATTAAAACACATCACATAATGTATACGTATCACAGAATAAACAAAAATAAAACTATTATTCATTTAAAAACTCTAATATTTAATTTTTATATGCCATTCTTATTATTTGACCTTATGTCTTTCATTCTCCTATGATTTCACCCAACTTCTTGGATTATTTTTATTCTCTCCTGTTCTCCAATATTCATTAAGCTTGTAAATATTTTAAATTGCATGTGTTATGTAATTTTAGTATGATTGTCCATCCTACAAGCTGGATTCATTGAACAAAATACATCTAAGTAAATATGCAGAGTTGTGTTTCAGTCTCATATAAATAATTGTGTAACTACATTTATTTGAATGTATGTGTACATGTATGTGGGTGAACATGTGCTTGTGAAAGCAAGAGCTGATAGATGCCAGAGGTGTTGGATGCCACTCAAGGTGGGATTAGAAGTGGTTGTGGAATATCTAGACTGGATGTTGGAAAGGTAACCCCGTTTTCTGTGTGTACTCTGAACTTCTAAGCCTTCTCTCCAACATGTGTTTTCATATTCAAGAGATGCAAGGTAGCCAATTCAATAGTGTTTGCATATAACCTCAATATTTGGAGACATGAGGCAAGACATGGAAGACTTCTAGGTCAGCATAGGTTAAAAAACTGTGTGTCAGATGCTTTTCTGATTTAAGTAGCTGAATACATGACAAGAAGCGACTTAAAGAAGGACCTTGGGTCAGAGGTATGTGTACAGGGGAAAGTTATGGCAACTAAGGATTCATCTGTGTGGTTAGAGGTTGTTGTGTGCCCTGCTGTATCTGTATGTGTCAGGATACAAAGACCTTGGCCAAACCAGTGTGGCTCTGTTTCTATGGGTCTGCTCAGGTTGCCCTTTTCTATCACTTGGGCCCCATGTGGAAGAGGTCCAATGTGTTACAAAACAGCTCCTCTAGCTGGGGTCAAAAACCATAGCCCCTTCCCAAAGCAAATAAGCAAACAAACAAACAAAACTAAAATAAAAGTACAAGGATAGATATGACCCTTTCATGAGTATAACTGGGAACTTGTAGCCAAAAATTTAGGGAAGACATGTTGATTTTCTGTTCTGAGACATCATGACTGATGCTGCTTAAAACTTAATTTGCCTCTATGAATGTCTGGAATGGTTTTGTATTCATAATTATCAATAGTAATATTACTATAAAGTTTTCTCAAAAACAATGCACTCAGTTTCTTTTTCTAGAGCATTCAGTATGGCCTACCAGCAATATGCTCAGACTATTTCATATTTCCATAATGTTCACATATATTCAACCGAAGATATTGATAAAAATAGAAAATATTTACAAGGTAGAAAGAAAAAGCACCCAGTTTATGAGTTTGAAATACTCATATCTAGGGTCTGGGTCCATATTAGAATTTCAGAGAACCAAATACCACTTCCTTTTTTGAGACTTGATATTCCTTCCAAAGTAGTAAAGCAAACATCTTTAAAATTAAGAGTGTATTGATTCATCTGGTAGACAGGCTGCTGGCCCAAAAGAAACTAAAGCATATGTTCTTATTTATAGTAAAGTTCCTCGATGCTTGTTTCTTGGCCTTAGTGATTACCTTCCCAGCCTGCTCTTCAAGGAGTCAAAGCAACTGCAGCATGTGGTTGCCAGGATACATGTGCAAACTTTTTGTTGAACATGTATTGTAACAGCTTGATTTGTCATGAAAATGGAGAACTCTTGAGGACAAATGATTAGGAACAAATCCAGTGGAAACTAGAATTTACAAATTTGATTTTGTACTAAAAGCCAAAGGTATACAATATGAACATATGTGCTATGTATTGATACATACTTATAAAGATATTTACTTAATATGAATGCTACATCAAAAGAAATAACTTATAAGCAGTATGTCAAAAATTATCATTTCTTAAGTAGAATCAATACATCATGATTATATTGTTATTATGTTTTGTAGTTTTATTTTTCATATATGGCTCAATTATCTAATGGTGTTAACAACTGGTATTTTTTTTTCAAAAAAAATTTTTATTGGATATATTCTATATTTACATTTCATTTCCCTTTTTTTGTTTCCCCACCCCTCTAAGGTCCCACATGCCCTTTTCCCTCCCCCTGCTCCCTCATCCACCCCTTCCCACTTCCCTGTTCTGGTATTCCCCTACACTGATGATTTGATCCTTTCCAACACTAGTGTCCATTCCTTTCTTCTTGTCAGACATCATTTGGTATGTGAATTGTGTCTTTGGTGTCCCAAGATTCTAGGCTAATATCCACTTATCAGTGACTGCATATCATGGGTATTCTTTTGAGACTGGGTTACCTCACTTAGTATGATGTTCTCCAGCTCCATCAATTTCTCTAAGAATTTCATGAATTCATTGTTTCTAATGACTGAATAGTATTCCATTGTGTATATATACCACATTTTTTGTATCCATTCCTCCGTTGAGGGACATCTGGGTTCTTTCCAGCTTCTGGCTATTATAAACAAGGCTGCTATGAACATAGTGGAGCAAGTATCCTTATTGCATGCTGGGGAATCTTCTGGGTATATTCCCAGGAGTGGTATGGTTGGATCCTCCGGAAGTATCATGTCCAGTTTTCTGAGGAACTGCCAGACTGATTTCCAGAGTGGTTGTACCAGCTTGCAGTCCCTCCAGCAGTGGAGGAGTGTTCCTCTTTCTCCACATCCTCGCCAACTCCTGATGTCTTCTGAGTTTTTAATCTTAGCCATTCTGACTGGTATGAGGTGAAATCTCAGGGTTGTTTTGATTTGCATTTCTCTAATGACTAATGATGTTGAACATGTTTTAAGGTGTTTCTTCTGAAGTTGGTTCAGGCTATGTGTTGGAGTAGTTCTGGATTAGCTGCCTGTGAGGGATTTTTTTTCATGGAATTGACTATGGCTCCCATTCTGGAAAACATAAACTTAGTTCTAGTCTCCCAAACTGCTAGTCCTGTCATGGAGTCACCCTGGCTCTGATTGTCTCTGTCCTCTCATCAAAATTTTCACACTTAATAAACTATTATAAAATGGAAAATAATCTCATTAAGCATATTATGTCATCCTTAAAATCCTCATGCCCCAGCTTCCCTAATGACAGAAATTATAAATGTGGGTTACTATCCTCAAAGATAGCATTTTATAATACTAATATAAAGAGCATCTCAAAGTGAATCCCAGAAAATGGCATGATTTCAATGCTGTATGCTGTGTCAACACATCTGTGTAGTCTAGTCCTGCAGTAATTACCTTTATCTTTTATCTTTATGTATTCAAAAACCTGAATACCACTGGTCTCCTGAAGCAAAGTGTTTTCAGATGTTTAAAAATTAATTTTTCTACATTGATACTATACAGAAAAATGTGTTATATAAAAAACTAAAATACTGAGATCTTTTCTAATTATAAATTGAGTTGTTTATGATATTTTAATATAGAGTTCTTCATGATTTTACTAATGTTGATAGTATTTCTTTTCATTTTAACTTTCAACCATGTAGAAGTGGTTAAGGATGATTAATAAAGTGAGAGGAAGAAAGGAACTCAGCTTTTATTATACTAGGAAATTGAAATCTTAAGGGAGATGTTAAATGACTTATGGGCCATTTACTGTTTAAAATTTGAAGTTATTCTGTAAATTAAATATCTTAAAACTTTTGTCTTAATCAAGTTTCCCAAAAAGGGAAAATACAGAGATAGTTTCTTTTTCTAAATGAAAGTAAAACTGTGCAGTATTTCTGAGTTGCAGGGCATGTCTGTTTCTAAGTCTTATATAACATATAGATGTTTAATTGAGGATATTAATTTCCATACTCTAGATGCTGACACATAACCATTTAACATTTATGTCAGTGACAGATATTTATTTCAGCACTGCTAGCTATAACGTATAAAAAATTAATTATGGATATTCATTTCCTTCTATTAGGCCTGATGTATACCCATTTAACAATCACACCATACGTACATATATTTGCACCAGTGTGAGCTCTGAAATGCAAAACTCAAACTGTGAACCCCTATTGACTTGTTCTGGTTCTCAGAACAAAAACCCACCAAAATGTAGGGAAAAGGATATTTTACTGTCAGAACTCTTGAAATAAAAGATGCTTTCCATCATTACTAAGTAAATATTTAATCAAAGAATAACTGCAACTATAAATTCACATATGAGCAATTATTGAACAAAAGACAATATAAAATTAAACTAATTTAACAGAAGTTCGAAAATATAATTGAAGTTAATGAAGTATTAGTTTATAAAAATGAAGTAACTGTGATATATATCAATTGGTAAAGAAATGGCTTATGGGAAATAAATATTCACACCACCAAAAAAAAAAATGGGGTTTGGTATGCTTGTGGATGAGCCCAGGGAACTCTCTGCATAGGTAAGTACTCTACCACTGAGCTATATCTTTTTTTTTTTTAGTTATTTTTATTTTCTATATTCTATGTTTACATTTCAAAGGCTTTCCCCTTTCCCAGTTCCCACCCACCATAGTTCCCATAGTTCTTCTCCCCCCCCAACTATTCCCCAATCATTCCCCCTCCCCCCTCGGTTTCTTTACTAAACTGGATGCAATCTTTACATGCCCAGGGTCCTCTCCTTTCTTCTTCTTGGGAATCATTTGACTTGCTATTTGTGTCTTGAGTATTTAGTTCTTCTGGGCTCATTAATATCCACTTATCAGTGATTGCATTTCATGTGCATTCTTTTGTGATTGGGTTAGCTCACTCAGGATGATATTTTCCAGGTCTAACCATTTACCTACAAATTGCATGAATTCATTATTTTTAATTGCTGAGTAGTATTCCATTGTATAAATATACCACATTTTCTGTATCCATTCCTCCTTTGAGGGATATTTGGGCTCCTTCCAATTTCTGGCTATTATAAACAAGGCTGCTATAAACATAGTGGAGCATGTGTCTTTAATGCATGCAGAGGAATCCTCTGGGTATATGCCCAGGAGTGGTATGCCAGGGTCTTCTGGAAGTGCCATGCCCAATTTTCTGAGGATCCGCCAAACTGATTTCCAGAGTGGTTTTTCCATTTTGCAATCCCACCAACAGTGGAGGAGTGTTCCTCTTTCTCCACATCCTCGCCAGCACTTGTTGTCTCTTGAGTTTTTAATCTTAGCCATTCTGACTGGTGTGAGGTGGAATCTCAGGGTTGTCTCATTAGATGCTGAAAAAGCATTCGACAAAATTCAGCATCCTTTCATGCTAAAAGTCTTGGAAAGAGCAGGAATTCAAGGCCCATACCTAAACATAGTAAAAGCAATCTACAGCAAACCAGTAGCCAACATCAAAATAAATGGAGAGAAACTTGAAGCATTCCCACTAAAATCAGGGACTAGACAAGGCTGCCCTCTCTCTCTCCATAACTTTTCAATATAGTACTTGAAGTTCTAGCAAGAGCAATTAGACAACATAAGGAAGTCAAAGGGATACAAATTGGAAAGGAAGAAGTGAAACTAACATTATTTGCAGACGATATGATAGTTTACCTAAGCGACCCAAAAAACTCCACCAGAGAACTTCTACAGCTGATAAACAACTTCAGCACTGAGCTATATCTTGATCTTGCTTTTCCTTTTCCTTTGGCAATCTTGCTTTTTATATGATCTCCCAGCTAACTGCTCCTGACACTGTCTGGCACTCGATACCATGCTTCCTGATTAGAATCTATCCATCTGCCTCTAGAATGGTCAGCTAAAATAAACTCTGTCTTCAATGAGTTGCTTTCAAGATGAGTTTTAATTCAGCAGCAGAAAAGAAAGTGATGTAGAAAGTAATAGAGAAGATTACATTAGAAGTGGGGAGTTGTCCTGAAGAACATAATTTTTCTCTTTTTTGGAATGAATGTGAAAGACTTTGGAAATCTGGAAGACAATTTTGCTGATAGCAGACAGTCCAGGCTCACTCTTCATTCAAGAGATTTCAAAGGGGAAAAAATATCAACATTCCTGTTACGTTTTAGCAAACTCTAACATGTTCTAAAAAACTAAGTAATGTACTTATTTCTTTGGCAGAAGAAATTTCAAGATAGCATAACATTGTGTCTCTTGTGTGATTATTAGTAATAATACAAACGCAGCTCAAAAAGTGAGGAAGGGAAAGCCCCCAAAATAGTGTCGAAGGAAAAGAAGTTCTAATAATTTTAATGTTAATGCCAAGGTATGTTTTAAAAGAAGTCCAGCAATTGTGCAGGAGATTAGCATTTTAAGGAGAGTGCTCCTAATTTGTAGGAGAAATATAAGAAAGTCTAAAAATAAATATTCCCACCCAACTAAGCTTGTGTGCTTCATGAAGAGAAAAACTCGAAGGAAGGAAGGAAGGAAGGAAGGAAGGAAGGAAGGAAGGAAGGAAGGAAGGAAGCTGCTATTGTTTTTCAAGTACTCCAGAGTCCACACCAACCTGGCAATCAGTGTGGTGATGTTGTCCACATGTCTGATTGATTTGGGAGCCATGAAGGGATAAGAATGGTGGATTCATAGAATTTTTTTTCTCCACAGTTTCAAATTGCTGCTGAGGGGGCCACATATCATACAGGAGAGGATCTTTGCAAAAAGGCCCAGGAGTTTAGCAACAATTAACTACTTTGGAGAGACTGATTCATGTCAACTGTCAACTTGAGTGGATTTAAAACCACCATGGAAACATATCTTTAGGTATATCTTTCAGCATGTTTCCAGGAAAGCTTAACTGCAGAGAGAAAACTCACCTTGTATGTGCATGCATGCTATCCAGGGCTGTGATCCTAGACAGAATAAGAAGGGAAAAATAAGCTGAGCACTGCCATTCATCCCTCTCGGTTTCATGAGTAGATGTAATGTGACTAGATGACTCACACCTCCAAAACCAAGATGGGCAGTATCTATTCATACTCTATGCAAAAAAAAAAAAAAAAAAAAAAAAAAAAAAAACAAGAACAAAAACAAAAACAAAAACAAAACAAAAAAACCCTCCTGCTGTGGTCTAAGACACAGGTAGTGACAGACTCATAGGCACTGGCACAGAATGGCATGTGATAGGGAAACTTGTCATCATGCACCAGACGGTACATGGTGGAAGCAGATGACAGAATGTTGAGTATTGATTATGTAGTCCCTTCCTACACTGTACTACAGTTGTGTGTATCTGAGAGCAAATTGCAAAAGTGATGACTTTAGGTTATTAAAGACACTGTATACCTCAGTTTACCCTTACTGTAGGAATAGAAACATGTAGTTGAAAAGAATATGGGAAGATGTCTGTATGGCGTGTCACTGAAGAACACTGCTGCAAGCCACTAAGAATCAAGGTCTGCCAAGAAGCACTGTAGTAAGTTTAGTTTCTAGAGCTACAATCAAGCCTCAGCATGAAGGCAGACATGCAAGCATACTGCCATCACTTCTACCTTCTCCTCAATATCTCTATGCCTAAGAACACCTGACCTGCTCCTGGGAGTTTAAACTGTGAACGAAAATCAACAATAATAGTTTAAAAGGCCTAAATGTCTCAGTAATTTAATTCACTGCCTTTTTAACAGGATCCTGACATGGCCATAATAGGACATACCATTAATTCAAACACTTGGGCAGCTAGAACAATGAGATCTGGAATTTAAGATGAATTTGAAATTATTTCCAGGTTTCATAGTAAATATTCAATGTTTATGTGTGTATGTAAAACAAGTAATATGTGTTTCTAATGTTCTCATTAATTGAACAAATATAAGTTAAAGTACAAAAACAATAAACTAATTAAAATCTTCATGACAAATCAAAAAAAAAAAAAAAGAGCCCCAGGAGATAGTTTTGTAAAACAGTGAAACTGAAACACAAGTTGACACAAATATTTTTAGAGGCCAGAGTTGTGAGGCTGTTGCGCAGAAGAGCTGCATATAACATACAAGCAGTCAAAGAGAGACACATATATTGTAGGCACTAGAGCTAGAAGCACAGAGTCACCTGATCCTCTTGGAACTGAACTGTCAAACACAAAGCCCATACCTAGACAATGTGATGTTTGTTCTACTGGCCTTTGGTTCATTATTTCCAAGTTTTGTGCCATTTTGTCCCAATTTCTCCCTTTGGTTGGTAATTATATTCTATGTGGCATCACAAGGAGTTAAAATTAAGCTACTGCCTTGAATCACAGAAGAGTATTTGAACTTTAAGGCAGTGTTGAGAACTTGAAAGACAAGATGACCTTTCAAAGTCGGCACAACCGTATTCTGTATTATAATATACCTGTAAGCCTAGGGGACTTGGGGTGGAATGCATTTGGATAAGAAATGCTCCCTATCTGCTCTAGTACTTTTGAATTTGGCCCCCAGTTAGTGGCATGCTTTAGGGACCTGGGGCCACTTTGCTGTGATTTTTCACTCCTGTGTGTAGAGGGAAAATATGATCAATCAGCATCCTGTATGTCCCACTGTGCTCTACCCACCCTACCACTGTGGAGTATCTATCTCTTTGACATTTTAATCCACAATAAGCCCTTTCACAATAACTTGCTTTTGGCCATGGCCTTTGTTTTCCTCAGTACCATTCCTCCTTTATCTCTGCTTCAACCCAAGATATGAGATTCCTCCTAGGAGTTCGTGCCCTGAGTTGTCTTCATGATGAACTGTAAATAAACCCCTTTTGCCTCAAGTTTTCTGTTGTTCGTGACATTCATCACAACAACAGAAATGAAAATGTTTCAGCACAGCAACAGAAAAGTAAATGATCCACTTGTTCAGTAACCCCTTGAGGAAAGAAGGCTTTAGTTAGATGAAAGTACTGAGGAAATACAGATGATCATGGATGGACAGCCATGGTGACATGAGTGGGAAATACTTTGTCATGGTGTCTTGATATTTAGGAAGAAGAGAGCAAAAGAAGTGTGGCTGGGAGGGAATCCTGAAGAGTAATCTCTAGTGACCCACTGTCTTTAGAGAGGCTCCACTTAAAGTACGGTTCCAACTTATAACCCAATGTTCCAAGACCAGAACCTGTTAAAACATGGAAAAATCTCACCATTCTTATAAATTAGTTTATTCCTTTCCTCACTAGGCTGGCTATCCCTTGCTTTATTGGATCGTGGAGTCAAGAGCTGAAGCAGCATCCATGGAATCATATTGCTTAATGGTGTGCTTCTTCTGGTTTTCTCAGCCTGCTCTCTTATAAAACCCAGAACCACCAGCCCAGTGGTGGCACCACCCACAGTGGGCTGGGCCCTCCCCATCAATTACCAATTAAGAAGATACCTTTCATCTGGATCTCATGGAGCCATTTCCTCAATTGAAGCTCCTTCCTCTCTGATGAGTCTAGCTTGTGTCAAATTGACAAAAAAACAAGCCAGTAAATACAGCTTTCAGTTACATTGGCAGACTGAGCAAGATTAAGGTTACTTGTATGTCCTAGATTATTTTTTTCTTTGCAAAGATTCTTCACACCTTGCTTAATGGTTTGGTTGTGCATGCTTTGCTCACCTATTATTAACGTGAATCATATTTACTACAGAAGTATTCTGAGTACTTTGGCTCCTTGAAATTTGCCAACTGGTTTCAAAGTCATTTATCTACAAAGAAGTTTAAGTCAGCGAATTGAATGATGCTTGTTTGTAGGAGAATCTGGAAGAGGAAAGAAAGTCATAACTTTTAAATCTCTAAGAAATGCTTAAAATTGGGATAGATGAACTAGAAATCATGGTTAAATCTGGTATAACAAATAGATTAATCAGCTGAACACAGAAAACTCATAGTTATGAAATAAAGCTTTATTTGCATCAACTCTACTTTCTGATGATATTCAAACAGTAAATAGTTGGAACAAAAATTATTAACTGATTTAGCATAAGGTTAAACCATGTTTCCTTGGCTTGTGTGCAGATGGTGGATTTGGTTAAAGGAGCAGAGAGCAGTATTTCACTAGAGACTGAGAGAACTATCAGGAAGCTTCTGGAAGAGCAGTTCCACGATGTTTTATAGAAGCAATTCCTACATTGCCTATGAAAATCTGCAATGTGGATCATACACCAGTAGAACTTTGCACAGTGCTGAGGAGACTTCCCAAGAAGAATATTTAAATTAAAACATTGGCTACTTGACTCACCTACCAGAAGTAATCATAACAGAAATCAACTAATCAAGACTCTTCAGTTTCTAACTCAGATTAGAGGAATGTTTTTAACGTTGCACAAAAATTTAAGGTGAAATGCTTCTTCTCAGCCAACCACATAATTCCAACATAAGAGTGGTTTCCTTGAATGTACCAAATCTAAGGTGCCACTAGTAGAATAAAACCCTAAAGACTGAAGTCAGACCCGTGGTCCAGCCATAAGACTCCTAAATACAACTTCTCAAAGAGAAAAGTACTTAAATTATCTTAGTGGTAATGCTTTAAAGGCACCATGGATTTTTTAAAAGTAATCAGATAAAGATTTAAATTGGTTTGTGTGCATGGATATTTGTCAAGTGCAGGGAGTTGTCATAAAGAGTATCAAGACCAGGGTTTTAGTCACAATAACAATAACTTAGAGTATATATATATATATATATATATATATATATATATGAATAAATATGATTCACACAGAAAGAAGCACAAAAGCAAAGGAATTCAGTGCTCCAGCAACAGTCACAGAAGGAAGGACTTTGTAGACCGAGTGTAAAAGTGAGAAGCAGACACACTGGGTTGGTCACAATTACACAGTTCTTCTCAATCTAGACTGAAGTATCTGAGATTAGTAAGTAAAATGAGTTTGCAGCTTCTGATTGGCTATCATTGCTGTAATATTTTTAATAGAAGTATTTAAAACAAAGTTTTGAATTTTTACTTAAACTTGAAAACTAAACAATCCTTAGACCTGGTCTCTCTTTTTTTTTTATTCCCTTTAACAACACAATGGTTTTGGCGAGAAACAACTCAATGTCCTCTCAAAATTGAAAATGCAAATAAGCACTCATATGCTCAGCTTTTGGTTTACATGAGGCCAAATGAACAAGAGTACTACAATAAGTCATTGATTATGAAATGATCTGAGATATCTAAACAGAAAGGCTTCACTCCAGAGGGCAATAACTTCCATCCTAGGCCCAGAGAAAAAGCAATATCTAATGACAATGCTTGTTTACTTCCTCGTGTCCTACTGTGGCACATTTATATCTCCTACTCCTGTCCTTCTTTACTAACATTGAACCCAAGCCCCTTGAGGGTCCAACCAAGACTGTTCTGAGCAAACTCACAGACCTTGGCTGAAACTGAACATTTGACAGTAGGCCATAAAGTTACAGAATACACTGAGGTGCCCATCATGATTTCAGTGTTCTGTCAATCATAGAACCATAAAGTGAATCATATACATATACATTCCTTAATGGAATGAAAGTAGTATATATGTAATCAGAATCTATTACTTTCTGAAGGCAATGTATATAATACAGAGAAATTGTCAAACTCTCTCTGCTTCCTGCTCTTACTAAAATTTTATTTGTTAGCAATCAGGAACTAATGATCTCATGGGTTGTGTCGCCTCATAAGTTGAATAAAAAAGCAAAGATCAGGGCACGGTTTACAGATGACGCTGATACACAGGGCTGCAACATTACAGTCCCTTTTTGGAACAAATCTGACAAATCAAGATGAAGGGAAATTTACTAGTGGGCATAATATTTTTCACATTTTCCCACATTTGGCATAAAATGAAAGTCATTTTGTGACTTTATACTGATTCATGGCCTATAGTAAAAGTTTAATCTCTATGGTCATGGAGTCAGAGTGAATATGATTGAAAAGTTTCTGAAAGAAATTTCTTTTTTTCCTTTTTTATTAGATATATCCTTTATTTACATTTCAAGTGATTTCCCCTTTCCTGGATCCCCTCTCTCTGAAAGTCCCATAAGCCCTCTTCCCTCCCCCTGTTCTCCAATCAACCCCTTCCCACTTCCCTGTCCTGATATTCCCCTACACTCCTGCACTGAGACTTTCCAGAACCAGGGGCCTCTCCTTCCTTCTTCTTAGGCATCATTTGATATGTGAATTGTTTCTTGGGTATTCCGAGCTTCTGGACTAATATCCACTTATCAGTGAGTGCATGCCATGTGTGTTCTTTTGTGATTGGGTCACCTCATTCAGGATGACATTCTCCAGTTCCACCCACTTGCCTAAGAATTTCATGAATTCATTGTTTTTAATTGTTGAGTAGTATTTCATAGTGTAAATATACCACATTTTCTGTATTCATTCTTCCATTCAGGGATATCTGGGTGCTTTCCAGCTTCTGGCTATTATAAATAGGGCTGCTATGAACATAGTGGAGCATGTGTCCTTATTACATGCCGGGGAATCCTCTGGGTATATGCTGAGAAGTTATATAGCAGGTTCTCCAGTAGTATCATGCCCAGTTTTCTGAGGAACCACCAGACTGTTTTCCAGAGTGGTTGTACAAGCTTGCAACCCCACCAGCAGTGGAAGAGTGTTCCTCTTTCTCTACAGCCTCACCAGCCCCTGCTGTCTCCTGAGTGTTTGATCTTAGCCATTCTGACTGGTGTGAGGTGAAATCTCAGGATGGTTTTGATTTGCATTTTCATAATGACTAAGGAAGTTGAATATTTAGGTGAAAATTCTTTAGCTCTGTAACCCATTTTTAATAGGGTTATTTGGCTCTCTGGAGTATATCTTCTTGAGTTCCTTGTATATCTTGGATATTAGCCCTCTTTTGGATATAGGGTTGGTAAAGATCTTTTCCCAATTTGTTGGTGGCAGTTTTGTCTGCTTGACAGTGTCCTTTGCCTTACAGAAACTTTGTAATAGTATGAGGTCCCATTTGTCAATTCTTGATCTTAGAGCATAAACTACTGGTGTTCTGTTCAGGAATTTTTCCCCTGTGCCTATGTGCTCAAGGCTCTTCCACAGTTTCTTTTCTATTAATTTCAGTGTGTCTGGTTTTATGTGGAGGTCCTTTATCTTTCTATGGAAAAATATTTGGATCTATTTCTTACAATGGTCAAAGGGTTGAAAAATTCTTTGTGTTCATGTAAATGTTTATCAAAAAGTAATCTCATCCCAGGAATGGTTCAATAATCAGATGTTTAGGATAACCTATACTGATAATAATATTAGAACTGTTTTCTATGTTAGATAATTAGTGATAATCACCTACTAGAAAGATTCCATGAATAACCTAGAAAACAAGAATCTCTGTAAGTTTATGACTGATTATATTGATTAGGCTAGTTGAGTTGTGAAGTCTTCCTTTAATTGTGGATGGCATCAGTTCAAGGGCTTGGTTCCTTTACTAAATAAATGTCAGAAATTCTCTTATTCTCTCTGACTCTCTTTCATCCCTGACCCCCTTCCCTCAGCCACATGTTCCTGGCCTCCTGGTCTCTCTCTTCTCTTCCCTTCTCTTCTCTTCTCTTCTCTTCTCTTCTCTTCTCTTCTCTTCTCTTCTCTTCTCTTCTCTTCTCTTCTCTTCTCTTCTCTTCTCTCTTTCTTCTTCTTCTTCTTCTTCTTCTTCTTCTTTTCTTCTTCTTCTTCTTCTTCTTCTTCTTCTTCTTCTTCTTCTTCTTCTTCTTCTTCTCTTCTTTCTTCTTCTTCTTCTCTATTACTCCATTCTCAAGTCCCCTTCCCATGTCTTAATTAATCTCTATTCTATATTAAACACTGAGATTCTACCTCACACCAGTCAGAATGGCTAAGATGAAAAACTCAGTAGACAGCAGAAGAGGATGTGGGGAAAGAGGAATACTTCTCTATTGTCAGTGGGATTGCAAGCTGGTAAAACCACTCTGAAAATCAGTTTGGCGATTAATCAGAAAAATAGACATAGTACTACCTGAGGACCCAGCTATAACACTCCTGGGCATATATCCAGATGGTGCTCCTACATGTAATAAGGACACATGTTCCACTATGTTCATAGTACCCTTATTTATGAAAACCAGAAGCTGGAAAGAACCCAGATGTCCTTTAACAGAGGAATGGATACAGAAACTATAGTATACATACACAATGGAGTACTATTCAGCTATTAAAAACAATGAATTCATGAAATTCATAGGCAAATGGGTGGAACTGGAGAATGTCATCCTGAATGAGGTGACCCAATCACAAAATAACACACATGGTACGCACTAACTGATAAGTTGATGTTAGCTCAAAAGCTCAAAATAAACAAGTTAGAATTCACAGACTACAGGAAGCTCAAGAAAAAAGAGGACTGAAGTGGGGGTGCTTTGGTTCCTCTAAGAAAGGGAACAAAATACTCACAGGAACAATAAAATAGACAAAGTGTGGGGCAGAGACTGAAGTAAAGGCCACCTAGAGACCAACCTCCCTGGGGATTCATCCTATAAAGTGTGACCAAACCCAATACTATTCGGGTTTGAAGTGCATACCTAAAGGAGCATGTGATGGTTGTCTCCAGAGGGGTCCCGCCTTACACATACAGAGGCAGATGCTAGCAGCCAGCCACTGGACTGGGCATGGAATACCCAATGGAGGAGTTAAAGGGTAGTCTGGAGGCTTTGAAGGGGTTTACAGTCCCATGGCAAGAACAATGATGTCGGCCACCTAGATGCTCCAGGACTCCCAGGGACTAAACTATCAACCAAGGGGTACACGTGGTTCCAGCCAAAAGTGTGGCAGAGGAATGCCTTGTCAGGCATGATGGAAGGAGTGATCCTTGGACAGGTGAGGGCTCAATAGATGCCCCGACAAAGGGAAATTGAAGGGGTGGAGATGGGAGTGGGTCGAGTTGAGGGTCATATACTTGGAGGCAGGGGGTGGGAGAAGGGGATGGGGGTTTGGGGGAGGGGGAAACCAGGAAAGGTTTTAGCATTTGAAGCATAAATGAAGATTTATTCAATAAAAAAGAAGAAAGAAAAAAACAAAAATTGAGTCAAGTCCTAGTTATCAACTCATTTGTTTTCTGACAATAAATGCTATGAGACAAGCCACATGGAATGTCTACCACCTTAAGTTCTTGCATCATTGACTATATTAACATAAAGTATATTTATAGTTACATAAGTTCTAAAAGACTTCCTACTCTTTGACCATCTTGAGAAATAGACCCATACATTCTTTCCCCAGCACTTTCTTTCACCAATTTTTCAATCACATTCACTCAAAGTCTCTGATTATACAATTTATCCTTTTACTGTAGCCTATGAATTAGTGTACAACTACATATGTATTAGCTAGTTTTATGTCATTTTGACATCAGCTCAACTCATTTTGGGAAGAAGTACTCTCAATTGAGAAAATGCCCCTATAAGCTATGATTGTAGGGAAGTCGGTAGTACATTTTATTGAGTAATGATTAATGTGGAACAATCCAGCTCATTCGGTGCATTTCCACCGCTGGGTGTGTGGTTCTGAATGTTTTAAGTAACTAGACTGAGCAGTCATATGGAGAGTGCATTCTTCCCTTGTTTCTGCTTTACTTCATGTCTCCAGCTTTGCACCCGGCTTGAGTTCTTGCCTGGGATCCCTCAGTGATGAAATGTTACTTAGAACCATAAAAAAACTAACACATTCATTGGTAACTTATTTCTGGTCCTGATGTTTTATCATAGCAATAGAAATACTAACTAGGACACATGTACTCAACCATAGGGACTGGCATTTCCCAAGGTTGATCTGGTAATAGCTGAAGCTCACTATTTTGGACTACAGAAAATAGGAAATTTTTATTGTGGACATGGAAATTATTTGCTCTTAATGCTATTTACACTTACAAAGTCTTCATAAAATTTTTCTAGTGAAACTATTATCTAGTGGATCATAGATTATCTTATCCATTTATATGAAATTTTCAATAGCATTGCTTTTGACCAAGGGACTCAACTCATCACCAACAAAGTATACTTGTTCACAAAATTCAGTTATTGCCATGGTGCCCACAATACTGAAACAGCTGAATTAATAGTAAGATGAAATGACCCTTCAGGGTACCATGTACTGTGTCAGATACAAGGGAAATATCTGCAAGACGGAAGACAGTTCCACTAGGAAGTTATTGAAGATTTACATTTTGCTGGCCTAGACTTTCTGTTTCTGAATTCTGAAACCCTTAAGCTTCCAGGCGGAGAAAGGTGCACTATTTTCACTTAAGTGATTAATTCAGATGATCAGGAAAAATTGGATTGATTTTCCATCTGTATGTAAGGAAGGGTATGTCTGAAGTGAAGGGAGGATCTCCTTTAGGCCTTTCTTGCAGTTGCTAGGTTGTGTGATTAAGATCAAAGTGTAACTGTAATGACACAAACCGGGAAGAATGATAAATGGAAGGAACCTTTTATTAATGAGGTTTTCACCTCCAGGTAAAAAACAAAAACCTGATGAGCTCCTTAGTGAGGGTGGAGGGACCATAGAATGGGTAGTGAACCAGGGTAAGCCACGTGATTGGACACAAAAAATGAATTTTGCTATTCTAAATTTGTTTCATTCCTGTTTTAATAAGATTGTGGAGGCTTTCAAATTGAATGTCAGGGCGTAGAAGGGGTTGTAGGCTGGGTAGCTGGGAGAGATTGAAGGGAAGAAAGTGGGGGATAAAAAGTGATGTAATTCTATTCCAATTAAATCATATTGAAAACTATGTACATATATACTCATTTTAATGCAGACATTTGTGATTTGTGTTATTATTCTTATATTCCTTTACTACATCATACATGATTGAGATACCAACACTAGTTCATTGTTGTTAAATCTGTTATTATATATAACTTATGATATATGAACCAAAAAGCCCTATTAAAAAATAGGGTACAGAGCTAAACAAAGATTTTCACCTGAAGAAATTCAAATGGCTGAGAAGCACCTTAAGAGATGTTCAACATCATTAGTCATCAGGGAAATGCAAATCAAAACAACCCTGAGATTCCACCCACACCAGTCAGGTTGGCTAAGATTAAAAACTCAAGAGACAGCAGGTGTTGGCGAGGATGTGGAGAAAGAGGAACACTCCTCTACTGTTGGTGGGATTGCAAGATGGTACAACTATCTGGAAATCAGTCTGGTGGTTCCTCAGAAAATTGGGCATGACACTTCCAGAGGACCCTGCCATACTACTCCTGGGTATATACCCAGAGGATTCCCCTGCATGCAACAAAGGCACATGCTCCACTATGTTCATAGCAGCCTTATTTATAATAGCCAGAAGTTGGAAGGAGCCCAGATATCCCTCAAAGGAGGAATGGATACAGAAAATGTGGTATATTTATACAATAGAATACTACTCAGTAATTAAAAACAATAAATTCATGTAATTTGTAGGCAAATGGTTAGACCTGGAAAATATCATCCTAAGTGAGCTAATCCAATCACAAAAGACTACACATGAAATGCAATCACTGATAAGTGGATATTAATTAGCTCAGAAGCTCTGAATACTCGAGGCACAATTAGTAAATCAAAAGATTCCCAAGAAGAAGGAAGGAGAGGGCCCTGGTCCTCTTGATCCAGAATTGTAGGAAAGTACAAGAACAGACAAATGGGGGTGGGGGAGAGCTTGGGGTATAGGCAAAGGGAAGAAGACTTATGGGACATATGGTGAGGGAGGATCTGGGAAAGGGGAAAGCATTTGGAATGTAAAAATAAAATATAGAAGATTTAAAAAATTAAGTATTTATTAAAAATAAGACCAAGCATTATTTAAGGAACTTTGCTATCTATTCTGGGAAGATGAAAAGTGTCTACATTAAGTGAAAATTTTACATAATTATTGTTTTTCATTAGAAAAAACGAGAGTGCTGTAAGCTCTGGTGGGTGTGAAGTTACCCAGAAGCAAAACTCTGATGGCTAGTTTGGAATTTCAAATTGATTGGATCTCCACCCAAATAAGAGACACACCCCTACTCAAGAATGTAAAGATATTTCCAAGAATAACTCTGATTAGCCCTGCAAAAGTCATTCCTAATACTCCTCTAGGGTTCAGAAATAATTGCTCAAGAGGAATGGTATGAATGTCAGAGGTTAAAACTAGAAAGAAGATCTGAAAAATACTATGTACCAGCCAATGTTTTCATGGCTAATTTGTGGGTGCCTCCTCTAGGGCTATAAAAGTATAAAAGTAGGCCTGTCAACAGTAATTCCATGTCCAAGGATGGGCTGGAGCTTTTGGCTGTGAATGTATTTGAAGGAAGGACAGTTGTTATCCTAATTTTTGTTCCTACAGATGATTTCATGAGGCTCCAAAGATTGTTACAAGCCAGTGATACTACAGACTAAATTTCCTGTGGCAAAACAAAAACAAAAATGCAAACAAACCCAACCAAAAATAGCAACAACAAAGGCATGAATTTAGGAATATGATTTGGAAGGATGAAGAAAGTTAATAAGGGCAGAGGAGAGATTCTTGAGACAATTACAGTAATCAGAATATGCATTAAACATAGCTGAAATTGTCAAAGAAAGCTTAAAATAACAGTAACAAAATCTAAAAGATGTCATGCTTGTGAGGAAAGGAATTGAGGGGAAGAGGAGGAAAACACAGATGAGAAAAATCTAGAGAAAAGGGATTGATGGTAACCAGAATGTTGTTTATGTATATAAAATTATTAAAAATTTCAAAGTTATGAATCTGTTCTATTACGTTATTTCTATATTACCTCTGGATTTACTTTAATTATATTATCTTCATACTTTCCCTTCTATTTTTTCTTAGCTTGGTATTTTTTTCTATTTTTCAACTTTTTGTGTATTATATGTCTTTCCATTATTTTCACTCTTTTGAAATGAATAATTCGGTTTTATTTAGTTTGTCAGGGCTAGTTGTTTTCCTATGTGCCTATTTCATGATACTATTTAGTATAAATACCATCATGTTTAGTATTATCATGTTTCACTGTTTAGTATAAGTGTTTTTTAAATATTTGCTTACTTAGAGGCATGAAATAGTAATAAAGAATGAAATTTTACTAACTCAATAATACAAAAGAAAAATAACATACGATTAAAAAACAATCAGAAAAAAGTGGGAAATACCATACCTTTCAATAAACTTTATATAACATTTATAAATATTCAATAAATATTATAAACAAAATATGTATAAGTATATAAATAGCCTTAGTTCCTTAATTGAAATATTCAGACAGATATATAGACAATGCATAATTATGGATGTACAAATATTAGATTTTGACTTCAATGTATAGAACCTTGACTTCAGAAAATTTAGTATTACATACATCATCTGCAAGCTTAATGTTTTACATTCATATTCTGTGCAACTTGATCAGAAATTTGTAAATTAAAGCTTTTTAGATTACTTTTTCCATTCTTGAATCACATGATACTATTAAAAATAAATTTACCATATTTCAAGGTAATTTTCTCCCTGAGAAGGACTAAGCATTATTTACTTATTACTCTCTCTTCATTAAGTCCCAATGGTAAAATAAAGTTTGATTTCATTAAAGCTGATGCAAAGAAGATATAAGTTTGTTAAGATTAGTTTCAAAGCATGGTGAGAGATTACTGGTGAGGCAGATCCAAAAAGCACTTGTGCCTGGAAAGTTACTAAGTACAAATCATGACTTTGTCATATATGGCTAGCCTTCCCCAGCCTATATGTTCTAGTTTCCCACAAACTGGAAGTATAGTACTGGATACTAAGTGGTGCTCTAATGACTCTATCTGATATCCCAACCTTCTATGAAGGAACATCGATATTAATAAATCTCAGGTGTGATTATCCTATTTTGCAAGCAAGAATAACAATATTCATTAAAATGGCAGTTCTTTCATTCAGAAGGTAATGCAGAACAGAAAGTTGAATCCAAACTACAAATGTAAGGTAATGGAACTCAGCCAAAATCTTCAGAATTATATAACTGTAATTTAGCAGATAAAAAAATCCACTGCTTACGTTGTGAGCCTGGAGGTGCAGTTTCTGGGTTTCAGTCCTTCTAACACTTACCAACATCTACAGAAGTTTTATTGCTACACAGTTTTTCATTGTTTCTTTTTTCTCCCTAAAGACTGAGTAGGGATTGGTTTGGGCTATCAGGTATACTTGATCTTTATACTGTATTTTTTTCATGATCAGATTCTCCATGTACTGTTCTAAGGATTGTTTGAGGTTAATTTCATATTTATAGAGTGCTGAGAATCATATACCCTGGCCTTGATTTGGGATGAATACAAGGAACAGATTAGGAGAAGTAGCAGATATACATCAAGTCGCCCTTACATATATGTTTACTACCCCCAATCCTGCCCAGGAATCAACTAAGAAAGCCCTATAACACTATTACATTGGAAGTGCTGAGCTATGTCTTTCAATTGGAATTGTTGAGATATTCTAAGCAGAAAGTCTTCTTTGTTCTCTCCATGAATAAATGTCCTATGAGCGGCTTACAATGCAGAGATCTTTATAATAAGCTCCAGCATCTTTTGTTGGAAATAATATTCTCCTTAGCTCTTCTTCAGGAAGAACAAAATACCTTTATGCTTGGGCTTTTTTTTTTTTTTTTTTTTTTTGGTTGGTTGGTTAGTTGGATTCTGTTCCTAGTCACAGAGTTTGGAGGCCAGCCTTGCCCAGGACAGGTGCTTTGGAGGACACTTTGAGACAAACATGGTTGTGTTTGAAGTGGAGGTAGGGGGGAAATTCCACATCCAGAGCAGGCAGCTTCTCGGTGAACTTAATGAACACAGAACAATGAACAAGTGTACTCTATTTACAAGGGACACCTGTTCCTCTGTTAAAGTAAAAATACCAAAGGATACCTTTAGAATGATCAGACAACAAAGAAAGAAATTCATATTTAGACAGGACACTTGATTTTGAGTCTAGTGACAATGGACTGAACCTAAAGCAAGTGTCTTCCTCACAACCTGTGTAGAATTGTCTGAATGAGTCTTATCTCCTGGGTTCTGAGAAAACTAAGAGAAAAATAGAAAGCATTTTGTCCCCCTTTGATAAGTGTCTTAGTCAGGGATCCTATTCCTGCACAAACATCATGACCAAGAAGCAAGTTGGGGAGAAAGGGTTTATTGAGCTTACACTTCCACACAGCTGTTCATTACCTAAGGAAGTCAGGGCTGGAACTCCAGCAGATCAGGAAGCAGGAGCTGATGCAGAGGCCATGGAGGGATGTTCCTTACTGGCTTGCTTCCCCTGGCTTGCTCAGCCTGCTTTCTTATAGAACTCATGAATACCAACGCAGAGGTGGTACCACCCACAAGTAGCCCCTCCTCACTTGATCATTGAGAAAATGCCCCACAGCAGGATCTCATGGAGGCACTTCCCCAACTGAAGCTATTTTCTCTGTGATAACTCCAGCCTGTGTCAAGTTGACACACAAAACCAGCCAGTACAATAAGAGAGCAAACACTTATTTTTAAATGGTCAACATTTGATTTCGTTTTTATGTTATAATATTATGTATGTATGGACGTGCATACCCATGATCAAACAGGATCCAGCTGATATAAGTATTGACTCCACCAGCTTCTAATTTGAGATCCTCCTTGCTTAGTCTCAGAGTGACCAAATAACTGCTTGAAACCATGTGTATACAGTGTTTGTGTGTCTTCCAATGGAGACAGACTGTTTGAAAAGTTAGTACTTTCCTTCCTAAATGGAATTCAATTTAAAGACACTATAGGAGATTTACTTTCTCCCTGGTGAATGGATGTCAGCTAAGAGTAATTAGAGGTTTGATATTTGCTTGCTTGCTTATTTTTCCATCTTTCTCTGCAAGTGACCATAGCCACCATTGACATCCAAGAATAGATCCCTCAGAGGGACCACCTCGCAACTTGTGGAAACATGGATCTGAAATTTTGACTGGGCTAAGGAGAAGGCTTTGTAAAACCAGGCATGTCCCATTTTCTTCACGAACTCATGAAGGTAAAACATCCCAGAGGGCATACCCCCTGCCAGGAAAAAAAAAAAAAAACAACAGTTACACCCATTTGTCTAACTGTCTGAGGGTCTAGTTTTGTACAGTGTTGGAGAAGGTTGCTAAGCGGTGACTTCAGAGTGACAGTGGGACTGGATTGTCCCATCCATAGTGAGATGGAGAAGGAAAGTAAGAGAATGCTTGCCTATCTTTTCCAGTTTCTTTTTCACATTCCCTAGCCCATCTGTGCATAGGTGACCTCTAGCCTGGGGCAGCCAAGCAGCAGCATCTACCCCAAAGTTATTCCATGGCTGTGATGGGATGTCCACACTTAACCATGTCTTAGGAAACATCTTACAATTTTTCCCCTGAGATTCATTTTTTTAAGAGCCACTCCACTGTTAGGCTCTTGCCTGTAGGTTCTCATATCTTGGCCACTGATGATCTTTCCTGTCTAAGACACTTTGTCGTTTCCAGAAACTAAATATCTGCCACCTGATATTTGGAGGAATGTCATAAAAAATAAAATATGATTAATTCTGAGTTTGCAGACTGTTTAGAATAGAATTGACACAAGTCTTCTGTGGATTTAAAGGTACCCAGGCAGAAAAATGAGTGACCCAGTCCCAAGGATCATGAGATACAATCTGTCTTCAGAGATACTGATATATATCTGCTGGAAGACTATTGTCATAATTACAAGGTCTTCTTTTCATCTCAGTTCCATAGATCATACCAAAAATGAGGGAGGTGGTGAAGTAGTTTATTGTCATCTGGATAATGGCAGACTTATGGCAAGCCAACAATAATAGGGGGTATATAAAGAACAACTGTGAGCAAGCCAGATGTTCAACCAATGGTCTAAATTCTTCATAAATCTTGTCCATGGTTTTATAAAGACAGCACACCAAGTACCCCAGAAGCAAAGAAAGATGTCAAGCTGGGATTAATAAAAGGATTAGTCCTCCTTCTCAGGAGTCGGGCCTTATTTTCTGAGGACAGTGAACAATGCCTCTTACATATTGATTGGAGCACTAAACCCATCTTTGTTGCCCAGAAGCCAAAGCATTGGGGCCAAAATTGTTTCTTCCCTAGGAATTAGGTCGCTTATTCTTCCTAGAACCTTCAAAAAGTAAGAGAGAGTGAGTAGGTACCTCATCCATGGACATGATGGCCAGGGTATTTCCCTGTTGGAAAAGGGCTACTGAATTCCAGATAATCTCTGTCATTCTTGAGTCCTGTTCTTTAGTTTTTAATCAGTCCCATTGAAGTTAAGCAAGCATCTTTCCAGATGGTGGCAGAATATCCAGGAAATGTAATAGGGATGTGGGTGATAAGGAATTTGTATCCAAGAAACAAAGAATTAACTGTCTAGGAAAGACAAAAGACAAAAATTTTGTAAGACAAGAGGCAGAAATGGAAAAGCAATACTCAATGGAGCCATTTTATTGAAACGAGGCTGATGACTCCTGTCAGGAAGAGAGGGTTGGTATGTTTACAAGTTCGCCCAGGCTAGCACTAGGAACTTCCTGCTTTCCCAATTATCTCGCACAAAATATCCCTAAGTGTGGCTTCCCTTCCTTTACTTTCCCACAGGAGAAGTTATGGCCCCTTCAGAGCACGGTCTGCATCCTCCACGTCTGCCTGACCCTCCTCCTGCACTCTCAAGTCCATATCTTCTAATCGTTGATCAGCACTGTAGCTGGCCTGCAGGAAGGTTTCCGTCAGAAAGTAAAATAAGTTTCATTTTTTTCCTGAGGTAGACTTTAGGTAAGTTTTTGTAAAATTGATGTAACTGAACTGCCTCAACTCTCAGTGGTATGGTATACAGTTACACAGGATATTATTGTCATCTACACTGAGGTAACCAAAAATATGCATGTTATAGAGCTTATTTATAATTCCAGTCTCTGGACCCCCCAAAAAACCCTACTTTTTATCACTCTGGACTCCTCTCCTTTTGGATAATTTTATAAATACAATAATAAAATGTATATCCTTCTTGGTTTGATTTCTTCCTCATGACACAATGTTTTTCAAATTCACCTTCTAGCATGCTTCATGGGACTCAAGGTATCACTATTAATATAACCAAATCGATTCAGATGAAGATGTGGAGAATTTGGGTGACTCAGGTATTGCAAGTGGCAACATACACTGTAGTACTCCAATTCCTCACCTAAAAGTCTATAAGTTCCATTATATGTTAAATATACAGTCATCTTTTCATCTAGAACTCTTATTCTTAAGTATATAAAAATGAAAAGTTAAGTCAAACAAAATGTACTTCAACATTATCTATAATAGAATAAATATAAACAAAATGTATGTGTTAGTAAATGAACAACATATGTTCTATGCTCAGTAGAAATTGCCAGCAGAACAGGCTGGCCAAACCACATGCGTCTATGGAACATGGTTTGCCTACGCCATAAAGTATTAGCTGAGGTGCTAGCTGAATTCAGCTCCTGACTCATAATATGTCTTAAGTGGAGAACATGGAACTAAATAAAACCTTATTCACGAATTTCACTAACCAGAGTTAGTGAATGTAGTTGGAAAACAGAACGATTCATTCTGAGAGATTTACATAAAGTTAAAACATCTTTAATGAGCCCTCAAGTATACAAAAGACATAAAAGAATACTTACGTTGGCACAGTCTTATAGTACTCCTTTGTATTGATCAAAATATGACCAGCTGAAATATGGGGAAACAAGTAGATTGATAAGATACCAATTTGTTCTCTGACCTTGGAAATGGAACTTCTTTTTGGCAATGACAATGGTTATGACAAAGAAAAAAATGGAGTAAATAGGGTAGAGTAAAAAGGATTCTGAGAAGTGACAGTTTGGGTGGAGTTAATTGCAGGGATTAAGGACAGGAAAGTTCACATGGAGGAAAGAGAAAAGTAACAGGAATGATGTTCTCTGATCTCCATGTGGGCACCTGCCCACATACACTAATGTTAGGGCCCTCATTGTAAGGTATCAGCTCCCCATGACCAGATGGATTTTTGAGCTTGGCACAAAATGGGGAACCACCTTTCTCAGTGGGGCTATCCTGTCTCTATCTGTCTTTGTCTACAGAGTGTCCCTGGACACATTTGGCTGGCCTTGTCTGAAAAGCAATCTTGCACACACATCCCATTCTGGCTTCCCATCTCCAACCAGCCCTTCCTGCTCATTTGATGCCTTGACCAATTGTCTGCCCATATTCTAAAAATGTCTTTATTGAAACAATAGCATAGACTCTTCTCTTTGCAGTGGTGTCTAGAGGTCATTCTGCAATGTTCACTGCTGTTTGAACCCTGGTCTCTGCCTCTGGGTCCTTTCTCCTCTTATTCTGCCTCCATGAAGAAATGGGGGAGGCACTTACAAATACAAGAACACATATGGAAATAAAAATAATGTAGAAAAACACTTCAAAAGATAGGACATGAGGATGAAATTATGAATAATCTATTTAAATATCAAACCAAATCTTTATCTCTATATTTGAAACTTCAATATTGACAGGCCGTTGAATCTCCAGTTAATTTTGTTTGAACTGAGTATAAATGATGAATGTAAATATAAGATGGCTCAATGAAAGGAACCCTAAATATAATATAAACTATAATATAATGTAAAGTATTTAATAGGAGCTTGCTTATAGTGTCAGAGGTTTAGTCCATTGTCATCATGGTGGGAAGCATGGTGGCATTCAGACAGATATGCTACAGAGAGATAGTTGAGAGTTCTACATCTAGACCCACAAGCATCAGGAAGAGAGAAAGCCACTAGGCCTGACTTGGTCTTCTGATACCTCAACACCCATACCCAATGACACTTCTTCCAATGAGGCCACACCTACCCTACAAGACCACCTGTCCTAATAGTGCCACTCCTTTGTAATCATTTTTGAGGGTCATTTTTACTCATCCACCACAAACAGTATAAGGGGACCACAAGATAAATCCCATGCCTCTTAATATTGAAAAATTAATGCTCATACCAGGACCTATTTTGCAGACAGAAAATACAATGTGCAAAATAGCATAATAATATAACACCTAAAACAACTGCTTGATAATTCTAATGTCTAAAACAACAATTATAGCAAGAAAACAGTCAACAGAAGAATTTATGTTTTCTCTAAATATATGTAGGATTATTCCTGTTTGTCTTTAGCATGTATTTATGTTAAGCTATAAAATATTAATTTAGTGCCATTAATGTGGTACTTACAGTATAGCTATTATATACCGTCAGCTCTGGAAGACAATGGTGTTTCAAAAATCAAATAAACAAAGTGTCCCATATTAAATAGATTTTTAGACTTATAAGAGAAAAATACACACACACACACAAACACACACACACACACATACACACATACATACACACACACACACACACATATATATATATATTTTTTATATAATTCAGCATTATATTAGGATCATAATATTGGGAGTAAATCATCAAACAGTATATACCCAGTAGCTTCAGATATCTTGAAATGCATACATTTAAAGACATTTAAAATAATATTTGAGATTAATTAAAGATTGAAATTAATATTCATGATTTTAAAAATAGTGAGATGGTAAAAAGAAAAATGTGCGTGATCCCCAAAGAAGAATACCTGCAAAAGAAATAAGGCATAAAATAGTTAATGATTGGGCTATGAGAAATGAGACTGGATTGTACCCATTATCAGATTTGATACAGTCTTTTAAACTGAGTCAGAAAGAGGGTAGATTTTCTTTCATAAATTATTGCAGAAGTGTTACATAGGCATTCCAATTACAGACTCTTCTAACATCTCTGTGAAAATATGAATTAGGACAGAAAGGCTCACATGCCAGGGCATTGATATGTTAACATGTATGAGTTACTAGAGATAATAGAATACGAAGCCAGGGCATTTACATGTTAACGTGTATAAGTTACTAGAGATAATAGAATTCGAAGCTTAAGGGAAAAAAAGAGATCTGGGGCACAGATATAGATAAAAGGCCTAGTCATTTGTCATTAGTTTTCTGAATAGTTGGTGTAAATTAAATTACACTTAATGTTCTGTGTATACATACATATAAACAAGTCCGATATTTATACCATGGTCAGATCAGGGTATATGAACATTAAGCTGAGTTATTTAAAATTTAGTGTTTAAAAGGAAATAGCTGTAAGCACATCTCAATGACACTTAAAATTTTATAGGGAATTTTCCCATGGGATTATTTTAAATTAAATTAAAGTTTCAGTGTTGTTGGAATGAAGGTATAAAATCTAACATTGAAAGTACTTGTGATATTTAAAATATAAAGTGTTTATGTGAGCTTCACATTGCCTATAGACCTTATTATTTTTGTCCATAATAGCTTTAGGAGGAACAAATACTGTTTGTGTAGGGTCTCGCAATAGAAACAACAATTCATCTAAAAATCTGAGAAGGGAACCATTGTATTTGGAGCTCTATATTTGTTACCCCTGGGCCTGGAATTAAAATCTTTTAAATTGCAGTTATCTCTTTTCATTGAGATGCTTAACCTTTTGGCCAACATTTATATACTTTTAATGCCTGTACTAGAGTTAATTTGCATGTCTTTTTCGTATTCAGTATTAAGTCTTTTGGATGTGGGAATTTCCAGAAAGAATTTGATGTATAATTCATGAGCATTCACTTGGAAGTTCCTGCTCAACAGATTCTAAGGAAGATAATTACTAGAAGTGAAAGATTGCTTGTGGTGTATTTTCTATATTAGGAAATATGCCTTACATTAAGAACTCATCAAATATGCAGACTGCCTTATTAAGGTCATTATTATTATTTACTGAAGAGATACATGGGGTTGACTCCCTTTTAGAGATTCGGGATATGCACATTAATGGTTTAACACTTAAGTCCTTTTGATACTACATTGAAGTGAACTGTTTCATTTTAAGAAGTGGTTTTGTGAATGATTTTGCTGATTAGGGTTTTAAAGAATATAGAAGGGAATTAGGGGAATAATATAAGGAAAAGACTAATGGCCTCATTAGGAGCAGTTTTTGCAGAGGCTGCACGCACTAAAGTGCACACAGTAGCTACAATTAGTTGAGCAAATGGCCCTTGCATCTGAATCTCTTACTTCACCAGTAAATTCTGTCAGCATCTAATGTGTGAGGCGCAGTGTTACCTGCTAATGACTCTATGATATAGTTCAGTTGAATTTTTTTGCACAGGAAATCAATAACTTCTGAAAGCATTTAGGTCTGTCTTATATCACTAATATGATGAAGTAAGAAGGGAAGACATCCAGAATTTCTTCATATCTTTTAACTGCAGTAATAATTTTTAAGAAAAACCCCAAAAGATCTCCTTTTTGTTTTTCCTTTTTTTTTGTTTCTTTAGGTGTGTGTGTGTGTGTGTGTGTGTGTGTGTGTTGTGTTGTGTTTTTGTGTTTTCAAGAGGAAATAGATTTGAGTTTATTTACATAATAAGTTATCCATCATCAGTAAAAGGAACAAGCCACCAATACATGCAATTACATGGATAATTTTCAAAAATATGCTAACCAAAAGTAGGTAAATGCAAAAGTATGCAAATCAATTGCATGATGTTTCAAAGCTAATGTACTGTAAAAAAAAAAAAGAAATGAAAAGAAAAGAAAGAAAGAAATAAAGAAAAATTCAGAACATTGTTTGGTTAAAGGGCATGACTGCAAAAGGTGGCCTGGACATGTTTACAATAAATGTGACTGGGTTCCATATATGATTATACTTGTTTTAATTGAGCATATCAAGGCTCTGTGTGTTTTTTTTATTGTATATATTCTATATTTACAATTCATTTCCCTTTTTCTGGTTCCCCACCCCCAAAGGTCCCACATGTCCTTTTCCCTCCCCCTGCTCCCGCATCCACCCCCTCCCACTTTACTGTTCTTGTACTCTCCCACAATGATGTTTTGGTCCATTCTAGCACCAGTGTCCACTCCTTTCTTCTTGTGAGACATCACTTGATATGTGATTTGTGTCTTTGGTGTTCCAAGCTTCTAGGCTAATATCCAAGGCTCTGTGTTTTTAACAACATGTGAATTATACTTCAATAAAGAAGAATGTGTTTCTTAAAGGGTAATTTTATGCTTTTTATAATTATATTTTTTGGCTATTCTTAGAGCTTACTTATGTGTTATTTTCATTGTTTATTGAAATGACAATTAGTAGTGTGTGAGACATGTCAATCATAGCTCCCACGTTGAATAGATGTATCATCGATGTACAATGCATTTGGATTTTTCCCAGGGCATATCCAGCATTGCACATTATCATGCTTAGAGGGTTTACTCTACTCTGTGTAACTAAATAGTAAGATGGTTTATTATCACACTTCTTTTGGCAGTTGTTTTTTCTGACTTTTGCTAATTTGGCCTGTCACCTTGCTAACCTGTTGCGGGTTGCTTTAGCCAAAGTCTATGTGATGAATTTACATCCAAGTTTTCTAGTACTCTTAACTGCTGCTGACTAAACTTAAAATTTATTGTTGTCCTTCTTGAAAACTCATCATGATTTGTGCCTGTACATCCAAAAGAAAATTCATTTTTTATAGACTGACCATTATTTTTCTGTATGATTTTTTATGCACTTAATCATAGCTCAAGGGAAGTGATATAAAACACTACCTTGATCATAAACCTTTAAGAGTCACTTAAAAGCTTTTCCTTTGATGTTCTTCCTCACCCTCCTCTTGTTACACATGCCATTTCCTTTTCTACACTCCTGAAAACTCATTTGGTAAAGCAGATTTCCAAGTTCATAACAATTAGACGCAATAGAATATTTCAGATAATCAGTAGAATGTGAAGCACTGTCTTCATTAAAAATATAGCTTTTTTGATGCATTCTCTCAGGCACTGAAGTTGCTAATGTATGCTTGATTTAGTCACTACTTAATAACATGTCTGATTGTTAGGGACACTTTGGAAGCTCTGAAAGCCATCATACCTATCTCCCCCCAAGTTATATCTATTAGTAAAACTAAATATTCTTAAGTGTGTCCTCATCAAACACAGAATTGCATGTTCCTTCGTCAAGAAATGTGATAACATAAAGCTGAAATATATATATATATATATATATATATATATATATATATATATATATAAGTTTGATGATCTTCAAGGCATTTCTTCTTCAAGCTTTATGCCCCAGTGTAGAGGAATTCCAGGGCAGGGACTTGGAAGTGAGTGGGTAGGTAAGGCAACAACCTCATAGAAACATGGAAGGGGAGATGGGATAGGGTGTTTCAAAGGGGGGACCTGGAAAGGGGTGACATTTGAAATGTAAATAAAGAAAATACCCAATAAATAATTAAATAAAAAATAAAAATCTAAAAGGTAAAGAAGACATGCCTTCTTCTAATATAAGTTGTCTGAACTTGCTATTAAAAATCATAAAATTCAAATAATTTTCCACCCAAAATTCACTGACTACCTACCACCATGTCATTACTTTTAGATAATATAAAAGAATAATTAATAAGTATTCTATGAAACAGATTTTTGTTTTATGATCTGGTCCAAGGGAAAAAAGTAAATGTTTTGTGTGTGTGTGTGTGTGTGTGTGTGTGTGCGCACATATTAATGTGTTTTTAAAGTACCTATGCAAATTGAGGCTAATGACTTCTGCAGTTTCTAGCCATCTTATTTTTTGTATGCAATGTATTGCAATGAAATTCCATTTCATTAATTGGACTAGGACTTCTGGACAGTGGGCTATAGAGATTTGCCTTTCTCTGCCCCTCTACCTCCCATTGCTCGAGTATAGACTTAAACTTAACACGTACTTGAGAACAGAGGCGCTGAATAAAGATTATCACCCTTACCTGACAAGTATTATATACCCTGAGTCCTATTTTAAGTAGAGAGAAATTAGATTAGCGTGTTTGTGGGGAAGATCTTCATTCACAATTTAGGAACATAATACAGGAAAGAATAAAATTTCCATGAAAAGACACTGACATAATTCACCTGAGATAATAGATACCAGAACTACTATTGCTGTTGCAGTGAACAATTCTGAGAATGAATTTACAGAATTTAGTAGCTAGAGGGGAGGAGAAAATATACATGTATGAGACATCATCTGATTGATTGATTGGTAATTTATTAATATTTATTATTCCACTAATTTGTTTGTGAAAAACAGAGTAGAACAAATTTGCTATTAGTGAGTTTTCTATGGGAGCTTTAGTTTAAGATATTTAATTAACTATCTGTAGTATATTTAGCTCAGAATCTTGCCATAGTTATCTAAGTTATGTATTGGGAGGATAATTCCCACAAAAACTCTGTACCAGAAAAGAAGTGAGTAATTAAGAAAAAATTAGAAGAAAATAACAAGTTAAACAGGAAAACTTGTTACCAAATCTGGTTTGCACAATGCACCAAGATAAATGATCTTAAGTTTTGGGTTATTCAAGGAAGGCATAAATAGGCATTGAAAGGTAATCTTGGCAATAAAAGAATACATTATTTTATCAAAATAAATTTAGTGGTTGGAATACATATATCTAACAGATTCTCAAAGGGAATTTAGAGATGGGGAGGAGAAAAGGCAGGAAATTATATCTATTTCACTTTCATACAATTTAAAAAGTAGACCATGAAAATGCAGAGGCCTATAGAGTCAGAGGGATCATTAGACTTATCTCAACCCTCTCAGCAACTCAAGATTTTCCATTCTTCCTTCCTCCTTGTAGCAAGAAACCAGAGGAATAGTTTTGCATAATCTCCAAATATCCAAATGAAAATTATTACTATCCTCTGTACTTCTAAATAGTGTGGATCTGGCTTAAGATTAGGGTTAGGGATTGCTGTTGTTGTTTATTTGTTTTTAAATTTTACTTTGACGACACAGAAGAGCCATTTCAGATTTCTAAAGGCTCAGCCAGGAACATAGTTGGTTTAAAGCTTGTCTGCTCGTCTATTGTAAGTGCCAGACTAGCCTGTGCTATATAAGTGACTCAAAATATGTTCAAAACATATGCTACGTGAGTCAAGAAATATCAAGACAACAGGAGTTAATCTCGCCAGTGTTTAGTACCTTAACGCACAGTCTTTATCTGAAGTGCAGTAGCAGATTCGACATAAAATGTAAGCTTTTTAATTTAGCTTCGATTATTTTATACACATTCCCCATCCTCACCCCCACCAAAAATTCCATGGAATATAAAAACCACCTTCCCACTGAGTGTTTAAAAGTCCCACCAAGAGCTTCACATGGGCATCATTCTTCCTCACCGATTCCTCCCAAGGAACCCCTTCTCTGCTATGATGAAATGCTCCATTTAAGTCCCCTTTGCTCTTAAAATTCTCTAGTTTTAGGTCTCCTAATTAAGACAATTTTCTTCCTAAATTTGGAACAGAGTATCAATGAATGGCTATGAAAGCATTAAACTCTAGGTCTTTGCCTTGTAGGAAAATATGTTCACAGGCCTCTATCTAGGTATGGCTCTGGATCTTTCCTCCATTTAAATATTAATATAACATACTTTTATCACTATGAAATATTATTTTATTATTGAAAGGAAATACATTAAATATGAAACGCAGAAAGGGATATGAAACTTGAGGCATCTAAAGGCTCTACTATCTAAAGAATACTTCATATCTCTGAAAAAAATCGGTTCTCTTTCAGGAGCAAATGGCAATCAGGCATATAGTGGCTAACTCAGGAGGCAGAGGCAGACAGATCTCTGCTAAGGTCCTTAGAAAACTTAGGATAGAAAGTCCCAAGTCAGGCAGGCATAGGGAATAATATAGTAACCTGTTCCTTTACTTGGTTTGAGTTTTAGATACTACTCTATTTTCCCAGCAGTCTATATCTTTGTCTACACACACTGTGTGCACATGTGCCCCTCTACCATCAAGGCAACCTCAGAACTCTGGGATACACCACTACATCAGAATTCACTTCTTGGAGTAAATCTTCCTCTATCTCTAACAATGTTCAGCTTTGAACAGTATCTGTTCACATAAATTGCCAAAGAATAGCACTCTGAAGAATACAAAGACTTATTTATCCTGAGCTTGTTTGGGGCAGGCATACACAAAACCCAAATTATGCATTCTGAATAACCTTTTGGAAGAACCACACCCCCTTTGTCATCTTATCACTGAGCATAATTTGATATCTATGTGGTTAAAATCAGACTCATTCTTGGTAAGGACAACACATGAAGACAAATGAACACATAATCCAATCTGTCAATCAAAGTAGAAAGCTGTCCCTGTGATTCAAAGACTGCAGGCTGCAATCTGAGGTCCTTATGTTCCCTCCCTCATTGGCTCAGTGTCAGTCCTGACAGTATCCTCCTCTCTGTTACATCACTTTAAATAAGTCCACTTTGCTACTTCTGACATCCTGTGCAAGCCATTATGTCAGCTCTTTGAATAAAATTCCCAGAACCTAGAAAGAATTCCATTTGACTAGGGGACTGGTAATAGGCTTTTATATTTAAAATGCTACAAATAAAAACATAAAACTCTCAGAATATGCTGAATTCAGTACATGATATTCCTTTATATTGGTGACTTTCATCATTAGAATGCCGTGGTACTGTTTTCTGCTCATATTACTAACCAATTTCAAACTCCTTTTAGGTAAAAGACCAAAGCAAACAAACAAACACAAAACAACACCCCCCCCCACAAAACCCAAACAAAACCAGAGAATCAAACAAAAAACAAACAAAACAACACACACACACACACACACACACACACACACACAGCAAACCAAAACCATCAAGCAAACAAACAAAAAATTTTATTTTCTGATTCGGCCTATTATTTAATGAAAAGCAAGTGATACCAAAAGAAATAAGAAGCAAATTTCAGGCAGTAGTGGCAAAAAACTTTTATCCCAGCATATCAGAGGCAGAGGCAGGCAAATCTCTATGAGTTTTGAGGCAAACGTAGTCTACAAAGCAAGGTCCAGGATGGTCAAGGCTATACCTAGAAACCCTGTCATAAAACAAAACAAAACAAAACAAAACAAGTGTCAAGTAACACTCTCTAGATAGTGTGTTTTTATTTTTCTATTGTTGTCTTCCATAATTAAACAAAAGCCCTAGGATGAACAACAGCAGTTACGACATACTTGTGGACAGTCCAGTTTCACAGCCTTTAGTTGTGTTTTGTTTATTTATTAACTTTTCAATTGACAAAATAATGATTTGGACTGGGAACACACAGAGAGAAAGGAAAAAGTATAAATGAATTCAAACACAAAAATGGCATAGAGTTGTCTAAAATTAGATAATTTTAGTGTTCATCTGTAGTGAAGAATGAAGCATATTCAAATGTTGTGGGTGTAATAAAAAGTTCATTTATTGATCTGACTCCATTTATTTGTCTCCCTCTGCTCCCTCGAGTGTGTGTGTGTGTGTGTGTGTGTGTGTGTATGTGTGTGTGTGTGTGTGTGTGTATGAGAGAGAGAGAGAGACAGAGACAGAGACAGAGACACAGAGAGAGACAGAGAGAGAGACAGAGAGAGACAGAGAGAGAGACAGAGAGAGAGACAGAGAGAGAGGCGGGGAGGGAGAGGGAGAGAGGGAGAGGGAGAGGGAGAGAGAGAGGCAGTGGCACATATATCTGCATGGTATTATATTTGTGTAGATGTCAGAGATCCTACTGTTCCTTGCCTTGTTTGAAACAGCACACATTATTGTCTGGTGCATATGCCAGAGGAGCTAGCATGGGAACTTCTAGGGATGCTTTTGTATCCACCTTCCCTATCACCATCATAGCGCCAGGTTACTATTGCATCTGACTTTTATGCCTTCCTGTGGGTTTTGCTGATTTCAACTTAGTCCTCATGGTTACCAAGGAAGCACTGTATCTCCTCAAGGGTGCAATTGCTTTCTTGACTTTCCTGTCATGATTATACCCTTTATGTCCTTTGTTATCTTGGGTAAATTTGTAATGAAATTGACTTATAAGGTACCCCTCAAGCTTCAGGATTCAGTAAGCTAGGGGTTGGTTACACAGTGGAATTATACTTACTAGACAGTTTTTTAAATGTATATTTATTAATGCTGAGTAGATAACAAGCTAGGTCCATACAACATAGGAAGAGGGTTGGGTGAATGGCTCAACCATAAAAAGCTAGGCTCACAACCCAAAATACAGTGCCATCGTGAGTGATTGAAGCATTCTCTCTGGCTGCAGTTCTCAACCTGTAGTAAAAGTGCAGAATAGCAGGTTATGAGAAATAAGGGCGTGCTACTTTGATTAAAACTATGCTGAGTTATCCCTTAGAACGTTATTTAAAGGAAAATAAAGATTTAAATAAAACAATGACATTTATTTGTCATAAATACATTAGTGAATAAAAGTGCTTAATGTGAATATGAAAGTGAATAAATGCTGAAATATGAGTCAGAAGCTGGGGACCCTTCAGTCCTGTCTCCTCTCTACGAGGGCACAAAGGTCTCTGTGGTTTCTAGACTCTGGATAAATCAACCTCAATTTTACGAAGGATTTTCTTAACCTTAAAAAGCCTATTTTTATGCCACAATAAATGGTGTGGGGATTATCTAACACTTTGGATTATCTGCACCATTAGTGAGGATAATAAAGCCCTGACTGCATTTTGCATTGAAATAGCACGGTCTATTACGCTCATGAATAGTCTGAGAAAGAAGCAGCCGAGTCTCTCTTGCATTTATGTACAATGGTTTAATTGACTGCGGGAAGGCTGATGGGGCTTTTAGGTTGTTTACAATTGATGGTACATCCATCACTTTTTCAATTATCATTTTGAAAATTACTAAAATTGATTATAGAGAATAATTATGCAGATGTGGTAAGAAGCATGTGGGTTCTAGTGGTAAAGTAACATACAGTGGACTCACAGTGTCTGTTTTGACTTTCACTGTTTCAGTCACCATCATTTCTTTTATCTTTTATTTTTTAATGTTTGAAAAGCACGACTAGTCCCCTTTGCCTTACTATCTTTTCAATGGCATTAAAAGAAATTATCAAAAACAGTAATAATTTTCTGGGAATGTATGTTAAGCAACACAAAGGAAACCAATCTCAACAGAGTTTACAACTCCGATAAATCTGTAGAAAAGCATTTTCCCTAAGAATATTCCAAGCAATTCTGCTTATGGAAATCATAAAACCTTAAATGACTTTCCCCCTAAACATTACCAAATGTCTGGTACTTAAATATTCCTATCAAACTTATGAGAAAGATAACATTCCTTTGTGTTTCTCTCCAAAGCTATTTTTATTATTTTTCCATGGTCCAAGCATCACAGAGATGTTGACAAACTGGTCTCCTTTGTTCACTCTGCCAGCCCTGAGTTTAGTGATAGTTCATGGGCAGTACCTGGTGTAGATCATATTCTGCTTTCATGTTCTCAAGCTTGAAAACCAACTTTCGGTTTCTCATTTTCTCATAAAAAAAAATTACCCAATCTTGAGGATCATGCCAAGTGCATCATTTATATAAGTCATAATATTTACATAGAAACCACTGGTGTTTCTCTATAGTTAATTTGTAAACATAATAGTCAAATATTATAATATTGGTAGTTAAGTAATTAAGACAGAAAAAATTTTGTGTAAAAGTTTCATATAGAATACCATTTACTCACTAATGACAGTGTTGAACTTTTAACTTTGCATTTAAATATGACTGTTTTAGTCATTGCCCTAAAATTTTTGAAAAGTAAAACATAGTTTTCATGGTAATTAGATTCTGATACAGAATCCAAAAATTTTTAAAGTACAGGTCCCTAAAAATTTTGAAAGATACATGAATAAATCAAAAATAAAATATATATATAACATATACATGCCTGCAACCTAGGGTAGGCAGAGGAGGCACTGTATTCCTAGTGATTCAAAGCACTTGCCCCTGTTGCAGAGGACTCAAATTCAATTTCCAGCACATAAATGATGGCTCACAACCATTTTTAACACTAGGTCTAGGAAAGCCAAGAAACTAATGGATTCTTTAGGCCTCCTCAGGAGGCACACATGTATGTGGTATACATGTATACTTCCAGGTAAAAACTCAAGCATATACAATAAATAAATCTTATTCCTTTTTTAGATTCAAGGCTTGATCTAATGTTTCTCTTAAATACTTAATTTTCGACTGGACTCAACTTCAAAAAGGACAGTTACCTGGCAATTTGTTCTTGGTTTTGTTTTGTTTCTGTTTGTTTGTTTGTTTTCTTTTTTTTTTCCTTTGGAGTTCTTCATTTCCTTGCCCAAAGTTTAGCATGTTCTGAAGTTTCCTCTTTCTCTTTTCTTAGTGTATTGTTTCTTTTTTTTTTCTTTTTTTATTAGATATATTCTTTATTTACATTTCAAATGTTATCCCCTTCCTGGTTTCCCCCTGAAAATCCTATAACCCATCTCCCCTTCCCTTTTTCCCCAGTCAACCCACTCCCACTCCCCTTCCCTGTCCTGACATTGCCCTTCACTGCTGCAATAAGCCTTACAGGACCAAGGGTCTCTCCTCCCTTTGAAGTCCAACAAGGGCATCCTATGCTGCCTATTCCTCTGTAGCCTTAATAGCAATATAGCCACGTTAGTGTGGCAGGGCATATGAGGGAAGCAGATGCTGAACCTTGCGTTCTTCGCTCCTAAGAATCTGGGTTTCCACGTTTAGGTGCTTTCTGAGGACAGATTGGAAGATTGTAGTCTCCTTTAGAGAGAAGGAAAGGCTTTCATTGTGCTTACTCTTTGGGGGCCCAACTGCCAAGACACATTAGTACAAAGAGTCAGGGCAACAGTTTTTCTATTTTGTTTTTGTAACAGTCAAGCTGAGAAAACTCAGATTGGCATCCGCAATGCAGCCGTGAATAGAGCTGAGCCTCCACGTTCCAGTCTTCTTTTCTCCGGAAAGGGGATGCTTCCTTTTCTTTTTTTCTCTATCGGGTCCAGTTTGCCATGTTGCAAAATATCCCACTTCAGGAGAAAACCTTGTTTGTCTTTTCCATCCCTGATTTCAACCACGTAACTTTTCTACTCCTCAAAGAGCATCCGTGGCCACCTCTGTGCCTAGTCTTTTCCTGTAAATAGCATGCAGCTTGCATTCATTGTTCAATTCAGTAAGACTCTGAGAGCCAATAGCGAGGAAATTGATAAACAGGGTCATCCTGACCCAATGAGACACGAAGGAATCAACATAACATAAAGGAAAAGATCACAAAATCTATTTTTTAAAATGTGAATCTTTAAATTAAATTATTTTATTTATTTTTTCCATGATTGCATTGGTCAAGTCTGGATTTTTGCCTAATGTAGTTTATAATCTGTATGACTTTGGAAAATTATATTTGAAAATATATAGCTTTTCATGAGCATATTTTATTTACTTATATCTTATTTTCCTTTGGGCCAGTATTTCCCCAGCATTTTCTATATTAAAGTTGAGTCATGTATTAGCTTTTTGCTACCATGTGGCATTTCATCCTTCTCCACTTACTTTGTCATATTTCTTATCCTTTTATCTTTCTTCCCTGTGGTGATGGCTTGTATATGCTTCGCCCAGGGAGTGGCACTATTAGGAGATGCAGGCTTATTGGAGTAGGTTTGTCACTGGGGCTTGGGCTTTGAGATGTTCATCCTAGTTGCCTGGAAGCAAGTCTTCTGCTATCAGCCTTCTGAAAAAAGCAAAGGAATAATCAGCCATGCTCCTGCCTTGATGATAATGGACTGAACCTCTGAACCTGTAAGCCAACTCCAATTAAATGTTGTCCTTATAAGAATTGCTTTGGTCATGGCTTCTGTTCATAGCAGTAGAACCCTAACTAAAACATATGTTAAATACTCTGCTATCATCTTTTATCATCCTGAACAAGACCGTCCTGTCCTTCCCAAAGTAAAGTTTTAACTCTCTGACTTTATAAAGATATTTTTTCATTTTGTACAATTTTATTATATCAAAGGATTTGTTTCTAGTAGCTAGAAAGCTAAAGTTCTCTACTCAAATTATATGAAGGAATAACCTCTCTGTTCTTAGTTTTCTTCTTTTCTTTTCTTATTAAGGAGCAGGGCAGGAGGCTATATCTCAGTGGTCCCCACCAACTTCTTATTATCCTTTTCTTTTATTCAATGTTTTATTTATTTACATTTCAAATGTTATCTTCTTTCCCTATGACCCCCCCCACAAAAACCCCCTTTTCATCACCCCTTCTCTTGCTTCTATGAGGGTGCTGCTCCCCTACCCACCCACCACTCTCGCCCCCCTACCTTCACATTCCCCTACACTGGGGCATCGGGCCTTTACTGGACCATGGGCCTTTGCTCTGTTTGATGCCCAACAAGGCATCCTCTGTTACATACATGACTGGAGCTATGGGTTCCTCCATGTGTAATCTTTGGTTGGTGGTTTGACCCTGGGAGCTCTGGTTGGTTGATATAGTGGTTCTTCCTACGGAGTGGCAAACCCCTTCAGCCACTTCAGTCTTTTCTCCAAGTCCTCCATTGGGGACCCCATGATCAGTCCAATGGTTGGCTATGAGCATCCAGCTCTGTATTTGTCAGGTCCTGGCAGAGCCTCTCAGGAGACTCTTGTCAGCATGCATTTCTTGGCATCCACAATGGTGTCTGCATTTGGTGACTGTGTATGGGATGGATCCCTAGATGGGGCAGTCTCTGGATGGCCTTTCCTTCAGTCTCTGCTCCACACTTTGTCTCTGTATTTTCTTCACTATCTCTCATGAGCTGAAAGAGAATTTCTGTTTTCAAGAAGACTTTGAAAAGGGAAACAGCCAGTCCCTATGTGAGCTGAGTGCCTACTAGCTTTCACTGCCTTAATAGGCACGTGGTTTCAATTCACTGTCAGGTCAGTCTCCAGAGAAACTGGAGTGTAATATGGTTGTGAGCTATCATGTATGTGCTGGGAATTGATTCCAGGCCATCTGTAAAAGGAAGTCGTACTCCAAATCTCTGGGGCATCTTCCCAGTTCCCAGTAAAAACTATTTTAATAAGGCTAATTGAAAAAAATAAAGCTGGGGGAAAAGAAGAATACTCCCATAACCTTAACAAAACTAAACTTGTAGTTTTAAGAGTTTAATGAACATCTTAAACATATAGATTAAATACATCTGGTCCAAATATTTTTATAGCATCAGTGTGATGAATTGAATGAGTAGTTTTTCCATAAGCTCAGGGTTTTTCTAATGCTTTTTTTCAGACAGTTGATCATCTTGGGGGAGGCTATGGAGCCTTTAAGATGAGGAGGCCTACTCACAGGAATATGTTAATAGGAATGGACTTTATGAGTGTATGGACTCACATGTTCACCTGGCTCTGTTTTCTTTGAGTGGTTGGAGATAAGATCTCTCAAATTCCTGTCCCACTGACATGCATCCTCTCATGTTATGAATTATACTTTGGGAACTCTAAACCACAACAAACTCTTGCTTCTAGTCAAGGATTTTTCATCCCAGCAACAATAGCAACTAATATAGTCAGCCAAATATTCAAGATGAAAGACAATGTGTATTTCATAAAAAATCTTTCAAATGGTCTAAAAGCACTATGTTTCTAACTTTTTATTATTTTATTGTTATATTTTATTATTTAAAATATATTTAAATTAAACATATTTTTTATCATATTCTTCCCTTCCCTTAGTTCCTTCCAGATAACCTTCCCCTTCCTGCCCACCCAACTTACAGGGTGTTTTTCCCTAAAGGTCAAACAAACAACAGTTTATTTTTAAACATTTTATGATAGTTTACAATAGCTTTGAAACTAAATAGAATTACAGTGTCCAGTACAAAATACCCAGATGAAGTTAGAGGCTGCAACCTAAGAGAGGATGCTGTGGAGGCAGCTGTTTGACCCCTTCTTTTTAATGAATAAAGCATAGTAACTTCTTGGCAGGAATTCTGAAGATTTGGGGGCCTATTGAAATCTGAACAGTATTATAAAACTGCATTTTGTGTGGGATCAAATTATACAGACTCTATTGCCACAGAGAAAGCCATGATATTTTCTCTAAATAGGGCTGAGTCTGTTTTTCGCACTTGCTTATTTTAACTCTAAAATAACATGTAATAATACTTATATTAAGATAGTTATCAATGGAAGACTCCCTGTAATATATTCATATATAAACCAAGATTCTAAAGAAAAGATGCTCTCAATTAAATACACAGTTGCAGAAATAAAGTACACATGTGCATACTACAGCATTTTTGCTAAATATTGACTTGATCTTATAAATATATTTGTGGCAGCGAAGTAAGGGAAGTGAGCAATAAATGCTGAAACTAAATGTTCAGTTGGAGAATTACTTTTTTTAAAAAAAAATAGGGACAAATTTTGAAGATTTTCACATGTGGAAATATAACTGACACTTTTGGGTCAGTGATCTAACATAATTTGAAGCATCAATCTTTTATACAACAATTTTACTCTTGATAAAAATGCATATTGATAGTGTTGATTATATGCTCTTTATTACATGTGCTTTTCTAAGATATTCAATTGCAATATTGAATGGTAGATAATACAAATCATAGCACTATAATAAAACTACGCAACATTCTGTAAATTAATCACTCCTGAGCAACAGGCTTTCTTGACAATCTTGATCCTAGAGGCAAAAACGGCAATATTGGTGCTACCCAATTTGGAAACAACATGTTCCTAAGCACATTCCTCAACTGGGATTAGAAGGCCACCTGTTTTCTCAGCACTTGGGAAGCTAAGATACATCAATTATAAATTTGAGACTCATATGAGTTTGATATTATAAATATGAGTATAATGCATTGGCTTTATAATATGATGCCTTAAATTGGTCTAAAAAGTTGACCCAAATCACTAGTGACATCATTGTCTGAATTTACAATTTAATCATCAAGACTGATCATTGCAGAATTTCTTAAAATTACAGAATATTTAAATATCTACTTTTTTATCAAAACTGAATAGCATCTCTAAAACATTTAATATATATAAAAATGAACTAAATCCTAGGTAACTCTACGTGGAAATATTTCCCATGTGGATATGCATTCAAATATATTTAAGAAATTAAACTGTGCATATGGAAAAATTACATGTTTCATTTTCAAATCATGTAAAGTAGCTCCTATTTAGATGCTAGACAGAAATATAAACTTAGAAATATAAATACAAATAAAATATGAAATTTATTTAAATTCAAATAAAGGTTTACATTTTAATGAAATTAAATTTTAATGAAAACCACTTTGTTGAAGTTTGGTGCAAAGAACCTTATTCTCAAAATACCAAGAGAAATCATTAAAAATGTCTGTTTTACATGTCTAAACTGAACACAGTTTCATATTTACTTTGGGATTTATTGTGTATGTACTAATGAGTTAGTTTCAATCCTTTAATTACTAATATTCTATGTAAATGTTGATTTTGATTTATGGTTCTCATATGAAACATTTAATAAATAGTTGTCATACTCCAACAGATTTCTTAGTTCTAACCCAATTTAATCCTAATAATATTAACCTTAAAGATGCCAAAGTCTAGAACTAGGCTTTGAAGTAATACATTCTAATAATAAATGGAAAATAATTAAAAGTGAGAATTAATCTGACTGAAATGGAACAACTATAGACATAAAGTTGTCCTTCTGGAAATCAATCATTTACAGAAACTCTTAAGACTTTTAAAAATCAATTGCAAGTCATTCATTGCCATATATCCACTAAAGAATTTTGACAGCTCAGTTATTTTATATTAATCTCACAGATTCATTGTACTTAAATTTAAAAAAAACCAGCTCTTTTTCTCCCTTTAGAATAACCATTTAAATAGGGCATTCTCTTGTGTTATGAATGACAATTAATAATGGAGGCATAATTTGTATATGTCATTCAGATGTTTTGCATCACATACTATGCACTTAACCTACAGATGAATAATGCATTCAGTTTTCTCGATAACAAAATATGTTGTTTCACTTGTGATGTATTTTGATTAATAATGATGGCCTGAATTTTCCAAGTTATATAGCTTTCATTGATTGGAAGCATGTGCATAAGACCAAATTTAGTAGAGGCTAGTGCCAAAGATATCTTTGCTACAATTTTGAAAAGAAAATTAATAGACTGTCCCTAATGTTGAAGAACTCAATTGGTATTATCTCAATAATAACACAGCCAATCATTCCAATCAAGACTTTGGATTAACAGTCACATTTGATATCTGGAAAAGGCCTGGCATCCTCTTGTTTTGTTAAAGAGAATGGAAACACTTGTGTATCTAGTGCACAGTAAGGGGAAGCATGTGGTCTGTTTTAGCACTGACACAGCATCAAGGCTGAAAGCAGCCAGCATGTGCCATTTGGTAATCACATCACCTCTTTCTTTCTTATGGTGTAAGTTCAAATGGCAATCATTTCGAAATTCTGGAATCAAATGCAGAAAGGTGGGGAGTCTTGCCTTCACCCTGGAAAATTGCCTGCCTCTTAGTATCTGCTACTTAATTAAAACAACTTCAGCAGTAATGGAGGTAGGATGTCAAGCCCAGGGAACAAAACTAATGCTGCAGAATAGCCTTGGTGTGTATGGCTAGGCAGGCATTATTATTTATTAATTTATGGACAGCAGTGCCCATGTATCAGAGTACTTTATGACTACAGAGTCAACAATATAGCCTTGAGAACAATAAAAATCCAAGAAGCCATGTACTCCTCAAACAAAGAAAAGCAGTAATGCCCTTTTGATTTGATAGAGAAAAGAAACTCCACGAGCTCTAAGCTTCTTGACAAATAACACAATCATAATTTTCAGTTCCTAGGGAAATTAGATTGCCTTAGATGACCTTCAATCAATTTTAAAAACAGAAAAATTCTAATGCTTTAAGCTACACTCCACTTGGATTAGCATAATTTTAAGCCTTGATGATTATTTTTTCCTTCATCACTTTTATAAATATATCTAATAATTCTACCAGGTTTTTTGTAAACGCCCCTGTCAAATTTTGTCCTGATTAAGTAAATAAAATACATTTTTTCAACTTAGAGTAAATTTTTTATTTTTAAATATGAGATAAATAGCATTAAAACACCGTAGATATATTCACAACTTAGGGGAAAATGCAAGTGAAAAGAAAGTATTCAATTTAAAAAATAAGAACCAGATCACCAAAAAGTAAATACACAAAATGGGAAGATTGTTATTCTGTTTTTGTGGTGGTAAAGAAAGACATACTGTGCCTTGTATGACATATAAGAAAATATAATGACTTTATCTCTCCCAAGCCTTCCATATAGTTAAGAAATATCTTCATTCCTGTGCTTTCTAAACACTGAGCCTACAGAATAAAAGCCCTTTGCAAAACAAAAGGAAAAATAGTTTAACATCCATGTTTGCCATTAAAAAGGTGAAATTAGTATTTGTCAGAAGAGAATAAAATAAAATGTTCATGCAGATGTAATTTTGATTTTCCTTGAGAATGATGATGGAGGCTTACATTAAGCTTACGGTACTAGCTTTGTACTGAGAAGTTGCCTCTAAGGTGAGCAAAGTGGAAATCCCATAGAAAGGCAAATGTGGAAACAATGAGAAAAATGAATGTCAATATGAAGCTATTCATAGATTTTTATAAAGATTTTAAAAGCGTTAGAAAATTGTAAGTATCAAAACCATGTTTTACCTCCAACAGGATAAAGCTATACTATTCACAGTCTTGTTGAATTTCCTTATCACTCCAAGTTCTCAATATCTTTGAAGTAATGTTAAGGATGCCAAGTTCACAACATTTTCTCAATATTGTATTTAAAAAACGTAGTTATATTTTGATTGCCCTTTGAATTTGTTGACTAAACAAAATACTTCTCTGAAAAGGCCAGTTGGATTCCTTCATGTGTATATTTTTCCTCTGTGTTCATTGGTTAACTCGGAGGAAGGATGGCGGGATGGCAGGAACGGAAGGAACACACTTGCAGCCATTATATTCATTTGGAAGTCTATAAATTTTCACTTTGGTGAAACGAATACAACTCTCTCTGCTTCATGGCAAAATGTATGGTGATGGTTAGCAACTCCAATTGTTGAGCAAGCCAACACAAGGAGCTTGTAATCTCTATGGAAAGAAAACTCATTAAAATGAAAATGATTTAGGCAAAATAATGTGGAATCAACTGTCTGAGAAGAACAGCACGCTGACCTCTATGTAAATCCATTTAAAATACCAAATATCATAAAAGCATATAAAATATAAGTTTTCTATAGAAATCAAGAAGTAGAAAGATATAGTATCTAAACTAAACCTTTCCAAAAGAAAAGTGTCATCTATGCTCCAATTCATACACATAGTGTTTTAATTACTGTTATAATGCTATGAAGATATAACATACCAACGCACCTCATAAAAGAACATACTAAAATCCTAGCTTGCTTACACTTTCTGAGGGAGGTTTCATGATCACTGTGGTGAGGAACATGAAAGAAGGTAGGTATGATACTGAGGCAGGACCTCAGAGTTGTGCATTCTGCTCTGGAGTCAAGATGCAGAAAGAGATTGAGTGTAGGCAGAGGCTTTAGAACTCCCAAATCTCAAACACCCCAGTGACACATCCAGTGACCTTCCAACAAGGTCACACTTCTTAATGTTTCCTAACCAGTATAACCAACTAAACTACAAACTTTCAGATACATGGCACTATTTGGGACAATCTCTGTCAACCCACTATAGGTATAGTAGGCTTTGGAAACTGCTTTGAAATCTTTTTGAAATGTTATGCAAGAATAAACTCCATTTGAGGAGTCCATGATAAAAGGAAACTTTTGTGTGAGTCATTTTCCCATACCAGTGTCATAAAGAAAGTTTTTCCAATATTTAAATTGAAAATATATCAGCTTATAATAATTACAATCTGGTTCCAAAGCTCACACATGTTTCCCAAACATCTACTTTGATGAGTCAAATAACAGCTTCTTCCTTGCAAAGATACACATACTGTCTCTTTTAGCTTCTACTCATCAAAAGAATGTCAAGAATGAAAGTCATATTTAAAGCAGTATATAAATTTGTACAATGCAGTGTTGTTTTTAATTGAAGAAAATTAAACATAAAATACATGAGTAGTCACAAAGAACTTAGGTTAGTCCAACTTTTTTTATGAAATCCAAAACCACCATTGGGATATTTCTATTAATATTTGGGTACAAAGAATATACTCTTCTCAAAAAAATATATGACTAATCAGGCATTAACATCATACAATCCCAAATCCCCATGACATCTATCTCAGTGAATTCTACATATGCTGATTTAATTAGAAACGGAAGAAAAGTTATTGAAATAAAAACTATCAATATCTTGTAAACAATATTTTGAATACTAAATTAGTAACAATTACATTGTATCAATAAGTATCAGTGAACTAGACATAATTTCAAATATGTAGAGCATTGTATCCAGATTAAATGCAAATGTTGTAGCAGTTTTATATAGGATTTGATGCCTGATGTTTTTGGTATCTACAAGAACAAAACCTGTGTATATGGTGAAAGAATGACATAGATTACAGCCAAAATTAGAGTCCTGGAAGATTTCTTCATGTATAAAGATATACAGATCAATAAAATTAATTGTAGCCGGGCAGTGGTGGCGCACGCCTTTAATCCCAGCACTTGGAAGGCAGAGGCAGGCAGATTTCTGAGTTCAAGGCCAGCCTGGTCTACCGAGTGAGTTCCAGGACAGCCAGGGCTACACAGAGAAACCCTGTCTCAAAAAAACAAAAACAAAAACAAAAACAAAAACAAAAAATTAATTGTACATGTCTTTAGATAATATCACCAGTTTTTATTCTTTGTAATTCTCATTATCCTGTAGCAAATACATACTGATGATCATTTTTCCCAGCATTATAGTATTTTTTAACCTTATTTACACTTCTGAATATTTAAACCTTCACAAATACTATGTGAAGTGTTTTCCATGCATTATTTAAGGATGATGAAATCTGAACATCTTTAACACAATTTATAGCTGAGGCACATGAGGGAGTCCAAAGGAAATTGTTCTAATTTACAAGAAATTATATCTCCATTTAAAGCATTGAATATTTTTTCTGTAAAATATTGATATATAAGATACAGTTATACATAATAATACAGTAAATTATCATATAAAATACTAATCAAAGGCATATAGGTTTTATATTATTGCATAGTTTTATATATTCTATATATTATATGCATATGATTTTTGAAAAACCAACCACATTATGAAGTTAATGAATCCCTTCATGATCCATTCTGAGAAGCTTTAATAAATTGTTTCTCAATGTTATATAAAGATTATACCCATCTGGACAGGATAGTGTTCCATGTTCTTACTTTTACTTCAAAATATTTAGATGGCAGTTTAAACCTGGAAACCCAACCATAGAGACCAGGAAAGTAAAAAGGAACCATGGGAAAATGAGGAAGGAAATATAGACAGGAACATATTATGTCACAGATGATGTGCAGGAAGAATGAGAAAAATGGAGAGGACTGTTTACTAGGAAACAAGGAACGAGTGGACAACTATGGAAGAGGTTGGAAAGCAGGATACAGAGCCCAAAGGATGGTCGAATAAGCCATAAGGAACCATTTATCTTTACTTAAGTTTATTATATATATATATATATATATATATAGATAGATAGATAGATAGATAGATAGATAGATATAGATGATGATATAGATGACATAGATAGAGATATATAATGTAAATGAAGTTATTACATATGTAATAATGTTCCTTCCATGAGCCATAAACTATCTGTGATGGCTATTCCTCATTGTCAACTTAACTACATCTGGAATGAACTACAATCCAAAAATGGAGGGCAAACCTGTGATTCAGATCTTAAGTCTGGAAGACACAGGCTTCTGATCTGGATCTTGACATGGGATGGCACACAATTTTGATCCAGATCTTGAGGCATATTGGCCATGAAAAACATAGGCCCAGACTTAGTGCACACCTTTAATCCCAGGAGACTGTGGCAAGTAGATCTCTGAGTTCAAGGTCATCCTGGGACAAAGCAAATTCCATATCCAGGCATGGTGGGTCACATCCTTAATCTGGGCCTCATTTTCTGTTGGAGGCTTACATGAGGACATGAGAATTGCTCTCCACCAGCTTGTACTTACTTGCATATCTGTTGGAAACTGCTTCTTCAGGATTCCAGTTTATATAGAATTCTAGGTAAAACAATGAGCTTCATGGGACTGAGCAACTACTAGGTTTTTGGACTACCCACTAACACCTGCCCACTGTTAGGTAGTTAGACTACAGTCTTGTGCCATTACAATAAATCTCCTTACTATATGGAGACATTTCATAAGTTCTGTGACTAGAGAACCCTGAAAAAAAGTACCATCTAACAAGAATTTCAGCGAAAGGTAAGGGAAACCTCCTTCTGAGTCATCAATCAGAGAAATCCAGGAAACATCCAAAACAATATAGGCTTTACTCTTACTACATGTTGTATACCAGAATGTATAAGTAAGGCCTTATTGATGAAGACCCTGCATACTTCAGACATATGATTTAGAATGATCAAACTGGATCTGACCTGGAAGCTACCTCTGTGAGAACTGACTAGCCTCCAAAGATACTTGGAAAATTGCCAAAGGAAAACAATCAAAATCCTACCCAGGTGTAATACCTAAGAACCACAATCAAGACTGGCATGTACAATCTATACCAACACATTTGTAAAACAGTCTAATTCTTAACTGCATTCTAATTGCATTTCATTTCTTATATCCATATATAAGAGTAATACTTATTCTTCATCTACAAAGCTCCTGTTTGCATCATATGTAGACAGATGCATCACTGAAAGATATAAATGTTCAAATGCAAAGAACAACTAAGTACAGCATGTCCCACTGAAGTTGATACACTTATGTCACAACTCCTAAAACTTCCTGCAGGTGCTATGCAGGAAGAGGTATAGTGGGTAAGTGAGTTACCTGGAAACTGCCTACCATCTTGCTGGGTTAGATTGGGTGCATGCTGGAAAAGCATGGCCCCAGAGACTTCTTCCCAGGATTGCTTCTTGCTACTGATGCTTTCTTGTTTGCCATTGCCATGTTCCTTATTTATTTGGCTTGGTGTGAGTGGACACCAAGAGAGGCTCACTGCCTATGGCCTGGTGTGCTTACTTCCTGGGTGACAGCCCACTCTGTTGGGTAAGTTTCCTGCAGATCATCATGAAGATGAATGTTCTTGAGATAATGCTGTTTATATGAATCATGGAATTTTATGGAATTCCAGATTTGATTTAAATAGATTTAGGAAGATAGCTTGATTTAAATAATTATGGGAAGTTAGAGTACTTGATAGAAAGCTTTATGTTAGAATCAAGAATAGAATGTGCTCCTTCCTCATAGACTGCCAAGAGCTGCATGAGTTAGAGAAAGGAGGACAGTGAGTGTTCATGTATTGCAGGAACATAATTGTAGTAGCCAGAAATATAGGCGTGGGACAGGTTAATGATCAAAGAATGCCTTCAGTCTAAGGTTGGGCCTGAGTTCTTTGGTTTTGTAATCTAAGGATGTGGTAAGAGGTTTGCAGTGTGCACCCTGAAATAGAAAGTTTATGGATAAAGAATAAAAAATTCTATTATAAGGACATCGAACAGACAATTAGGTCATCTAGCTGATCAAGACCTCAAAAGCAGAATGTAAGATAGATGGCCAGTTCCTTAGGAAGTACATATTGTCTTCCACCAAGCATAGGGAAAAGCTTGCTGCTATAGATTTGACCTGCTTAAACTTTGTTAATCTATGACAAAAGAATTATTGCTTTTGGATTAAAATGAGCTTGTTGAAAGAAAGATAGATGAGAATTGTCTAATTGCACAGAAGTTTCAAAAAGGAAATACATAATCAATAATCCTGTTGTAATTTCCTCATATGTAAAGATTTTAATCTGTTTTTGAATGATATGTTTTTGTGGTGATTGTTTCTAGATAATGTGTAACTTGTGGCCATGAGGCATTTTGAATAGAAAATCCTTGTTATAAGGGTTACCAAAAATATAAAACACCCGAGCCTGCCTTTGCTTCTCTCTGTCACTCTGTCTCTCTGTCTCTCTGTCTCTGTCTCTCTCTCTCTATCTCTCTGTCTCCCTCCCATATTGATGTGTGTGTGTGTGTGTGTGTGTGTGTGTGTGTGTGTGTGCTTTATTACCCCCCTTTGCTTTCTCTAATTGCTGGCTGTCATAGACTGTAGCCCCTGTCTGTTGCTATCTGTGCCGACTTCCATCAGCCCATCTTAATGCTAATTTTCATCAGCTGCTTTCAGCATTAACTCCAATTACCAAACTTCACAACTCACTGCTTGAGTTAGTTTAGCCTGTTGTGTCAAAGCTGGTTTTTGACAATAAGTCATAGGGAACTTCATGAGAGAATCCATAGAAAATGCATAAGGCATGAAAGATTAGTAAATATTGTGTTCTACATATGACACAGAATGTTACCCATAATGTCTTAACAATATATTCCCCTAAATTAGACCTGAACAACATTAATATTTATTGATGCTTTAATGTGGGTTGCAGAAATCTCACAAGTTTCCACATGAAACTTCTAGATGAAGAGATGTAGGCAGATATTGGGTGCTAAAAGATGGAGAACCAGTCTTCTCTAGCGATGGAGCTTCTGAAAGGTTATTGAATCCAAATGCTCATCTCTAAGCTAATATTCATATGACCAATATTAAATGGATTAGCAGAACTTACATATGTTTATAATTATGTACACAATTATTAAGTACATAGGTGTAATTAAATATATATGTATTATTATATGTTTAAAGAAGAAAAGGTCATGAAGATGAAGTAAAGATATGGGAATAGTAGAAGACTGAGAGGTAGAAATGATATAAAGATGTATTCATGTATGAAAGTCTCAAAATCATATTACATAAATGTCTAGAGAATAATATTAGTGAGGCAGAGACTATCTGCAAAGGAAAAAATTGACAGCTGGGATCTACATTTTCTGTTATAGTATATACTGTGTGTGATGAATGAGTTACCTTTTCTGACTAACAACCCAAACTAACACTTGTATGTTTCTTAGATTCCATATTATATATAACACAACCAAGTTTTAGACATAAGTCTGGGAGAGGAAAATGTCATCTTCCCAAAGAAAGAACAAACTAGTCAAGAAATAATGAAGAAAATGCATCATGCCTGAGAATATTTATACATATATACATATATATGTAACATTATGCATTATAGATGCTTGATAAGTTATATAGGATTATACAAATATTACATATAGTATACTAATACATCATATATAATTATATTATATATAGTATGCATTCAATAAGTTAATAAAAATGAGAGCAGGATTTGAAGGAGAGTTTGGAGGGTTATACTGTAAAAAATTTTTTAGAAATCTGTTCTAATGACAGCAGTGGAATACCATTGAATAATGTTCATGATGTTCTTTACCTAAAATCATTCACTTTCACTTACTGTGTTTGTTTGTAGTTTCAGAAGATTAAGGACACAATAAATAGAATATGACATACAGAACCTAAGGATTGCCTTTGGGAGAAGGAGATATACTTTATCATTGAGGAGGATCATTACTAAAGGCAGAAATGCACTTTGACCATCATTATTTGTGATAATTGCATATGTATTTAACAACATCCATTCAGCTTTAATTTCATCACCTCAACTATGTAGAGTCATCTAAGGAGAATGGCACAGCAAGGGATTCTTTCTGTGTAATGTGGTAGTTGAGTAATACAGTGACTCCGAAGGATAAAGAAGAGAAATACAAAACTAGGAAAGGCCACCAGAGCATCTGATAAAGGAGTACAAAGGCACTCAACAATTTTTCATAGTACTCAAAGCAGAGTTCAGTGTATCCAGAAAGCAGAGAGTCCTTTAGTTAATCTTACACCACTATTCATGCATTATAGAAATTAAGCACTGTATAAGCATTAATAGGAAGAGCAGCTGTAGTGTAAATGACTTCATTGTTATATAACACATCCTTGCTTTACAATTTCTTATCCATAACTGATGAAGTCCTCCAGAAGTGTCAGCTTTAGGTTGTGTCTGGTACTCTTGTGCCATGATGGATCTGTCTGTCTCCCTGGAACTCTATGACTGCTGTAAAAACCATCAAATGAAATTTGAGAGAAGTGGTGTTTCCCATTGAAGAGTGGAAACCAGGCATTCTCAGAATGTCCAGGATACTCTAGGTTTCTTCCTACAACTAAATTTTAATAAGATGACTAAGAATGAAGACTTCCCTATTGCAAAATATTCTTTTCCACTTTTCTTTTAGAAGTAATTCTCATAGTATTTCTTATAGTATGACAATCTTTGCAAACATTCTACATGTGAGGGAAGACGCACACACAACTTTAGAAACCTGTCAAGTCACACACAGAAAAGTAGCTGATCTTGGCTTTCCTAAGTTTGATAGCATACATATCCATTCAGGGCCTAGTATAATCTCTAGGTCAAGTAAAATTATGTTATTTTGAACAAGTACTGAACAAGTTAGCCTCCATTAAGACCAGTCTCTAGGTTTATAAGGATAGAAATCACAACACCAACTTAATTTTATTATTATGGAGCTGGGATGAGAAACTGTTTCCCTCTTGACCTTAAAATAAAAATGGTGTGTTTGTTGTTTTTTCCTTTTTTTCCTTTTTTTTCTTTTTTTCTTTTTTGTTCTTTTTTTGCCAAACTACATTTGCCAACCTCAACTTGTCCTAGCACATGTTACATTCATCATTACTCCATTTAATTAAGTAGAAGACATTTGTGTGTGTGTCTGTGAATATGATGGGCTTCTTAACTTTCTGAGAAAGTAGATAGCATCCTTTTGCAGTTAATCTGACAGTAGTCACTATAGTAAATAAAATCTTTGCAGAAATCGATGACAGTAGGACACCAAAGTCACAGAATAGATATAGCTAGATTGTTGTACAACCATGACACAGCTTCTTTACCTTTTTTAAATTAGACATTTCCTTTATTTACATTTCAAATATTATTCCTTTCCTCATTTTCCCTCCAAAATCCCCCTATCCTAACACCCCCAACCACCTGCTCATCAACCCTCCCACTCCTGCTTCACTTTCCCATCCTGGCATTCCCATACACTAGAGCAATGAGCCTTCACAGCTCCAAGGACCTCTCCTCTCGTTGTTGTCCAACAAGGCCATCCTCTGCTACACATGCGGCAGGAGCCATGGGTCCCTCCATGTGTACGCTTTGGTTGGTGGTCCCTGGGAGCTCTGGGGGTACTGAGTAGTTCATATTGGTGTTCCTCCTATGGGGCTGCAAACCCCTTCAGCTCCTTGGGTTCTTTCTTTAATTCCTCCATTGGGGACCCTGTGCTCAGGCCAATGGAATAACACAGCTTCTAATTTGCTGTAGTAGTGACTGCACATTCAGTGATGTTGAATGTCCACCTTAGGAGGTACCATGGATGATTTTTCTTAGGATGATAACCCTATTTATATATAAAAGACAGTTACTTACTAAAGAAATTAAGGCACCAAGTTCACTAACATATCTTTAAAAAATCTCCAGGCTAGAAGTTTCTTAGTGGACAAGAAGATACCAGGGATACCACTGAATTCATTCAAACTTGCAGATTATGTTTTACATTCCAAACTTCATTTTTTCAAAACTTCAATTTTTGTGATTAATAACTATCTTTTATTATTGAGGAAATTCTAAGCATTTTTGTATTCATTTCACCTTTGACCCATGTTGTACTGGCTTTCTATACTACTGCTGACTTCATTGATTATTCATTCTGTGCTGGTGATTTAACAGTCTGCCTCTTCTTCCAATCAGCCAGTTCCTTTGAAAGAATGCTGCTTTATAATAGGGTTTAGCACTAACTTATCTCAATAGCAACCTAGAATTTAATAACGTATTTCTTGCTTAAATGACAAATAGTCTTCTTCGTGTGTTCCCTCTCCAATTTGTTAGGTTTCCTATCATAATTTACCTATTTTATTGAGGCATTTCCTTCATTATTTCCTAAAGGGAATGAATTCTTAGTCTCTAACTGGTGACATATTTAGGAAATTTATGTCGGTATTTTCTTTATTGACTTGTGTATTTTCTCCTCCATGCTCAATTGGGTAGTTTTAAAAAATTATACCGTCATACTCCTCAATTCTGGAGTGCAATATCCTGTTTCAAGAAACACTAACTCAGCTGATAAATGCATTTCATAAGCCCTCTCCTTTTCCTGATTATTTTCTACTCTTCAGGTAAATGGCATCGGCACACATAAGTCTGAATTCTGTATAAACTCCATTGCTCTTATTCGTCAGTGCATGCACATAGCTTATTGCAGTGTAGAAACAGATTTCAAAGTATTGATAAAGATCTTTTGTCTCAGAATTTGCTTTTTTATTGCCAGCAATTATTTAAATAATAAAACTTAGAGCAATATTGTCTTCCTATAATCTTATATACACCTAACTAGCATTTATATTCTCACATGAAGACTCTGGTATCTTTTTACTCCTTCCAAAAGAACCATGTCTCTCTCTCTCTCTCTCTCTCTCTCTCTCTCTCTCTCTCTCTCTCTCTCTCTCTCTCTTTTTGTAAAGTGAAATCCCTAGATGGTATGTAATAAGAAACAATGCATTTGAAAATTGGTACTAGACACCTTGAATAAGGGGTGGATTGTATGTGTCTGCTCTCCCTGGTTATTTATAAATCATAAATATTGTGGCATTCTGAAGTTCTATTTATAAATCAATGATTAGAATTGGACAAAGTCAATTTAACCATCAGAGTAACTTAGAGTTTCTCTCTAGGTTTTAGTGATTTGACTCTATATTGATGACCCATGAGCCTCTAATTATTAGTTAATATTTTTGTTTAATGTAGATCTTAGTATTCAAGTAAAATTGTTCCTCGAGATGATTTCACTTATCTGTGGTTTTCTATGACAGTGATATAATTAATTGAAAGTCTACCATTAATCGTGCCTTTACTTTGCAAGTGTCCTTATGAGAGTTCTGCCTTTTAAAAAGATACAGCATGTCACAACAATAGTTCACATGTAAAATGCCTTAGTTTTACCTTTATGTACAGTAACTTTCTGCAGAAATTTCATAATTTATCCATTAAGGGGGATAGCACAGCTTTAGAAATGATACCTAAATTCCACTTTATAATTTCACTTGAAATGTGAATTCACTTCAAAAATGCTCAATTGAATTCATGATGGTTCAATTTCTATAAAGAATACTGTCTAGCAGCAAGGTCAAAAAGAACAAAAATTACCAAAAAGTGAGTAGTGAGTTTAGTAATTCTACTCAGCTTCTAATATGTCAATTACTTCCTTTGACACTAACATTTTATATATTATTGTGCTTTTCCGTATTATTTGATTTATTTGATATATAATTGTTTGTGAATATATTTAATAATCTCTAGGACAGAAAGGCTTAAGTTAGGTCATATGATCATTTGCTGACTGTTTATTTGGTCCTTATACTTTTAATTTCCAGGCATTACCTCTCCTGTCTGAGTTAAGAAACATCTGTACTTTCCAGATTCTACTTTCTTATTTATTTTCAGTATATTCTGAAGTTTGTGGTAAATTTTATGTTTTTTTGAGTAACTCTTCTCATGAATTCTTTTTTTTAAAGATTTATTTATTTATTTATTTATTTATTTATTTATTATATGTAAGTATACTGTAGCTGTCTTCAGACACCCCAGAAGAGGGTATCAGATCTCATTACAGATGGTTGTGAGCCATCATGTGGTTGCTAGGATTTGAACTCATGACCTTTAAAAGAGCAGTCAGTGCTCTTAACTGCTGAGCCATCTCTCCAGCCTATTCTTATGTATTCTTTATTTTGCGATCTACCATTAGCAATGCTCATCTTTGCTTAACTATGAACAATATTATTAAGTTAGAGTTTTTGTGGCTGACACAATCCACCAAAACAAAACAAACAAACTAAAAATCAAACAAAGAGTATCTGTTCTCCTATATGATAGTGATTGAATGTAGATTATTTTTAAGTTTTCCCAATATTTATTTTTTCTGATGTATAAGTGTAATATAGAAGAGCTAACCCACTATTTTTCTACTTTTATTAAGATTTTTAGTGAAAGAATCATATGAATTAATCACTTTTATACATCTTTTTCCCTGGAGCTTCTATATGCTGTTTCAAAAGAAATGGGAAATGCTGATAAGAGAAAATTCTGGAAGACTTATGGATGAGTTACTTTTATATTGTTCTACAACATGTAATGATTATTTGAAATTTAAACCACTTGGCCAGATTTGCTTGGCTAATCGACATTTTCATTGCTACACTTTCATTTGTATTCAAGAGTTATATGTATAGGCCTATGTTACCACCATATTATTAATATATCTGTATCTGAAATTTTGGAATAAGAAAATGAGTTTCTAAGCCTTTCTAAACTTCCAACATCCCTTTCTCCTTCTCTCTCCTCCCCCTCCTCTTCTCCACTCCTTTCTCTTCTGTATTTTCTCCCTTTCCTCTTTTTTTTTCTTTCCAGTTCCATGATAAGTTTTCCACTTGGAAAATTGTGCTGCTACCTAAGTTATCAAATGTGTCTGGTCAGATGCCTCATTAGTTAAAATGCCTACTGATGAAGAAGAAAGAGCAGAAGATTGATCAATCCCTAGAACCCATTTTATTGTTGTACCTCAGAAGGTATGAATGGGAAGCTCCAGAACAAGTAGACTAGCATGACTATCTATTTCTGTAAGCCACTGATGCAAGATTCTATCACAATAAATAAAGTGGAAGAGTTATGGAAGACAATTCAGACCATTAACCTCCACAGAGGCACACAATCCTCCTGTTCCCACACTGACACAGACATGCATTCTACACATACTTGAAACTTTCCCTTTCCGTGAAACCCTGGGTTATATTTTAACCCGCAGATTATGTTTTCACACATTCCACATAGAGACCTTCCACAGCTCGTAAATATAATCATTCACAAATTCCTTTTAATCCTCATCTTGAATATTGAGTTTTTAAATGCACGATGCTAAAGAAGTAGCTCTTCCAATGAACCGGTTTGTAGTTTCTTTTGATCTAAATACTTGTCTAGAAAAATGCAGTGGAGGCTGAAGTTATTTTTCACTGACATTCGGAAAGACTTTAGTATAAAGAGTCTTTTCTTACTGCCAGGCTGCATGCTGGGTATTCTTCTCTGAATGGTTGGTGTGATAGGTTATTGTTGATGACAAAGGGACAGGAATGACCTTTCTCAAACTGAAATCTATGTGCACTTAGTTGAGAAATACTCTTGAGAGCTTTGCAACATGAAGTTAAATCTGGATCATTGATGGGTAGGACATATAGCAGTTCTTTCATGATACAGCTTGTTCAGTTGTGTTTTAGACAAAAGTAAGATAATCGGCTTTTACTATGGTCTTCTTGCTTGATAATATAGTTAATAAGCAATTTCTATGCAGTATGTGGTTTTCACTTTATTCTCTTTATAATAAAGTTGACAATTGTTGATTATGTCTTATAAATATTTTTCTGTTTATTTTTATGAGATAACAGCATATTTGTTCAAAATAGTGAACCATTTACATATAATTACTTTGTTTTTGAAGAATAGAAAAGACTATATGAATATTTATATCAAATTACTTATGAGAGTATGGTAATATCTAATTTAAGAAATGTGACTGTAAATTATGAAAGTATATATAATGTTGAATGATTGTTTCATTGGTGATATTCTTCTGATGAATTATAGGATTTTTATCAGACAAAAATTAAGCTTGCAAAATAATTTTTAAAAGCACATCAGTAATTTGTAGAAATCTCCTTATCCTCAGGAAACTATAAAAGGGAAGAGAAAAGATTATTTCTTTTACTTTATTCTAGATAATTAGCACTTTAATAAGCTTATAAATTTACAAAGTAATGAAAATTATATATATTATTAAGAAAAATATCTGATTTAAAGGTGTAGGTTGGGTCAGTCATACAGTGATGAGTTGGGGGACTATATTTTTCATTTTATTGACATAGATAAGAGGTGTAATTAAAGATGTGCTAACATATTCAAGTAATCACAAAGACTATTCTGTCATCTAAATACCTATTTTATTTATAGCTCATACAGATTTGCAACATACTATTTCAATTTAAACAAGAATGTCTTTCATTGAGTCCTTTTTATTAGGGTTGACTTTATAGAATTGAAGTATTCAGTACTACTATTTATTTGAAAATGTGATGCAATATATATGTATATTCTTTAAGAGTACACAGAAGATTATCACATATACCTAGTGTAGTGTTTTGAAAGAAAATGGCGTCCATAAGCTCATAGAGGGAGTGACACGATTAGAAGGTGTGATCTTGTTGGAGTAAGTGTAGCCTGGTTAGAGGAAGTATGTCTCAGTTTACTGCCTGATACCTGTGGATCAAGATTAGACCTCTCAGCTCCTTCTCTAGCACCATCTCTGCCTGAGGGCTGCCATGCTTCCTGCCATAGTGATGGTGAACTAAACCTTTAAAACTCCAAACCACCTTAATTAAATGTTTTATTTATCAAAGGTTGCTGTGGACATGATATTCATGATTCTTCATCAGGATAGAAATCCTAATTAAAACACCTGGTCATAATGTGTGTCATGTACACTATAAAAACAAAAAAGATCCCTCTATCTTAAATCTCCTTTTGCATGTTTCTTTTCAATAGAGTTTTTTACATTGAATCGTAAAGACAAGCTTTAATACACAATGACTAAAAAGAAACTCAAGTTGATTTTAACCATTTTTTAAAATGAAGATTACATAATTTATAGTGATTTTATGTACCAGAATTGGAGACATTGTAGAAAGAGGCATCTATATGAATAACCATCAATACTACTGATTCCAAACCTGAATAGTTAAATGCTCAATGAAAACTTACCATTGTGTTCTACCAACAACCTTTAAACCACATTGGATTTCTATTAAAATTGCTAAACTTCCATTTGATAATTTAGAGAATATTAAATTGCATTGTGCATGTAATATTCACCTTTTTTAATTACAGGTTACATCAGAAAAACAAATTGATGCAACATTTTCCTACAAGTAGGATCTTAACTAAATCTAAGTAGAGAATTTGAAGGAAACTTTTAGGAAAGAATGAAGCTACCCAGGAGGTACATGTGTAGCAATCCACAACCATTAGGAGCAAACAACTAAGATTTGCCTTACTCACTTGGTCCATAGAAGAAAGGGATACTTTAAAACGGAAAGTTGGATTTATATTTTTCTAGAAATATAAAATGTCCACACACAAATAAGACAAAAATACTATGGAAGGATCCCATTATGCATTGGGAAAATGATGAAGACATTTCCATATACCCTTAAAATAATTGGGAAAAAATCACCATGCATATAATTTTTAAAGCTATCTCATGTCCTGATCATAACAAGTCTATCAAAATATTTGTCATCTGGAGAAAAGCAATTGACAGAACTTAATATTGTTGTTTTAGATAGCTGCATGCTAGCATGTTTTTATTAGTTGAAAGGAATCTTCTACTATGGCTTTAATAGGCTTCTTATGTCATATCTGTGTTTCTTCTACTGGTCTGAGACTGAAAATGTTTCAGTGAACTTTAGGCAGGTAATACTATCAAATTAAGTTTTATAAAAACTACGAGACTTGATATGACTTGTATACAAAGCACACATAGGTCTATACACTATGCACATTGCATAATTAGAATTCTACACTTAAACATGGGATGTGGGGAGAAAATTTCCAGTGATGTACATTTTTAATGCATTAATTGTTATTTTAAAATCTCTAAATAAATCTTACATCTGTATACACTACAATTATTTTAAGACAAACTATTTTAAATTAGATTATAATAATAATTTTGCTATTTTATATTTTTCAATTACGAAAAATAAATTATCACAGGAATCAGAGAATTTGTCATTTGAAATTGCCAATTTGCTTATTTAGAAAACTTAACAAAAGTAGAAACAATTTTATTTTTAATGAAAATACTACTCGTATACTATTTTACTAGTAATAATGTAACTTAAATATTCAATGGAACTATTAACAATAGTGTCATTTTGTAATAAATTTACTCAGACAAACCTTGCTTATTTTATGACTAAGAAGTAAGGTATTTGTATGTATGAGGACAGCATGCTTAAAATATTTTTTGTATTTTAGTTTTTAAGGTATTTGGTTTTAACAAAATATCAGTTTAGCATCTTTTTTACACCATGTGTGGATTTAATTTTCATTAAATTGCTACTATATATAAATTTTAATTTTTCTATTTAAATAACAATGCAAGTGTGAAATCAATTATTTTCCAATATAATTTTGTAATACATATCTCATCAATACATACATAATTATACTGAATTTTGATTATCTTAACACCCATAATATTCTCCTAACTTCTCCCAGATCCATCCCCTCCTATTATTTTATTAAAGCATCCCATGATTCCTATTTATGCTATGCATACTGTCATAGATATGTGACCATTAACAGAACATAGTACACCCACCTGGGCTTACACCCTTAATGATAATGATCTTCCTTAAGCAAAAGACACCAATTATAAATAATTCCTTCATTAGAGATGGGAGATTTGTAGCTTTTCCTCTTCCATTCTAGAATGTTGGCTGGTTTGATCTTAGACAGGACCACTGTATGGGTAGAAAGAAAGGTTATGGTAAGGCTTTAATGCTGATGAAGAAACTAAACAAATCACTGGACATAGAGAAGACTATCTGGTGCCAACAAAGATCCTTTACAAGTATGCACTAGGGCAAGCATCTTTGGTACAGGATACTACCCAAGAAGAAACATAAAAGTAAACTCAAAACTATCAACAGGAAGTTTCACAGAATACACTGAAGAATGTCAGCAGGATGTGTCCTGAAGAAGGAGAGGAGAGGAGAGGAAAGGATGAGAGCAGAGGAGTGGAAAACCAGGAGAAGTTAGGACCCCCACACCCCCGTTATAGAACTTTGATCCATGAGGTCAAGATCACTGGTGTAACTGTGTTTGACAGTAATTATCCTCATACAGACCCTGTCTCCAGTTAAAGCTGGCTGGACTTCGAGTATTCCACTTTAGTTTCAAGAACAGATCAAGAAGAGATCAAAATCGTTTATTTCATAACATTTGTCCTTGGAATGTATCTCGATGTTCTTTTGAATGCCATTATGTTGGATTATGTATTTCTTAAGACTGTGGGAACAGACTAGGAATACAGTTTCATAATTTTTTCTGCTTTTATTACTAACCATGAGTCTATCTCTTAAAGCCTCTCTTCACTTTCTCAAATTCTGTTATTTTACCAAGCCTTTATAGTGCTATCTTTTTTGTTTGTTTACTTGTTTGTTTGTTTTCAAGACTGGGTTTCTCTGTGTAGCTTTGGCTGTCCAAGAACTGACTATGTATACCAGGCTAGCATAATATCTTCTTTTATCATGAAGAAATGCTTAATAACTATTTAATTATTACAAGTAAAATTAGCACATTACAAAATAGCACTGTGTTCAAATGAACTATAAAGTTTTAGTAGGAAAAAGAAAAAAAATGAGAGCGAAGAATCCCAAACAACTACACCCTACAGTCTCACTATATTATCAATGACAGTATATGTGTGTAGCATGTACCTGTATGATACTGTCGAGGTCAAAAGAGAGTATCAGATCCCTTGCAAGTGGAGTTAGAGGCATTCAGTGGCGTGAGCAGCCATGCATATTCTTGGAACTGAGCTTGCACCTCTACAAGAGCAGTGTGGGCTTTTATGTTCTGAACCATCTTCATAGTCCTTCACAAATATAAAGCATAATTAATTACATGGATCACTTCTATAACTGACTAGTTCCAAGGAACTAGCTTAGCTTTCAATTCTACCTTCCCTTCACATCACCTTACGAAGTAGAGATAGGTGTGTGTTTGGGAAATGCAGCCCTTAGAGTGGCAAAATCATTTCAGCCTTAATTCTTTATTGAAAACTCAGAATACTGCTATATACCAAGATATCCTTTGATATTAACAATTATCTCTAAATGTAACTTTGTTCAATTGCTGAGGCCTGCTTTAATCACTCTTTCAAATAGAACTGAACACAATTTGAATGATACTAAAAGACACTATTTATACCCTAACTATTCTGGTACCATATTGAGAACATTTTGAGATAATTTCAGTGATATAAAAAAGCTCTAATCATTAAAGATATAATCAATATTTCAGCTAGTATTATATGTACTTGATTGTTATAAAAGTAGCACATATCATTATTGAGTACCATAATATACTTATTTTGTACAAATTGCTAATTTACCTCAGTATTTATAAATCTTCATTAGCCTCAATTTCAAGTTGCATTAATTTTTTATATTAAAAATCAGTGTCTGTTTCTTATAAACTGAAATTCTGTGAGAGTAAAATGATTCTGTATTGTTCAATTATATTCCTGGGCATAATAGACTAAGAAAATGGACCATGTATATTTGCATATAGATGAACTAAATAATTTCTCACACATCTATGAGACTATCATGAGGGGAAAGCTAAAATAAGGCCATTAAATTCTGACGTGTTTACCTTTGTAGAATTCAGATCCATTTCAATAACTTTAAAAAAATGTGATTTTCCACCTTGTGACACAATCACTTTACAGCTAATCTATCACTAATAGGTGCCTGAAAAAAATGCATGCTTTGGAATTTGTAAAGATGAATTCTTACTTTTTTAATTTCAACTGAAAAAGCTTTCTTGGGTTTTAAGATGTATGATGGTTGATTCGTTTGCCAACTTAACAGGATCTTCAACGAAGTAGGCAAGTCTCAATGCAGGCTTGTCTCTTTTGGTTTGGCCAGCAGAAATGTCTGTGGAGGATTATCTTAATTCAGGTCATTGATGTGGGAAGACCCAGTCTACCATGGATGGTATCATTCCCTGGGCATGGGTCCTAAATAAAAGATTAGAGACATTGAGTAGAGCAGAAGTAAGTAACCAAATGAGAAGTGCATTTCTTACTCTTTGCTCTTGACTGCTGATGTACTGTGACAAGCCATTTTTACATTACTGCCAAAATAGTGGAATATAACCTCAAATTGAAAACCAAATAAGCCCATTCTCTCTTTGAATGGTTTCCCATTGAGTTATTTTTATCATAGTAACAGAAATGAATTTAGGAAGTTATGTGAACATTGGTGACTCATTGTATATTTTGGCATTAACTTACTATTGTAGCCTGCTGTTGTGGTGTATACCTTTAATACAAGCACTTGTGAGGCCATTGGTGTTTGAATGAAAATGGTCCTATAAGGTCGTATAAATGTTTAGCCATTTGGAAGTGGACTCTTTGAAAAGGATTATGGGGTATGAACTTGTTGAAATTGGTGTGGCCTTATTGAGGACCTTGTGCCACTGGGGAGGTCTTTAGGATTACAAAAAGTCCTTGCCACGCCCAGAGTTTTTCTACCTTCCTGTCTGTTAATCAGGATGTAGCTCTCATCTTGTAGCACCACTGTATGCCTGACTGTACAGTGTATGTTCCTTGCCATGATGACAATAGACTAACCATCTGAAACTATAAGCATGATATCCTAGTCAGGGTTTCTATTCCTGCACAAACCTGATGACCAAGAAGTAAGTTGGGGAGGAAAGAATTTATTAAGCTTACTCTTCCACAATGCTGTTCATCACCAATGGAAGTCAGGACTGGAATTCAAGCAGGTCAGGATGCAGGAACTGATGCAGATGCTATAGAGGGATGTTTCTTACTGGCTTGCTTCCCCTGGCTTGCATAACTTGCATTCTCATAGAAGCCAGAACTACCAAACCAGGGATGGCATGGTTAGAAGGTATGGCCCTTGAACCCTTGATCTTTAATTGAGAAAATGCCTTACAGCTGGATCTCATGGAGGCATTTCTTCAAGGGAGGCTCCTTTGTCTGTGATAACTCCATCTTGTGTCAAGTAGACATACAAAACCAGCCAGTACATACCCTCAATGAGATATTTGCTTTTATGAACATTTCCTTGGGCATTGTGGCTCTTCACAGCAGTGAAACAATGAGTAAGACAGAGCCAGAAGCAGGAGGAGCTCTGAGAGTTCAAGACCAGTCTGTTTATATATCTCTGGCCAATAAAAATCTCACATAAACAAAAAGTGACACAAACAACATATTATTTGAATGGAAACTAATAGATTAAACAATAAAATTGTCCACCCAATTAAATGCATTTCTAAACTCTTCAGTAGGCCATTATTAGAATGAAGACATGAATTTTTGGATACAGCCTAAGCCCGCTAACAAAATGTATTTCTAGCATGTACAGGAGACTGAGTTCAAACCCCAGCATTACATTTTTCCTGTTACTGTAATAAAGTAAATAAATAAAAAATGACACAAACAATGCAAGTGAAATGTAGAGAGTTGCAGCTCTGTATTATATGTGGTATCAGCTGCAGGATTTTGAGGAAGCTTCTTACACGGCTTACACAGTAAAGATGTGAAAAGCAACAGAATACATGCATTCTAATGAGCTTACTTTCTCATTTTTTTTTATAGTGCAGGAGGCCCCGTTTAGGGAATAGTGCCGCCCAGTCTGTGTGGGAAGGTCTTTCTACTTCATTTAACACTATCAAGGTGATATCTGACAGGTATGTTCAGATATGCTCATCTCTCAGGTAATTCCACATTCAGTCAAATTAACAATGCTAATCTTATTTTAATACTACAGGACCCCAAAGTGAAATGAATGAGCAAATGCTTATAGAAGGTAATAAAATTGCATTTAGGGGGTATCTAGCTGAGGTGATTCATGATTGAAATGAAAATAAGAGGGGATGAGCATAGAAAATTAATGAGAAATTTAAGTTTGCAGTATACGTTCATGCTCTTTCCAATACCAGAAGCAAACCAAAATATTACAATTTCCTTATTTCAAGTCCTTGAACAAGCTTCAAGTAATCCAATGTATGCATTTTTAAGTAATATCTTTGATTATACATTTCTTTCTTGATTTTTCTGACTTACAAATCTAGCATTCACATTAAATGGGATAGACCATTGAAGTAACAGTTATAGTCAAGCAACACTTCAGGAAATAAGTATGGAAAAGATAACTTAATTTTATGAAAATGGTGGAATAGTTGTGAGTCTACTTTTTCAAGGAAGGATTCTGGCAGCATCTGGCAGATTTCCAGAGTACATAAGTTCTGGGTCTAAAACAAGTGGGAGAGAAGTCGAAATCTGTAACACTATGCAGGAATTTAAAACTATTCTTAGTATCTTCATTTTATTGTGACTGTGAAATGCACATCAATTGTATAAAACTGTGAAAAGTAGAAATATATGTAGCAATATAAAATTACTGAGTTCAATCTTAAATAATCAATTTATATTGAGTAGGGATTTCTCAATTCCGAACATTTATTACCACCTTTTGAAAAACTGTGGGATCACATGGGTGTCTGCTGTGTGTATATTTGTACATGATTTTGAAGGTTTTCAAACATAACTAAATAATTACTATTTAATTAAAATTGTTCTTTGACTGTTTCATAAATGAAGACAATATACATGATTAAATACCATGTACCCCTACCAATCCTCCCATTAACATTACCTCCCACACAAAAAAGTCTCTTTCCTCTGTTCATCTTTGGTTTTGTTTGTGAGTCGCTGAGCCTGCCACATTCCAGAATGAGTCCGTAATTGAATATATGGCCTCTCCATTCTCCAGAATTGATTAGAGTCTTATGATTTGGTAGAATAGGATAGGAACGCATGGGGTCCACTGCTCTTTCATGACTCCTGATAACAGGTCTAGACCTGTGAAAACTCAGTTTATGAAAGCATCACTGGCATAAGCTCACTGTTGCTATGGTGATAGAAGAAAGCACACCATATCCCTTCTCCAATCTTCCATCTTTTACAGTCTTTCTGTGCCATCCAGCAAAGAGCCAAGAAGCACCAGAAGTGTGAGTATAAGCATCCTATTTAGTACTGAGAACTCATGATTTCTCTGTTCTTAACACCTTGAACAGCCACGGATCTCTGGCATCCCTGAAATTCACAGCAAGCAAAGCCTTCTCCAAACACACACATTGAGAAGAGCATTTGACATCAGACTAGTAGAGCTAAACGTCCATCATAAGCTCCCTTATAGGGCACTGTCCACTTCAGGGATCTTTGCTTTCCTTTTCCTCCTCCCCCAGCTTTAGAGTAGCAGGAATGGATTTTATCTTGTGGAGTGGGCCTCAAATCCAACCAGGGAGAGTGGGCGTTGCCTTCATTACAGTTGACCTACTACTGACCTAATAGGCACACCTTGGCTGCCAGGTTTGTGCTGTAGTTTGGAGTGCTCATGGTTGTGTGTGATCACTGATGCTCCTTTCCCTTCCAGCAACCTAAGCAGCACCTTCTGTCACTATGAAATCTATCCAGAAGAGAATAAGCTTCCATTTCTAGCCCAGCCTGATTCTTTTATATCTTACAATTAAGGTGTGTGGCATCTTCATCAGTGGGGTCTTATTGACTTGTTCTCATAGCTTATAAAATAGAAATGGTAAAAGCATAGGTCAACCCACTCCTGTTACTGAGATTTTTATGTAATACCTCACAGCTTCTAAAAACACCATTGTCTAGTCATGCATGGTGTCTCCTTTCTAGCCCTTGATGATTTGTTACTGGCCTCTAATATAATAGCTTTGTAAATGACTTGCACACATACCCTTTGATTTGGTTCAATCCTATCTTTTTGCCCTCTTCTTCTGGACACCTGCACCCATCTCTACAAAACATTCTGACCCTGTATCCCATACACTATACTTGCGTATTACTTATATTCTATTATCCCATCTTCCTTGAGAATCCCCTTCCCCAAAGGTCCCTTACTTTAACTTACATATTAACTCCAAATTGCAAAATCCATCCCTACAATGCTAATACAATGAACAGTATTCAGTGACTGTCTTTGTGGGTTATATCATTCTGTATAACATTTTCCAGCCACTTTCATTTTCCTATGAATTTTGTGATTTTGTTTTTCATTCCAACAGAATCAAATATTAAGTTTATGTATACCACATTTTCACTATCAATTTATCTGTTGCTGGGTATCTAGGCTGGATATATTTCCTTGCTATTGTGAATGAATGCAACAATAAACATTATAGCAAAGGTATCACCAGCATAAAATATAGAATAATTTGTGTGTGTGCTCACGTGTTGTTTTAGAGACTTAAATCCTTCTTATATACTGCTTTATCCTCTTTAGATTAGAGCCATTTTTTCATTCACCTGATAGCTACTGAGTAACTAAGCTTCAAGCTTGTCCCAGAAAAAATAATGAGAAAAATAGTAGCAAGTCTCCCATTTTGTTTAAAAAAAACAAAACCAAGACAAAAAACAAAAACAAAATTATTACAATTGCAAAAGTAACAGTGGTACGTGTCTACCTTCTGGATAAGCAGTCTTTAAAATCCAGGGCTCGTCTCAGTGGTGGACAAAGGTTCAGGCTGAGCATGTCTCTTATGCTACCACTAGATTATTGGTCTGTATGTCTTAATGTTTTATTCACTGTCAACAGCCTGCAATCCTCAGCTTTAATCGATGTTGAGCCAATTAATATATAAGCAATATAGATAGTTAAACTGCGACTACTTATTGAAAATCATTTTGTTGTCTCTAGCTCTCCTAACAATTTCATTAAAATATTCTGACAAAGAAATTATTTTTCCTCATTCTATCTAAATATTAGTACATGTTTGTCATAAAATTCTACACAGAATTTGAAGAATGCATGCTGTAATATTTTGTATTGAAGGAATATTCTTAGTTTCAGAGTACTTCAAATTCATGTTTCCTTCTATTAATTATATTTAAATACTATGTTGACCTACTTTTTACTTTATTGTAGATAAGCTTTTAGCACAGTAATTGAATGTTAAAATGAAGGAAATGAACTATTTTACTTCCATTTTTTCATAATAAAATATCCATGCCATCATATTCAAAGAAGCTAAAGAAATGAATTGGTTTGTAATTCCATAGTTGGTAGATATCTTACCTTAGATGTCACTACTTAATTGTCTTTGTGGTAATAACTATTTCTAATATTAATGTTTAAAATATTATGAAAACCAATTAAATACATCATCATATAACCTTATATACCAGGCTAAAATGAATAGGATAAGAAAGGATATGGGAAAGGAAATTGTATTCTAAGAAATTAAGCATTTTACCTTTGAAAAGACACTGTAAGGTTTCTATCAAAGCTTTTATATATTTATTATATTTATACACATATAGATATATATATATATATATTACACTATTGCACTCTGTTCATTGCCCTCCTCCCACACTCCCCTCTCATATTTCCTCATTCCATTTTTTTCTCCCCCCCTTATCTCAGACAGGATGATTCCCCCCACCAACCCTCCCCAAGGTTTCCCTAAGGCCTCAAGTCTCTCAAGGATTAAGCATATTTTCAACCACTAAGGCCTGACCAGGCATACCTCTGATATATTTGTGCTAGGGAGCCTCAGACTGGCCTGAGTATATTCCTGGTTTGTAGCTCAGTCTCTGGGAGCTCCCTTGGGTCTGGGTTACTTGAGACTACTGGTGTTCCCATGGGGTCTCTATCACTTTCAGCTTCTTCAATCCTTCCCCTAATTCAACCACAGAGATCCCAGACTTTAGTTCAATGGTTGGGTGTAAGCAACTGCTTCAGTCTCAGTCAGCTGCTGGTAGGACCCCTCAGGGGACAGCCATGCTAGGCTCCTGTATGTAAGCATATCATAGCTACAGTAATAGCATCAGGACTTCAGGGCTTGCAGCCCTCCCATGAGATGGATGCCAAGTTGGCCAATTGGACTGACTTTCCTTCAATCTTCTCCACATTTATGCCCACAGTTCTTATAGATTGGACCAATTCTGGGTCAGAAATTTTGACTGTGGGTCGGGAATCCAGTACCTGCTCTTGAGGCCCTGTCTACTACTAGTAGTTGACTGATTTTCCTCTCCCCACTTTTGGGCATTTCAGCTATGGTCACCCCCATTGAGTCTTGAGAGTTTCTCACCTCTCAGGTCTCACTATCAGAGCTTTCTATTTGGCTTTTTCTCTACAGGAATGAAAAAATAATAATGCTTAAGAGGGACTTTTCAGGAAGAAAATTATGTGCACATACACATACATACACTGAGTGTGTGTACATATTTGTGTGTGTTCAAGTTATTCCTCATGTTCAAGTAATTCATCTAGGATAAATGAGATTTCTTAATAAATTCACAACAAATCCATTTCCCTAAAACAAAACAAAACAAAAACAAAAACAAAACAGATATTCAAGACAAACATCAGGTATTCAAATTGTTTTGTAGCAAAAACGATAGGGGAGGGACATGAAAGCACTGATTCCTTTGCAAAGTCTCACCCTCAATAAGTGCTTTAAATGGATTGAAACCGAGGTAGTCTCACATTAGCCTTTCATGCTTTCTACTCTGACATGCTACCTGGCAAATATTTAATGAACTATCAGGACCTTCTTCACTTAAGGAGAGACAGTTATGGCCAACTGCTGTTTTACTATTTCAAGTGTCAAAATTGTTAATTGTATTGTACTGAGGACTGTAAAGGACTTGTTTAATAACCACACACATTTTCTTCTAGAAAAGAATAAGAAGTTCGGTGAGACAAATGTGGATATCTGATAGTAACAGTATCTGTTTCCTTCCGTGCCTCCTTCTCTTCTTCTGTCTCCCCTTCATTGCTTCCCTTCCTCCTTCCTTTCCATTTGTCTATCCTACTTTATTTTCATTCAGTGTGATTTGTTTGTGCACTTCTCTCTATTTGAGCTAATTTTTAAAGAATATTAATGTACAAAGTGAAATTATCCATATTTTCATTTCTTCAACTTATTAAACTGGAAGTTTTCTGCCAAAGTGTGTGTGTGTGTGTGTGTGTGTGTGTGTGTGTATGCACAACTTTGTAGCAAATTTATTTTTCTGAGTAAATTCTTAAGCTACCTCCTAAACTCATCTAAAATGTACTTCAGTTTAAACCACATTCTGTCAATAGTTTGTTATATTCTTGTTTTAGCTCAGCTCTGCAATTCCTTCCACAGCTTTGCTACAATTGTGTGTGTGTGTGTGTGTGTGTGTATAGTTTTCTTATTTGTAGGAAGATCAATTTAATTTCATTTCTATTCTGAGTCACTTTGTGTTCTCTCTCTCTCTCTCTCTCTCTCTCTCTCTCTCTCTCTCCCTCCCTCCTTTCCTCCCTCCCTCTCCTATGTGTGTGTCCAAATTCTCTTAAATTGAAAGAACTAAATCTTATCTAAGGATTACCATACATAACATAACTATCCAAATGTCAACTCAATTTGAGTTCATGATTGGATGCACTGAAATCCTAGGTTTAATTAAGGGAATATACTTCTCTTTTCTGTTTATTATTTTTATTTACTGCCAAGGTTATGATTTGAAACCTGCCAATATTTTTAAGTATCAATTCCAGAGCAAAGATAAAGCAAATTATATTAAAAACACTTTGTAGTATAATTTCTTCATCTCCTTCCTGGTAGCCGATGAGATGTTACCAAAATCTTTCCCAGCAGATTGATTCTTCCACAAAGATATACAGCAAAGACATGGAGAAAAAGGCCTCCTGACAGGACCTAGACATTTGATCCGTGGGGGCTATGCTTCGCCTGGCCTTGTGATTTAGAAAATCAATGGCATATCAGCTTAGTAGTCACTGATCCATGAGGTAATTGCACCTTCTAATATTTTCAGTGTAAAGCCGCTGAAGTGGGTGAAACCACTGACCACAAGGTAAAACATTTTCTCATTCTATAACGAAAGTGAGAAATTCATGTGTGCTCTTGCATTTCTGAAGGAAAAATAGTATTTGCCTTAGAGAGATAAAGCTAATATGAAATGTACCTTTGTCATATTAAGATAATTATTACTCTGAAAGTGTATTTTGTTTTTACCATGTTATCAGTTATACTTGCAAGCAAATCTTGTATGTAAGTTGCAAAGTAATTAATTAAAAAAACCACTCTAGATTTCAATATGGAGAACTGGGTACTTCGTGATGTTAGTGATGTTATTAAATATGATAAGACGTGTTCTGCTCTGCTTTGCTTGTGCTGCTTAGAGACATCTTAACTAACTAGATAAGAATTCCTCTTTTGGAAAGAGATGACTTAAGTAACTATGAAACAAACCAACTCTTAACACACAGGGAAAAAGTAAGATTGATGATCCGACAAAACGTTAATTAAGAAAAGGAACATTGCCAAGATTTTCTTGTATAATTCAATCCCACATAATTCAAAGGCAAAATTAATTTACTGTTTCTTATTTGACAACAAAGAATGAGCTTTGTATTGATTATTTTTTTAATGTGTGCACGCATAACATGGTAACGCTCTATAATCGGAAACATAGTTGTTTAACCTCCGTGCTTTGCATTTAAATTTTTTCAACTCCATAGAGAGGAGAGTATTTCTTTGAAATGAAATAACTTTGCACTTATTTCTCTAGATTTCTAGGCGTATACAAACATCAAATACCAATTTATGCATTAATTAAAGAAATAACCCTAAAACATTTGGCAGTTTTTACTTTGAGCTGTTGCCAGTTACTACAACGCAACATATGCTGAATATTTTACATACAAGTGATTTATTACAAAAGTCACCAGTGATGGCTGACACAATTCCTTTTTTAGTTTACTTTTCTAAGTATCAGCAGTTTTGGTTATTTAATGCTATTATGTCCTATAATGTGGGATACATTTACCAACTGACTCTTGAAAGACATCTTTAAGTAGTTGTTTTATATCATGGTTATTTCCAAACGTTATTTTTACAAATAATGTTCTTATTGGTTCTTTTCTGTAGTTAGAAAGATTTTCATTTTAAATTTTTGCACTGATGAGAAAAACAAACTTTTTTCCCCAAATGAGTGATTATATGTATAGTCATAAAACAAAATAAATGCTAGTTTAGCCCCTAAACTTTCCATATATAACCGTCTACATGTTTTTCAACAATAACCAATTCTGAGACTCTGGCTGTGTATCAGCAATATGGCTTTCAGAAACAGTGCTGTGTAGCAGAATGTAGCTTAAAAGATGAAATGTCATAGCATATTTTTGATCTTTACATTTCTTAAGTGGGCATTGTATTAATAAAGAGAATATTAACTCAAGGTAAGGTGTGTTTAGAAGGGCTTACTACAGGGAGCATAATAAATAAATAAGTAGATAAATAAGTACATAAATAAAAGGGAAGCTGAGTGGAGTGAAGAAGGAGACGGGTAGACAGGCAGAGCCCTCTACCTTTACTGACACCTGGAGTTAAGTAAAGGCAGCTTGCTCCAAGGAGCGAGAGCAAGTGTGAGGAATGACTGGGAAGTTCAAAGGGAAGCAGCCCAGAGGACTTTCTTGACTCAAGAGGAAATTTGTGGCCACATAGGGTGTTTACTCCAAAGTAGCTACTTTCGCCCACATCCATATGGTCTTCTGAGCAGTCTTAAGTCTCTGTGGATAAAAGAAAAGCTTAAGGCATACCTCTATACACAAAGGAACCACTATGCACCCAGGGAAGGTACTGGTGTGGCATGCCTGTGATGAGGTAGAATAACTGAACTGCCAGGATTGTAATTGCTCACACTCCTGAAAAGGGGAAAGCAAAAAAAAAAAAAAAAAAAAAAAAAAAAAAAAATCCTGGCACAGGGAATGAGAAGTGCTTTGAAACCAAAGCAATTTCTTTCTTCATATCCGAGTCAGTATTTATTTATAATTTGTGTTGATTCTTTAACATAATTTATTCAAACATTTATTGATGCTTAGCTGCATATGGCCCACATCTAATATAATGCAACAACACACATTGACCCTGTTTTTTCTGACGGATGACCATGTGCTCATGGAAAGAAGGAAGATAAAAATTAATCTCTTAATCTCTTAGATTATGCCTACACTTGATCAATAAGAACCTTCTGATTGTTTTGAAATTTTAAGGTGGAAGGATTCTAGATTTCTCTATAAGCCTATGTGCTACAGAATGTTTAAAAATCAATATGAAATTTCCAGGCAAAAAGTTTTAATATTCTTTACTTTCATGTAAAGCATCTGATGCCTCACCCCCGACTCCACTTTGGTTTGTGGGATTTTTAAGACCAGCTTCATTTGCAGTCTAAATCAATCTCTGCCATAGCTATGAACCAACCTCCAATCAAACATACATTGGATCAGTTTTTCAAAATGATGCTTTAACCCAAATGTTATTTAAATGTGTTTATTTTTGTTTTATGTGCTTTTAAAAAAAATTGCCTGCATGCATATCTTTGTGAAGGTGTCAGATCTTGGAGTTAGAGAAGATCATGAACCATCATGTGGGTTCTGGGAATTGACTGGAAGAGCAGTCAATGTTCTTAACCACTAACTTAACTACAACCCACGCATGTTATTTAAATAAAGACTTCTATAAATAAGAAATAGTTACCTTGGAAATATATATTTAGGTTTACCTTTGAAAGTCACTGGCATCTTTTGCTAGTTAGGGTAAAAAAGAAGCAGAGTGAAAGATAAGGAGTAAAGATGATGATTTGTTTGTTGATCATTTTTCAGTTTAATAATTCTTAATTCACATTATCTTCATTTATATTTCTAACAGGTTTTTTAACCTTTTAAGTTCTTAAAAGATTCAAGACATTTATTAGTGGTTCTATTAAGATTATATGTTTAAATACATGCTATATTTTTGAGTAACTGAATATAAAAAATTTAGAAATAAAATATAATTTTTAGTGAGGTTCCTCTTCTATTCACTGTGAAAACTAGAACTTAAAAGTTGTTTAGGGCAAGTCAAACTAAATACAAGTAAAAATGGCATAAAAATGTTCAGTACCTTTTACTCCTCTTAGTGTTCACTGAATTCTTTCACCAGTCACAAATTCTGAGTCCCTATTGGTGAGATTTCTTTCATCCTTTAAAAATGAATAGTTGCTTCTTGGTGGATTGGTGCCAATTTATTAGAATCTTGGGAATGAGTCAGTTACAGTGTTGAAGTACAAGCAGTATTGGTAAAATAATTTAATTCAAAGATGTCTAGAAACGCTGGAAAGGCATTGCATGTTAACTATCAACACAAATGAGTAAGTAATTTAAATAATTTAAAATTCATCAGATAGATCAATTGGGAGAGAACAACCAAGCTGAGCTTGGATGAAATTTCTACAAGAAACCACAAACAAAAGCCACTCTGAAGTTTGTTTCCAGTTTATTTTATTTTTTTATCTCTGGATATTCTGATAAGAAAACCAAACAATAGTTTTACTTAACTATATTTGAATCTTCTAATTATGTAATCCAGCCCTGATAAAATAAGTGTCTTTGAACTCCAAAATAATATCACATCTAAAAATGTGTAGTTCTCTGTCCTGTTTGCTCTGCATACACAGATAATCTGTTTTCAAAACTCATATCATCCACATACTTTTGAAATTGTCTAATATTGCTCAAACAAATCATGAAAGCTGATAATATTCTATTCATTAAGCTTTTGATTTTATGTAATCTACCTTCAATAGATACATTCTAATATGCTCTCCAAACTTGCTTTGAAGTGTCATATTGGATAAAGATTACACAAAACTCATTAGTGTTGTGCAGACAAGGAATCACAAGCTGTCAATCTGGAGCCTTTCTATAATTAGGATTCCAAGTTAGGTTCCTCAGAGAGAGGATTGATTACAATTAATTATTAATTTTATTTTTCTCTATGACTTATAAAGTTTTACTATATTCTGAAGAATTCATGTCCTTGATTATAAGTCCTTTCTCTTAACAAAACTAAAATAATAAAGGGAATTTGTCAAGAAAGTGAAATTTTAGTCAAATGTCATATTTCAACCTGCTAAGATTTGACAAGAATTATTAACCTAGTCCAAGTGAATCACACTAATGGTTTACTATGTCAATATAAGCAATTAAAACAATAGCCAAGGGGAGAGTTCACCTTGTTACTTACTATCTAACAACTAAGAAACTCTTCCTTTAAAGCTGTGCATTATTCTGGCATCACCAGCCACAGTGCATGTTGTTTCTTATACCAAGCCATCTAAATTTGAGAATTTTCTCTAAAGAATACAGATTTATTTGTTTTCATAAAATGAGTATGAAGAAATGTATTTCTGGATCTGTTGGAAGTCTGAATTGTAATCATGCAAATTATGGTAATCAGCTTCAATTACAACTCATTCTACAAGCCTATAGCGCTTAAGGGGGAAAACACCCAGATCCACAGCCTAACAGGAAATCTGCAAAACAAAACAAGGTAACAAGGAGAGAGCCAGCAGGAGCCCTAGGGCCATGCTACTTGCTGGAATAAAAGCTTATGACACAGCAACTCCGGAGAAACTCAAAACTACACAGAGACTAAACAGAGAAGAAAATGGAGAATTATGGTGTTCTTGACAATTCATGGGAAAAAAAATCACCAGTTTGGCACATTGCTTGATTCATAGCAGTAATTAAAGCAACAACAATAAAAAGTGCCATACTTAACTGTTCTTCCACTTAAATGTAAAAAGAGCTGAATTTGCTTGAAAATTGGCCACTAGCATTGTGACTTCCAGCCCCTAAAACATAACTCAGGAGAATTTGTTTGTAATTATAAGCTCCCCTCCAGCCTTAGTGTTCAATGGTTGAAGAGTGAATCCCAGTGTGAGTGGCCATTCTATTTTTGTGAGTTTGTTTGTATACATATATGGATATGTGCATGCTTGTCTGTACATACCACTACATGTACATGGCCAAGGAGGATTTTCATTTGCTTGGAGGACACTAATTCTAAACTGCCTAACCAGTATTCCCCCCTTCGCTGCCTCCCCTAGCCTGGGATCACAAGCATCTAACATTAGGCCTCTCACTGATATCCGAGTTCTGAGGATCAAGTCCAAAGGATTTCTTCAGAATCTAAGGAGGGGTCAGAAGGCAATGACATTACAAACAAAACAGGCCCAGCACCAGTCCCTTTCATCCAAAATAGCTTATCTTTCTGTGGGATTATCAGTCTTTTCCAACTTCCAAAATTCATCTTGGGCAGCAGGTGGTGTGGCCTTGAAGTGGGAGGCATGGATCCAAGTCGAGGATGCCCTTGACTTTTAGCGCAGTGGGACTGGTCAGAAGGACGAGGTAGGGTCCCTTCCAGCGAGGTTCCAGAGTACCGGCACGATGGCATTGGACCAGGACTAGGTCTCCCACTTGGAATGGGTATGGAGTATCAAGGGTCCCTGGTTTGTAGACCTCCTTGAGTTGTTCCCACGCACCCTTGTGGACCAGTTCAAGAGCTTTCAGTCAGGCTAGGAGGGGTTGAAAGAGAGAAGCATCAGGATCAACTATGCCTCCTGCCTCAATCAAGGAAGGTGGTCCTCTGAACAGAAGTTCAAAAGGGTTAAGTTTGAAGTGGCCAGGGGTGTTCTGGACTCAGAACAAGGTGAAGGGAAGGAGGGCTGTCCAGTCCTTCCTGCCTATTGATGGCTAATTTGGTTAAGGTCTCTTTTAGAGTTCTATTCATTCTCTCTACCTGTCCTGAGCTCTGGGGTCTATAAGCATAATGTAATTTCCAATCTATCCCCAGTTGTGCGGCCAGTCCCTGACTTACCTGGGCAACAAAGGCAGGGCCATTGTCAGAACCTATTACATTAGGGATTCCGAATCTCGGGAAGATTTCTTCAAGAATCTTCTTAGCTACTACATTAGCAGTCTCTGTTTTCGTGGGGAAAGCTTCGACCCACCCTGAAAAAGTATCTATGAAAACTAGTAAATATTTGTTTCCATATTTAGTAGGCTTAACTTCAGTGAAGTCTATTTCCCAGTGGGCTCCAGGACAGTCTCCTCTTAGCCGTTTTCCTGGAGGGCCTACCTGATGCCTGTGTTAGTTAGGACACAAGCCAAACAGTTGGTAACAGAGTCATGCACAATATCAGACAGTCCCATGATGAAATATTCAGATTCATGGATGAGATCTTTTAGTTTCTTAGTCCCTAAGTGGGTGAGTCAATATAAGTGGGTAACATATCTCTTTTCTTCTTTATATGGCAGAACTGCATTTCCCTCATTAGTCCTAGTGACCCCCTTGGGGGTCCATTCTGCAGCAAGCTGAAGTCCCTCTATCACCTCTAAATCTTTTGGTGTATAATTAAAGCTGATCTCCTTCAGAGTTTTAGGCTGCTTTTGTATTGTCAGAATCATGGCTCCCTGAGCTGCTTGCTTTGCACTCAGATCGACCATCTGATTTCCTTTGGCTATTGCATCTTGCCCTTTCTGATGGCCAGGGCAATACACGATGGCCAGTTTCTTAGGCAGTTGAATAGCTTCTAATAGACTTAAGATTTCTTCTTTGTTTTTAATCTCTCTCCCAGTCTAGGTGAGTAGCCCCATCTGTTGGTAAATAGCCCCATGCACATGAGCAGTAGCGAAAGCATACCTGCTGTCTGTGTAGGTGTTGATGCTCTTACCCTCCGCCAGTCTCAGGGCAAGGATGAGCACAATGAGTTCAGCTTTCTGAGCAGAGGTCCATTCTGGCAGGCTACTGGCCCAGATGACCTGTTTGCCGTCCACTACTGCTGCCCCAGCCCTTCTCTTACCTTCCACTATGAAACTGCTCCCGTGGGTGTACCAGTTGGGACATCCTGGCCATGGTTGATCTGTAAGGTCTCTGCAAGTCCCAGTCTCTTCTGCCAGGATGTCAAGGGATCGGTGTATGGGCATTGAGTCATCGGAGTCAGGCAGCAGTGTGGCAGGGTTTAAGGTAGCTGGGGGCGCAAAAGTCACTCTCTCCATCAGTAGCAGGCTTTGGTAGTAGGTCATGCAAGCATTCATCATCCAACAGTTAGGGGGTTGACGTATGATGCTTTCAAGAGCATGGGGGGCTACTATGGTTGTTGATTGTCCCAAAGTTAGTTTATCTGCATCCTTGAGGAGCAGGGCCACGGCCACTATAGCCTTAAGACAGGGCGGCTAGCCGCTGGCCACTGAATCAAGCTTCTTAGATAGGTAAGCTACTGGCCACGTCCATGGGCCTATGGGTTGGGTGAGAAACCCTCAGGCTACCCCTGCCCATTCATCTATGTATAGGATGAAGGGCTTGGTCAAGTCTGGTAAGGCTAAGGCGGGTGCCTCTAATAAGGCCCATTTGATCTTCTCAAAGGCCTCCTGTTGAGCTGGAGTCCAGGTAAAATTTCCAGTCTCTTTGGTGAGAGGGTACAGGGGGGCAGCTAGAGTGGCAAACCCTGGTATCCACAGTTTACAGAACCCGGCCATCCCCAGGAATTCTCTAACTTGTCTGGGGCTGGTGGGGACCAGGATCTGCATTACAGTCTTTTTTTCTGAGCCTCTCTTAACCATCTTTTGCCTTCCTTAAGGGTATAGCCGAGATAAGTAACTTCAGTCTGGCAAACTTGGGCTTTTTTTGCTGAAGCCCTATACCCTAATTTCCCCAACTCTAGAAACAGTCTCTCAGTCCCTTCCTGGCACTCTTGTCGGGTGGTCATTGCAAGAAGTAAGTCATCTACTTACTGAACCAGAGAGAGTTGGGGGTTATCTGACCTGAAAGGTGCTAGGTTCCTATGTAGGGCCTCATCGAAGATGGAAGGAGAATTCTTGAATTCTTGTGGTAGGTGGGTCCAGGTCAGTTGCCCAGTTTGTCCTGATTCCGGGTTTCTCCATTCAAAGGTGAAGATGGCTTGACTGGTGGGGTGAAGTCTCAAGCAGAAGAAAGCATCTTTTAAATCAAGAACAGTGTACCATTGTCTCTCGGGTGGGAGTGAACTGAGCAAATTATATGGATTAGGTACAGTGGGATGTATGTCCTGAACTCTCTTGTTGACCTCCCGTAAGTCCTGAACAGGTCCATAATCATTATTCCCTGGTTTCTTCACAGGCAGCAAAGGGGTATTCCATGGGGACTGGCAAGGTACTAGTATGCCTAGCCTTTGTAGTCTCTGGATATGAGGCCTGATTCCTTCTCTTGCCTCTCTGCTCATCAGATACTGCCTGACTCCAATAGGGGTGGCATCTGGCTTCATGGTTATGACTATAGGAGGCAGCTGTTCGGCCTTTCCCATTCCACCTGTTTCAGCCCACGCTAAGGAAAGGCTTTTAACCATGTCTCATTAATGGCTGCTTTGATGGGAGTCTCATGTAATCTATATTCCTCTTCTAATCTGAGTGCCAAGATCATAGAGGTAGGTGGTAACCACTGAACTGATGGACCCCTTAAACCAAAGGTGATCTGGGCTTTTAGTTTAGTTAACAAGTCTCGTCCCAGTAGAGGAGTGGGACACTCTGGAATGACAAGGAAGGAGTGAGAGACCTGTCCTCTCCCGAGATCAACTCTCTGATCAGTGGTCCATGAGTATGGTTTCTTTCCAGTGGCCCTGATTACTATTGTCTGGTGGGACTTAGTTTTTCCTAGAGGCTGTTGTAAAACTGAAAATTCGGCTCCAGTGTCCACAAGAAAATCCATAGGAGTCCCCTCCACTGTTAGGGTTACCCTAGGCTTGGGAAGGGGGTCCGAGCCCCGTCTCCCCTAATCTTCTTCTGACTCCAAGACCAGGACCTTAGGGGTCCTGGGGCCCACCCTTTTCTTGGGACAGTCTCAAACCTAGTGTCCCTTCTCATTACAGTATGCACATTGGTCTTTGGCTAGCAGTGGGCGAGCTCCTCCCTCTGACCGAGGGGGTTTCTTCGGCCCTGAGTTGCCCAGGTACTCTGAATGTCGCCTCCCTGAGCCCTGTGTCTGTTCTTCTTTGTAACTTACTACTGCGGCCAGAATTCTAGTCAGATTCCTTTTCTGTCTCCTGTCTCTTCTATTTTCCCTCTCTTCAGCCTCTTTCTTTCTCTCTCTCTCTCTCTCTCTCTCTCTCTCTCTCTCTCTCTCTCCACTCCTCATCAGTTTCTCTTTTATGGTAAACTCTCTCAGCTTCCCTAAAGAGATCCTGCAATGGCAGAGTTTGGAGCCTTTCTAACCATTGTAGCCGCTTGCGTATATCTGAGGCTGACTGCCCAATGGAGGCCATGGCTACTGCTGCCTGCTGCCCCTCAGACGTGGGGTCAAAAGGCATGTAGTACCGATAAGCTTCCATTAGCCTTTATAGAAAGACAGAAGGGGGCTCCTTTTCTCCCTGTAATGCTTCTCTTACCTTGGCCAAATTAGTGGGCTGGCGCCTTTGAGACCCGCCACTAGAGCCCGGTGGTACACTCTCAACCTCTCCCTACCTTCAACCGAATTATAGTCCCAGTTGGGAAGGTTCAGGGGGAACCCAGCGTTGATCTCATTCTGGAGTTGGGTCAGCTGCCCGTTTTCACCAGGGACATTATTTCAGGCTTCTAAAAGGATTCGCTTTCTTTCTTCAGTAGTGAAAAGAGCTTGCAGCAACTGCTGGCAATCATCCCAAGTTGGCTGGTGAGAGAACATCAGCGATTCCACTAAACCTGTAAGACTGGAAGGGTTCTCAGAGAATGGGGCATGGTTAGATTTCCAATTGTATAAGTCAGCGGATGAAAAGGGCCAGTATTGTAAGGGCAGTAATTGTCCAGAGCCAGCCGGGGGGCCGTAGACCCGCAGAGGCAATGCCGTAGTTGAATCAGGTCCCCCAGGACTCTGAGCATGCTGGCTGCATGTCCCGGCAGCTGGTCCTTCTGCTGCTCCACTGGTGGCACCCTGGTCTGGACGTGGGGGTCCCTGTGGAGGGGAGCGGTAGGATGGAGGAGTTTCCCAGAGGGATAGATCTTTGGAGGTGCCATAGAATTCCAAGGCTGTTTGGGCTCCGACGAGGTTACTTTCATTTTGGGTCCGTCTCGCCAGACCGCCAGGACTCGAGAGCCTGGCCTTGTCTTTTGTGTCCAAAGTTTAAGCCAGGAGGGAGGATCCTGGGCTAAGTCTTCCCAAACAAAAATGTAAGGGACTTGGTTGGGGTGTGACCCAGTCCCTTCTGAAAAACAATATCCTTGATAACAGAAATGACAGTTAAATCTAGTGTTCCCTCCAGTGGCCAGCCAAGACCATAGGATGGCCACTCAGAGGAACAATAAGTCCTCCAAGGTTTCTTTTTGATTTCTACAGACAAATTATGAGCTCGTTTCCTTACTTCAGTCCAGTGATCTAAAGTCCGTCCAAGAGGAGTACTGACAGCCTGTCCCATCATCAGAGTTACACAGAACACAAATAAAACACTCAAGGATATCAAGGAAACAGAAACAAATATCAAGCAAACTAGGGCCCACCTCCTGCGGGATCCCCACACCAGAAAAAGAAACAGAATCCTGAAGTCTCTCAGTTCTATGAGAGTTTCAAAGTTCACATCAGCACCCCATGGGAGAATTCAGAGCATCCTCAGGTCTCCCTTCAGTTCCCTAGAACATCTTCCGGGGTGGCAGTAAGTTACCCCTCAACACATCTGTTTAGTAACACTCCCCGACTTCCCGAATGGGGGCCCTTTGCTCTCACGAGCACAGGTGACTGCAAACCAAAAGTACCAGATCTGGTGTCTCAGAAATTCAGACAAACACAGCAGACAGACAGAACACGACAGGATCTTACCTCCAAGAGGTCTTGGTGATTTAAGGGTGGTCGAGACATCCCGGGATGAGCCCCCACTGTTAGACCCGTGAAATGGGGAGACCCCCACGAAACGGGGAAACCCCACACTCAAGTCTCGGGATAAAGCGATGCCCAAAGAATCAGCCAAAGACCGTCGCTGCAAAGCACATGAGGCCTTTATTGGAGGTCCAGTGCACTGGGATGGATTCATAACCACACAGGGTCAGAGATCAATGCCTTGTGTCCTGCTCAAAGTGTATTTGAAACCAAAAAAAAATCACAGAAGGGGGAGGGGTTGGGGGATTCAGATAGGGAAGTTACACTTAGATCATGAGGCAATTAGTCCCTGAGGACCGGGTGTAACTGCATTCCGCAAGATGGAGTAACTGCATTCCACAATAGGTTGGGCAAACATCAACTAGATCTATAGAATGCAGAATAACCTTTGCAGTTAGCTAGTTCCTGGAATAGGGGTCAGGGAGGATAGGAATTACAGAGTTACAAAATGGTGGCGCTTTGGCCTTCTAAAGCAGGGTTTTCTGGGGGTAAATAAAATTTCGAGGCAGGATCTTTCACAAGCATACATAATATATCCTTGAAATTTCCAAAACAATATTGGAAACACAATCCAAAACATTAAATAGGCTTAGAGCACAATGTTTGTATGAGGCTGATGAAGTGGAGGTTAAATCTAAGGGTGTATATAATCAAATACATTATATAAAGCTAGTGTGTAATTAATAACATTATATTAAAATTATCCAATTTTCTTAGAGTTGCCCAATGTTACTACTTATTACCTCAAACAACAAAATATCTTAGCATATATTTTAAATATAAATATCTTTATCCATTAATGTAACCAATTTGTTTCAGCGACATTCTGTATAATAATGGTAGGCTAAGATACATTGAATTTCCTCATTCAGTATTTTATTCAAATTAGACATTAAATATTTTATTTTGATTAGTTTGCTTTTGTCAGTGAGTATGTTATTTATGCCCATGCCACAGCACATATATGGAAGGCAGATGATATTAAGATCATAAAAAAAAGAAAGAGGTTGGAGAATGTGGTATACAGCGATGTGGGAGAAGGGAGTACCGCAGCAGGTCCATGCTCAGGCATCCCTTTCCCCAGGCACCAGACAAACACCCTGGCTTAGTATAGAATAGAATTTATTCAGGACATGGATGGGAGTTAAAGGAGTAGTAGAGGCAGAGAAAGGCAGAGAGAGGGAGAGAGTAGAGAAGCTGAGGCCGGCTGTGACCACACAGAGAGAAGGGGTAGGGAAGGGCAGCCCAAGAGGGGCAAGAGAGAAGCTGAGAGTGAGAGAGGTAAGAGAGAAATAAGGGAGAAGAGGAGTAAGAGAGAGGAGGGGCTGGGTAGCCCTTTATATAGTAGGCCAGGCCTACCTGGCTGTTGCCAGGTAATTGTGGGGTGGAGCTTAGACAGAATCCTAACAGATGATAATTTTCAGGGTTCAATTTCTCTCCTTCCACAATATGTGATCCAACATTTGAAGCATGGTGAAAACACAGCCCGTGAAACTAACTAAACTGTGAGCAGTATGTTCACGACATAAGAAATTTTAATGTTGTAAGAAAATTTTCAAAACAAGTTGTTTTTAGAAATCAAAAAGAGGAATTAATTAAAAAGCTGACCACAAAAGGAACTGAAGAGGAAGTAAGAGGGTGAAGAAAGAGGTTAAGAAAGATAAACTGAAAAAGAGAGATAGGAAGGAAATCGAGGGCCCCAAAGTTCTTCTACTGGACTCTCTCAGTGTGCTTTTTTTTTCTTTTTTCTTTTCTTTTGTTTTTTTTTCGAGGCAGGGTTTCTCTGTGTAGCCCTGGCTATCCTGGAACTCACTCTGTAGGCCAGGCTGGCCTTAAACCCAGAAATTCGCCTGCCACTGCCTCCCAAGTGCTGGGATTAAAGGCGTACACCACCCTGGCTCCTACTGGATTTTCAAGCAGTCTTTCATAGACACTTGTAATATGCTCAGCAAAACAGAAAATACTTTTTTTTTTTAAAATAAAGACTGAGTTTTATTAATTTTAATTATGTTTATGTGTGTGCATAACTGTGTATTGTTGTGTCAACCCAAATTTACACAGCCACAGATGTAGAATCCAGTGGTCTTGGATCTCCTTCATAGCTAGAGTTACATATAGTGGTAAGCCCACTGACATGGGTGCTGAGAGAGAAAAGAACCAGTCCTCTACAAGACTAGTAAGCACACTCCTTGGCAGAGCCCTTGAAAGACATCTTAAAAAATGTAAGAAGACAAATGATTTCCTAGGAAAGCATTTCAGTTATGATACACCAGATAAAGGAAAACTATTCATAAGCAGAAACACATTTAAAGCACAGAAATTTAGCAAGTAACATTCTGCAAGTGATAAATGAGTAGAGATTCAGCTAGATATTTCATAGAAGAGAAAATATGAAAAGCTATGAAACATGAGTGCAGAAACTGGATTTCATTAGTAACCGAGGAAATGCTGTTTAAAAGCTCCATTATGTTGTACAGTTTTAAACACAGTTGTGTGCTTGAACAAACATCTACCAGTGTCAGTTGTTATGTGGTTGTACATCTGCATAAATTTGCAAATCTTCTATCATATTAAATGTATATCATTTTTTGCAATTTAAATATACTCATAATAAGACAGCAACTTAACACTAGATTCTAAACTCAATAGTGTGCTTTTATTTATTTCCAAACCTGTTGGCTTAATAAAATCTCACTGTAAGCGATGTTCCAGTTTGTCATTGTTTCACAAATTTCTCCCTGTATTTATTTCTTCATCTACTTTCATTGTCAATTCATTTGAATTCACTAGTTTTAAAAAAAATAGCATTATTAAGCATTGTTTACCTAAATCTGATCAATAAAGACCTGTGTTTGCAACAAATTAATGTAAATGAGTTAGCTCCTTCTATTTGGCCATTTCTTTTACTTCTCATGTAGGATGTAATAATTTGAAGGAAGGTTGTTAAAATTTATTGGGAAAATAAATAGCTGTAACATACCTTGTACTCATTAAGTAGGGGCTATTTCCACATAAGTGTTAAGTGGTCTTGTATACACAAATGTATAAGTGTTGAATTTCATCATGGTAGGTAGAAACTTTTTTGTTTTCTACACTTTTCCTTTTGTTCCCTTGCTGTGGTGGTTTGAATATCCTTGTCCCATGGGAAGGAGCACTATTAGTAGATGTAGTCTGTGTGTAGAGGTGTTACTGTGGAGGTGGGACTGAGGTCACATATATATGTTCAAATCTGGTCATTATGATCCAGACCCTCTTCCCAGTGCCTGCAGAATTCAGTCTCCTCCTGGCTGCTGTCAGATCCAGTACCAAATCTGAATGCATGATGCCTTGCTTCCAGAAAAGACAATAATGGACTCAACCTCTAATACTATAAGCGAAACTAGCCCCAAGTAAATGTTTGCCTTTATAAGAGTTGTCTTGGACATGGTGTCTCTTTACAGCAATAAAACCCTGACTAAAGTACTTATCAATCTTTGAAAACTAATACGAATTGTTTTGTGTATCATATAAGGCTGATATTTATAAATTTTCATTTTTGAAAGAAAACTCAAGTAGGATGATTAGTAACATATACTTCACATATGAATTTGTTTGCAATTAATTTTATATTGTTTCATGATTAATAATGGGTACACTGAAGAAATGAATGCCATAATATAATGAACTAAATTTTGTCTCCTGGGATATGTGAAGTCTCTTAAATATACACTATTTTCCTGTCTACCACATTTATAGCTGAATGTAGCTTACATACTAAATATTCATACAAAGTGTGCATGGAATTAGCCTGTACCACATATGACACATGAAATAGTTGTTTTGAGTAAATGAACACATTAACCCAATTTAAAAATGCATTTAAACACTACGCATGTGTCTTTCTTCATAATTTCACTTGGTAAACATTTTACACTACTTTCCCTTGCTTTCCAACAACATGAGGGTAAAATCGCCATATATCTCCCTTGAATTTATAAAGCCCAGAGTGTCACAGTATCATTCTGAACCACACACACAACATGACTTTGCTCTTAACAATCAGGAAAAAGATGGTAGTGTCAAAACAATCATCCAGGAAGGAGGCTTTAATCACCTGAAGATTGGCTCTAATCAGGTTGTACTCCTTCAATAGTGTTATGCTCTCAAAGTTTCTTTCAGAACATTATCTTGTAATTAACTTCTTAAAATTATTTAAACAAATTTTATACCGACTTTTCCTATAATGACTTTTTCTAGGATTTACATCTACACAGTTACTTAGGATATCACTTATTTAGCAATTCCTAGACAATGTTGATTGGTTGTTAATAACAGTCTATTCCAGAATGTAAAATTTAGTGATTCAAAAATGATACTGATTGCACATTCCAGACTTTGCAAAAAAAAAAAAAAAGTTGTTAACTGCTCTCTATTGATTTCTATTTCTGGTAGTCTATAGTTTAAAAAGTGTGTTGACTGGTTTTATGTCAACTTCTCATAAAGTCACTAGAGATACATGAGTCTAGATGGAGACAAGACCTCTATAAGATCAAACTATAGTTAAGTCTGTAGGGAATTTCTTAATTAGTGATTAATGTAGGAAGGCTTAGGCCATTATGGGTGATGCCACCTCTGTGCTGGTGGTCCTGGGTTTTATAAAATAAAGTCTGACCAAGCCATGGTAAGCAAGCCAATAACCAGCATTTTTTTCTGGTCTCTGAATCATTTTCTGCCTCTGAGTTTGAGATTATATCCACACTTCCTTTAATATTGAACTGTGATTTGGAAGTATGAGCCATATAAACATTTCATGCACTAACTGCTTTGGTTATGGTATGCCCGACAGTAATGATAATGCTAACTAGGTCAATGAGTTACTGATACTTTTTTGAAAGAGCTCGTATATAAAACTAACTGGAAAATGAGTACATTTCAGAGGGCGTTCTCATGATACAACATGGCAGTTGAGTAAAGCCATGTTCAGTTCCATTTTCCAAGCTAACTCTATAAATTCATGCATTCCTTTGTGGAATTCTTTCCTTTTTTGCTTGAATTCATTTTTCAGATATTTGCTCTAACCTGAGTCTTTGTAAAGTACTCCCACACTAAAAATCTATTGAAATATGTAGAATAGAGAAAAAAGAAAAAATAGCACATAGATTCCAAAAAGAAATCATTGCTCAGTATAATTATTTTTCTGTATTTATAATCAATGTAGTCAGGCACTTAGTTGTCAAGTTAGTACTTCAATGTAAGAAAAGCTATGTAATATCCACAATCAGTTAAATCTCCTTTATGTGATATATACCTTCCTCGCGAAATATGTATATGTGGGACAGTCTTTAAAAAATCATAATTATGTCACTTTGATTCATGACAGTTCAGCAACATTCCCTAGGCTTGAAAAAATAGTTTGGTTGACAAAGTTCTTGCCCTAAAACCATGAGAAACTGAGTCTAATTCCCAGAGCGACATAAAACATCTGTTGTAAGGACTCATGCCTGTTCCTCAGCACTGGTTAGCTGGAGACAAGCAGATCCCTGGTGCTTGCAGGCCAGCTAGACTAGTGTTCTTGGGGAGCTCCACTGAGAGATCAGGTCTGAAAAAAACAAGATATGTAACTCCAGTGATTGTTCGCCACATTCTCTGCATTCCAACATCTGTGATTACCTGGACAAGTTCAAGCCTGTAAAAGTTCATCCTGGCAAAGATGGTGGGAGAGGAGCTGCAGGTTTCACCAAGGAGCTGTTTCCCATTGATAACTTTGGAGAAGGGAGACTTACTCTTTTAGGATACGGGCCACCGGTGGTAGGAGTTCAATGTACCAGTGGTCAGCCCTGCGTTCAAGCACAAATGGGCAGAACTTACTGGGTTTACAGAGTTATCCCCTCTCCAGAAATCAGAAATAGAGTTGATAAGGGCAGGTGTAGGGGAAATGATCATATCTCATTGTCTTCCTTATAGAATCTAGATAACAAAGAAAAAATGAATGCATTATCAGTTGTCTAAGCATATTTTTTTGTATAATAACTCCAAGAATAATAACTAGATGCCTTTAATCTTACTATTTTAGTAATTTGATCTAAAGTTGAAAATAACATGATGGTGTTTCTACAACATTTGTGGGTTTTTTTTTTGTGTGTGTGTATGTTTTCTTTCTTAAGTCACTTTTTGGAGGTCTTGAAAACATGGCAGGGCAGACTTCTTATAAACAGTGTAACAAATCTGCTCTGCTCAGCTCCAGTCCTGTCTCAGTCCCAGCGTTTGTGTAGGAGTCCCTTTCCCCAAGAGATGACTGGATTCAGTGTGTGCATTAATGAAGGCCAGTGGTTGTGACATAGGGCCTTCCAACTTAGGGACTGTGGCTCAATTGATCTTTTATAGTCTTGCCATGCTTGAGCTGGTTTCAGAGCAGGATTTACCTTTCCTATTGTTATTCCAGTGTATGCACTTTCTTCTACTTATAAAATTTATCTTCTCATATATTTCCATTAAGGTAATTCAGTGATAATACATTTCTGTATTACAAACTCCACTACCTCCTTGAATTACATTGTGAATAAGTAGGAGTGAAATCCTGGGAATCTATGGAAATTTTATTCTGAATTTAAAAAGACTTAAGTCTTCTGCACAGTAATTCTCCTGTAAGTTCCTTACATGGAAGTATGCAATACATTTCTTCTCATTGTCTCTTGATTTCTTTGCAGCCCTTAGCCATGAATGTTCTGTCACCACTTATAAACTACATTGATTACATTTTATACGATGACACACTTTGATATGTGATTAGGAAGACTAGTATAGAAATACTCATTGGTTACTAACTACAAAGACTAAATGTTCTTAAAACTCGAAGTTTGGTTGGAGAATACTACACAAAGTAAAGGCATCGGCATCTGGAGGTGAAAGCACAAGCTTATATGGCAATTTTCAATAATTAATATCCACTAAGAACCTGTCTGAGTGTAGAATTTAAAAATTTTTTGTAAATGGGACTTTATTTGTAAAAGATGTTTTTAAACTGGTAAGAGAGGTTCCTGTATTTCTATCTGAGTGTTAGGAATTGGCTTTGCTATTCATGAGCACTCTTCATGGGTGTCAAAACAACTCAGTTGTCCTTTGTGGTTGCTTTCAATGGTAATTGCTTCATTGCTATTGGCTACTACTCAAACTAGCATTAAGGCTTTGAGAATATCCTATTGCCAATTTTGTTCAAAATTCCATGTATTCTTAAAAGTTTGTTCACCATTAAGTTTATTTATTTCATAGTGGCAAGTTTAAACGTTTTCATTAAATAGTATATGTGCTTATTTAAGGACATCTTACTCATTCTAACAATTGTCTTGGCATACCTTGAGTTCATACATTTTAGAAATGTTATTTACATGGTGGATTCACTGTAGTGGGATCAAATACCCTTTAAGGAGGAACACTCCTACACTGCTGGTGGTATTGCAAGCTGGTACAACCACTCTGGAAATCAGTCTGGCAGTTACTCAGAAAACTAGAAATGATACTTCCGGAAGACTCTGCCATACCACTCCTGGGCATATACCCAGAAGATTCCACAGCATGCAATAAGAATACATGTTCCACTATGTTCATAGAAGCCTTATTTATAATAGCCAGAAGGTGGAAAGAACCCAGATGTCCCTCAACGGAAGAATGGATACAAAAAATGTGGTAAATATACACAATGGAGTACTATTTAGCTATTAGAAACAATGAATTCATGAAATTCTTAGAGAAATGGAAGGAGTTGGAGAACATCATACTAAGTGAGGTAACCCAGTCTCAAAAGAATACCCATGGTATGCACTCACTGATAAGTGGATATTAGCCTAGAATCTTGGGACACCAAAGACACAATCCATATACCAAATGATGTCCGACAAGAAGGAAGAGTGGATCCTGGTTCTGGAAAGGCTCAATGCATCAGTGTAGGGGAATACCAGAACAGAGAAGTGGGAAGCGGTGGATGGGGGAACAGGGGGAGGGAAAAGGACATGTGGGACCTTTGGGAGCAGGGAACCAGGAAAAGGGAAAAAATGTAAATAAAGAATATATCCAATAAAAAAAAGAAGAAAAAATATAACCACACCTACTTTTTTCTTGATGTTTGTTTGTTGACAGTATTGCTTAAAACTTCTTGACAAACATAAGCATTATAATATCAGTTTAACTTATAGGTCATAAGACATTCATGTACCAGATTAAATATTGGTGAAATTACAAACATCTATATAAATTACAGTGAATTTTATTTGTGAATTATCATAGTCCATTATAAGTACAGCAGTATTTCCTACATTTATAGATGAATAGTATAATATATAGGGTGAAAATGACCTTGTTTAGAACTTTAAAAGTTTTTTTCTACAGTCATTAAGAAATGATAGGATTTATGTCTATACACAAACTCTTCCAAAGCTGAATGAAGAATCATTATGAAACAAAGCCAAGCTGGAGAATTAGTATGAACTTCCTAGATGAGAGAAGGCTAATGATCAGATAAACATGGCAAGTGTATAATTAATTACATCAAATGCAATTAGGGCAGTATTATAGAAGTAAGTATGTTCTAATTTGACTTGCATCAAATCTTCAAAATGGGTCCGTGTGATAGCTCAGCTGGTGAAGGAGCTTGATGTCAAGGCTGGTGAAGGGGCTTGATGTCAAGGCTCGTGGCAGGAGTTTAATCTTGTACCCCACATGGGGAAAGGAGAAAAGTGATTTCTTTGATGTATCATCTGTTCATCTGCTGTCATTCACTATGTGGTCTAACACACCCACACCCACCCGCTAATATATATATATATATGTGTGTGTGTGTGTGTGTGTGTGTGTGTGTGTGTGTATGTATATGTATGTATATGTATATGTATATGGATATGGATATGTATTTTTTTCTTTATTTACATTTCAAATGTTATCCCCTTTTCTGGTCTCCCCTCCGAACCCCCTATCCCGTCCCCCCTCTCTCTGTTCACCAACCCACCCACTCTCACTTCCCTGTCCTGGCATTCCCCTATACTGGGGCATTGAGTCTTCTCAGGACCAAGGGCCTCTCCTCCTTTTGATGTCCAACAAGGCCATCCTCTGCTACATATGCAGCTGGAGCCATGGGTCGCTCCATGTGTACTCTTTGGTTGGTGGTTTAGTCCCTGGGAGCTCTGGAGGTACTGGTTGGTAAAACATTGATATGAAATTTTTATTTAAAAATTATATAATTTGACCTCACTGATTCCATATAATATTTATGGATATTGGTTAGCATTTAACAATATTGTTATTGGTCAGCTTATTTGCAAAAATTCAGTGCACCTTTGTTTTAAAACTTTCTGTCAGAAAATAATTATGGCATAAATTTAAAATAAAAAATGTGATACATATGTTCTAACATTTAAAATAAAACAGTATTGTTCATTTCCTTATCAATGACAATATTAAATTCACACATATATTAGTAGATAAGACCAAGTAGATGAATTCAGTAGTTCCTTTGGTAAAACATAACAGCCACTGATATTTTTTCAATATCAAAACAATAGTAATACCATTCAAATAAAATACTAATACAATTTCTCAATCTAGAAATATGTACTTCTCAGAAATGTAAATTTTTAAGGGTGTATGGACTGGGGTTGACCATACATGAATGACCAAGTAAACTGTAGTCACTTTTCATGACAAGAGCATTCTCTATATGTTTACTAAGAATTATCAATAAATGTAGGCCATTGGCTCTATTTGATGGGAAACATTTATTATATTATTATTTAATCATTACATGCATTTGCTTATCCATTCATGCTACTTACCTACTTGGTCATCCATAGATAAATCTACTTTCATTTAATGAGAATCTACTTTCAATTATTATGTCATATCCTGTTTGATACAATGACAAGCTGGATATAAACCATAGCTTCTCAAATAATTTCATGCTTATGTGTGTATCTCCTAAGAACATACAATCAACAGAAGTTGTATTCAAATGGGGGTACATCAGGTTAAATGTCTCTGGTACTTTCATCATTCTGTACATACATTTGTGTATGCTACATCTGTATTTATGAATAAAGGGGTAGAAAGAGTAGACAAATGAATTGAATTCACATTAGATGCCATTTAGATTGTTCATCTAAATCTATAAATTAGATACACTTTCAAACATTGTCCCGGACAACTAATCCCATATGCATATCACTAATTAAATGCATTGAAATAATAACAAAATTTGTGAAGCACTATTTGCTTGAAGTTTGTTTTTATAATAAATTGCATTTGATACATAGCCTCTACAGTTGAATTTAATAATAGAATATTTTCTTACTGTAACAATAAAGATAACAAGTATGTTTAATTTAATGGTGCTGCCAGCATGCACAATGTACAAAATTCCTAGGATTATATGCTTATAATTATTACTTTATCAATATGTCCCTCTGAGTGAACATTTTAACTTAATTTTGACCAAATTAAATGTCAGAAATAATATATTTCACATGTGACTACCTACTAAAATCGTAATGCTGATTTATTGCCGTGATCTCCTATTTAAAGCATGAACAAGAACTATTAAACTCTCATTCCAGAAGGCAAATTTTTATTATTAACAGATGCCGTCGAACTGGGGAGTCTCATACTGCCATGAAATATGAGTCTTATTCGAGATGCATTTCTCTCTCTCTCTCTCTCTCTCTCTCTCTCTCTCTCTCTCTCTCTGTGTGTGTGTGTGTGTGTGTGTGTGTGTGTGTGTGCGCGTGTGTGTGTTTATGTGTGTGTGTATGGGGACTGAGCACTGGTTGGTGTAGACCCAGGCAGACTTTTTTTGTGTGCCTCCTGTTGTCATCAGCGTCCTAAGTGATTCTGCCACCCTGGTCCCCTGTGGCCTACTTACTGTTGTATTTCTTCCCGTGTAAACACTCTTCGACTGGAGCAGATGAGCAGTTTCTCCTCCTGCCTCCTTTGCTCTAATAAAATTCCCATTTTTCACAAGCAGAAGGACATTCATTTTTCCCACCTCATTTTTCAAGTACCAAATGATGGCATTTCAAATTTTAAGTAAACAAAAAATCCAATTTTTCATAGTGACAGCAACTGCACTGATGTATTAACCTGAGACACTAAATGACTTATTTCTGATGATATTTGAAGAAGCCCCTTATACTTTAAAACATGCCTACATGTTTGGTTTGGGCACAGAGCTAAAGCCTTAACTTACGTAAGTTTTTAATAGGCTATATTTCATTATCAAGTGTTTGTATCACACTCAAAAAACAAATACCCTCTGCTAAAATTTCCTCCTTAGAGGCTCAACTGTACAGATAATGACCTATATTCCTTACTCCAATAAATCCCATGTGCTTGGAGACAGTCTGGTCGACTATTGAAATACCAAAGCAGTCACAACGATGAGAAATTGGACGCTTCTATTGTTTTATGGCTGGAGTGAGCTGTACTACGAACATGTCTAAAGCCTGCGAGATGGACAGAGCCTGTGTTTTGTTTCATTTTTGTTTTCCTCTGGTCTGGAAATCTTGAGAAAGAGAAATAAGTGTCCCTACAATTGCCTTTTTACTTCTCTTCGCATTTGGACAGCACACGCTTTCTGTGAAGAAAGGCTCACAGCCATCAGCACGAAGCTGCAGCCACCGTCCACACCGTTTGTATGAGTTGACCGTGAGAAATGAAAAGGCCCATGGGAGGCAAGTGCTCACTTAGAAATGAGGTCTCTGTCTTTCAAGAATGATTCTCTGGCAGCGCATTGCTGACAGGGAACAAAGGGAACGCCTATTGTTTGATTCCATATCTGCAGTAGGGTATAGAGATGTAGTTCGGTGCATTGATGTTGCATTAAGAATGAAAACGGAGAAAGAGACTTCCTCCTGAAGTACTTTAGACCAAGAGTCAGCCCACATTTGAATTCTTCCATTCTCTCCTTGTGCCTCCCATCTGTCTGAGGTTTGCAGCCTGTGACCTGTCAGTTATCTCTCTGTTCCGTGCGTTTTATCTCTGTCTATTCCTATTGCCAGTCTGGGTCGTCTGGCTGTCCCTAACAAAGGGCTTCACTCTGTATTTATTGAACAACACAGAAAACATGGCATGGGAAGAGAATGAGGAATTCTTTTCTACAGAAAGTTTAACAGAGTTCTACGATGGGAGAAGTTACTTTTCTGACCTAGAATACAACTCAAAGGACAACAAAGAAGTTATCAACCTGTATTTCACCTGTGGCTTCAACATTAATGGTGAATATTTGTTTTGTTGCAGGTACTTTCAAGTGGCTGGCTGCTTTTAGAAAATAATTGTCCACGACACACACACATGCAGATATTTTTCTGCATCAGGCAGTGATACATAAGTTAAAATTAAAGTTACATGATTAGGTTGTAAAAGCTGATTACACAGGAAATTCAATGCATATTAAGGTTGGTTGTATTCCTTTCTCTTAATTGATTCTTCTTTCATATATTAAATCCTGCCTGCAGTTTTTGCTTTCACCCTCCCTCTCAGCCCCTCCCAATTACCTCCCCTCCATTTCCCTTCAGAAAAATGCAGGCCTCCCATGGATATCAACCAGACATGGTAATCAAGTTGTAATAAGACTAGGCACATTCCTCATCTCAAGGCTGGACTGAGCAACCCAGTCAAAGAGGAAAGGTGTCCTAAAGTCAGGCAGAGTCAGAGGCTTCATCCAGCAACTGATGGAAACAGAGGTAGAGACCCACAGCTAAACCTTAAGTGGAGATGTTGGCATCCTGTTGGAGAGGGTGAGGAAGGATTTCAGGGACCAGCCAATTCTAGGACACCAAATCAACAAGCTAGGGCTCATAAGGGATCAAAGAGACTGAACAGGCAATCTGGGTCTGACCTAGGCACTCTGCATATATGTTATTGTATGCGTTTTTTTTTCTTTTCTTAAAGCAGAGTTAAGCTTAAAGACGCTGAGTTCATAGTACAATAACAGATCAAGAAGACAGTCTCAAGTGATTTCGAGACATAGTTTGACTTGAGTGCAAAGTCTGGCAAATGGTCAGTCTCAGAAGGAAGAGTTACTTTTACAGAAAGCTACAACACGGTTTATGGTTAAGAGGTTAAGATACAGGCTGAAAATTGAGATTGCAAAATCCTTAGTCACCATTAATTATACAAGCAGGGAATCAGGTTGGAAGATTGAAGAATCAAAATATCTTTACGGTGCTCCGTAATTGACGGTAAATAAATGAGTGTGTTTAACACGTGCATATTCTCATGTTGTGATATATTTAAACACTAATAGCCCATCATGACAAGGATGTCATTACCCCTAAATGTATCCTTAAGCCTAGGTTTAATTCTTCCCAAAGAAGGTGGTCCTATATTCTTCATGATCTCAATCAAATTCGGTTACTAGATTGCATATTCCATAAGACACATATATTTTATTAAATCAAAACAAAAATAAATGCATATTTATATAGGTACATATGTATTTATGTACACATATACAATGTAATCAGCATTATTTAAATAATTCTTCATGCTGTTATTGTGCTAGGTCCTTTGTAATGCTTGGATACAACACTGTTTAATAGTCCATTATCCTATGGACAGTTATCAAATAGGTAGGTAATATTAAGATTTATCTGGAACAAAGAGAGCTAGTAAAAGCTTGTACTGATATTTTTGTATGAGTCTTTAGCAGTTTGTATAATTTCATACTGTCATTTGAGTATTAAGATTGAAATGTTTGAACACAAAATGAATATGAACTTGGTACTCCTAGGAGTTACTGTATGGTCTAACATAACACATTTACCTCCAGCAAAAGAATATAGCAAGGTAGAGTATTCAAAGGGCTTTCCTATGAGCTGGTAGCACTGTGTCAGCAGCTGCTAATTTTAATCATTCTAGATATTTATAATAGAGGCCAGGGAGATATCTCAGTTGTTTAAAATGCTTACTACTCCTTCAGTCGACACAAATTCAGACCCCATTTTCAGGACATCTCATACCCTCTTCTATCTCAAAGAGAAGCCTCATAGCTAAGTATGACTTATTTTCATGAATGTCTCTATACTGGAAATGAAGTGCCTTTCCCATCTGTGACTGAGAGGTTTTTTTTCAGTATATTCTGTAGAAAAGAACAGCCAGCACCTTCCCTGTGTAGCCCCAGCTTGGGTGAAAAGCACACTTTGGCAATTTTCCATATATGCCAAATATGTTTGCAATAGTCCATTCCATTAAGAAAAAGGATGTAATTTCAATACCCTGTCCTGTAAAGAATGAAATTATTTATGGTAAATTTTATGATAAAATCATCAACAGTGTACTTTTAATGGACAGTTAGAAGGTAATTGGTTGTTGATTTTGTGTTTGATGCGTGTGTAGTGAGAATGTGTGCCAGGCTGCGGGTATGAAATACAGATGACTCCTGCATGCAGTTGATTCTCACCTTCTACCTTTCCCAAGTTAAGAGAATCAAATTCGGGAATCTAGGCTTCTGTGGCACCTACTGTGCCACCTCACTGAGCCAAAACATACTTTCAAAACAGGTTCTGAGAACACAGGCAATATTACTTGTATTCCCCTTTGAATGTCTTTCATTCATTCTTTCTAAGGTCGACTTTCTTGGCCCTTTAATTTCTTTTTCTAATACAGGAAAATATTATTTATGTAAGTAAATATTAATATAAATATTCTGTTGTGGTTTGAATGCCTCATATATCTGAATGCTTGATTCACATTTGGTATAGTGACTGAAAATAATCCTGAGGTATACAATTGTTGAAGAAGTGTTTTGGTGGGTATATGTATATTTATAAATAATCTATTTACATTTATATTAGCGTATTTATACAGTGAAATATTGCAATAGTAACTTTTATTCACCTGATATAATTGTTGTCTCTGAGGCTTAGTGCTGAATAAGCTCACTCTAGTTCTTTCTGAACTCTGGCTTACTGGTTCAACCTTAGCTTTCGGGCTCAAACTCCCCTCTATGCTGACTGATTCTACATTACTTTTCTCTAGGCCTCTAACTGAGTTGCTCTGCTTGGCCCCAAACTACCTCTGGCAATATATTCTGATCTTCTGCCTTCTTCTCATTCTCTGGATCATCCTATCTCTACCCGTGTGTAGCTTGTTCTCTCTGCAGCCTGGCTCTGAAAACTCCCAGTATAACAGCCTCCTTCTCTCCCTCTGAGCTTCCTTCTTTGGTGTTCTCTTTAGAGTTGAGCACATCCTATCATATCAAATCTTTTTCTAATTCACTGCTTTGTTGGCCTCTCAATTAGACATCACTTTCAAACAGTGCTTTTTGGTGCTTTCTTCTATAAAGTAATTTTATCTTGACTATCTGAAATTAAAGGTGTATTCTTTTTTTTTTTTCATTTCTCCAATGGGTGACAAGTTTATTAAAAGGAATATATCCTATTTGAAACAATATAATAATAAGAAAAAGAAAAAGATATTTTCCAATTCTAGTGCTTCCTAGAGTAATTAAGTAGATTTCATATATATATATATATATATATATATATATATATATATATATCAGTATTATGCCAAGGCACGTCCGTTTTCCAGCTAGAGGCATTAGAGGTGTATGGTAATACTGAGCCACACCACCAATAGAAATAGGGGTTTCTAGTAAACAACGCAGTCTCAGGTTTCACAGAGTGATCAAATATTCTGCACCAAAATTATTAAATGTTTTCTATAATGTTAAATCAACTACAGTATACCAAAATAACTCACCAAAGCATAAATGTTTATTCCCATTTTACTAGATTTGTGATGCTAACTTTGTTTAGCAATTTTATCTCATAATTATGTAAAAGGAGGTCTTTTGTTTTTGGTCTGTTTGATTTCAAAAGCTTTCTTTAATTACTCAATTTCCAGCAACAGTTTTGAAAAATTGATATTACTGTTTTCTTTTGTCAGGATTAAAACCTGGAAGTCATTTGAACAATGGATAGTTTAAAAAATAAAAATTGAATTACTTTTATTTTTTTGAAAATGATATCTATTTATTTTCATTCATAGTACGATGAATGCTACATTTATTTTCATTTTAAACTGATTCACAAATCATAAGAATTGTGTAATTATAGTATAGCTATAATACTTTATTTTCCATAATAATAATTTATTTTTTCCATATTAGCATTATTTTTCAAATTTATTAATGTCACCTTTTTCTTTAAGTAATGTTTGGTAGTCTACTATACCAAATTGTCCATTACATATAAATTGTCAGATTTATTAGGATAATAATATTATTATTACCTTAATATTATTTTATATTTATGTCAGAATTATTTTTAACTCAAACGTTTAATTCTTAGTTTTACTAACAATTATAGGTGAGTCTAATAATAAATATTAGTAAATAATTAAAAAATCAGAATATCCTAAAACAAATCCAACTTACATCACTGATTTTGCTTTTATTATTACATATTTTTTGAAAATGTTATTCATCCAGACAATTTATCTTGACTGTATTTTCCCTATATTCCCCACCTCTAACTGCCCCAAGCCCCATCACAACTGTCTGTCTGTCTGCCTATCATCTTCCTTCCTTCCTTCGTTCCTTTCCTTTGTTCCTTCCTTCCTTTCTCTTCCTTCCTTCCTTCTTTCCTTCCTTCCTTCCTTCCTTCCTTCCTTCCTTCCTTCCTTCCTTCCTTCCTTCCTCCCTTCCTCCCTTCCTTTCTTTCTTTCATTCTTTCTTTCTTTTTCTCTGTCTTTGTGAGTTTATGTGTCTGTCTGTCTCTCTCAACTTCATGTCCTCATTTTATAATTATTTTTATATTTTTTTCAACTTACTGAGGACATGGAGTGCTGTCCACATGTGGGGGTACACTCATCTACTGACATATGGGAAACCTACCAGTTGCCAACCTTCTAAAGAAAAGTGATTGTCTATCACCTAGCAATGATCCACTATCAATAGTTCTCCACCTAGAGTGAGACCTTGGAATCCACTTATATTCTATACTGTGAATTCTAATTTGTTTGACCTTGTGTAAGCCTTTTGTAGATAACTAGAGGTGCTGAGACTTGGTGTGTTTCAGGCATGACATTTCCAGAAGATGGCACGTCCCAGCATTTCACCCATCCCTTGGCTCTTACACCCGGTTCTTCCTCCTTCTACATGTTCTCTAAGCCTTCCATGGATGGATGAGTGATCCAAATATCTCATCTAACACCGAGAACTCACAATTGCTTATTATTCGCAGTTTTTGAAAATCAGGGTATCTTTGTATTAATGACTACTCACTGAAATGAGAAGCTTTTCTGACCAAGGATGGGAGCCTCAGAAATCCGTGGATATAAACATAAATAGTTCAAAGGCAGATTGTAAACCAATTAATATATATATTAGAACATATATTAGAATATATACATAAATATATATATTAGAACAAAATTTTGAACAAAAATACTTTACATTTTGAACAGTGCTTCTATTCCCAGTACTTAAGAATGCATGCTTTCATCTGTGCACACATATGTATCCATGTGTACACAGATGTATATACATCATGCATATTAGCATGCAGGTATCATTGGTCCTAAATCTGAGTTACAATCTCATCATATATTGATTTTGTCAAAGATGCATTTTTAGCCCATTGATTTTTCTTTCAATTTCTCTTCAAGTTAATTTATTCTAGCTTTTTCTTTATTATTTACTTTTTACTAATAAAATTTCCCTGCATTTTGCTGGTTTCTAACTACAAGAGATAGGCCAATTTCTAAAATGGGTATTTACTGACTTAAAAATTTCCCTAAATACTGTTTTAGTAACACCTCAATAAAACTCTATTATATTTCCATTGTCCTAAAATTAATATATTGTCTATGCCTTTTATCTCTGACCAATGTTGTTTTTTAGATAAGGCTTATTTTGCTTCAGATTAAAGTACATCCCAGAGATTTGTTTCTGTTTATTATTATTTTTTTTAATTTGAGATCATTTTGTCAGATAACTAACTTATTTGGAGGACCACAACCATATCAAGTTTCTTGAACCTTGTTTTATTACCCAGAATGTGGTTCTCTTTGTACATGTGCCATGTTACTTGAATGACAGTGTCTTTGGATGCTGAGTAGATGCAAATCAGTTTTTACTTTGGCTTTTATATCCTGGCTGGTTTTTTGATTGTTTCATTAATTGGTTTTAATTATTCAGATTAATTCATGAACTTTTTAACTACTCCTCTAGTTTATACCAGTTTTGTTTTTATATATTTTGAAATGTTATTGTTATATGCAAAAGATGAATGTGTTCTTTTATCACAGCAGCCTGTCAGTTTTCTTCCATTGTATTTTATGTTTTCTTGTTTATGTGATAAAATGTGTTCTTCCTTTCTTTTCTTTTGCTAGTTGTTGATGTTTTCTTTCATTTCACTAGTGTCTATATTTGAGGCGTTTCCTAGTAAGCCACATATACCTAATTTTTATGTTTACATCTGGAATATACTCTGTGTTTGATTTTTTTCATGGTATAGCCCTTCTGTAAAGAACATGACAGTTTCCCTTAAGCATAACTACTCCCATCAGATCAGGCAATTGTTTAAAATTCACCACGAAAGTTTAAAATATCAGGCCCATGCTTCATTTCTTTTTCATGGTATTAATGACTTGTAATAAAGCAACCAAAACAATAAGATATTTCTAATTATCCCTGTAGATTTTTTTTTTTAATTTTATGATTTTCTCTAATTTGGGTATGTGGATCATCTTAATTCATTGTTTTATGGATTACTAGATAAAATCATTTTGTTTTGTTATCTCACTTTGTCTTTGTTGTGTATTTATATACATCATGACCATCGTCTATTTCAACATTCTGGTGGTCATGCAATATATTCTACTTAGAGTATACAAATATTAAGAAAATCGATACTTCTACTTTTCAAGAAATGTTCTGCCTCCCTCTTTTCTTCTGATTAATGAAGCAAACTCATAGTATTATTTCATTTTAAACCACTGGACATAGTTTAAACAGAAAAATAAATTTAAAAAATTATATGACCAAAGAAAGAAATCAAAGACTTTTTAGACTTCAATGAAAATGAAAGTACGACCTACCCAAATCTTTGGGACAAAATGAAAGCAGTGCTAAGAGAAAAACTCATAGCCCTGAGTGCCTCCAAAAAGAAACTGGAGAGAGCATAGACTAGCAACTTAACAGCACACCTGAAGGCCCTGGAACAAAAAGAAGCTAACTCATCCAGGAGGAGTAGGAGAGAGGAAATCATCAAACTAAGGGCTGAAATCAATCAAGTAGAAACAAAGAGAACCATACAAAGAATCAACAAAACCAAGAGCTGGTTCTTCGAGAAAATCAACAAGATAGATAAACCCTTAGCTAGCCTAACCAAAGGGCACAGAGACAGTATCCAAATTAACAAAATTAGAAATGAAAAGGGGGATATAACAACAGAAACGGAGGAAATTCAAAAGATCATCAGATCCTACTACAAAAGCCTATACTCAAAACAACTGGAGAATCTGGAGGAAATGGACAATTTCCTAGACAGATATCAAATACCAAAATTAAATCAGCATCATTTAGATCAGCTAAACAGTCCCATAACCCCCAAAGAAATAGAAGGGGTTATAGAAAGCCTCCCAACCAAAAAAAGTACGGGAACAGATGGTTTTAGTGCAGAATTCTACCAGACCTTCAAAGAAGACTTAACACCAATACTCTTCAAACTATTCCACAAAATAGAGACAGAAGGGACACTGCCCAACTCGTTCTTCAAAACCACAATTACGCTGATACCTAAACCACAAAAAGATCCAACAAAGAAAGAGAACTACAGGCCAATTTCTCTTATGAATATTGACGCAAAAATACTAAATAAAATTCTTGCCAACCGAATCCAAGAGCATATCAAAAGGATCATTCAACATGATCAAGTAGGCTTCATTCCAGGGATGCAGGGATGGTTCAATATATGGAAATCCATCAATGTAATCTACTACATAAACAAACTAAAAGAAAACAACCACATGGTCATCTCATTAGATGCTGAAAAAGCATTCGACAAAATTCAGCATCCTTTCATGCTAAAAGTCTTGGAAAGAGCAGGAATTCAAGGCCCATTCCTAAACATAGTAAAAGCAATCTACAGCAAACCAGTAGCCAATATCACAATAAATGGAGAGAAACTTGAAGCAATCCCACTAAAATCAGGGACTAGACAAGGCTGCCCTCTCTCTCCATATCTTTTCAATATAGTACTTGAAGTTCTAGCGAGAGCAATTAGACAACATAAGGAAGTCAAAGGGATATAAATTGGAAAGGAAGAAGTCAAACTATCACTATTTGCAGATGATATGATAGTCTACTTAAGCGATCCAAAAAACTCCACCAGAGAACTTCTACAGCTGATAAACAACTTCAGCAAAGTGGCTGGTTATAAAATTAACTCAAGCAAATCAGTAACCTTCTTGTACTCAAAGGACAAGCAGACTGAGAAAGAAGTTAGGGAAATAACACCATTCACAATACCCACAAACAACATAAAGTACCTTGGCGTAACTCTAACCAAACAAGCAAAAGATCTGTATGACAGGAACTTCAAGTCCTTGAAGAAAGAAATCGAAGAAGACCTCAGAAGATGGAAAAATATTTCTTGCTTCTGGATTGGCAGGATCAATATAGTAAAAATGGCCATATTGCCAAAAGAAATCTACAGATTCAATGCAATCCCCATCAAAATCCTAAATCAATTCTTCATAGATCTAGAAAGAGCAATTCTCAAATTCATCTGGAGCAATAAAAAACCCAGGATAGCTAAAACTATTCTCAACAATAAAAGGACTTCTGGGGGAATCAATATCCCTGACCTCAAGCAGTACTACAGAGCAATTGTGTTAAAAACTGCATTGTATTGGTACAGCAACAGGCAGGTAGATCAATGGAATAGGATTGAAGACCCAGAAATGAACCCACAGACTTATGGTCACTTGATCTTTGATAAAGGAGCCACAACCATCCAGTGGAAAAAAGTTAGCCTTTTCAACAAATGGTGCTGGTTCAACTGGAGGTCAACATGCAGAAGAATGCGAATTGACCCACTCTTATCTCCTTGTACTAAGATCAACTCCAAGTGGATCAAGGACCTCCACATAAAACCAGACACACTGAAACTATTAGAAAAGAAACTTGGGAAGACCCTGGAGGACATGGGCACAGGGGGAAAGTTCCTGAACAGAACACCAATAGCTTTTTATGCTCTAAGATCAAGAATTGACAAATGGGACCTCATAAAATCACAAAGTTTCTGTAAGGCAAAGGACACTGTCAGAAGGACAAAATGGCAACCAACAAAGTGGGAAATGATCTTCACCAACCCCACATCCGACAGAGGGCTAATATTCAATATATACAAAGAACTCAAGAAGTTAGACCCCAAAGAACCAAATAACCCTATCACAAAATGGGGTACAGAGCTAAACAAAGAATTTTCACCAGAAGAAATTCGGATGGCTGAGAAACACCTTAAGAGATGTTCAACATCATTAGTCATCAGGGAAATGCAAATCAAAACAACCCTGAGATTCCACCTCACACCAGTCAGAATGGCTAAGATTATAAACTCAAGAGACAACAGGTGCTGGCGAGGCTGTGGAGAAAGAGGAACACTCCTCCTCTGTTGGTGGGACTGCAAAATGGTAAAACCGCTCTGGAGATCAGTGTGGCAGTTCCTCAGAAAATTGGGCATGTCACTTCCAGAGGACCCTGGCATCATACCACTCCTGGGCATATACCCAGAGGATTCCTCTGCATACAATAAAGACACATGCTCCACTATGTTTATAGCAGCTTTGTTTATAATAGCCAGAAATTGGAAGGAGCCCAGATATCCCTCAAAGGAGGAATGGATACAGAAAATGTGGTATATTTATACAATGGAGTACTACTCAGCAATTAAAAATAATGAACTCATGCAATTTGTAGGTAAATGGTTAGATCTGGAAAATATCATCCTAAGTGAGCTAACCCAATCACAAAAGAATACACATGAAATGCAATCACTGTTAAGTGGATATTAATGAGCCCAGAAGCCCTAAATACTCACGACACAATTAGCAAGTCAAATGACTCCCAAGAAGAAGAATGGAGAGGACCCTGGGCCTGTAAAGATTGGATCCAGTATTGTAGACCCAGAACAGAGAAATCGTGTGTGTGGGGGGGTATGACTGGGGAATAGCAGCGGGGGAGAGGAATTTTGGGACATATGGTTGGGGGTAATTGGGAAAGGGGAAAACCTTTGGATTGTAAACATAGAATATAGAAAATAAAAAAAATTAAGAAAAAAAATAAAAACAGAAAAAAAATTATATGACCAAATTGGGAATTCTGTTTTCTTTATAACTGTGGATCCACATGTCCTCCGTCAATTTAGTTCTCTCTAATAGGGGTCCTACAAGACTGTGATATGTGGATACTGTCAGGGATATCTAGGATAAATCTGAGGCAAAAGAGGTTCAGAGGCAAGGGAGGAAGGATCCCACTTTGGGCTCCTATAAATCCAAGGTCAGCAATAGAAAATAGATGCATATAAAACTATCTTTATTTGCCCTCCCTTTCAAGTATTTTCCCTATTTTTTAGGATCACATGCATCAGTTTGATGTAATAGCAAGAGATCCTCTGTACTCCTTTCCTTAGATTTTCATAGCACCACCTTACATATTACAGTAGAAAAGCAGAGTGCCATGGATATGGACCAATTGCCTCTTCAGATTTCTCCAGTGTCGCATAGACTTGGTGCACTTGATTTCACTACAAGCCCAAATTATTGTTATGGCTGACAGTCAAGACCTACAACTAGTTTTCTTCTTACCATTAATCTGTGGCAATAATTTTTTGTTATTTCAAAATGTTACACTAATGGCACTATAAAAAGCAGATGAGGTTGGATATTTAAACTGCAAAATTTTCTTGAGGTAAAACCAAATAGTTACTTTTATAAATTCTTTGTACAAAAAAAATTTCTTTGTCCATTTTATTGCTGGCAAATAGTTAACAGAGTGGACATAATACAGATTATTAACTCTTCATCATTGAAGGCTATTTGGGTCACTATTGATATTATGATATTATAGGATATTTATTTTATCAGAAATGAGACTGTTATAACACTCAAATGCTATACGGGAGCAGAAACTTCGATCTTTCATGACGAAGGTCAAAACACAATTGCTAGGTCAGACAGGAATCACAAAGGTTTCTCAAAAAAAACTGCCATACCCTTTGCAGAATGACTAGAGTGTTTTCATTGTCCAGAAATGTGAAATTGATTGTATTACTCTTAATGCTAACCAAAATTTATTGTTTACAGTAATTTTATTTTGGGCATAATTCATTTTGGTTTTCATATATATTTCCTTGAAAACTTTTGACATTCATTGTCTGGGTGTTTGTGAAAGGTCTTTCATATATTTCACCCATAATCTATTTGTATTTTGCTTAAGTCATTTTTTCCTTTTTTTTGTACTCTTGTGATACAAAGATTATTTCAATAGTCAGGGTAGAAATCTACATTAACTGTCTAATAGAAATTGTTTTTTCTCTGTCTCAATGCATCTTTATCTACATATGCTTCTGTAGCTAATGCATATATATATACATATATATGTATATATATATATGTGTGTGTGTGTGTGTGTGTGTGTGTGTGTTTGTGTGTGTGTGTGTGTGTGTGTGTGTGTGGTCTGTGCATGTGTATTTTTAAAATTTTTGAGTATCTAAAATTGTTCCACAACGATTAAGGTATAAGATGTGAGCAGCATTCACCTAGACTTGGGTTTCTCACATTTCCCCTAAACATCTTATTTTTTCTCATCTTCGAACCATTATCTATTTTAATAAAATATTAGAAATTATCTGAATTCTATATGTTCAAATACTTCTATTTCACCCCACTCTCTTCCATTTTGGGGGAATACACACTTCACATATTTATATGACACCATAATATTCCAATTATTTGTTGAATTATCTTTCCTTTGAAGCTCACATTCATTTTTCCTGCCATACAACAAGGCCTTTCTGTTGTATCTAATCTGTCTTTGATCATAGTCAACATATGCCTGAGCACGAACTTTGTGTTTTTAACTTGTATAATTTAAGAGTTTAGTCCTTTTAATATTTTGCTTACCTCTACATAAATGTTCCAAAATATGGAATCTAACTAGGATAACTTCATGTCTTCATTTTCTAAATGTGGTTTCTGTATTAATTCTGTGCCCATTAGATTTAGGTTAGTGTTTTCTTTCATAATCTCATATTTTCCTTTTCATCATATCCATATTAATACATTATGACTGTGACCATTTTCAGTTTTACTTTGCTGGACCACATGCATCTTAGTAATTCTCCAAAATAATCCTTAGATTTTAAAGGGAGAAATAGTTTTTGAATAGGAGGCTCGTTGAGGTTCGTTGGACTTGCTTTTAATTGTAAAAGAATCAGGAGATCCATTATTTCCTCTTCCAGCCCCTGTTCCTTTGGTTGGAAGCAACAATGATGACTGGTCTGCAGCTTCCCTGGGACTGATAAGATGGTAATACATGATTGAGTCAGAAAAATTTCAGAAGGCAATAGCACTGAAATTCAGTCATGAGAGATATGCATTTGTCTCTTGCAGCTTCTACAGAAGCTGTATCATGGCTCTAATGATGCTGCTCTGTAAAAAACACCAAGTATCTTCCATTGTGATCCATTTCTTAAAAGAAGTAGAATAATAAACAGAGATGTGCAATCAGAACCCAGCCTTTTTGAGTCTCTGAAACTTCAGTCCTTCTTCATCCTTATTGTGATATCAATATAGATTCATCTAACAAATCTTGAAGAAATATGAAGGACTTAAATTTTTCTAGCTTTTAAGATTATTTTTTTCCTTTTAATTTTTATTGATTTAGAAAATTCCATTCCTCAGTGAGAGAGTGGGATAGTGAATATTTTGTGTGGACTTAATTAAGTGATAGGTGCCCAGACATCTGGCAAACATTAGCTCTGTTTTTCTATAAGTGAGTTCAGGAGGATGTCTGCATTTTTCTGTTATCTATAGATATCTTCCGATCATCTCTGGACTTAAATAGAAATAAAGTACTGAAGGAAGGTTGTGATTCTGTGTTCCCCCCGTTTGTGCTTGCTTGGTGTGTCCTGGGAAATTGATATATGCTTGCACCGAAATTCATATAACTGGTGCTCAACTGCAAGCATCACCGACTTCTCTGGGTCATTAGTTTGAAACCTTCCCTCAACTCCCAACTGTCGCTGTCTATGAATCTATTGTTATTCCCTCCCCTTCTCCCTCTTCTTCCTCCCCCTCTCCTTCTCTCTCCCTCTCCTCTCTCTCTTTTTCTTCCTCCCACCTCCCTCTCTCTCCCTCCATCTCTCCTTCTTACTTTAAGTCAATCCTTTCTAATGAAGTAACAAAGACTTTTGGATTTTGTTTGTTTTCTTGTTTGTTTTCTATCTGGGGCAACATAGAACCAGAAGCAATAGCTCTGAGACTCTCTCCTCCCCTCACCAAACACAGTTAGATCATTCAGAATGAATTTGGTCAACCTTTGATAGATAGAAGACCAATTGGTCTTCATCTACAGATGCATCTCAGATTTCACTCTGAGGAGGCTGTCCTCCAAAATCCTATAAGGGACATCTGAAGAAAGCATATAACACTATGAGTAGAAGACATTAGTTATGCTATTCAGATAGTAAGCAAACATTCTCAGAGACAGAAAGTACAATGTATGTTTGAAAACTCATTGTTGAACAAATGCTTAAAAACATGTAAACAAAGCTTGTTGGTTTTTCGTGGTCAAAAGATGACCAGAAATGCAAGAACCACTGGTAACTGTTAAAAATAACAGACAAACTTTTGACTGTGGGATGACAACCAGTGGGAGAATATGTCCCTTATGCTGGAGAGGCCCAGGCAGTGGGGTGGTCTGATTGGGGTGTAGGGGAGGGATATCCTCTTGGAGATAGGGGGAGGAGTAATGGAACTGTAGGAGGGCAGACTGGGAGGGGAATAGCAACTGGACTATAAAAAAGATTAAGGAATAATAATAATAATAATAATAATAATAATAATAATATTTTTCTATCCAAGTCCAAAGATGATTTATTGGACTGTAAAAAATTAAAAGTAATAAAATAGAAAAACAAACAACAAAACAGACAGACAGACAGACAGACACACACACACACACACGAGAGTGAACCACAAAACAATCCCTTCCAAAATTTGCCCTATAGGCACTACAAAGATCACGAAAGAAATATATTAAATATTTTCAAGTTAAATTGATAAGAGAAATGCCACTTTCAATGCACACTTTTACTAAGGATTTGAGTTGGGCTAAGTAGCAGGAATTCATTTATTAGATAATGCTCTCAATCAACTATCAGCAGGGACTTGAACATATATAATAAAGTTCTGATTTTGAAAGGGACTTAGAATTAAAATAGCTTAATACTCAAATTACAGATGATAGTATGCCAAACACACTGCATTTTGATTATATGAAATATTATAATGTATAGGCTTGAAATGGCTATTTCAAGCCTCAGAAGATGCATATTTCCAAGAATTAAAGTATATTGTTAAATAAAAATTACCACAATCTTTGTGGCTTATAAAATAGGATTTACTTCACTCCAGTTCTACAGGCCAGCAAAGCACAGCCTAAATATGGAGCTGATGTGAAGTCACTAACAGGACCTCTTTCCTTCCACAAGCTTCTGGAATAGTCCTTACCTTGCCTCAGAAAGTGTACAGATATTGTTTGTCTGTGTTTGTAGTACTTGTCTCTACCTTTGAGTTAATGTGTTTCTTTTTCTTTGGTTTATAATCTTCTTTGGTCTATGTGATATAAATATATTCATAACTAGGACTCATTTAAATAATCACTGAATTTTTCTCTTGTAAAATGTTCAGCACATCTGTAAATACCCATTTTTCATAGAAGGCAGCATTTCCAAGTTTGAAGATAAGGGCTGGGCACTTCTGAGAACTGTTATCTAATCTACTACATTGTAGTTGTGTTAATCAAAACCAAATAAACAGAGCCAAACCTTATCTACAAGTTCCAGTACATACACAATCAGCCCCTAGTTCCTCTGTATTACATTATACTGGACTTCATGCCTCTGAACCTTTCAATATTGTGTCAAGAGTCAGAATTCCTAGACTGCTTTCTTATGCACTCAAACGAAGTAAATCTGTGATTGAATATTACTAAGATATTTCTTCATAAAGACCAAAGCTTAGAAAGGACAGGGAAATACAATTTCTTTGCAAAACACATCTTATCACTTAACTTATTACTATATACTAATACCAACAAACAGTATGTATGTAAGTCTGGATGGACATTTAATAATATTGAAGTTCACTGAAACATGGAGAGATACATCAGGTGAAGCAGGAAGTCAGTGATGGGGGACACATGGGTGGGGACAGGGGTATGTGTAAACTCTAACCTTTTTTCTATTTTATTTTAATATAAAAGCTTTAAAAAGTAGTTCAGTATTTATATTTGAAAAATGAATTTGCAGCCAATAATCTCCATTCATCCAAGGAAAACTTGATAAAAGATTTTTGTATTAAGGAAGAAAGGTCAGAATAAGTAGACAATTTAGAAACTGTAATTATTACAGAGTTTCAGGACAGAACTTAAAAAAGAATAGATGAATTCTAATAACAAGCATAATTAGAAGGAATATTGTGCATATTAAAAAGAATATATTTATGCTCACTACAATTCTCATTTTAGAAGATAGCTCAGGACAAAATTTTTGTGATTTACACAATGGCTACAGAAATAAACAACCCAGTAACATTTGTCATGTCTATAGAGTATGTTCTAGTGGGAAATTTGGAAAATAGTTGCCATAAAGGAACCGTTCAAAGAGGATTCGTGCCCATAAAGCAGCAGTTTTACACCTATGGGCTACTACTTCTTAGCAGGACACATATCAGATATACTGCACAGTAGATAGTTCCATTATAATTCATAACTGTAAAAATGAAGTAGCCAAAAAGGAACTTAATGGGTGGGGATCACCCCAACATGAGAAACTGTAATGAAGCGTCACAGCATTAGGGAGGTTGAGAACCACTGCTAAAGGCTGTAGTAATGCTGGCAGAAAACATCTCCAATGTGCTTCTTCAGCAGTAAACAGCTTTTGGTTTATTGATGAAGATAAAAAAACCAACAACTAAGGGTTTAGAATTATGATTAAACAAAGGAGGAAGACAAGTCTTTGAAATTAAGTCTAAAAGCTTCTGACGAACTATTTTATGTTCTTAAGTATACTTTATCTTTTTATGTTGGCTCACACACTCTTGGTAAAACATAATTTCCAATATCCATGGTGTAAATACTGAAGTAGTAACAGTTAAGTAGACAATATTATCTATATCATTTGGAAAATCTTATTATAGAACAAATACATAGCTCCTTGAGTAGAATGACAACATCTCGGGGAGACACTTGAGGCAGTGGGAGCATCTTTGTGGCAAGACTTTGCTTTATTTAAAGGACTCAATTTCTAGCTCCATGAAGAGTATGTGACCCAGCTTCAAAATGAACTCTACTTCCAACACACTACTGCAGAGACCCAAGAGAACCTTGGTTTCTATGCAGATTTAGCAACGTTTTTTCTCTCTTTTCTGATTGGTTCATCTGTTATCTTTTCATTGTTCTGAGGGGGCTCATAAGAACAGCTGTCTATTTACTGACTGGAAATTAATGGGTACTGACAACATTTACAAAATTTTCCTTTTGAATGATGCATTTTGATTTCTTATAGTTGAGGAAAATGGGTGCTAGTTAACATCACTATAAAACTTGCAGCACTAGTTATAAGAATTCCAAATTCAGGAAGTGCTCTCTTAAAGATTATAGATAAAAGCCAAAATTCTAAAATCTGTGGAAAGGGGTATTTTAAAGTTGCCAAGTAATTAACAATTTTTTTTGCAATTTTTATGTATTGTTAATGAACAAATACCAAAGATTTTAATGGCTTAGTCTGATAAGAAAATATAATATATGTACCTATCTATATCAATCTTGATTAGTTCATAGTAATTGGGCTAAAGATTGTACATTGCTGAATTTTCAAAAACCTCAGAAGTTTAAAAATGCCTATTCTCAACCCCCAAAAAGTAAGTTTAGTGATCAATGATTTGATATTAATAGAAAATAACTGTGATATAGAGATGAGGGTTTGAGGGTACTAATCATTACCAGATATTATATTTTTTAAAATGCCTTTATTTAATTAATGTTGCACTTTTAATTTGGCACTGAAAAATGAGTTGTCACACTAAAAGTTTCTTTATTCTAGAAAAGTGATACAAAAGTGGTCAGTGAGTGCCAATCCCCTTACCTGTGTCTAGCAGTGATTCTAACATAGGCATTGTGAATTTCAGGAGTTAGGATCTGAAGTTCTTATTAAGTTCACATAAAACAACAAACCAAGATCCAAAATAGAGGAACAAAACCTTGGGACAGACATAATCACTTAAAATTGAGATTATGCGTACAAGTTTTCTTATAACACTAAGTAGTTCAGTGTATTGTTTGCTGGATAGATTCTGAAAATTTACTGTTTATTGTGATTTTTCATTTCTTGACATTTTATATATGGCAGGAATGAGTGTACACAAGCACCATACATCTATCATTTTGGAAATAATAAAACAAAGTGATTCCAGGAACTGTGAGCACAGTCACAGCCTAAAGGCAACTGAAGGCAAACCTAAGGACATGAGTTTGGCCCCTGAAGCTCACATGGTAGAAGCTGACAAAGGACTTCCATATGCTGTCCTCTGAGATCACACAGTTCACCATGGCAGGGAAGCACCTTACCACTAAGTATGTAAACCTATTACAAAATTTAAAAAGCACGTTCCAAGAGCAAATGATTCTTATTTTCTGAGTTCTAGTGTTTCAAAGGCTGACTTTCAAATGTCAGTCCTTAGGTGCAGGTAGTACCTCATGCAAATAACCTTTTTGAAGATCCTGCTACTGAGATTATAGTCTACCATATCCAGATAAGCTCTCAGAGCTCAGTGCAAAGTGAAGGACTCCTTTTTTTTTTTTTTTAAAGCGGTCTTCCTCTTTTCTGCCTGATCTTATCTCTAGAGCATCTCTAACCACAGGCGTCTGGCCTCATCTAGAGGATGATGTTGGACAGATATTACTATAGACACTGCATGATCAAATATTCCTATAGGCACTGACTCATCCCACAAGTCCTGCTCAGCCCTTCCAGCCTTATGATAATTAGGTACTGTGTTACAGCCAACCAGCCCTGTCTGCCTATAACAACAGAATCACTCTGAGGAAAGGCACAGGGCCAAGGCAGGATTACAGATTCAATGTCCTCTCTCCTGATAAGAATGAAACTCGCCTTGGATTCCACTCCCCTCACCTTCATAGTCTTGTTGCTAATAACCCACGGAAAGGGAGACCCACATAATCCAAGTACAGAGAAGGCTCAAACAGGATGTTTCCCATGAGTTCAAGTCCATCCTCAGCAATAGGGAAGTCAGTGAGGTCTAGTCTTGAAAACTCCATCTGATATAGAGCCCTAGTATTCAGAGGTGAGTGAAGAGAAGTACGTGCGGATAAGTAGAGATAAAGATAAGTCTTTCTAAATATATATGGTGAAATTTTAAATATTCAAATAAGTAGCCATGCATGATGGCACTTTGTTTTTATTTTTTTATTTTGTTTTGTTTTGTTTTGTTTCTTTTCCTTTTTTTTTTAACTGTCCCAGCTACTTGGAGACTCAGAGAGGTAATAAAACAAACAAGACACTGACTTTAACTAAGGAACCAACTTACTAATACCCAGACAGTTAAATAATTAGAATGACATTTATCTGATTTTGAAGTAGATAAGCCAAACCTTCATACTTGTCACTACTTGCCATAAACAATCTAATGTGAAAAATATGACTTATAGAGTGCATTTTCAGACACATACAAAATAAATGCTTTATGCTCAGGTTTTTGAGAAAAGAAATCTGTCAGCCCCTAAGTATATATCTCCCTCTACAAAGAATATCTTGTCTGAAGCAGGTATTTGATAGCATGGTCCATCTGTGAACAAGAGACTAGGACTTCTAAAGTTATCAATAGCATAGTGGAATAGGTATATGAACTTTAATAGTTTCAGTACAAACTACAGTAAAAATTCACGTGCTTACTGAAGACACTGGTGGGATATTGGGTAGGCGGTTTATAAACAGTACCTATTTTTAGCTTTCAGGTTAGTATAAATTGGTCTGTTCATGAGCTCACAAGGATGCAGAACATGAGTTCTCAGATGCATTAGCTCAATCTAATTTTGATTCTGAATTGGTAACATCGCACTTCTCTAGTATGAAAGTTCTAAGCAATCAGTCTTCAATCTTGAAAACAAATGTAGCATCTTCCCACTTAGAACTCAATGCAGAAAAACACAGAGTCACACAGACATGTAACACAGAAATACACAATTAATTCACCGAAAATGTTTACTATTTTTCTCCTTTTTCTCTCTGGGCATTACTAAAGTATGTGCTCAGGACAGTAGGGTAGAGAAAATAATGTGTTGTGGCCTCAACATGAGGAGTCTCAGTCAAAGTGGGACTAAGTGTGACCGACTCCATTTCAATGTTTGATTTTGACCCAAGCAAGGAATCCCATCTTTTCCAGATGGCAGTCAAGTTTTTGGGAACAGATTGTATAAGGGTATTACAAGTCCTTTTTTATTCTATCCTACTAAATCCCCTGTTAATTAGACTGACAAAAGACAGATTAACAAAAATCAGTTCATTGACATATCTGATATGTATAAGTGGGGAAAAATTGAGTGTCTCAAAGGAGTGGTTCAACGTGGGCTAATACAGCACAAGTTTTAAGGGAGAGCAGATTTAAACTTCTGAGAATAGGTGCCAACCTGTAGGAATGACAAAATGCCTCCTTCAAAATGGAAATTATGATAGTCTCCATGTCTCAGATATTTCTATTTTAGTCAGATAAACTACATGAGGAAATTCTCATCTGCAGGATTGCAAATGTTTTCAGCTAAAAGTTATCCTTCTGCAAAAGTAGCATATGTAGAGTCATATAACTTTATGTCTGAGAGACAGAAAGAAATGGGTGTGCCACAAAACATCAGCATGTCTCTAGTTGAGCTTGATGAACCGTGGGGGCAAATTGCCTGCAGAGATGAGAGTCTCTCAACATTGTTTAGTATTACCTCTGCCCACACAGTGTCTGCTTCTTTAAGTGCTGTTGTTATCTATCTCAATAACACCAGGTTCACATACTGGAACATGGTGGATGATTAACCTGTAATCAATTCTCCCCTGCCTTAAACAACTTTTCTCCCTATCATTTTGGTACCTTTGTATGTGACATGAAGTATGATTTTTCTGTTTTTTTTTAATAAAAGGAAAAACATAATAATGGCTTCTGCAACATAATAGCAGACAAAATAGGATGAGATGTTCATGAGTAATTATCTGTTGGTGTGAAAAAATACCATGACAAAGGCATCTTAATGTTTTGGAGGGGAGTCCATAATGGCAGAGGAGATATAACATCCCATAAAATGTCGTTTTCTCCACATGAGAAGCAAATAGAACCAATAGGAAATGAGGAGATGCTGTAGACTCTCAAAGCAATGCTTAATGACATAATTCCCCTAGCAAGGCTGCCCTTACCTAGAAACAACAGCTGGACATTGTGGTCAAATATTTCAGAAAACAAGGGACATTCCTCGTTGAAAACCATCACAAGAAGATTATGTTTTTTTAAAAATTCTATGTCTTTTACTATTCCATAACCAAAATTTTATAATACAGATTTACAACACTGACAATATTTAATACAATATATTCTAATTATGTTTTCTCCCTTTTCCCACTCCTGGTTCTTCCCCTCTTCCTAAGCAGGGAAGAATATGAATTTTGTTACTGCTTTTTCTTTGAACTGTCAGAGTTTACACATACTGAGTAGAGTTAATGTCATTTGGTTTGGTTTTGGAACAGGGTTACCTGTGGGAAACAGGTTGGCCTGCTTGTCACTTTGTCTTGTAGGTCTTTCCAGTGGGAGCATTACAAATAAACCACAGTTCCTGACTGTGATCCAAGTTCTTTGGGTCTGAGATTCAATGGCAACTGTATTTATAGAAAATTGAGCAACATCATGATTATGGAATTCCATAAACATATTACTATTTATTAGCATAAAAATGGGGTTTGTATGAATATATTAAGAAACGAGGCAGTTGTATAGCTTCGTTTTCATGACCTTCATAGTAAACCATCTCTGCCGTCTGATTACTTTGTCCCTTGGACAAAAGCCATGGATGCAGAATACATTTTAGCATATTGTTCATAATGCGAATTTCTTTACTGAATTGCAGTATTTTCTCTTAAATGTTAGGTGAGTTTTTTTTACTGAGGAATTATTCTTTCCCTAATTTGCAGGGTTGTATCAGAAATGTTAAATAACCATATGCCTATATTCCACTTTTAGAAAATACTTAAAGCCATAATTAATTTAAACAAACAATTGAAAGCAAATTATTGCTAATGAATGAATTGTCTAGCTTTAGTAAGCACATATAATAAATCTAATGATTTTGTTATACATATTTCCAAACAAATTTTAGAGTAAGTAGAAATGTACAAATTATCCTTTGTTATTGCATGTGAAGCCTTGTCTCACAGTTTTAAACTGAGCAAAATTAAACATGTTTGTGTGTTTAGAATAAAGCAGAATATTTTACACTTTCATGCTGCTTCAGTTTGCAATGTATAATAACTTTCTCTGAGATTACTAAATTACATGCCAATTATGGACCAATTTTAGATTACTGCCTTGAAACTGTGATTCTAAGCAAGCAAATCAATTTTCTGATGTCAGTTACAAGTGTCATCCATATGATTTCAATAACTTATCCTACCAAAGGGGCCCAGAAATGAAGCACTATGAAAAGATAGGACATTGTATTTTAGTAATGGAGATATTGGTATAAGTAATGACTACCCATTAAGACCAGACCTGGCCTGAAGTAACTCCTTGATCTCTGAAGTAACTCCTTGATCTCGGAAAAGTGGTTTTTTGTAAATTGGGTAGAGTTGGTATTGTAGGAACACACAGATATATTGAAATCATATCAGGAATGCCAGGCTCGTGAACTTACTGGACACACCAGATCAAAGAAAGCTGTCACTTAGACCCTGTGCAGGCATTGGTACCTCACACTTTAATGGAGAAGAATCCATGGGCCTTTCTTCTAACTACGAGGCTTTTAAAACAAGGAAAGTTTGGTAAGAATTCCTGAGTACCTGAGTGTCTTCAGCTTGAGTCTTTTTTCAATCCTGAAACAGCATACAAAAGTTGTTATTCTTCTGTCCTCCTGTTCACCTGTTTGGATTTGGCATCTTTCCATTTTTCTATCCCTCCATCTGGACTTGATTATGTTCATCTGTCTCCATAGAAGTACTGAGTACTGTAGCCTTTTCCTTAAACATGTGGCATTCAGTGGTGTAACTCAAAAGAAAGTAGCTTCTACAATGACAGGTTGCCTTACCTCTGACAAGGAATCTAATTCCATGGCTGTTCTGTGACTTTTTAATTCTTTAGCGCCATTCTGTAAAACCAATGCCCCAGCATATAGACCCAGACACAGACACAGACAGACAGACAGTCACACGTGCGCGCGCGCGCGCGCACACACACACACACACACACACACACACACACACGTATTATATGATACCTGCTTTGTAATTTATTTGCTAACATTTGTAATTAAAAGATTAGAATAAAAGAACAAGTTTTGCTCTTGTCCAGGATTAAGATAGGAAATGAGAATGTGTGGAAAAAATGTCTCTAGGAAATTAGATGTGCTATGTATTGCAAATTCCAGACACTAAATTTGCTATATCTTGTGAATGTACAGCTGTTCAATTAATTCTCACATTGTGGACAGAAACCAATGTGTTTGCGTTCCATATAAGAGACTCTGTCAAGGGACCTCTTTGCCCTTACTTAGTCAACAATTCTTTCCCAAAATTAAATCTTAAACGGATTTGAAGCCCCATTATGAGACATGACCAAAATATTCTTGTAGCACAAACATTTCAAGAATAAATTATTTATTTTTGAGAAATTATTTGCTGTGAATAGTACTCTAAAGAGTGACTTGTCAGTTATCTCTGAGTTGTTTACAATTCTGGTAATACCAGCTACACTCATCCAGGTGAATGTCGGGTCATTCTATTTCTTTAATACAATACATCCTAGATTTTTATGCATGATATTATTAATACCATACACACTATGATTTTATTAGATTCATGCATATATAAAAGGAAGTATTTAACTAGGTTTTATGTTTTTCCACAAGTACAGAAAGATGAGGACAGTATTAATTTTACAAAGAAGTGTTCGTTCTGTTTATATCAACCAGGCACAAACTAATGTCATCTGGGAAGAAGGAATATGAAATGAGAGAATGGGTGTATTTGGGAAATTAGTAATGTGAGAGAGCACCGGTAACTGCAAGAAGTGCATTTCCTGGGCTCTTGGTCCTGAGTGTGTAAGAAGGCAGGTTGAATAAGTCAGAAGAATTAAGCCGGTAAGCTACATTTCTTCATAGTTTTTGCTTTAGCTCCTGTTTCCGTATTGTCTGTGCCCTGGACAGCTCTCTGCCCAACCCTATCTGCTCTTTGGGGTTGGGGGCAAGTTGGCACAGAGTCAAGGACAGAGACTCTGGGAGCAGGTGAGAATGCTGCAGCAAGCTCATCTGAGCACTGCTGCAAGCTCCTTTAATACCCTCCACCCTCACCCCATTGGTCCCAAGGAAGTACCTATTCTAAACAGCAGTTCCTGGTTGGCCAGCATTTATTTGCACCAGCAATTCTCCATTTCTCAGTTTCTCAGGCAGTCCTCAATTAGGTCTTCCTGCAGGAGTTGCTTCTGCAGCTGCAGAACCCCCAGCGTTTGCATAAACACAGCCCTGATGTTCCTGCTACAACACTTCCGGTTTCTGCCTTGATTCCTTACTATTCTGAATTTCTTTGGTGATAGACTGTAAGCTGTGAGATGAAATGAATTCTTTCCTTCCTAAGTTGCTAATAAAAATCATTAGTGTTTTATCACAGCAACAGCAACCCTAAGCATAAGTCAAGTCACCATAATATCTTCACTACTCCTCAGACTACTTAAATATTCTTATCATTTGTGGTTTCAATGATGTTAAATTTTTGTACAGGCAGTGAATAAGATATTGGTGTAATACTAATGACTCAGAGTGACTTCTGAAGACCAAGGCAGCATTCCTATCACAGGAAGGTGACTAAGTTAATATCAGTGTTCTAGGCAAGTTTACTCTGAGACCAAAGGTGATGTTGGATACTACCTGCTGTGTTTTGATGATGTATATTGCAGAATTTAATTTACTGGAAAGTTTTGGTTTGATTTGGATAAACCATGTGTTTATGAGCCTTATGATTAAACACAAGGATATTATTTAGGAGTTATAAAGAAATTATGGTCATCTTCAAAGTTACAAGTAACTTCTTCCATACAATTCAAACAGAAACATTTCTTTTTCATTCACATATTATTAACCTTACATAGTCTGTCTTTCCCACTGTTCTCTCAGCATTTTTAGAGTAAACGTAGATCAAAGATAAAAGTGACTAAAGGTTATTCAATCACAAATATGCATAGAACTACAACAGTGAGGGTCGGGACCTCCAGGTTGGTCTGTGCTTCCAGACCCAAGAGAGAGGACAGTGCTGAATGCTTTTGACAGTTTTACCCTAGTGTGTTCTGTCCTATCCCAGACCTCAGACACCCTTTCTTGGCGAGAGTGACTGCTTCCAGAAAGTAATTTTGGATTGAATTAGAGCTTTCTGAGAGAGACAAAACATACTTTACAGTAGGCAAATTGAATTTCTCTGGTTCAGTGCCTTGCTGTGCCACTGTACCTCTCAAGGAGATTTTCACATTATTGAGAGCTGGTAGATTTCCTTGTAAAATAGCCACAGGCAGCACATACACACTATGTACCTGATTCTTTGTCTGCCATTTCTCTAGGAGCTATTTGAGTTTCTCTTCAACATACACACAAAACTATTTGAATGAGGAATACAAACAGATGACATCAAGTATCATTATCGTCACCTGGGGCTAAGGATTCATGAAGAGGTCTCAAAGCAAAGACGCACCTCTCACACCTGGTAGAGTAAATATTCAAAGTGTTTCTGAAGGGGGTGAAAAGAAAGAGGGTTTACTCATCTTCCACACAATTCTGAGTGAAGAACTATGAACATTTCTTTTGCCTGATTAGGAATCCCGTGTGGTATATTTGCAAAGACATGCGCCTCTGTTTCCTTCTCATTTGTGGAACACTTATATATATATTTTTTTTTCTAAAGATTTTTTTCCTCAAATAAGCCAGAAAATTGTGTTGTGAGTTCATCACAGACAACTACAGGGAATAATTTTGTGAGAGTGTAGTGAGAATATGCAGGAGTCATAAAAATCAACAACACATTCCAACTCTCATAGTTTACTCAATAATACTTCACGACAAATGGCAAAGAATAGTTTTGTTTACCTCACTAGCAAATTCAGTGCTTCAAAACACCTGCTATTGTTTCCAGGATTGTATTAGTCTGAGTTCTCTAGAGTCACAGAACACGTATGGGCAGTCCCTATGTAGTTAGGGAATTTGTCGATGACTTACAGCCTGTAGTCCAACTCCCCAACAATGGTCAGCAGCAGCTGTGGATGGAAGTCCAAGGATCTAGCAGTTGCTCAGTCCCAGAGGCAGGCCAGCAAGGAAGAATCAGTCTTCCTTCTTCCAATGTCCTTATATATGTCTCCAGCAGAGGGTGTAGCCCAAATTAAAGGCTATAGGTCTCCAGCAGGGGGTTTGGCACAGATTAAAGGTGTGTGACTCCATGCCTTTAATCCCAGATGATCTTGAACTGGAATTCATAGCCACTATGCTTCAAGATCTCCATGCCAAAATCCAGGTCAGAAACTTATATCTCTGAGCCTCCAGATTAGGATCATAGGTGAGCCTTTCAATTCTAGATTGTAGTTCATTCCAGATATAGTCAAGTTGACAACCAGGAATAGCTACTACAATGATTTTAGGTTTGTTTTTTTTTTCTATAGTAATTTGCTTTCCTTTAGTACCTTATCATGTTGGTGATTCCATAGTCATCTTAGACCAGGAAAAGCATGTCCCCATGTCTTCTTTCCTCTTCTATCTGTGGCATGAAGTACGCAACAGTAGTTTATAGCATTTTTAAAACAAAGGGGAGTTTTTAATCATACATCACCTGCAAAAATTCACTCTAGGAGAGAAATAGTCAGGGTCATTAGGTACTAAAGAACATTCGATCTGACATACGGCAGACGATGGCATTTAACAGAAAATATGGAGTTCCCTGTGTGAGTCTTCGCTCCAGAGCTTCCTCAGGCTAGGAGCCTCAGGAACAGATGTGATCGCAGGCTCAGCTTGAAGAGAACAGAGCCATAAGCACAAGTCTCTCCTTCCATGAGTGGAGGAGTTTCTGCCAGGAACAGCTTTCTCACCATGAAGACCCCACAACCACTGCCAAATTAGAATCTGCCTAGCGAGAAGTCAGTGGGCATGAAATCTCTAGTGATTTTGTTCTTGTTCAGTGAGCAACCGGGAGGCATATGTGACTGTGGCACAGCCACACACTCCCTTTGGTTGGCATGACGCATGGGGGTGTCCCATTGCCCCTTCCCACGTGCCTCTCCAAAGCAGTCTCTGGGGCTTTGTTTTATTGTTCGAAGTCAAATCTGGGGTATCTGAAATATGCAGGATAAGAAAACTCTTAAGCTGCATTTCTGTTTTTCAGTTTGTTTTAATAGCTCAGTCTGATTATGTTTTACAGAACAGGACAACAATCAAACCATCTGGTTTCTATTTCTCTATTAGTTCTCCAGTATGAACAGGATTTTAAACGCAAAATTTTAAATATGATATATCAAACAAGTCCAGCAATGGAGAAAGTATTTCTAGAAAGTGAAAATTTCAAATAAAGTCAGTACAGAAATTCTCGTCTCTGTATTCAGCTGAGGAGACAATAAAAGCTTCCAGGGTCTGCCTCAAGTTCTAATGTACATTATTTCCAGGCATGCTCACCGATGTGGCCCAGAGATGTCAGCAGTGAGAGATTACATGATTGATTATGCATATTGTGATGGGTGAGCTTATGTTTCAGGTAATATTACTAGCAAGAAATGCCTGAGTTTTGTTTTGTTTGGTTCAGTAGTCTGAAGATCTTAGGCCCTGGCTGGTGAACAATAAAAGTTTCGGTTTTACTGATTTGAATATCCATCAGTTATTTAGAACACTACTGTTGAGAAGCATCATCATAACCACAGCACCGCTCTAATAGGGCAGTGCAAAGACACCCCTGAGAATCAATTACAGCAAAGGTCTATGGGAAGCCACTTTGCTTTTCTTCCTTTTCAGTGGTTAGAGTGACAGCTGATAAGATAATGAGACCCAGAAAATTTGCTAGGTTTTTAGGAGAAAGTAAAGTAAAAATCAGATGGACCATAAAAATTACTAAAGAGATACTACAAAGTTGGAGACTTTGGTCATGGCATCTCTGAGACCTAGACACAGTCGGTGCTGTATTCTGCCTTATTAAAGTGAAATACTTTGTGTGGTGGCTACTGCAAACCCAGCCTAGTAGTTCTCAGCTCAGTGAGCTTGCTTTCCCCAAAAGAGTCAATGCAGAAACATTGTGGGTAATGTCCTATGAAAATTTTATTGGGACCGGTCTGAATAGAGTTAGTAAATAGTAAATAATTTTAACTTGATTTGCAAAACCAAATGGCCTGAGGCTAGGAAAAAGAATCTCAATATATAGGTGAAGATCTTGTTTACATATTCCTTGGTTGAAATTAAATACTCAATAAATGTGTAAGAAAAAGAAACAGGGATCATAATGATATATATTTTTAGGGTTTTTTTTTTTTTTTTGTAATCCAGAAACAGCTTTTTAGTCAACCCAAAAGAAGATACAGCTATTTTCACTTTCAAAGTGATATTGCAATAGATTCCTCAAAACGCATGTTCAGCCTCCTGGAAACTGCTGTACCTCTTACTTGCTTAGCAAGTATAAAGAATTTGTGATTCTCATACAAGTGATCAGTTATTCTTAACTTGGTCATTTTTCCTTGTTCAAGAATATGTACGTATCTTCCCTTTCCTTTTAGTTCCCCAAAATACACTCAGCTTTCCATTTTAATTCTGCATATTCATCTAAACCACTCCCCAACTGTCCCTCCTTATAGTTACTGGCACAAGGCATAAGTATGTTGTAATAGGAAGCTGTGAACCTCTCAAGATACTGACAAAATGTACCTGATGCTATAGATGTGATTGTCTCTTCTCAATTCTACTACACTTTTAGTGCTGAGAGAGAAAAGGCTACAGTCTATGACTCATATTATGAAGACGACCTATCTTAAACTTTGGAGATACTCAAAATACTAATCACAAATTGAAGGATGGATTGAGAGCTATATTAAATACATTTCTTCACTTTATACTTTAAAATATTTCTTCAGAAGATTAAGTAAATTTAAAGAAAGACCTACTTGTAGCTAATCAAATGTGGAGTATGATTAAATTGCAAAACTTTTCTTATAATGACTGACTGGCAAGCTTTATACAAATATACAGCCATGGTATATCCAATAATGTGATTTCCACTCACCAAATGGTTCTCTTTATTGGGCACAAAATTATTATTGTATTAATAGAATCACAAGATTCTTTGTCATGCTTTTTAGAAATTAAAACAAGATGGCATAGATTAAAAACAATCAGTAATCCAAAATCCGAAGAGAAATCAGATCTGAGACTAAGTAATATGTTATCAACAGAGTAAGCTGTCAGTCTCTGAAAAATTGCTAAAAGATAGGTAGCAAACACATACAAGACTATGCTTTAGACTTAGAGTTAATGTATGATGCCATTTAACTTGACAAATCCGTCAGAACCACAAAAAGATCTGCAGCTTGTTTGATTTTTAGACTCCTCACTGACAGCTTCGTTAGGCAAATCCTGCATCACTTATCAGCAGTTACTGAATTAGACAGGGGGTTTGTGCAGAACTATTTCAGATGGACCTGGATATTAGGGTTGTAAGAGCTGGAACTACTTGACCTTCCTTTGGCTCTCCTGTCACCATGGCAGAATCTGTTTACTTCTGTAGGACTTACTTGAGCATCTTAGAAGCATTCAAAAACTCAAGAATATTCCGAGGACTAAGAACCACTTCCCAAAAACAGGCCTGACATTGAAAGAAAACAAAGGATTCTTCAAATAATTTGAATAGAGTTCTCAACTACAATTGATCATTTGTATGGCAAGTGTAAGGACACAAGTTTATCCCTTCCATAAAGGAAAATTCAGTTGAGTATTATGCCTCTTTATTTTTATTATATGTAATTGTGTTTATATATATGAACTTGTAGAATATACATATCCTTACTCAAACATGCAGACATATGTATTATATGTGTGCATCCCAAAATTTTGCATTATGCTTTAATATTACACACAGAAATTCTTTATTTTTTGTATAGTCTCATATTTATTGCACTGGCATAAAGTCCTAAATTTGAATAAGGGACAAATCAGATATGGGGTAGATGCAGGCACATTCATGCATTGTTTTTTCGCTTTGTCCCATGTCTTCAGTACAATATAATGCATGCGATTATTTTTTAAATGTAGTTTAGACAAAAACGTATTCTTGATGTAATTTTATATCTGTGTTGTTTTCTTCCTGACTGCTGTGGGTTTGTGTTTTACTATCTTATTTGACTATGCCACAAAACTTTAAAATTATTTTTCAACATATCAGCTATGTATTTTCTGGGACATAGTCTCCAGTACACTGGTGAGGCTTGCTGGCACAGTCCTAGAAATATGTCAGAAGTAATTATTGTTCAGCATTCACAGAGATGACCTCAGGAATGTTCTTGGACCAGACTACTTAACCCAAGAATCTGAAACGGATGGGTTAGAACATCGTTTGCTCATCAATGAACTGTTCCTTCAAGTCCTATTTGGTGGTGTCTACTCTGTGGTTGTTAAAGAGTGCTTGATTCACATAATTGTCCTTTCTTGTATAACCAAACAATACTAGGTTAAACACTCTCCAAACTTACTTTCAAAGAGGAGTCTTAGGAAGGCCATCAGCTCCTGGAAATAGTGTTTGAAGACTGTAACCTTTGGAATTGGATGACTTTAGTGCATATAAATCCATTGTCTGTTATCACTTATAAATCCAGATTCTCATTGTCTTCTAATGAAACAATTATTAAATTTATATTAATTATACCTTATTTTTATCTTATTAGTATTGTTTTCTAGCTTTAATCTAATGGATTCTATTTATTTTGATATTACTTGTTTACAGAAGTATGCTATTATAAATTTTACTCAAATCAATTATAAATTTTCCTAGCTGTGTAAGATTTTAGCTTTTGACTCCTATTTTTGCCATTTTCTAAATAGGATTCAATGTCTGTTTCTTTACTTCCTTGAACCAGGTAGCTAAGTGAAATCACATCAATTATTTCTCTTGGTTTAAGTATTAGCTTAATTGGGGGGGGGTGGAGTCCAGATGCTTTGTAGTAGGAAGAGGTTTATTTATTTGGGATGATGGTCAGTCTTGAATGTCGGCTCTATTAAATCTGGAATCAATAAAGATACAAGCTTTTGGGAATGTTTTTCATGGCACTTGCAGGAAGAATTTCATGATGAGAGCAGATCTTGCCCTATGTCGAGCAACACCTTTTAATGCAGCACAGTTATAAAGTAGTTGGTGGGAAAAGGCTTCGTGCAGTGCAGCTGGCAAGCATGCCTGCCCTGTCGTTGCCACTGTGGCTGCTGCTGTTCCTCCCTAACATCCAAACATGGTGAAAGACTACTGACTCTCATGAACTCCTCCAGATCTCCAGTGCTTGATTGGTAGTACTGAAGCATCAAATTATTAATTTAATCAACTGTATTCCTTTAAAGAACCCTGGTTAACACATAACGAGTTGGTATCAGCACAAGCTTAGATCTAGACTTCCTAAAAAGTAGGAAGAGAGTACAATCAGATCACCAAACAGAAATTTGTAGGACTAGGAGGGGCTTATTACTAAAATAAAACATAGCCTTGGGACAAATACTTGGGGATTTAATGAACAGGTTAATACTTCTAACGGCACAATTCTGTGATCTAACAGACACACATTGTATTCCTTCTCAATGTCAGAATGATAGGGACCAATCTTCTATTATAAATCCACCAGGTGAGAAACCACACCTAACCCATGACAATAACTGTCCAATGTAACCACACCATGACAAATAATGTGCATTTACATTATTTTGTTTCATATATTGAAGTGTCTTAAATTCATGGTCAGTTTTCATAGCATTTCACAGGCATTATAAAATAAGAGATTTTTTTTTCTACTTTCTACATGGAACAGGACTTACAGAAGTTTACTATTTCTGTGGCAAACAAGCAAACAAAGAAAACAAAATAAACAAACAAAATCTCACTATGGCCAATAGTAAGTTGTGGATAAAAGGATTTATTCAGCTTCTGCTTCTATATAGCTCTTTGATCATCAAAGAAAATCAAGGCAGGAGCTCAACCTGGGCAGGTACCTCAAGGCTGGAGCTGATACAGTGTCATGGAGGGATACTGCTTACTGGCTTGCTGCTTATAGAACCCATGACCATCAGACCAGGAATAGCACATTTCAGAATGGGCTAGGCCCTCCAACATTAATCACTCATGAATTTTCAAATCAATAATCTGATTTTCTCCAATTCAGATACTTTAAGAATTAAAGCATTTTGAGAGCTTCAATATGAGCTTACTGTTTTTTGATTTGATTAAATGCAAGGTCTTGATTAAAATTAGGCAATTCCAATATATAGAGACTTACAATGGGACACTGCATATATTCAAATAAGCAATTCACCATGTATTTAAAGCATTTTTAATTAAATATCAACAAATACTCTTTCTTACCTGTCATATTACAGTAATTCCTATGATTATGGAAGTCTGGCAAAATAGCCTCCTGAGCAGAGTAAACTAAGTATTAAAATAAGAGAAGAATATTGGTTTATGTCAGAACAGATAATGATATAAAAGAATATAGTATAATAAAAGCCTTTCCCATCAGAGCTAGGCACACTCTTTCTAGTTCTAACTATTTATCTCCTTGATGATTTTATGATCCCTGGAAACTGGAATTTATGAGTACCTCTATCTCTTGGACTATCTTCCTTTGTCAAGGTGAATATTTTTCTTTACATTTATTGCCAGTAACTTTGAAATGACTTTGCATATGCATTGCTAATCTTGAACAACAACAGCTGACTTCCTAGATGACGCTGTTGTCATGAACATGCTTTCCCAGGTACATAGGGGAACACAGATTCATCCTTCATAATGTCATAATTTATTGAATAACAGATTCATAAGGAACATTGGTTTGATTAACAGATAATCCTGCCTATTGTAATGATGCTCGTGATTACTAATGTAAATGCAGGTTCTTTCATTCTAATTTTAATTGCTACTATTTTTCTACATAGTAAATATGTAGATATGTACATATATACATATACATATACATATCTATCTATCTGTCTGTCTATGTATCTATGTACCTATCTATATATCTATCTATGTATCTATCTATGCATCTATGTATCTATGTATCTATCTATGTATCTATCTATGTATCTATCTATGTATCTATCTATCTATCTATCTATCTATCTATCTATCTATCTATCTACTTGTGCTTATGTGTGGCTCACAGAATGAATATAAGTTTGCAAGGCTACAGAAGAGTACAGACAGTTTCAGAAATGTATTGTGCTGGTGGGTTTGCAAAGATTTTGCATAATTAAGATCAGAAACATGGACCAGTCCTGAGAAGAGGTGTTGCTGAACAGTTCAGTCTGAAGCAGAGTCAGGGATGAGTGTGATGGTGTAGTCAAATGTGGAGATAAACGGGAAGGACTAGTTTGTACAGGAACAATGGCTTTGGGTGAGTTGAAGAAAGTACGTGGATGGACAGACAGCTGACCAGTAGGCTATATTCATAGTAGATACCGAGCCAAACTAAATCCCATACAATTGAGAATTATTTGCCTTTGGTTCCTAGATACACATATTATGTATGAGATGATATATCTGTGGGACAGTCCTGGGTACCCACTGCTTTATGGATTCAAATGGAAGAGATACATCCTTTTCAAGGACAGGAGTGTCAAAATCTTATGACAAGGTAACCCTGATTATATGATATCAATATATCCACATACTCACAATATCTTGATTCACACCAATAAATGTACTAGGTGGCAGTCTGTCTACTCCCAGAAATAAGTCTTGGGTGGTACCAGATTGATGTTCCCGGGCATCAGGCTCATAATTATCTCTGCTCTCAGAGTGGTATTCTAGCTGATTATAAAATGGAGTCTATCAGGAACAGACACAGATTGAAAAAATAGTTATATTATTTCAAATATGAATTAACTTATAATACAACATAGCCTAATCTCCATAGCTATCCACTGCACAAAATGTGTCTTTATTTGTGCCATACAGTTATTTATTTGGCAAATGCTCACTTAGTTGCTTACAATTCAGTATCAGCTGAAAAACTTCCCAAGAAAAACCACTGTAAATGAGATGTACAGTCTTTCTGATCCCTTGTCTCAGACTGTAGGAAAAGAGCATTAATAATAACCAGATGTAATGGTAAACTCTGAGTTGACAACAACATGTATAGCACTACCATCCTGTTTACATAACTGAACAATATCCTTGTCTTCCCATTATTTTGCTATGTGTTAATCAAGAAAGAGATAGTTCAAGGCTTTGTTTGAATTTGACTGTAATGGGGTATTAGCTCCTAGGTTTCAGTTTTCTTCATGTTATAGGGACTGAGCCAATAGATGCACATGCGACCGAAATCCCTAGAGCCTTGTGTATTCTTCTGTTATGAAAATGCTATCATCAGTTTTGATTGCCTCTGACTGTAGATTCTGGTTTCAAGAATTGCCCCAAGCAAGAAGTTTACTTTTGTTCACATTTGTCCCCTTAATTTGAGAGTGTTTTTATTACACTTTTATTTGAAATGAGCTCCTGCCCTGTTATTATGCCACTTTATGTGGCTTGTCATTGTAGTAATCAATTTTATATTTCCTTCACGCTAGTTCGACATTCTGCTCTTGACGACACTTTCTCATATTTACTAGGGTTCTTGTCATACAAAGGAAAACGCTTCCTCTATTTGTCTTCTAAATTTTTCTTTTCCCTTGTTAGTAATTTTGCTATCTCTGTATCAATGTTCTGGCTGGTTGCAATTACAAGTTTTCCCAGCTGGGAGCTTGTAGCATTTTCTCAGTCTCTGCGCCACACTGATCTATTCTGATATGAGTTTCTGTTGTCTCACCTTCGTGTTCTGCATTTTTACCATGCTTTACTGAAAAAACAACTGTCTAAATTTCGGAGGATAGACATTTCTTCATTGTGTATATCACCAGATGCACAGTTTAAGGCTAAAATACTCTACAAGCTGCCTATTGATTCTGAAATATTAGGTGTAAAAATGTCAAAGGCAAAGTCACTTAAATTTAAATACTGATTGAGAAACTAATTGTTCCAAACTATGGCCACCAATATTAAAATATACTCTTATTTTTTGCCAGATAATTCATGGGAGGTGCGGAATGTACAAGCACATGAATCAGTGTGCCTGAATCTTCCTCTGGGACCAGTTTTCAAAGTTTTCAGCAGTTTATTCTGTTTTCTTACTCTATGTTGGACAAAAGAAAGAACATTTTGTTGTTAGTGGAACTGTTACAGAAATAGAGTATTTCTCAAACTTTGAGTCAGTTTCACCCTGCAGCTCTTGAACTAACAATTTGAGCTAATAGGCTTTAATGAGAATTATAAAATTGTCCTGAATGTGAAGAAGAAATGTCCTGTCCTTTATCTAATCAATGCCAAGGAAAGACTTAAACACCAAGAAGAAAGCACTGAAGGGTATCCAGAGCCATGGAACACAGATCTTCACGTGATCTGCTTTCTGGAGGTACAAGATCTAAAGGCTCCAGAGAGAGGTTTTAAGTGTGCCCAGGAGAAACAAGCTTAACCACTATGCCATCATCAGGGTCCTTCTGACCACAGAGGCAGCACGAAGAACACAGAGGACAATGACATACTTGTATTCCTTGTGGCTGTCCAGGGCAGCAAGTACAAGATCAAACTGGCTGTTGAAAAACTCTGACATTGATATGTCCCATTTAAGAAGTTCAAGCATGTTCAAATAGCATAGATCTTCCAATCAATGCTGTAAACATCCTTGGAATATGTTTATAAAAAGCAATGAAAATGTTCCTGTTGTTTCTCAAAACTTGTTCTTTTTAGGCATTCACAAATCGCATTCAAGGTATTCGTCAGCTTTATGAGGCTTTCACTTGACATTCTGTTCATTGAACTGGACATACTTTTACTAATACTGAAGCTTTTGTAATAATTTTAGAATTTAAGAACAACAGTTCTACCATGTGTCTGTCTATCTATTAATCTAATACCTATGGCCTAGCCAATATATTTTTCTGTCTGTCTATCTATCTATCTATCTATCTATCTATCTATCTATCTATCTATCTATCTATCTATAATTTACTTATCATCTATCCATCAATTGTATCTGTCTGGCCCCCTATCTATCTAATGTATCTATCTATCTATCTATTAATCATCTATCTACATCCTTTTATTTTAAATAGTTAATGTTTTACCTATTTTTCACATTGGAAAAGAATCAAATATTTTCATAATGCTTTGTTATTTTTCTGTTTCTTTTTAGATTAATTAATTGGCTTATTTATTTATTTATTTATTTATCTTTGTTTTTTTACATTTTTTTATTCTGTATTCTTTGTTTACATTCCAAAGGCTTTCTTTCCCCTTTCCCAGTTTCCCCCAACATATGTCCCATAAGTCCTCTGTCCCCCAACTATTCCCCAATCAACTCCCCCATTTCTCTGTTCTGGTACTCTCCTACTAATCTAGATCCAATCTTTTCAGGTCCAGGGTCCTCTCCTTTCTTCTTGGGAATCCTTTGACTTGCTAATTGAGCCTTGAGTATTTAGGGCTTCTGGGCTCATTAATATCCACTTATCAGTGATTGCATTTCATGTGTATTCTTTTGTGACTGGGTTAATTTGCTTAGGATGATATTTTCCAGATATAACCATTTGCCTACAAATTGCATGAATTCATTATTTTTAATTGCTGAGTAGTATTCCATTGTGTATATATATACCACATTTTCTGTATCCATTCCTCCTTTGAGGGATATCTGGGCTCCTTCCAACTTCTGGCTATTATAAACAAGGCTGCTATGAACATAGTGGAGCATGTGTCCTTATTGTATACCAGGGAATCCTCTGGGTATATGCCCAGGAGTGGTATGCCAGGGTCCTCTGGAAGTATCATGCCCAATTTTCTGAGGAACTGCCAGACTGATTTCCAGAGCGGTTGTACCATCTTGCAATCCCACCAACAGTGGAGGAGTGTTCCTCTTTCTCCACATCCTCGCCAGCACCTGTTGTCTCTTGAGTTTTTTTTATTCTATATCCTTTCTTTACATTCCAAAGGCTTTCCCCTTTCCCAGTCCCCCCACCACCATATGTCCCATAAGTCCTCTCCCTCCCAACTATTCCCCAATCACCTCCCCACCCCACCATTTCTCTGTTCTGGTACTCTTCTAAAAAACTGGATACAATCTCTTCAGGCCCAGGGTCCTCTCCTTTCTTCTTCTTGGGAATCCTTTGGCTTGCTAATTGTATATTAATGAGCCGAGAAGCCCTAAATACTCAAGGCATAATTAACAACTTTCTTGAGTTTTTAATCTTAGCCATTCTGATTGGTGTGAGGTAGAATCTCAGGTTTGTTTTGATTTGAATTTCCCTGATGACTAATGATGTTGAACATCTCTTAAGGTGTTTCTCAGCCTTCCGAATTTCTTCTGGTGAAAATTCTTTGTTTAGCTCTGTACCCCATTTTTTGATAGGGTTATTTGGTTCTTGGGGTCTATCTTCTTGAATTCTTTGTATATATTGGATATTAGCCCTCTGTCAGATGTGGGGTTGGTGAAGATCTTTTCCCAATTTGTTGGTTGCTGTTTTGTCCTTCTGACAATGTCCTTTGCCTTACTGAAACTGTAATTTTATGAGGTCCCATTTGTCAATTCTTGATCTTAGAGCATAAGCTATTGGTGTTCTGTTTAGGAACTTTCCCCCTGTGCCCATGTCCTCCAGGGTCTTCCCAAGTTTCTTTTCTAATAGTTTCAGTGTGTCTGGATTTATGTGGAGGTCCTTGACCCACTTGGAGTTGATCTTAGTACAAGGAGATAAGAGTGGGTAGATTCACATTCTTCTGCATGTTGACCTCCAGTTGAACCAGCACCATTTGTTGAAAAGGCTATCTTTTTTTTTCACTGGATGGTTGTAGCTCCTTTATCAAAGATCAAGTGACCATAAGTCTGTGGGTTCATTTCTGGGTCTTTGATCCTCTTCCATTGATTTACTTGCCTGTTGCTGTACAAATACCATGCAGCTTTTAACACAATTGCTCTGTAGTGCTGCTTTTGGTCAGGGTTATTGATTCCCCCAGAGTCCTTTTATTGTTGAGAATAGTTTTAGCTATCCTGAGTTTTTTATTGCTCCAGATGAATTTGAGAATTGCTCTTTCTAGATCTGTGAAGAATTGAGTTGGGATTTTGATGGGGATTGCATTGAATCTGTAGATTGCTTTTGGCAAGATGGCCATTTTTACTATATTGATCCTGCCAATCCAATAGCAAGAAATATTTTTCCATCTTCTGAGGTCTTCTTTGCTTTCTTTCTTCAAGGACTTGAAATTCCTGTCATACAGATCTTTCACTTATTTGGTTAGAGTCATGCCAAGGTACTTTATGTTGTTTGTGGCTATTGTGAAGGGTGTTATTTCCCTAACTTCTTTATCATCCTGATTGTCCTTTGAGTACAGGAAGGCTACTGATTTTCTTGAGTTGATTTTATAACCAGTTACTTTGCTGAAGTTGTTTATCAGCTGTAGAAGTTCTCTGGTGGAGTTTTGTGGGTCGCTTAAGTAAACTATCATATCATCTGCAAATAATGATAGTTTGACTTCTTCCTTTCCAATTTGTATCCCTTTGCCTTCCTTATGTTGTCTAATTGCTCTCTCTAGAACTTCAAGTACTATATTGAAAAGATATGTATAGAGAGGGCAGCCTTGCTTAGTCCCTGATTTAAGTGGGATTGCTTCAAGATTCTCTCCATTTAGTTTGATGTTGGCTACTGGTTTGCTGTAGATTGCTTTTACTATGTTTAGGTATGGGCCTTGAATTCCTGCTCTTTCCAAGACTTTTAGCATGAAAGGATGCTGAATTTTGTCGAATGCTTTTTCAGCATCTAATGAGATGACGATGTGGTTTTTTTTCTTTTAGTTTGTTTACGTAGTAGATTACATTGATGGATTTTCATGTATTGAAGCATCCCTGCATCCCTGGGATGAAGCCTACTTGATCATGGTGAGTGATCGTTTTGATGTGCTCTTGGATTCGTTGGCAAGAATTTTATTTAGTATTTTTGCGTCAATATTCATAAGGGAAATTGGCCTGTAGTTCTCTTTCTTTGTTCGATCTTTGTGTGGTTTTAGTATCAGTATAATTGTGGCTTTGAAGAACGAGTTGGGCAGTGTCCCTTCTGTTTCTATTTTGTGGAATAGTTTGAAGAATATTGTTATTAAGTCTTCTTTGAATGTCTGGTAGAATTCTGTACTAAAACCATCTGGTCCCATACTTTTTTTGGTTCGGAGGCTTTCTATAACCCCTTCTATTTCTTTAGGGGTTATGGGACTATTTAGCTGATCTAATTGATCCTGATTTAATTTTGGTATTTGGTATCTGTCTAGGAAATTGTCCATTTCCTCCAGATTCTCCCATTGTGTTGAGTATAGACCTTTGTAGTAGGATCTGATGTTCTTTTGAATTTCCTCAGTTTCTGTTATGTCCCCCTCTTCATTTCTAATTTTGTTAATTTGGATACTGTCTTTGTGTCCTTTGGTTAGTCTGGCTAAGGGTTTATCTATCTTGTTGAGTTTCTCAAAGGACCAGCTCCTGGTTTTGTTGATTCTTTGTATGGTTTCCTTGTTTCTACTTGATTGATTTCAGCCCCGAATTTGATGATTTCCTGTCTTCTACTCCCCCTGGGTGAATTAACTTCTTTTTCTTCCAGGGCTTTAAGGTGTGCCTTTAAGGTTTATTGTTTTTTATTCTAGTAAGCTGTTTCTGTCTTCAGACATACCAGAAGAGGGCATCCGTTGTTGTTACAAATGGTTGTGAGCCACCATGTAGTTGCTGGGAATTGAACAGCAGGACCTCTGGAAGAGCAGCCATTGCTCTTAACCACTGAGTCATATCTCCAGCCCTTATTTATTTATTTATTTATTTATTTATTTATTTATTTAATGTATGTGATTACACAGTCACTCTCTTCAGATACACCAGAAGGGGGCATCAGATCCTATTACTGATGGTTATGAGCCACCCTGTAGTTCAATTCTGGGAATTGAACTCAGGACCTCTGAAATAGCAGATGCTGAGCCACCTTTGCAACCCCTCCATTTTTTATTTCAAACACTTTTAATGTTCCTGTGTTCATTGACACACCTTATTAAAACCTTATTACCAACCCAGTGCATAGGGAAGTCTCTGTAAGACAGTTTCAAAGTTCTATGCCTCCTTTCTCAGCCATGATTTCAATCTTCTATGTCATAGTGTTAGGAACAGGAGCAGTATATGACAGCATGTTTAATTCGAAACTCAGACACAAATCTCACAGCTGAAGAGCAGAACAATATGAAAAAAATCACAAAACAAGCACCGTCTTTTCCAATTTCAATGCATACTCTCCTTGTAACATCTATCAATATGATCAGATAAGTGAAGAAATTATATGAAATTCATTTCCCTGAAAGGCCATCTACAGTAAATACAGCTGTGGATTTCAATTTAAATTAAAATTGATTGCATGCTTATTGGTTCTTCTAAGCATTGGAACTGGAAAATTAAAAATTCACAGGTAGTAATTTCGATTTGCTTCAGAGAGAAGATTCTTGATTTAGACACCCAGCAGGCTATCAATAGGTAAATATAATAGTGGAGAAATACAAATGTACTTTATTTGGAAGGTTATTACAATTGCATGGATAACACAGAAAGATTAAATTCTAGGCTTCTTAAGCATAAGCATCCTAAACTAATAGCTGTCTGTTCAAAACAGAGTGTTGAGATGAACATACTTCCAGTTTTTCTGAGAAACCCCACTCTGTATTTATTTTCTTTGTGTAGTTCTGTCCATATCCTAATTACTCAAGTTACATTGTGCTCTCATAGTTTCATTTCATAATAAGTTTTTACTCTGGCAGCAGAATCCAGGATAGGAGTCTGTTCTATTGATCTCTTTACCATGAGGTGCACGTTCCCAACCATCTACTAATATTAGACAATATTCAATTTAATTTATTTAAATTTAATGTACACATATTCTTGAGTAAAATTTAAGACACTGGAGAGTTATGATTATCATAGATTAAATTTAGTTTTATATTTTTTCTTTTTATATAAAAATTTATTTTCTATATTTTATTATTTATATTTTATATTTTATAAATATATAACATTATATATTATTATATTTCATATAATTAATGGGAAACAAATTAATTTAAAAGGGTTTCAACAAATATCTATTAATCACCATTTCTCCATACTTCTCTTTTAAACTGGGAGATCCAGGTGGTGGTGGCACATGCCTTTAACCCGAGCACTTGGGAGGCAGAATCAGGTACTTCTCTCAGTTTGAGAAGAGCCAAGTCTACAGATTAAGTTCCAGGAGAGCCAAAACTACACAGAGAAACCATGTCTCACAAAGAAAAACATAACAAAGCAAAGCAAAGCCAAACAAAACAAGACAACACTACAACATAACAATACAACACAACAAAACACCACAACATAACATAATACAAGAAAAACAAAATCTGGTCACTGAAAATGGAGTATAAAAGGGAAAAAAACATCATCTGCTTTGCACACATAAATAAGTGATAGCAAAATACTAAAAACAAAATATTACAGTTGAAAATGCACTTAGCATGCTGTAGGACTTCTCGATCCCAAGTAATAAAAGAAAAACAAGAAAAATAAATGTTACAGTAACATACATTTTATTACATATAATATGTGTATATATATGTACACACACATATATATTATATATATATATATATATATATATGAAAAACAAAAGTGAATATGTAATAATAAGCACTGCAGTCAATACATTTAGAATTCAGCATGCCAGACAGAAGAGGTGCACGCCTTTAATCCCAACACTTGGGAGGCAGAAGCAGGCAGATTTCTGAGTTCAAGGCCAGCCTGGTCTACAGAGTGAGTTCCAGGACAGCCAGGACTACACAGAGAAACCCTGTCTTGAAACAAACAAACAACAACAACAAAAAAGAATTCAGCTGATCTGTAACAAACTACTTTATTTTTGATTTAACAATAAAACCTAATCCCTTTTTAAGTGATTATGGCTTTTCTAAAGGTCATCCTCTTTTTATAACATAGCAAAGACACATAAAACACCTATTCGGTATTCTTATAAGTAGATTCCTAGTCTACCTTCTGAGGCATATTGAAGAAAAAATAAAACATTTGTGTTAGAATGGGGGATCACTTTATTGTATTTAGGAAAGAAACATACAACTTTAAATATATGCTAGTATAGCATTCTACTGTCAGTGAATAATTATGAGGTGCTAATGTAAACATGGCCTAAGGATTTTGATGTTACTGACATTTTACAATATATAGTTGTCAATCTCAATATGTTTCAGTGTTCTTGAGTCTAGGGCGGGAATGTCAATTTTTTTTCTTTTTACTACAGTGGAGATTAAAGTGCAGGCTCAAAACACAGAATGAACTCAAAACCTTTTTGTTTCTTTTTCCTTTTGAAAAATGTATTATTTTATTGATTTTTTCCCCAAACATTTATTGTGATCATATTCTTCCTCTCTCAACCAACTCCCACGGGATCCGCTTTTGTTGGTTTGTTTGTTTCGTCTTTTAGTTTTGGGTTTTTTAGTTTTTTTGGTTTGTTTGTTTTTTCTTCATTTGTTTGAGAGAACATGAACTCCAATTTTTAAACCACTGTTTCCTGTTCTATGAAAATGAATATAATATCTGACATTATATTTTTCTTTATATATATATATCACCACTCCCAGCATGAAATATCTTTTCATAATGCTCATACTGCATTAATTTTTAGCATACCATTCATGAACTTCTGCTCTTTCTGAGTTAACTCTTATTTTTTTATTTAATTAAAGATATTAATTTTCACTAAATATTAATGACCCCTCATGACTAACCCTGAAGCATGCAAATTTTTGTTGTGTGAATCTTTTAAGTGGTATAACTATTACACTCATCTGCTAATAAAATAATATAAATTAAACAGTTAATAATGTGAGACTATCAAATCATTGGCAGACAGTAATAAAGTGATCGAAATCCTTAATTTTTGGTCCTAGAAGTAATGAAATGTACCCTGTCTGACCAAGTTTGCTTCATGGTATTTGATTTATCATCAGAGTAGCCCTGTAAACAATGTGTTAATGTTTACTGAAGCTCACTGAAGGACATTAGTAATTGTAGGCCAAGTAGCTTGCACATGTCATGAAACTGAGTGCTCAAGACTGAAGCCCAGCTTTGCTGGTGGATGTTCCTGTTCCTTTCCTGACTGGCTTCTTCTTCTTGTGTTCCCCCAGCTTTCTCCTTGGTACCCCATTTCATTTATTTTTTTTCCCTCTGTTATTCTAGATTAGAAAAACATAAACTACATCCATGTCTTTTGCTCAAACAAATGCATATTCTTTCCATACAAATTACTGGTTTGGAAGATTATCATTTAGAAGCTGAAAAATAGCTCTATAATAAATACGATATGATATGATGTCATATAATATAATGCTGAGCACTTAAAGATTTATTTTACAGATAGAAAAATAATGTATAAAAGGCAAGTGCCTGAAACCTCACATCCAGTGGTAGAAGGAGTGGACAATCCAGCTCTCAGAATTTTGTAGGACCATACATATCCCATGATATGGGATGCTGGTTGAGTTACAGTTCTTAGAGATTTTAGTGACTGTCTGAAGTTAGCACTAGCTAGAAAGTCAATTACTGAAAAAAATATCATTTCAGTTTCCTACAGTCCTTTGTTGAGAAATAAGTTCAGTGCTAGCATACACTTTGACCTTTCAATATTCTATTGAAAAATATAGCAGATGACACAAGTACCTCAATTTCCCTACTGCTTTTTATAAAATACTATGACAATTGAATATGACCCAGGGGTTTTCTTGCCATTATATGTCATCCTTTTTGATGACACTTGCATTCTCATGATTTAAGATGCTGGTCCTTCATTGTAAGGATAGATTTACACTTAATCTATCATTCAAAAATCTATTCTTAAGGAAGCTACAACTTCACAAGCAAAATATATTTAACTTGTGCCCTGTCTATATTATTTAACTATAAAGTGATGTTTGTATATCATGTATATTGTGAGTACCTGCATACATACCTGGTGTCTGTGTAAGCTAGAAAACAGCACCAGAGCCATTGGAACTCATGTTATAGGTAAATGTGTGTTATCACGTAGGGCACAAACTTGAGTCCTCAACAAGAAAACGAAGTGCCTGTTTAATCCCTGAGACATTTCCCAGACCCATTTCAAGTGTGTTTCAATAAAAATCTTATAGTTAAATTTTTAGCTTCCAGAGATATAACCTATCACTTCCATTGACTTGCCTTTGTTGCCATGAAAATTCCCATTTCTCCTATTTCATGTCATCCATATGTACTCCATTCTCATGCATCTCACAAGTATTATCGGTGATGTTGCTTAGAGTGTTTATATTCATGTTGGATCCTATGTAGTAGTCAAGCTCCTAGGAGAGGAATTATCAATGAAGTCATGTGTCTATATTTATCAGACTGTGTTTTATATGTATCTTCAAAATAGTGATCTCTACTTTATACTCCAATATTATTACATAAATATTGCTAATTTTGTTTTGGCCATACTTGAAAACTCTGTATGCATTAGAAAGAACTGTGTCCTTTGAATTTTGCTAAATATTAGTAAACTACTGTAAACTTAATACTTTATCAATTATTTGCCTTCATTCTAGTTTTAAATATGTTTATAATTTTACCTGAATTTCATCATTCTTACATTAAATATACTTTTTAATTAATGAATTAACTTTTAGCATTCTAGAAACTAACCTCTTGATTTTGTTGTTTAGTTTTCATCTTTCAAAATACAGTTTGTTTCCTTGAGTTTAGTGTTTTAGATAAACAGAAACTATTTATTTTTCACAAAATCTGACGCTGGATTTATAGTTATTTCTGAAGATTTCAACAAGCTTAATGCAAACCTAAATCTAGTCCTACCTAAGAATAATGCATAATCTGCATTGTTGAGCCATTCTCCAGACTCTCTTATTTTCAGTATTCCAGGGTTTTATGTTTTATCTGCAGAATTTCCATTTAAGGTATTAAAGATCTCTCACTAATTTGTTTTCCAAAATGGATATTGTCTGTCACTAAATCTGTATATTTATAGCAATAAGCATATTGGCAGATGAAGGTTCTGTAGAAAACCATTTATCTTTATATTAATTTACCAGGTATGTCATTTATTAGTATGATCTTTATTAGGCATATAGGAAGTTCAATAAATATGTTAGAAATTCTACCTTCAAATGTTGTCAGCTATGAACATAAAGATAATTATTTATTACTTGAGATAAATTTTATTACCAAAAATAGTTTCTTGGGCCTGGAAAAAACATCTTAACAGTTAACTGCTGCTTGTGCACAGGACTTGATTTCATTTACTAACACACATGGCAGCTCACAAGTGGGAGTAACTTCAATAGTAAGATATCTTATGTTCTCTACTTACCTCTACAGGGTACCAGGTACTCACAAAATATAAACATACAATATAAGTGTACAAGAAGGGACTACACACACACACACAGAAAGAGAGAGAGAGAGAGAGAGAGAGAGAGAGAGAGAGAATAAACCCTTAAAAGGAAATAATTTCTTTTTTTAAATTTTTTATTGGATATATTCTATATTTACATTTCACTTCCCTTTTTCTGGTTCCCCATCCCCCAAAGGTCCCACATGCCCTTTTCCCTCGCGCTGCTCCCTCATCCACCCCTTCCCACTTCCCTGTTCTGGTATTCCCCTACACTGATGTTTTGATCCTCTCCAGCACCAGTGTCCACTCCTTCCTTCTTGTCAGATATCATTTGATATGTGGATTCTTTTACTATTTATCCTTACCTTGGTTTTGATTTAATTTATAAAGTATTTGGTTGAGAAATGGCTCAGAGTGGCACTTGATGCCAATTCTTACCACTGAGGTTAAACCCCAATGATTTACAATGTTGGAAGACAACAAGGGAATGCCAGAAGTTGTCCTTTACATCTTTGGCATGACTTGTGTACTTCCACTCACACTAAATAAATAATAAATAAACACTGTAAACATTCTTAGTTGCTTTTTTGTAAACTATTGCATAAAGGAAAAAAGTCATCAGTCATGAATATAAGAAACTCAAAACATCATATATTATTTCCCCGAGAGGCAGGAAGCATCGTAAAGCTTGCCAAAATCTTTCCCACACAGGTTGATCCTTTGGACTCCATTCAAGGAATGTTGATGGGTGGGATAGTTAATGTAAGAAGACAACTTTAAAAGACCAAGCAAGCCATATTTTATCCGCAAAATCCAAGTAAGCTAGAGATGAAAGTCAAGCTAAAAGACATAACAGATAAGATCAAGGTTTAAATAGATAAGGGTGAAATATGTTCTTGAATATTGAAAGGGTTGAGCAATGCAGATCTTCCCACATAATCCAAAACAGCTTTCTCAGTGAAGAGGCCTCTAAATACTTTTACCTATGTCATAGGAATAAAAGTGCTCAGCACAGCTCTGACTTATCTTCCATCAGGACATACTCAGTGCCATCAGTCTGGTCAATTAATTCAGTGCTGGTCAAGTTTATAAAACTCAGGAAGATAAAAGCAACTATGTACATTTGACAGCAATCCACTGGGTCCGAAAATTGCTAGAGTATTTTGTCCTTGTTTATTTGACTATCATTTAGAAATATTTCATCTCTTTGAAAACTTTCTTCTCTTAACCAAGACTTCACATTTCCTCTGCTTTTGTTAACTATCAAATTGGAGATAGATGTAATTAGTAAAATATACTTTTCTGACTAGAGTTTTTTCTATAAGTAGCTTCTTATAGCCAGGAGGACTATCTATGAACATTGTCAGCCCCAAGATTAGAATGTTCATGCAACATCAGCATGAATGAAGCATACACAGAACCTACTCAAAGAGTACTATACCTTAAAAGTATCTCCTATTTGCCAGATGGAATTGTCATTTTAGAGACTTGCTGCTAGATAATCTCACTCCTTCTAGTTCTTCTAGAACTCTGGCTAGGTAGTTTGATTCAGCTGCCATGATTCAAAATTCCTCTCCAAACTCACTTCTCTAAGCTTCTGTCAGGCCTCGTACAAACTTTGGCAATATGTTCTAATCCATTATGGTTTATTTTCATTCTCTTTTTGTTTTCACCTGTATCACTCTTGTTCTCTCTGCCACCTGACTCTGTAAAACTGTCCCATATACACCCATCTCTCTCTGTGTTGCTCTCTTAAGTCACCTCTTTCCTCTCTGTTCTGGTGAGAGTTGGGTATATCCTATCTCTGATTCATGCTCTCAAATCTTCCTCTGATTCATCACTTTGTCTGCCCCTCATTTAGATATCACATTCAAACATAGTTGCTTCTTTCTACAAACTAAACTAACTTTCATTGTTATGGATTTAAGGGCTTTCCAGCAGGATCAAACAGACCTAGGTCTTTAAATATAATCCCCCCGAAGAGTATCCATGTTGCTGGGTTAAAATTTCTATATAGTGTACTTCAGAACCTAGAGACCCATAACCAGAATGCCTGTATCTGAGGACTAGCTCTCTTTGTATCAAAAATCATTCTGCAAGCTTACAAAGGAGGGAACACCCCTATCAAGTTATGATGTGAATAAATCAAATCAACGAGCAGCATGGCACAATAACCATAGGGATGCATAACTGGACTGCAATTTTTACAAGGCATGCATAATGCAATTATAACCAGTAGTTATATAACTGGACTTAAGGCCCACTGTACTAGGGCAAAAAAAAAAAAAGCCTGAACCTAGAAAGCCAGCGAGGTGATCATGAAATCCTGGCTGTTACTCAGAATATATAACTTAATTTATTAAACGTGCACAGTCCTTATATAACCATTTGTCCTTGTATCCACAGATAAGTATAGTTTTCACACCCTCATCAAGAAAATTTCTTTTTGCAAATTGAATCCATTACAAACTATGACCAAATTGCATAGATATAGAACCTAGTCCCAATGATTGCATCTATAAAATACTTCTACATCTAAGGCATGGAAAACAATTGGAGAAGAGGGACCAGAAAGAGTGTACTCTGTGGCTTCCCACATTAATTAACAATCAAGTCATTTTCCTATAGACCAAATTGATCTAAGCAAGTCCTTATTAAGACTCTCTTTCTGGGGGATTTTAGGTTGTCACATGACAGCTAAACCAGCACAATTCATCCCATGTCAACTTAGCACACAAACATGTCACTTTAGGCAATAACTAACCATTTCTTGTCCCCAAATATCATAGCAATATCTTAATATAAAATATAATCCAACTCCGAAAAGGCCCCCTAAAGTCTTCAAAAATTCCAACATGTTAATTGATATAGCCCACTGTGAGAGGCGTCATTCCCTGGGTACAAAAGTCCTAAACTGTATGAATGGACATATCAAGCATGCATGTATTAATTTCACTCACCCCTTGACTCTGTATGTGATATGACTAGCTGCTTGAGTTCCTGCCTTGACTTAAACGTAATAATGAGCTATAACCTGGAATTATAAGCCAAATAAGCCATTTTGTCCTCTAAAAAAAGAAAGAAAAGGAAAAAAAAGAAAGAAAGTATGCATTGGAAGATCACAGGGTTGCCTGTGAGATTGTACCTCCTATCAATATCAGGAGGTACAATTATAGATGCTAACCAACATGACAATCAAAAATGAATTGAATAAGGTGACATTCATAGGAATAGAACTGCTAGTCAAAAAAAAAAAACCAAACCAAAACAACAACAACAACAACAAAAAGACCCTTATACAATCAATTGAGGAATGCTTGAAAAAGGAAATAGTTTCCAGAAGGATGAGCTGAGCCCTGAAAATGTACATACAAGTAACATGTACCTAATCAGATATATTTATGGGCATATATGTTAATACATGTGCATATATAAATGAATATAATTAATGAAAAATGAGGCCATGAATTAGAAAGATATAAAGAAGGGATATAAGGAAGATGTAAATATGGAAAGAAAAGGGATAAATATAATTACATTATAATTAAAAAAGTAAAGATAAAGGAAAAGAAAATAGATAATATAATTGGTTATAGCAGTTTATAAAACTTGTTTTTTTCTAATAACAGAATATTGTAGAATAGTGGACAGACATTTAATTTCAACCCTAAAACTATATTCCTACTGACATTTATCCATGCTCCTTTAAAGACATAATGCCTTCGTTTACCAAGTATTTGTGGGAATAGGATTTGAGGCAAACCAATGAGTAACCTGTGCCCACAATTTTACCTGGCATAAGGATTAATGTCACATGATTGATATGAATATAGTTGATATGTACAGTTGTACAAAGAAGAAAATGATGGTGATTTAGAGAATAGTTCTCAAATGTCCTAAAGTAAGGCATCAAAAATTTGCTTTTTATAAAATAAAGATACTTAAAACTAATAAATTGTACATATTGTACATAAAAAAACTTAGAGAATTATTTTAGAGCAAAATGTGATCTGGTTTGCTTTAAGACTATAGCAGAGAGGAAAAGATGTTAGTGTGAGCCAGCTGATAATACCTAGATCTCACAGATCCAGCATTATCTGGCTTCTCTTCTTTAGTAGTGCAGAGTCTTAGTAGGATAAACAGTCTGAGAACAGAAAGCAGAACAATGTTATACTGGCTTGATTTGTGTGTCACCTTGACACAAGCTAGAGACAAAAGAAAGGAAGGAACCTCAGTTGAGAACATACTCTCATGAGTTCCAGAAGAGAATCCTTTACTCCCTGTTAGTGTCTATTTTATAATTTTTTCCCAGTTTTCCTCTTATCTCAGCTTGCTCTCAAATAATTGATACTACTATTATATCTATTTAACAAGCTTTAAGGACACAAAAACTGAGCAGTATTATTCTATTTTAACCTCCTAAAATAATCTGGCTACTTCCCAATAAAATCTCAGGAATACTTGAATTTTATTACTAAACTGACTCTCTGGGCTGTAGGTCTTGTCTTATGATGTCTCCTGAATTCTCTCCCTATGGTAAATCCCCACTTTTTCCTCCCAACTCAATCTTCTGGCTTGGAGAAAGGCCAGCCCTATACTTTCCTCTGACCAGTCATTGTCTGATCAGCTTCTTTAATGACCAGTCATGGAATAATTGTGGAGCAATGTTTTCCAACCAGATATGAGGGTACAGAAATCATCATTTGAATAATACAAGTATAGTTATTAAACATTGCACAATAAAATTATGCCCACATCTCTCCAACTTGCTTTATTGGTTGTGGTGTTTTGCTGAAGCATTTAAAACCCTAAGATAGATTGGTACCAGCATATGGGGCATTGCTGTAATTGGCCTGACTATGTTTTTGGGTGGACTGTGGAATAACTTTGGGAGTGTCATATAGAAGAACGATGGAGGGTTAGGAGCTCTGTGGGAAGATTCATAGAAACTTGGAAGATATGAATCTTGAGAGCCATTTAGTAGAATAATACTCCTCAGTTGTTGTGTCCTTAAAGCTTCTTAGATATAATCGTTCATTATCAATTATTTGAGAGCAAGCTGAGATAATGGAAAACTGAAAAAAAAAACACATCAGGAGATGTATACCTGGCTTGTGATATTTGAGAAGAAAGATTACAGACTCTATTAAGACCATTTGCTATTTTAATTTAAGATTCCTTGGTTCTAGGTAGCTGGTGCTGAAGAATAAGCTGTATTTAATAAGACACAAGAACTCCTAAAGCTGTTGAGCTGAAGCTAAAAACAAGAGTGATTGAGAAGCCAGCATCACTGAAATGAAATCTTCTGTGAACTGCTTTCTTCTCAGAAAAGTGAGCACGAAGAAGCTTTGTTCCAGAGATATCCATGATTTTACCTCATTCTGGAAGCCAGATTGATAATGTGTTAAGTGTCACCCAGGAAGGACTGGTTTTGAAGGCATGGAGGGATCATGGAGAGCAGCTGAGGCTTTGCGCTGTGAAAGGTCAGGAAAGGCCATTGGTGAAGGTCAAGTATCAGTGGCCGTTCTTCAACTTCCAGGACTGAAGGAGTTAGGCAAAGAAGTTGAGGCTTTCAGCCTCAAGAAGCCTATGAGAGGCTACTGATGCAAGGGCAGCTTAGTTGGAGTTTGGAGATGCCAGTGACATGGCATGACCACCAAGAACAATAGCAGCAGTGGAGTGGGACAAGCTGGAGACTCAAAGACAAGCCATGTGCTAAAGAGGGCAGAGATGGAGAAGTGATTCAAGCCCTTTGGAGAGTCCAGAAGATCATGAGTAGATCCCAGACATTGAGTGGTTGGTTTTTCATTTTGTTTGCTTTGATATGACTGTGCCCTGATTTTTTAGTTTGAAGTAAGAAAGTTTATTTGGAACCCACACTTGAGGGACTTTAAAATTTAAAAGATGTTCTATTTTTAAAGAGATTGAATATTTTAGATAGACTGAAATTTTAATGTGTATGAATTTGTAAAGACTGTGAACTTTTAACAGTATTTATGTTTTTAAGGAGATATTTGGGAATAAATAAGGAAGGAAAGACGGTGCCTTTATGGTGATGTGTTTGTGTGTCAAGTTAACAAGGAGTCAGTTGTACTGGCTGGTGTTTGTGTGTGAACTTGACACAAGTTTGAGTAATCAGAGAGGAAAGGACCACAGTTGAGGAAATGCCTCCATGAGATTCAGCTGTAAGGCATTTTTGCAATTAGTGATCGATGGCAGAGGGTTGACAGTTCTTGGTTCTATCAGAAGGTAGGTCTAGCAAGTCATGATGAGAAATCCAGAAAGCAGCACCCATCTAAGGCCTCTTCATCAGCACTTGCCTCCAGGTTTCTGGCCTGCCTGAGTTCATGTCTAAAATTCCTGCAATGAAAATATAAGCTGAATTAAACCTTTTCATCTTCAACTTGCTTTTTGGTAATGGTGTTTTGTTGCAGTAATAAAAAGCTTAATTAAGAAAGTGTTAATTGGCCCAAGTTATGGATTAGATCCTTGGCCTTGACCTCATTTGTACCATACTCTGAGAAGTGACAACACTTAACCAAAACTATCTATGAGTAGAGACATTTATCCTTCCTTTCTTGTACATTCATTTAAAAACCTATGCAAAGACAGGTTCTAATAACATTACTTATTGAAAAACATTGAATGGTGCACTTATATACTGTTTTAACATTCCTTTTTATATCACAACACTTTTGATTATTTAAGAATAGAGTTACTAAGATCAACTCCAAGTGGATCAAGGACCTCCACATAAAACCAGACACACTGAAACTATTAGAAAAGAAACTTGGGAAGACCCTAGAGGACTTGGGCACAGGGGAAAAGTTCCTGAACAGAACACCAATAGCTTACGCACTAAGATCAAGAATCGACAAATGGGACCTCATAAAATTACAAAGTTTCTGCAAAGCAAAGGACACTGTCAGAAGGACAAAATGGCAACCAACAAAGTGGGAAAAGATCTTCACCAACCCCCCATCGGACAGAGGGCTAATATCCAATATATACAAAGAACTTAAGAAGTTAGACCCCAAAGAACCAAATAACCCTATCAAAAAATGGGGCACAGAACTAAACAAAGAATTTTCACCAGAAGAAATTCGGATGGCCGAGAAACACCTTAAAAGATGTTCAACATCATTAGTCATCAGGGAAATGCAGATCAAAACAACCCTGAGATTCCACCTCACACCAGTCAGAATGGCTAAGATTAAAAACTCAAGAGACAACAAGTGCTGGCAAGGATGTGGAGAAAGAGGAACACTCCTCCACTGTTGGTGGGATTGCAAAATGGTAAAACTGCACTGGAAATCAGTGTGGCGGTTCCTCAGAAAATTGGGCATGTCACTTCCAGAGGACCCTGGCATACCACTCCTGGGCTTATACCCAGAGGATTCCCCTGCATACAATAAAGACACATGCTCCACTATGTTTATAGCAGCCTTGTTTATAATAGCCAGAAATTGGAAGGAGCCCAAATATCCCTCAAAGGAGGAATGGATACAGAAAATGTGGTATATTTATACAATGGAATACTACTTAGCAATTAAAAATAATGAATTCATGCAATTTGTAGGTAAATGGTTAGACCTGGAAAATATCATCCTGAGTGAGTTAACCCAATCACAAAAGAATACACATGAAATGCAATCACTGATAAGTGGATATTAATGAGCCCAGAAGCCCTAAATACTCAAGACTCAAATAGCAAGTCAAATGATTCCCAAGAAGAAGAAAGGAGAGGACCCTGGGCCTGTAAAGATTGCATCCAGTTTAGTACAGAAACCGAGGGGGGAGGGGGAATGATTGGCGAATAGTTGGGGGGAGAGGAACTATGTGAAGTATGGTGGGTGGGAACTGGGAAAGGGGAAAGCCTTTGGAATGTAAACATAGAATATAGAAAATAAAAATTTAAAAAAATGTAAGAAAAAAAAGAAATAAAAAAAAAACCACATTTTCTGTAAAAAAAAAAAAAAGAATAGAGTTATATAGTCTCTTAATCATATTCAGTCTTCACTCCTTCCCCATTCTTAAATGCATGAATTAAAGGGAGGATGATTGCAAATGTATATGCGTATTAGAGATCAGAGCTGATAAATTAAACATATTGAAAACTTTAGAGAATAATTTTATTAAAATGTTGGGGAAGTGCTCTTATTCATGCCCTTTTGACGTCAGATAGTATAGTTCTCCTCACACATTAAAAGTGGTATATTTTTTGAAATCCATCTAGAATAACATGTCTTTAAGAAGAAAACTGTTACATGATGCTTCCGGAGGACCCAGCCATACCACTCCTAGTCATATACCCAGAAGATTTCCCAGACAATAAGGATACATGCTCCATTATGTTCATAGTAGCCTTATTTATAATAGCCAGAAGCTGGAAAGAACCCACATGTCCCTCAAAAGAGGAATGGATACAAAAAATGTGGTATATATGCACAATGGAGTACTGTTTAGCCATTAGAAACAATGAATTCATGAAATTCTTAGAGAAATGGATGGAGCTGGAGAACATCATACTAAGTGAGGTAACCCAGTCTCAAAAGAATACCCATAGTATGCACTCATTGATAAGTGGATATTAGCCTAGACTTCTGGGACACCAAAGACACAATCCACATATCAAATGATATCCGACAAGAAGGAAGGAGTGGACACTGGTGCTGGAAAGAATCAAAACATCAGTGTAGGGGAATACCAGAACAGAGAAGTGAGAAGGGGTGGATGGGGGAACAGGGGGAGAGAAAAGGGCATGTGGGACCTTTGGGGGATGGGGAACAAGAAAAAGCGAAATGAAATGTAAATATAGAATATATCCAATAAAAAAATTAAAAAAACACCAAGTACCCTAAAATAGAATAATATGACTTCCTTCATATTTATGAAGGACTCCTGAACACCAATGCACTCAACTCCATTATCAAATGACCCAGAGTAGTAGGTTGAATCAGTAATCATATACCCATTTGTGCTAATTCCAAGAATCATACCTATCCATCAAAGATTAACACTGCCTTAAGATGAAAGAATTATTTTGAAATAAAGCAGAACCATGATGCAACCAGGACACTGAGATATTATCTGACATGCAGTGGAGCTGTATCATGATTTCACATTCCCAAACAATGTCTGAGGTAACTGCAGACACCTATAGCTTGTCATAGGCTTTTCCTGATCATCTCCTCTAAGATGCCTGTTCTTTACCTCTCTCAAGTATCTTTAATGGAGTCAACCTCTGCCTTAGATCATCATCATTAATTTATTTGCACACAGTGCTGTCCAACATCCAGATTTGTCTGCCATAACAGAATTGTCATCTTATTTACATATAAAGAAGATCAAATATAAATCATAGGGCAGTAATTTTGTCTTATAACAATAATAAAACACAAAGATGAACTGAATTATGACACATATGCCATAAAACAGGTTTCATAAACCTTCAAGATCTGATCTAGATTCAGTATGGTCTAAAGTTATATGCATTGTAGTCTAATACAGTATATTTAGAAAATTGGTTTTACAGATTACATTACAAACAGTGAAACCTGTTGTTTTTTTTTTTTTTTAATGTCTACAATGTATCTCATTTTCAGGGAGGATTGCAATATGTAGAAGAATTAAAAGAAAGGGTCAATGTGGTAGTCATGACATATCATTCATCTCCGATAAAACATGCAAAAACATTTTTCCGAGGTCAGGGGTTAGATCCAGCTGACCAGGCAGTTATGGAATCTGAATTTTATAAGATGCCCAAAAGAAAACTCATTTAGTCCTTTAAATGACAGTAGTGTTGTGGGCATAAAACCACTCTATTCTCTGGAGTGAACATTTAGTTCTCTTTCTCATTTCTAATGGCAATTCTTTAAGTAGCTTAAAATGAACACATTTTACAACCATAAATAATGGCATATATAAAGTAAATATAAACAGAACCATAATGAATAAATAAAACCTCAAAATCTGTCTTTTAAGATACCCTTTGAGATTAAGGAAATGACAGGTTTTTAATGTAATGTAGGGGAAGTTCTGTGTGCTAAATTCTCATTTAAGATGGACACATTTTTCTTTTGAAATTGTAAGGACAATTCCTTAAGCATACCTATACCAAAGAATGCTCACTTTTTGATAAAGACTGGATGCAAGCCCTGACTCTCATGATAATTACCTTTAAGTGTGTTTTGCTGATGGTTCAGTGCTAACAAGGAATAGATATTAGATATAGATTATAGGTCCAGTGTACCCTGATCTTGGAGAGGCTGATCTTATTTCACTGTTAGTTTTACATTTGTATCAATTTAGCTTCAAATTTGCTTGCAATATTATTAATCTGTTTTTTATTATTTGTCCATATATTTGTTCATTTTCCAGTCTTTGGGGATAGTAACAAAGGTTTGCTACTTAATAGAAAGGAGTATTTTACATATTACTTGTTAAAAAACTAATTTAACTTTTATTATACTTCTCTGAAAATTTAGATCCAAAATCATATTTTGACTATATTAAGTAATATTTAGATGATTTCTTTGGGGATTATAAAGTATGTGAAAGCAATGTATTTGAAACACTCGGCATTTATGCAAATATACATTTATAGTTACAACTTCTATGCTTAAATTAGCATATAATAACTACATTGTCTCTTGCAAATCATAGCTCTTCTGTACTTAGTGATAAAATTACAGTGAAAAAAGTTTGTTGAGACATCAATCATCTCTACTTTAAAGGTTTTTTATGCCTTCTAGTTTGTACTCTTACATTTCTACAAAAAACTCACAAGTTTTGCACTCTATTAGTACAGTAATAACAATGACAAACCACATAAGTATGTATTGCTATTTAACAGACTGTTAATCATATATATCTACTTGATTTAACTCTCGTGACAAAATTCTTTGAAAATTTATTATTTATATACTTGAAGGGAAGTATAAAGAATAATACATATATCCGTGCTTATATATTCCTATGCCACAATTTCTCATTGTCGAGTCATTTATGTTTGTCTAATGACAAAAAAGAGTGAGCCAAATATTTAGGATAATTGCTATGTGTTTGCCTGAATTATGACATTGGGTTTGTGTGTGTGGAGGGATGGGTAGGTGGGTGTTACAAAGGAGATTAGATATGTTTCATTGAATAGATGAAAATCCTTGGTAGTGCAATATAAAGTGATATTTCAAAGACTTTCTAAGTAAGTTTGCATAATCTCACTTAGCTGGAATTTATCCCATAAATCAATATAGATAAAATACTTTAATTATATGGTAATATTTATAATTGAGAGACCAATTCAAGAGTTTTGCAAGTTTAACAACCACATGGTGAGAACCTGATTCTCGCTCTAGTCTCCAAATAAAAGAACTAAAATTCTTAATTTATATGTAGCTTAAATCATAACAAATGTCTTATATTTGTAGTTTTTATTCTATGTAGGAAGCAGGTGAAAAATTTAAGAGGGGAAACTTGGTTTGAGTTGTCTGCTTACATATTCAATAAATATGAAACCCTAATCCCAACTTTGCCATGTTTCTTGGTTTAAAATATGAGTGTGTAATTTGCTTATGATCATTATATATATATATATATATATATATATATATATATATATGTATATATATATATATATACATATATATATATATATATATATATATTGCAAACAACAAGCCTTTAATGGTCAAGGAGGATATGGGTGCTTCTCAAATGAGACAACTTATTTTTCTCACTATGTTAAATATGAAGTGAAATTCTTGGAATAATGTATGTATTTTATATTTGTCATCATTCACATAGTAGTTATCCAGATTGATTACTTTTTCTTCTATATAGTTCTTAAGTAAACTTCCCTTTTACCCCTGGGCACATACTTATTATAAAATTTTCCAGTTTTACCTAGATGCTTTATTTCATAACAAACACTATGTATCATTTTAAATGAAATAAAAACAACTATTGTATAAAAATAAATTGAACGCATTATTTCTAAATATTAAAATTTTAAGATTTTAGGAGCTTAATTAAAATCTTTGGAATCATAAACAATATTTTAAAAATAATACGAAGCAGCTGCCATCTTGCCTGCAGCTTCCTATCCAGCCGGTGGTGGGGAAGCCTGACCCAGCCAGCTTGCCAGGTGCTCAGACCCAGCCAGCGCGGAACCAGCCTCCCATCTAGCCAGTGGCGGGGAAGCCGGACCCAGCCAGCTTCCCAGCAGCTTGGGACCAGCAAGGGGAACCAGATAACTGAGATATCCCAACTTTAAGACCCCTGGGGAAACAGGATAACAGACAGCAAACCCTGAGCAGGAGCAGTGCAGAGCAGCCGCCCAAACAGGCAGAACCAAGTACCTGGGATATCCTGAGTTTAAGACCTCCGGGGACTCAGGCCACCTGTCAGCAATCTGTGAGCAGGAGCCCTGCAGAATAGTGGTTCAGGTATCCCAGTCGCTGGGAAATAGCCTTACGACCCCACAGAAGGGTCAAGCACCAGCTAGTATCTACAGGACCAACTAACACCAGAGTTAACCAGATGGCAAAAGGCAAATGTAAGATCGCTACTAACAGAAATCAAGGCAGTATGGCGGCATCCGAACCCAGTTCCCCGACAGCAATAAATCTTGGATACCCCGAAACACCAGAAAACAAGACTCAGATCTAAAATCACTGGTCAGGATGCTGATAGAGGAACACTTAGATAAACCTCTTAAAGTAATACATGAGAAAATAGATCAAAAGCTAGAAGCCATTACAAGGCAAACACAATTAAATCCCAGGTACCTCAACACACCAGAAAAACAAGATTCAGATCTAAAATCACTGGTAAAGATGCAGATTGAGGAACACTTAGATAAATTTCTTAAAGTAATAGAGGAGAAAATAGATCAAAAGCTAGAAGCCCATACAAGGCAGACACAAAAATCACTTAAAGAAATCCAGGAGAATATAGAGCAAAAAATGAATCCCAATAAGGGGAAGAAACAAAAATCAATTAAAGAAATACAAGAGAACATGGGTCAACGAGTAGAAGTCATAAAAGAGGAAACACAAAAATCCCTTAAAGAATTACAGGAAAACACAAACAAGCAACTGAAAGATCTGAGCAAAACCATACAAAATCTAAAAACAGAAGTAGAAACAACTAAGCAATCTCAAAGGGAGACAATGTTGGAGATAGAAAACCTTGGGAAGAAATCAGGAGTCATAGATGCAAATATCAACAATAGAATACAAGAGATAGAAGACAGAATCTCAGATGCTGAAGATACCATAAGAACCATGGATTCAACAATTAAAGAAAATGCAAAATGCAAAAAGCTGGTAACCCAAAACATTCAGGAAATGCAGGACACAATGAGAAGACCAAACCTAAGGATTATAGGGATAGATGAGAATGAAGATCTACAACTTAAAGGGCCAGCAAATATCTTCTACAAAATTATGGAAGAAAAGTTCCCCAACCTAAAGAGAGAGATGCCCATGAATATACAAGAAGCCTATAGAACCCCAAATAGACTGGACCAGAACAGAAATACTTCCCGTCACATAATAATCAAAACCCCAAATGTACTAAACAAAGAAAGAATATTAAAGGCAGTAAGAGAAAAAGGCCAAGTAACATATAAAGGAAGACCTATCACAATTACACCAGACTTCTCACCTGAGACCATGAAAGCTAGAAGATCCTGGGTAGACCTCATGCAGACCCTAAGAGAACACAAACTTCAGCCAAAACTACTATACCTAGCAAAACTCTCAATTGCCATAGATGGGGAAACCAAGATATTCCACGACAAAACCAAATTTGCAAGATACTCATCTACAAACCCAGCCCTACAAAGAATAATAGGGGAAAAATACCAAGACAAGGGGGGAAACAACACCCCAGAAGAAACAAGATAGAAACCCCATCTCATCCAACCCAAAAGAAGAGAACCACTCAAATACAAATAATAATAATAATGCCCAAAATGTCAGGAAGTAATAATTACTATTCCTTAATATCTCTTAATATCAATGAACTCAATTCCCCAATCAAAAGACACAGACTAACAGACTGGATACAGAAACAGGACCCTACATTTTGCTGCATACAGGAAACACATCTCAGTGTCAAAGACAAACACCACCTTAGAGTAAAAGGCTGGAAGACAGTTTTACAAGCAAATGGTCCCAGGAAACAAGCCAGAGTAGCCATTCTAATATCAGATAAAATTGGCTTTCAACCTAAAGTCATCAAAAGAGACACAGAAGGTCACTTCCTGCTTGGCAAAGGGAAAATCCACCAAGAAGAATTCTCAATACTGAACATCTATGCGCCAAATGTAAGGGCAACCTCATTCATAAAAGAAACGTTACTAAAGCTTAAAGCACACATCGCACCTAACACAATGATTGTAGGTGACTTCAACACTCCACTCTCCTCAATGGACCGATCAGGAAAGCAGAAATTACACAGGGATGCAGTGAAACTAATTGAAGCTTTGGACCAATTGGATTTAACAGATATATATATATATATATATATATATATATATATATATATATATATATATATAACATTCCATCCTAAAGCAAAAGAGTATATCTTTTTCTCAGCACCGCACAGTACCTTCTCAAAAATTGATCATATAATTGGTCATAAGACAGACCTCAACAAATACAAGAAGACTGAACTAATCCCATGTCTCCTATCGGATCATTATGGAGTAAAAGTGGTCTTCAATAGCAAGAAGAACAACAGAAAACCCACATACACATGGAAACTGAACAATACTCTACTCAATGACACCTTGGTCAAGGAAGAAATAAAGAAAGAAATCAAAGACTTTTTAGACTTCAATGAAAATGAAGATACGACCTACCCAAATCTCTGGGACACAATGAAAGCAGTGCTAAGAGGAAAACTCATAGCCCTGAGTGCCTCCAAAAAGAAACTGGAGAGAGCATACACTAGCAACTTAACAGCACACCTGAAGGCCCTGGAACAAAAAGAAGCTAACTCACCCAGGAGGAGTAGAAGAGAGGAAATCATCAAACTAAGGGCTGAAACCAATCAAGTAGAAATAAAGAGAACCACACAAAGAATCAAAAAAACCAAGAGCTGGTTCTTCGAGAAAATCAACAAGATAGATAAACCCTTAGCTAGACTAACCAAAGGGCACAGAGATAGTATCCAAATTAACAAAATTAGAAATGAAAAGGGGGACATAACAACAGAAACAGAGGAAATTCAAAAGATCATCAGATCCTACTACAAAGGCCTATACTCAAAACAACGGGAGAATCTGGAGGAAATGGACAATTTCCTAGACAGATACCAAATACCAAAATTAAATCAGCATCAAGTAGATCAGCTAAACAGTTCCATAACCCTTACCCAGAGGATTCCCCTGCATGCAATAAGGACACATGCTCCACTATGTTTATAGCAGCCTTGTTTATAATCGCCAGAAATTGGAAGGAGCCCAAATATCCCTCAAAGGAGGAATGGATACAGAAAATGTGGTATATTTATACAATGGAATACTACTCAGCAATTAAAAATAATGAATTCATGCAATTTGTAGGTAAATGGTTAGACCTGGAAAATATCATCCTGAGTGAATTAACCCAATCACAAAAGAATGCACATGAAATGCAATCACTGATAAGTGGATATTAATGAGCCCAGAAGCCCTAAATACTCAAGACACAAATAGAAAGACAAATGATTCCCAAGAAGAAGAAAGGAGAGGACCCTGGGCCTGTAAAGATTGCATCCAGTTTAGTAAAGAAACCGAGGGGGAAGGGGGAATGATTGGGGAATAGTTGGGCGGGAGAGGAACTATGGGAACTATGGTGGGTGGGAACTGGGAAAGGGGAAAGCCTTTGGAATGTAAACATAGAATATAGAAAATAAAATTAAAAAAGTAAACAAAATAAGTATAGGAAAATGGCAGGAGAGAGAGAGAGAGAGAGAGAGAGAGAGAGAGAAAGAGAGAGAGAGAAAGAGAGAGAGAGAGAGAGAGAGAGAGAGAGAGAGAGAGAGGCAGTTTTTCCTCAGATCTTCATCTTTATCTAAAAGACATTTTTTTTGATACAAGGATGCAGTTCCAAGAATTTGGTAGACTATACACAATAGACCTACTGGTCTGTGTGTGCAGTTTCATTTTTATTTCATCGCATTTTTATTGATTATTTGAGAATTAAGCATCATTGACCCAGAGCATATTCACTTCCCAGCCCTCCCGTATCCATGTCTACCCTGTAACCCCCACCAACCTCCTAGAATAAAAGAAGAAGAAAAAAGAAAAAAACAAATAAAAAAATGTTCAAATTTGCATGCAAAAAAAAAAAAAAGAAAGAAATAGAAGGGGTTATAGAAAGCCTCCCAACCAAAAAAAGTACGGAACCAGATGGTTTTAGTGCAGAATTCTACCAGACCTTCGAAGAAGACTTAACACCAATACTCTTCAAACTATTCCACAAAATAGAGACAGAAGGGACACTGCCCAACTCCTTCTTCAAAACCACAATTACACTGATACCTAAACCACAAAAATATCCAACAAAGAAAGAGAACTACAGGCCATTTTCTCTTATGAATATTGATGCAAAAATACTAAATAAAATTCTTGCCAACCGAATCCAAGAGCATATCAAAACAATCATTCACCATGATCAAGTAGGCTTCATTCCAGGGATGCAGGGATGGTTCAATATATGGAAATCCATCAATGTAATCCACTACATAAGCAAACTAAAAGAAAAAAACCACATGGTCATCTCATTAGATGCTGAAAAAGCATTCGACAAAATTCAGCATCCTTTCATGCTAAAAGTCTTGGAAAGAGCAGGAATTCAAGGCCCATACCTAAACATAGTAAAAGCAATCTACAGCAAAACAGGAGCTAACATCAAAATAAATGGAGAGAAACTTAAAGCATTCCCACTAAAATCAGGGACTAGACAAGGCTGCCCTCTCTCTCCATATCTTTTCGATATAGTACTTGAAGTTCTAGCAAGAGCAATCAGACAACAAAAGAAAGTCAAAGGGATACAAATTGGAAGGGAAGAAGTCAAAGTATCATTATTTGCAGATGATATGATAGTCTACTTAAGCAATCCAAAAAACTCCACCAGAGAACTTCTATAGCTGATAAACAACTTCAGCAAAGTGGCTGGTTATAAAATTAACTCAAGCAAATCAGTAGCCTTCTTGTACTCGAAGGACAAGCAGGCTGAGAAAGAAGTTAGGGAAATAACACCATTCACAATAGCCACAAACAACATAAAGTACCTTGGCATAACTCTAACCAAACAAGCGAAAGATCTGTACAACAGGAACTTCAAGTCCCTGAAGAAAGAAATCGAAGAAGACCTCAGAAGATGGAAAAATATTTCTTGCTCCTGGATTGGCAGGATCAATATAGTAAAAATGGCCATCTTGCCAAAAGCAATCTACAGATTCAATGCAATCCCCATCAAAATCCCAAATCAATTCTTCACAGATCTAGAAAGAGCAATTCTCAAATTCATCTGGAGCAACAAAAAACCCAGGATAGCTAAAACTATTCTCAACAATAAAAGGACTTCTGGGGGAATCAATATCCCTGACCTCAAGCAGTACTACAAAGCAATTGTGTTAAAAACTGCATGGTATTGGTACAGCAACAGGCAGGTAGATCAATGGAATAGGATTGAAGACCCAGAAATGAACCCACAGACTTATGGTCACTTGATCTTTGATAAAGGAGCCACAACCATCCAGTGGAAAAAAAGATAGCCTTTTCAACAAATGGTGCTGGTTCAACTTGAAGTCAACATGCAGAAGAATGCAAATTGACCCACTCTTATCTCCTTGTACTAAGATCAACTCCAAGTGGATCAAGGACCTCCACTTAAAAGCAGACACACTGAAACTATTAGAAAAGAAACTTGGAAAGACCCTGGAGGACATGGGCACAGGGGTAAAGTTCCTGAAAAGAACACCAATAGCTTATGCTCTAAGATCAAGAATTGACAAATGGGACCTCATAAAATTACAAAGTTTCTGTAAGGCAAAGGACACTGTCAGAAGGACAAAACGGCAACCAACAACATGGGAAATGATCTTCACCAACCCCACACCCGACAGAGGGCTAATATCCAATATATACAAAGAACTCAAGAAGTTAGACCCCAAAGAACCAAATAACCCTATCAAAAAATGGGGTACAGAGCTAAACAAAGAATTTTCACCAGAAGAAATTCGGATGGCCGAGAAACACCTAAAGAGATGTTCAACATCATTAGTCATCAGGGAAATGCAAATCAAAACAACCCTGAAATTCCACCTCACTCCAGTCAGAATGGCTAAGATTAAAAACTCGAGAGACAACAAGTGCTGGCGAGGATGTGGAGAAAGAGGAACACTCCTCCACTGTTGGTGGGATTGCAAAATGGTAAAACCGCTCTGGAAATCAGTGTGGCGGTTCCTCAGAAAATTGGGCATGTCACTTCCAGAGGACCCTGGCATACCACTCCTGGGCTTATACCCAGAGGATTCCCCTGCATACAATAAAGACACATGCTCCACTATGTTTATAGCAGCCTTGTTTATAATAGCCAGAAATTGGAAGGAGCCCAAATATCCCTCAAAAGAGGAATGGATACAGAAAATGTGGTATATTTATACAATGGAGTAGTATTCAGTAATTAAAAATAATGAACTCATGCAATTTGTAGGTAAATGGTTAGATCTGGAAACTATCATCCTAAGTGAGCTAACCGAATCACAAAAGAATACACATGAAATGCAATCACTGATAAGTGGATATTAATGAGCCCAGAAGCCCTAAATACTCAAGGCACAATTAGCAAGTCAAATGACTCTCAAGAAGAAAAAAAGGAGAGGACCCTGGGCCTGTAAAGATTGGATCCAGTATTGTAGACCCAGAACAGAGAAATCGTGGGGGGGGGTGTGAGTGGGGAATAGCAGCGGGGGGAGAGGAATTATGGGACATATGGTGGGGGGTAACTGGAAAGGGGAAAGCCTTTGGAATGTAAACATAGAATATAGAAAATAAAAATTAAAAAAAAGAACATTGTACAAAATCTTAAAAAAAATAATACTTAAATGAATCATTCCAACAGATTTTACAAGGCCTACAATTCACTGATACATGTACTATCTAAATAATAACTTTGGAGTAGTTGAATTTCCGTGACAATATTTGTTAAAAAAAAAAGAAGTAGGACCACTGGAGATTAGTGGACATTTGACTTGGTTCTGTATTTTTTTTTTTAATCTATGACAAGTGAACATATTATAAATCACAGGACATAATAATGTTGCAAAGATTTTTGTATTACAACTATAATTTTGAATTCCTTTTTCTCGTGTCTACTTAATAAGAGCTTCAAGGCTCAAGCTCATCTGTTCATCCCACCCTATGGTTCCATCCCTGGGATGCACATTCGGTCACTATCATGACCAGGCTCAAGATTCTAGGAGATGCTTAGAATTTCTTAATGTCAGAGTGAACTCTGACAAGCAGCTCAACCTCACTAGTTCTTGTGGGAATTAGCTGTTACTATGTAGGCATTGACAGTGATTCTTTGTTGTTCTTACATCAAAACACATTAATATATTCCTTGCTGATCTTTTCACAGGTATACACACACACACACACACACACACACACACACACACACAATACTGTGTAATTGCTACCAAATCTATGAAGTGAAAACAAATGTATGTAAAAGAAATAACATGTTAGCTTATTAATCACCGTGTAAGAGGAATTTTCCTTCCATTTGGCTTTGACTTTGAATTGTAGATTCATTTACTTTATTTTCGGTGACAAATATGAAATCCGGACCTTGGACATAGAAAAGTGTTTTGTGATAGAGCTGTATCCTTTCAAGAAATCATAGTTTTTACCATACTCATCATTAATTTCCTATGCATTTTTTGTCTGGATTAAAGTATAACAAGAACTGGTCTCTTAAAATATATATTGATTTTGAGGGGAGGCATGAATTGATGAATGTGTTGGTGTTTGCTAGGTAGAGCTGCGCTTTGGATAAGAGCCGCCCTAAGCTGGCTTCAGCGGATGGTTCTTTTCCATGTCCTATAGGCATTTTGATTGATTTTTACAATTCATGGTTTCTTTAAACTTGCCTGAACACAATTCTTTCTCTACACACATCAAAGAACACAGACTGTATTTCATTATCTCAATTGATTGTGTTAACTTCTAATCTTCATGGAAGCACTCCAATCACTTTCTTGACCGTTTCCAGACTTTCACTTTGTTAGTTCAAACCTTTGCTCTTTTTTTCTTCCAATACCAAAATGGTATTAGTACTGAATTTAAATATCGCAGAACATACATGTATAGATTTTCTTTCTTTACGTACTTTGCCTCTGAGTTTTTCTGTTTCTCCCTGAATAAGGCCTTGAGACTCTAGAAATGATATGTCTGCCATTTCTGAAGGAAATTTATGACAAATAGCAAGCAAGCAATACCCATAATGCTTTTGAAATATCCATTAGATGGCCCAGTGTCAGAAGTAGACTTGATATCTCTGTATACCACATGTGATCGAACAGGTAATGAAAAAAGTAAGAAATCTCTTGCCCTAAAATGAAAAAAAAAAGGCATTTTGTGATAAAGATTACTTTTCATATATTGTAATAACTTTAGATTTCTTAAAAGCTATAACATTTTTTAAAATGGTTAATATTTGCCCAGAATAGCCAAATGCAAACATTTTGAAAAATGATATTTCATAAAATCTCTTGATAAATACATATGAACTATCTATCCATCTAATGATCTACATATACATATATATTATTGGTGTTATGTAAATTCTGAATATATGTTTATTACATATATGCATACATATATATATGTATATGCTCTGAATATTTGAGGGTAGTGTTCTGAAATGATACTCTTTATTAAATGACTATTAAGTAACTTATTGTTTATTAAAATGTATCATTTTTATTAATATTAGTAAAATTTCCAAAATTAAATTTTAGCACATAATCCTATAACATATACACATATATCTATGTGTATATGCATACATATGTTTATATTTACTCATACACATGTAACTTAATTAGCCTTATAATTTTAATTAGGAGGAGAAATTTTATGTATAACATAAATAATAATTCTACCATTGAAATTTTAATTAAAAATTTATTTAGTTTTAATTTCATTTTAAATATATTTTATCATTGACTAATATTGATGAAATTCCTCTAATTTTGTTTTTAGTATAATTTTAATTTCTTAAAAGAATAAACTTTCTGCTTATTCAATATGACAGTTAAAACATGTAAAGTATATTAGCATAAAATAGTTCTTTATAAATTTCAAGATGTACTTAGGATAGAGTTAAATATTTTTCTGTTTTACAATAGAGCGTATGGTTACAATTTATTTGGTGTTACAAAGTAAAGATATTTTTGCCACATAGGTTTGTGTTCTATTTGTCTGTACTTGCAAATGATGAAACAATTATCTTTTCTTCCTTTTTAGAATAACACCAATTCTCTACTTTCCTGGACAACTCTGAACAGCATCTCTCACATAAGCAAGACTGTTTGAATTTCTTGAAAAATAACAAACTGGCTCAAATCTAAAGGAAAAAAATTGCTTAGAAACTTCTCTTGTATTTTATCCTATTTTCAGAATGCAAGAAATGGTATTTAGAAATATTTTTCAGTAATATGTATGGTTTATGATATTGTGGTACATGTCATATTAATGAGTTTATCAATATAGATGAAGAGACAAAAGCCCATGAATGTGTGCTTTCAATGAAAGCCACATTTTCAATGTAAATATATTGACTCAAAAGAAAATTATCTAGCAGTTTTAAGTTTAATAAAAGAATTTCATTTTTACAAAGTTCTCCATTCATTCATGATTTCCTTTGCCTGTTTAGTCAATAACACTGTTTAGTGTTAACTTACTGCACATATCAGAATCTACTTTATCTACTATGGGAAAAATTACAGTGATCATAGACCACAAATCTCTGAACTCCTATAGCAAAATGTTCAAAGGAGAACTCTGATATATATGATATAGATAAAGTACAATGATATATATAATATATATTATATACATTAATTTATATATCATCAAACTTTGTCTATATAATACATTTTATGCATATATTTATAATATACAGTTATATAATATTATATATAATTATATTATATAATATCTATATCATATATAATTATATATAATATATTATAAATAAATATGTGTATTATATATTATATATATAATGTATACAATATTTCTGCAGGGTATCTTTTGGTTTCCATATTGGTTGGATCTTGTGCACAAAATCAGATTTTTGAATTTCACAGTTTTGGAGTAATTATACTACTTCCCTGAAGACAGATTTCCAGATAACCTTCCCAGAGATGTGTATGGCCATAAAAATGTAGATTCTCGATATTGCAACCAGGACACAGCTGGAAAGGCCCAGATCACCGGCCCCTGGACCAGCGATAGCAGCGGGCCTCCATATTGCAACCAGGACACAGCTGGAAAGGCCCAGGTAGACACCCCTTCCAGGGCTACCCTCACGGGGGTGGGGGGGGGGAAATGCTAGAGTCTCGGAGCCAAGCAGGCCGAGTTCCGCATAGGCTCTGTGGGACATCCCTGTGCCCTCTGGCCGAGCACCTAGGCTGTGTTCTGCAACCACCTCGCCGGCCCCTGGACCACCAATAGCAGCGGGCCTCCATATTGCAACCAGGACACAGCTGGAAAGGCCCAGGTAGACACCACTTCCAGGGCTACCCTCACGGGGGATCTGCTAGGCTCTCAGAGCCAAGCAGGCCGAGTTCCTTGCAACCAGGACACAGCTGGAGAAGCCCAGGTAGACAGACTCCAACAGGGGCTACAATCACATGGGTGGCAGCCAGCTTATGATCCCTTAAAGCAGCAGTCACACATATTCACCAGTAGAGAAACAACAGGTGAGCCCAGCCTCACAGGAGATTCAAACACCAGCCACTGACAACAAGGCCAACTAAAACCAGAAATAACCAGATGGCAAAAGGAAAACGAAGGAACGTTACTAACAAAAATCAAGGCAACATGACAGCATCTGAACCCAGTTCTCGAACAACAGGAATCCCTGGATATCCCAAAACACCAGAAAAACAAGACTTTGATATAAAATCACTGGTCAGGATGCTGGTAGCTGAACACATAGAAAAATCTCGTAAAGAAATAGAGGAGAAAATGGATCAAAAGTTAGAAGCCTTTACGAGGCAAATACAAAAATCACTTCAAGAAATTCAGGAGAAGATGGATCAAAGAGAAGAAGACAATAAGGAAGAAAGACAAAAGTCACTTAAAGAACTACAGAAGAATGTGGGCCAACAAGTAGAAGCTATCAAAGAGGAAGCACAAATATCTATTAAAGAAATACATGAAAACACAATCAAGCAAGCGAAAGATCTGAGCACATCCATCCAGATACTAAAAACTGAAGTAGAAACAACTAAGAAGTCACAGAGGGAGACAACATTGGAGATAGAAAACCTTGGGAAGAAATCAGGGACCATAGATGTAAGTATCAACAATAGAATACAAGAGATAGAAGACAGAATATCAGAAGCCGAAGATACCATAGGAACCATTGATTCAACAGTCAAAGAAAATACTAAATGCAAAAAGGTGGTAACCCAAAACATCCAGGAAATCCAAGACACTATGAGAAGACCAAACCTAAGGATTATAGGTATAGACGAGAGTGAAGAATTACAAGTTAAAGGGCCAGCTAATATCTTCTATAAAATTATGGAAGAAAACTTCCCCAACTTAAGGAGAGAGATGCCCATGAATATACAAGAAGCCTATAGAACCCCAAACAGACTGGACCAGAACAGAAATACATCCCGTCACATAATAATCAAAACTCCAAATGTACTAAACAAAGAAAGAATACTAAAGGCAGCAAGAGAAAAAGGCCAAGTAACATATAAAGGAAGACCTATCAGAATAACACCAGACTTCTCACCTGAGACCATGAAAGCTAGAAGATCCTGGGCAGATATCATGCAAACTCTAAGAGAACACAAACTTCAGCCAAAACTACTTTACCCAGCAAAACTTTCAATCGCCATTGATGGAGACATCAAGGTATTCCATGACAAAACCAAATTTGCAAGATATCTTTCCACAAATCCAGCCCTACAAAGGATAATAGGGGGAAAACACCAAGAAAAGGACGGAAACTACACCCGGGAAGAAGGAAGATAGAAACCTCCTCTCATCAAACCCAAAAGAAGATAACCTCTCGAATATAAAAAACAAATAAGATAAATAAATATAATTTCAAAAATGTCAGGAAGTAATAATTACTATTCCTTAATATCTCTTAACATCAATGGACTCAATTCCCCAATAAAAAGACATAGATTAACAGACTGGATACGGAAACAGGACCCTACATTTTGCTGCATACAGGAAACACATCTCAGTGTTAAAGACAAACACTGCCTTAGAGTAAAAGGCTGGAAGACAATTTTACAAGCAAATGGTCTCAGGAAGCAAGCTGGAGTAGCCATTCTAATATCAGATAAAATAGACTTCCAACCTAAAATCATCAAAAGAGACTCAGAAGGTCACTTCTTGCTGGCCAAAGGGAAAATCCACCAAGAAGAGCTCTCAATACTGAACATCTATGCTCCAAATGCAAGGGCACCCTCATTCGTAAAAGAAACCTTACTAAAGCTTAAAGCACACATTACACCTAACACAATAATTGTGGGTGACTTCAACACTCCACTCTCCTCAATGGACCGATCAGGAAAGCAGAAACTAAACAGGGACACAGTGAAACTAATTGAAACTCTGGACCAATTGGATTTAACAGATATATATATATAGAACATTTCATCCTAAAGCTAAAGAATATACCTTTTTCTCAGCACCGCATGGTACCTTCTCCAAAATAGACCATATAATTGGTCACAAGACAGATGTCAACAAATACAAGAAGATCCAGCTAATCCCATGCCTCCTATCAGATCACCATGGAGTAATAGTGGTCTTCAATAGCAACAAAAACAACAGAAAGCCCACATACACATGGAAACTGAACAATACTCTGCTCAATGACACCTTGGTCAAGGAAGAAATAAAAAAAGAAATCAAAGACTTTTTAGAATTCAATGAAAATGAAGGTACAACCTACCCAAATCTATGAGACACAATGAAAGCAGTGCTAAGAGGAAAACTCATAGCTCTAAGTGCATCCAAAAAGAAACTGGAGAGAGCATACACTAGCAGCTTAACGGCACACCTTAAATCCCTGGAAGAAAAACAAGTTAATTCACCCAGGAGGAGTAGAAGACAAGAAATCATCAAACTCCGGGCTGAAATCAATCAAATAGAAACAAAGAGAACCATCCAAAGAATCAACAAGACCAGGAGCTGGTTCTTTGAGAAAATCAACAAGATAGATAAACCCTTAGCCAGACTAACCAAAGGACACAGAGACAGTATACAAATTAACAAAACTAGAAATGAAAAGGGAGACATAACAAAAGAAACTGAGGAAATTCAAAAGATCATCAGATCCTACTACAAAGGTCTATACTCAAAACAATGGGAGAATCTGGAGGAAATGGACAATTTCCTAGACAGATACCAAATACCAAAATTAAATCAGCATCAAGTAGATCAGCTAAACAGTCCCATAACCTTTAAAGAAATAGAAGGGGTTATAGAAAGCCTCCCAACCAAAAAAAGTACAGGACCAGATGGTTTTAGTGCAGAATTCTACCAGACCTTCAAAGAAGACTTAACACCAATACTCTTCAAACTATTCCACAAAATAGAGACAGAAGGGACACTGCCAACTCATTCTTCAAAACCACAATTACACTGATACCTAAACCACAAAAAGATCCAACTAGAAAGAGAACTACAGGCCAATTTCTCTTATGAATATAGATGCAAAATTACTAAATAAAATTCTTGCTAACCGAATCCAAGAGCACATCAAAATGATCATCCACCATGATCAAGTAGGCTTCATCCCAGGGATGCAGGGATGGTTCAATATATGGAAATCCATCAATGTAATCCACTACATAAACAAACTGAAAGAAGAAAACCACATGGTCATCTCATTAGATGCTGAAAAAGCATTCGACAAAATACAGCATCCTTTCATGCTAAAAGTCTTAGAAAGAGCAGGAATTCAAGGCCCATACCTAAACATAGTAAAAGCAATCTACAGCAAAACAGGAACTAACATCAAAATAAATGGAGAGAAACTTAAAGCATTCCCACTAAAATCAGGGACTAGACAAGGCTGCCCTCTCTCTCCATATCTTTTCAATATAGTACTTGAAGTTCTAGCAAGAGCAATTAGACAACATAAGGAGGTCAAAGGGATACAAATAGGAAAGGAAGAAGTGAAACTATCATTATTTGCAGACCATATGATAGTTTACCTAAGCGACCCAAAAAACTCCACCAGAGAACTTCTACAGCTGATAAACAATTTCAGCAAAGTGGCAGGTTATAACATTAACTCAAGCAAGTCAGTGGCCTTCTTGTACTTAAAGGACAAGCAGGCTGAGAAAGAAGTTAGGGAAATAACACCATTCACAATAGCCACAAACAACATAAAGTATCTTGGCTTAACTCTAACCAAACAAGCAAAAGATCTGTACAACAGGAACTTCAAGTCCTTGAAGAAAGAAATCGAAGAAGACCTCAGAAGATGGAAAAATATTTCTTGCTCCTGGATTGGCAGGATCAATATAGTAAAAATGGCCATCTTGCCAAAAGCAATATACAGATTCAATGCAATCCCCATCAAAATCCCAAATCAATTCTTCATAGATCTAGAAAGAGCAATTCTCAAATTCATCTGGAGCAACAAAAAACCCAGGAGAGCTAAAACTATTCTCAACAATAAAAGGACTTCTGGGGGAATCAATATCCCTGACATCAAGCAGTACTACAGAGCAATTATGTTAAAAACTGCATGATATTGGTATAGCAACAGGCAAGCAGATCAGTGGAACAGGATTGAAGACCCAGAAATTAACCCACAGACTTATGGTCACTTGATCTTTGATAAAGGAGCAACAACCATCCAATGGAATAAAGATAGCCTTTTCAACAAATGGTGTTGGTTCAACTGGAGGTCAACATGCAGAAGAATGCGAATTGACCCACTCTTATCTCTTTGCACTAAGATCAAATCCAAGTGGATCAAGGACCTCCACATAAAACCAGACACACTGAAACTATTAGAAAAGAAACTTGGGAAGACCCTGGAGGACTTGGGCACAGGGGAAAAGTTCCTGAACAGAACACCAATAGCTTAAGCACTAAGATCAAGAATTGACAAATGGGACCTCATGAAATTACAAAGTTTCTGCAAAGCAAAGGACACTGTCAGAAGGACAAAATGGCAACCAACAAAGTGGGAAAAGATCTTCACCAACCCCACATCCGACAGAGGGCTAATATCCAATATATACAAAGAACTCAAGAAGTTAGACTGCAAAAAACCAAATAACCCTATCAAAAAATGGGGCACAGAGCTAAACAATGAATTTTCACCAGAAGAAATTCAGATGGCTGAGAAACACCTAAAGAGATGTTCAACATCATTAGTCATCAGGGAAATGCAAATCAAAACAACCCTGAGATTCCACCTCACACCAGTCAGAATGGCTAAGATTAAAAACTCAAGAGACAACAAGTGCTGGCAAGGATGTGGAGAAAGAGGAACACTCCTCCACTGTTGGTGGGATTGCAAAATGGTAAAACCACTCTGGAAATCAGTTTGGAGGTTCCTCAGAAAATTGGGCATGTCACTTCCAGAGGACCCTGGCATACCACTCCTGGGCATATACCCAGAGGATTCCCCTGCATGCAATAAGGACACATGCTCCACTATGTTTATAGCAGCCTTGTTTATAATAGCCAGAAATTGGAAGGAGCCCAAATATCCCTCAAAGGAGGAATGGATACAGAAAATGTGGTATATTTATACAATGGAATACTACTCAGCAATTAAAAATAATGAATTCATGCAATTTGTAGGTAAATGGTTAGACCTGGAAAATATCCTGAGTGAATTAACCCAATCACAAAAGAATGCACATGAAATGCAATCACTGATAAGTGGATATTAATGAGCCCAGAAGCCCTAAATACTCAAGGCACAAATAGCAAGTCAAATGATTCCCAAGAAGAAGAAAGGAGAGGACCCTGGGCCTGTAAAGATTGCATCCAGTTTAGTAAAGAAACCGAGGGGGAAGGGGGAATGATTGGGGAATAGTTGGGCGGGAGAGGAACTATGGGAACTATGGTGGGTGGTAACTGGGAAAGGGGAAAGCCTTTGGAATGTAAACATAGAATATAGAAAATAAAAATAAAAAAAATAAAAAAATGTAGATTCTCCTGTTTTCTTTGGGATACATTTCTTTATATCCAGATTTGTTTTTACTTCCCTTTAATCACTATATAAGCCTACCTCACAACAAATGTGAATGGTCTCTCCAGAGCAGAGTGGGTGGACTTGATGGCAGCACTGTCAGATCTGACAGGATCCTGGCAGTTTTATTTGTGGTGTTTATTTGTGGTGCATCCCACAGAAAATGGAAATTAATGTCTGATCTTCATCCTGTTATCCCTAAGAGCTAAGAGCAGAGAATTTATATAGGAAGCTGCATAACTACTCTTCCACATGCATTCGGTATGCATTTAAATGTAAAATCTAAAACTTTCAATAGTTTTGTATGTATAAAAACAAGGTATCCAGAAATATGTGTGGTAAATTAAAAGATACTCTATTAATATAAAAAGTAAGAAAGTCATGTTTAAGTAAGGCTGTGGTTAAAGGCAAGACTTGATGATAGAATTTTGGCATTAATTCAATTTAATTGTTCTGGTACATGGGAAAGAATGTGAAGAATTCAGAGAACAGAATGTAATAACAAGAGTGTGATTGTGAGATGGAGACTAGTAAACGCCAGAGGATTGGGGTGGTGAAGACAATATACTGACTAAATAGTCACAGTCTGAAAGGAGTGTATACAGGAGAATGGAGTGATAAGAAAGATGTAAATATTAGCATAAGACTAACTGCTGTGATTTTTTTCAAAAATAGCTTTCCAAAGGTCTTTGCACCAAAGACTGCTATTTTAGACAATCATGTCCTCTGATAGGGGAAATTTTTTAATCCACTCTTTTGAAATGGTCAAAACGAGGTCAGTTGTTGGTGTGGGACCAGAATCCACATTGATAGAAATCATAGAAATTAGCAGAGATATTGGATTAGCAAATGCTTTGTGTTTTGAATGCAAAATTGTAGAGAACTAAAATATTAAAGTAGAATTAGAATTATTGAATTTCCTATTAACCTTAAAACAATTGTGTTAATACTTACACTTTTCTTTACAATGTCCATTTTATTTTTAATGTTTTCTCATTATCAATTTGGATATAGGTATGTGCACATGAGTGCAGATGCCTATCGAGGCAAGCAGACATGAGCCACTGAAGAATACCATTTTCAGCAGTCAATGCATAATTACAAAATAAAGATGTTTTGAATATGCTTCATATTATCTGAGAGAAAGTCACCAAACATTTCTTTGAAATCATTTATTATTTGGGCAGAGGAGTTTGTGGTTAATACTGAAAGAGGAGATTGGATAGAACTGAAAAATACAGAAAATAAAATTCTATATTCTCAGTTTCATCTTGATTACAGGTATTAAGGAAGCATGCTTCCTATATGTATACAGCTATTAAATTTGTTTTGTCTCTGCAATTCAGATTTAAATGACACCTATAATTTATCTGGCAAATCTAATCTGAGGAAACAGGGGAATATGTATATATTTCACCTTTCCTCCTCTTTCTCTTCCTCCTCCTTCTCCTCTTCTTTTCTGAGTCTTTTCCCCTTAATTACTTGCACATCTCCTACTCATATGGTCTATGCTATCTTATTGGTTAACTCAGAAAAATGTGTGCATATACACAATACATAAACACAGTGTATGACCAAGCAGATAACATTTATTGACTTCATCACCACTGAAGAAGATATATCAAAATACTCATCACCAGTACGAGATTTCTTCTTTTGAGTGGTTGGTTTGGGTCATCTGAGTTATCCCCAGTACATTCCAGGCTATTCTTATTCTCATTTGCTCCCAGAGGTTGAATTAAAACACTACTGATAAGTAAACCATATCATTCACACTCAATCTTTACTGTCCCTGAGCTGAAACTTATCCAAAAGCCTCCCATATGAAGACTAGTTTTGATGGTACCATAAATCACCATAAAAGCTTCCAAATAAAGGAAGTAAATAAAAGTCCTACCCACCTAGAATGTCAATGAACCTCAGCAATGACCAGTATGACAAAATAACAGAAGAGGTGCAGTAGTGGCACACATACATCAGTGTTAGCCAACAACTATCTAATTGGAATTAAGATAGAGTCAACAAGAGGAACATCATGCCTATATGAGAAACCTAGTCAAATACTCAATGCTAATAAATTAATTGATCTTGCAGAATAATCTACAACTACAACTTTTCTAAAGCAGCATAATTCCTAGTAAAATCCTAAATGCTTTTTCTTATATTCACAGGTAAGTGAAGTCTTCATCCAATGTGAAGAAATCTTTTTCTTTGAAACAGATAGAGACCATTACAGAAAACATAACCAATCAAAACACAGAGTTATGGAGCCTGGTTCCAGTGGATACAACTCTAATACTGCTTTCAGACCTATGACACAGGGATCATTGTAGAAATAAGGGTCTAGAAATTAAAAAGCCAGAAGATAAGTGAGGCTGATGTCAGAATAAATCTCCTGGGAATAATAGAAGCAATGCACAATATGGTTCAACAACATGGCCGCATAATCACAAGATGAATGAGAATAGCAATGAAAGACATATTATCATATAGGAGATAGCCCATCAGCCCTCAACCCACATATTCTGATTTTTGTTCCTAAACTCAAAGAACTACAGGCAACTAAGGAATTCTAGAAGTGAAAGAAGAGTCCTACCCAAATAATAGTACACCAAATCCTTAAGGAACAACAAATTGTCCTTAAAAAAAATCCAAGGACCATTGTTAAACTAAGCAGGAATATTTAGAAATATGATGCATATCCATCATATAAATATGTAGAGATGCCAGAGGAGGGGTTTGGGTTATTGTTAACTGGTGCCAGAGATAGTTGTGTGTAGCCTTGTGAGTGCTGTGTTTGGAATGAGAGGTTTATGGAAGAACAGCAAGCACTTTTACCAGCCCATCAATATGTGTGTTTAATTATTTTAAATTTACCTTTTTAAGAAAGTGTTTCCTATAGTTCAGGCTGGTTCTAGCTCATTTTGTAGGTGAGGATGATTTTAATCCTCTTATCTTTGCCTCTTAAGTGCTGGGATTACAGGCCTGAATCACCAGGCTGCATTTCTATGGTGCTATAGATAAAACCCAGGACTCCATGGTTTAGATAGGTACTGTATTCAAAGACCATCATTTTAAATTCACTTTCAATTGTTACATTCTTTGTAGTTATTTTATAAATGGGACTGTTTACTCACATTTTCTCCCTCTGTTGTGAGCCTATGTAGACACAACTATTATTCTGATTTTTGTTCTAAAAAATTTAGCTGACCTCTACAGGCATATATCTATGTATGATTCTACATGATTCTACAGTTGGAAGAGGTAAACTTTACTTTTTTATTTGCATTTTTTAAGACAAATTTCCCTCCATCACTACACTATCTTTGATTTCCAATATCCCACTGAATAAATTTCAACATCAGCATCTTTGCATTGTTCCTAAGCTCCGAAGAACTTCCAGATTCTGTGACTGATTAGGATTTTGCTCTGAGCTGTCAACTGTGACATTACATCAATTGCTATTCTTTTCACGCTTCATCATTTGGGCTTAGAAAAAAAATCAGGAATCAAATTTGTAGTTAGTTTCTTTCATTCAGTATATAATCTTAATCTTTCATTCCATAAATGTCATAGATGATATTTACCTAATTACCATAATGTACCATTCTTACACATCATGAGTAAATTCCTTCAGGTTCATTGCATTTCCGGTGTAGATACCATCTTGCTGAAGAATTTTGAGACAAAGTTTATCAGCTATATTAGCGTATGGGTTTTCCTGTGTAGTGCTTTTCTCTAGGTTGGTTTTTATTGTGTAACACTGACACTATAAAATGAAAATCAAAGTCCTCTCATCATTTCTTTTGTGGGAAAGTTTAAAAGCATTGCTATTAATTCTCCTGTGGATGCTCACTCTGAGCTAACAATGAAGCCTTGTGAGCCACAGCTTTTCATTGTTGATGACATTTTATTGCATTCAATCTCTATCTATTATTGTTCCTACAAGATTTTCTATTACTTTGCGATTCAATAGGTTGTAGGTGCATGTTTATAAAAATATATCAATTTCTTCTTGCTTGTTCAATTTATTTGTGTTCAATTGTTTATGCTGATCTCTTGGGCTCTTCCTTCTCCTCAATGGCTTGTAGCACATGTTTCATTTGCTTTCCATGATACATATGTTTTATGTTGGTGTTTCATAAATCACATATTTTCTCCTGATTCTGTTTCAAGATTTTTTTCAACTCAGACTGGATAATTCCAGTGACCCATCTTTGAGGTCACGGATTCTTTCTTCTGCTTGATCAGTTCAGCTTTTGAAGGACTTCAGCATAAAAAGTTGAAGACAACTTTTTAAAGTTGTCTCTCACTGTCTTTCAGCTCTAAAATTTAAGTTTGCCTTATAAATTCTATACATTTCTGTTCATGAATTATTTTCCTCACATTGTTGAGTTCACTGTTCATTTTCTCATTTTGCTTGGTGATCTTTCTGTGTGCAGACTTTGTGAATTCTTCAAATAATGCAGAAATCTTTGTTTTGTTGTTTTAGTGGAGAAACAGGATTGCATTCTTTGACAACACTGTATCTTCCACCCTCGATCCTACATATCTCTTTACTTCATGCAGTCTGTCCTATTTTTTCTTCATTTTTTCTATTTTCTCTTTTGTGTTCCACAAAATCTCGGATTACTCTTTCTGCACATGAAGAGTCAATCAAAACATTTATTTAAGTTATGAATGAAATAAAACCCAACACACAAAGTTTTTCTTTGCAGTTTGGGATTGTTTTTATCCCTTCACACTTATTAGTGAATACAGTCACAATACCCCCACCCCCACCCCCAATCCTCTTCTGAGAAAACCATAAGGGTATATGCCTACTTTTGCTTTTAAAAACCTATTGGAGTCCTAAAGACTGATTTATTTTCCTAGGGTCTTTGTGAAAATACTGAGGTTGTATGCTGTTTCCAGTCTCATCAAGCAAGCTGCCTCTGTGTGCTCATGAACCAGTTTTGAGTTATTGTTTCTTCCTTCTGGCATTTAAATGGGGTTCACGAGTGGCCAGAATACATTATTCAAAGACCATATAATTGCCTGTAGGCTAGTTGTCTTAGTCAGGGTTTCTATTCCTACACAAACACCATGACCAAGAAGCAAGTTGGGGAGGAAAGGGTTTATTCAACTTATACTTCCACACTGCTGTTCATCACCAAAGGAAGTCAGGACTGGACCTCAAGCAGGTCAGGAAGCAGGAGCTGATGCAGAGGCCATGGAGAGATATTACTTACTGGCTTGCTTTCTTATAGAATCCAAGACTACCAGGCCAGAGATTGATTGCACCACCCACAATGGGCCCTCCCACCTTGATCACTAATTGAGAAAATGCCTTGTAGCTAGATGTCATGGAGGAATTTCTTCCCCTGAAGCTCCTTTCTCTGTGATAAGTCTAGCTTGTGTCAAGTTGACACAAAACCAGCCATTCGTCCATGATTCTGAGGTTAATTCCATCCATTGTAATGGTGGTACACTTCTTAAGAGCAATACATATAATATGTACTCAAAATTGAGATCTGTTAGCAGCTTTTCTCTAGTCTGCAACACAGTTCATGCTGATGTATGTGTTCCTATAATGTGAGAAAATATTAGTTTATTAGTCATTATCCTACTCACACGTCCTGAATGCTCAGAGATTAACTCTGGATACTGAACTGTATCTTCTTGGAGAAGAGTTCTAGTTATATTAAGGCATTTTTCTGATTATGTTTCCAAACAAATATTAGAACTCTCTTGGCTACCTAGAGACTCACAAAAACTAGCCAGTGCCTGCTATAAGTATTAAAAGATAATAATTAGATAATAGTGGAAAATAAAATACCTTTTCCATCTATTTCTATAATACCTTGTTCAATTACCTTTCAGGATTACATAATTCTTTACAGGAAAGAATATTTATTTTTTTGGTTGCACTTGAATTTTGTGAAGTTCTTACACTTGTGTCTTTTTCTCATTTACATTCCTCTAATATATATTAGAAATTAAATTATGTACAATATATTATAAATAAATTATATCTATTTCTAAATGCGTTGTTTTAGTCTCTAAAAGCAACCATTTTTTTAAAGATTTATTTTATTTATTATATGTAAGTACACTGTAGCTGTCTTCAGACACCCCAGCAGAGGGCATCAGATCTCATTATGGATGGTTGTGGTTGCTGGGATTTGAACTCAGGACCTTCGGAAAAGCAGTCAGTGCTCTTAAACGCTGAGCCATCTCTCCCGCCCTAAAAGCAACCATTTTAAAACCTAACCTTGACATCCCATAACAACAGATTACATATACACGTCTTATCTGAAATTTTTCTTTAAACCAATTTTTTTGTTTTTTGTTTTTGTTTTTTGAAACAGGATTTCTCTGTGTAGCCCTGGCTGTCCTGGAACACACTCTGTAGACCAGGCTGGCCTCGAACTCAGAAATCCGCCTGCCTCTGCCTCCCAAGTGCTGGGATTACAGGCATGGGCCACCACGCCGGGCTTAAAACAATTTTCTAATTTTTGTTTATTCAACAAACAAAACTTCAGCATGTGTATTTTCCTTACTTGTGTGCTAGCAAAATGTCATGGCTGTCTTTGAAACGGAAAATTTGACATATCTATTGATGAAAGAAATGTTATTTTGGTGTATTAAAAATGGATAAATGGAACAATGCACATATACACATACAACATCACTTCCTTGTATGTTCCCATTGGACTGGATTTGTAAACACTGATTGTGCTGTTTGAGTTTTTCAAATGTCTGAACTCTGTGTATCTAATCAAACTGTCTTCAATATGTAACAGATACTAAATGGCAGTTTGATTTTTCAGAAACAAATTTACTTTTTCGTCATTTGAAGAATAATCCTTGAGGAAGTTAAACTCACAACATGATTAAGAGGTAATAGAATTTCTACTTTTAAATCATCGAAATTTATTATGTTAGATATCACATTCAACAAACTATTCCAAAATGGTGGAAACAGAAGTGTGTAATATATAATAATCACAAGCTTACTGTGTGCCAGGGCCTTGATTGATACCCAAGGAATGGGATAAATAAAATAAAAATAAAAATAAAAATAAAAATAAAAATAAAAATAAAAATAAAAATAAAAATACAGGTTCACTAGGCTTTGTTTTTATGAAGTATTTGCTATGTTCGATGGGTAATTTTATTTATTTGTAATGGTAGGTTAAAATAACATGTGTAATATACACATAAATGTTCATATACAATTATAAAACTTTTGAGTCAAGACATAATGCTGGAAAAAGAATATGCAATAGGATGTTATTTCTTGATCCAGGGAAACATCCTAAAATTGATAAGCTGGTAACTTTTTACTTTGTCAAATACCCCTTTTATTTTCTTTCTTTTTATTTATTCTTTTTTTTCACATTCCAGACTCTATCAACCTCCCACTGTCCCACATCCCACACCTCCTTACCACCCTGTCCTAAAGGATGTTCCCACCCCCCACCTCCATACCACTAGACTTTCCCATCCCTGGAGCCTCACATCTTTCAAGGGTTAGGTGCATTTTCTCTGACTAAATCCAGACCTGTCTGTCCTCTTCTGTATATGTGTTGGGGGCCTCATTTCAGCTGATATATATTGCCTGGTTAGTGGTCTAGTGTCTGAGAGATCTCAGGGGCGGGGTTTCTCAGTTTAGTTGAGACTGCTAGTCCTCCTACAAGGTCACCCTCCTCCTCAGCTTCTTCCAGTTTTTCCCTAATTCAACCTCTTTTAAAATATTCAACATTTGTAGTGGAGAAAGGTTTCAAGATACAGACATGCTATATTAACAGCAAGAGAAAGGGAATCTTTGTGTAAAGGTTGAGAGGCTAATCATGATGTCTTCCATTGAAAAACCTCCTTCTCACTGTCTTCTAGTGAAGCTCTGGTCATACTTTGCTTCCTTTGTCAAAACTACGTCAAGTATCCCGTCCACACTTAAAACTTGGTAAGAAGAACAAAGGAACTCAAACTACAGACAGTGTGCACTATTCATAATGTAAAATCTCAAAGCCCCATGTCTTATTTTTAAATGGAGTATTCTATATATTATATGTTATGACTAATGTAATTTTGTTCATAGCAATAATAATTGTTATTATAATAATATATAATAATATATTATAATACTTTACTATATAACATAATTATAATAATTATTATGTTATTATTATGATATAGGCATTTAACATACTGATACAATACCTTCTCTGAGTAAAAATTTCTGCTCAGTGAATACATCAAAAATAAAATGACTTTCATAGGAAATACCTTCAGCATTCATAACTGTCCAAACACTCACTAAGTGTGGAAATGTGCATACCCAGGCTGGTATTTAAACTCTCATTAAAAACAACTCTTTCATATCTATGCTCTCACTATTGTCACCAAATCTCTAATGTTAAACAATATGGTAAATTTTACAAAATAATAGCTTGGTCCATTTGGCTTATGACCCCATCAGCTATTAAGAGTAAACCCCAGATCATTTGTATCTTTTAAAACTGAGTAGTATTTAAATTTTAATTTTAAAATTGCAGTATTTTAAAATTGCAGCCTTTTGCACATAAATATATTTATTACATTAATATCAAGAAATTATATATGTGTGAATGTGAGAAGATAATTTTATTGAATTGTAAGCAGTTACTGAAATTTTTCTGCAAATGAAACTTTTAATGTCTGAGTTAAGATATTCTTTAAACATATGGTTGATAAATAATTTTTAGAAATACTAAATTATATGGGAAATATTTTGGAATATTTGTTAATAGCAACCATCAGTATATTTCTTAAATGAATATTTACTTTCTTAAAATTATCCCCCAAAAGCTAAAGGGCTTATTAAATTAACTCCATAATTCATTTAAGATATTTGCATAAATGTTGCAATGCAGCTTTTCTCCTTGAGCTAAATTCATCTGAAGATAATTGTAGAATCAAATCCTTGAGTTCTATAAGCAATGAAGCCCATAGAGATAATTGCTGTCTTGCTACGTACATAATGAGATTGAAGTCAAAGAGATTATGTGTCATGTTCAAGGTTATACAACTAGTTAGTTAGTAGAACTCAAAGATCCTGACATTCACTCTGTAATACTGTGTTTATGATCTGTTTAATAGCTTCCAGTACAGGAGCAACAGATGGATTAATCACATGATCATAAGGGTACATTGATCGAACAAGTCAAATATGACACAGTTTCAAAGGTCTATTTAATGAAAGATGTTGATGTTGCTTTATCCTTGTTGTGAGTAGAAAAAGTGAGGAAATAATTTCCAAATTATAACCTCTAAGAATCAACTATATTAAGAACAAATATAGAATATTAAAATAACCTCTACATTTACTAAATAAAGCAAATTAATAATTAAGTTAGAAATCAGCAAAGCTGTGTTTGCAGCTCAATAATAAAGGAACAAGATTCAGATTTCTTAACATTAGTTCAATGTATATAAAATCTATCAGAAAAAAAAACATGTTGTGGGAAAAATCTAAATATTCTTATAAGAAAAATAAAGGCTTTTTCCTTTGCATTTTTTGTTAATTGGAGAATAAAGAATCAAGTACAAGATATTTCAATCAAGTGAAGATTTTAGTATATACATTCTAAACCTACAAAACTAACTTTATGTAAATTTAATATTAAAGAAGGAGATTATATACAAACTAAGCTACAGATATATGAAAATATTAACTGTGCCATAAAGCAGCTTTTTTTTTTACAAATGTTAGATTGAGTTCCTAGGATCTGAAAATAATGACACAATAATTGTGAATTTCTTGTTTCTTTAGGCAGAAAGACTAAAATTATACTAAAACGGAATTAAAACGCCATGAAAAATACATGTCGATGTTTTTCTATTTGGAATAAGATACTATCTGAATAAATTAAAAATAAAAGAGAGAGGCAAAAGGATAATTAAAAGGAGGATATCTTTTGGGATATAGATGTGCAAATATTCTCATTTATCCTAATAGAGTCCAACATACCATATGTTGGACTAAGACAAACACAAGTCAACACCACACCAGGTATAAACAACGTATCTACAGACAAAATAGAGTGGAGCACATATGTAAACAGGATGCTGGGCAAGTGTGTAGTTGACATAAATTTCTTTTACCAGCCTATATGGATAAGTGGTGACAGATGAACAGAAACAGCATATTATTCACAAATGTAAAATTCATCACTTGGAAAAAAAAGGTCTTTTCATAGAATCTAATTTGATCATGTTTTTTTCCCTACAAAACTCCTCCAAATCCCCCTCACCTATCTACCCACACAAATTAATATTCTACAGCTCTCTATAAAAAAGTAAAACAAAAATGAGAGAAATTACCCAAACAAAACAGATGAAATACCCGAAATACCCACTTCACACACACACACACACACACACACACACACACACACACACACGCATGCACGCACACATGCACTCACACATAAGTCCTTCTAATTAATAATAAAATATAAAAACCAGATAGCAAGGTGAAATTGCTCCACACTCATAAGATTCTTTTTTTTTCCATTTTTTAAAAATTTTATTTTCCTTTTTTTTAATTTTTATTTTCTATATTCTCTGTTTACATTCCAAAGGCTTTCCCCTTTCCCAGTTCCCCCCACCATACATCCCATAGTTCCTCTCCCCCCAACTATTCCCCAATCATTCCCCCTCCCCCCACGGTTTCTCTACAAAACTGGATCCAATCTTTACAGGCCCAGGGTCCTCTCCTTTCTTCTTCTTGGGAATCACTTGACTTGCTAATTGTGCCTTGAGTATTTAGGGCTTCTGGGCTCATTAATATCCACCCAGACATACATGTTGGTATTCTCATACAATAAAATGAGCAATACTAATGCTCATACAATACAAATGAATAAATCATTTAAAATGATTAAAGAAAGAGAAAACCTCAGTTCAAATCCCAGTTCACAAGTGACCACAAGCTGGGTATCCACACAAAATTGTGTAGCTTTAGCTTGGAGCAAGCATAACTGGGAGAGATCCCCATTCCAGAGTATATAGCCATTTCAAAGGAATAGTGATAGATGTGAAAACCTAGTTCACTCTTCTTGCCTCCATATGTGTACTATTATGTTCTCCCGAATAGATAGGTGTGCATGCAAGCCCGCATCCATGTGTGCATGTGCACAAAAAGCAGAAATATGGTCACACATATAAATAATCCATATATGACTCTTGCAAATGCCCAGCTCAAGGACTTCATTTTCTCATAGCTAGTACAGTTAATCAAGCAGTGTAGTCTGTCAGTTCTTCATTATTGCTTTGATTAGGTTGTAAAGACCCTTTATAACCTAGGATATATTGTTAATTTTATCTCCTGGCTCACTCCCCTGAGGGCTGGGATTACAAAAAGGTACCACCTTACTGAGGTCACCCCATGAGAACTTTGCATAGCTATCTGTGTGTAACTCAGCAATGCCCTCTCATTTCTCCTGTGTCATACAGTTTCTTCCAAACTAGTTCTCACCACTGAGAGCTATAGATTTGACACAGGGTCCTGAAATCCCAATGATCATTCATTAAAAGGAAAAGTACTTCCTTATCCTGTGTTTTATATTGTAATTTAATTACTTCTGCAGTGGTTTGCCCTGAATGAAGATTTTAGAATAAACTTTTCAACTGGAGGAGAGTCTAAGGTCTGTAAATAGCAATATTTGACTTAAAAATATTTTCAATAATCTCACTATTTGCACTTAATGTGAATCTGTAACTCAGCACAGTTGCTGAGCTGAGCAATGAGTGACATTTCATTAACATAGAGTTCCTGGCAGGTCGGAAACCACTGGCAAGTGCAAAAGCAATAACATAAACAATATATTTTAATACGTATATTAACATTATATTCCTTATAGAATATTATAATCCACAAGAATTACTTCAAATTCTTAAGTAATCTAGAGACACTTTTATAAAACAATTTTAAATTTTATGTTGTTTAAAATATATTCAATTATTTTGTACTGTTATTAAAATAATTAATCAACCCCAAAACATATTTCCTTTCAAAATTATATTAAAATGTTCATACTGAATATAAATGCTGACTATAACATAGTGACCTATTATTAGACTGCTAATAACATTATAGTTAGATGTAGTTAATTTTAATTGCCTAGAATATATAGTTCTCATTTATTCTCACTAACTTGAAAACATTAGTCCTGTTACTAAATATTCCCAAAGAATCAATAATAAAAATTTATAATATAATAACTATTAAAGTACATAAAACAATCTCTATAAAGTGTCTAATATAGTCATTGAACTTTAGATACTAATTATAAACTTTTTTCCTAAAAATATTTTTATATTATCTTTTTATTCTGAAAGATTTTATAACAAAATTCAAACAGTATGGTTTACTTTTCTAGGTGCTGAGATCTATGAAGTCTGCTTTTATACTGATGTATTCTTCATGATTACAATAGGCTGTGAACTATCTGTTCTTAATATGAAATTTTATGAAAATACTATAAAACAGCCAGTACAGATGTCACCAATTGACAAGGTTTTGTTTTTGCAAAAATATATTAATTATAGTTTGATTATTGTCAGGCATTTTATACATTTTTTGAGTAAAATCTGACAGACTCTATGTATAACTTAAGTCAATGAAGATGATAATACAATCACGTTGATAGGCAACTCAAAAGCAAAACTAACATCCTAATTAATTCCACACATGTTCTAACAAAGAGAGAAACTACTGAAAGTTTTGCCTATTCCCATTAGTGAGTAGATACAGGGAACTTACCTCTCCATCAACCACAATGTCAAAACAACTTCCTCCTAAACAGAAACTCAAAGCTTCAACTTTCAAGACAATTAAGATCAAGACAGGAAGGTCAATGCTCCCTAGACTTATGTAATTCACCATTTGAAGTCTTAATAAGAGCATCAAGACTATATATAGAAAGCAAAGGGCTACACATAGAAAAAGAAGAATTCAAACAATCTTTATTTGTAAATGATGAGATGTTTTTACATGAAGGAAGCTAAAACTCTACCAGAAAACTTCTACAGCTGATGAACACTTGGGAACATTAGCCTTATATAAAATTAACACATAATAGTCAGAATTAAAAACCTGTGGCCCTCCTATGTTCAACAGACTGAGTGACAAACAGACTGAGTGAAAAATATCAGCAAAACAGCATGAAGTTATTCCAACTAAACCATATGAGATATTCTGATATGTATATGCGTGTGTATTCTTTATAGAATAGCATAATCCATATATATGTTACATGTCCATATATGTATATAACAGATACCATGCAGTGGGCAAGTGAGCGTCCTGGGAGATAGCCCACTCTATTGGACAATCTTCCTGTAGATCAATATAAAAATGGACTTTGATGAAATAATACTGCTTAGATAAATTAATGATTTTTACAGAATTCCTGATTTAATTTATATAGTTTTAGGGAGTTAGAATGATTAATATAATGTTTAAGGAGATGGGTTAAGATATAATCATGCTACAATTAAGAGGAGAATATTCTACCTCCCTTGTAGTGAGGACTGCATAAGTTAGAAAGGGAGTGTAGTGAGCTTTGATGAGTGACAAGCATGTTATTGTACTTGGAAGAGAAAAATAGGCTTGGGACAAGTTAATAATTGATGAAAACATTAATTCAAGCTTGAGTCTGAGTTCCTAGATCTTCTGATCTAGGTATGTGGTCGTAGGCTTTGGTATGTACCATGAAAAGATAGGGTTTTTGAAAAAATACTCAACAATTCTATTATGAATATAAGAATAGAGAATAGATGATTAGCCAGTTTAGCTAAAGAAGACTTCGAAAATAAGAGGTAAGATAGACAATGATCTGTTTCTTAGTAAGTAAAAATTGTTTTCTCCTAAGCATACAAAAACCCTTGCTACTATATACTGATTTGTTTAAAAGTTTTAAAACAATGTCAAAAGAATTATGGGTTTGTGGAGAGGAAAAAAGATGTGAAATGTTTAATTAAGTATGAGTTTAGAGGAAGAATACATAACCAATAATTTTGTTGTAATTTCCTTTTGTGTAATGATTCTAACCTGTTTTTGAAGAAAATGTTTTTTGTGGTGATTGTTTTTTACAGAATATTTAACCTATGGCTATGAGATAACCTTTTTGGTACATAGAGAACTCGGTCTTAAATGTTATAAAAAGGCTAAGAGGAAAATTAAAATCGTTGGAGTCAGCTTATGGGAGTTTGTTCCATCCACCAACCACCAATATGTGTATATGTGTACATATATATAGTTGGTTGCAGCCAGCTCCAATATGTGTGAAATTGGAGCTTGTCTTGCTTCATCTTCTCGGTGTGTGTGTGCGTGCACACGGGCACGCGTGCGTGTATGAAATTCCCTCTGTCTATTCTCCAGTTGCTGGCTGCTATCAGCAGCAGTTCTCACAGTTTGCTTCAGAGCCAGTCTCCCATCAGTACTGGCCCCCGGTTGCAGACTCCAAACTACATATGCTTTGACAGCACAGGGTAAAAAGGAGGGTCAAGTGTGGAGTCGGCAAGTGGGGGTCAGTGCTGATAGCAGCCCATGAAGGCATATATCAACCAATAAAAAAATTGGACATCAAGAAAATGATTACACAAATGGCTGTGGAACTCTAAAGAAATGTCCAGTGTTCTTAGTCATCAGGGACATAGAATTCAAAACTACTTTAAGATATCATTTTATATAAGAAATTATTGATATTGACCAATATTAATAAAAACTGGAAAACATCTTGTCAAAAAATGCAGAGAAAAAGGCACACTTACTCATTTTTCCTGAGAGTGCAACCTTGTAATCCACTATGGAAATTAGAGTTGTAGTTCCTCAAAAAGCTTCTGTGTATTGATCTACAGTAAGATCCAACTATAGCACTCTTGGGTCCACACTCAAAATACTCCATGTCCTACTACAGAGAGACTTTCTCATCCATGTTCATTGCTATTCTTTTTATAATAAACAGAAATTTGAACAACATAGGTATTCATCAATGGATGAATGGACAGATAATAAAACAATAATATATTTATGTAATGAAATATTCATCAGCTGTTAAAAAATAAAATAATGAAACCATGAAATTATAATTCATAGGTAAATATGAATTTACCTATGAATTATAATTCATGGAGCTAGGAATAATTATTATGAGTGAGGGAACCCAGACCTTAAAAGACATATCGTTTGCATTTTCTTATATGTAGATCTTACCATTTAAACTTTCTGTGTATTTGCTTCATTTTAAATAACCACAGAGCTTTGGTACCTCATAAGGGATCAGGGTCATGAAGAAGACATTTAAAGGACGGGGAAATAGAATATAATGTTATGGAGAGGTAAAGAGGAAGCTTGCTAGGTGACTTACATAGGCAGGAAATGGAGAGCATCATCAAGGAGAAATTTTGGGGCGAGATATGGAACACTAAAAAAACTTTTGAAAAACCATATAGAAGCATAATATTGTATGAACTTCCCATTATATTTGCATATGTAAAAAGCAATTTTAAAAGAACCACCTTGTTATATGGGAGACAGTACTTCAACTAGTCATGCCAATAAATAAAGCTAGTGAAAGGAATGAGTTTCATTTTGATGAGTCATTTATCAAAAGGATCCAATAGACTTCTCCCTCAACCAAACAAAACAGGCTATTGCTATACAGCCTTGTGGTGAGATCCTATTGCTGATAAAACTGCTTACTTACGTCCTAAAACATGGAGATGTGAAACTAGTGCCCACATAGAATACTCACCCCGCCTGAGCAGCACTCATTGTTCTTGAAAGTACTCTGTGCACAAATGGAATAATAAAATAATCATCAATATGACCCGTATAAAAACTCTGTGGCCTACTACACCAGCTTTCTCGTATACTGGTGCAATATTGGCAAAAGTGTTACAGGAGTATGCAACCACTTTTATATTATACTTAAGTCCTATTCCATGAGATGGAATTAAGATCTGACTTTGTAGCACTCAATTCTAAACACATCTTCTCAAAACTCAGTGACTGTTGTGGAGGAAGACTGCAGCAAGACTGTAAGGACCAGTATGGTTGGATAGAAGACTGATAGTTATCTGAACTCAGAGACACTGCGGTGGCATTCAAAAGACCTGCACAAGTTCAAATAGAAAACCTTTTAGCATTGAGAAGGGTAAATAGACTTTATGTGCACTGTGGAAATAGGAGGATAACTTCAGGAGTAGGTTATCCTTTTCCTCCTCCCATGTCTTGGTCTAAATCCAGTCCTCAGGCATAAGGAAAAGCACCTCTGTTCATTAAGCCATTTGCACCCCACAAAGCTGTTGCTCAAATAAAAGACAACTTACACCCCTGAAAAAGTTTCAGTCTACTAATAATATTTGACTTAATTTTTATAATCTCAGTATTCTAGTATTTCTAATGAATGATATTTATAAATAGCTTAGCATGTGCCTTGTATTCAGATCATGCCTGTATTCAGATAATGCTGAGCTGAACTATCATCAAGATTAAATATTTTAGTTTAATGACGAAAAACTTTGGATTAATGAGCTTCTAGAGTGATCAGAAGTAGTGACTTTTTCTGTATACAAGGAATACAGAAAAACTAGTATTTCTACTAGAATAGAAAAACTCGTTATATTATTATGGCAGTGCTATGTTTCTAAAATAATTTGACTGTGCTTAGTGATATATGGTGATTTAGGAAAATGGTGAATGACAAGTTTCTTGTAATTTGACTTTAACATCTCTTAAAGTATGAAAATTAATGTATATATAATTTCTAATGTAATGCAGAAACTATTTTATTTATAATTTATTATACAATATAAAAGGTCATGATTATAACCCATCTACAAACAAAAACACTGAACAACCTTACATCTAGAAGTATGGTGATTTTAAAATCTCTTCTGTAAAAACTATTTTGTTTCTGGATCTGGACACATGTTTGTGACATAAATGAAGCACACTGACACATCCTAAGGCGTACCCATTGCCAGGAGTTAAGTATTGGATATAATACAAATAAATATTTCTGGGATAAATAATATCTATAGGAGTGTGACTTATACTTGATAGATATGATTTGGCTTTCTTAATAAGCAAAATGCAGTCAGAAATAAATGTATTGTTGGTAACAGAAGTAGCAAAATCTATCCCTGTATCTTGAGAACTGTGGTAGGGCAGCAATAGAAATGTCAGCATCCTAGGCCAGACTCCCAGAGGGATCTAAAGGTGAAGGGAGTATGCTATCTATATATAAAGAGAGAGGTGAATCAAATGGGTCATGTGAATTATCTACACCAGAGAAATGAAAGAGCTTCTCCATCTGTGAGCTTACTGTGTTCTGCTTGTTTTGAACTTGGGGATTGAAAGTGTACTGTGTTATTGAGGTTCAAACCCTCCACTGACCTCTCAGCTTCTACAAGATGCCTTAACAACTTGAGACTTTTTAGTCAGTGGTTCAAAGATAAAACGTTACGGGTATACACAGGTTTTGTCCTCGTGATTACAAATAGACCAAAGCCAAGCTAAGTTCAATTTAATCTTCCTCTAATATGGTGGGTGATCATTGTGGCTGTTTGCTGTTGAAAGAAACCTGATCTATGTTGCACTTTATAGATAAGATGCTCTTTAACTATGTATATCTCATATTACACATATGAGGTGTGTTTAAATGAAGGCTCTTATTTTCATTCAGATAAAGATTACAAGGGGGCAGTGATTGTTATTAGTATTAATGATAACATTTACTGTTTATCTTTTCATTTCTTTTTCTTAAATTTATTATTTTCTTTATTTACATCTCAAACGTTATCTCCTGTCCTGGTTTTCCCATGAAGATACCCTATCCCATCCCCCCTCCCCCTGCTTACCAATCCACCCACTCCCACCTTCCCACCCTGGAATTCTCCTATACTGGGGCATCAAGCCTTCTCAGGAACAAGGGCCTCTCCTGACTTTGATGTCCAACAAGGCCATCCTCGGCTACTGGAGCTATATGCAGGTAGAGCCACGGGTCCCTCCATGTGTACTCTTTGGTTGGTGGTTTAGTCCCTGTGAGCCCTGAAGGTACTGGTTGGTTTAATATTGTTTTTCCTGCTATGGGGCTGCAAGCTCCTTCAACTCCTTGGGCCCTTTCTTTATCTTCTCCATTGGGGACCTTGTGCTCGGTCCAATGGTTATTTTAAATAAGATTACAACCTAACCTAGTTTTGAAGGTATGGTGTCTACACTTATGCATAAATTATGTTTTACAAAAAATGCTAAATTGTACTCTGATTTATACTAGTCAGTGTCAGTAGTGCCCAAATATGAAATTTATCATAAAAAACTCTTTAGAAATAATGAAAATCATTTTTTATTAATAAATAAATTCAACTTCTAAAACAAATAGCTTTTTATGGGAATACTACAATATAAAATGTTTCTTATTTTCTCTCTCTCTCTTTTGCTTTTGTCACATATAAAAATTATTATATTGTTTATCAAAAATTAGATATCATAAAAATAACAAGATATATTTTGTACATTAAAACAACTTTAGATTTGCAAACATGTTTTTTGATTAATAATTATTGATTTATTATGAATTAATTGTACTTCTGTTTCAAACATGTATGCTGTTTTAGCTGGTAGAAGTCAAAGTCTTCCTAGGGGACACTCTTTTGTTAGAAGTCCTCATCACCTGTCATTTATCTTCATTGTGATTGTTGTGAGTTACATGTGCTTGGTGCCCTGAAATCTTTCTTAAATATAATCACTCTTATGTCACAGGATGTGCTGAGTGAGATCATCAATACATGACTAAGTTTTTGCTAGGTTGGATGTGTACACACATTTCTGTTGTTAAATAATGAGTTGAAGAGTTGTGCCAGGATGTAACAGCATTAGGGTCTCTTTATTACAAGCTGGGCTAGGTATCTTTTCTAACCCAACCCTGACACAGCAGGACAGGAAAGTGAGGCAGAGGAGCCCTGAACCCTCATCAGGACAAGCTTCTATAGGAAATGGAGGTAAGTGAGGGGGTGTTTAAACTCGAAGGTATCTGATTGAATGCCTATTGTAAGCCCACACACATGTGGCTGCTCTGTAGAGAGACTGTATGCAATCGTTTACACAATGGGTGGTATTGTTCTGTTATTAACAGAAAATAGAAAATGGCAAAAATGCTTAAATATCTGTGTCACTTTTACTGAGTATTTCAAGGCCAGGGTAATGTTTTGACCTAGTGTTTGGGCTGGTGAATGATTTTACTTTGAGCTATTGTTATACACTGGTTTATTTAACATAGAGAAGATTTCTAAAACACCAATTTAGATCTCACCCTTTATTTTTATTGGGTATTTTATTTATTTAGATTTCAAATATTTTCCCCTTTCCTGGTTTCCCCTCCAGAAATCCCCTTTCCAATTCTCCCTCCCCTGCTTCTATGAAGGTGCTCCCCCCCGCATCCCCCCACCACCACCATCAATTCTGTCTCCCTGTCCTCACAATCTCCTACACTTTTGCATCCAGCCTTCACAGGACCAAAGGCTTCTCCTCCCATTGATGTCCAACAAGACCATCCTCTGCTACATATGCCGGAGCCATGGGGCCCTCCAATTGTACTCTTTGTCTTTTCTTTTTATAATTACATTTTTCTCTAAAAAATGTGTATGTGTGGTATGGGTGTTTCCCTTCCTTGTATGATTGTGATGCCTGTGATGTGCATATCTGTTACTTGTGGAGGGTGCCAGATTTCCCACAAAAAGGAGTTTCATGTCTCAAGACTCTCATTTGCTTTTTTTTTTTTTTTTTTTTGCTTTTTTTTTTGTCACGGTGTTCAGATAGACTCAGGCTTTCCAACTGTATAATGGGATCATACACATAATCGTGCCTGCTTTATGTTTTGCTGGGGATTGAACTCAGGGTGTCATGTATGCTTCAGAAGAAAGCTTCCATTTTAAGAACATCACTGAGTAACTGTAAGGCTGTAGTAGTAAAAAAATTAATTTCAAATAGTTTCATGTTGCTGATCTATTCAATTTTTAAATAAGCAATGTGCAAAGCAATTTTTTAAAAACAAGATTTCTGTCTTCCTCCCTCTCTCACTCCTCTCCCCTTCCATGTGTGTGTGTTTGTGTGTGTGTGTGTGTGTGTGTGTGTGTGTGTGTGTGTGTGTGTGTGTTTAGCACATTTGCTGAGAGTCAGGAAGAGGGATTCAGATACTCTGGATGTAAGGAAGAGCAGCAAGTACTTTTAACTACTCAGCCCTGTTTTTACCTTTGCTTCTGAGCTCTTAAATTTTCCAGCCAGTTTATCCATTTTGTCCACACTCTCAATCCTTGCCCCACACATATATAAGCAGGTACATGATACTAGTTTGCCTGTCAGGCCACAGTGCCATTCACCATGCAGATGAATTCATCTTATCTGGATTCCTATTATGGCTGCTATGATTCTGCTGTTCAATAAACTTCCCTGAATTATTCACTAGCAGAGCCTCTTACGTAAGTACCATGGAATATTTAATATAGAGAATATTACACATTTCCACAAGATTTCAGTTCTTAAAGACCTTTTTATAATTTGAGGGCAATATATATTGAGAAACTCAAGTCAATTTTTTCAAGAAAATGTTAACGGAACCTGCGATTATACAGTTGGGGTTTATGTTAGTTAAGAATATTGGCTTAAATGTAGAGATTTAAATTTTGCTTTTTGTTTTTAATTTTATATGTGTGATTCTTTTGTCTGCATGTGTGTACATGTACCACATGCATGCAGTGACCAAGGAGAGAAGAAAACTGTTTCAGATCCCCTAGTACTACATAAGGTTTTAAGACTGCATGAAAGTGCTGGGAACTAAACCTGAATATTCTGAAAGGCCAGCAGAGTTCTGAAGAGCTGAGCTAGTTTGCAGCCCATAAATGCAGAGGACTGGATTGTCTGAACTTCTGCATTTTAGTTAGTACACCTTAGAAGTATCCAAGATACTAAAAAATATGGAAATAAAAACTGGAACCATTCTTTCTTTCTTTTTTTTCTTTTATATATGACACTATACTTACATGCTTGACCTTTCCATTTACTCTTGGAAAGCCCAATCCTATGACCTCCCTCGTTATTTTGAAAATCCAGGGCATCAATTTTTATTAAATGTTAGTTGTCAGTAGTTCTCCAGGCACAGTTGAGGCTTTCTGGGCTTTTGAACTTTCACATTAGCATATCTACTTTTATTTTCCTTGTTCAGTTCAAAGTGATAAAGCCATATTGGTGAGGAATTATGGGTGTAGGTTCTGACATTACTAGGAGACAGTCTCACAAGTTAAGTTGCAGATCCTCTGACTCTTACACTATTTCTGTTCCCTCTTTGGTGATCACAGAGGCTTAGGGAAGGGAGTTGTTTTGAGGGTGTGAAGGCTGGCATAATTAAGAGATGGTCAGTTAAAATCTGTCTCCCTGATTAATTGTGATTTAATTACAATCACCTTCATGAACATATATAATTTAGGAAGTTTGTACAGTATGAGAATTTCATACTGCCCATTAGATGGTTCTTAATTTTACCAATCTCTTCCCACATTAGCTCCTTGTCCCCTTCTCCCCTCTTGATCCTCCTGTTCCAACCTACCCCCATCCTTTTTTTTTTACTATCTATTCTATTTCCTCTTCCTAAAAAGATTTGTCTGAACCTCTAAGGCTCTTACTCTACACCTAACATTGGACTTCTAGAACTTACAGTATAATTGCCATTAACTTAAGTGCTAATATCCACAATAAGAATATATTCACTACATTTATCTTTCTGAGATGAGGTATGCAATTCAGGATTATTTTTTTCTGCTTTCCTTTATTTACCTGCAAATTTTTTTATTTCCTTATGTTAATAGCTGAGTAATGTTTCTGTGTAATGTAAATAAACATTTCCTTTATCCGTACTTCTATTGAGAGAGATTTATTTTGTTTCCAATTTCTTATGTTATGTAAAGAATATTGAGACACATGATTCTGCAAATGTCTCCTTGGAAGGATGCAGCATCTTTTGGATATATGTCCAATGGTGGTGGTAGAGCTGGAGTTTGGGGCTAAATGATTCCCCTCTTCCTGAGGAACCACCACACTGACTCCAAGCTGTACAAGTAACCCCTCCATCAGCAACAAATGAGCATTCTCGTTGTTCTATATCCTTTCCAGCATAAGCAGTGACTTAGTTTGTATTGATACAAGCCATTCTTACAGGTGTGAAATGAAATTTCAAAAAAGTTTTGACTTACATTTCCCTTAGGTCCAATGATACTTAAATTTTTTTAAGTGTTTCTCAGCCATTTGAGTTTCCTCTTCTGAGAATTCTATTTATATCTGTTCTTTTTAATTGTAATTATTTGTTTTCTTCATAGTTTGGTTTATTGTATATTTTTGATATTAGTCCTCTATTGATACACAATTGATAAAAATATTTTCACATTCTGTTGGCTTCTGGGTTGTTTGAATGACAGTGTTTCTGTGACTTTGACATGCAGTTTCTCTCAGTGCCTTTACAGAACATCTTTTCCTGTGCCAATGAATTCAGGCTAACCCCGACTTTGTCCTCTATCTGGTTCATTGTATCTAGTTCCATGTTGAGGTCTTTGATCAATAGCCGTTGAGTCCAGGGTGAAAATAATGAGTCTATTTGGATTCTCCTACATGCTGCCATCCAGTTTGACTAGCACCATTTGCTAAAAATATTCTTTTTATTTTATTGTTTACAAAGTGTGTTTTGGCTTCTTGATAAATAACCTGTTGTCAATGGTTGTGTAGATTTCCATCTTGTTCCTCACTTTGATTCCATTGATCTCTGTGTATGCTTTTGTGCCAATGCCATGCTGGTTTTCTTACAGTAGATCTATAGTATCATTTGAAATCAGTATTAGTGATACCTCCAGCACTATTTGTATAATTCACTCATGCCTGCTTCAGCTAACCTGGGATGCTTCTATTTCCATATAAGTCTGAAAATTTTCCATTCAAGAAATGTTAAGAATTATATTGAAATTTTGATGGGGATTTCATTGTAATGGATTACATTTGGTAGGATGGACAACTTACTGTTACTCATGAGCATAGATATTTCTTTTTTTTTAACTTGTCTACTTCTGTGTTGTTACATAGTAACTAATGTTTTTCTACCTGTGGTTGACATCACATAGGCAAGTATTCAGAATACAGAAAATGATTTTAAAAAAACAAAGTACCATGAAGCATAAAGTTATTAAATGGCTACAAGTTATACTATTAAAAAAAAATAAGGTTTTTTAAGACAGGGTCTCTCTGTGTAGTCCTGGCTATCCTGAAATTCACTCTGTAGACCAAGCCAGCCTTGAATTCACAGAGATCTTCCTGACTCTGCCTCCTGAGTGCTGGGATTAAAGTATGTGCCACAACTGCCTGGCCTTACTATTAGCAATTTAAATCTCAGCAATCTGGACATTTACCTCTGGCTACTTTTACAATGTATTTTCAATAGGATTCTTTAACAATGATACAATGTTAGCTACAGTTGTATTTTCCTGAATTGCTGTATTTAGAGCACAAAATCTACATTGTTCTACCATTATTGTTAAACAGTAAATTAAACACTACACCATACTTACTTTTGTAGTTTTAGAGTATGCATGTAGTCTATATTTTAATATTTTGCATTTTAAATAATTCTAGTGTTTATTTGCATATTGTGTTTATAAACATAGTGTTTAAATGTTAATGCTTTCTTGGCTCTATGTAAGAACAATTTTATTCTATTAAAAACATCTCTTGGGAAATAATTGAAGAAAAATACTTTTAAATTTTGCATTATTTTTCTTCATTCACCTTAATAAATATGAATCCAATCATCAATTTTTCATAGTAATTCAATATGGTTTCCTCCATAAATTCTACTGTCACTAATTTTTTTATTCTTTTTTATATTTTCTATATTCTTTGTTTACATTCCAAAAGCTTTCCCCTTTCCCAGTCCCCCCCCACCATACATCCCATAAGTCCTCTTCCCCCAACTATTCCCCAATCACCCCCCCCCCATTTCTCTGTTCTGGATCTATAAAACTGGATCCAATCTTTTCAGGCCCAGGGTCCTCTCCTTTCTTCTTCTTGGGGATCATTTGACTTGCTAATTGTGCTTTGAGAATTTAGGGCTTCTGGGCTCATTAATATCCACTTATCAGTGATTGCATTTCTTGTGTATTCTTTTGTGATTGGGTTAACTCGCTTAGGATGATATTTTCCAGATCTAACCATTTGCCTACAAATTGCATGAATTCATTATCTTTAATTGCTGAGTAGTATTCCATTGTATAAATATATCTTCTCTTACTAGTCTTTAACTTTTTTGGGTAAAGTTACCTCAAGAAAATTATTTGAGGCTGTTGTAAAAGGTTGTTTCTCTGAGATCTTTTTCAATATGCTTGTCATTTGAATATAGAATGGTACTGATTATTTTTGTGTATGTTAATTGTGTATCCTGGCATCCTATTGAAAGTGTTTGTCAGCTGCTGGCACTTTTTGGTGAACTCTTCTTTGGAGGGATGTTACATATCATCTTCAAATAAGTTACTTTACCTTCTTGCTCTCCAATCTGTACCCCTTTGATCTCCTTCAGGTTATATTGCTGTAGATAAGACTTCAAGGACTATATTTGATATGTGTGAAGAAAATGGACAAACTGTTCTATTCCTGATATTAATGGAATCACTTCGAGTTTCCATTTAAGTTGATGTTGACTATGAGCTTGCTGTATACTACCATTATTACGATTAGATATGGCTCTTGTATTCCTAATCTCTCTAGAACTTTTATCATGAAGGAACATTGCTCTTTGTCAAAAGGCCTCTTCCCTCCATCTAATGAGGTTATCATGTTGCTTTGTCTTTCCATTTTGTTTATATGGTATATTATATTTATTGCTTTGTACATGTTGAGCCATCTTTCCATCTTTGGGATGAAGCCTTACTTTTATTATTGGATATTTTATTTATTTATATTACAAACGTTGTTCTCCTCCCAAGTTTGTCATCCCCAAACCTCCCATCAGATTTTCCCCCTCCCTGCTGCTTCTATGAGGATGCTTCCTCACCCATCCACCCACTCTCACCTCACCCCATACACCAGAATATCAAGCCTCCACAGGACCAAAGGCCTCCCCTCCCATTGACACCAGATAAGGCAATTTTCTGCTACATATGCAGCTGGAGCCATGGTTCCCTCCATGTGTACTCTTTGGTTGGTGGTTTAGTCCCTTGGAGCTCTGAGGGAAGGAATCTGGTTAGTTGATATTGTCATCCTTCCTATGGGGTTACAATCCCTTTCACCTCCTTTAGTCCTTCCAGTAACTCTTCCATTGGGTTGATGGGTTGGCTGTCAGCATCTGCATCTGTTGTGGCCATGCTCTGCCAGAGCCTCTTAAGGAACAGCTATACAAGGCTCCTGTTAACAAGTGCTTCACACTGCAATAGTGTCTGGGTTTAGTATCTGCAGATGAGATGGAACCCTAGGTGGGACAGTCTCTGGATGTCCTTACCTAAGCCTTCTTGATCATGGTGGATGAATTATTTTGATGAATTCTTCCTGGAATAATTTGAGGAGTATTGGCATATCTTCTTTGAAAAATGCATAGAATTCTGTACTAAAAACTATTTGGACCTATACATTTTTTTAAGTAGAGAGACTTTTAATGGCTGCTTCTGTTTCAATGGAGAGTAAATTACTCATATGTTCAAGATTTAACTTTGGCAGGTGGTCATTCTGAGAAAATTATCCATCATTTTTTCAATTTGCTGAGTATAGATTTTTAAAATAAGTCCTTATATTTCTCCAACTTCCTCAGTTATTTTCCTCATTTTATTTCTAATTTTGTTAATTTTGTATATTTCATTTTTATCTTTTAGCTATTTGGCTAATGGTTTACCAATTTTATTGCTTTTTTTCAGAGAATCAATGCTATGTTTCATTGATTCTTTGTATTTTGTTCATATTTTAATATTTCATTTCATTCCCAAGTTTGATTATTTCTTTATGTCTACGTTTTCCTTTTGCATGTACCTTTTTCTTTTGTTCTAGATCTTTCAGGTATGCTATGAAGAAACTAGTATGAGCTCCCTAATTTTTCTTTCCAGGATTTATTCATTTATTTTCTGTAAGTTTATTGTCAATATCTTCAGCCACACCACAAGAAGGCATCAGATACCATTACATATAATTATGAGCCACTATGTGGTTGCTTTGAATTGATCCTAGGATCTTGAAGTACAGTCAGTGTTCTTACCTGCTGAGCTATCTCTCCAACCCTTCTCTTTAATGGTCTTATACAGGCATTTAGTGTTACTATCTTAACTCTTAAAACAGCCATCATTCAGTCCCATAAGTTTGAGTATGTTTTGTATTCATTTTCCCTTAATTCCCAAAAGTCTTCACATTCTTTATTTAAATTTTGGTGTGACTCATTTTTCATTCAGTAATGAGTTCTTCAATTCCCATGAGTTTGTATGCATTCTGTTGTTTCTTTTGTTGATGTCTATCTTTAATCAATGGTGGTCAGATAGGATGGAAGGCATTATTTTAATTTCTTTGTATCTATTGAGACTTATTTTGTTTCCAAACATGTCATCAAGTTTGGAAACAGTTTTATGAAGTACTGAGAAGAACGTATATTATTTTGTACTTGTGAAATATGCTGTCAATATCTGGTATGTCTATTTGATGTATAATGTCAATTATCTATACCATCTCTCTGTTTAGTTTTTGTTTGGATGGACTCTCTGTTGGTGAGATTGGGATATTGAAGTTTCTCACTATCACTGTGTGAGTGTCAGTGTGTGATTTAATCTGTAGTGTTATTTTATTAATAAACTTCAGTGACTTTGTTTTTTGGTGATTAGACCTTAAGAATTACAATGTTCTCTTGGTGGATTTTTCTTTTAATGAATATGTAGCATCCTTCCTTATCTCTTCTAATTAGTTTTGATTGAAGAATATTTTGTCTGGGTCTTAGTTAGCATTTGTTTCTATGATGAAACAACATACCCCAACAGCAAGCTGAAGAGGAACGTGTTTATTTGCCTTACACTTCTGTATCACTTTTCATTAGCATAGAAAGTCAGGACAGGAATTCAAACATTGCTCTACCCTGGAGGCAGGTGTTAGTATGGAAGTCATGGAGGGATGCTGTTTACTGGCTTGCTTCCCATCGCAAGTTCAGCCTACTTTCTTTTAAAATGCACAACCACCAGCCTAAGGGAAGCCCTACTCACAATGGGCTGAACCCTCCTACATCCATCTGTAATTACGAAGATGCTCTACAGCTGGGTTTTATGGAGAAATTTTCTTAGTTTATGCTCCCTCTTATCTGATGACTCTAGCTTTTTTAGTTGATGTAATACTATACAGGATAGTCAGATATTAAAATGGTTCCACACCTTCCTTCTTAGGCCCACTTGCTTAATCTATATGTTTGTATCCTTTTACTCTGAGAGACTGGAAGGCTTTGGAGTGAAGATACTAGCTTTATATTTTTTGGTTTTGTTGTTGTTGTTGTTTATTAGATAAGCATGTGTAGACTGCTTTTCTAAATTGTCTATGATATAAACAGAGAAACCTGGGGCAGAGAGTACATGTGCACTGGGATGAGTCTAGATATTAAGTATGGCATATGTTTAATGAGAACAGATGAACATAACAATGCACTAGGCTGGTGTAAAGGCTATCTATCCTGGTCTGTGTATGATTTAGTGGTAGTGTTATACCCCAATAGACAACCAAGAAACGGATTCCAGTGGTCATTCTTTTGTTGTTTTTTGTTGTTGCTGTTTTGTTTTGTTTTGTTTCTTTATTTTTTCTTTTTCTTTTCTTTTTATTTGTTAGATATATTCTTTATTTACATTTCAAATGGTGTCTCCTTTCCTGGTTCCCCACCATGACTAGCGAAAGTCCCATAACCCATCTCCTCTCCCCCTTTTTCCTAATCAATCCTCTCCTGCTTTCCTGGTTTCCCCTACACTGGGCCTTCTCAGGACCATGGTCCTCTACTCCCTTTGATGTCCAACAAGGCCATCTTCTGATGTCTATAAGTCTGGAGCCATGGGTAACTCTATGTGCACTCTTTAGTTGATAGTTTTGTCCCTGGGAACTCTGGGAGTATTGGGTGGCTCATATTTTTGTTCCTCCTATGCACTGCAATCCCCTTCAGCTCCTTGGGTCCTTTCTCTAGTGCCTCCATTGGGGACCCTTTGCTCAATTCAATGACTGGCTGAGAGTGTCCCCCTCTGTATTTGTCATACATTACTAGGTCTTCTTATTCAAGCTTGAGTTTGGGCTTTTTGTAGACCCTAACATAGCAGAGTGGAAAGGAGAAGGTCCAAGCCCACTTTCAGGTAAGCATTTATAGAGATAAGCAAGCAAGCAAGGGGCTTTCTAGCCAGGCACACATCTGACCAGGGGCTATTATGGAATTTTGTTCCCTTTAAAATAATTGGCTGGTGTTAGAACCAATCCAGAAATTTAAACATCTACTTACTGCTGATGGGTGGTTGTGAGGAAGTGAAGAGCCAGGGGGAGACTTGTTAGAGAGTAGCTTGGGTGCAGGCTTGTTTGGGAGGAACCTGGAAAGATGTGCTAGAAGCAGGTTTGTTGGGGACTAATCTGGAAACTGCTGCTAGAGTCAGGATTGTTGTGGAGTAACCTGAAAACTGGTGCTAAGTGCTTCCCTATTTGTTAACTGGAGTTTAACTTTAGGTCAGATTCTCTGAGAAGGCATAGGATGCCAATATTTTGTCTCTCTGTAGATCTACAGGTTGTGAAGTATGCATGGAGGGACAGATCTGGGGAAATCACTGAGATAGACACTAGAGAATGATGTTGTGGATATTGCTGCTTAGAGAAGCTGAGTATGACATAGGAGGGTCCTATGGGTGGTGGGCTGGCAGAGAAGGTATAGTTAGAAATACTGGGGTTAGTTTTAGAGCATGCAGGGGTAGAAAGAATTGTCCAGGACAATAAATAGACATGTGATCCATTCTAGACCTAGGTTATTTGGGAGGGTTTGTGGGTAGGAGGACTACGAACTTACTTACCTAGACCCTGAAAATGGATGTCTAGAGTATTATTTCAATAACTTTCAATAAACCTACAGATCCCTAGTAACTAGGTTAGTGTAGAAATATAAAAGTAGAAATTTGTGTCAGTTTAAGTGTAACTTTTATTCTCCAGATGTAATTGTCATCTTAGCTGCTTATTGCCAAATAATCTGACCCTTTCTAGTTCTTTCTGAACGCTGACTGACTGGTTCAACTCAGCTGTTTTAGCTCAAGCGCCTCTCTAAGTTGACTGATTCAAACTGGCTGCTCTCAGCTTCTCATTAATTTGCTCTACATGGAAAAACTGCCTCTGAATTCCATGAACTCAAATCCATTGACTGCATTGACTGTGAGAACTGAACAGAACTGGAAGAACTCAGCTGAACTTAACTTTGTTCAACGGTACTGCACAGAGCTGCAATGAACTGAACTCAGCTGAACTACACTGGACTGCCTCAACTCAAATGAGCTGCATTCACTGAGTGGCCCTCCATCCTTGACACACGATGTGTTGCTCTTAACTCCTCTTTTCTGTGCTTTCTCTCAAATGGCCTCTGTTTCATGTGTCTGCTCTTGTGAGAGTCAGGTATGTCCGTCCTATCACTGACCCATTCTGTCAAATCTTTCTCTGATTAGGTCACTTTGAAACATGGCTGCTTCTTTCTACAAACCAACTTAACTATTATAGATTAAATGTATGTTCTAAGGGTGTGACTGTATTCCAGGCAGAGGGATTAAAGGTGTGTCATTCCAGCAGGATCACAGAGACCTAGAAGTTCTCTGGATGTGACCCCTTGCCATGTTTCTGGATTAAAATTGCTCTACAGGTCACTGTAACTCGAAGAAAAGACCATACTTTCATGTACATAATCAATTGATGTTTGATAAAACATGGATAATAAGTTAGCCATTATTAAAAGTCCATTGGAGTCTTCACAAAAAATAGCCTTGTATTAATTAATGCATTTAAAAAGTAGTTAGCACATTTAAATACATACTTCATCAAAGAAGACATGACTAATGTACAAAAATGTGTGAATATCATCTGTTAGTTGCAAAATGTAAACAGAATTAAATATCTTGAAATAGTCACTAAAACCATATTTTTATTAGTCTGCGAAGAAAGAAATCCATGGAAATAAACTGATTATAAAGTTCTGGCAAGGATTCAGACCACAGCTGTTAGGAACAAGTAGTTCAAGCCATGTGGAAAACATCTTAGCAATGTCTTATCAAACTACAACATTTGCTGAGATCCAGAAATCTTACCTCTAGTTATTTCCCCAACAAAAAAGAAATGATATGTTAGTATAAAAGAGATTTTGTTTGCTACTGGTAGCTCTATTTATGGTAACTTTAAACTGTGCCCAAATATTCATAAACTTAGGATTGGATTAGAAATACTAGATTTTATGCTTGATTTTTGCATTAGTAAGGGTTTGGGGGAGAAACACAGCTATTAGCATGCTCATCATTGTACTCTATTTTCTATCTCTGTGTCCCTGGCTCTCTCTCTGTCACTTTCTCTCTGTCTCTGTCTCTGTTTCTCTCCCTCTAGTTCTCCATACACACACACACACACACACACACACACACACACACACACAAAACTGGTTTTGACAATAGAAGTTAGTGAGCCAACAATGACTTTCCACACACAACAGATTCAGAAAACTCAACTTCTACTTAAGTCTGAGGAACTGAATACTTTAACAACTTGCCTGGTCCTGAAAGTTTAGATGATCTCTTAGCATCACTTCTAGTAATTACACATTTGAAGATCAAGAGAATGGAGTCTTCTGGCAATCAAAGATCTCAACAGCCAGGAAAGACAAACTTGCTTAAAATAAAGGAAAGCATCCAGTATTGTTTTTCCATAGACTTCTTTTTATATCTACTTTGTCTTTTAAAAGATGCATCCCACACACAAGTGAGCATACACTGAACGTGGGTCTTCCCCCTCTAGTTAGTAATCTTGGGAAGAAAGATTAATCTGGAAGTACCATTACAGATAGAAACAAAACTGTTCTTGGGTGATTATAATCCAATGGCATTGATGACCAAGGCCATTCTTCCCTGAAACTCAAATAAAATATCACAGTGATATGTGTAGCAAAACACTAAATTTTGAGGGAATTATGCTTAATAAAAGAAATTAAACACAAAAGTATATGCACTGGTGATTCTTCAATTTCTAAGAAGACAAAATATAGGCACAAAGATGGAGTTGTGACTTTGCCAATGAAAGCATCGGAGACTACACAGTCATAGAGAGCCAGGCAAAGGATGAAAACATACAATTCTATTCCGATGTTGGTTACAGAACTTTACAAATTTGTTCAAATTTGTTATAATATGCACTAATAAATATCTAGTATTATTGAATGTATAAGGACCTTAATAAAACTCTCTGTAGAGGGTAAAAAGCTACACTCATATGGTACATAATACAATGTTTAGAAATATTAGAAAGTCTCTAAAGAAACTGACACCAAATTCACCTACAGTCTATTTTCTGTATATTTGGCTTGATTAAAGAATCTTTTTTACCTTCTTAAGTGTAAATGTAATATCTTATTAAATTAGCATTATAATTTGTACATAAAGAAATACATTTTTTTCTTTTTGAACTTTGAAGGAAGTTAGTTTGGGCAATGCATAGATGTTCAATCTCTGTTCTTACTTCTTTCATTGGAAAATTAACAAGTCATTCTCAAATATTGGTAAATGAAAAATAAAAGTTAACTTTATCATCACTCTCAGAATGATCCATCCCATCATGGAGTTTCCTTCATTTCTACTATGGTCAGGTAAGAATTAAATGTGATTTGTACTTATTGTAAAGATGACTGCTAGATTTGTTATGGTCAAAGAAATTAATGAGTTAGTTGTATATGGATTTTACCTTTAAAAACCTTAATATAATAAAGAATTGCTTACCTAAGTGGAACACCAGCCACCAAAGGTTCAGCTTTTGAACCTAATGAGGCGGGCCTATTATATACTGGGTGTCAATGTAGCTGTATCTGGTTAGACACATATGAATAAGTTGTTTGAAATAGGCTTATTGTTTACATAATTAGCAAGGAACAAGAGAGTACCAGAAACCCTTGTAATCAAGAGCTGTTTCTGAAGACTGTAGTGTAAGTACACACTGGGGGGACCCCAGAGAGCACTTCCCATTTCTTTACTTGTGAGTCTTGTAAAGCACTTCTTCAAAATGTTCAGGCATCTGAGCATTAACCTAGAAAAGAAGCCTGATCTCACAGACAGCTTTCTTCGATGACATAGAAGTTAAATTCCTAAAGATTATTAAACAAAATTTGACTAATTTCCAATGCTTTATTTATGGATTCTATTTGGAGAATAAGCTACATAATTTCTTTGATGTTGCATTTTTTATAGCACTTTAAAGGAGTATTTATTATGTTTTTCAAACTTAGAGATATTTTCTTTACTTATACTTAAAATTCACTACAAACTGTATAGCATTTCAGAAACATTGGGGAAATTAATAAATCCATCAGCTCAACTTGGATACACATCTATAGTACTCCTTTGTTTTCTCCACCTAGTGAAATAGCCTACTTTTTCATTGCACAATAAAGCCCACCATGACAGAAGCTATCATGTAGCTATATTTCCTCATAGCATCCTTCAGTATTTGAAATGTTCAAATGCTTACTTTGCATATCTTAGACTATCACTGAGTTCAATCTAAAACCCAGCAGCCACAAAATCCACATTATTCGTATACCAAGTGTATGGCAGATAACTTATCTCAGAAGTGCCAAAACCCCAAATTTCATGCAAGCGATGAGTTCTTATCAAAGTCTGCCATCTGGAAATGTATTTAGAAATTCTATAGTATTGACTTTAGGTTTCTAACAGCATGCTGAGTGAGAAGAAAATTCAGGGCATCAGTGTATAACACTTACATGTTGCTTTTTAATTTCCTCCTAATAGAACGATGATAGTTAAGTGGCCACCTCTTTTTACCTGATTTTTAAAAATATAAACATGTAATATTTGTTTTGTTTTGTTCCCACAGAGTTTGTTCAATTAAATATATAACTGGGTATTTGACTGACACTTCAATGATGATTTGAAACATGAGTTCTTGAGTCAGGCTCTATGTCTCAATCTGAGTGAAAAACAAGGGAAGAACATAAGCACTGTGTAGAAAGTGAGATATAAATGAACAGAATTCACTTTACCATCGTCAATTCTTTTAGGAGCAAGTGTTAGAGGCAGGGTAAATTATTCAACCTTTATTTTGTTCTATTGTCCTTGTTCATGTTGATGAGCCATCTTATAGACAGAGCACTATGGTATTAAATCAACTTATATGGAGAGATAGAATTTAAGGTACCTGATCCAAATGGATTTTCTTATTTTATTTTATTTTTCTTATTGGATATATTCTATATTTATATTTCATTTCCCTTTCCCTGGTTTCCCACCCCCTAAAGGTCCACATGCCCTTTTCCCTCCCAGTGTTGCCCCATCTACCACTTCCCACTTCCCTGATCTGGTATTCCCTACACTGATGCACTGAGCCTTTCCAGAACCAGGGTCCACTCCTTCTTTCTTCTCAGACATAATTTGGTATGTGGATTGTGTCTTTGATGTTACAAGATTCTAGGCTAATATCCACGTATCAGTGAGTGCATACCATGGGTATTCTTTTGAGACTGGGTTACCTCACTTAGTATGATGTTCTCCAGCTCCATCATTTCTCTAAGAATTTCATGAATTCATTGTTTCTAATGGCTGAATAGTACTCCATTGTGTATATATACCACATTTTTTGTATCCATTCCTCTGTAAAATCAAATCAAGCAAATCAGTAGCCTTCCTATACTCAAAGAATAAGCAGGCTGAGAAAGAAATTAGGGAAATGACACCCTTCACAATAGCCACAAACAATATAAAGTATCTTGGTGTGACTCTAACAAGTGAAAGATTTGTATGACAAGAACTTCAGGTCTTTGGAGAAATAATGGAAGAAGACCTCAGAAAATGGAAAAATCTTCCATGCTAATGGGTTGGCAGGATTAATATAGTTAAAATGGCAATCTTGCCAAAAGCAATATTCAAATTCAACACAATCCCCATCAAAATCCCAACTCACTTCTTCATAGAGTTAGAAGGAGCAATTCTCACATTCATATGAAATAACAAAAAAAACACCCAGGATATATAAAATTATTATCAACAGTAAAAGAACTTCTGGGGGAATAAGTATCCAGGATCTCAAGCAATACTACAGAGCAGTAGTGTTAAAAACTGCATGGTATTGGTACAGTGACAGGGAGGTGGATCAAAGGAATAGGACGGAAGACCCAGAATTGAACCCACACATCTATGGCCAATTGATCTTCGACAAAGGAACTGAAAACATCCAGTGGAAAAAAGATAGCCTTTTCAACAAATGGTGCTGGCTAAACTGGAGGTCAGCATGCAGAAGAATGAGACTCGATCCACTCATCTACTAGTACTAAGCTCAACTCCAAGTGGATCAAAGACCTCCACATAAAACCAGACACACTAAAACTAATAGAAAAGAAACTGGGGAAGACCCTTGAGTACATTGGCTCAGGGGGAAAGTTCCTGAACAGAACACCAATAGCTTATGCTCTAAGATCAAGAATAGACAAATGGGACCTCATAAAATTACAAAGTTTCTATAAGGCAAAAGACACTGTCAAAAGGACAAATCGGCAACCAATAAATTGGGAAGAGATCTTCACCAACCCTAGTTCTGATAGAGGGCTAATATCCATTGTATACAAAGAACTCAAGAAGTTAGACCCCAGAAAACCAAATAACCCTATCAAAAAATTGGGTACAGAGCTAAACAAAGACTTTTCACCTGAAGAAATTCGGATGGCTGAGAAACACCTTAAGAAATGTTCAACATCATTAGTCTTTAGGGAAATGCAAATCAAAACAACCCTGAGATTTCACCTCACACCAGTCAGAATGGCTAAGTAAAAACTCAGGAAACAGCAGGTGTTGGCAAGGATGTGGATAAAAAGGAACACTCCTCCACTGCTGGGGGGACTGCAAGCTGGTACAACCACTCTGGAAATCAGTCTGGTGGTTCCTCAGAAAACTGGACGTGATACTTCTGGAGAACCCTGCCATACCACTCCTGGGCATATACCCAGAAGATTCCCCAGCATGCAATAAGGATACATGCTCCACTATGTTCACAGCAGCCTTATTTATAATAGCCAAATGGATTTCATAATGGACTCTCTTCTGGATTCCTTGGCCATCAGAGATGCACTTGACATGCTTACATGTATGCAGACAAAACATTAATAAAAATAAAATAAAAACTAATTAAATCTTGAATGTATAATGAAACCATGACTATATCAGGAAGCAACATTTTCATCAAGTGTCAGAATAAACTTACTTTAGTCTTCCCCATACTGGAATCAAAATTGATGCATGAAATAAGGGCTAAATTGGAATTAAGCATGGTCTACATATTCTGCAAAGTATTTCTCAGTTTGAAAAGTCCTTCTCTTAAATATACTCCATGTGTATTTGTCTTCACTCTGAGGAGAACATTTAACATCTCCATAGGTTAGGGGTAAGAAATGCAGTGAGAACTAGAAAGAAGGTAAAAGAGGCAAATCTCTGAAAATAAAATAATACCTCTTTGTTAAACAATAATTAAGCCACTAGGGATGGGATTAGGAAACAGCATGAAGACTTCTAGAAGGAGCTTGCCTAAAATGGATTTGGAAGGATTCAAGATACCTCCCTGAAAGCTCTTATGAAGTAGTAAAAATTAAAATTAACCTGGATTAAAAAACAATTAGTTTGTCAGATGTGCTATTAAGTAATATTAGTCATGAAGAATGACTTTATGATGACATACATGTTCAATAGTCTCTAAGCTATTGAAACAGCAGGGAAGACAGATCATTTCTAGGCTGAGTTTTCTTAGAGAAAGGGCATTGATTTGACATGAACCAAGAAAACTTGAGAATTTCAGACTTTTATCATAAACAGTGAACAATTACAAGTTTGCAATATAGTCACATTATTTCTCAATTATGATAGAAAGGATTTTTAAAATTATTTCTCCAGTGCCAAAGGTAGTGGAATCATATATTATTTTATGGTTTTACTGTGTGTGAAAATTTCTTCATTTCACCCTTGGCTGTGTCATTTTGTTATTCAAACTGCATCTGGGAAAGTCAGTGATGTTCCAATTACAGGACTTGTGGGGTGCAGGATACGAACATGGGTAACACAGTTTCCTCTGCTTTGGCTACATAGTGAATTTGTCTACAGTTTTGTTTATTTTGAATGCTTACAGCATATGAAAGAGTTAAGAAAATGTTTAGAAATACTAATTTATTTTTTCATAAAAAGAATTTTGTCATTATAAGTCATGAAACTTAAAAAATTGCAATGCTGCATTCTTAAGTACATTTTGGATTTCTTATCACAAGGGACATGATTCAAAATTTAATTACATAACAAAAGAAATTTGTAGCTGATTATTGCTGTTGATTCCATTCTGAGGACATGTGAGATTATGTCTAGATATTTGTACATAAATCTCTATCTATGTGAGTAACTTTTATCTGTGAGTATTCACCTTGTAGACAAATCGGTGGAGACAGATAAATGATTGAAAAAGTAACAATTTGTTTTCATTTCCCAATGTTTATTTAAAATGTATTTTGTAGTCCAGGCACATTGAGAATTTGACTTGAAGAGGTTTCTTTTTGAAAGTGACAAGCTAGCTTTCACTAAAACATTAATCCTCTGGCTATTTATCAGAGACTACAGGCAGTGTGGAAACTGAAGAATAGAAACATATTTAGAGAATCAGGAAAAGCCTTGTACTTTTTAAGCTCAAGAACCTTTTTCATTACAAATACCAAATCTGGAGAGCATGTGTTTTTAGCAAAAATAAGAGTGTGAATTCTCAGTCAACCATGCAGAAAAATAAGCAAACCATAAACATTTATTATAGTGTTTTTTTCATTAACGACTCTTTTAAATCTTAAAAAGTGCATACATACAAATGTTTAAATGTGAAAAAATAGATCCTAATAAAATTGATGTAAAATACTACAGTAATGCTATTTTTTGATAGCAGCTTATGCCTTAAGAACAGGGAGAATAAACAGAGAAGTCAGGAATGGCCCTCTCATGGAAAAGACTTCATGGCCTATAATTGCTTGCTATTTCCTGAATCTGTATTTCAAAAGATTGTACAAAATATTACTATATTCAAGAGGGCTTTGATGAAGCAAACAGAGAAAGTTGGTTTTAGACCTTTTGAAATAGATATAATCAAATTCAGGTGTACCTACCAAAGAAGATGTTTCCATTCTGAGTGTCATATCATGGAGTTAAGTATGACTGAAAGGATATTAGGACTGGTTTGGACAGGAAGAAGACGCAAAAACTAATACATTAAATAAATTTTACAGTAACAGCATTACTGCTCATATATACATACCAATAAAACAACAAATCATGGATAGCATGAGAAAGGTTTACACAATAAGTATATTGACACATTTGTATTGTTACCAAGGTTATTTTCAGACATTTACACAAGTCAGATCCCATAGTTTGGAGCACATATCAGAATGGATATGATATCACTCATTCCTCTGATCTTGGCAGTCAAGAGGTATTGAAAGGCAAATATCTGTTTCACTCATTACTTCCTATAAAGCAATGCATTAGGTAAAACAGGCATGGAATTTTTACATATAATTTTGCCATAGGGTCTAACTTCACTATTGTCTGAAGTAAATATGTGTTGTACAAAGATTCAATTATCAGAGTATGACTCACATGTTAATTTTGATATTGGGAATTAAAACACCACAAGTTCATTAAAATTCTTATTTCCAAGGGATGTACAGGTGGCTTAACATTTAAAAGCACCTGCTCTTCTTACAGAGACCTGGCTTCAGTCTCTAGCACCCACATGATGGCTCAAAACCATCTGTACACACCCTGCATCAAGAAACACACTCCTATGCATTAAATAAAATAAATACTAAAAATTAAAATTCTTAACTCACTTTTTCTCAGATTTATTTTCCAAATCCAGATTTTTAGTAAGGAATACAGAACATTATTATTTCTAAATAATATCCATCCTCTAATTTGATTGTGATATTAAATACAAATTATTTGACATATTTTAAGTACCACTGTATTATTGGATGTCACAACTTAATTCTTATTGTGTATTTTCTTTATTTTACATACAATTAGAAAAGAATAGTATGATACATTACCAGCTTGACTCAATTTCAATATTGCTATGCTATTATTTGCCTTTAATAGTTATAATTTAAAGATGTATCTAATCAAATGAAAGTTCATTTAGATTAATTTTTAAGAACAATTTTAAGCCTAATCAAGCAACCAGTTCTTGTCTTCTTAACAAATGATACTATGGACTCCAGTGTAATTATTTTAATGCGTTACACACATTATCCATTGTTTAAATAATATATGCACCAACTTATATAGTGAAAAAGCAATACTTTTATATAATTAGATTCTAAAACGGGACTTTTAATGATCACTATACTTTTAGACAAATCTTGTGTGTTACAATAAAACATTAAGTATGTATAGGTTTTTACTATTTGAATTGTAGACACTTTACAGGTTCAGTGACAATTTACCATAGGAGGATTTACGATCTGCTTTCTATGTCTATAATACAAAGATTTTAGAAATGTAAATTATTTAACAAAATTAAAAGGTTATAACACTACAGTAATGGCTTATGAAGTCAAATGATACTGTTTATGGGACCAGAGTCATTCATAACTGTGTTGATACTTAGAATGTTCTAGTATACAGAATAATTGTACAAATGTCATGTTGAAGTAAATAAAAACCAGATGGCAGAGAAGTAGTTGGAGGGGAGGAGGAGTAGAGAGGGGAAACTGTCATTGGGATATATTATATAAGAGAAGAATCTATTTTCAATATAAAAGAACTATTGTCAATGTATGTTGATTAATTCTCTATCTCAGTTGTTTTTGTGTTTAAAATGAACCAAACATTGCTGATGGCAAGAAGTGCTTGCTGACAGGACCTTGGTATAGCTGTTCCCTGAGAGGTTCTACTAGCACCTGACCAATACAGATGCAGATGCTCACAGCCAACTATTGGACTGAGCCCAGGGACTCCAATGGAAGAGCTAGGGGAAGGACTGAAGGTTCTGAAGGGGATTGCAACCCCCATAGAAAGAATAGTATCAACTAACTGGACAACCCAAAGCAGCTAAACCACCAACTAAAGGGTACACATGGAGGGACGCATGACTCTAGCTATTATGAAGTAGAGGATGGCCTCATCTGACATCAATAGGAGGAGAGGCCCTTGGTCTTGTGGAGGATCTAACCCCCAGCATAGAGTGATGCAAGAGTAGTGAGGTGGGAGTGGTGAGTGGGTGGAGGAGCACCCTCATAGAGGAAAACAAGAGGGGAGAATGGGATGGGAGAATCTATGGAGAGGTAACCAGAAAGGGGAAATATCATTTGCAATGTAAACAAATAAAAAACTTAATTAAAGAAATAAAATCAGCATAAAAGGCTAAAAGACAAAAAAGACTGTATAATAAGTGAAGGGAGCGAAAATGGATATTGTGAAACTAGACTGCTAACTATAATTATGTCATTATAGTACCAAATCTTTCCTTTGCCTGAGTAGATGATTTATTGTGGGTAGTAAGACAGAAATAGGAAGCTCTTTGTATTGGTCATTAGCATTCAGTTTCCTAAGTAAATACTACTTTAAAATGCTAACCTGGTATATATAAACACTTATATATCAGCTTTAAGTTGCATATATGTAAATATATAATTTATAATTTATTAATTTTTCATTCCTAAAGTTACCTAATGAAATTATGTCTTTATATGACTTAAATTTTAGAGATAAAATTTATTTTAAATGATAATAACTTTGGTTTTATTTATTTATTTATTTATTTATTTATTTATTTTATATTCCAAATGTTGCCCCCTTTTCTGGTTCCCCCTTCAGGAGTTCTTCAGCCCCTTCCCCCTCCCCTTTGCCTCTGAGTGAGTGCTCCCACTCCAACCAGACACCCTCCCACATCCCTCACCTACCCACTCCCAGCTCATCCATCCCCTGTATCCCACTTCCCTGGGACATTAAGTCCCTACAAGATTAAGCACATCCTTTCCCACTGAGGCCAGACAAGGCAGTCCTCTGCTACATATGTGCTGAGGGCCACAGACCAGCTCATGTATGCTCCTTGATTAGTGGCTTAGTCTCTGGGAGCTTCCAAGTATCAGGGTTAGTTTATAATGTTGTTATTCCTATGGGGTTGCCATCCCCTTGAGCTCCTTCAATTGTTTCACCTAACTCTTTCATCGTGGTCCCAAACTTCAGCCCATTGGTTGGCCATAAGTAACTGCAACTCTCAGTCAGCTGCAGGTACAACCTTTCACACTAGGCTCCTGTCTGCAAGCACAACACGGCATCAGTAATAGTGCCAGGATTTGGTGCCTGCCCATGGGATATATTCCAAGTTGGGCCAGTCATTGAATGGCCTTTCCTTCAATCTCTGCTCCATTTTTGTCTCTGCATTTCTTTAAATCAGCTTGGAAGTCCCAGAGAACTGAAATACAAGAGTCTCCCAGGATACAATGGGAATGAATTTTGCCAGAATGCCTAACATTGGAGAGATGGAATTTGGAGAGACCACCTCCATTAGACAGACAGGGCTCCCAGTGGAGAGATGGGGTCACCAACCTACCTTCAAAATAACTTCATATTTTAAGTTGGGATGTAAGAGCTCTGCTTATTATGTTCATTTCTACACATGATAGAAAAAATACTGACCATTGTAAGAATGCTAAGCTATTGATGTAATAAAATGTATAATAATTAACATTTCACATTGCATCTCTGTAAACAAGAATGTGTTAGATGATTTTAAGTGTACAGAAATCACATAATTTACAAAGAAAATGACACTTAAAATGCTTCATTTTTTTTAAATATACTATATCAGCACAAGCAAGTCTTTCTGTAATTCCCCTGGGAGTACAGAAATAAGACCTTTATCATAAAAATAGATTGCTAACTTTAAAAGCACACAGATATCATTCATTCCTTAAAAAGAATGAATGTTGCCTTAAAAAATGTTCCTTCAATCATATGCATAGAAATCTCGTGAAAGCTTTCTTGTTCTTAATATAGTGTACTTTTAGATAAATTTTTGAGGTTAATGAAAACTTCCCAGAGAAAAGCTTTCAGAAATGCTAGATTCAGAGAAGTGAATTGGCTAAAACTTGTTACCTTTTCAGCTCTTTAGTAGTAAAATAAATATCAGAGTTGTGTCTAGATAAATAACCTAAGCATATTTCCCTGTGACATTTTGCAACAGCCATATGGTATATGTTGCTCATACTCATTTCTTCCATAGTCTTTACAAACCTCTTCTCATTACAGTCCCTCTGTTTCAAGACTCTACCAAGGCGTTTTTTTCCATGGTGACCTTTGTACCTCCTATAGTCCTCACATCAAAGAAAACATGTCACAGTTTATACTACTTAAAAATGATGATCTTCTTCCTATGGGGTTGCAATCCCCTTCAGCTCTCCCAGTCCTTTCTCCAATTCCTCAATTGGGGACCCCACTCTCATTCCAAAGGTTGGCTGCTAGCACCTGGCTCTGTATTTGTAAGGCTCTGTCAGGGCCTCTTGGAGACAGCTATATTAGGCTCCTGTCAGCAAGCACTTCTTGGCATCCCCAGTAGTGTTTGGGTTCGGTGACTGTATATGGTGTCGATCCCCAGGTGTAGCAGTCTTTGGATGGCCTCTGCTCTACACTTTGTCTCCACAATTGCTCCTGTGAGTATTTTCTTCCCTTTCTTAGAATCAACCAACCAGATCTCTCCAGTGCTCACAGGGACTAAGCCACCAACCAAGGGGTACACATGGCTCCAGCTGCCTTTGTAGCAGAGGAGTGGTTTTATAGGGCAGGCATCAATGGGAGGAGAGGCCCTTGGTCCTATGGAGGCTGGATAGATGTCCCAGCATAGGGAAATAGAGGGAAGGTAGGTGAGAATGGATTGGGTGGGGGAGCATCCTCATGGAGGCTTAGGGGTTTTCTGGGAGGGGGGAAACCAGGAGGGGGAATAACATTTGAAATGTAAAGAATATATTCAATAAATAACAAAACAAAACAAACAAAAAAAGCGATCATCTTTAGTCTTATCCATTTTGCTGGAAATGACACTGCTTTTCCACTGTATTACTGAATGCAGTTTTCAAAATGCACCTACAGAGCATTTGGAATGGGTCTTAATTGCAGGGATTGTTTGCTTACTTCTATAACAGTTGTGCCATTATAGCAACAGTGCATTTTTGTATGCATATCGCAGTTGCAAGTATCCAGGTTTGCACTGAGTGACAATGACCTTTCTCTTTCAGAGCATGCAGAGTACTTTACAGTACCCTGAACACTATTGAGTAATGGTGAAGGCTCTAGTTAGGCCCCAGCTTGCCTGCTCTATGTTCTGGGAAATATGCAAGTGTTGTCTTCGGTAATGGGTCCTTAGGGATAGTTTGTGGAGAACAAGCAATAACCTTGGCAAAAGACTGGAATGTTTGGAGGATTCTATGGGGTCTTTTGGCCAACCACTTGATTAGATAAAGACCATTAAATGATACCAGGGGTTCTGTTTCACGTCAAGAGATGTGTAGTGGAGCTTTGTATCTCCCATTATTTGATGATTACCTTTAGATTTCTTTAATGAATGTACATTCTTAAGAAGATCCTAATGTAAGATTTTTTGTATGGCCCTTCAAATGGCCCTTAGTTGTAGCTGTCCTATATTGTTTTTATTACTTCATTCCCTTCCCCTCTCCATTTGATCCCCCACTTAATTTTTCTGTGATTGCATATCCTATTTCTCCTACCTCAGGAGTTTTTTTCCCTCCCTTCCTACTCTATACCTAACCTCTGTGATTATTCAGATAATAACATGTTTATCAAGGACTTGAGAGCTAACATCTACATAAAAGCAAATACATATCATATTTGTGTTTTTCTGTTTTGGTTTCCTCGCTTAGAATAATTTTTGTTTCAGTTCCATCAATTTACATGTATACTGCATGATTTCATTTTTAAATAGCTTATTTATATTCCATTATGTAAATGTGTCACAGTTTCTTTATCCACTTATATGTTGATGGACATAATAAGTTTTTCCCAACTTCTTATTATGAATAGTAGCAGCAAACATGGTTATGAATATTTTTGAAATTTTGGGGTAGGAAGAAGCAGAGTCCTTTAGGGTTATGCCAAAGAAAGGGAAATCTGGTTCTTGATGTAGATCTATTCTCAGCTTCCAGAGTAATTACCACATTAATTTTCACAGTAGCTCTAATCTTGTCACCAGTGAGTGTTACTCTTTCCCTAAATCCTTGCCATTGTGAGGTAGCTTTTGTTCTTGGCAAATCTGACTAGGGTAAGATGAAATACCAAAATAATTTTTGCATGCATTTTCCTGACTACTAAGAGTGTTGTTCATTTCTTTCACTGTTTCTAAGCCATTTTGTTTCCTTTCTTTGCTAATTCTGTACTTAGTTCTGTAGCTTGTATTTTATTAACTTTATTGTCCTCTTGATTCTATATCCATCTATCTATCTATCTATCTATCTATCTATCTATCTATCATCTATCTATCTACTATCTATCTATCTATAATCTATTAATATTTACTTCTGTATGTATATTATGTATTAATCCCTATTAAACGTGTAATCAAAAAAAGGTATTTTCCCATTTGGTAGCCTGACTGAGTCTACTGATACATTTTGTCATAGAGGGACATTTTAGTTTCATGTTTGAAGGGATTTGATGAATTGATATTTTTTAATATCTATTCTATTAGTTTCCTCCTTTTCAGAAAGTCATGTGTGTGTGTGTGTGTGTGTGTGTGTGTGTGTGTGTGCTTCTTTCTGTATCTACACAGCTTTGTTTTACAGTATTCTCATGAAAATGTTTACATTTTAAAAATAACCATCTATTTTTATTATCTTCATGTTGATTGAAGATGATGTATCCTGTCTTCAATGCTGAGAGAATTCCATTTTGCTATTTACTGATCACAAACTGTAGCAAATAATTCATTACAACTCTCACATGCTGTGTCTTTCCCTTTGAATGTGTGTGTTTCCTTAAGGGGAATTCTTGACTGGTCATTGTTTACCTTCAGCAATTTGCTTTCTTGTGCCTCTGACTGCCATCTTGAAAGCTGCTGACTAGAAGTCATCTCTTGGTCTTGTTGAAAAGTGCTTTCCATGATTTTTTATTTCAGCCGTTTGCCTTTGAAAATGATGTTTTTCTGTCATGGCTTTAACATTTGTCCTATACTGCTGCTCAGCACTGATTTCTTTACCTTGACATGTGTTTTCCTTTTGGATGTGTGAGGATATAGATTTTTATCAGATTTGGGAAGCATATAGCCATCATTGCAGTGACCATTGTGGTATCCCTTCTTTCTTTTCTAGAACAGGAGGAGATGGGATTGATGGTATATCTGAATCTATTTCCCCTTGTCAGTATCTGTTTACTTGTTTCCATCAGACTTGATATTGAAAACTTCCCCATCCTTGTCCACAGGCTCTCTAATTCTGATATTTAGCTGCTCTGTTTTATTTGGATGTATTGAAGTTTCAGCAACACAACTATGATTTTCATTGAGAGAAATCCTACTTAATACTTTTTAATACAATCTCTATAGTATTATTATGTATTTGGTAAAAATTTACTGTCAGAATAAATTTCATAATTTTGTTCATTGTCAGGAACATTTGCCCCTTATGAGATTAAATATGAAAGGAAGTATCATAGTTATAAATTAATTCTGTTGACAATTTACATTCATAAGTGACAAAGGTAATAGTTATTTTTAATTTGATTTGGTAAGATTCTCAAAACCATTCATTGATACCAGTATGAATGTTCAATATACTTGCAGTCTCTGGATTTTTATATATACCATAACTAATGAATTTCCACAGTAACTCTAAACAGAGTGTTGTTTTATTATAGTTGCACCTTTTAAATCATCACTGAAGACAAATAAGATCCATTAAAATAATACATCCAAATTCACTGGTTAATATTCTTTGTAAATCAAAAAATCTCTAAAATTGTATTATTTATAAAACTGATGCTTAAGACACTAGAAACACAAAGACAATTATAATCCTATTTATGACATATTTATTGCTTGATTTCTCAAGTGTAGTTTGGATCCTTTAAAATGGAAAAGTCAAAAAGGAGTTAGCAGCCAAATGTGGGGTTCTGAGTTACCTTCCAGGTTTTGAGAGCTGAGGAAGCAGAATTAGGACCAGTGTGGCCTGTAAAGGGGGGAAGTCACAAAAGGGAAATAGAAAAGGAAAAAAAGGAAAAGAAAACATAAAGTAGAGATATAGAAACCTGAAAACTATGAGGGAATGAGTGCAGGAGTTGGGTGTCAGGAAGTAAGTAAGATTTATGGATAGACGAGCATGTGTGAATCATACTCTTGCACCAGAGTTGGATCATGTCAGTCAAATAAATCCAGATGATCTAGCCTGACAGAGCCAATGTTTTTTTTCTAGAGAAAATGTTGAGAACGTGTAACTGCTGCTTTAGACTGACCATAAGGCTTTGTGAACAGGTGTTCTATCACTTGGAAATGGATGGGAAGTTGCCTATACCTAGTGTGTCTTTTTTTTTGTCAAAATGAAAAATGGAATTCTTCCTTTTCCTCAGGTGTATTTTTTCCCCTGGTTTGCAGCTTGCGTCATTGCAGACTTTTAAAAAAATACCACGTCGCCCCTCTCTTATACAAAAGATATTTCATTAACTATATTTGTGGGTTAAAAAATGCTACCATTCACCTTTTGCAAGCCCTGTGTCTAAAGGGCATGGTGTCTTTTACAACAAGGGTATACTCTTAAGCTATCTCATTCAACTCTATCTTATGGAACTATACCATATTCTATATTGATATCTAATTACTCCCCTAGCCAAAAACCTGAAAGGAAGTATACCTTGCCTCACACTAGATGTTTTTAAATACCTTGTGATTTCTATGGGCGCTTTAGCATTGTATGTAGTATAACCCCATATGTATTTTAAATAACATAATACAATAATGTTTTTCTATGAATTTTCTTTTACTTTTCATTTTAAATTGTATTTTAAACTTACCATCTTTCCTTATTATCCTTTCCACCCTTCCTGTATTTTCTCCCCTTTAATCTCTCTATTACTGTGTCCTTAATTTCTCCCAAGTTCTCTTTTTTATAATTATCATTGTTGGACATATATCACACAAAAACACAGGTACATACACACATATATGCACAGACATACATTCAAATATTTGATTACAACCTGCTGTACCTTTTTAGTGTTACTTGTGTGTACAATTATTTTTGTGCTCACCACCTATTATTCAATAACCCATTGGGGGACTTTACTTAGCTGCCCACAGTTCTTTATCTAGTAGTGTAGACCCATGAGACACCCCATTTCCATGTTAGCATGCTTTTTGTCATTCTCCCTGTTCTAGTCCTAGTGTTCTAGTCTTATGATTAGGAAATGTAGCTAAATTCCTACCCTGGGGTAGATAAAGTGTAACATGTACCCATCCCTTTTAAGTTCCAATAACAAGTATGATGGGAATAATTCATTCAAAGTGTGCTGGCGAAGGAATTGATTTACTGGGCTTTTTCTTTTAAACAGAGGCTAGATAGTTGTTAATTATATGGCTGCAGCAACTTCTGTCCTGACCAGCCATGCCTGAAAACCCTTACTCAATAACAGTAAGGCCTTTGGTCTTGTCCTCTTGGGCCTGTATATGCGATTGCCCCTTTCAGGCCATCTGAAGCATTGCCAGGTGCCAAAACTGACTGGTTTTGTGTGTTAACTTGACTCAGGCTGAAGTTATCACAGAGAAAGGAGCACCAGTTAAAGAAATGCCTCCATGAGATCCAGTTTTAAGACCCTTTCTCAATTGGTGATCAAGATGGGAGGGTCCATTGTGGGTGGTGCCATCCATGGGCTGGTGGTCTTGGGTTCTATAAGAAAGCAAGCTGAGCAAGGTAGGGGAAACAAGCTAGTATGCAGCACCCTCCATGGCCTCTGCATCAGTTCCTGCTTCCAGGTTCCTTCCCTGTCCAGACTTCTTTTGATGATGAATAGCAATGTGGAAGTGTAAACTGAAAAATAAACCTTGCTTCCCCAACTTGTTTCTTGGCCATAATGTTTGTGCAGGAATAGAAACCCCGACTGAGAGAACTCAGGAGGGGATTCTCTGTCATTTTCTTCTCTTTCTGTGGCGATGTATACATTCAGCATGCCCAACTGGGATGAGCTCAGATTAAGCCTCTGAAATAATTGTGCTTGCTATGAGAGTCAGTTATATTATTGTGTTGTCATAGGTATAGCTTTCCTGTCATTTCCAGGACACACGATCTCACATCAGACTTCCAATTCCAGTGGATTTTCCACCCTTTCAGCAGTTTTCCACATCTTTAATAAAATTTCTTGAACTTTAGGCTCAGGCATTGTGTGGTATCCCATGGGGCTGGACATTGTGTGGTTTGTTGTTCACCACATTTGACGCAGTTGTGTTTGTCTGTGAAGGTCTTTGCTACAAAGAGAAGGCAAACTAGTGAGGAATGATAGCGGTACTTGTCTGTCAGTATAGGGTTGTGTATTTAAGATGAAGTTAGAAACGATGCTGTTTTAGACAAATGGAGAGCCCTGTAGCCTATGACATTTTTAAACATCCTTGGTATATCTTATTTCCCCTTCCACCCTCTCTGCACTTTTCTCCAAAGACCACTTACTATGTAAAACTAACCTCTATCTTTTTTTTTCATTTTCTCTCTTCATGACTCCTGTATACTACTATTCAGCCCTCTAAAAATCTTTCTACCATGATCTTCTTCTACTTGCCTGGCTTCTGTGATTCCTTTAATTTCTTTACACATATTTAAGGTGTCAAACCTAAACTCCACCACAAGGAGAGGACATGTGGAACTTGTCTTTCTGAGTCTGGGTTACCTTAGCTGTGTTATGTTATTTTTCTAGCCACCACAATTCTCTTGTTTATAGATACTACACTTTTACTGTTCTTTCATCAATTGAAAGACATATAGGGTGTGTTTTTGTCTTAACTGTTGTGCAAAAGAGGGGATACTTCATGAGGATTAGCTCTAGTAACATTTGGAACTGTTAGATAAGATACTAGGAGAGAATAGGAATTAATAGCCTTACTTCGTGTAGGAGCAACAAACATTAGCCTGACAAGACATCTACAAAGTATCACAGTAGAACTCTTAATACTGGAGGTATCCAACGGCTGTCTAAGTAGACCTAAGCCCTTCTCAGTCAGAGGGAAACCATACCTAGCACTGCAGATTTGACTAACTATCCATGTCTGACAAGTTCATGGAGCCCAGTAAACAATATACTACTGAACTCTTTCCAAACAAATATAACTTTAAACTGCGTTATAAATACCTACCCTTGTAGATACAGACAGTGTAGTTCTCACTCCTCTTCAAAGAAAACTCTTTTTGCAATTGAGACTACCATAGAGAACCACCACTGGCCAAAATTCATCGACTATATGACCATGGGGTGCCCAGGTCCGATAAACTCATCTCCAATGCTTCCCTTACTCTAAGGTTCAAGAAACATTTTAAAAGGAGTGATGGGATATAGGAACTTAAGGACAAGGTTCTCAGCTGAGAGAATGTTTTAGATGTGACAGTGTTTGTGATTGAGAGACTGTAATAACAAATGTGGTTACCAAAGCAAGCTTTGAATCCAAGACTGTATCAATTGATATACCAACATGGGTAGAGGAAGTGTCATAAGGCCCCACCCATAAATGAAAAGCTACACATAATTAGTGACTGCTAGGATGGAGATTTAGTGTTCTCTAGGTGTGAGATCATTTATGTTATCTGACCTCAAGTGCTCATCTTTTAATGCATAGAATAAGCAATATTAAATAACACATATGGCTACATTTATAAATATATATGTGTATATAACAATAGTTTAAATGGTTGTCATGAAGTTTCAAGGGAGTGGGACAACTCAAGAGGAGTTGGGAGGAAAGAATCTATATGGTGGTATGGCAGAAATTATATACATATAATGTGCGAAATTCTCAAAATTAATTACATAAGTGGAAAATTTGCCATGCTAATAAAGCTATTATTTCAAAAGTTAAACATTTGTTAACAAATTTGTTTTTAGCAAAGTAAGGTACAGGGCACTTTAATTAATGCAAGTCTGTTTGCTTTGAGATTTCTGGCATTTTCTTATGTTTGGTGCTGTGGGGGGGGAGGGTATTTAAGAAGAAAAATAAAGCTGTTGTATTTTGTTTAGGTCTTATCTCCTGTTTCTTCCTTTTAAAATTGTTCATTCAGTACACAGAAAAAATGTAGCAGCCTAAAAATCTGCTGCCATTTAGAATGAGCAACTGATAATAAAAATGTATGTGTGAGTTGGTGTTATTCATTTGTCTTTGAGAATGAATAACAGAATAAAATAACAAAATAAAATAGAAAATTCAATAGATATGAAATGTACCAGGTCAGATTTAAATATCATATGATGGTGATGATTAACATTGGTTATAAATTTGACAGTGTTTAAAATAAGCTATCAGATGTCTCTCTGTTCATGCTTGTGAGGATTTACTAGATTGGGTTAATTGAGTTTAGAAGACCCATACCCTGTATGACCAGTTACTTGATGTGTTCCTTTATCCTAGACACACTCTTAGTCAACAGTTTTCAAGCTATGAATTTCACTTCCTTTGGAAATTGAACAAACCTTGCAAATGGATTGCTTACATATTACATATTCTGTATATCAGATATTTACTTTATGATTCATAAAGTAAAAATTTACATTATAAAGCAGCAACAAAAATAATTTTATGGTTGGTGGTCATTACAACATTAGAAACTTATTAAATGGTAAAAAGCATTAGGAAGATGGAGAACCACACCTCTAAATAAAATTGAGAACTAGATTAGTATAAGCCTTCATGCTTCACTATACTTCTTGATGTATGGATGATGCTGTATATGACCTGGTTCCCCCAAGCTCCTGCCATTATGAATTCCTCCAGCATAATGAACTTCATGTTGAAACTGGTGAAAAGTAAGCCATAACAGCTTTGAGTTGCTTTTGTCAAGTATTTTGCTACATCAATAAGACAGGTAATGATGATAACTAAAGAAGAGGAGGAGTCATCGTCCAGTTTATTATCTTGTATTCTATGATTCAATTGAAATTTCACAGAAAAAAAGGTATGCATATTTTGAGCTCTTTATAGGTAAAAACAATAATGACTATAATGGATGCCCAAAACAACAAAATTTCTAACTAGTCAACTTTTTTCTTGTAGGATATGCATCTATTGAACTCCTGATATGTTTTAGTGTTCTATTAAAAATAGACTGATGTTGTTTCAATGGAAGAGTACCTTCTTTAGCTGACTGGGTGATGACAAGATGCCAAATGAACATGAGGAAATCGTACTAATTAACTATAGAAACTACCTATTTGCAAACAAAAACAAAAACAAACACAAAACAGAAAGTCTTCAAAATAGTATGCCACAATTCTAAAATGTTCATTAATTCTAAAGTTGTAGCATAGCTACTTACATTTCTATAAGGAGGAATTTTAACTTTCTTCTTGCAATCAACTACCATTTGTTTAAAATTTTCTTCATCCATAACAACTCCTATTTCCCTTTCTCTTATTTCTCCAGTGTGAAGTATTTTTAGAAATTTCATATTATATTGACATTTTTATAATATAATACTTTCAATTACATGCCTAAAATGCAGCCAGAAGTAGAAACAAAGTATTTACGATTGCAGTGAATGTATTCATGAAGTCCTCCTTTCAGACAGGAGTTTGCTGAACCTGATGCCTACTTTTGTGAATATAGTTTTGATGGAATACAGCAATACACATTCATCTATTATTTATGCCTATCTTTTTTTTTTAGTTATTTTTATTTTCTATATTCTATGTTTACATTTCAAAGGCTTTCCCCTTTCCCAGTTCCCACCCACCATAGTTCCCATAGTTCTTCTCCCCCCAACTATTCCCCAATCATTCCCCCTCCCCCCTCGGTTTCTTTACTAAACTGGATGCAATCTTTACATGCCCAGGGTCCTCTCCTTTCTTCTTCTTGGGAATCATTTGACTTGCTATTTGTGTCTTGAGTATTTAGTGCTTCTGGGCTCATTAATATCCACTTATCAGTGATTGCATTTCATGTGCATTCTTTTGTGATTGGGTTAGCTCACTCAGGATGATATATTCCAGGTCTAACCATTTACCTACAAATTGCATGAATTCATTATTTTTAATTGCTGAGTAGTATTCCATTGTATAAATATACCACATTTTCTGTATCCATTCCTCCTTTGAGGGATATTTGGGCTCCTTCCAATTTCTGGCTATTATAAACAAGGCTGCTATAAACATAGTGGAGCATGTGTCTTTATTGCATGTAGGGGAATCCTCTGGGTATATGCCCAGGAGTGGTATGCCAGGGTCCTCTGGAAGTGACATGCCCAATTTTCTGAGGAACCGCCAAACTGATTTCCAGAGCGGTTTTACCATTTTGCAATCCCACCAACAGTGGAGGAGTGTTCCTCTCTCTCCACATCCTCGCCAGCACTTGTTGTCTCTTGAGTTTTTAATCTTAGCCATTCTGACTGGTGTGAGGTGGAATGGTTGTTTTGATTTGCATTTCCCTGATGACTAATGATGTTGAACATCTCTTAAGGTGTTTCTCGGCCATCCGAATTTCTTCTGGTGAAAATTCTTTTTTTAGCTCTGTGCCCCATTTTTTGATAGGGTTATTTGGTTCTTTGCGGTCTAACTTTTTGAGTTCTTTGTATATATTGGATATTAGCCCTCTGTCGGATGTGGGGTTGGTAAAGATCTTTTCCCACTTTGTTGGTTGCCGTTTTGTCCTTCTGACAGTGTCCTTTGCTTTGCAGAAACTTTGTAATTTTATGAGGTCCCATTTGTCGATTCTTGATCTTAGTATGTATGCTATTGGTGTTCTGCTCAGGAACTTTTCCCCTGTGCCCAAGTCCTCCAGGGTCTTCCCAAGTTTCTTTTCTAATAGTTTCAGTGTGTCTGGTTTTATGTGGAGGTCCTTGATCCACTTGGAGTTGATCTTAGAGCAAAGAGATAAGAGTGGGTCAATTCGCATTCTTCTGCATGTTGACCTCCAGTTGAACCAGCACCATTTGTTGAAAAGGCTATCTTTATTCCATCGGATGGTTGTGGCTCCTTTATCAAAGATCAAGTGACCATAAGTCTGTGGGTTAATTTCAGGGTCTTCAATCCTGTTCCATTGATCTGCTTGCCTGTTGCTATACCAATACCATGCAGTTTTTAACACAATTGCTCTGTAGTACTGCTTGAAGTCAGGGATATTGATTCCCCCAGAAGTCCTTTTATTGTTGAGAATAGTTTTAGCTATCCTGGGTTTTTTGTTGCTCCAGATGAATTTGAGAATTGCTCTTTCTAGATCTATGAAGAATTGAGTTGGGATTTTGATGGGGATCGCATTGAATCTGTATATTGCTTTTGGCAAGATGGCCATTTTTACTATATTGATCCTGCCAATCCAGGAGCAAGAAATATTTTTCCATCTTCTGAGGTCTTCTTCGATTTCTTTCTTCAAGGACTTGAAGTTCCTGTTGTACAGATCTTTCACTTGTTTGGTTAGAGTTACGCCAAGATACTTTATGTTGTTTGTGGCTATTGTGAAGGGTGTTATTTCCCTAATTTCTTTCTCAGCCTGCTTGTCCTTTGAGTACAAGAAGGCCACTGACTTGCTTGAGTTAATTTTATAACCTGCCACTTTGCTGAAGTTGTTTATCAGCTGTAGAAGTTCTCTGGTGGAGTTTTTTGGGTCGCTTAGGTAAACTATCATATCGTCTGCAAATAATGATAGTTTCACTTCTTCCTTTCCAATTTGTATCCCTTTGACTTCCTTATGTTGTCTAATTGCTCTTGCTAGAACTTCAAGTAGTATATTGAAAAGATATGGAGAGAGAGGGCAGCCTTGTCTAGTCCCTGATTTTAGTGGGAATGCTTCAAGTTTCTCTCCATTTATTTTGATGTTGGCTACTGGTTTGCTGTAGATTGCTTTTACTATGTTTAGGTATGGGCCTTGAATTCCTGCTCTTTCCAAGACTTTTAGCATGAAAGGATGCTGAATTTTGTCGAATGCTTTCTCAGCATCTAATGAGATGACCATGTGGTTTTTTTCTTTCAGTTTGTTTATGTAGTGGATTACATTGATGGATTTCCGTATATTGAACCATCCCTGCATCCCTGGGATGAAGCCTACTTGATCATGGTGGATGATCGTTTTGATGTGCTCTTGGATTCGGTTAGCAAGAATTTTATTTAGTATTTTTGCATCTATATTCATCAGAGAAATTGGCCTGAAGTTCTCTTTCTTTGTTGGATCTTTTTGTGGTTTAGGTATTAGCGTAATTGTGGCTTAGAAGAATGAGTTGGGCAGTGTCTATCTTTTAGCTACAATGGTAAATGTGAGAGTAATTCAGACAGCAGCCAGGTATCTCACTACAACAAAAATATCTACCCTGGTCCATCATGTCATCTTTGTCATGACTTCCTCTAGTTGCAAAGATTCTGAAGTGTAAATCCTTTGCGCCCTTCGGTCTTTTTACCCAGAGATGCTCATATTCTCAAATGTTATGTTATTCTCACTCACTTAACCAGAGGCCTGTCCTGCACATTCACTTTACCTGGAAGTAGCCAGTCTATCCTCTCCATCCCATCATATCCCAGGACTCCTATTGTGTGCATCACACAATCCTTTCCCTCTGACAAAGCTTAAGTCAGTACAGTCCTTCAGTTGTAATACTCTCTCTTTCAAGAGGTGAAATAAAAACTGTAGGCTTGATTTTCATTTTTTTTTCAAATGACCCATTTGATGTATAATTTTCAAAAAAAAAAAGGAATATAAATAAGTTAAGGAGCAAAACTTCAGAATTTTTCTTTCTTTGCTGTTACCCAACTAGCTAACCACAGAATTGGGGGTCAAAGCAGGCCAGAGAGAGGGATAAGATTTAGGGGCTTGGGAAGAACAGACAATATGAGATGAGAAGAATCGATACTACATTTAAAAATTCCAAAGTCGCTTCTCGTGCTTTCTTTTTATGTGCTTTACATGAGTTTACTAACTAAATAATATTTGCTAATCCTCCTTCCTCCTCTCACATTTAGTCTATATTCTTTCCTGTACTACTTATTACCTAGAATATGTTAAGTTGCCCATATATATTTAATGAAAATGTAATAATTTCCTGTTATTTAGCAAGTTAATAATTATTTACTTATAAAATATTTATTGTACCTAAAAATCACAGTTTGTTCTTTTATCATATTCACAGAGAAAACTAAATATTCAAAATATAATCTGGGATAAAACAAAACCGTTTTTTTTATAAATGGTGTTCATGAATCAGTTTCTCAACACAAAAAAAGAGTCATTCAACTTCTCAAATTTTTTGACGTATCTCAGTCTCAATTCAGGTAAATGCACAACAAAAAGCATGAGATGAGGGGCCCCAGAGCTTATGGATTCATGTGTTATGGTATTATCCAAGTCTCTTTGTGTAATATATATTTATTTTCTCCTGGGCCTCTTAGTGTGCAGCCAAATATAGTCTTCAACACTCTTTTTCTCTTGTCTGTCTTGTCTGTTCTCCCCAACCCCCTATCTCTTATCCCTCTCTCTAGCCACCTTTGTCCCCCAATTTTGCTGTAAGATTGTAAACCAATAAAATATGTTCATTCTTTAGAGTTATTCTGATATTTAGTTCTACTATCCAAATTTAATATTTCTGCTTCCCATGTCATAAGAAAACTAATAGATCATAAGTAATCATAACATCCTGTGGAACATGTTCTGTACATTTTTTCCTTTGTATTTAAGATACACAGACATAGGCATGACAAGGATCATAAAAATCTTGTTAAAAGAAACAAATATTATATCTTATAAAACACATATCATTGTATATTTGAAAACAAAATATCAACATTTTGCTGAATTTGTGTCTCCAAGGAAACCTGTGAAACAACTGTCAATGCATATACATTATCTGCATCCAAATTGACAGGGCCTTTTCATTTTTCTGAGATCTGAGCAGCACTCTAAGCATATAAGTTTCCTTTAGAAATGTACCCTACTATGTATAAAGGTATCTGAAATGTTACAAGTATGTATTATATGTGTACTGATAAGAATTAGGGTTTAGTGAATTAAAATAAGGGGCAGCATATTGTTAAAACACATTATTAGAGTGAATATAAAAGAAAATGTTCATGATCTATAGTTAGATAAAATATTAAGACAACAAAAATCTATGTAAGAAAAGAAAAAATATAATGGACTTCATCAAAATTAGGAACTTCTGCTCTTGTAAAGCTCCGATTAGAGATGGAAAGAAAAGGCTCTGCTTAGAAATAAACTTTTTGCAGTATCTAAACACAAGACTGATCCATACAGCATCTCAAGAGACTTTAATAAGTTATTATAAATCTTACTGTTGAAATGCTTAGAGTTAATAATTAGAGTTCTTAGCCATATGCACGTATTATGAGAATACATAGAAGTACAATGTTAACAATTGAATGTTTCATATCAGTACATTTGTGATGAAAAACTAGGAGAAACGCTCTGAGATGTGTCTGTTTATGAGTATAAAGTCTGCACTTTTCCAGAATACCCAGCAAGTGAGTGTCTGATGTTAACTCTCGAAAATGGAAAGTAACAAATGTGTTTGTGAATATGCACAGTGGATGTGAGTAATACCAAACACAGGAAAACGGTAAATAACGATGGAACCCAGCCCTGGTATTGTAAGTTTCCCTTGTGGGCCAGAGATGGCCAGCTAGACTTCTGTCTTTCTCATTATTTGGAGACTTCATTAGGATTACCTTCAGGTATTGTAGGAACTTTCGACTGTACTAGCTTTCCATATCACTGCCCAAATGCTGTTCAATGTGAGATGTCTGTCCCCCACATTCATTCCCTTAGTGTCTCTTCTTCCTTCCCACCTGATCTTTCCATTCTCTTCTCTAGTACTCCCTGGCCTGGCTCCAGTCTATCCACAAATTCTGTTTTATTTTTCTTTCACAGGAAGATGCATGGTTCCACTCTAGTCCCTTTGTCTATGCCTACCCTTTCCAGGACTACTGATTATAGTTTGGTTATTCTATTTAATAGTATATGCATATATAAGTGAATACATGCCATATTTATCATTCCAGGTCTTTGTGAACTCACTCAGATTGATTTTTTTCTAGTTATATCCACTGGCCTGCAAATTTCATGATGTTATTTTTGAAGGGGGTGAGACCCACTCTATTGTGTAAATATACCATATTTTTTATCCATTCTTCTTTTGAGGGATTAGACTTCTTTGTATATGTTATACATGAATTGTGGGGAAGATAGTTGGCGACATATTTTCTCCTACCCTGCATGGTGCCTCTTGATCCACTCCATAGTTTCCTTTGCTGCACAAAAGATGTTTTGTTTTCATGAGATGTCATTTATGGTCTATTCTCCCATTTCCTGTCCTCATTTGGGAAGTTCTTACACGTGCCTACAAGGTAAAATATGCTTTCAGCTTTCATTTTTCTTCCTGCAGTTTCAGGGTATAGAGTCATGGATGACTTGATCTAATGGGAGTTGAAACATATTCTCATTGAAATGTACGAAACTGGGTTAATTTTTTTTGGAAGGTGATATCAAATTTTCCTAACACCAATGATTAGAGGCACTATCTTTTGTCCAGTGCAATGTTATATTACCAAAAATCAGTCAACTGTAGTTATATAAATTTATACTTGCTCCCTCCAGTTGACTGCATTTGTTCTTAAAATTGAAAGAAAGATCCTGGTTTTTTGAAAGGAAATAACTTTTGCAGAAGGTAAAGAAAAGGAGGACGTTGGTCCAAACTAAAAGCACAAATATCAAGAGAGGGTTATTTTTGCAGTATCTACACATGAAACAACATAGAACAGAACATGAGGACAAACATCATATTCTCACATTGGATAGGAGCTTTGGGGCAGTGGACCATGCCACCAGACAGAAAACCTGGTAATATCAAGTGGATTCACGAACCTCAGCAATTCTCGTAATTGAGAATTATTGGGGTTTAAATCTACTCCCGGCCAGTTTCCTGTGCTGGAGCACCACCCCACCACCATACCCCATTGAGAGGATTGTGACAAATGTGTCACATAGGGACAACATCTGAATTCCTTCCTCATGCAGATGAGGCATCCCTAACATCTCAAAAAAAAAAAAAAAAGCCAACAGAAAGCATCTGCATTTAGATCCTACCCCACCCCAAAATGTTTATAATATCTAATCTGCGAGGAATAAAGTGCAACAGTTATTTCACCAAGGTCTGCTGAGAGTGCCTGTCTAATAGAGCTATAACAGTTCAGGGAAGAATATTCACTGGTGACACATATGTCACTGTATCTCCACGTAGCCCAACCAGGTGGGCACAGTAGCCTGCCAAAGCTTTGTGGCCCTGACCTTGGCCCCTAGCCACCCACCGTGTCTTGCCTCCTGTCACCGACTCCAGGGCAGTAGCAGCCTCCGATGAGGCCTAGCAACCAGCATTGCTCCACATTCACCGATGAGAGCTACATCACTCTGGCCACTCCAATTGGCCCAGAGCCTCATGCAATAGCCACATGCATTCACAGATCTTGCGATAGAAAAGAGGGACTTTTACTTAGGCAGAGGTCCTCAAAATGCTATGGTAAACTCACTGTGCTTCTGGAAGACCTTCAGACACACAGCCTCATTTTCCAATAGATTGTTTAATTTCTAATTCTCATGTGTGGTAATAGTTACATGCATTGAGAAATATTTTAAGTAAAATTTGTAGATGTTCAGCGGTAAAAAAATAAATAAATGAAACAGTAGCATCAGTGTGTCAGAAGTATGTTTGTAAGGAGATCCTCCCAGTCAATACAGTTCCAATGACACACTTCTGGAAGGGTAATAATTTTTGAAATAATTTTACTCAAAATCAGTTCTATCCTGGGTGTAGATATTTAAATTGAACTTCCTTTTAAATAAAAAATTATTTGTGATCTATTGTGAATCTATTGTGAACTCAGTAATCTGACTGCCTATGCCTGGTTTATATAAGCTGTCATCTACAACTCCATGTAATTTGTTCTGACTGAAATTCTCTCATTTAATGCTTTGACTAGCAAAGAATGTTATCTACCCAAGGGTCTTTGTGTTATGTCATACAATGAAAGGCACCACATGTTTTGCAAAGCGCAATATGTCTTGCAAAGCACATGTCTGGCAGTGCATGTGTGCACTGGAATCTATTTCTTTGATATTTCCTTTCTATGTGTTTAGCCATACAATTTGCATTGACTCATGACATGAATATCTGTCCCTACAAGAATCATGAGAAATGCTTGCACAGACTGACCAGATCTTGCTTAGATATTTACTAGAATAATCTGCCCATCGAAATCTGTTCGAAGCTGGGAAGCCAGATATACAAGATTAACCCTATTGGCAGAGAAGAGAAGGTTGCCTCTAGGCTGATAATGTATCAAGTTCTAAATAATTATATGAGCCCTGTCAAAGTGGGATGCTTCACAACATGAGTCACTAAACAGAAGCATAAGCAATGACAAACAGGCTACAGTTAGGTCAACAAAAGCGATATGCACTCCAGGCAAAAAATGTTAATTGTTTCATACCTTTAAATTGTTGAGGTTTGCTAGGTTATATTATCATGTCAATCAATCTACTTGATAAATAAACTATCTAATAGATGCACACAACTAGTGCCCAAATATGGGAATTATATCCAAGTTACTCTTTCAGAATAGATTTTGTTAGTCAAACCTAACTCTTCTGCCTTCAGAAAACTACTTGCTCTTTGGTCCTCAAACACAGGAGAGTGTCTCTCTCCTAAGCAAGTAGGAATACAAACATTTCAGGAGAAGCACACTACCAAGAGAGATTCCCAACCCCCCAGTTCATGAGCATCTAAAGGTTATTTTTGGGTGGCTGGAGTTCAGTTATTTTTTGTTGTTGTTCTTATTGTATTCATTTTCTTCTTTTCAAATAGAAACGAAAGAAGGAAATATGATTATGGCTACATCCTTATCAAATTGAAGGAAATGATAGAGAAAAATGGCTCATATTTTGAAGTACGGGAACAAAATTAAGTTCCCTAAATCCAGCCCAGCTCAAGCATTGATTTTGTTTGCCTAGATCCTTGGGGCACCTGGAGCAATGCTTTTGCTCTTGGTTTATTTCACTCCTACAAGATCTATTTTGTACCCGTTCTGTGAAGTTACATACTCCACCAGGTGTGCTTGCATAAGCCAGTGAAAGAGTAATTATTTATATTTGATATTGCTTGTTAAGTCTTGAAATCGTATGACAATTTAAAACCATGTTCAACAGGGAAAATTAGTGTCAACAAAGTAGATACCAAAGGGGCACAGCAAGAAAAAACAAGGCAGTTTCCACTTGCTATAATTATTCTAAGAGGTCAATTTATTTTAATAAATTGATCATTGAAATATACACTTCTGATTTGCCCACTGTGTAAAGTCCGCCCTGTCCCGCACATGCTAATTATCCCATTACTTTGAATGTCTTCCTAAATGAAGAGCTGTCACACAGTACTCACTCCAATACCCTCCCTGCAAGATCTCTTTGGTTTCACAAAGTTCAACTCTTTCTTGAAATATAAGATACTAGTCTATTTTCTGACCCCACATTTTAGTGTCAATCACTTAGAATACAAGGGTGTCAGTCACCTGTCCACTGTCTTATTATTGTTTTCCTTAAGTCATACCTAAGCAAGTTCTCTTAATGATGCTTCCGGTGATTACAGGTATCATAGGTTATATTTATCATCCAATTTCTCACACACTTCCTGTTTGATTAAACACCTAAAGTCTTAGAAGAAGAATAAATACTTAAGCTGTTAAACACTGCTTACATATCAAATGCCTGCCAAGAAAAAAATACGAAAATACAGAACAATATCACAGCACAGTGCCGTTATCTCAACAGGAATAAAAAGCATAAACTTTTTGTTTAAACCATTGTTTCAATGGCAGTTGAACAAGGGCAAGTCTATACTATGTTCCGACTATATAAGACTACTCAACATATTCTCACCTACCTGTTGTAATGAACATATGGAGGAGATATCGAGACACACATAGATAACCATGACTATTGTTTATCAAATAATTTGGTTTATATTATTTCAGAGTATTTTGTTGTCATTATACTAAAGTGTAATTTTTAAAGTTTGGGGATATAAAAGAATGCTTTTTCATGCATAAGGACATCAGTTGAAATCCTCAGACTACACATAAAGATCCAGGCATGGTCTCAGAGACTTGAAGATATAAGGGGGGGCACCCCATCTGCTCAGAGCTGAATGGAAGGGAGGTTGGGGGAAGGATTGTGAGAGGGCTGACTGAGAAGAGGGTAGTGAGAGGGATGTAAGGTAAATAAGTAAAACAATCAAATTAAATTAAAAAAAAAGATAGACCCAAGCATGGTCCCACAGATCTTCCCAGAAGTACCAGGCTGGGAAGGTCACTGGGCTTGCTATTCATCACTCTAGCTTTAGATTCAGTGAAAGACCCTTTCTCAAGGAAATAACCTATAATTAATATAGATTATTTTTATCTGGCTTCCAGATTCTGGCACTCCACCTACACTGGCTCATACTCCCAACACAGCAGACACGTGTACAATACCCTTATAAACAAAAGAAAATACATTTCAAAATTACATTTCAGCTCTTTTGAGCTGTTAATTTGCATATTATAGACAGAATGATGAGTTGATATCTTAGCATATCTCAACTAAAGGAAGAATGCAAAACACTAGAATTTTTTGCAAGATGAAATAACATCTGATTTTTTGAAAAATAAAATTAGTTTATTTGGAAAATTTAAGCGATCCTTGCAAGTAAATTGATCATAAGTCATATAGATCATCAGAGTACTTAACTGAATGTATTATCATATTGAATAATTATAAGATATTTTGATGATCTGTTACTAGTCTATCATATATCTGCTTGATGGTCTGTGGGTTATTCCAATAAACAGAGTGCATATCATAGAACATCTTGTGTGGTCCATTTGTCCTAATGCATGTCTATGAAACTTAATAAGCAAGACTTCCTTTATTTGAACTGGTGGCTTTATCAGTGATTCTTATCATGTCTGAAGAAACGCCACCCATCAGGGGTCGCATTTACATGCTCTACTGAAAAAGAACTTTAGCTTAAAGTATTCTAATAGTTCAGATCCTGCTGTGAAACATATGTGGAGAGATATTAACCACCTACATGTGTTAGAAATGTAAGAAACACGGAAAAACTGTGCAGTTTTATAAAGCAGCACAATAATTGAAACTTAATGAGGAGACTCTCTGGGCTGAAAGTGACCTCTTATTGCTGTGTCACTGCGTTCCTATTTTCTATCTAGTAGCTAGTAAAAAAATGAATGAAAAGAGTCTAGAGAGCAGGCTAAATCCCACAGAGCTCATTTGTTCCCCAGTGTCCATTACCTTCTAAGTGATCCTGCGCTACTTTGGTATTCAAAACTGTTTTTGTGCCTGGCTGATTTGACCCTAGTATGTTTGTAAAACACAGAGAGAGTAAAACTTTCTTTCTGGATTTCTTGGGGCCCAGAGTACAGATTGCATGTGCTTGCAACCAACCAGACTCTGTCTTGGTAGCACAGTTGCAAATGTCCAAGGGAAGAGAAAGTCTGATGTCCCTTCTCTAGAGACATCTCTTTTATCTGGGAATAAACAAAGATATGGCTAGTCACATAGGATACACTTGTGCAGCTAGTGAGAGGTGAGAATTATGCAGGTTGAGAAATATCTCTACATTGTTTTGAAAGGTAGGATATTTTTTCATATTAGATTATTGGAGGAGCTGGCCATATCTATTTGATAAGAGACAGCATTCTATATCAAAGCTGTGTTACTGGTCATAATTGACGGTTGGATCATTGGCTGTGAAGCAATGGCAGGCTTGAGTGTGTGGTTGGCTGCTTTCTTTCCCTGTTATTTGAGGTAGTCTCTGGTGAAACCCATGACTTCCCTCTTTCTTTTGATGACCCTTCTCTCCATATTAATAAAATGGCATTAAGGAGTCCATTTGGAACATTGAATTTGTGTAAAACCACTTTTAAGATAAAATTCTTCTTACTAAATAATGGAAGCATTTCAACTTCTTATTTCTTCAGAGTCAAATTCTGTTTCTAGTTCCTACAGCTTATGCTAACTGTATGTCCAAGGTTCATACAGCATCTCTTGGATGGCCAGTGTTCTGAGATCTGAATCTTGTCATCTTTGTAGCATTGTTGTGTAAATAGTTTTGAAAAATCTATTTACCCAACTTTATTTCCCATTTGATCACATTGACTGTTAGTGGAAGTATCTCATCAAGGTTCATTGCACTATTTTATTTTCTTTTGTAAACAAAATCCTTCTCTCTCTCTCTCTCTCTCTCTCTCTCTCTCTCTCTCTCTCTCTCTCTCTCTCTCTCTCTGTTTTCAGTTCTCTCTAGTGTTCTTAGATTGTAACCAGCTGTGAAGTAAGTGTGTACCCTCTTTCTAACTTTAAGAGTTTGAAAATTTCCCCTGGCCCCTCCTTTTAAGTATTGGTGAGTTTGTGAGCTTGGTGGGGTATTGTCTGCAAACTACAGCCAGTCCCTTCATAGACACTTTTTCATTTTGTATGAAACAATACAGAGCTTGAGACTCCTTAGAAACTTTTGCTGTTAAAAGGAGGTGGAAATGCTCTTGGGATGCTTTTATCTTAATGGGTTGCCTTATCTAGCCTCCATATGAGGACCTTATTGTATCTTGCTTTGTCCTGTTTGGGTGTTGTCTCTTGGATGCCTGCTCTTTTCTGAAGGTAAACAGGTGGGAAATGGATCTGAGCAGGATGGGAGGTGGAGTCTGGAGGAAGCTGGGAAGACTGGAGGGAGGGTAAACTATTCCAGATGCATTGTAAGGGATAAGAATTTGTTTTAATGAATAAAGTGCCACATTACTCACATCTGTGTGGATCCTGTAGGATAATTACTATCCCAACAAAAACGAAATCATATTACTTATATTGTAGACAATACCCTTAAGATTCTGAACAAAGCATCACCCCCAAACCTACTAATTCCTAAATTTTCTGTGCTCATGCTGTATCTGGATCATCATTTTCAAAACATAAAATACAGCCTCCATTGCTATAACTGTGGCATAATATACATTTTGTATTGGACCCAATTCCTTCTAGAAATTTATGCACTATCATAAGATGGTTCATTTATCTGACTGGATATTATGATTTATAATTATAAAAGCTACTGCTTCTAAGCTTCCTGATGCATTTCAAATGTCAAGTAGTCTGAGACATTCATAGACCACTCTAAATTATATGTTGAGAGTCTAACAAATAAATATCATTCTACATTCCCTAAAGTACACTTATTTGATGTATTTTTTCAATATCAATTACTCTTGGAAATATAATTGTATTAGCAAAGATAATATTGCAGGTTTTGCATCGTTTTTAATTTCTTTCAGTCTCCATAACTTTAACATGTGTCTAATAATTTCCAAATTAGTTATGGCTTTGTTATAGAAATTAACTGATTTCTATCATTTCTCAAAATCCAGTGTATCATTAAGAATGATAATAAATTAAAATCAGCACACTTAATTATGAGTTTTTTTTCTTTCTTCTGGCGTTAGAAGAGTCACTATGCTATTTTATAGTGTTTTGTTTCTTGATACGTTGACTCAATATGTGCCCCAACTTTCCATGAAGCTCAGTGTTTTCTTATCCCAGAATAGTGAGAGCTGTCATGATAACCACATGCCATAATGTCAAGCTAGGACTTTTAGTTACAAACAAAAACATACTATGGAAAATACCTGTGCTATATCCAAACATAGAGACACACACTCTAGGGAATATACCCAGAAAATGCTGCAATATGTAATAAGGACACATGCTCCACTATATTCATAGCAGTCTTATTTATAATAGCCAGAATCTGAAACAACCCAGATGTCCATGAACAAAGGAATGGATACAGAAAATGTGGTACATTTACAAAATGGAGTAGTATTCAGCTATTAAAAACAATGAATTCATGAAATTCTTGAATTCTCAGCTCTCATACTTTATCTCTGCAATGCCGTGATTCATAAAATTCTTAGATAAATGGATGGAAGTAGAAAATATCATCCTGAGTGAGGTAACCCAATCACAAAAGAACACACATGGTATGCACTCACTGATGAGTGGATATTAGCCTAGAAGCTCAGGATACCCAAGATGCAATTTATCCTTGGGCCTGAGGGGGTTCAATGCCCCAGTATAGGGGAATGTCAGGGCAGGTAGAGGGGAGTGGGTGGGTAAGTGGAAGAGCACCCTGATAGAGGCAGGGAGAGGGGGAATGTGATAGGGGTTTTCTGAAGGGAAGACCTGGAAAGGAGAAAACATTTGAAATGTAAATAAAGAAAATCTCCAATCAAAAGAATAAACGTAAAAAAAAAAAAAAAAAACAGACCTATGAAGGAAGAACATAAAAAGAATTGCTCTCATACTGGAAACACTCAATGTAATTGTAATTGTACCTACTCTTTTGTCCCATTCAGTACCTAGAGTAACTATCTGTCTTAGTTAGGGTTTTACTGCTGTGAACAGACACCATGACCAATGCAAGTTTTATAAAAGACAACATTTAATTGGGGCTGGCTTACAGGTTCAGAGGTTCAGTCCATTGTCACCAAGGCAGAAACATGGCAGCATCCAGGTAGATATGGTACAGGAGGAGCTGAGAGTTCTATCTCTTCATCTGAAGGCTGCTAGTGGAAGACTGACTTCCAGGCAGCCAGGGTGAGGGTCTTAAGCCCACACCCACAGTGACACACCTACTCCAACAAGGCCACACCTCCTAATAGGGTCACTTCCTGGGCCAATCATATACAAACCATCACATTCCACTCCCTGGCCACCATAGGCTTTTTCAAACATGAGTCTATGGGGGCCATACTTAAACATAGCATAATGCAAAATACATTTAGTCCAACTTCAAAAGTCCCTGTAGTCTATAGCTGTCTCAACAGTGTTAAAAGTCCAAAGTTCAAGGTCTCTTCTAAGATTCATTCAATCACTTAACTGTAATCCTCCAAGCAAGACAGGAAACCAGCTGGGCAAAGCCCAAACTCTGCATCTCCATGTCTGATGGCAAAGCAGTCTTCAGATATCCAACTCCCTTTTCATCCTTGTTGACTACAACTAGGTTCTTTCTCCTGGGCTTGTTCCACTCCCTGATAGCAGCTTTCCTTGGCAGGCATCCTGTGGCTCTGGCATCTTTAACACCTTGGGTACCCCAAGTCAATTTCAGCTTCACAGCTTCTTGTTCTAATGTCTGAGATCAACACATGATCTTCTGTGTATCTCCAAAGAGCTGTTGTCACTTCTCCAGCTCTGCCCTCTGTAGCACTCTAAGTTCAGATTGATCCACTCCACTGCTACTACCGTTCTTGGTGGTCATCCCATGGTACTGGCATCTCCAATATGCTAGGGTCTTCCACTGCAGCTATACTTCACCAAAGCCTTCACCATAGGCTCTCTTCATGGTGCCAAGCCTCAACTCCTTTGCATGACCCCTTCAGTCCTGAGCTGTCAATTACAACTGAGGGTACACTTTCACCAATGGCCTTCCATGGCCTCTCACAGTACCAAGCCTCAGCTGTTCTTTGTGATGCCTTCATGCCTTCCACACCACCTAGATGAAAACCTGTACCCAAGGAATCTCTCCCCACCCCAATTCTAGAACCCATGGGAAAATATCTAAAATGAGTATGCTTAGTAAGCAATTATCCACAATATATAAGGTACCCCTGCCAATCAATAGAAACAAAACTATTAAAAGTGAGTCAATTACCGCAATAAATTTTTCTCCAATGAATATATGGAAAAGGCCAGCCCTGGCATGTTTTGATTTGTTCTGTTTTGTTCTGTTTTGTTTTGTTTTGTATGGTTGTGCTACTTCCTTGAATGGCTTGGATCTCAGAAAGATACCCTAGGACAGCAACAAAATGAAGGGAATGACCAATACACAGTAAATCTGGGATAGGGCAGAGTCGACGGAGCTCTCTCTGTGGTGATGAGGCTACAATACCCCAGAAGTAGCTCAGAACACTCACTATGTACTGTTGAACAGAGAAGCAGCCTTATTGCATGGAGCTGAATGAAGGAGACAGTTTTTAGTATTCGCTGAATAAACAAGGAGACAGGTTTGGCTAGTCTCCATGGAAGCAGTTGGGGAACAATTTTCAGGTCCTGAATGTTGAAGGACACAGAGAAAAGTAGGTTGGCATTTTTGGTACACATTATCAACATTCACAAACAGAGCAGAGGAAAGCTTTGATACCATGCTCAGCTCTTCCATAGTGAAGGCTTTGCCAGTTTTCCAAGGTCTGAGGTTTTGGCCCTTGCATGGATGGGCATGTTAACAAATGCTGGGACTTCTCAGACTCTGGGGTTCCTCTGCTCCACATAATGCTGTGTTTACACAAGAATAGAACTAGGGTATGACTCAAGATAAATTTCCTGGTCACATCTTCAAAAACATTGAAATCAGCTTGTTAAGGAGATTTCTGCTGCTCCAAGTTTATAGTAAGCAGCATGTCGAAAATTCTATAGAAAATGGAAACTTCCTATATTTTGCCAGATCACAAAGAATGAAAATAAATAGTTGTAGTGAATGGGTATTGTATTGAGATAACAGTGGATATTATGTTTATAAGGATGAATAAGAGAAGAATAAAATATTCATATTAGAATTTCACTTATTATTCATGAGTGAGTACATTATGTTTATTTACAAAATGATTTTTCATAAACTGAAACAAAACATTTTCCACTTTTTTGTTTAAAGTGTAATGACTACCCAAGCATAGTGTTACATATCTTTGATCTCAGAGAGGTATTTATACTGCTGTTGGTTCAAAGGCCAGCTAGGCCTAATCAGTGAGAATCTGTTTCCCAAACCAAACGAAGATGTTATAGCTATGTTAGTGACCATTCTAATGTTTGGCATGTACTGATAGCTGTTTCTTCAATTACTTAAGACTAAATATTAAGAGCAAACCACAATAATCAATGAAGACTAAGAAATGAGCAATGGGCAACATTTGCTATTTCCCAATTTAAAAATCAGTTAAGGCCAATTTGAAGATATCAATGTAACTTGCTAAAAACCATTTACACCTTATAGACAGAGTAAATGTACTGGATAATCTATTGAATTACTTATTAGTCAAACTAAGTACATAAACATGGGAGCAAAATGTGCTGAGTCCCTGAGAGTTATATCAGGGATGGCAGGCAGAAAGATGGAAAGTGTATGATAAGATCAAAGTATACTGAATACACGTGCCAACATTTAAAGAATAATAAAAAATCTATAATAATAACAATTGAATAGCTGTATATTTAAATAATCATTTCTAAGAATTTACTTCATTATTTCTAATTTTTTTATACTCAGTAACTTTAACAATTTTCACCTAGTCCACTTATTAAAAGCTTCTAATTAGCTCACACCCTAGGCATTTTTCAATCTTCAACATATCTCTTGCTGAGTTTTGCTAAAGGTGGTAATCCTTCCCACCTGGTCTCTGTGGTTTTCTTAGAGTGGCCTAAATTGCATGCTTTGAAATTCAGGGTGTGTAGGTAGTTTAGGTCCATAATTGTTTTTAATGTGTTGCTTTCTTTAAAAAACCACAGTTGGTTACTAAACACAGCAAAGAAAACAGTTACACTTAGAAAATTAGGGGATTTTGAGATTTAGAATAAATGGAATTTTGTTAACGACAAAGTCCCTTTCATTATGTTTTTAATTCAGCAGATGCTAAATAACATCCTTCGGTAAAGATGTGGGTGCGTTTCTGACTTCAGTAACCTGTCAGAGTAATAAAAAAATCAAATGTCCTTTCTCTTAGTAGACTCATTTCAGTAAAAGTCTGTTTGTATATAAAGTGAGTTTTCTCTCGGTCAAGGTCAGGGATAGATGACAACGTTTGACAGGAATGACTGAGCTAATTCCAAGTTGAGTCTTAGCTCTACGTATGAGCTGTGATAATTATTACCTTAACGTGAACCCAACCCAGGCTGGAGAAACGTATGCTAATAACATGGATGTTTATATAAATCTCTAAGAAATTTTAGAAAAATAATTCTTTGGTAAAAATGGAAAACAAGTCATTCTGACATTAAATTACAAAGTTTCAGTTTCAGGCCTTTGCATATTCATTTTTTTAGTGCAAAAAAAGGGGGAAAATCAGGATGGGACAGTGAGAGAGTTGAGAGAAGAATCTAAATTTTTAACAATTTCAGATGTATTTTTTAATAAGTTTTCAAAAAATTGTACAGCATGACATTTCTTTTGATTAATTCTTCCTCATTTTATCTAATGTACAAGAATGTTTTTTGACAAGTTTTGAGGAATTTTAATGATTATCTATTTTATTTTTAATAAACTGTTTATAATAAATCTATTTTTCTAAGAATTTTTCCCTCAATTCTAAATCCAGATGTATCTTAAGACACAATTTCTTGCATACACATATTTCTAAAAACATGCTGTACTGCATACCACTGCAAAGACAGTAGGCAGTCCATGCTCACACACTCCTATTTTTCCCCATAGAAACATAAAGGTTTTGATAGTCAAATATAAATAAATATGGTTCCCAAAAATGTTTTGGTAATTCATTGCAAAAAGAAGAAAAGAGATTTCAGTTATTGTGCTCACAGTTTAAGCATGTGTTTTATTTATATTTCTAGTGTTTCTCAAGATCATGATGTTGGAAGAAAGTATGCTGCCCACTCTTTAATCTCCATTTGCTTTTAAAACATCTTTAAAAAAATAATCTGCTATGTTGCTCATCTGATTGGTTGAAGCAAGAATCAACACAGAGTCAAATAAAACCACATGATTCAGTAAACTTAGTGACTATTTAGTTCATAATTTCAAGACGGAAATTACTGGAAAACAAGGTTATTATATATAGGTGTTTATCATGCACTTAAAGTTAAATTGCACAGTATATATTTTATAAGTTTACATTATATTTAGATTTTTACTTTAATATTGAGTTCAAGTTTATCTTGATAAAGGGATAGAGTTCCCTGTCATGAAATTATAATAATTTACTTTGCAAGTTGATGATAAACAAGTTTGACTTTTACTCTTGCAATATTCCAATTACCCATATTAGTTCACAAATGTTTCTTTAGTTTACCTTAATAACTACAATTCCAAACGAGTCAGTAATCACCCACATATATCTTTTGATATATAAAGTTCAAATCCAAGCTTGAGGATCCTGGTAGATATATAACACTCAGACAAGCAGGAGTCAAGACAATTCCTCTAGGTCCTGTAGACCTCACATATAGGAAAGAGCACTCATCAGTGAAACTCTCTAGGTTCAGTCAGCCTGATTTATCCAGACACACCACAGAGGAGTGAACTAGATTGGGCTCTAGTTGAAAAAAAGCACTGGCTGTTCTGTTTTACCATGGTCCGTTAGACTAGATACAGTCCTGAGTATGTGATGCAAAATAAAATGGACATTTGAAGCAATTATCTGAACAATTCTGGTGAAAAGAAAGCTTGTTATAGGAAAAAAGTAACTTGGGGGGCACCTTAATTATCCATATTGAATTTCTATATTGATCACATACACAAGACGATTGCCTGATTTGCCACTTCATTTTGCTTGGGTGGACATGGACTAAGATAATTGAAAGCAATTAGACAAAACTGTCTTAGGAACCATAGTGACATTTGTTGTGTGGTAAGGGAGCTTTATCAACAAATACCTCCCAACTGCCTACTGAGACAAATATAGGAAATTCTCTCAGAAAGTCATCAGAAAGATAGCACTAGTCAAAAAATGAGGCAGGTATGAAAACAATTCAAGAGCAGTGTTGACAAAATACAGTATTTTATGTAAGACGATTTTCTGTTTCTATACAGACATGGAGCTTAAAGAGCTTGCAGTTAAACATTGCGTTGACTTTATACAAAGTATGGTGCTATTTGAGGAAGGGTTGGAAAATTTATCACTCCACATGTAACCATAGCATGATAGCTGAAATTCTACCATTCTTTGGATGAAATAGTATCACTACTGGCCCTCCTCCATAAAATGTTTATGTGATAGGAGGCAGAAACTATGCCAAATCTCTATGGTGTTTCCTTAAGGAGAGTGAGATAGCACTTTTCTCTAGAATGACAGGTCAGAATACTGTTGTGGGACTGCTGGATAGCGGGGGGGGGGGAGAGATAACTAAGGGCTAAAGAAAGAATAAGAAGAGATTGGAAATAAATTCTATACTCAAAAGTCATTTTGACTTGAGGCATCCATGATGATGAGTGAGCCATGAAGGAGCAAATGAGTATCGTGGAAGAGGGAAGAAGGCCAACAACCTTCATCTGAAAGATGGAAGAAACATTTTACCAACCCACATTTTGTAACATTTTTCTTCTAATGAAAATGTTATTAGATGACCTAGAGTAACTTCATTGATTGTGAACACCACATTGTTTTCCTCTTGAATAAAAATGGACTATTATCACAAGGGGAAAAATGTAGTAATTGAAGGTTAGATATTTCATGAAGTTACAAAGAAAGGCTTACATTAGTAAATTATAAACATGTTCAGTATTCTCATCTATTATTCTTTTAATGAATTCATTTACTTTAATTATTTTCAATAGAAAAGAAGACATGTTTCTTGTTATGAGTTTAGGTATGAATATATGTGGATAGAGATGTGCCAGGATTTTGAAATGAAATAGTTTTAAGAGAAGATATTTATGTCTGCCCTCAGGTTTAGAGGTTCCACTCTGACTGTCTGCCTCCTTTGCTTTGGACCTAAAGTGAACATCATGCAGATGTGGTAAAGAACTCCCCTCGTTTTCATTATCCCTCAGGCAGGATTGTTCAGATCAATAAAACAAATGACAGAACATGTCTATGATGGGAATGAAGGGGAAATCTTATTGCTTGTTGGTTGAAGAGCATCTCTTAATGTCTCCCTCAGTGAAAGCTACTATAACAAACTTCTATAAACTAGGTGGCTTAAGTAATGATTATACTATCAAGATACAAGTCAAGACAGTGAGGGTCCAATTTTGGCCAGGGTTCTTTATAGAAAAGAGAAAAAGTGGTTTTCCCCAGACTTCTCTAAAGGCACTGACCATTTAATAAGTACTTCACTCTCAGGACAATGTCAATTATCTTTAAAAGGAATCACATCCTAATGCTATCACAGTAGAGGGACATGGTTTTTATGGAAACAATACCCTCTGAGTCTCAGGTAATACTGCAGTATTTTCTTTTAAAGACCAGTATAATTCCAAAGTGACAGAAGTGAACTCATGCCATATCTATCAGTAAAGTTTATGCTGCTACAATTAGCAGAATTAGGAAAAAACCATGATCAAGCAGTGAGAAAGGTTGATGGTACCATTTTCATTGACTCACCTATCACATCCCTGGCTTTTCACAATTTTCACACTCACTCCTGAAGCCAGAGTTCTATTCAGAGTTAATCTCACAAGTAGAAGGGTTTGTAGGCAAGTAGAAATAAAATAATTTTGCTGAAGTTATTTCTTGTTTAAAAATTGACCTGTTACATTTGTATCTCCGACTCAATATGTTGATGGCTCTCATTAATCAAATAAGAGATTGTTACAAATATACATAAAAGCTGCAGGGATATTACATCACTGTAAAGATAATTATTGCCCTTTAGTATAATTATATCTCACCCTGAATCAACCTAAATTAGGACAGGGGAGCCAAGGAACTTACAATAGACTTCGCATGCTCATTCAACTGTTACTATTCCAAAAGATATGAACCATACCACAAATCCTCAGAGGCAATACAATTCTCTGTTTTAATGAATTCACTTGCACCCCACTGAGAATTAATTGCTTTGGAAGCAACCCAATGGTCTGGCTTGCTGAGATGCCCACTGGAATTTTCTTTCTTTTTCTTTTCTTAGAAGAGCTCTAAGGAATTAACTAACCTCCTGAATAGGTAAAACTTTTATTTCATTGTTTCCTTCTTGCTCTGGGTTCTCTCAGCTCCCCAATACACAGATACACATACAAAGATACATGCATACACATATGTATGCACACATGAACACAGCTGAAATTACTTTAAAATTAAATACTTTCTGGCATAAGCAAAAGTGGTATATAGGCACATAGTTCAACTTTGTCCTAGTTCTCCAGTTTTGTTGTTTCATATTTGTCTCTTAGTTCTTTAATATGGATAGAAATAACTAAGAGCTTATGTAAAACCATATGAAAACATACTTACATAGATGGTTCCAAAATATCTACACAGATGAAAGAAATTTAAATTGTCACCATATAATGAGGGATAATATAATGCAGCAATTAGATAGATTATGCTTCTAACTAACACCCCTAGTGGCAAGAATACATTACATTTTGTGAGTCTTTGGTCTGTTTTCCATTGATTTACCTAAATGTGACAAGTTATTATCAAAGCTACTGGTTATTCTTTATCACCTGGTGAAAGGTCCTGTTGGTGAAGAAATGACTTACTTATGCCTTTGGACATGGGGAAATTCTACTAGTGCTAAACTAGAATATTGAAACCCGCTGACTAGCTTCAGTAGAGTTAGAAGGCATTTGGCACACTATCAGAAGAGAACAGTAATCATTACTATCACTCAGTTACAAATCCATGGCATGCATACAAGATATGCTAGGGCAATAGTGGCACAATTGTAAGTAATCAATCAGTTTTCATTGGATGGAACTTACATCTGACACTGATAAAAATAAAACTTAAGATTAAATGAGTCATGGTCTCTAGTAAAACCTACAACTATTATTTCTGAAAGACCATATCAATAGAATGACTTTTCATGGTATATTGCTATACCCAAATATTGGTGCAATGATCAAAACTCATCAGAAAAGCTGCTTCCTGCAGCAGATGGGAAACAATTCAAAAATTGACAAATGGACAATATGCAGAGTGACTTTGTGGTACTCTTCCATAGACGCTATGTCTTTATTAACTACTTCCTATCTCCCCAAGGTTCACTGTTCTACATGGAAGAGAAATTAGACAGATTGTAAGTGCCAGAGGTGGTAGATGACTTCAAAAGATCAGAGTTATCCTGACACAAGACTGATACAAATATTGAACTATAGACATTATGGAAGCATGCACAAGGCCTAAGCAGTTTCAAACCAGAAAAAGAAATCAAGCACTGAAAATAGGGATTAGACATAAGTGCCCATCTTGAACAAGAATTCATTTGCAATAAACAATTTCTGGCAGCAGCAAAAATCAGTTTTAACCAACACAGAGTTACTACTAAATCTAATCATATTCTGGGCAGGCTAGGAAGAGTTGGCTTTCACAAAATTAATTTCATTGGTTCTTTTTTGTTTATATGCTTTTTTGCTTAATTTTTCTCTCTCTTTTTAAGTTAAATTTTTAAATATTTTCCTTTCTAATTTGTTTTTGAAAGCGAGGAAAGAAAGTACAAGAACTTGTTTGGGTAGGAAAATTGGAAGTATCTGAAAAAATTAAGGAGTCGAAAGAATATTTCCAAAATGTGTTGGATAAAAATTTATAAAATATATAAATTTATTGTATATTAAAAAGAAAATAAATATCTATTACAGTGGATATTTTGCTGTATTTACTTGTATGACATTACGTGCACTCTCCCATTTCTAAATAAATTTTATTCACTCATCTACTGACTACTCATCACCCTATCATTCACTACATATTATAAATTAATATTTTCCCCAAATTAGAAGCTATAATAAAAAGTCTGCTCTCTGAGAATACTACATAAAGAAATCAGTTAATAGCCCCAGGTAATTCAGGTTGCCTAACATGAAAGTATAATAATATGATTCACGGGGTAGGCACTTGGGAGGCAGAGGCAGGCAGCTTTCTGAGTTCAAGGCCAGCCTGGTCTACAGAGTGAGTTCCAGGTCAGCCAGGACTACACAGAGAAACCCTGTCTCAAAATAAACAAAAAAAAAAGAAAGAAAAAAAAAGAAAAAAGAAAAAAAAAGAAATATGATTTACATTTTTAAGTTTTAAAATTTTTTAAAGTTTTTAAGTTTTAAAGTATTGTTTATGTTGCCTAAATCATTTAAATGGCATGAAAGACAAGATAGATATAATTGGTTAAGCAAAGCTGACATATACTTAGGCCTAAATAATTGTAATAAATGAGTGACATTTAACACAAAAACTAAATTGTATCATATCCTCTATATTTTACTCAAAATTCACATTCACTTCCTTTAAAAAACAGGCAAAGCAGAAAAGTAATGACTTGCCAAAGTGTTTTTTGAGTTAAAACATTAAATTAGTTTATAATAAATATTATCTCTTGCAAAATTATGAGAAAAATTCATACACTGTCATCTTACAAATAATTTTCTATAGATGTCAATGGCCTTATGTATTTTAGTTGGTGGTTCTTTTATAAAGGGTAGAAATGACATTCTTCACAAATACATATTTCCAGCTGTGTTGCAGTAATAGGAGTCCTATTTAACATATCTCAATAAGGAGAAAAACTAAATAATAATACAACTGAAAGTCATGGAAAATAACAGACTTTTATGGGATCTCAGGCAGAGAGAGATACTAAATCCTGCCAAAGGACATCTCCTGCTGTTGTTTGAAGAGGAGAGTTCCCATGTCCTGGTGTGGGTGCATATTTAGGTACAATAGACATGTGCTGAAGAAACTGATATGAAATCTCAGGTGCCCTGGGTAGCTAGACAAGTTAACAGAAAATACAAGAAAGGGATTAACAATGGAAAAAGAAATAGCTTTAGCAATTTACAGATAGTCTCAGGCAAGCCTTCAAATGACTTCTGGGCACAACACACAAGAAAAGTGCCCGAGACAAGGGAAAGGATATACTTGTTAACATTAGAAAGAGCAATCTTTAGGTCTCACACAGGGCACAGCACAGTGCATTTGTGGAATGGCCAAAGTATAAATATTAATAACCTAGACCATCAGGTGATAGAAAACGCTAAACAGTTCTCTTTCCACAGCTAGGCAAAATACTACTGTATGTAATTCTGCTGCACAGTTCTGCCATTCGGAAGTATAACAGTTACTAAAAGCAGAAAATAGTATTTATATAGCATTATTATAAACCCAACAAATCTCATTGCTATTGCATACACCACAAGCAATTGTGCTCCATGCAAATTATTTTTTAAAAGACAGTAAAGGGCTATTGAAATTGTGCCCAACACTCCACCAGTGCTTGACTTAATGGCAAGACCTCATTGCTGAGGACTCCCATATACATTGATCTTAGGACATAAAATCATGTCAGTATTGACTGGAAGCTCTTCTGTGCTGATGAGTTTTCATAGGATAAGATGGTGCTATACAGATTTTGGGGGAATAAAATGTTTTCTTCAGGTTTGAATCCTGTGGTCTAGAATAATGACCCATTTGGTAAGATATGTCTACGAGTTTAACTTTAACAGGTATGTTATGGGAGAATCCTTTAAGGCTAGTTTCACATGGAAACAAGAGTTTCTCCTGTGTAAACCTAACCAATAATGAATGTATAACTCATCCCATGGAGCTCACAGGGTCCAGTTTGAACCTTTTATTATAACTTTCATAGTGGCTATAGTATGAAACTGCCTTCTAAATTCATAGTGATTCATAAATTCTGAGTTATGTATTAGTGCAGCCCTTGGGGAGTTCCCGTGTACATTTGACAGTGCTTAATGCAGAATCTCACAACTGCTTAAATTGCTGACAGTAAGAATATGTAGACATCATTAAAATTTAAAACTCTTATTGGGTGTAAAATCCTTTTAGGAGATTTTTAAACATTAGACAGACACTGAGAAAGCATTTCTGTAGAACAACTTGAGCCAAGAACAGTGCATATACCAAACAGTTCTGCAAATTCAGAAAACCTGAAACACTTCTACATTGCATATGAGAATATACTGTGATGCAACAATTCTGCCGAGTAACTCTTCAGTTCCTGAAGGTTTGCATATCCTATTAACCGATGACTCAAAATTGAATTTGTAGGCATTTATCCTACAGAAGTGAAAACCTGTGAAGCTTGTGAGAGATGGTCATGTTGACTGGTTTATTTATAATAGCCCCACGATACAAATGTTTTTTAGATAGTTAACTTTAAAATGAGGTATATCCACAAATTTATATTTGTTCCATTGCACATTTTTTCAACATATACCTTAAAAATATTATTTAAAAGCATTCAAATGCTATGTATCTATAACCCATGTAAGACCACCCCAAAACACATCCAACATTTACTCAAAGCTTGCCCAACTGTTGGATATCCAACAGTATCCCCTCCCTACACTTGTGTCCATATTCCAGACCACAACTCTGGAAAAAGCCCTCTTCTCTCTCAGAGGTAATGTCAGTTACCTGGAAATCCAGAGGCAGCACTGGTATCCAAAACACAATTGGCCTTAGACCCACAAAGTCCCCCTTCTCTCTACTGGTTTCTGGAACCTAGAGACAATAGCAGATACTAGAGGCATAAAATCCCAGAGGCAACTTGCAGCACCCAAACCCCAAAGGTCACAAATGGTCACAAGGCTGCCAAAACCTGAGCAGAGACACACTAATGAACCAAAGGATTCACTAATCTCTAGAACCAATGGCCACTCAGAACAAAATACCAGAAAGGAGAGTGAAACTAAGCAAAAATAAAAATCTAACAAAGGTTAACTCAGAAATTGACCCCTGAACCTGTAAGTATCCATTTCATATGCTTAGAAGAAAGCATAAGTACACAATCAATAACCATGACAATATGGCAAAAACAGAGCCCAGTTATTCTATTATAGCAAGTTCTGAATATTCCAACACACCTGAAGCATAAACTATGACCTTAAAAGTAATACTATCATGATGATAGAGTCCCATAAGGAGGAAATGACTAAATTCTTTGATGAACTTCTGGAAGATAAAAGCAAAAAAATTTGGGAAGAAATTATTAAATGCCATAAAGAAAGCCAAAAAAAAAAAAACCCAAACAAGCACGTAAATGAAATAAATATAACTGTTCAAAACCTGAAAATGTAAACAGAAGCAATGAACAAAGCATACTTAAGAAATCCTGGACATGGAAAATTTAGGTACAAATCACAAAGAGAATGTGAAAGATGGAAGATAAAATCTCAGGCATAGAAGATATTATAGAAAAAACTAGTACATGGGACAAAGAAAATGTTAAACCTAAAAATACCTGACAGAAAACATTCAGAATATCTGAGACAACATGAAAAGCTCAAATCTAAGAATAATTGGAATAGAAGAAGAGGAGAAAGAGGATGGAGGAGGAGGAGGAGGAGGAGGAGGAGCAGGAAAAGCAGGAAGAAGATGGGGAAGAGGAGGAAGAGAAGGAAGACAAGGAGGAGGAGGAGGAAGAGGAGGAGAATCATTATCATCCCAGCTTAAAAAAACTCAGAAAATATTTTTAACAAAATCATAGAAGAAATTTTTCCTAACTTTAAGAAGGACACATCTAGTAAGGTACAAGAAGCTTACAGAACACCAAAAATATTGAAACAGGAAAGTCCCATGACACATGATAATAAAAACACTAAACAGACAGACCAAAGAAAGAATATTAAATGTGTGAAAGGAAAAAAAAGCCACGAAACATAAATGCAGACCTAAAAGAAGTGCTAAGAAAATGGTATATTATTTTGTTTTAGGGTGGAATATTCTGTAGGGTGGATTTCAGCTTGGTCCATTTGAGTCATAAATTCTGTTAGCTTCATTATTTCTCTGTATAGTTTTTATATGGATGACTTGTCCATTGGTAAGAACAGTATGTTGAAGTCTGACACTTGGCTTCTCAGCGGAAGGACCTAGATAAATGTCTTACAGACTCTAAATGACCACCTGTGCCAGCCTACACTGCTATACCCAATAAAATTTTGAATCACCATACCCAGAGAAAGCAAAATAGTCCATGACTAATTCAAGTTTAAACAATGTCCATGAGCAAAACCAGCCCTTCAGAAAGTGCTAAAAGGAAAACTCCAATACAAGAAGCCTATCTATTTACATGCAAACAGAAAAAAATAATTCCACACCAGCAAAATCTAAAAATGGACACACACACACACACACACCACCACCACCACCACCACCACCACCACCACCACCACAACCACCACCACCACCACCACCGCAAACACCACAAACACGAAAATAACATAAATTAACAACAATTGGTGATTAATATTTCTCATTTTAAATGGACCCAATTCCCCAATAAAAAGACAAGGGATAGCAGAATGGATAAGAAAACAGGATTCATCCTTTGGCTATATATGAAAAATACACCTCCAAAACAAATGTAGACTTTATCTTATAGTAAAATGTTGGAAAAAGATTGTTCAAGCAAATGGATCCAAGAAGTAAGCTTGTGTAGCCATTCTAATGTCTAAAAATTATACTTCAAGCCATAGTTAATCAAAGAAAAAGATGGGGGAAGGGCATTTCATACTCATCAAAAGAAAAATCTACCAAGATGGTGTCTCTCAACTTTTGATTAGGCAAGCAATTAAAGTCATATTTGGTAAAAGTGCAGAGGAAAAGTGCATGTGGAGTGCCCATCTCCGGTTAAAGCACTTACAATAATATCCAATGCTCCATGAACTTGGTGAAAGGGTATTGTGGAGAACGAGTTGAAGAAGTATAATTAATACTACTATGAAATAGTGTTTTCTGGAATGAAAAGGGATGACATACTCAAACTCTCAAAGTAATGGTTGTCTATGAAAGACTTCAAGGAAACCACATCTGTCCGCATTCCAGTATGGATGTGGGAAGGGCTCAGGAGTTCCATCTCAATTTAACAAATTCTAGGCAGTCAATGTTTGTAGAGACAGGGAATCAGTTGATTTTAGGTGTCAGCCCTCTGATATATTACCAAATATGTATGGTAATCTATCTATCTATCTATCTATCTATCTATCTATCTATCTATCTATCTATCTATCTCCCTCCCAGATTCAGCCATGTATATATATATACAAGAAATATTAATTTAACTAATTTTATCTATGATGGTGTTTAATGGGAGATATAGATAGGGAATTAGAGAAGAAGACTTGAATTTCATAGAGGCTGTGAAGTGGGGGGACATAGTAGGAGGTGGGAGGAAGAAAGGAAGTTTAATATAATAAAAATATATGCTAAATGCAGTAGAAAGTCTCCCCCAGGTAAGAGCATACAAATTCTAATCCACTACAAAATTATCTTAAAAGCAACATTTTGCAGATTACGCAGGTGCAGGTTGTGTTTAACTATTTAGAACCATATCACGTTGTACTGGCTAGTTTGGTGTGTCAACTTGACACAGGCTGGAGTTATCATAGGAAAAGGAGCTTCACTTGGGGAAGTGCCTCTATGAGATCCAGCTGTGGGGCATTTTCTCAATTAGTGATCAAGTGAAGGAGGGCCCCTTGTGGGCGGTGCCATCTCTGGGCTGGTATTCTTGGGTTCTATAAGAGAGCAGGCTGAGCAAGCCAGGGGAAGCAAGCCAGTAAGTAACATCCCTCCATGGCCTCTGCATCAGCTCCTGCTTCCTGACCTGCTTGAGTTCCAGTCCTGACTTCCTTTGGTAATGAACAGCTGGAAGTGTAAGCTCAATAAACCCTTTCCTCCCCAACTTGCTTCTTGGTCATGATGTTTGTGCAGGAATAGAAACCCTGACTAAGACAAATTGGTACCAGCGTAGTGGGGTATTCCTGTGACAACCTGACCATGTTTTGGGGAGGACTGTGGAAGGACTTTGGAACTTTGGGCTAGATGGTCCATTCAGTGATGAGACCTCTGTGAGATGTTGTGGAGGAGCTTGGAAGATTATGTTGAGAACAGTGCAGAAGATGGAGGCCTGGCTTGTGAAATTTCAGAGGGAAAATTAAAGACTTATCAGGGCCATGACGACTCTGTGGTTCTGGTTAGCTGGGGCTGAAGAATCAGCTGTGAGTAACAAGATACCAGAACCACTAAAGTGAGTCGTTGTGTTACTGGGACTATTGATGCTGGTTAGCTGGAGCTAAGAAATTAGCGGTGAGTAAGAAGAGACCAGCATCACTGAGGTGAAATCTTCTGGGAAGTGTTTTCTGAGAGCACAGAGGATGTGTTCCAGATAGCCAAGGTTGTGCCTCGTGCTGTAGCAGGACTTGGTACTGTGTAAGAGTCACCCAGGTGGTACTGCTTTTGAAGGCATGAAGGCATCATGAAGAACAGCTGAGGCTTGGTACAGTGAGAGGCCATGGAAGGCCATTGGTGAAAGTGTACCCTCAGTTGTAATTGATGGCCCAGGACTGAAGGGGTCATGCAAAAGAGTTGAGGCTTGGAGATGCCAGTACTATGTGATGACCACCAAGGACAGCAGCAGCAGTGGAGTACAAGCAGCTGGAGCCTAGAAGACAAGGTGTGTGCTACAACGGGAAGAGCTGGAGAAGTGACCCAAGCCCTTGGAGGAGCCCAGAAGATCGTGAGTTGGATCCCAGACTTTGGAGTTTGAGTTTTGCCTTTGATTGTGACTGTGCCCTGATATTTTTCCCTCTTGAAAGAAGGTATTTTAGTGGAGCTCACAGTTCAGAGACTTGAATTTTTAAAAGACTTTGAATTTTAAGATATTGGACATTTTAAAGGGATTGAATTTTTAATATGTAAAGACTGTGGGACCTTTTACATTATTGAGATCTTGGGGATGAATAAGAAAGTAAGGGTTGAGGCTTAATAGTGATATGTTGGTGTGTCAAGTTGACAAGGGGTCAATTGTACTGGCTAGTTTGGTGTGTCAACTTGACACAGGCTGGAGTTATCATAGGAAAAGGAGCTTCACTTGGGGAAGTGCCTCTATGAGATCCAGCTGTGGGGCATTTTCTCAATTAGTGATCAAGTGAAGGAGGGCCCCTTGTGGGCGGTGCCATCTCTGGGCTGGTATTCTTGGGTTCTATAAGAGAGCAGGCTGAGCAAGCCAGGGGAAGCAAGCCAGTAAGTAACATCCCTCCATGGCCTCTGCATCAGCTCCTGCTTCCTGACCTGCTTGAGTTCCAGTCCTGACTTCCTTTGGAAATGAACAGCTGGAAGTGTAAGCTCAATAAACCCTTTCCTCCCCAACTTGCTTCTTGGTCATGATGTTTGTGCAGGAATAGAAACCCTGACTAAGACACACGTAATTATAAACAACGAGGAACAGGGTAAGCCTGTAGGGGGACCAGCAGTCTCAATTAATCCGGACCCCCGAGATCTATCAAACACTGGACCACCAAAGAGGGAGCATTCACCAGCTGATATGAGGCCTCCAACATATACAACAGAGGACTGCAGGGTCTGTGTTCAATCAGAAATGAGGCACCTAACCCTCAAGAGACTGGAGTACCCAGGGAGTTTAAAAGTCAGGTAGGGTGGGGGGCATGGACATCCTTCTGGAGACAGAGGTATAGGGAGGAGGTGTGGGATGTGGATCAGTTGAGGGGGGTTGGATGGGGAGTGTTTAAAATCTGGAGTGTTAAAAAAATAAAAAAAGAATGAAAGTCATAAAAATAAATATTTATATAGAAATGCACATATGTGTTTATGAACTGGATATATTTAGGTATATAAAATATATTAATATATATATAACATATTACATATGTTATATATATTAATATATTTTATACTATTTTATTTATTGGATTAGAAAATGCAATAATTTTAAAAGAGAGATAGAACTAGAAAATGTCAGGGTAAGAGAAAAAGAGACACTCATAAAAATAAGCTCAAAATTAAAACATTTTAAAATGCAATTTGTATTTATGTATGAAATTCTCAAAATCTTTAATGTATTCATAGTTTTGAAAAGATATTCTCCTATTAATTTTTCACCATTTTGAATTTGATCCATTGCCCATGATATAATAAAACATTGGCAAGAACCAAAGAACCTTGGATAACGTTTAGACTTTATGAAGGAAAATACCAATTCTGTTGAGGATATAGTTTTATATATAAAGTATATAATTTCATTAGCTTTTTCCAAAACTCATTTTGTATAAACTACAGTTATAAGTCAAACCATAGGTTGTTTAAATAAAAATTATATATTTTTTAAAGTTTCTATTTATACACATTTCATTAAAATTGTCTTCATTGTATTCTCTTCGTTGAACTTTTGAAGTGCACGGCTCAGAGATTAGAGTCAAACACAGAGGGAAGGAACCCAGAGTTAATTTTGGACTCTCCAATCTGCCATTTGAGCATATGTAGAAAAGTTAATTTGAACTTCAACATCATCATCTCTTAAGAGGAACTGATAATACCTTAGCCCAGAATTTGTATTGAGTCAATCAAAAACTGATATGTGTGCTCAGAACAAAGCCTTCATTGTCCTTAGCAGCCCCAATCACTTACTCATAGGAGGGCATATCGTTTCCTGTTTCATTTCATTTCTCCGTATTTCATCTTGTTATTATTTCATGTAGGAGAAAGAATGCACATATGTGTAGCTCTGACGACATCTTTCAGAAGTCATTTCTGTTTTCCACCATGAGGTTTGGGGATCAAACACAAGTTGTGAGGCTTTATGGGGCAAGTAGTTGGATTTCTTAACATATATTTCAGGTCCTTTTATTTGCAAAGTTAATTTTTAAAATAATAAATGTCCTAATTAATGGATGCATCTGTGACCAATTAAAGTAATATGTAATCAATGTTTTACCTAATTGGAATACTTGTTTGCTTTGGAAACAAGAAAGGCTTAATGGAATTCACTTAGATGATTTTGCTAGCTAACTCCCATGTTGACATTTTATGAAATTTCTTAACTGGAGCTTAACTATTAAGATTTAGAACAGTGGAACACAGAAATAAATCATGACACTGGGTTTCTAAAACACTCTCTAAAATCATCCTTTTTGCCTTTCTACACTATGTACATTTCCCAAAGTTAATATCTGCTAAGTTTCCCCAGATAACTAAATTACAAATAAAATAAAAGCATGTCATCCCCTACTTTTATATAAATATGTAAAATAATATTTCTAAATATTTTAAAAATATTTTGAAATAAAAACGTTTAAATTATAACATGGCAACTTCTTTTTTTCAAAACTTTAACTATTCTAATAGGTAAATATTCTTTGCTCATAACCTCTTGTCATTATACATTTCTCAATAGGCATTGAGATTCCATGTGTACAGCTTGTTTGTCGTGTCTAGCAGAAACTATCTTACAGCACAAATTCTGCTGCTCTGGCCTTTCCAATATTTCTTCTCTCTCATCCATTATTTTCCTAAGCCATATGTATAGAGGTTGCACTGTAGAAGTAAGGATTGGGCTGGGCACCCACACTATTTCTCCAAATTTTGTCTAGCTGTACACCTCTCTAATAGTCTTCATTTGCTTTGAAGTGAATCTTCTTTGATGAGAGATGAGACCTACATTTGTCTGTAGGTATAGATATGTAATTAGAATAAGGTCAAATCAGTTTATGAAAATGGCAATCAAATATTTCCCTCCCTTGTTCATTATCCCTCCAACCATGCCACTTTGTGATATGCATCTAAGTTTAATCATATATATCCAATGTTTCATAAACCAAGATGGTCAATGTGGAATTCTCTCCAAAACAGTTCATTTTGAGGCCATAGTTTTGCCTTATAACACATGCATGCCTAAACAGTTGAAGTTGGGTCCATTTTTCATTTCCTTATGACGCACAATACTGTAATATCTTGAATACAATTTGTCTAACTTTGATTCTTGTTTGGGTAGGTAAAATCTATTTGTTTGGAGATGGCTGTAAGGGTTGCTTGATTGATTGCTTCTATATATGGCAATCCAAGCTTGTTAGCTGCTTTGTGTGTACAATGGTATTGTGTGTCACAAATCCAGGTGAAGGAGCTCTGAGGTCAAGTGCATTACTAGGAAGAAGATACACACAACTCAACCCAAGGGAATTCCAGGTTGAAATCTATTCCAGGTATTTGCCTGCCTCACCTCTGTGTACACTGCCCCTTCCCTGCAAACCTTTAAACATTTACAACCATAGTGACTATATTTCTTTAATGGTATTTTATCAAATCTTTTTTTAAAAAATTATTTTAAAATCCAGCTCTTCTCTTTCTAGTCTGGGTTTCTCATTTACAAGGAGGACTTTCAAATCCATCCAGTTTCCTCTGAGTTTCACACGTATGCTTTCCTTAACAACTGAGTAATTAATATTCTTTTGTGGATATTTACCACATTTTTATAATTCTTTTGTCAGTTGATGGACATCTCTTCATTTTTCATCTCCTGGGTCTTATGAACAGAGCAAGAACGAACGTGCACAAATAAGTATCTCTACAGTAGGACATTGATCCCTTGAATATGTACCAAAAATGGTATAGCTGAGCCCTGAGAGAGATGTACTTTTAGATTTCTGAGAAACCTCCACACCGATTTCCACAGTTTACCCAGCCAGAAGCACTGAGTGTTTTCATTTCCCCGAATCCACACCTGAATTTGTTGTTCTTTGTTTTATCTATTGCATTATATTCGTCATTCTCATTAGGGTAAGACCAAATTTCAGGGTAGATTTAATTTGCATTCTCTGGTGGATATGAAGTGTAATATTGAAAAAATATTCTTTTGACAATTTTTTTTGATATTTCTCACATCAATTCAATGCTCTAATTTTTTATTAATTATTCAATTCGTTTTCATCTCAGATGATATCCCATTTCCCGGGTATCCCCTCCACCAACTCCCCTTCCCACATCTGTTCTCTGCCCTCCTCTTTGCCTCTATGAGGGTGCTCCCTTACCCACACTCTTCTGCCCCACTTCTCCAGCATTCCTCTACTCTGGGGCATCAAACTTCCAGAGGACCAAGGGCCTCCCCTCTTGTTGCTTTCAGGTGAGGCCATCCTCTGCTACATATGTATCTAGAGCCATGGATCCCTCCAGATACACTCTTTGGCTGGTGTTCTAGACTTTGGGAGAACTGGTTGGTCAGGCCAGCCTATGGTATTCTTCCTATGGGGTTGCAACCCCCCTCAGTTCCTCTAGTCATTTGGCCAGCTCCCCTAACAGGTTGCCTGAGTTCAGTGTGATGATTGACTCCAAGCATCTGCATCTGAATCTGCATTGGTCAGTTGCTGGCCAGACCTCCCAAGAAACTGCCACACTATGTTCTAGTCTGCAAGCACCTCTTGATCACAGCAACAGCATTGGGTTTCGTGTTTGCAAAGATGATGTATTGCCAGGTGGGGTGGTTCTAGGTTGGTCCTTCCTTTAGTCTCTGTTCCATTTTGGCACTGTTCTTCCTTTGGACATGAACATTTCTGGTTTAAAAAAAACATTGAGATGGGTGGGTAGTCCAATCCCTCAACCAGGGGTCCTGCCTATCGACTGGAGGTGGTCTCTACAGGTTCTATCTCCCCATTCATGCCCCAATTTTCAATTCAGGTTTTTAATTAATGTGTGTGTTTCTTTGTATGTTGTAGACACTAACACTTTCTCAGGCAAACAGTCATTAAAGATGCTTTCCCATCTTATAGGCTTTGTTTTATCTCAAATGAATGTATTTGCTGTATAGAAGTTTTCAGTTTCACGATTTCTCATTTCTCTAGTCTTGGTTAGTCCTACATTTGGTACTAGGCTCCTATTCTGTCCTGTACCTAAAATTACAAAAGCTTGCCCTAATTATTTTCTGTCCCATCATTTGCCAAATATCAGGAATTATGTTGAAGTTTTTGAACTATTTGAAGTTCTTTTTGGGAAACATAGACGATGTCGAAGTTTCACTCTCCTATGTGTAGCTTTCATTTTACCAGCATGATTTGCAATGTTCAAGAAGTTCTTTTTTTTCAATCAGTTGGCATATTTAGATAGATGGAGGAGTACAGGCTTATATGTGAGTTCAAAATATATTTCATTGATTAATGTTTTTGGCTACACAGCAAAGAATACATTAACAGTATAAATTGAAGTCTGTGTGTCTATGTGCATGCCATGCCCGATGCATGTGTGTTTCTCTCTCTCTCTCTCTCTCTCTCTCTCTCTCTCTCTCTCTCTCTCTCCTTCTCTCTCTCTTTCTTTCTCATCCCCCCTGATGTGTGTGTATTTCAAAAATCTCATGGAGTTGAGATTTTGAGAGGGATGAAAATGATCAAAGGATATTATATGAAATTATTAAGTAATTAGTAAGCTATTTAATATAAGGAGAAATTATTTTAAGTATATAATTTTCCATTAGAAAAACTTCATGTTTTGATACATTATTCTGTGATTGTAGATATGAAAGCAAGGGATTACACTCTGCCTGTGAGGGTAGAGGAAGATTTGGATGGAGAGATAAGTTCATTGAGCAGGCATATTTTATTTTTCTTTTAAAAATAAAGAAATATTTAATCTTTTTAATAGGAATTGCAAATTTCTGCGTTTTGTTTTTGAGAAACAGAAGAATTTGAATAATTAGCTCTACAAGGAGTGTTAATTGGCAGATACATTCATCTTTGTTCTAAATAGAAAACATCTTCATCCATGAAATTAAGGCAGTCTCCATTCATTAATTCCCTTCTAAAAGACATGGATTTCTATCAAGGCAGAAATAGTTGCAGACACTGAATTCAAGATTTAAGAAAATGTACTTGCTGCATTATTTAAATACTTATCCAAAATCATATATTTTTCATGTCACATTATCTTTGGTAAGAATTTCCAGACTTCTGGCATGCACATATGTATACGTACATATACACATACATTTACACATGCACATACATATATATGTTCTATACTGACTTTAAATTATTTAAAGTCAATGAGATTATTCTAAGTAGGTGAAAATATAATTAAGCAATATATATATATATGTCTTTGTATAATTTAATTAGTAATTGGTAAAATGCCATGCAAGTGTTAAAAATGTGGAATTTTATCACTATAGTTTTTAGTTTTGTGTATTTGAAAAGTTATACTTAGTCAATTATGTTTGCTAGAATTCAGTTTGGTACACATTAGATAATTTTACAGAATAACATATCTAATTCAAATACTATAAAGGACAAAAGATGGCAACATTAAATATCTTAGTGCACAATATTTTAAGTGATTTGAACTGTCAATAAATGTAAGGGTTTACAAAAATGTTATTATTCAATATAAAATAGAACCTGCCCATATGTAATCACAATGACCCCATAGTTACCACAACATTACAGAAAAACATGGGTGAGTTTATAATATACATTGCTCGTTCAAAATGGACTGATTTTTATCTACCCTTTTGCAAATCTCAACCTGTGAAAACATGGAATAAAAGGATACTGTACTTTGAGATTTTTTTTTTGTTGTGCCTTTTTTGGAATATAATTAAGAGTGAGCCCTATTATTTTCGGACAATGGAAAGGCCATCGACTGTGCTGCGTTTGAAGCCCTGCATCGCACAAAGCATTTTCTAATGATGTCCTTGGCTGTAAGAAAAGAAAATCGGCTTGACCTAATTAAAAACTCAAAAGATTCTCTCCATTATTTTATCATAAATCTTCTGTGGGCTTTCTGCCAATTAAAGAATGTGCAGTTTTAAGAAACCCATCAAAGGAAGATGGAACGATACGCGTTAAAGTAAGGTAAATTACAAGAAATTAGATTTGTCAGACTGTAAAAATCTGAAGCACAATGTGTACCAATGAAAGCTTCGAAATGGAGCACAATCATCTTTGTTCAACTCAAGTACCGAGATCAAGAAAAGGACAGGGCTGTGCTGAGATGAGGGAGCAGTACTACAAAAGCATCTTTCTTCAAACATAATTACTCCAAACCTTGGCCAATAATGAAGCAGTTCTAGTTACCTTGGTACCATCTTTCAATCCTCTTTCATTTCCTACTACAATGAGATAACCCCTAGTATTCTCTTTGGGGTGAATCTAGAGGCAGCGAGGAATAGCGAGCTTGGGGCAGATTCAACTGACAGTTTTTATTAAAAGAATAATGTGACTTCACACACATATTTGAGCAAGGCAAAATATTCAAAATTTTAACTAAAACTCAGTGTGAATTAACAAATCAACATCAATTTTCATAAAAATATTCAGCATTAATCCTTTCATCTTCTTTATCTCCTGAAAATTTAGAAAAGTATATTTGCCCTGTGATCTATGGTTCTTTAATACCATATGGACACAGTTAAACAGTCTCTGTTTCCTCATTTTGAGCCTAGTATTCATAACAATGATCTTTTTCTGTTAACTTTTGATCATACAAACCAATTTTTCTAACACATATCTCACAATCTTGTCTCATACTTACTTAAATATGGCTTTATGTAACTAAGTATTTCATTATCATGTCATCTTACTTTAAAAATATAAACACTTGTCTTAAAAATGAACGTACTATTAGCACATATAAATGGGATATAAATGATTTTGATTTTAGAATTTTCATTCTTTTGAATATTTGCATAGAATGTAAGCATAAGAATCCTTTATATGAAAGAATTATCTCGAAAAATTTTAGTTAGACCTGAGCATTTGTGAGAGTAAATTTGGCTTCTGTTTTTACAAACCATGACTAGTTAGGAGGGCTATATCCATGGGAAAAAAAGGTTCTACAGCCAGGTGAATTGGTTTAAGCAATTAAGTCATCAGTATACCAGTCAATGATGAGTAGCATTGAAGATAACACCAGCTTAAATCTCAAAGAGAAAATAAAAGCCCTGTCATAGTCAGGGGTACTATTCCTGCACAAAACATCCTGACCAAGAAGCAAGTTGCAGGGGAAAGTTTATTCAACTTGCACTTCCATTATGTTGTTCATCACCAAAGGAAGTCAGGACTGGAACTCAAGCAGTTCAGGAAACAGGATCTGATGCAGAGGCCATGGAGGGATGTTTCTCACTGGTTTGCTTCGCCTGGCTTGCTCAGCTTGCTCTATTATATGGCACCTCCCACAAGGGGCCCTCCCCTGTTGATCACTAATTGAGAAATTGCCCCGCAGCTGGATCTCACAGAGGCAGTTCCCCCAACTGAAGGTCCATTCTCTGTGATAACTCCAGCCTGTGTCAAGTTGACACAAAAAAGCAGCCAGTAAAGGCACTATTATATATAATAAACAGGAAAGAGTCACTAATAGAAACCAGCATTCCATTTTTCCTGAAAAGCATTAAACAATTATTTATACTTACATACTCAAAATATGCACACATACTATTCAATACAATGTACACTGAAGAAATTGCAATGTTGTTGATAAGCCTTAAGATTTTTTTAAAATTTTTTTAAACACTCTTTTTTATTGGATATATTATATATTTACATTTCATTTCCCTTTTTTGGTTCCCCACCCCCCTAAGGTCCCACATGCCCTTTTCCCTCCCCCTGCTCCCTCATCCACCCCTTCCCACTTCCCTGTTCTGGTATTCCCCTACACTGATGCTTTGATCCTTTCCAGCACCAGTGTCCATTTCTTTCTTCTTGTCAGACATCATTTGGTATGTGAATTGTGTCTTTGGTGTCCCAAGATTCTAGGCTAATATCCACTTATCAGTGACTGCATACCATGGTTATTCTTTTGAGACTGGGTTACCTCACTTAGTATGATGTTCTCCAGCTCCATCCATTTCTCTAAGAATTTCATGAATTCATTGTTTCTAATGGCTGAATAGTATTCCATTGTGTATATATACCACATTTTTTGTATCCATTCCTCCGTTGAGGGACATCTGGGTTCTTTCCAGCTTCTGGCTATTATAAATAAGGTGCTATGAACATAGTGGAGCATGTATCCTTATTGCATGCTGGGGAATCTTCTGGGTATATTCCCAGGAGTGGTATGGCTGGGTCCTCTGGAAGTATCATGTCCAGTTTTCTGAGGAACCTCCAGACTGATTTCCAGAGTGGTTGTACCAGCTTGCAGTCCCACCAGCAATGGAGGAGTATTCCTCTTTCTCCACATCTTCGCCAACACCTGATGTCTTCTGAGTTTTTAATCTTAGCCATTCTGACTGGTGTGAGGTGAAATCTCAGGGTTATTTTGATTTGCATTTCTCTAATGACTAATGATGTTTAACATTTTTTAAGGTGTTTCTCAGCCATCCGAATTTCTTCAGGTGAAAAGTCTTTGTTTAGCTCTGTACCCCATTTTTGGATAGGGTTATTAAAACCAGACACACTAAAACTAAAAGAAAAGAAACTGGGGAAGACCCTTGAGGACATTGGCTCAGGGGGAAAATTCCTGAACAGAACACCAATAGCTTATGCTCTAAGATCAAGAATAGACAAATGGGACCTCATAAAATTACAAAGTTTCTATAAGGCAAAAGACACTGTCAAAAGGACAAATCGGCAACCAGCAAATTGGGAAAAGATCTTCACCAACCCCACATCTGACAGAGGGCTAATATCCAATGTATACAAAGCACACAAGAAGTTAGACCCCAGAAAGCCTTAAGATTTTGAGGCAGTCAAAAAATAGGTGAGAGGCATAACATTTTAAAATTATTGAAAATATCTAAATATGGTAAATGAATAAACCATTTACCATCAAGAGAAGAGAATATACCATATCTTGAATTAAAGCTTTTAATGCAAGTCAGAGTTAAACACTTACATGGAGTATATAAACATGACATAAACCTCAAAATGTTCATGAACTGTTCAGAATACTGAGCAGAAAAGTTAGTTAAAATGAAGAACTATTTAGATAGTTTCATCTACATATACAATAATATACTGTTTACTGCTCTAGTTGGAAATTGTACCTTGGAAAATGGAGCTGATAAAGCCACCTGCAATAGCAAACATTTTTTTAAGGTATCAGACAATGTATACTTTGAGGGTTGAGAAGACTCACATAAAATACGTAAAAATCTCAAGGAGAAGCCACACATGGCAGAAAAAAACAAAAACCCCACCAAAACAACAAATCCCAAAACCAACGAAGAAACCAAGCAAGCAACAAACAAACAAAAATCCATGTTTTTCCATGAATGAATATGAGCAAATAAGAATAGTCACTTGTAATGAATAATCTAAAGTCACTCCTATCCATTACACCTGGGAAGCACATAAAAGAACAATGCAAGAACAATTTTGTTTTTTGAAGAAACTAATATCACAAGACACTTGTCTCATTTTCTAGGAGTTTACTCCTAGAAACACCAAGAATTCCCCTCACATGACTCCATTCTTGGACTGTGTTGTGACAATAGAACATAACATACTTTTCCTCTTTATGCTTATTTTAGTACAACAAATGATATCAGCAACATTGTACACTCCTCCTTAGCACATCCTTATGCATGCTATATTTTATTTTGCCAATTTATTTCCTCTAGTATGGGAGTACCCAGTGTTTACTCTGTCTGGCCTGCACAATTTATGACAGATTTATGAAAATATAAATGAATCAAACATAAGAAAACGTTACAGCATATATCATGTGTTGAATAGAAAAGGGGAATAAGGAAGTAATAACTTCAAACAGATGTCAGTTGGAGTACTTTGATATGAAAATTTGCAACAAGAATATTAGGCTGCATGCATCTCAGTCTGACTGACATTTCTTTATGATCACCGGAGCATTCACAGTTACAGTCTGAACGACTCTGACCATAACCAACAAGAGATTCAGAACAGAAGATGGCATTGCCCCTGTGTATCTTTGGAGTAGCAAGGCTGGTGGAAAGAACGGGGCAATCTTACATTCTCCTTGGGAATGACTGAATAATCTTTGTATGGCACCATGTTGGACACCAGATGCAAAATATAACTTTGTTTCCCAGAGCATGCATGTTACAGGATTAAAATTCCTCTTCAGGTCTTTCTAGATAATTGAGATTCACATTGCTTAAGAGGCATGTCAGCTTGGTGTAATAGCGCAGAAGTAACTCCAAAGGAAGTACAGCTACTTTTCCTTAGCTGAATTATAACAAAATTAGCATCAGGGATCTTTTGATTGTTGTTAAAGCTCCCGAGTTTAACCAATTGTCAAGAAATAAAAGCAAACAGCCAAGCTACCATGTAACTATTGGAATTATGAATAACATGGGCATACTTAAGTGACAGTAACATTTTCATGAGCATCGGCAGAATATGTACACATTTCCATTCAAGCTTAGACTCTCAAATTAATTGCTATGGAATGAATCAATAATACAAATCATTATTAAATTGGTTGCACTCTAATTGGAGAAGTAAAAATTTAAGACAACAGTATAGAAAACACTATCTAAAATGTAGCAACTACGTGCCATCCTATAATTATACTTTACACAGACACTTAGAAAACAATCTAAGGGGAAAATCCACTCATGTAGCAGTATGCTCATGAACAACTCAGAAAAGAGATGGTACTCACTATGTAAAGCTTTGCTGTTTAGGGACCCATCTAGGTAGATGCCAAATTAACTAATAATTATCCTAGTCTATTCTAGGCGTACTGTTCTCTTCTGATAAGTACTTGAAAAATAACATTTTAATAATTGCACAAATCTCTATTAAATGAAATAAACCTGTACAATTCATAGAAATACAAAAAATTAAGCTTACTGCTAATGAAAATTACTCCTTTCTTGCAGAATAATACCTTTTTAGAAACATTGCTTCAGGCAATGCAATTGAAAACTTAAATCCACAATCATGCCTCATGTTAGGCTTAGATACTGTCTCAGTTCCACATACTCAGGATTTGTCCATACTAGGCTGCAAAGCTGTGAGAAAGCTGTGTGGGTAAAGGGGTTTAGAAGACAAATCACTGAAAATCCTTAACACGCACAAAGTAATTGGCTTCATCAGAAAAAATAATATTTATACTAGATTTTTTTCTCCCAACTGTTTGAGACACAGAATACTTAAATAGTTCCATTTCATGCAACATTTGTAAACTTATTGGCTCTTATTATTGTGAAACACATGTAGACATTATTCTGTTTTTCTTCAGGTTGTAGGAAATTTATTAGAAATAAGAACTTGTTGAATTAGTCAATTTTTAGTCACCCACAGAATATATATCATGATTATATATTTCAAGTTAGAGGAGTCATGAATTCTAACTTTTTAGAGTCCATTAACAAAATAAAACCTTGTTCAAAACTTCTATATAATATTATCACTATTTTCTTCTGCAGTTCTCAAACTTTTGTATTTTTTTGGTTAAAATGAATAAGTCATTTCAAATTTAAACAATAAATGCAATATAACTTGTCTAAACACAAGTAATTTAGCTATAAATATATATAAATATAGAACTAAAGGCTCTTTATAGAGTTTACCATTTAAAATATCTATGAACATGTATTTGGTGGTAGAGAGATGCTCTAATTTTTTTTTTTTACAAAAATCAGAGAAACTGTCATAGTTAAGGCTGATGATAGTTTGAAAATTTATCATTGAAAACAGTAAGTTGATTATTACAGTTATATTATGTAATATACAAGTGATGAAAATTGTAGATGGCATGTTTTTTATTTGAGTTTAGTCATCATTATAGTACAATGAGAAGATATTCTACACTGATTTGATTATTCAGGACTGTTATACTCAAAAGCAAAATGCTTATGTTTAAATGTTTTCAGTGCCATGATATTGATATTGTTTGAAAACAGACCACTGTATAATTCTTTCCCATTCCACTAAGAAGGGCAGTTATTCAATATCTAACTCAAAATATATAATATTGAGTCATGAATGTTAGTAAATCTTCAAAAGCAGGATACCCTTCTCAGAATAATATATTCCTATGTCTAAGCTACTTCAGCTTCCTTGATCCTTGAAGAATCAGAAGACAATTTCAGATACATTTTTGTCAGTTTGCTAGATAGCTATCATTAAATGTATGTAGAGTGAAAAACTGGGGCATATGAGATGGGTATTTTGATATTTAAAATGGAATACATTCTAACCATATTTAAAATTAAATTGAATCCAGATGTATTCTAATGATAATTCTGAAAGAGTTGTTTCATACAAATTTCATACAAATTCCCAGATCCATATCTTTAGGATAAAACAGAGGGAAGATTGTATGTGCTCATCATCTCCTTTCATGATGTCAACTTACACACTTATACATGTTTTATTTTCTCAGTTTCTGGTTTACATATTCACAGGTATGCTATAGAAATACATTGTAACTGGCTATATTTTAAACCCAGTGTATATACTTCCAGCCCCTATACTCACTGATTCCATACATGTAGATTAAATTTTAATTTCTATTGAAAACATTTGAAAAGACTATATTTAGTATTACTAACTGCTTGTCTTAATTGTACCCCAAACAATATATTTCTACAACCAGGGCTCATATTGTTCAAGATGTTCTAAATAATCTAGAGATTCTGTAAAATATGTGAAGATTCATGTTACCATTTCAGATAGAGTGCATATTTGTACTTAAATTACTATTTTTTGTTATTACTATAGACACAGCACCTATCTTTCTGTTAATATCTGACACTTCTATCTTAATATTTAATGTGAATGGATAAATAAAACAGGTAAATGTTTGTGATGCAAGGTATCATACTTTCAAAATACTAATTGCTTGTGTAGTGACTCATTATGATGTATTAATAAATCTATTATATTACTTCTTGTTGTTAGTGCTGTTGTAGAAACACCTGAAATCCTTTGGGCACTGGATAACCAATCAGGAGGTTTCAACTTTGAGTAAGGCTAATTCTCCCTGTCACTCAGCAAGTCAATATTGTTTTTCATATTTCAACTAGAGGTTAGAGAACCATGAGATTTTTTTTCTCCAGTCATATTTGGATGACAACTGGTAGTGGAATTATTCAGGTCTCATTCACACAGACAGACTCTTGAGATGTCATGTGTGTAGTCTCACTGTTGGAAAGATAATTCACAATTATCAAACACTTCCTGGTCCTCTTGCTCTTTACCAATGTTCTCCATCCTCTTACTTAGTTCCCTGATACTTAGGTTCTATAATTGTGTTTATTTGTATTATATTTATGCAACAGTAATTGTTAAAGACAAAGTACTGAATTTGGGAGCCAGAGGGCCTGGGAGCAATAGAAGAGGGGACCAGTGTAATTCTTCATGAATTAAATGTAAAATACAAGACAGATTTAAGAATCCATTCTCAAGTGATTTTAATTTTATCACAGTAACAGTTTATGCAGTAGATTCCATATTCATCTTCTCTAATAAAAGAGCCATATGCTTTTGACCCCAAACCATTATCCCTGAGAATCACTATTCTACTCGTGCATCCTAGGAGTCAACATGTTTCATTATACACATGGCCTAGTGCACATGCATGTGACTTTCTGTGGCAAGTTATTTGCTGTGTAGAAATGTACTCCAAGATAATACCTTACACGCCGTAGGGAAGTTTGTTGAGAGCAAGAACAGTTGAAACATACAGGAAATTCTATAGGGGACATTCCATTCCACAGAGAAGTTCAACAAGTTTAGGGTGTAAGTAACTCGAATGTTCAAGGAAGTCTCTGAAACTGACCAGATGCAGTAGTCTCTCCTTCCCCAAGTAGGTAAGCAGTAAGAACAGCAGAGAGATGCAGCACTTAGACAACTAAAATTCTTTAGTAGAGCCTCAGGTCAGGAGAGGGCAACCAAGACACCTGAAAGAGCGAGTGAGCAAGCAGCTAGGTAAAAACATACTTCCAGACTAGCTGTGATGCCTTGAAGAGATCCAAAGAACTACGTTGCACGGAAGAGACTAACTGTACTTCCTGGACTAACCTGTCCCGAAAGGACGCCGGGAAGCCTTCAAGTCTGTTGAACTGTCTGTAGGCTGTACGCTCCAGGCTTCCAGGTTTGGGAGTGGTCATCCATGTGTTCTGGGCTGTTAGTGTTGCAGCTCTATTGAATTAAATATTAATAATAAATTTCTGCTCAAGGTTGCTTCTCGACTCAATAGTTGATGCTTCGGAATGAAAGACACACGCTACACACAAGCACAGCCTTTACATTTTAATATGCCTTAAGCAGCACAATAGCTGGTCAACGCATACCCTCCATTTTGTTAGACTACACCCACCCATTCTTCCCGCCCCCCTCCCGCGATTATTTCCAATTACCTTTTACTAATTCCTATCTTCCATCTTGACTGCTCTCAACTCCAATTAGCCAGCTGTCTGGGTCACGTTTTCTTGGCCCAGAGCCCAGGGCACTCTCCTTGCTTCTCTACTGTATAGCGGCTCTGTGTCTTTCCTCTCTTCACACTCTCTTAAAGCATGAGGGAATCTCTCTCCTTCTGCTTCCACATGGTCCCAAGCCTGGGAAACCCTAAAATCCCACCTCTGTCTGTCCTCCCCAGTTATTGGCTGCTGGCATATTTATTTACCAATCAGAACCAACTTGGGGCACGTTCCCAGAAGCTATGCACAGATCCTCTCATTCAAAGATGTTGAGGGAGGAACATGATTAGCATTTGTAATACAGGCAGCTGTGGAGCTCTCTCTCATACATTTCTGTACCTGTTGGCAATGCCTCATGTAACACTCATCGGGTTAAAGGTTAGTAGATCTTTCCCCCAGACTTCTTTCCTTTTCCCCCTGTGCAGGATGAGCGGTCAGTAGATGTTCACTCACATCTCACTGGCAAATAGTGACTTAGGTGATTTGAATTAACCTCATTAAGTTCAGTGTAGAGGTTCTTTGTATCAATCATCTTTTACTTCCCTTGAGTGTTTTGGAAAATACAAATATCTTTCAAGCAAACCATTTTATAGCATAATATGGTTTGATAATATGGTAAAACCATGAAGGTGATATAGAGAGGAATTCATGACCCCTGAACTGCAAATGTTTCTTACTGAATCAATGTTTATTTTTGAAGGGAAATGGTCCTAACACCAAGCAAGGAAAACATTTTTCTATTAAAAATATGTAGTTCATTTACAATTTTGGCATGTTTAATACATAGACTGCTTCCTATTTTCTTTTTGTTAAATCTGAATCCTCACATTGACTAAAGCAAGTAAGAACAGAAGATGGAATTAAACACTGATAGCTTAAAACCCCGTGCTTTCGTAGGAAGAATATCACAATAATGGTACAAAAGTTTTAAATTCTGGAAACATTAAAGAACTGAGATGAATAATAAACCCATGACAAATTCTTTATCAGATATTGGAACTCTCTTTTTATCTACTAGATGACATAAATATTTAGAATATTTAAGCAACAGCTGGTACTATGTTTTCCTTTACCTTCTATGATATGCTTTTGTAAAATTGGCTAATGTTTATTTTTTAAATATTCATATTCAATTAATATGTGCAAGTCTGGAAGAATGCTGCGTTAAAGAAATATCATCCTGAGCTTACTTTTGGTTAAGAGAAATTTAATAACTGTTTCTATTTCACCAGGGGTTGTAAGTCTGTTTACATTGTTTATCTGATTTTGATTTAAGTTTGGTAAGTGGTATGTATCAAGAAATATATGAATTTTTTAAAAGATTTTCCAAATAAGTGGAGTAAAGGCTTTTAAACTAAGTCCTCTTTATCCTTAGATTTCTGTTGTTCTTTTCCCCTTCCCTTTTCTAACTCTGCTAATTTGCATATTCTCTCTTCACCTTTCATTAACTTGACTAAGGGTTTGCCACTCTTATTGATTTTCTCAAAGATCCAACTTTTATTGACTCTATTATCTTGGTTGTTTGTTTGTCTTTACTGATTTCAGCTCTAAGTTTGAATAGTTTTGCAGTATACTTCTTAGTATAATTTCTTCTGTTATATATGTAGTGAGTCAGCTGTTCTGTTAAGATACTAGTATTATACTTCTCCAATTGTTTTCATGTAGATCATTAGTGTTTTAACTTTCCTCCCAAATCTGACTTCATTTGTGTCATATATTTTTATACAGAGAGCTCTTAGCAGAACACTAAATTCAACATTTTAAAGTGGAACATCATGAAAGTAAGAAACATCTACATGGCAAAGGAATCATCACTTAAAGTAGCATCCTACTGAATGGGAAACTTTTTTATAAACTGCACATCAAATTGATGACTTATAATCAAAATATATAAAGTATCAAAAAACTCTAGGAATCATTAAAGCAAAGAATGACAATGTAAGAATGGGGCACAGACACAAGTAGAGAATTCTTAGTAGATGAAACTCAAAAGGCTGAGAAACACTTAAGGAAATCTTCAATATCTTCAGGAAACTAAGTAAACTCAGTGAACTTCTATAGGATGTTATCTTACATCTGTTAGAATTGCTAAGAATAATAAAATAAAGTAGCAGACCATGCTGGTGAAACTGGAGACTAAGGGGAACATTCCTCCATTGCTAGGGGGATGACAAACTTGTACAGTCACTATGAAAACCAATGTGGCTTTCCCCCAGGAAATGGGAATCAATCTATCTCAAGATCCAGCTATAATACCCTTCCATATATACTCAGTGACACTTCATCCTACCACAAATAAATATCTTACTACAAATAAACATCAACCATGTTTATTGCTGCTCTATTTATAATAGCCTGAAATTGGAAATAGCCTAGATGGCCCTCAACAGATGAATGGGTAAACAAAATGTGGTATATTTGCATAATTAGATCATTCTCATACGGGTATATACTTTAAGAAGCTTCTATTTTATTAGGTTTCCATGCTACCACTCAAATGACTTTGAATTTTATGCCTCTCCCTCCCCCACCCTCTTTCTGTATTTCCTCATTCTTCCCACTTGATATGGTCATTCCAGCATATTCCCTCCCTACAATGCTAGTACTACCTGAGAAATATTACATGCTACCAAGTTTGTCCTTGGCTCCCTCTGTACTGTAGCTTCTAGATGCTGATCCCAAGGAATATTTTCTAGATAATTCTGGTCTCTTCTAAATCATATCTGCTTCTTCAGCTCCAAGTAATCCATATTAACTGTCCTAGCAGAGAAATATTTTCATGTTAGTAGTTCTTAATGCAAAATGACACATAAATACCCCTGATAAGGTCTTTATTTCCTTCAGAGACTTTATAATCCAGGTCTCCACTGTCTTCATTTCTCTCATTATTCTCATTTTTCCAACATCCTCTAGGACATCACATTGAGATTTGCACCTTCAAGACATTTACCAGACAAACATGGTTATCTCTCTCTCTCTCTCTCTCTCTCTCTCTCTCTCTCTCTCTCTCTCTCTCTCTCACACACACACACACACACACACACACACAAACACACACACACAAAAAAAAAATCAGGAACTTTTACCTATTTTTGTCTTGTTGGGGTTTCTTCTACGGTGATAAAATACACATGATACTTTCCAATGATAAGTATTACTTAGGACAGTATGCCAAAGCCTTTCCTACAGATCTATCTTATGGAGGGGTTTTTTAAAAAATGGATTCTATAATTATAAATATGTCCATGTTTGTCTCAAATTGACGAAAAAACCAGCTAGCATACCAGGTAAACATACAAAAATTCTCCTTGTATAGATGTCCGTGGGGTGTGACAGAAATTACAAAACAAAACGAAGTTTCCTTTAACTTTCTTGAATTTCACTGATAATTTTAGTAAAATAAATATAGAAAATACTTATCCATACAAAGTATACATTTCCATATCTTTTGCCTATCTCAAGAAAACAAAACAAACTAAAATGTGACATTCAATTCAATAACAACTCAATATAGAATTCAAACTTATTTTTCATTGATTTTTTTTTTTACTTTGCTTAGTATTAGCTTTTCTACTAGGAAATAAATCAAGACAGGTCAAACAAATTAAGAAATTAAGAAAGGATAATAACCATCTCTATATGATCATACAACAATCCATAGAAACAGCAAATATTCTAGTAATAAAAGAAAGCCAGTACTAATTTAATAAGATTTAGGGAAACAAATGTTTAACATGAGACTTGAAAGAATCTAGCTTCAAATGACCTGGAAACCATTGTCCTGATGACTAGCTCTCATAACACTGAAGGTTTCTTCGCCAGCTTCCAACAGAGAAAAGGATTCTATAAGTCAATCGAAAAACAATGACCAGTTAAGTAAGATCTCATTAATGGTGCAATAGTGGACCTTTAAGCAATAACTACATAATTGGATTTAAGACCCAATCAAAAGGAAGGGCTTACTATCTGGATTGTAGATGTAGATAATTTCTAAGGGTTAGAGGGGTAATTAACTCTGGAGAATTATATTTTTTTCAGCCATTTTCCTAAACTAATATAGCTGTCTACTATATTGTCAATAATTATCTATAAACATACAAATGACTGTAGTTTCTACCCATCAACTAAGTTTGCTTTTGCCATAGATGGAGATTAAACTGATTTTATATTTTGATCTGATATAAAGAATCTCTGCATGGATGTGAAATATTGGCTGAATATACCCTGAACTTTCTTGATCAATACGAATGCCTGGTTATATGATTTCAAACCCCAAATTCCTACAATATACACAGGTCCTACCTATATTCTTGTCACAACATCTGAGACACATATAATATTTCCTTCATTGACATGAATATTGCAGAAAGTCTTTTACTGAGCAGAAACTGACTAGGTAGCTCATAGAATTGAAGAAAATCTTGGCCAATATTTATAAAACAAAAGATTACTCTAAGAATATCAAGGCACTCAAAAATCTTGAATTAAGAAATTAAACAAACAGATAACATTAGGCTACAGACTTAAACCCTTACTAGAAGAAAGACAGATGGCTAGGACACGCTTTTTAAAAGTGCTCAAAGAAATTTTGATTTGCATTTCTCTAATTATTGAGAATATTGAACACTTTAAGAGGTATTTATTAGGCAATTTATTTCTTTGAGCATTCTCTGTTAGGAATCATAGCATGTCTCTAATGGCTCACTTATTTTCTTGACTTTTCCTTGAGTTCTTTAGGCATATGTAATATTAGTATTCTATCAATTTACATATGGTAAAAATTCCTGTCCACATTGTGAGAGTCCTCTTCATGTGATGGATTTTATCATTCACTGTAATGAAGGCTTTAAGTTTTATAGAATACCATTTGTCAATTGTCGGATTAATTTCTAGGCAAATTGATTCATATTGTGATAGTCCTTTCCATACCTATGTATTTTAGGTTTATTTATTCCTACCTTTTGTATGTTTCACCTTTTCTAATTTTAAACTGTGGTCTGTGGTGTATCTGGAGTTTATTTTTGTGACGGATTATAAATATAGTCAAATCTCAGGCTGTATGTGGGCATTCAGTTTTTCCAGCACAATTTCTTAAAGATGCTGTCTTTTCTGCAAATTTTTTGCATCTCTTTCAAATATATGATAGTTACCTGTGGTTACTTCAACTCTTTTGAGGCTTTTGTTTTGCTCCATTGGTTTATATGTCTGTTTTTGTGGCAGTGCCATATTGTTTTTATTACTGCATTTCTGCAACATATCTTTAAACACAACATTGGAATTCCTCCAAACATTATTTTTCTTTTATCTCAACATTGCTCGTCTGTCTGGAGCCTTCTATTGTTCAGTATGAACTGAGGATTCTTTTCTATTTCTCTGAAGAATGTAGTGGGGATTTTGATTGTTCTAGCATTGACTCTGTAAATTTCTACTGCTAGGATGATTGCTTTTCAGAAGGCTAAGTCATTGAATTTGAGTGTGTGAAATCTTTCTATCCTCTGCTAGCTTCATTAATCTCTTTCTTCAAAGAGTTAAAAATTTTTATTGTGGAAGGATTTTTTTTTTGTAGATGTTATGCTTTTTTAAGGCTGTTGGAAATAAGAGTGTTTTTGTGATGTCTTTCTTCAGTATGTTTGTTGTTATTTAAAAGGGCTACTGAACTGTAGACTGTTTCTATATCTTGTCACTTACCTAAAATGGTAGATGTTTCATGTTGGGTCTCTAGACATCTCTTACTTCTATCTTATTTGTAACTAGGGACACTTTGACTTCTCTTCTCTTCTCATCTTTATCTCCTTAAATTTTTGCATTATTTCTTTAACTAGGACTTCAATAAAAATATAGGTCGTGTTTAGGGGTACAAATCCTGGATGTTAGGATTCTGTTTAAGCTCCACCTCACAATTACCTGGCAACAGCCAGATATGCTCCTCTCCACAGTTGCCTGGCAACAGTCAGATAGACCTGTATCACTATAAAGAGGGCTGCTTGGCCCTCCTCTCTCATCTCTGTTGCCCCTTGACACTCTCTCACATCTTGAGCTCTCCTCCCCTCCCCCCTCTCTCTCATGGCTAGACTCTACTTCTCTACTCTCTCTCTCTCTCTCTCTCTCTCTCTCTCTCTCTCTCTCTCTCTCTCTCTCTCTGCCTTTCTCTGCCTCCACTACCCCATTAACTCCCATCCTCTGCCCTGAATAAACTTTATTCTATAACATGTCTGTAAGTGTCTGATCCTGCCTAGGCACCCCCTTCCCCACAGTGCCTTATACCATTCTCTAAATCTCTTTCTCTTTTTATGAACCCAACATTTGCTGCTAAAGCCTGGGAACAACAGTGGAGAGTCCTGTCTTATTCCTGGTCTTTCTATAGAATAAGAAGCTACATCAAGAACGCAGTTAGACCCCAAAGAACCAAAGAACCCTATCAAAAAATGGGGTACAGAGCTAAACAAAGAATTTTCACTAGAAGAAATTCAGATGGCTGAGAAGCACCTTAAGAGATGTTCAACATCATTAGTCATCAGGGAAATGCAAATCAAAACAACCCTTGGATTCCAACACACACCAGTCAGAAGACAAGTCAAGAGACAAAAGGTGCTGGAAAGGATGTGGAGAAAGAGGAACACTTCTCCACAGCTGGTGGGATTGAAAGATGGTACAACTGCTCTGGAAATTAGTCTGGCAGTTCCTCAGAAAATTGGGCATGACACTTCCAGAGGACCCTGACATACCACTCCTGGGCATATACCCAGAGGATTCCCCTGCATGCAATAAAGACACGTGCTCCACTACGTTCATAGCAGCCTTATTTATAATAGCCAGAAGTTGGAAGGAGCCCAGATGTCCCTCAAAGGAGGAATGGATACAGAAAATGTGGTATATTTATACAATGGAATACTACTCAGCAATTAAAATAATGAATTCATGCAATTTGTAGGCAAATGGTTGGATCTGAAAAATATCATCCTAAGTGAGTTAACACAATCACAAAAGAATACACATGAAATGCAATCACTGATAAGTGGATATTAATGAGCCTGGAAGCTCTGAATGCTCAAGGCACAATTAGCAAATCAAAAGATTTCCAAGAAGAAGGAAGGTCCTTAACAGACTGGATCCAGTTTTGTAAGAGAGTACCAGAACAGAGAAATGATGTGTGTGTGGGGGGGAGGGGAGGAGTGATTGGGAAATGGAGGGGAGGACTTATGGGACATATGGTGAGGGGGGGAAGTGGGAAAGGGGGATACCTTTGGAATGTAAACAAAGAATAAAAATAAATAAAATAAATAAAATAAAAAAACTCATCTGAAAGCAAATGATGGTGATAACATGAGGAAAGATGAAACATCAATTTATTGTTGAGGTTGAAAAGGAGTGCAGTCACTCATGGAACTCAGTTTGGGGAATTCTCAGAAAGCTGAACATGAATCTACCAAATGATCCACACCTAGACAAACAACTCATTTGTGTTTGCCCAATGAACACTACAACCTATCCAACAGATAGTTATTCAGACTTTTTTTTTTACTTTTATTTTAATCACAATGGGTAGGAAATGCAATCAATCTAAATGTTCTTCAATAGACAATAAATAACGTGACACATATATACACTGTAATTTTATTCATCTGCAAAATTTAAACTATGAAAAATTTTAGGGAAATGAGTGAAACTGTTATTACTACAGTGACTGAGATACCCCAGTCTCAAAAGGAAAAATACCTCATGTTCTCTCTTATTTCTGTATCCAAGTCTCTATCTTTTGCTGTTAGTATACAACTGAAATAATGAGATCTTGTAAAACTGAAGCAGGAGGATCTCTATAAAGGTAACTAGAGGTACACAGGTACTATGAATACAAACTTGTAGTTGAAACTTTAACTGAGAGATTGAGAGAGAATACAAAGGGAGTGGAAAGGAAGAATGGTAAAGAAGGCACAGGGCAACATTATTTTGTTTATTTAAAACAGAACTTGTATGTAGGATGACATTGCAGAAGACAACACATAGAATGCATGGGGGACATAGGGGAGAAAATCAAGCTAGAACTGAGCCACAAAACTTCTCTTGAAGAAAGTATGTAGTCTAAGAAGGTACTATATAAGCTGTCAGGAGGGTAAAACAATAAAAGTAATCTCCTGCAGTAAAGACTACAAACTACAATGACCAATATGGTAAGATGTCTTCAAAAACATCATAGAGGCAATTATATCTTGCGGTAATAAACAGACACTCAATTGGACTTAAGAAAACCTCAATAGGAAGGAACTCATGCTTAGTATTGTAAGCCCAGTTCATGACTGGTAATGATATTAAAGGTAGAAGAGAACCTTTTACAAAAATTTCCTTACCATTATAATTTTCAAATCCATTCTATGCCCACACGTAAGTGGAGGTCTCACACATCATAAAGAACTTCATTTTCCTGGAAATGGAGACTATCCCTGAAATTCACAATTGGTCAAAAACAGAACATGTAAGTGTAGGATATCCATCCTCCTATGATACATCTGCAATGCAATACACCTCAGGCTGAGGTAACTCAGAAAGTTACAACTCTGAGGACCAGGAAGTATTACAAGACATAGTGTTCTTTTATATATGGCAGGGAGCTGCATCTATGGAATCCTAAAAATATAACTACACAGTGGCAGCGCCAGTTGATTTGGCAGCATGTTGGATGAAAATTATATGAGACTGCACTTATATGAAGACCTATATACAACTAATGTCTAATTAAATCAAGAAAACTTAACTCCCCCTTGAATTAACTACTCTAGAGGTTTCTCAATCACAAGAGGACACACCCAATAAGCATGTGATCAACACAAAATGGTCAGATCAGACTTTATATGTGCATGAATCTATATATGTAATTGCAATTAATAAGACTTACAGTTTGAGAATATCAGGCTATGAATTTGAGTGGCAGTGAGAAGTCAAAAGATGACTGCAGAGGAGAGTGGTAGGGTTAAAATGACATAAATACAGTAATAATGCATGAAAACATAAAATCAGAATAAAACACACATATTTTGCAATGATTCTGAATATAAGTGACTATATCTGTAGCAATGGGCAGTTAATCACAAAGTGTGGTTTGGATATTTTACAGATGGTTTTAACTTCTTTTCTGTAAAGAAAATAATTTCTTATCATTACCAAAATTAGCTACACATGCTTCACCCTCAAAGGAACGAAGGTGAAAAGTGCTTTAAGAATCACCCTGTTCAAAATGATTTCCATCAGGAATACAAAATAACAATTGCCAGCATGCAAGTGCTGAAAGAGGAGCTCTTGTACACTGTTGGTGTGAGAGGAAATTAATACAGTCACATTGGAAATAAGTCTAGAGGTTCTCAAAACTTATCATGAGTTGAATTTATGCAAAGCCTGCTCCAGAGGAAATTTCATGCCCTGATACTGTAATCCTGATCAAAAGTGTCTTGGAGGAAAAATTACTAAGGAAATACTACCATTGTTACTGTGTTAAATATTCACGCTGTTAAATGGCCTTCTAAGTATTTATGGTTATACCTATATACTTGGCAAAATATCAATCCTTATCTTTTCTCCCACCAGTGGATAACAGTCAATGGAGAAATACATTTCAATTCAGAGAATAGATCATAGACTGACTACTCAGGAATACGTGGTTCACCTATGGTACACCTTATATCATCACCACCACAACAACCAAAATTCTATGAAAATATTGAACAAAGGATTCAAGAAGAATGTAAAAGCAGGATATTGAGGTTTAGGTCCATCTTCTATGACTAAAACCAGACATGACATTCCTCTGTTATATGTGTGTTGGGGGCCCCATAACAGCTGGTATATGCTGCCTGGTTTATAGTACAGTGTTTGAGAGATCTCAGGGGTCCAGGTTAATTGAGACTACTGGTCATCCTACAGGGTCACCCTCCTCCTCAGCTTCTTCCAGCTTTTCCCTAATTCAATCACAGGGGTCAGCTGCTTTCATCCATTGGTTAGGTACAAATGTCTGTGTATGACTCTTTCAGCTGCTTGTTGGGTCTTCCAAAGGGCAGTCATGCTAGGTCCCTTTTTGTGAGTGCTCATAGCCTCAGTAATATTGTCAGGCATTGGGACCTCCCCTTGAACTGGATCTCACTTTTGGTCTGTCACTGGACCTTCTTTTCCTCAGAGTCCTCTCTATTTCCATCCCTGCAGTTCTTTCATACAGGAACATTTATGGGTTTTGATGGTGGGATGGCAACCCACTCCCTCACTTGATGCCCTATCTTTCTGATGGAGGTGGGTTCTATAAGTTCCCTCTCCCTACTGTTGGGCATTTCATCTAAGGTCCCTCCCTTTGAGCCTTGAGAGTCTCTCACCTCTCAGGTCTCTGTTGCATTCTGGAGGGAGGGTGCCTCCAACCTCCTACCTCCTGAGGTTGCCTGTTTCTATTCTTTCTGCTTGCCCTCAGGGCTTCAGTCCTTTTCCCTCACCCAATACCAGATTAGGTTCTTCTCTTCCCCCACCTCCTCCTGGCCCACTTTCCCTCCCACATTCTTTTCTCTCTCCCCACTTGTGATTGCTTTCTTCTCCTTCCCAAGTGGGACTAAGGCTTCCTCACTTGGGCCCTTCAGCTTAATGACCATTTTGCATTCTGTAGAACTATATCTTAGGTATTCTGTCTTTTTATGTTTTGTTTTGGCTAATATCCACTTATTAGTGTGTACATACCATGCATGTTCTTTGGGATCTGAGTGACCTCGTTCTGTATGATATTTTCTATTTCCATTCATGTGCCTGCAAAACTCAGGATATCCTCGTTCTAAATAGCGAGTAGTATTCCATTGTGTAAATGAACCACATTTTCTGTATCCATTCTTCTGTCATAGGGCATCTCGGTTGTTTCCAGCTTCTGGCTATCTCTAACAAAGCTGCTATGAACATAGTGGAACACGTGATCCTGTGGCATGGTGGGACATCTTTTGGGTATATTCACAATAGTGGTATTTCTGGGTCTTCAGATAGATCTATTTTCTATTTTTTGGGGAACCACCAGATTGATTTCCAGAGTGGTTGTACCAGTTTGCAATCCCACCAGCAATGGGAGTGTTTCACTTTTTCCACATTCTCTCCAACATGTGTTGTCACCTGAGGTTTTGATTTTAGCCATTCTGAGGTGTAAGGTGAAATCTCAGGGTTGTTTTGACTTGCATTTCTCTGATCATAAGGACTTTGAACATTTCCTTAGGTGCTTCTCAGCCATTCAAGATTCCTGTGTTGTCAATTCTCAGTATAGTGCTGCACCCCATTTTTTGACTGGGTTGTTTTTTTTTTTTTTTGGTAGTTACCTTATTGAGTACTTTATATATTTTGGATATTAGCCCTCAATTTGATGTGGAGTTAGTGAAGATGTTTTCCCAATCTGTAGGTTGCCAATTTGTCTTATTGACTATGTCCTTTGCCTTACAGAAGTTTTTCAGATTCATGAAGTCCCATTTATCAATTCTTGATCTTAGAGCATGAGTCATTGGAGTTCTGTTTAGGAAATTTCCCCCTGTGCCAATAAATTCAAGGCTCTTTCCCACTTTCTCTTCTATTAGATTCAGTGTATCTGGTTTTAAGTTCATTCTTAATGCTGCGGTTTTGACTGACAGGACCTTTATGAAGTGATTTAAAAGAGACTAAGCCACCATGAATGGATTAATCCCATCACCACTAGAGTGGTTTGCTATTTTGAGTGTAGATTTGCTAGAAAAGTAAATTCATTCACTTCTGATTCTCTTCCATTTTTCTGCCCATGAGCCTTCCATTATGGCATTAATTTCCTTTCCAACCATGCCCTTGATCATGAATTTTTTTTCAACCCTTAGAACTGTTAGAAATAAATTTTCTTCAAGAGATCTAAAGTGTTTAGATATCTTTTACAGCAGGGGAAAATTGACAAGAGAGATCAAGTAGCTGATCTGGCTGAACTATAATTATGACAATTTTGAAAGTAACTTAATTTCTCAGGGTAGTGAAACTGCTGAGGAGAGAGTGACAAGTGAAAGGCAGAAGCTTGGAAACCTGAAAGCACAGCAGGAAATCTCCATACTTGATTGACAGTCATAAAGGGGACTCCCATATGCCCGTTGACTCAGAGTGACTGTGATCTTGGAGTGCAACCATGCTCTGAGAACTGAGCATAGGACATCTAGTGGCTGTGGACAGAAGCAGCAAGTCTATAGCTCATCTTCACAGTTAAATAGAATCACATTTTCTTTCAGGTTCGGGAAAGATTTTGAAAATAGGAATTATGCATGAAGACATAGTCTCAATCTTGTCCACATATCATGAGAAAAATTGAAAGGAGTCATTAGCTGGATATTTCTGGCATCTATATTGCTCTCTGAAAATGCAGAGTCCCTCAGTCTGTCTGATTCCTTGAACCTGCCCTGGCTCATGGATAAAAAGATGCCAAAGGATGAACCTATGTAAAGATAGACTGTTGTTGAGCTACATTCCATTAATGAAAGGCCATTTAGGAGCACAATGATAGAAAATTATTTATGGTATAGAGCTGTGAGCAACATCCCTGCTTGCCATTTAATATGGAGACAGAAGTGTTCTACAGCATACATAAGTACCAACTCTTCAGTTTTGATGAACGACCATAGATAATGGTCAATACACCAGAGAATAAGAGAAATATCACAGCATCCCAAGGACACATACATACATTAGACAGACTTGAAAAATGGGAACACATATATTGATCTTCTTGGCTCACTTTACTGACCATGTGAACATTTACCCAAAGTGGCTCTCACAACTTAGTGGTGAGGAATTGAGTTTGTATGCTTGTCAAATACCTTCATTCACTAATGCTGGAATAAAAGCATGTACTTTACTACCAATAGCTTTCCTTACAGAGACTGTGACAAACCTTGAATTCTGAAGGATTTTGAATTGGTGAATGATTACATTCTTCTGATAATTTCTTAGCAACTGCAATTATCTAACAGTAGAATAATTGCATAGGAATATTTCCATTTTGTAAAGGGATGCAATGCAACCATATTAAAAGTCAATATCTACTCTAATTTAGGCATTTCTCCTTTAACTTTGAAGTATTGATCAGAATGACCATTACCTAGCTTGCATTATAATCATCATATCTATATATTTCATAAAGCATGGCTGGCTTCAGACCAAAGAAATAGTTAATGACAAAGGAGATTCAATAATTGACTTATTAATGGACCTTGTGGTTCACTTATTTTAGTATTTCCCTCTAAATGCCATAAGTAGATGGATTTAAAGGACAGAGTGATAGTCTATTTTGGGGGCAGCTTAGCTCACAATGTTAGTCAGGAGAGTGTGTGATTGTGGGTGCATGTATGTGTTTGTATATGGTGTGTGTATGTGCAATCTTAGATTGTAGTATATACATTTATCAATAATAAATATAAAGCTATGAATCTTCTAGAGATGAAACAGAGTAGTTTGAGTGGCACTCTAATTTCTTATCATTGCACCCTTTCAGCTGGTGATTCTTCTGCAGGAAGCCCAGTGAGTTCAATGGGGTTGTGGCCAGTGAAGCATCTACCTGAGTAGTATGTATATCTTCTGTGTAAAATGATCAATATATCAAAGAATAAATAAAATTTCACAATGATCCAAGGATACATGCATACATTAGTTAGAGTAGAAAAATTGGAATATATATATACTGATCTTGTTGTCTTACTATTTCATAACTTAATGGTGACGAAGAGACATATTATGGTCTGTCAAATACTTTCATTAACTGGAATGAAAGTATGCATAATCTCACCAATATACTCTCATATATATATATATATATATATATACGTATATATACATACATATATACACATATATGTAAACAGAATTTATAATATAAATTATAATTCACTATATCTATCTATCTATCTGTCTATCTACCTATCTACCTATCCCTATATCTATCTATGTATCTATCTATGCATCTATGTATGTATGTATGTATGTATGTATGTATGTATCTATCTATCTATCTATCTATCTATCTATCTATCTATCTATTCCATAGTACGGCTGCTTACCTTGCTTCTCAGACAGAGTATAAATTCTTTTTCTTCTCCTTTGGTAGTATCAAATGCTCTGTTGTTCACAGTGCTGTCCTCATGGACCAAAGGATCCTTTATACATTTCATAGTGACAGAAAGAATGTATCAGCAGAACCGTAGTTATTAGAACCTAACATAATTTTGTTTTAGTAAATGCTTTCAAGTGGGGTCAAGCAACACAGCTGAAATGTCGAGATGTGTTAATTCCTCTAGACATTAACAAAGAATAGGTAAGAATATAGGTGAAAAAACTATCATTCAAACAGATTATTTTTGTGCCCAAAAAATTGTTGCAAATAAAAGAATTTTTTAGCCATTCTTTGAATATTTCCTAAAAGACAAGTAAAGCACCTATATTTTGAAAAGGTATATTTCAGACATTTAGTATGTTTTCTCAGACTAAATGTTCTTGATATCTTCTAGCCTCATGATTTCTTCCTCTTAATTCATCCTTTATAGACCAGTGGCTTATTAACGCCAGCTTCAGCCCTGCTGTTTTAGTAAAGAAAGGTTTATAAAGACCTCCAGGTCTCCAGTATTCATGTGAAACAGACATTCTGTGCAAACCAAATTTCACTGTTATCAGCTATTTAAATCAATCATAAATAGGCCTATGTTATAATGTCATATTTAGAGTATTTTCCAAGTAATCCATTTTAAACAAATGGTATGACAAAGACACATATATTGCAATTAATTTTTGCATTAATTGATTCTGTCTTTATTGTTTTCAATATTCTGGTTTTTTGCTTTTCCAGATGAATTTGAGAATTGCTCTTTCTATGTCTATGAAGAATTGTGTTGGGATTTTGAAGGGAATTGCACTGAATCTATAGATTGCCTTTGGTAGGATGACCATTTTTACTATATTCATTCTTCCAATCTATGAACAAGGGAGATCTGTCCATTTTCTGAGATCTTTGAATTCTTTCTTGAGAGACTTGAAGTTATTGTCATACAGATCTTTCACTTGTTTGGTTAGTTACCCAAAGAGATTTTATATTATTTGTGGCTAATGTGAAGGGAGCTGTTTCCCTAATTTCTTTCTCAGTCTGTTTGTCATTTGTAAAGAGGAAGGCTACTGATTTATTTGAATTAGTTATATCCGGCCCCTTTGCTGAAGTTGGTTTTTCAACTGGAGAAGTTCTCTGGTAGAATTTTGGGGGTAGCTTATGTATACTACCATATTATCTGCAAAGAGTGATACCTTTATTTCTTTTTTGTCAATTTGTATTCCCTTGATTTCTTTTTGTTGTCTTATTGTTCTAGCTAGCACTTCGAGTACTATATTAAATATATATGAGGAGAATGGGCATCCTTGTCTTGTCCCTGATTTCAGTGGGATTGCCTTAAGTATGTCCTTATTTAATTTGATATTGGTTGTTGGTTTGCAGTAAATTGCTTCTATTATGTTTAGGTATGGGTCTTGAATTCCTGTTATCTCCAATACTTTTAACATGAAGGGGTGTTGTATTTTGTCAAATGCTTTTTCTGCATCTAAGGAGATGTTCATGTGTTTTGTTTCTTTGAGTTTGTTTATGTAGTGGATTAGATTACTGGATTTTTGTATATTAAACCAACCTTGCATCCCTGGGATGAAGCCTACTTGATCATGTTGAAAGATGGTTTTGATGTATTATTGGATTTGGTTTGCAAGAATTTTATTGAGTATTTTGCATCAATATTCATAAGTGAGATTGGTCTAAAGTTTTCTTTTTTGGTTTGGTCTTTGTGTGGTTTAGGTATCAGAATAATTGTAGCTTCATAGAATGAGATGGTTAGGGTCCCTTTTCTATCTAGTTTTTGGAATAGTTTGAGGAAAATTGCTATCAGGTCTTCTTTGAAGTTCTGGTAGAATTCTGCACTGAATCGATCTGACCCTGGTCTTTTATTGTTTGGGAAGTTTTTAGTGATTTCTTCTATTTCCTTGTGTGGTATAGGCGTGTTAAGATTGCCTGTTCTTGGTTTAACTTTTGTATGTGGCAACTGTCTAGAAAATCATGCATTTCTAGATTTTCCAGTTTTGTTGAGTATAGACTTTTATAGTAGGATCTGATTTTTTTTTGAATTTTCTTGTTTCTGTTGTTATGTCTCCCTTTTCGTTTCTGAGTTTGTTAATTTGGATCTTGCCTCTCAGCCCTTTAGTTGGTTTGGCTAGGGGTTTATCTATCTTGTTGATTCTCTCAAAGAATCAGCTTCTCTTTTTATTGATTCTTTGCATTGTATTCTTTGTTTCTATTTGGTCAATGTCGGCCCTGAGTTTGACTTATGATTCAATATTAAGACAACTTTTGACATATACAAGTTGGTACACTTTCCTACACTCTAGTGGAAACCTTATAAACCTCTATAGCTCTGGAATTTTGCTAACTACTGTCAGCCTCACTTTTGACAAATATCTTCTAATAGGAAACATATGGTAATTTTGTCATGTGTTTGTCTGTTTTCATTGTTGCTCATTTTAGAACTAAGTGTGAAGCTTAGATGCAGTGTCCTGTGTTATTACTGCTTTCAAATTCCAAGTTCAGTTCAGCACTTCATAACACATTACTTTTAAGATTTTCTTTATTTTTTATGGCATGACTACAATAATATATTAAATAGTACAAGAAAAATGAACACCGAAGAATTAAAGAAATTAAATTTCTCTACTCATTAAAATAATTCTAGCGTATCATAACCTATACATAATGTTAGCATTAAAATATGCCTCCAGAGTATTAATACTTTGAATCCCTTCAGCAAATAGCAACATTAAAATCATTCTACTGATCTTGGAGTAACACTTTCACTAGAGGACTTGATAAATGCTCTCTGTTGTTAATTTTTGTGACATTGTTTCTCCCAGGCAAAAAGATTTTTCATTGAAAGGGCTGACCCAACATCATCTCTGTTACTTTTTTTTTAATTTTAATTTTTTATTTTAATAGATGTTTGCTTTACTTACATTTCAAATGGTATCCTCTTTCCTCATTACCCCTCCGGAAACCCCTTATCCCATTCCCCCTCCCCCTGCTTACCAACCCCTCTGTATTACTTTTCTATTTCCACTGTGGATTAAAAATCACAGTAGTTTCTCAGTAACACAAAGTCTGCCAGAAAGCAATATACCATGTTACATTCCTTGGACATTGCTTTTTCAGGTTTCCTGGTCTTGAAATGTTTTCAATTTAGCCTAAATCACATGCTAGGAATCAAGGAATGCATTTAGCATGGAATCTTTATTACAAAGGAGCATCAGACAACCTCATAGTCTCATTTCTTCGGTAAAAAGGGCAACATCCTTTCTACACATCTAGAATCAGGTGGTGCTCAGATGTTACAAAACATCACAGAGAAAGATTTCTTGAGTTTGATGAAAGCAGGAAGATTGATTCTTTTTCTCCCAGTACATGATTTTGTCTTTGCCATGAAGAATATTTGGGAACATTTTAATTAACAAAGCAAATGTAGGATACCCGAGTGAGATTGCTCCAAACTTAAAATTATTATACTTTTAACTTATTGATAATGGATTTTTCACTTTTATTAATTTTGATTAAAATATAATCTATCACTTCCCCCATTCATTTCCTCTCCCCAGATATTCTCAATTCCCTTTTCTCTGATGCTTTCCATGAGTTTTCCTAAACTCACAAACTTCTAGCCTTTTTTTATTTGGTTATTATTGTTTTACATGCGCAAGTACACGTGCAAGCGCGGACACACACATGCACATACGCAGACACATATTTGTAAGTGATCACAAATATATAACTACATTCTAATGAATCTTCTCTTGATGTTTGCTTACATGTAGTTTCAGCAAATGACCATTTTCTAGTGAGTAACAAATTAGGGGGCTCATCCCCGAGAAAGATTAATTTTTGCTGTAGCCAATGGTTGCCTCCATTTTCTTTTTTCCTTCCTTCCTTCCTTCCTTCCTTCCTTCCTTCCTTCCTTCCTTCCTTCTTTCTTTCTTTCTTTCTTTCTTTTTTTGTCTAATTATGAGACTCTGTGAGATTTTTACCTTCTATATCACTATGTCAGCATGCCAATTGATATTGTCATTTTTTTTCTGGTCCTGTTTATAAAGTCATTTCTAGGAGAGGTTGTTTCACAACAGACTTGATATTCTGGGTTTTACAATGTTTCAGCCTCCTCTTCTGTGATGTACACTCACCCATAACTACATGCTGCAGATGCATCCATGGCAACTGGGCTGCCAACAGGCTGTTGATATCTGATGTATGCCCAGTTGTGCTTTTTCTGTGATTGTCTCCACTTGCTATAAAGAGAAGCTGCTTTGAGGATGGGCTAGGATGTACACCGATCTGTCAGTGGGAATATCATAATTTTTAACAATTTTATTAATTCTCTGTGAAGTTCACATTATGCCCCCCAATCTCGCTCAATTCCCCTTCCAAGCCTTCTGCCTTTGCAACCTCCCCTGAAAAGTAAAATAGAAAGTAAAAGTAAGAGAGAATTAAAAACAAACAAACTAACTAACAAGCAAACAAAACTCTTGTAGGGGAAGCTCCACATGCTACTACATGGCTAGAAAATAATTGAAATAGAAATATGACAATTAATCTCACGTGTTTTTCCTATCAGGCTAGTAAAAACACTAAATAAATTGCTGGTGAAATGCTATTGTTTAGAATATAATTAATTATAAAAAGTCATCTATATCAATAAATCATATTAACTGATAGAGCTTTGGGAAATGGAAAACAAACAGCTCTTAAAAGCAAACATAATTTTAATGAGCCATATTGTGTAGTGACTGACACATTTAAATTTCTCTATTATATATAATCAGATTACGCACTGATGTAAGAGATCTGGGCAAAATTGATGGAAAAACAAACAAACAAAACAAACATGTAAATTCTAAGATACACTGAAGTATTTATCTTACCATTTGAACTGTACTAGTGATATTTAATCATTATTTCTGTTATTATCATAGCATCATCACCCCCATCATCAGTATGTCTTTAGCATCTTACATTGCTTACTCCTGTTGGGTAAGACAACACACAATCGATAGAAGAGTACAGGTGCTTTTGCTTCCCAATTTCAATGGCTACAACCATTGCTGTAGCCAATGGCTGTCTCCATTTTCTTTTTTTCTTCCTTCCTTCCTTCCTTCCTTCCTTCCTTCCTTCCTTCCTTCTTTCTTTCTTTCTTTCTTTCTTTCTTTCTTTTTTGTCTAATCATGAGACTCCTTCCTTCCTTCCTTCCTTCCTTCCTTCTTTCTTTCTTTCTTATTTTGTCTAATCATGAGACTCTGTGAGATTTTTGCCTTCTATATCACTATGTCAGCATGCCAATTGATATCGTCTTTTTTTTTTTCTGGTCCTGTTTATAAAATCATTTCTAGGAGAGGTCGTTTCACAACAGACTTCTTGGTATTCTGGGTTTTACAATGTTTCAGCCTCCTCTTCTGTGATGTACAGTCACCCATAACTACCCATAGGACCCAGACAATATTTCCTACTTCAATGATGCCGATGATCTCCAATAATTCTATGCTCACTGTCTGCACCCTTCTCTCAGTGGATCTGCCAATTTCAGGTTTATATTTCCCCGTGTGTCTGGAGGACAGACAGAGACATTGAGCTAACAGAGGTAAATCATTCTATGCTAATGTTCCTCAAGTCTCAGGCAACCTGAGACCTCTTTCTCCTGCAGCATCCAGTTCTACTTATTTGATTAACAGAAATGTGGGTAGTCAGCTAGAAGGGGTGAGATTAATGAACAGAATCATGTACTTCTGAAAATGTTATTTCAGTGTATTTATATACATTTAAATGATATATATTTTATTAATAAACATATCTTACTCTGCTTTTCTAAGTTTTTAATCCTTATTCTCTTCTCAAACAATTCCCATCATGATATTTTATTATTTTACATTTTCATTAAGATATAATTAAACATTACCAGACCCTATTCATGTGTAAAACTTCATTACCTTCCTGGTATTTTTTTCTTTTCATCTATTGGATATTTTCTTTATTTACATTTCAAATGTTATCCTCTTTCCCAGTTTCCCCTCCAGAAACCCCCTAATCCCACCCCCCCCACCTAACTTCTCCCCCTTCCCCTGCATTTGTGAGGATGCTCCTCCACCAACTCACTCCTGCCTCCCTGCCCTGGCATTCCCATACAATGGAGCATCAGGCCTTCTCAGGACCAAGGGCCTCTCCTCTAATTGATACCAGACAAGGCGATCCTCTGCTACATATGCAGCTGGAGCCATGGGTCCCTCCCTGTGTACCCTTTGGCTGGTGGTTTAGTCCCTGGGAGCTTGGGGGTGGATCTTGTTAGTTGATATTGTTGTTCTTCCTATGGGGTTGCAAACCACTACTTGTTGCAGCATTCTTTTAGACCCCAGTTGAAAAAAGAAATAGGAAAAAGAAAGAAAGAACAATAGGAACCCAGACGTGAACTCATTCAACACCTTATCTCTTGCTGTTGGTCTTGCCATATTGATTTTTAAAATTTCATTAGAACAAATAGACAGCAATATTTCATAATTTGAATTTTTACAATTTAAAGTAACAGTAATAAGTCAAAATGATTATCTCATCTTTTCTTTCCTATTTTTTCCCTGAAGTAAAAACCTCAAATCATCCAAACATGTTCTCTTACACACAACTGGCATTCAGTTAAGAGAATATCATTGTTTTTGTATGGAAGGATTTCCTTTCTGCCTATTTGACAAATGACCAACTGTGCTTATTTCTTAGAGTATATTTGTCGTACTTTGAAATAAACTTTGTAGTTTCAGCTAAACAATATTTCCCTCGTCGTGTACATTTCTGCTTAGTTTGCTTCTCTTGTTTGAAGTTTTGTGGATTTTGCTCCTATTTTAAAAGCCATTGTGTCGAGCTCATTTTATTTTTTAGATTTCCTTTTGTAATATTAAAATGATATGTTAGAATTCTGCATGGGAAATGTTTAATTTTCTTTATCATGTCTAAATTTAAATTTGAGTGTTTAACCTTGCGAGGGCTTAAGCAGTCACCACCTCCTTTTCAGTTGTTATGTTCATCTCATTTGTTTCTCTTCCATTAGACATTATTGAAGAGGGTCTTTAAAAATATGATAAAGATGCCGAAGTGCAGATTTGCACAGTTGATGCTTTCTGGTGGCTGGGAGGGCAGGGAAAGGAGGCTGGCTGTTGGCAGTTTGACAATGCTCCTATGAATAAATGGGCAAAACAAATTAGACTTTGTGTATTTTCTTTTCTATTTCAGAGATTTGGAGGGTCAACCTCAGCGGAAAAAAAGAAAATGTGATCAGGGTGCATTATATACAAAACTCAAAATAAAAATAAAATATGCATCCTCAGTTGGAGCCTTTCCTATGGAAGAGTGAGGGGAAGGACTGAAGCAAGTGAAAGAGATGGCAACTCGATGGGTATACCAATAGTTTCAACTAACCAGTACCCCTGGGAACTCCCAAGACTAAGCCACCAACCAAAGGGCATAGACAGGCTGATACAAGGACCCTGTGCACATATATAACTGAGGACTGACTGCCTTGTCTGGATCTAATGGATCTAATCCTGTAAAGACTTGATGGTATCTAGACGCACATGCTCAGAGGGCGGCACACTCTCTGAGGCAAAGGGGAGGAGCAATAGGGGAATGAACTGTGTGAGAGGGGACTGGGAGTGTGAGCATCATTTGAGATATAAATAAATAAAATAATTGATAATAATAAAGTATGCAAATATGAATAAAGAATAAACTTTGCATAAGTGGTAATTTGTGCTCTTACGCTCTTCTGTTATAATGTATGGTGTGTAAATTTTATAAAACCATCAATATACTTTACCTACCTCATTTACTGCAATGTAGTCAGAAACTGAGTGTAATGGCTACTCCTGGTTTTCAACTTGACTATATCTAGGATGAACTACAATTCAGAATTGGAAGGCTCACCTATGATCCACATCTTGAGGCTGGAAGAAGCAAGTTTCTGACATGGATATTGGCATGGATGAGGCATAATGACCATGGAAAGCAGGAGAGTGAGGCAGGAAAATCTCTGAATTTTAAGTCGGTCTAGGACAAAGCAAGTCCCATGGTGGTACACAACCTTAATTTGGGCCACACCTTCTGCTGGAGACCTACATAAGGATATTGGAAGAAGGAAGATTCACTTTTCTTTACCTGTTTTCATTTACTTGCCAGCACATCTGTTGGAACCTGCTTCCACAGAAGACCAGCTGAAACAATTAGCCTCCTGGGACTAAGCAACTACTAGATTCTTGGTCTTCCCATTTGTAGGTGACCACTCTTGGGTTTTAGTTGGACTACAGACTGTAAGTCATTCCAATAAATTCCCTCAATATATACAGATATTCCATAAGATCTGTGACTCTAGAGAACCGTGACTAATACACTGAGTGAGGTATGATTAATCTTTGGAGACTAATCACCATAGGAAAAGTATCATTATGATAAATATTTAAGAACATATAATACAGGGCCTTACTTAGTTGTAAACTAAAAAAGAAACATCTGTAATAGAGAACTGCCCATATAAGATTAATAACCCTTCTTTAAAAATAAGAACAGAAAAAATCAAAACAATGACAAAACATCCTCATTTAAAATTCTTACTTTCCAAGTTGCTAATGGTAAAAATAAATAAATAAATAAAAAATAAAAAGGCTAAATAATAGGGGGTTAACACTTATCAAGATGAAATCAGACAAGATGGACTATTCATCCAGTATACACTTAAATATTTAGTATGTTACAACCCACCACACTAGCATCCTTTCATTATTTTTAAACATTTTGACAACAGAAATACAGATTGTTTAAAGAACTACTTAAATGTGTGAATGTTATCTTCAAATCCAGAATATCAAGGTCCAGTGAATAAGTTCATAATAGGATATATTTGATGCTTAGTTTATGTTCAAACTTATTTAAGAATAACATTTTAATGTCTTGAAAGCACACTACAGAAGAGAATTTTAAAGCATTGATATCATGGTGGTCTTAGGATAGATTATCCTACTATCTTTTCACATTTCCCAATTTGAAACCTTTGCATGAATCACAAACTAAACTCTCAGTTGTAGTTATATCAAGACACAGATTGAGCATAGGGTACCCAAAGGAACAGCTAGAGAAAGGACCCAAGGAGATGAAGAGGTTTGCAGCCCTGCAGGAGGAACAATAATATGTACACCAACCAGTACTCCCAGAGCTCCCAGGGACTGAACCACCAACCAAAGAGTACACATGGTGGGAACCATGGCTCCAGTTACACATGTAGCAGAAGGTGATCGATTCAGAAATCAATTGAGAGGAGAGGCCATTGGTTCTTTCTGTAAAGGCCCCATTCCCCAGAATAAGGGAATGCAAGTCACAAAACTGGGGGGAGGGGGAGGTGAGCAGGGGAATGGGGGATGGGATAGGGGGTTTTCAGAGGGGTAACTAGAAAATGGAATACTATTTGAAATGTAAATAAAGCAAATATCTAATTAAAAAATTAAAAATTAAAAAAGAAAGAGGTCGCTTAGAGCTATACAATTTAAAATGTCCTTCTCCTCTCTATGTGCTATGGCAGTTGTACTGTATCTAGTTTGAGCAGTTCCTTTTAGACTGTCAGAAAATTCTAATATATTCACCCTTTTGTGTCCCCAACTGCTTGTGTCTATATTTTTGTGTGCAGTGACCAAACTAGTTTGTCTTTTCTCTCTTTGGTTCTTGTCTTGATAATATACAATCCCTGTGTCATACACATGAACATGTGCAATATAATATTTACCAATGCATTTGATAATCATAATAAAATGAGGAAGGAAAACATCCTGCAAGATATTCAGTCACATGTACAGATTCACATTCAACCCAACAGGCATTTCCTTCCTTAGTTATAGTGGCTCTCTGATGTCTCTCCAGAGTCTGTTACCTGACTGGCTAACATGACTAAAGTTCCTTTTATGAATTCAAAGCTTGACTCCCCCTTTGGGATCACCCCTTTCTGTCCCTCAGTTATTTATCTTTATTATTCTAAAAGCAAAACTAAATCCTTTCATAGCTTAAATTATATTCTAAAGTCCTCTTTAATTAATTTGATGCTCCCAATATTAGGTCTAATAAGAACTTTTACTTTTCTATTGGAAACTTTCCCAGAGGGAAATAGGCAGAGCCTGCATCCTGACTGCAGGATTGTTGCCCTTTCTTAGGACAAATGGACAAAAATCTAAAAATCCCTGCAGTCTTGATGCTTTCTAATGATCCTAAAGACTGGTGATGTGGCACTTGAAACAAGTGTACTCTCTGAAATCACAAGTCAGATTTCCTTCAAGCTACATTTAATGTCTGGTAGCTCTAAGGCTTTCTTTTATTATCAGCTCAAAAAATTTTCAGGACTTACTATCAACTTGATCTTCACTGCTCACATGAAGGACTTCTTAACTTCATAGCAACAGAATATGTATTTTCGTTTATGTCATATCTGAAGCTGTAAACAGAAATGTTGATCAATTAACATGAATTGAATCTTCATGGGATAGTAATTCTTGCTCTTATAATATGATCAATTATTCTTGGTATTTCAATGAGATTTCTTTACAATAATCTTCATAAAGATAATTGACTGGCTGTTGAATTCATTATTACAATTAGCATATGGAAGTATTTCTTTCATCTGAGTACAGTTTTATTGTCTCTGGTCATTCTTGAAGTTATTCAAATCTCTGCTGTCAAAGCTTGTAAAACATTTCACTTTTATTAAAGAGCATAATTTTAGGTTAAAAAAGATGAGGTTGCTTAAATGGAACAAAACCTGCATGTATTCCTATTGAAGGCTCAGGAGTCTCTGTGAGCATTTCTGAATGTTAATGTTTGTCTGGGAGTTTTCAGACTTCACCAGTTTGCCTTTGTTAAGCTGCTGCAAAATGCCAGTGGCTTCATTTTATTTATTTTACTTTCTTTTTATAAATTGTTGCAGTTAAATTTAGATTTGTAGGTAATTTTGCCTCATGTTCATTCGTACTTTCGCAGAGTTCTGCTGAGGTACCACGGTAGCTTTTGAGAAAACCCGTATTACTCTAACAATATTGTATGTAAGCTCATAAATGTATACTTGACCTCTATAAACCAAAATAATAATGACATTACAAGAAATGGGGGACATTATCAATTTATTCTATAGGTGCAAAAGCAAGTGCTTTCAGAAGACTGTAATTTCAACTTCATTTTTTTACCATGTCTGTGTCAAAAAACATTTTTAGTCTGATCTTTCACCGACTCACAAAAATACCCAAATAATCCCCAAAGAAAGGCATTCAAGCATTTGATGTTTCCAGTTCAGTAGTGAAACTAAACCGGAAAACTTGCCTTATTTTTTTTTCTGTATTTCTTGAAAAACTAAAAAACTCACATAGGTAACATATGAAGTTATTCTTAATTTTTGAACTATGGTATATAAAACCTTATATAAGAACTAAAGTATAATTCTCAAACCAAGATGAAAATATACAATTGAAGCTTTTTCAATTGGATAAAATTGATTTCAAATGTTCTTTGCATTTTTGATGATGAAGCAAAAAGTAAAAATTTCTAAGAGGTATTACTTCTTTTTATTTTAAATACATCTTTTACTACTTAAACCTACATGAAATATTGTATTCTCTTAATACATCATAACTACCAATGTACAAGGACCAGCCATGCAAATATCATTTTAAATTGTTTAAATACAAGGTTTTACTCACAAATATTCTTGTTTGGACTTTGGTTTTTTTTCACTCAGCTGGTGATACTCTTTAGGAATCCTTCGGAAGATCTACAAGATGATTCTATTTAAAGGAAATAAATTATTAAGGCATGAGCTTGGGGGTTGTATAGCTAGTCCCACCTTTCTATTTTCCTTGGTATTTAAAATACACAGGTTAAAAACAATCAGTCTCATACACCTACCACTGTACTGTTGCCTGCCACCATACAGCTGGCTGCCAGCATGGTTCTCTGAACATGATGGGATATCGCCTCCTTACATGCTTGCTGGCATAGCTTCCCTGCAGTTTGTAGACTGTATCATCTCAGCCCATACCCGCTCCTATGGCTTCCCTACTGTGGCATATTGTTTGTCCTCAGTCCATGAGCCAAAAATAAATTTTCTTATCTAACTTGCTTATTTTAAGTATTGGCCACAGTGGTGAGACAATAAACCTATTGAGGAAATTAGTGCCGTGATACTGAGTTTGAAGCTGTGATAAACCTGACTATATTGCTCATATGTATTTGAAAATTTTACTACAGGAATGTGGAAGGATTTCACAATGCAGAATTGAAAATCTACAGGATCTAATGGCTCTTCTGGTAGGATTCTGAATTAGAGAATCCCAATAAGAATGTGGACTATAGATTCAAGCTGTTGTAGGCAACCGAAGGAAACATGAACTTTATTGCAAATAATTGAGGTTATTCATATTACACTTTGGCAAATAATCTACCTTTAGTCATGTCCTAAAACCTAGAATGAATGAATTTATTTGACAGAATAAATCTCAAGACAGAATAGTATCGATGCAATGGCATGATTATTGCTCATTGCTTTCAGCCAAATTCACAGAAGGAGAGAGCAGAAGGGAGGGAAGAAAGGTATAAAATTTGCAAAGCTTGACGAAAAAGTGAAAGGGCACGTTTAAAATTTCAGATGATGTGGCTATATTGACTTTACTACTACCATAAAAAGATGCTCTGACATAAAAATACAAAACCAACATAGCAGAAAAAAAGTTCAAATTGGCTCACTGCTTAAGGATACAGTTTATTATGTCGGAAGAGTCCCGTGGGAATGAAATTGAGGCAGCTGCTCATGGTATGCCCAGAGTATAATGCAGCAGACATTAAAGTTTGTGCTCATCTCACTTTCTCATGTTTATGTAACCAAGATCAACCCCAGGTCGTGGAACTACACACAAGGAACATTTCTCCCTGCAGGAATTAACCTAATTGTGGTATTGCCCCACACATGCCCACAGATGTTCATCTCCTGGTTATCTAGACCTTATCAGGCAGACACTGAGATTAACAATCAAAATAGCTCAGGAAAAACAAACAAACAAACAAACAAAATCTAAACACACAAAAAATCCTCAAGGCGATAAGAGAGTAATGAATTAATTGAATTTTAAACCATTAAGAACAGATACTACAGTGGATTGTTTTACAAGAAGATCAAAACTTAATTCTCTACATTATTCCACATCACCATAAATTATAACATATAAGACATCTAGGTATGGATTATGAAGATAATTATTAAACAGGCACATTTGTGTTTCAGATGCTTATTAAACATGCTCACTTGGAGTGTAAAAAAAAGAAATTTTAATTCTGATCTGTGACATTAACAAAAATATTTTGAATACAAGATTTGACCTGTCAAGGATCCATAGAATAAAAATGTAAATTGTTTTGAAAGGAGACTTAGCAAGCAGAGAGTTTCGTCATCTGCATTCCTTTCTCAAAACCTACATTCTCTGGAAATATTTTCCAATGTTACTTGGTCAAGCACTCACACACTGCTGAGATTGAGGTAAATGATGGAGAGAACACAATTCAAGATGATAACAGGATGCAATGAAGTCATCACTGTGGTTCAGGGGCTGCAGTCATGCAAAATGCAAGAGTTATCATATGCTAAAACTTGCACGTAGGTCCCATCTCCAGAATACTGGGTAAGAGACCTTGAGAGACCATTGCAAAATCTACAGTGTTACAATGATGACCCCGGGATTTCAGAGATGCCAGAAACATGAGGTATTAGCTAAACAAAATGACAGGTGAGCCAGCCCAAAGAGAAGCCATGTGCTCCACTGGCAACTGAATATAGAAGGGAGAGATTCACAGATGATGCACTCACCATCACAAGATTCAGAGCACAGAGATTCAAGGGTTTGATGGATTTTTGTTATTGCTTTGGTCCAATATTTTCTTGGTATCTCTATTACCTTGTTTTTGAGAATAGTATTTAAGTTATTATGTTTCAAAAGGGTTACATGAAAACAATTAGAGTGGTTCATTGTGAAAGTTCCTCTTGGGTCACCGAAGGGACTTTGGACTTTTAACATTGTTGGAACTGTTAGCCTTTGAGGGCTTTTGAAGGTAGAGTGAATGTATTATAGGGGATAGCCATGAACTTGGGAGATACAATGTAACATATGCTGCAGTTTGAAAATACAATACCTTCACCAGCTCATCTTATGAAGGCCCATCTCTCTGTTGGTGGCACTGGTTCAGGAGTTTGTTAGAATTTGGTGGTAGTGTGTACTGGGAGGCAAGAGGGCACAGGCAACAGAGCAAGGGGTTGGATCTGCCTCCACTCAGCAGCCTTCAACAGATCCCTCCACTGGGAAAGACTTGTCTGTCATTGTTTGACCTTAGAAATATTTGTTTTATTAGATTTTTTCCCTTTTACTAAATTAGGGTTTCTTCTCACATGATATATCTAGATTATGATTTCTTTCTTTACTCCCTCCAATTGCTCCACACCTTCTTCTAATTGAATACACACCTTTCCTATCTATATTTAGCAAACAGGCTTTTAAGTGCTCATAAAATAAAGTAAAGTAAAATAAAACAAAATAGGCAAAATAAGCTGAAACAAAAACTATTATATTGGAATTGAACAAAAGAAAAGATCCCAACAGAAGGTATAAGAAATAAAGACCCACTTATCCGCACCTTCAGCAATCCCATAAAAATCACTAAACTGAAAGCTATAATATGTACATAAAGACCTATAGAGTAAAATCAGAGATGAAATACCATATGTAAATAAATTAAAATATAAAATAAGATTAAAATTAAAAAAGAAAGATAAAGGAAAGAAGAAAAATGAGGAGAAAGAGTAATAGAGCAAGTAAGTGAAAGACAGAGACAGAAACAGAGACAGACAGACAGACAGACAGAGAGCCCTGATATGACATTGTGAGACAAAGAATCTACAAAGGTGCTGTTGAGTTTATTTTCCATTGGTCATTTATAGATGGGCATATACTCTACACTTTTTTTAAATTCAATCATATCCTTTAACTTGAGAAAGAATTTGGAGAAACAGGAATGTTTGAACAGAGAGGTAGAAAGGAAAATGTAAACACAGCATTCTTATATGAAATTCTCAAAAATGTTAATTTTATATGACAGATTAAGAGTTTGTCCACCTTGGAAGAAATTAACTTTTCATTTGCCAAATGAAAATTGCTAAATGAAGATTGCTTCCAGGTTAGGGATGGAAGCATATATTCAATTCTACTTTCAATTCTAGGGAGCCATCTGGTACAGAGTCATGCAAGCCCTGTGCATAGATCCTGTTGATTTATAAGGCCTTCTTTCTAAGTGTCCTTCATCCCTTCTGTCTCCTATTCTGTGCCTCATCTTCTTTAGTGTTCTTTTAAACCAGAGTAGAAGAATTTGATGAAGGCCTCCTATTTAAAGCTTAGTGTTCCAAGGTCTCTCACTCTATGTACAATATCTAACTGTGGGTCTCTATATTTGATTCCATCTGCTGCAGGAGGAAGCTTCATTGATGATGTCTGAGCAAGACACTGATTTGAGTTTGGTAGAATGTCAAATGTCATTTAGAAGTATTTTATTGCCATTTTTATTTGTGTTGAAATAAAGTAATACTTGTTTTTCCCTAGGTCTCTGAGCTATTTAGACTTACATTCTTAATCACCCAGAAGTTATCAAGTATATGTTTCATTCCATGGAGTAAACCTTAAATCACATCACATATTGGTTGGTTATTTTCACAAGCTTTGTTCCACCATAGCATCAGCATATCTGTCCAGTAGGACACCATAGTGGGTCAAAGGGTTTGTGGTTGACTTCTTTCTGTTTTCGTTGGTAGCATGTAGAGTAGCTGAAAGACAATGTCTTAACCCAGAAACAAAATAAATCCTTCACCTTTCAATTATTTGAAGATTGTCTCAATTTGAATTTCTGTTGCTTGATAAAAGATTGTCCAAAAACATTTTTGGAATGCAATGGCTTATTTAGGTATCAAAGTAAAGACTCTTATAGAAGGAAGGGATTTCATGAATTTAAGGCAAAAATCTAGACTAAACTCTAGTTACTAGATGCAGGAATTAAAGCAGAAACTGTGGATTAATACTGGTCTTCATGTTTCAGTTCTGCTAGCAACATGAGGGAGACATTTTCTCAGTTGTGATTCCTTCTTGGCGATAACTCTAGACCATGTCAGGTATACACACACACACACACACACACACACACACACACACACACAATGATACTACCAGGCTCTGAAATTGTAAGTATTCTGGATTTGCTTTCTGAAGGGTGACACTTTCATTATCTATATTCAAAACTTGCTAGCTTTAGCTTTTTACAAATAAGTTTCAAGTTACATTGTACTCCATCTGTAGAATTTTTTGCCATCAAAAATATTTAAGTCTTATGCCTTAGTGTCCTTGACAACACATATCATTTGTCATTTCATATTTACCTAATATGGTAGAAACTGTTCCTAGTATCCATTCCTAGAACAACTATTTTTAAATCTATTATGTAGTTTACTGTTGATGTTTATCTGATTCTGAAAAAAATCAGTTGCTAATTTTATTAGTATATGATAACTAATGAATAATTCAAGAAACATAATTTCAAAAGAATGTAAATAGTACTTCAATACATCATTTACTTTGACAATCTAAAACACTCTACAGGATTTTTCTACTAATTTGAATTTCACTTTATTAATTTCCTATTCTTATGACATTTAGTTATGTGAATAATACATTAAAATGGAAGGCATACCTCTGTAGGGATTTGCATAGATATTTTATAGTTGTCTTGAATTTGATGGAGTACTGTACTATGAATTGTGTGCTATTATGGTCTCAACACACAAACAACTCTGCCCATAGTAGACCCTTTCTTAGCTTTTTAGATTAGTCAAGTAATGCCTTCATGAAGCAAGGCTATTAGTATTTTTAAGAAAATAAAAAAAAAACAATTTAACTTTTTATTTAAACTATGCTAGTGATTCTACCAAAAACAAAACAAAACAAAAACAAAAACAAAAAAATAAAAAAAGAACAACAACAACAACAAAACCCTCTTAGATTTGGTCAGCATTTTTAGCAAAACAGCAGTGTATAGATCAAATTAGAAAATTAGTAGCTTTCAGATATACTGATTTGCTTAGAAGGAAATCAAGAAAACATATCCTGTCTTTCTTCAAAGAAGAAAATACTTAGAAAATTTAAGAAAGGTAATAAAAGAACTTTAACTGAAAAAAGAAATTAAAGAACATTTCAGAATATGAGAAAAATTTCTTAAATTCACAGAGAGGAGGATGGCCATTTAGATAATAATTATATTACCAAAGTTATCTAGAGATTTGGATCAATGTCCATCAAAATTCCAGTGATATTGTATAAAAACAAAACTAGAAAAGGAAATCTTGAAAGTCAAGTAGAAGCATAGTCTGCCTTAAAAGGCCAAAAAATTCTATGAAAAAAGCACAATGCAAGAGTTATCAAAATATTTAATTTTGAATTACAGTGCAGAAATACAGCAGGAAGAAATGGTTCTGGCACAAAACAGGCATGTGGACCAGTGGACTAGGATAGAGATCCCAGGTATTAACTCCTGCAGTCACAGCCATCTGAGCTTTGAAAAAGCCTTTAACTCTGAAACTTGGTGAAAAGACAACCTCTTCAACTAAAGGGAAAGGGAAAGTGGAAGCATACACTTAGAGGACTAATTATCTAGTTCCCTAGCTCTAACCTTGTCTAATTCAAAGTGAATTAAATACCTAATATAAGTTCTGTAGCTTTAAGACTATGAGAGGACAATATGGAGAAAGAGAAGGCAAGCTATTTAGGAAGTAACAGGGTCTAACAGGAGAAAGTGGAGAATACAAGAAGGAATAATAGGAAACATAAATATGAGAAACACAAAATAGTATATATATATATATATGTTTAAAAATAGAATAATAAATCATTATTTATGTATTGATTAGTAAAATTATAAAATACAGATTAATACTTCCTGTTTTGAGATTCTTGCTCTCTAACTGTACCTAAATTTCCTGTTTTATATGCATAGGGGTATGTTTTTAAATATATTTGTAGCACATAATACATTACATGTCTTTCTATTTTTTAGTTAATAAATTTACATTTGAATATTGGCATCTAAAATCTCATGAAACAGCAATAAATACATTGGAGATGAAAGAAAACAAAAGAGAAGAAATTTAGCCTCGCAAATTAACAATTGTATACTTGTCTCTGAACAGCATGAGCAACCTTGATGCTTAAGATTGATGGCCTATTCTCTGTAAGGCTTCGTTCAGAGGTTACAGTGACTCTCTTTGAGAATATCCTATTATTACAGGTGAATTAACCTCAGTGCTGCCACATAGTTTATAAATATAAATTTTATGTAACGTTATCTTACTCTTATGAAAGTTCAGTTTTTCTCTGTGTAATATTGATCCATTCAACTCCAACTTTATCATGTATACGGTATGGTCAAGTGCAGTGTGTCATTGCTGGGAGCTTGCAAATGTACAAGAAGACAAACTTCCTGAGCAAATCTAGGTCATTTTAATGAGTTGTCACAATAGTAACTTGATCCCTATTAATGAAATATGGACATTAAAAATATTTTCGTGTATTATTACTAAGACAATTAAAATCTATAAAAGTAGTCTTTCAGGATAATATTTATAGACTTACTAAGAAATACAGATCAGTGAATAGGACAAATATAGAAGACCTCCCTTACGCATTAACCATTTGCTTTCTACATACTTTATTTACTGTGGATATACCCTTTTAAGGCATATGAGAAAAACTTATATATACTTTATTCGGTTATGATAGATTAAAAGGGTTTTATTATGATTTCAGTATTACTAGATTTCAAAATTAAAATATTTTATTACCTTTGCTATTAAAATATACTGCCTCAAACTATCTCAATAATTTATGAAAATGTGTGGATGGTGTCTTCTCGTAGCAAACTATTGCTATAATTTCTGTCTTTGTCTCGTCCCATCAAACTACTAATATCTGGACTTTTAAAAAAATTATTGAAGATACTGGGAAAAACTATCAATTGGTAAGATGCTTTCCAATTTATTTTTTGAGACAGAGTATCTCACTGAATCTAGAACTAGTTAATTTCATATAAACAAACCAGTAAATCTCAGTGACTATCCAACCTCCTTTTCCCCAATGTCGCGGTAACAAGTGCATCTTCTCAGGCATAGGCAATTCACAGGGGCAATGGAGATCTGAACTCAGTGCTTCATGCTTATATGATAATTGACCAACAGTTCCTCAGTAATATGACACATTACCTTCATTTTAACGAAAATGGTAAATCCTTTTCTAAAATAAATTACTTAGAAGAATTCAGAATGTCAACAAGCTACAGTTTTGTTTATTTTTGTTAGTTTGGGTTTTTTAAAATTTGTTTTGCAATTACAGAGTACTACTCATTTAACAGAACAGCAATTATTTTTGTATAAGCTCCATCAGAGATAAATGATGACGAGAAAACAAAAATGTAGAGGAATTTTAATCTAGCCACATGGATGCTCTGGCAAAATATCACATCCAAAGTCCTTCTAGGTCTGACTGGAATGTAGACACACATTTAGCATACACATTTAATACCTGACAATGAAGGAAAGGTCAGTTTGTAGAAATTGACTTCTAATTGATAGACAGACAAATGGATGAATCAGAGAAAGATTTGATAGAACAAGTCAGAGATAGGATATATCTGAGTCACATGAGAACAGCAAAGGGAGAGAGGCTACTTAAGAGTAGCACAGGGAGAAAAGGGTATGGGGGTGTCTGTGTGTGTGTGTGTGTGTGTGTATGTGTGTGTGCATGTGTCTGTGTGTTTCTGTGTATCAGTGTAGCAGATTTAACTGGGCAGTTTTACATAGAAACATTATAGAAAAAACAAACTAGACATAGATGAAGACAGACAAGCCAAAAATGAGTGATAGAAGTTTAAAACATATAACCAAAGTTAGTATGAGCCCAGGTAGAGCAATTCAGTAAGAAACAGAAAAAAGACAAATTGAATCAGTTAGCTTGGAAGATTAGATTGTACAGAGTCTAGAATCTTCCAAGCCTAGGCCTAGGGATAGTTAGAACAGGGGAAGGAATGCTCTGGGCTCAGCCCAACTTGTGAATGTGCACAGCCTAGGTGTGGCTCTCATCTCATCCTATTATCTAAGGAAATAAAGGATCTGACATTTATAGAACAATAAAACAAAACAAAATCACCACCATCCCTATATATAACTAATTTGTGATGTACATCAGCAACAACCTGCTTTAAATTCCCATGTGAATTTACAGCAGCCTGCTCCAGCCTGTTAATGGCCATTCAAAGTGCCATCAAGACAGGGCTTTCTAAAGACACATTCGGTAGTGTGTTAACTGTACAATTGAAGGGGGAAAGGGACATGGTACAATTTAAGAACAAATTCTACATAGCCTTACCTTTCAATTTTTTTCTTTGCAAGAAGAGAATTTTGGACAGAGAGGTTAAATGCATTATAGACAAGAAAAATAATCTACTAGAACCAACTTATTCATCATCCTCACTTTCTTTCTCTTTCTTGTTTTTTGAACCCTCCCACCCGCCCCGCTCCTCCAAGCTGGGTGTGCTGAACTATATTTTCTTTTGCTCTGAAGGCAAGAAAATCCTTTCTGTACTTTTCCATCAGCATAGCAGATAATTTTCATAGTGATTCTTGTCATCTGCATCTGCATCAGTGTTGTTCTACATATCACCTTGTGTCTTTGCATCACCAGCAGACTGGCCAGGATGTCCTTTCTTTGACTTTTGGGAAATACTCAGAAGAGATCAAGAAGAAAGCCTAAGGAGGCCTCTTGTCTTAAGTGGGATCCTTGAGCTTCTCTTTGTTCTCCCTCTTTGGTAAGATGTAAAATTTCATTGCTCTTTCCTAACAAGCTTTGTCAGACTTTGTTTTGACTTCAACCTTCCCCTTTCTTTAGCAGATGTGGTCTTCCGCCTCTCTGAGCTCTTCTTAGAGAGACTAGAGGAGCTGACAAAGCATCCCAATGCATCTTCTTGTTCACCTCCTGGGACGTTTGCACACAGAAACTTATGAAGACGTTTTGTCTCCTGGCTTCTTAGTATCTCCTTTAGCCCTGTTCAGATGATCTTCCTTCAGGAGGCCAAGAGGTTCCCAATGGCAGTCGAGCTATCACTTGCTGTGGCACTGGCTCTATTTAGCGCAATGTACTGCAGACAATGGTAGTTCTTAGGTGATGTAAATGTAATCAGTTTTATTTACAAATTTATATTCAGAGATGTTAGAAGTAATATTTATTTTCATATCTCTATAATTTCCAAATCCATTTTTTGTAATATACTTAATTTAAAAGAGTAAAATAATCAGAAATATAATTCTGTCGATAATTTTCTATTATCCATTTGATGTTCTATTACACTGAAATAAATATCTATAAATCATCTTCCAAAATTTACATTGATAATGTTGAAATACCTCTAATAATCTCTTTTCACTTGTGGACATTATGATAATGACTTGCTTTTTAATTATTACATGCTTTCCATAGAATAGAGCCATCAGGGAAGCATTTTAAAATTATTATGTAAAAAATCTATTTCACCTTTGAATAAAGAATTATCTAAAAATTTGATTTCAGATTTCACATTCTGTGAATGTTTACAGCGAAAATAATGATAGCTAGTCAATTCTCTCAAACCACTGCTATTTCTGAATATGTCTCTGGGAACTTCTAGTCATCCAACCTAGTAACAGTATTGTAATGATTAGTCACAGACATGGTGTGATTATGAGTTGAAATGTGCTTAAGGGGATTTACTTGTAAGCAGATTACTAAAGATATAGTTTAAACTCTTGCAGGGTGTTTGCCTTTGGCTCTTGAGTTACTGTTGCTGTTGTAGTTGTATTCTCACTTTTAGTCCAAAATAAGGAAATGCCAACTGCATCTGTTGTTAATTTACAGTGGTTCAGGGAGTCCCGCCCACGATTGCGTCTTTAACTCTTACTTTATGTAGAGTGTTCTAAAATGTGGAGTATATCCCTCAGTGGGCAATTAGAACTGAGCCTCAGCATTTCCCAGATGGTATAAACTACTTACTTACCTTCTGCTACTGAGACCTATTTCCATGCCTGGGCTTGTCTATATATTTATGTGTTTAAATTCCTTTATATTTAAATGAGAGGACTTTTAGAAATTAGGTTATTATTTTTTTAAATTGGAGTATTGTAGAGCCACAGTAAAGTAACTCTATTTGGACTCTTGTATATATGAACATGTATATAGATTTCTGTTCTTAATTTTCTTTTATTTTTTTGATCTTATAACATAATCACATTATATCCCCTACTCTTTCCTGCCTCCAAGTCTTCCCATATGCAAAAAAGAATTCTTTGTTTTCTTTCAAGTTGATGGTCTTTTTTTCCATAAAATGTTTTTACACACACACACACACACACACACACACACACACACACTAAGTAAATGACTATAACTTGTTCAGTCTCTACACTATTATTTGTATGTATATTTTTTAGAGCTGACCATATGGTCTTGGACAACCAATTGGTGTGCTCTGTGGGAAAGAGTGTTTTTTCTTCTCTCAGCATTTCTAGTTGTCTGTGGCACTATGTTGTAGGGTTGAGGCTTCTTGCCCTCCTGCCCATTAGCATATCTATTTTACTTCTTTAGCCTCTTCAGCCAAGTTAGTCAAGGACTTTGTGGGCCTTGCTTCTGACATTCCTAGAATATTTAATCTCATAGCAAACTCTCTGTACCTCTGTGTTGCAATCTTTCTAAGCCCCTTTCCGCAAAGATCCCTGATGTTTAGGTGCAGGAGTTGTTTTTGGACTGGTATTCACAACTCCATCTTTGGTTGGTTGTAAGTTTCTGTAATGGTCTCTAATACTAATTCAAAAAGAAGTTTCCTTGATGCGAGATAAGAACTACACATATCTGTTGTATAAAAACAAATATTTAGAATGTAGTTAGGGATTATGGTAGTTTAGTACAGTGGTGACTGTAGGTTCTCCTCCAAGATACCATGACTTCACTAGTCCTGGGTGATTGGCTGGCTTCCTAGTGCCAGACAAAATTTTCCTCCTTAAGTCCAATCAGAGAGCTGTTGATTGCCACTAAGGTATATGTGCCTCTATTTTTAGGGTTATTTATGATACTGGTAAGAGATGTGGTTGTGTAGGACTGTTGGTAGATTTCTATACGTATGTAGTATAGGGTACATGTTCACTTTAGACAGCAGGTTTCCATGTGACTCTTTCAAAAGATCTATAATGTAATGCTATTTATCTATCTCTGTAGTCCCTTCATAACACTGTTCTCTCCTTTCCATCCCTATTTCAAGCATTCTTATTCCATTATTCCCCTTTCACAGAGGGGAGATTGGACTCAATGATAGAATGGACTGAAAGAAAAATCTATTATTTAAATTTCAACATACTGCAAGACCTATAGTAAAACAGTGCTTGATGAATAATTTGTTATCATTCCCATTTGTTAAAAGCATGTCTTGTATGAAAAACCATACATATTAAGTGTGTCAACAGTGATTATTTTAATACCTGTGTTAGTTTTCTAAAATTAGTGTTTTAATATATTGTAGGACTCATATATTTTAAAATGTGTCTAAATCCACTTTTATTTAATAATTTAGTTATTTCCCATAAATCATAACACATGGATGATTTTAAAATGTATTTTTTATTTTAGTTTATAATTCTTGACACCAAAACTCCATATGTTCAGTTAGCCGTCTACTTTTTAAAATTCTGTCATCAAATTCTATTTTCCTATTGATTTTATAACTATCATATGGCATTCAATTCTCTGTAAATATGTCTAGGACACTAAAATATTTTAATTTATGAACACAATAAACATGTTTTGATCGTTAGTCATGTCAGTTAAAGAGTATATAAAATCATGAAGAAGATTCTTTTATACACAAGCCTTAGGAGATTCTCTAAATCAAGTGAGCCCCTGACTTGCCTTACAGAGATTATTCAGATTATATTAGTTGAATTAGAAAGACTTACTTTAGTTGTGAGTGGTCTTTTCCATAGGCTTGATTCCTAGCCTGGCTAAAGTGTAATAAGGAAGCTGGGCATCATCTCACATACCGGTTGGCTTAATGACTGGAGATATCACATGACCAGGCCTCAAGTTTTGCCACACACCTTCCCCACTAAGATGCACTGTGGCTTTGAGTTATGAGCGAGCATTAATCTTTCTTCACTTAAAGCTGCTTTTGTTTGAATATTTTGTTATACCAATAATACAAATAAGTAACATAGAATATTAGTACACTGACCATCATGATAATTTTGGTCATATGGTTCTTAGGACTTGGAAATCAGTGTACAGTATGAGTTAGGACCTTTAGGCCAGAAAAGCCCTCAGATGCTCTGAGTTTAATGGGAGGTTCTTATAGCAATTTGGGTGAGATTGTAATCATTATAAAGATAAGCCCTATTAAAGGGAAACCTGATACAAGATCCTGAGGAAATAGGAAATCTGGCCCTGTGGGCACAACCCCACTCACAAAGATATCATCTTATAAAAATGGAAATATTTTGAAAAGATGAATTCTGAATTAGAATGCAGCTCAAGGAGTTTTCCGCTCAAAAACAGCTTCCAGGGGACTTCCTTTTACAGATTTAGCCATTTACCTACACACAAGCAACCACATCTGTGGTCTAAGGGATTCTGTAATAGCATCCTGTCAGTATTTTAGATGAAATACCGTTTTTTTCTGGTATACAAGAGTCAAGATTGAAGTAGTTAGAGATACTTGCTCTATAGATGTAGAGAACTCCTGATGCTGTTCAAAGTGAGAAGGCTTCATTATCCTTGGAAGGAAGACCTGAAATGTCTTTTGAAGCTTTTAAAGTGAAGCACGGGTTTAAATGGACACCACAGGATGTTAGAGAAGTCCAATCCATTAGAAATCTGTTGATGAAATTGGCTAAGTATAGAGTATAACCATCCCAAGAAAAAGTCCCCCTTTGCTTGTTGTAACTTGTGGGCAGAAGTTACACATCAGGGATGCCTAACCTCTTAGAGCCCCAAAACTTCTATCACAAGCTCTAGAAACCAGACACAGAAAGGCAGAGCTCCTACCTCTATGTCTTTCTCACAACAAATATTTTGCTGAGATACTACATTAGACGTAGCCAATGATATTTAATGAATAGTGTCATTGTAATTAAATATTAAACTAATTACAAGTCAAAACTGATTGCTTAAGCAGTTCTAACCACATTTATTTGATAATTACATATTCTCTGATAGGGACTACAGTTTTATAACATAACATAATCTTACAAACATCACATTCCTGTGAAGCATAGACATAAAAATAAATTATTAACATAATAACAGCATGTTTAAACAATCATTCACTTCATATTGTTTGATATTGAGCAAAATTATTCTTTACATAAAAGCTGATTTGTTTATTTATTTATTTCAAAAGTAAACTAATGTGCTATTTAGAATATTTAAATGATGTTCGATTTGAAACCATGAAATAAATGCTTTATATGCCAGATAAAATTTTGCATAATTGTTAATTAATTTGGTGATTTTTATTTCAAGCATGAATGAGACATTGAAAAGTATTGTTAAAATTATTGTTTACTTTATATTGTAGTTTTATATTATATTTTTCCATAGTTCATCCTAACATAGATACATGAAAGAAAAAATTCTATCATAAACATTTAAATGAACTCATAAAATTATCATTCAAATTAAAAATATATTTTATAGAATATAACTTAATATTTTATCAATTTACTATAACATACTGAAAATAAAAGCAAACCAAGATTTTGTTAGGTTGTTCACATATCAACTGGGAAGAATATTGCTGCAGGAGCTTCCTCTGATGTTCTGCTCCAGACATGCATGGAGCCAGATTTATTCTTGCACTCAATAAAAACACTGAGGATTTCTTTACCATTTATTTACTCATTTAATTGTTCACACATGGTCCTGTCTCATCAATGTCTTCACTGAAACAAAAAGCAAAAAATAAGAAAATTATGACATCAAAATGTCTGTTATTACATAATTATTTCCCTGTATATTTTTTACAGAATACACATATAACAAAACCAACCAGTTCTATTGTCCTAAAGAGGTATTTATTTGTCACTTTTAAAAATAATTTTTGATATAAAGCATATTGCCAGTTAGAAATATGATAATTCAACATACTCAATTTTGTAGAGCTTTCTTGCATAAAGATATACAGAAAATAATACAAAGAAACGTGTATCTGTCATATGTTATATCATGTCTAATCTATTTGTATATATATCATCAATCTATCATCTATCAAACTATCTATCTACCCAAAATCTATCATTTGTCTATCAAACATCTATCATCTATCTATCTATCTATCTATCTATCTATCTATCTATCTATCTATCTACCTACCTATCTTTCTATTTTTCTACTATTATATTATCATATATCTATCTACCTCTTATTTGTCTATCTATCTATCTATCTATCTATCTATCTATCTATCTATCTATTGAATGTGATCGAATTTTAGATATATTACTGTCTGTCAGATTTGTCACAAAGAAAATAAATAAATTATAAATATTTAGTAATCAATTTAATTTCCCTTTTCAGGTAATGGAAAAGGAATATGTTTAGCTTGAGATGACTGTTTCCAATATTAAACTTAATATATAATGCAATCAGATAAGAAGTATCAATTTATAACTGATCTTTAGTATCCATTTTCTAGGTCAATATGGTGATAACACAAGCTAAGCAAGCAATTGAAATGAGCAATAATAACCTCCAAGGTGACAATAAATAACTTGGCTTTACAATAGAAACTTCTGCAGTTTTTATGCCATCTCTTAAGTCTAAAGTTTAGTTATAGCTTCTTGATTTTGTCTCTGTTGCACATATATAAAGGCACCGCTATTAAAATTTACTAGATTATAGGATCATTGTGCCAGGAGCTGTTCATAAACCTCCAAGAAGACCACCAAGGAGCAGATTTGTATAGAATCACATTAGGGTCTCTTATTCAAGCTTGAGGTTCTCTATGATTGAGTCTGAACCCAAAAGATTTGGTTTCTCAGGGATATATATGACCCTTAATTGCTAGTTCTTTATTTCAATTCCATATGTCAGGTCTTCACTGAAAGGATCCTGGATAGTTACAGACTCTACATCATCTGTTCATACTTCAGAAATACACAAGAGTGCAAATTAGAGGACAGTTCCCAATGGTAGCTGAAGTGCTTGAGGCAAATTTTAGCTATTTCACATGTAAGTGTATGTGTGAAATTATTCTACCATCTTGACTTCAATCACACCTACCATGAAACAGTAGAAAAAAATTTAAGGTCCTTCCTAATATTTGTTACTACTTCTTTTGTTCCTTTGTTTCAATTCCTTCATGCTATTTCCTAAAAATGTACTTCCTACATGTTGGTAATATAGTACAGAAGTAAGGCTCTAAGAATATGGGGATGCAAATTAAAACAGAATAATGAAAGACAAAACTAAATCAAACAAAAGTACTCTTTTTTTCACTTTTATCAATGGCCAGCAATGTTGTACATAGCATAGGATGACCCTCTACTCAGAATTCTTTCACCTTAGCCTCCAGAGTGCAGTATTTGTAGGTATATAACAATATGTTTGTCTGAAATGTCAACATTATATCTTGTTAAAGACATGAAGGTAAAGGGCATAGAGTATACAATCTCCTATACTTTCGTAATTTGACAATTTATTTGATATGGATTTTTTCACCCCAATTTTCAAATATTACCAACTATTAAAATGTTCCTTTGGTATTCATACCTCGTCTGATGATAAGCTTCTGAAAATAATGAGGAAACAAATCCCAAGTAGGTATTTGTGTAATTGCTCAACAAATACCTAATTGCTAAAGTGCTCTCTATACACTCTTTTTTTTAAAAAAAAAATTATTTTCTATATTCTATGTTTACATTCCAAAGGCTTTCCCCTTTCCCAGTTTCCCCCCACCATATGTCCCATAGTTCCTCTCCCCCCCAACTATTCCCCAATCATCCCCCTCCCCCCCACGGTTTCTCTACAAAACTGGATCCAATCTTTACAGGCCCAGGGTCCTCTCCTTTCTTCTTCTTGGGAATCATTTGACTTGCTAATTGTGCCTTGAGTATTTAGGGCTTCTGGGCTCATTAATATCCACTTATCAGTGATTGCATTTCATGTGTATTCTTTTGTGATTGGGTTAACTCACTCAGGATGATATTTTCCAGGTCTAACCATTTACCTACAAATTGCATGAATTCATTATTTTTAATTGCTGAGTAGTATTCCATTGTATAAATATACCACATTTTCTGTATCCATTCCTCCTTTGATGGATATTTGGGCTCTTTTCTTATTCTTTCTTCTTGTCAGTGTTCCACTAGAAGATATAGAAGAGAATGTTGGGAGTGAAGAGATAAGACAAGCCAATAACTCAGAGTGTGGAGGAAAGAAAAAATTGTCAGGGGACACCTGAGGAAATGCTTTAACTCTGTTTCCTTGATATTTTTCTAGGCACAGCCTATGTCTGTATACATCCTGAAGAGTACCAGTGTCACAAGGAAGGACAGCAATGGAGGCAACTGAAAGAGTTATGTGGATGCCAATTGTTGATACAATTTGAAGAATGCTAGAAGGAAGTGAGATGGAATGAAAGATACTTTTCTCTCCACAACTGTGATTAAAAACCAAAAATGATCAAATGATCTGCTTGCCTCTACCTCCCAGAGTGCTGAGATTACAGGCATGTGCCACCAACACCCGGCTATAAGATTTTATTTTAAGACCATCACTTGAGTAATCACTAGGTTGATTATGCAAACTGATTTCAAGTACAGCTTATTTCTTATGTTTGCTTGAATATTCGTACACAGAGAATAGTCTTATTTTTTCTGAAAGTAGGAATTATCCAGAATCTGAAAGTAACATTTTTTATTTACTATTTGACGCACTATATTGAAGCAGACAGCTTAGTCTTAGAGCAAGTTGATAAGAATTTTTTTTTATTTTCTATATTCTATGTTTACATTCCAAAGGCTTTCCCATTTCCCAGTTCCCCCCTCCCTATGTCCCATAGTTCCTCTCCCCCCCAACTATTCCCCAATCATTCCCCCTCCCCCCACAGTTTCTCTACAAAACTGGATCCAATCTTTCCAGGACCAGGGTCCTCTCCTTTCTTCTTGGGAATCATTTGACTTGCTAATTGTGCCTTGAGTATTTAGGGATTCTGGGCTCATTAATATCCACTTATCAGTGATTGCATTTCATGTGTATTCTTTTGTGATTGGGTTAGCTCACTCAGGATGATATTTTCCAGGTCTAACCATTTACCTACAAATTGCATGAATAGCAGCCTTGTTTATAATAGCCAGAAATTGGAAGGAGCCCAAATATCCCTCAAAGGAGGAATGGATACAGAAAATGTGGTATATTTATACAATGGAATACTACTCAGCAATTAAAAATAATGAATTCATGCAATTTGTAGATAAGAAATTTTTTAATCATTAATAGCATTTTGCATCATAGAAATTTTTTATTTTTTTATACAACGTAAGGTATTCTTTATTTACATTTCAAATGATTTCCCCTTTCCTGGCTCCCCACTTCCCAAAAGTCCCATATGCTCTTTTCCCTCCCCTTGTTCCCCAATGTACCCTTCCCACTTCCCTGTACTGGTATTCCCAAACACTGATGCACTGAGCCTTTCCAGAACCAGGGGCCACTCCTTCCTTCTTCTTGGACATCATTTGATATGTAGATTGTATCTGGAAATTTTAATTCAATATACTAAAGAAAATATTTTTTGCATAACACAGACAAAAGTCTTTCTCATTGTTTCTGTACTTTTAAAATCAAAATAACAAATTTCTTTAGAAATTCTCTGATAGTTTATTTACTTTGAAGGTAAATATTCCAAGTATTGTAAAGCATAACTTTTTCTGACTGAAATTTTAAAATCTCTTCTGTACAATTACCTCCCATTATTTAAGAGCAAAATTTTTAGCTACCCAAATATTTAAATTCAGTGTACATTTTAGATTATACTATCATGTTTTTTCCAAGTTTTCCAAGAGATTAATCTACCTTTGTTTTTTAATAGGAAACACAGAAATGATGTCTTGTAAACAGGTTTGAAAAGATTTCTTTAATTAATAAATGATTCTAGATAATAAGAGACAAATAAAAATTTTGTGTTATTAACACATTGAAGATTAGTATGTTCAATAAATCTCATAAAATTTCAGTATTCACATTAGTATCTCAGGTATACCAGATTTTTCAAACATGCTTGAAACTAAATTTAAGACTCAATTTTTATTATTTTTGTTGGGCTGTCTCATTTGTACACAATTCTGTAGAATCAATTTTACCTTTAAATGCCTCATGTGTTACAAAAGGAAGAACATGTTTGTAATATCATAATCATGTCCTTTAACTTAAAAGTACCTTTGTTTTTAAGATTGCCATGTATAGGTAATATACTTTTGAAACAGTGCGATTTTCATCTAAATCCATCTGATAACAGTCACCTAAAGTGTAGTATTTTAATTTTTATCATTCTACAGGAAAATTGGGATTTCAATGCAAAACATAAAATACAGTGAGCCACTACGACTGAAAATTTAGATCTTTGTGAAACAGACCCAAGCAAGTTGTCAGTAGGCTTCCTGTGGATTTCCTTTCCGTAGAATTGTATATGATTTACAATTCATAGGAAAAAAGGTTTCAAGGAAAAATAAGAATGCCTAGGATGTGATCTCCATCTCTCTCAGTGATGGTTACAGGAGAAAGTTGCATTTTATTTACTAGGGTTGTGCAGCATAAGGGTACTTAGAAATCTCATCTCTCCTTGAAGTGAAGGAATATTGTATACACATAAAACAATATTTACTGCAGATCTTGGAGGTATATAAATATTGCAGCAAGGATACATGATTAGGTCTCTCTATACTTTTTGTGGCTTTATGCATTTGTCTTTCGTTATTTTTCAGCTTTTGGCCACCGACCCAGAAACTACCCGTTTTACCATTGCTCCTCAATCAAGGTTATCTTAATGCTATGAAAGAGTTCATGGGATTACATCCATGTTTAAATTGCTTCCAGAAAATAACTTTAACTTCAGAAAAACTAAACCCAACCTTGGCGACATTAGAATCCAAGGTACAGATAAAGTTTTGAACTCTTGAAGAGTAATGAGCAATGCAATGTGACCTTGAGAAAAATGAACAAGATTTCCCAATTCCACGTTCCCTACACAGCATCCTATTACTCTGGTTTGAAATGACACTATTATAGAGCTCATTCCCCATGAATGAAGGAATTATCCCCTATTAAAATGTAAATGCCCGGAAAAGACAGAACAGGAATCAATCTATCATTTATACCTTAATGAGAAGAAGTCACTCAAACCCTCCCAACATGATAGCTCTTTGAAATTGAACCTTGACGGCATGTCGATGAGGCATAGGTACTTGAGGAACAAGGGTAGTGAGAAGCAAAACAGCAAGGAAGGGAATTCAAAAGTTCTGAGAACTAACATTGCATAATTAACAATGTTACAGAAATATTCAGTGATAGAGAACAACTCCTGGATGTGCTTGTAGGCTCACAGAGAGAGTGGTGTGGAAAACCCTCTAAAGGATACACTTGCTTATGTGAAAAATAGGTGATTCCTATTTTCTATGTAATATTTACTAATAGGTCTACCATTTATACTAAAGACTGCTAATGTATTTGTCACTGCATGCATAGGCATCTGTGCTGCTCATTCCGTTTAGTTGTGTTGGCTCTAGCAATATTAAGGACAAATATAAGTACATATTTGGACATGTTATAATTAACAAAAAATAAGTATGTTAATTTTTTATTTTTCTTTTTTAATTGGATATTTTCTTTATGTTCATTTCAAATATTTTCCCCTTTCCAGGTCTCCCCTTTGGAAACTTTCTATCCCCTCCCCCTCCCCCTAACTATCTGATGGTGCTCTCCCACCCACCTACCCACTCGAGTCCTCCCACACTGAATTGTCTGGCTCATGCTCTAGAATAAAATGTGAGTATTTTATAATGTTTTCAACTTGAATTTTGGAACAAAATCTAGTTAGCTTGAAAGGCAAGCTAACATTAAATTTTTCATTTATGTTGTTTTTTTATGTAAACTAAAATGGTTCATGTGTACCTGTTTTTTTTCCAGTGGCTAAGTCTGCTCATTGCTCAGGGGAAAGACTCATGTTTGGTTTATAAACACCACAGAAGAAGACTTACAAGTGCTCATAACTCTAGGTCCTGAGTAACAGATGCCCCCTCCTGACTCTTAAGAGCAATACCCCCATATACATATGCACCGGTTTAAATTCCAACACACAAACACATAGATGCACACACACACACACACACACACACACACACACACACACAATCACGTAGGCATATATGTGAGTGTGGCACTAAATAAACAGCACTAATTAGAACTGATTGGGATTTAAAAATAAATGAGTGTGCCAAAGTGAGCGGATGTGAAATTGGCAGTGTGAGACTTGATGGGTGTTCAGAGATGAGAGGCAGAAGGGAAAACGATGAATAAAATACAGCTTATGAAAATTTCAAATAAATAGAGAAACCACACATTAAAATAGCTAGTGGATTTAATTAGAGGATGTTTGATTTATTTCTTTTAGACTCACATTATGTTTTTTAAAGCTTTGTGAATAACATGACTATCAGAAGGTGAATATCTGGCTTTTTAGCTAATGGTTATAGTAAGTTCAAGTTGTACTTCTTTCATTTATCATATAAATTAATATATTAATTAATTAATAAATCATATTAAAGCTTTTAAACACATTTTAATTTTAAGATGTTCGCCACGAGCATCTCTCATTTTGTCTGATATCCATATGTGATATGCTCCTAATCTGGTATTTACTAAAGTTATAATAAAATTCAATTTCTTTGCATCTCCATTGCCGGATCAATTTTACATATGCTTTAAGTATAGGGTATATACCATATTGTAAACTGATTGTGTAAGATTGCTGGTTTTAAGGTTAAATTAAGGTTTATCTTTTGGGTAAATTTCAATTATAATGTTTTTTATTATTTTTGGTCAAATATGTCAATTAAAACCTTTAGTAGGTAATGAAATGCTAGATGAAATTTAATTTTTTAACAAATGAGTAGTATGTTTTCTTTACTGATATTTTTAACTTTCACATATTTGTTTATTCACTTGAGTCTGAGACACGGTAGCATTGTTAGAAACATTACCTTCTGTTAGGTTGATGTATTTACTCAGCTGTAAATCTGAATATCCCACAGTTAAAACTTCTTACCGCTCTAAGTGATATAATTTTGATCTTTATTTTCAGTTCATATTATATTCATTACAGAAAAGAACAAACCTCAAAGGGAGACCTGAAAAACAAATTACAACTGTACTAGTTTGTCAGAATGGTTATGTATCCAACAGTTGGCATCAAAACTATATAATTAATTGCCTTTGGACACTTTGGTAGCATATGTCAGCCATCCTTCTTATCACTGAACAAGCCACATCTGAACTGGACAGATCAGTATCGCACTGAGGTATGTGGGTGCTGATTGAACACAGGTGTAATGGTTGATCTACTGTCACACAGTCTGACGTTAACCTAAGATCTTTGTTGAAATAGTTATTACTGATGGCACGAAATGTAATTGCTAATTTTCTGCCTGAGTGGTTACATATTTTCTCTAAATCTTAAGAGTTATTCATCCCTTTTCCACTGGCCATTTCTCAGAGTTTCAGGCAGATGTGTCAGTGGTCTATGGACCAGTAATTGAACCTGTCACTTGCAATCTACCAACTTCATTCTTCAGAAATGTGACTACTGCTCTACTCACTCTCCCGCTTATTTCTCTGGGTATCAAATGTTGTTGTTGAACCCAAGCTAAGCACTACTCATTGTTTACCTTTAAGGCACCTTGTGGTTGCAGAAGAAAGCAATTGGTTGTGATTTCAAGTTGGAGTTTCTTAAATATTTATCAGAGAATTCAGTTTCCAAATGAATTGGGTTTTTGATGGGCACTCTTACCATAGTTCATTCCGTTATTCTGTCATTGTAGAAAGTCTTGGGGCTTCAGTTGGGAAGCAGAATGTTTGCTCTTCTACATGAATAACTACCTTAGAATGATTTAACATGACTCTAGTTGCTGCAATTCCTGAACCCCACTGAGAAACACTGTAGCTGGTTCTTACTATCCAATGGTCTGGTAGCATTTCATCACTTTGACAAATATTACATTGTATTTTATTACAATGCAATAAATTCAGCTACTATATATCTCACAGACTTTTTTTTGTCTCACTACTGAAACAAACAGTTCAGATAAGGGTTGCCAAAGCAACATATGCCAAATTTATAAGATATCCAGAAGATTCTTACAATTATTGAATTTTGGGATATTTTCCAAAATAACTCATTATGTAAAATATATGGTTTACTAAATCCAACCCTATTAATTTCATTTTCAAGAAGTTAGAAAACTATCCCTATAATTATATCTGATTAATAGAAAGAAACCTAAAACTAGGGCAAAGATTTAAAATAAACAAACCAATAATTATAAAACAACATATACATAAGTTATGGAATTTTAAGTGAAAACAATCACAATCATTTATGAAAAAGTGTGGCTCAGCTTTAAAACACTATATCCACCCTGAATTATCTAACAAATATATTGCATTTTGGCATCTTTACATTTAGATGAGGTACAGCGGTTTCCACTCTGCTGATGTTAGCATTATGGTCTGTAGAAGACTCACTTTGAATGCCACTTGTTATGTGTCACTCCTAGATGTGCATCCATGATTGGAAGGGAAACACTGCAAATCTTGAGTCCCAGTGACACAAAGGCAGCTTTGTGATGACAATTTAGCTACCATCTTAGGTCCTAGCAAGCATCCTATAACTGTCTGGATCTCCTCAGCTGGTGGAGAAAAGGACTGTGCCTGTGAATTAGAACTGCCCCGAAGTGTGATAATGGATTCACAAAAACATCCTACTGCAAAATGAACTTACGATTTGGTAGTACAACAATGTCTTGAGGTATGCTGCTTTTTCATCTGTTTTTATTTTTATTTACTTTTTTCCTGCTCACTGCTTCCCTCCCAGTCACCACTCCCATAACCCTTTGCCCACACTCCCTCTCCTTCTCCTCTGAGTGGGTGGGGGCCCCCTGGGTATTGCCTCACCCTGGAACTTCAAGTCTCTGCAAGGCTAGGTACATCCTCTCCCATTAATGATAGATGAGGCAGTCCAGCTAGAAGAACATGTCCTACATACAGGCAACAGCTTTTGGGATAGTACCCACTCCAGTTGTTTAGGACACATGAAGACCAAGCTACACATCTGCTACATATGTGCATGGTTTTCTTTGGTTGGTGATTCAAACTCTGAGAGCCCCAATGGTTCAGGTTAATCGACTCTGTTGGTCTTTGTGTGGAACTCCTATCTACTTAGGGCCCACAATCCTTCTTCCTACTCTTCCATAAGAGTCCCCAAACTCCATCTACTGTTCTCTGTGGATGTCTGTATCAAGTCAGCCGCTGGGTGGTGCATTTCAGAGGACAACATGCTCCTGCCTGCAAGCATAACAGATCATTAATAGAGTCAAGGATTGGAGCTTGCCCATGGGATGGTCCTCAAGTTAGGCTGGCTATTGGTTTGCCATTCCCTCAGTCTCTACTACATATCTGCTCCATGCAGTCTTTGCCTACATTTCTTGGAGACAGGATAAATGTTGGGTTGAAAGTTTTGTGGGTAGGTTGGTACCTCTATTGTTCTACTAGGGTTCCTGCTTGGCTACAGGAGGTAGCCTCTTCAGGTTCCATATCTTCAATATTAGTGAGTCACAGATAAGGTCACCCCAATTGTTTTTGGGGCACTCACCTTATCTCATGTCTGTGTCTCATTTTGGAGATGCCTTCCACCTCTTCACCACCACCCCCCATCATTTTCATGACCATCCAGCCATCTCCTTCCCCACACCTGATTCAATCTCCCATTCCCCCCTCCATACCCTTTCCCACCCAGTCACCTCCCCCACCACATCTGAATCTTATGCCTATTTTCCTTGTTCTTAGTGAGATTCAAGCATCCTTAAATTCAGAGAAGGATTTAATGTGACGTCCTGATGCCCATTTTGTGCATGTGCATGTGCATGGTTATTTGTGTGTGTACATGTGTGTGTAATTCAAAGTATGAAACTGGATGAGAAAACATACATGAATGTTGGCATTACTAATTTAGTTTGTGATCCACAATAAGGATGAAATTAAGAATTAGAGAAAAACATTGCAATAATCTGAATTGCCAGAAAAATGGCATATTATTTAAAGTTTTAGATATTATTCCAAGTCAAATGTCACTTTGTCTTTCTACATCACTGCTTCGCTCATACCTTTTTCATTGTGCTTGTGTATTAATATTCATTTTTCCATATGACACATATTCATGTAGACTAACCAAGTAAATATTTTTCATGACTGACATGTAGAAATCATTCAATGTGAAAGATAAAATTGTTGTTAGAAAATACAGTCATGTAAGTACACTCTTAAAGAAAAATCTATGCCAAGATTGGTTCTGATTGCTCTACATACCCGCTTCAGCTTTGGGAAACTTTTCACCACACTCTAGCACTGACTTATTCAATGAACTGCCATTTAGTAAAATGGATTGTGTGACACTGTCTACATTTGTCATCTATACCTCTAGTCTACACACCTAAACATTCTTCATCCCAAGATGTTACATCATGTAGATATTAGATTGATTTGCTTTTTCAATTCCCAAGGGAGAAAAACAAAACAAAAAAAAAAAATAGATATGAAACCCAGGGTTTCATGGGTACTTTTTTTTCAATCTCTGAACCTTTCTTTATATAGATAATTTTCTTGTTCTGAAATCCTTACTACGAACTGTATAAAGATTGAATGTGTGGGATCCATGTCAAAATGTAATCTAATGTTTTCCAGTGTATGTTCTTTACTATTTCTTGTTAGATATTAAATCTGTGCCTTCTCGAATCAAGTTATACATAAAGGAATTTTCAGATCTGACAAATTCTATTATTCTTTACTTTAGTTTTTATTATGGGAATGGTAATTTTAGATTGTTCAATGGATATGTACACAGAGAATAAAATTATAAATGACAGGTGAAACATTTACAATTGGATAAAACAATATTATTTGATTTCTTTTATTGATAAACACTTTTATTATAACAACTTAATGGCAGGTTATGGGTCAGAGAGGAGTGGGAAGATCATTCCAACATTATGATGGGTCCTTGATTGTCAAATTTTAGCAACCTAAACTGAGGAATTGCTTCCCTTAGACTGGCAAAAGGCATGTGGATGAGGCATATTGTTGATAGTTGGTGAAGTATGGCTTCACAGTGTTACCTCTGGATCATGGCTTGTGTCCCAAAGATTGATGAGAATGCAAGAGGGAATAAGACAGTAAACATGGTCTCGGTTTCTTTTCCTGCCTCCTGGTCCGGCCATGAGCTCCTTCCTTTAAGTATTGGTCATTGTTTAATCACATCAATACAATCCAATAGGAAAAATAGAAAATGTTGTAAAATATGTGTTTGCTTGTATGCATGCTGGTAAACTGTATTTAGACAGATTCGGCTTGGGTCCTCCGGTTTCGTTACCAAAGTGCATGCTTCTGGCTTTCATGCTGTGGAAATGTGTTATGCAGCTTCCAAGTAGGGAAAAGAGCTACAGTAATAGTCAGTATAAGAAAATAATTCTGAGGTTGTTATAGTGATATTTGTATCTTAACGGGGAATAATACTCGTTCAATTGGAATTACAGTCCCCTCAACGGGTAGAAAATACTGTCTGGTATTTTGGCTGGTATTTGAAATGCCAGCCAACTACCTACAGATCATAAGGTCAAGAACCCCCATCACAATTTTTCTCAATCATCATTCTTATTGATTACCTGCATTCTGAATATTTATTTTTCCATATACAGAGTAAAGGTAGCACTCACTACTTATCAGAGAGAGTTCTGTTTGCAAAGAAAGATTATTGTTAAAAATGATGGCAGGTCAAAATGCAGAGAAGTGGTTTTAGGGTTTCCCTGAGCCAGTGGATACATTTATAAAATGAACAACTTCATCATCTAAACAGGGCAGATAAAAGCAAAGGATCACAAGAGGGAGAAGACAGGGAATCATCTGTGACATTATATCTCCTAGAAATCACAGGGAAGTTTCTCCCATGTTACTTCAATAATATAGTTGCCTAAATAATCTAGAGAAGAGTAAGAACAATGGACAGGCTAACATGGAAGGGAGACATCTTATGGGATACTATATACAAAAAAGGAATTAAAAGATGCTCAGAGTGACAGAAATAGTCTTAGCTATGGATAAGCCCCTTAACTATGTATCCAAACCAAGGGGTCAGCCCTGAAATTATATATGTAAAAGTAACAGTAAATTGGCCAAACAAAGTTTATATATTTGTGTATGTAAAACAATAAGTATTAGTGAAAAAACATGATTTGTGTGTGTTTATGTAACAATAAATATTAGTGAAAAAAAGACATGATTTGAAGATGGAATAATGAGAGTCCTTGTGAGGTTTAAGCAGCAGAGAGGAAAGGGAAAAATGATTCAAGGTAGTTAAATTTTAAAAAGAAAAAAAACTACATCAAGGATTATTGCACATGTGATAATTCTATTTTTATGTATGTATGTGTATGTGTTTGTGTGTGTGTGTGTGTGTGTGTGTGTGTGTGTGTGTGCACATGTGAGTTCAGGTGCCTGAAAAATAAAAAGGCATCAGATTACCTGATTACTAGCAGTTAGAGTTATACAAATTTTAAGTGTTCTTTAAGAAAAACAAAAACAAACAAACAAACAAACAAAAACTCCCAATCTAAAAACTAACACTAAACAAACACAAACAACTCCCCAAATAACAACAACAAAAACCCTTCAGTTTTCTGGAAGGACAGAATACCCATTTAATCATCCAGTCTTCTCTTTAACCATAGTGCCTTTAACATTATGGTGAGAGTTTGCTGTCCTGTAGTTTCCTCTGCTATAATTCCCTTCTATCTGAAAGTAAAGCACAAGAAAGCACAGAATGTTAAACATGAAGTAAAACAAGATATTTCTAAATTTCCTAAAGGTTTTTAAATGTATTTTTCAGTCAATGAGAATAACATGTAAAGACAAAGCTGTCAACGGTAAAGTTGGCAATGGATTGTTAGCAACAACAGGTTGTTTGGCCACTGTTATAAGTTGAAAAAAACAATGTGCGTATGGTAGAGCTGGCTATTCCATGGGAAGATGCTCCTATAGGAGACGATGGAGAAGCTTTGGGAATGTGACTCACATTTCACCAGAGACAGAAATCCAAAGTACAAGTAACTGTGTAAAAGGGCTATTACTGGAATCCAAAATTTGGAAATGACAGAAAGTGTCTGATATTCAAAAGACAGACATACATCAAAGTATCAATAATAATACGAAGAAAAAGAAAGATAAAAAACCCAGTGTTTGATTCTGATTTCACTGGGCCAGACACAGTTTGATTTTTTCCCCAAGAGCTGAGAAGGAGGTCAATTTATCAGTGACTTCCAGACTGGGCTGGAACTTTGGTGGCAGGACAAGATAATTGTAAGTCAAGAGTGGGTTTGGCAGATATAAATGACTTAGAGCAGCACGTGAACCACATTTACAAGCTAGTTCAACACATGACAAGGCGATTTTTAAAAGAAAATGCCAAAGATATGAACCTCTCTTTTGTTGTTGCTGATTTGCTTGCTTTAATACACTTTACTTACCAAAAATATTTTTCAATTTAAAATAGTTTTTCTTTTTTTTTCTTTTTTTAAAATTACTTTTATTTTCCTTTAATTTTTTTTTGAGACAGGGTTTCTCTGTGTAGCTCTGGCTGTCATAGAACTCACTCTGTAGACCAGGGGGGCCTCGAACTCAGAAATCCACCTGCCTCTGCCTCCCAGAGTGCTGGGATTACAGGCATGCGTCACCACCGCACACAGTCCAGTCGTTACAGACTCTTGCCCTACCCTCCTACAGTTCCTCATCCCATTCTTTTCCTGCCCCCTCCAAGAAAATGATTTCCCCCCCCTCCAAATCTTCCTCCCCGCCCAGCTCCCTGGCTGGCCTCCACACTCCCTGGTGCCTCAAGTCTCTCGAGGTTTAGAGATGTCTTCTCTCACTGAGTCCAGACCAGGCTGTTCTATGCTGTATATGTGTCCAGGGCCTTAGAACAGGCCATGTATGATGCCTGGTTGGTCGCTCAGTGTCTGAGAGATCTCAGGGGTCCAAGATGGTTGAGACTGCTCGTCTTCCTATGGGGTTGTCCTCCTCCTCAACTTCTTCTAGCCAATCCCTAATTTAATCACAGGGTCTCTGAGTTCAGTCCATTGGTTGGGTGTATCTGCTCCTGTCATTTTGCTGCTTTGGGGCCTTTTGAAGGACCATTCCATGCAACTTGGAGAGGAATATGAATGAATGTACAAGCTAGAATCCATAGGACAAAACTAGGGATGGAAGTCCAAATGCAGTGTAGGGTCAAGCCTTTAGGAAGTGTTGAAGAAGTAAGGAAAAAATAAGATGTATAGAAACACTAGTGATTTCCACTGACACCATGAAGTGGAAGAAGGAGACCTAAGGGTGAAAACCTCCCCAGGAACTTTCCCAACAGAGTAGTTGAGATAACCTACAGATGCAAACCATGCAAGGTACCTGGAAGCCCCTTATTAAGTTGTAGTTTTATTGTTCCTTTATTATTGTTTTGATTCCAGGATGCATGGATGCTAAAAGATGTGCCTTAGTTCCCAGTGGCCCAAAGGATTATCAGAAGCACTAATAATAGATTAGTAATAATAAATATAAAACAATACAGATTAAAGGGATTAAGTATGATTAAGTGATCTTCCTTCTGAGAACAAAGTATGTTTGTTCCTTTTTGGGTTGTAAAGGTTATCCACCCATGTAAGAGGATATATCTAGAAATAGCCAAGGGCATGGACATAAGACAAAGCCAAGGTGATGGCTGAGAATTCTGCTACCAGTCTTAGGTTAGAGCAATCAGCTAGAGCCAAGCCAACGGACTTCAACAGGGTTGAAAAATGACTGGATGCATCCTAAGAATGTCCAAGGCTGAGACAGTAAGATAATTAATATAAATAAACAGAATCTTTCCATGCCTTATTAAACTATGCTAATGTTTTCTAGTAGTTTTTACCTTAGTTGTGAACCCCTGGGATCACTTAATATTTTTCTCATAATCGATAACAATGCAAATTTTGGAGTGTTTTTACATGGTTATATCCACAACCCTGTTCTCAATTTGAAATAGGGCTTAATGACATTAAGCTGTGCGCCGTCTTTCTTAGGTAGAATATACGTTATTATAGACTGATAATACAATGCTGACCCTTAAGTGTTTTTTAAGATTTAAATATCTATTTGGGAGATATCAGCTATACCCAAAATAGTAAAGGCAAAAACATGCCTTATAAAGAGTAAACAAATGCATCTCGTAAGACTAAAACCAGACAATCTCAAATCCATAGGGTTATGGAAAATAATAGGGCTAGTACTTTTTAATCAGGAATTACCTACAGGCATCTAACACAGTAAAAGTCAATGTCACTGCTGCTGGTGGCATTTCAGAACTGTTTGATAAGACTGTGTTGCTGAAGAACCCAAATGTTTCAAGTGTAGGGCTTGGAGATAATATGCTGGGAATAACTAGGAGTATTTCTTCCCAATGGTCTTACTCTTGTCGTGCCAGGAGATGCTACTATGTTTCTGGAAAACATTATGGCTCCAAGTTCTGTAGATATATGGATTTTATGTTTCATGATGACAGTGACTATCATGATTTGTAACAGTAATAATAGTACAAAGAGCAGTGGATAGGACTGGTTTCTTTCTTGGGCTCACAGTCCAGTTCACAGGAGGGTATTTGCAGCTGGGATTTGGAATGTGCCCAGAACCTGTAGCTATAGAAGTGGCTGTAGTCATAAGCTCAAGCAGGAAAAGAACTGCTAGTGCTTTGGTAAATAAATACAATGTACTGACTAAAGTATTTCTCAACCTTAGTAAAGTCATTGTTTCTTTGAATCGTTTCCCGTTTCTCATTTTATGCATAGCAATTGCTTGTATTTTATAGCAATTAGTGCATAGATAGCTCAAATAGGTAGAGAAACACTGCCACTAGGACTCATCATCAGCGTGTTGTAGAAATGAATAAACAAGATTACATAAATCTGATATCCTACTAGATTTAAAGGACAATGGTTAGATGGCTATGTAACCTACTCCAAGGCTCAGGAACCACTGGGGAAGAGGGATAAAAGAAAATATAATATCAAGAGAAGAATGGACTAATGCGTGTTAGTTTTCTCTAGGATAAAATATTCCACAGTAGAAGGAATTCCAAAAATGGGGGTGAAACATTCTATTCTGAAGAATGCTCTATTAAAACCTAGGTGTCTAAATACTCCATCCTATAAGGAATCACATTAGGGAAGGAGGTAACTCAATGGATTTAGGAAATTTCTGGAACTGAGCAGAAATAGTCATTCCATTTCACCACAAAAACATAGAGCAGTGAAAGTTGTTGAGGCAGTCTTAGAAAACATCTGCTAATAACAGGCCCAAAAGGAATAGATTAAGTATAAGATTAAAGTAAAAATGACTCATCATATAATAAGTACTTCTGACTTATACATGCGTGAGTAAAATAAGGAAGAAGAAAGGGCTTAAAATATATACCCAAAGCAACACATTCATATGACTATACCATACTCATATTAGTTCTATAATTTCAAGTAAACAGTATAAATATAGATTATAAAAAATTATAAGGCTACAAGAAATTAAGAGATTTAAAATACTAAAAAGTCTTTTAATTATAAATATTATTTTAAAAATGAATAACCCACACATATGTCATAGTTCTGTGCTTAGTGTTTTTGTTGGGCTCCTAACAGTGGGAGCAGGAACTGTCTTTGACTATGTTGACTACATTTGGTATCCTTTCCTCATACTGGGTTGTCTGGTCTAGCCTTACCAGTACAGGAGGTGACTAGTCTTCCTGAAACTGGATATTCTGTGGTTAGTTGATATCCATTGGTGGCTTACCTTTTTCTGAAGAAGAAAGAGGTATAGTGGATAGGGCAATTGAGGGGTGAAGTGAGTGAGGGTCTTGAAGGAGAGGAAGAGACTGCTTCAGTTATAAAAGAAATTAATTAATTAAAAAATAAAAACAAAACCTACGTAAACAGTAACTCCTTTCCCAGGTCTGTTAAGAGAAATTCAACTTCCCCTGAAACTAAGAAGACAAGTGTTACATGTAGAAATCCTGAACTTCATTGTCATGTGCATTTTTGGTAAGGAGTCATCAGAATGTGTGGATAAATATAGAGATAAAAGTTGAGATACTAGAAATAGCTTCAGATTGAGTCATCCAGATTTAGGGAAGAAATCTTGTATTTCATTCATAACATTTTATGTTCTTTTTACTTTTATTAGCACCATGAGTCCTAGGACATTAGTATCCTTTATTGCTGCCCAAAGTTCAGTGGGACTAATAGTACACAATGATTTGGGGTTTTTTTCTGGTTAAAATTTGCTGCAGAGATTAAGAGAAAAATGGCAATGGAGGACTCCTGCACTGTCATTACTCATCACGACAAGCTCAGCAGTTATTTGTGACTTAGACTAGTTTCCCAAGGGATGGAAATGACAGATGAAAACTCAGTCTTTAGTTTTGATATACTACTTATACCAATTGGACAATAAGTGGGAATAAGTTAATATCATTCCCTTTGACCTTTCTTTCAAGTCTATGCAACACACTGAGGAGGAGAAAGAGGTTGCTTTCTTTAAGAATTGGAATGAAATTATGTCCAACTTTTAGAAGTCCATTGCCAGTCCTGGCATGTTGTAATGCAGAATTTGGAAGCAAAGAATGGTATTTCATAGGTACTCAGTAAGTGTTAGTAGGCAGGCAGTTGATTGTCAATATCTACAACTTCAAAAACACCAAGGCAAACTATTGAATGTCAGGACTTCAGTGACTAGAAAGAGGATATATTAATTTTATAACTACGATAGTCGGAAATCAGCTGAGCCTATTCAGGGAACAAGACCCACACAGGAGGCTGTCCTTCACAAAGGCTGAGGATCCTGTTTGGAAAAAGACTGGGTTTCATTGCCCATAGCCACAAGCCAGTTAGTATGTGATACTCCCACCGAAGTTTCCGTAGATTCATATATCTGTGAGACTCCAGTGATGCTGAAAGTCTCTTACTCATGTGGGCATAAATGGATTGTATTTGGCTGTTTCACATATTTTTGGAGAAGAGGTGAAGGAAGAAAATGAATAATGAGCTGTATTTGGAAGCTAATTGTAAGGTTAGTGAGCATAACATGATTGTCTCCTCTTCCCAGCACAGCACTCTCATCTAGAGTCTCTCATAATCCTTTGTGGCAGAATTCTATGTGAGCCAACACAACCAGCACCTTGTTGATAAATCTTAGACTATTATGTAAAGTCTGGAAAAGACAGCATGTCATCAAGTAGACTTTTGCCTCTGTCCTATGCAGCAGTTTTCTCTATTGCCTTTAGGCTTCACATCGTAGCTGTTTGTAATGGTGTACATCCTGTATCATTTCTTTCCAACCACAGGTGGCACAGTATGAAGGGCATGTATCTATACTGGGTGCGAGAAGCATCAAATGATTGCATAGGAGACTGCCACTCAGAAAGGAGGACTAGAGCTAAGGGAAACTGTGCAATACTTAAACACAGGTTGATAAACACATGCCTACCTTGACTTAGATTTACGGCAAGAGCAAACAACACCAAGTAGTCAGCTGATTCTTTCCAAACAATACACCAAGTGGAAATTGGAGGGAAACTTGAGTTTAGATCAACTCTATTATTCTGAAGCAGCAACACAACATGAATTCTTCACATTTACATTCCAGAATAAAGAGACTAGGAAGCATGAACTTGAAGGAAGTATCTATATGTTCAGAAAAGGTGCTAATAGGTTTCTTATAACTTCTGGAATGGCATTATAAATAATGCCAAACTAGGAAGGCTATAGCTAGTTCCTGATTTTGCAATGTGAAGGGTAAGCCTCATGACAAAAGGAATGACTACCTTATAAGTAGTGTTGATCCCACCTAACAAATAGAATTTGAAATGAGGCACTACGTTGTGACTGATATCGACCAACTTTCATGCAATTAAAAAAATATATGTCCAAAGGAAACTCAACATTCCACAAGAAGCATAAAAATATTTCAGTAATTGGGAAATATAAAGGAGATACTGAAATATTTTTAAAATATCAATCAGAAAATCCTCAGTTAGATTGGGTAAATTTAAGCATGAGGGAGTCCTCAGTAGCAAATCAGATCAAATATAAGGAAGGGGGACATTTGAAAATACACACTAGCAAATAGGAAATGAAGAAGACTGATGTAAACCTGTGAGAAGCTGAAGAAAAAATTAAATATTTTAGCTAAAAGTGTTCCATATGGACTTGTGAATGCCAAGAAGTAAGAGGGCCATTCAACAAGATAAAAAAAAATCTTCTGAAATATAGGGATCAAATTGTTAGTTTCAAAATAGGTCCTGGAATAGATTTAGCTCAAACAGTGTTAAGAATGGATACAGAAAATATGGTTCACTTGCACAATGAAATACTAGTAAGTTATTAAGAATAGGACATTCTGAGGTTTGCAGGCAAATGACTAGAACTAGAAAGTATCATCCTGAGTGAGGTAACTCAGACCCAAAGGACATGCATGGTATGTACTCACTAATAAGTGGATGTTAGCCAAAATAAAAAGTACAGAGTACACAAGATACTGTCCACAGAACTCAAAAAGGTCAGCAAGCTGAAGGGCCCAATTGAGGAGGACTCATTCCCACTCGGAAGGGAGAAAAAGCAATCACAAGTGGGAAGGAAGGAGGGACCTTGGAGGGAAAGTGGACATGGGGTTAGGGTGGAGGAAAGGGTACCTGATCTGGTATTGGGTGAAGGAAAATGTCTGAAGCCCTGAGGGCCAGCAGAAAGAATGGAAACAGGCAACCTCAGTTGGTAGGATGTTGGGGAGGCACTCCAGAATGCACCAGAGATCTGGGAGATGAGAGACTCTCGGGACTCAAAGGGAGGGACCTTGGATGAAATGTCTGGCAGTAGAGAAATACATAGAGCCAACCTCCAGCAGGAAGACAGGGCATCAAGTGAGGGAGGAGGTTACCATCGCACAGTCAAAACACTAACACATAATTGTTCCTGTCTGAAAGAGTTGCAGGAATGGAAATGGAGATGAGCCTGAGCAAAGGAAGGTCCAGCAACTAGCCCAAAGTGGGATCCAGTTCAAGGGGATGTCCCAAGGCCTGACACTATTACTGAGACTATGGAACGCTCACAAAAATGGACCTAGCATGACTACACTCTGGAAGACTCAACAAGTGTCTGAAAGAGTCAGATGCTGATATTTGCACCCAAATCAACAGACAGAAGCTGCTGACACCTGTGGCTGAATTAGGGAAAGTTTGGAAGAAGCTGAGGAGGAGTGTGACCCTATAGAAAGACCAGCAGTTTCAATTAACCTGGATCCCTGAGATCACTCAAATACTGGACCACCATCCAGGAAGCATACGCCTGCTTATATGAGGCCCCCAACACATATAGAGTGGAGAACTGCTAGGTCTGGGATCAGTCAGAGAAGATGCACCTAACCCTCAAGAGACAGGAAGCCCCAGGAAGTTGAGAGCTCAGTTGGAGTTGGGGGTAGGGACATCTATGTAGAGACAGGGGTTAGGGTGGGGAGGAGATATGGGATGTGCAAAAGTTGGAGGGTAGACCAGGTTGGGGAATAAAATCTGGAGTGTAAATATATAGATAAATATATAAAAGACCAAAATATTTTTACCTATTCTCATTAAGTTCTCAAATGTTACAGGTAAAGAAACAATCCTTAATGCAGGGAAAAGAAAAATAAATAATTAGATATAACAATGGTTCATGTTAAGTACAGAATTCATTGACAAGCATGGATAAGCCAAAGTCTCAGAAGTAGTCTCACCAAAAACTATTACTAATAAATACTTCAACTAGTAAAGTTTTATTCAACCAATAAACACTTTCCAAAGGTTATAAAATGTCATGTGCTAAGAGTAGTCATCCAAATTGAAATAAAGAGATGTTAAAAACTAAGAAACCAACATTGAAAGTATCAGTGCCTCAGGTCTGAGTAACTACTTATAATCAGAATGGTCTATTAATCACATGCCAACCATTAAATTCATGAAAAATCAAGAGTATTAGAGATAAAAAAATAATAAAAGAATCATTATGAACAGGCAGGAATTATGGAATGATATCCCAGAATGGGACTTCAGAAAATTTAAATGTTCCAAACATGGTAGCACATGTCAAGAATTTTAGTTTTCAGAAAACTAAAGTTGAGTGATTCTGGGTTCAATGCCAGACTTAGCTCTTTATCAGCACATTATTTCAAAACAAAACTACAACAACAACAACAACAACAACAACAGCAACAAACCAACTATCACTACCACCACAACAAAAAACTTTCTGAGTATAGATAGAAGTGTAGTGAAGTCCGAGCAACCTTATGCAGACACAGATTAATTCATTTGAACTGCTATCATTTTTTGTTTGTTTTTTGATACAGAGTTTCTCCATGTAGCCCTGGCTGTCCTGGAACTCACTCTGTAGACCAGACTGTTCTCGAACTCCCAGATTTCCCTGCCTCTGCTTCCCAAGTGCTAGGATTAAAGGCATGCACCACCACATCCTGAAGTGCTATCAATTGAATGCATGGCCTTATGCTTTATAGAAATGTATAATGTGCTGCATTGCAGGATCCAGTATTGTTCTATTTGTTCATTTTCATTCATTTACTTATAATGTTAATTTTCTATTCCTTTATAGTAACTCTTATTAATAAAATATTCTATTCTTTAAAAATATTAATTACAAAACAAATATGTATTATATATTAACCTAACTTAATAAGTCTCATTTTCTAATGGTTAACCTAACTTAATCATTAGAAAAACTAATTTTATCATTGATGAAGATTGCAAGAAAAAAAGAACCAGTAATAAAAATAGAAAAGAAGTTAAAAATGTTGTTTTTCTGTGTCTTAAAATCTCAATAGTAACTTTACCTGTAAATGGCTCAAAACCTCTGATATAATGATAACCAAGACTTTATTATACCAACAATGATAAAAAATATACTTAATTTTGTAATTTGGAACTTTATTCTAAAATATTCAATGACAGGAAATAAGGAGATGTTTTATTACAGTCTAATCTTCCAAAGAAATCAATATTATCCATACTCATGGGAAATAAAATACACTTTATTTTAAAGTTTGTAACAAGGAATGAGGACTGTCATTTAATTATGAAGGAAATAGTAATTCTAGACATATATTTTAGACTTCAGATAAATACATTAAACAAATATTACAAAGTAGAGACAGATTTAATTAAAATAATACTTGAGGGTATTAGAAACTAAATTTAACCGTGAATAGAATTTTGAGAAAGTGAAAAAATGTATCAAAAATTTAGACCGATTAGACATGAATATTTTCAGAACACTCAACTGAAGATTACAGATGATATTTCTTTCTCAAAAATATTTATGCTCATTATCTCAGGCATATCTTAAAATATACCACAGATATGTCTCAAGGGTATTCAAAAACTGAATGTTTTGAAACTGTAAACCAACAAGACATCTTTTGAAGGTTATAAAATTATGGAGTGTTGTCTAAGATTATAAATTAATTTCAATGAATTTACTTAGTATATGTAATACCCAGATTCATTCTCTAGTACTACCAAGTTAAAAATGGATGGATAGGTGACAGATAGACAGATAAAAAATAGATGTTAAATAGATAGATGATAGATTGATAGATACCTGTTGGAAGGTAGATAGTAAGAGATAGATAATAGATAGTAAGAGATAGATGATAGATAGGCAGATATATGATTGAGAATAGATATAACTGAAGTTTCTTGTTTTTGCAACAGCATTTATACATCAAGAATCCAAAGGGGAAATTGTGAAACTCCTTGAAACAAGAGAAACTGGGATAAGAAATATCTCATAAATAAATGTTGCATAATAATTTTAACATCATTTTAATGTTTTATTCAAATTATAGAAGGAATACACAACAATATGGTAAAATACATATTTGTAATCAGAGAAAATACTATTTTGAAAAAGCCAAAGGATTTCTTCCTAAATTCTGGAATGACACAAATGCCCATTTTCATCACATGTTAACAGCAAACTGAAGGCCCTAGAGAGAGGAATCAGTAAGAGATATAATAAAGTGCATACAAATGGAAAAGAGGGTACTCAAATAGTTACTGTTGTGGATGGCTTTGTTTTATATGGTGAAAACGTCCTATTATACAAAATAACACCAATAAATGAATTCAGTAAAATTCCAGGATATGAATTAAACATAAAAAGCAATAGAATCATATAAGCCAATAACTAGTTATCAGAAATATTATCAGAGCAATGTCACTTCCTGTGGCAATAAAAAATGAACCCAGGAATAAATTTAATCAAAAAATCAAAGTCCTATGCAATGCAATGATATCAACAAATCCTCAAAAAAAAAAACAATGCAAAGGTCTCCAGAGTATACAATTTAAATAATAATAGAATATATTATATTTCTATTAATACAATATATCATATAATTGATATAAATTATGTTATTATTAAATTAGAAGGATCCATACTAACAACAAACACACTGCCACCAGCCACTGCTTAATCCAATGCAATTCTAACAATTACTTTTCTTGTCTTCTCCAATCTTCTTTTTATTAGATATAGTCTTCTTTTACATTTCAAATGTTGACCCCTTTCCTGTTCCCCCCACTTAAGTCTCATAATCCACCCCCCAACCCATTCCCCAATCAACCCTCTCCTGCTTTCCTGTCCCAGCATTCTCCCACACTGCAACATCGAGCCTTTCCAGGACCAAGGGCTTCTCCTCCCTTTGATGTCCAATAAGTCCATCCTCTACTGCCTATGTGTTTGGAGCCATGGGTATCAGAAATATTATCAGAGCAATGTCACTTCCCGTGGCAATAAAAAATGAACCCAGGAGTAAATTTAATCAAAAAATCAAAGTCCTATGCAATGCAATGATATCAACAAATCCTCAAAACAAACAAACAAACAAACAAACAAAAAACAATGCAAAGGTCTCCAGAGTATACAATTTAATTAATTGTATATCTGGTTACCGGTTGTCTCTAGGAGCTCTGGGAGTACTGGGTGGCTCATATTGTTTCTCCTATGGTGCTGCAAACCCCTTCAGCTCCCTGGATCCTTTCTCTAGCACCTCCCCCCCATTGGGAACCCTGTGCTCAGTTCAATGGCTGGTTGAGAGTGTCCCCCTCTGTATTTGTCATGCTCTAGCAGAACCTCCCAAGAGACAGGTATATTTGGCTCTGGTCAGCAAGTCCTTGTGGGCATCAATAATAGTGTCTGGGTTTTGTAACTGTATATAGGATGGATCACTAGGTGGGGTAGTCTCTGGATAGTCCTTAACTCAGACTCTGCTCCACACAGTGTCTCTGTATCTCATTCTGTGGGAATTTTGTTCCCCTTCTAAGAAGGACCAAGCGTATTCATACATTGTTCTTCCTTCTCCTTGAGCATCATTTGATTTATGAATTGTGCCTTGGGTATTCCAAACTTCTGGGCTAATATCTGCTTATCACTGAATGCATACCATTTGCATTCTTTGGGTCTTGTCCAATCTTTTGTCATATATTTGCTTTATCTTAGCATATCTTACTTTGATACATTTATTATTATCTCTTAGAATCCTGTACTCTCCAATGAGAGACAGAAAGGGTGTAAACCCTGATAGGAGGGGAAAAACAGGAAATAGGAAGAGTAGAGGGAGGGGAAACTGTAATGGTGATATGTGATAAATAAGTAAGAATCTAAGTTACTTATGATACAAGTAAGTAGATATTATCAGCAAAGTAAAATAACCTTTTGCTCAAATTACTGTTTCATAGGCTTAGATTTACCTTAATATATTTGGCAATGATTAAATGATAAAATAATTTATTGCAAACCATGTAGTATATTAAGGACAGAATAATTTATCAGCATGAAGAAATCTAAAAATATAATTTAAAATGTAGTTATATCTTCTATCTCTTTTGTGGTAATTCAATTAGAAACATGATTCAGAAACAATTGTGTCTAAATTACTGAAAAGCATATATATATATATATATATATATATATATATATGTGTGTGTGTGTGTGTGTGTGTGTGTGTGTGTATGTGTGTGTGTGTTTGTGTGTTTGTTGTAGAATACTATTAAGATGAAATAAAATGATAAAACATGTATACTGAGTTATGTCTGTGACATTTTTCCTAAAGCTCTCATGCCACTGTATATTTATGTTATTTAAAATTATCAAATAAATTAAATTAAATGTCTGGTTTATAAGAGTATAGCATAAATTTTAACAAGGTATTTAAAAATAAACAACCAAAAAATATTGATTTCTTAATTTTGTAAAGGTTATCATTCTTCTTAGCTAATTTATTATTTTGTTGAAATTATCTTAAGTTTACATTTAATGAAATAAATATTGATGAATTTATTGCACATATTATTGTTGAAAGATAGGGATATAAATTATGTTCATTATCAAATAAATATTCATTAAATACCTCATTCTCTTATATTATGAATTAAAAAATGGTAATGTTAGAATTTCAGAACACATAATTTAGAAAGAAAACATTTTACACTATATGTATAATCATATTATTAGTTAAAATTAACCTATAGAATGTTGTTTATTATCTAGAATATACTAGTTAACATGAGAAATAATTAAATTCTAACAGACTTATTTTTGTAATAGAAACTTATTGGCTGTAATGTTGATTTCAAAACAATTCTGGCATTATAGGAACTTCTATTCTGTTATTAAATTTATTTCCCATTCTGAGTGATAATCAAGCATCCTACTTGAATCCTTCTTCTTTAGCTTCTTTAGGTCTGTGGAGTGTAGCGTGGGCATTCTGTATTATATGGCTAATATCCTCTTACAAGTGAGCACATACCAGGAATGTCGATTTGGGTCTAGGTTACCTCACTTAGAATGATACTTTCTATTTCCATCCATTTTCCCACAAATTGTAAGATGTTTTTGTTTTTAATAACTGACATTGTTATGTCATAATAATAAAAATTCATTGTGTAAATAAATGACATTTTCTTCATCCATTCGTCAATTGAGGAGTGTCTAGGTTGTTTCCAGTCTTTGGCTACTACAAATAAAGCTGCTGTGAACTTAGTAGACCATGTGTCCTTGTGATATGGTAGAGCATATTTTGGGTATATGACCAGGTTGGTATAGCTTGGTCTTGAGGAAAATTTCCCAGTTTTCTGAAAAATTGCCATATTCATTTCCCAAGTTGTGTAAGTTTGCACTCTCACCAGCATTGAAGGAGTTTTTCCCTTAATACAAAGCCTTGCCAGCATGTTTTATCACTTGAATTTTGATATTAGCCATCTGACGAAGCCCACTTAATCATGTTGGATGATGGTTTTGTTTTCTTTCCTATATTCTTTCTTACATTCCAAAGGCTTTCCCCTTTCCAGTTCCCCACCTCACCATATGTCCCATAAGTCCTCTTCCCACCCCCCTGCCCATTCCCCAATCATCTACCCCAACATTTCTCTGTTCTAGCACTCTCCTACAAAACTGGATTTAGACTTTTCCAGACCACGGTCCTCTCCATCCTTTTTCTTGGGAATCTTTTACTTAGCTAATTGTGTCTTGAGTATTCAGAGCTTCTGGGCTCATTAATATCCACTTATTGGTGATTACAATTCATGTGTATTCTTTTGTGATTGGATTAACTCACTTAGGATGATATTTTCCAGATCCAATCATGTGCCTACAAATTGCATGAATTCACTATTTTTAATTGCTGAGTAGTATTCCATTGTATAAATACACCACATTTTCTGTATCCATTCCTCCGTTGAGGAACATCTGGGTTCTTTCTAGCTTCTGGCTATTATAAATAAGGCTGCTATGAACATAGTGAAACATGTGTCTTTATTGCATGCAGGGGAATCCTCTGGGTATATGCCCAGAAGAGGTATGATAGGGTCCTCTGCAAGTGTCAGGCCCAATTTTCTGAGGAACCACCATACTGATTTCCAGAGTGGTTGTACCATCTTGCAATCCCACCAACAATGGGGGAGTGTTCCTCTTTCTCCACATCCTCGCCAGCACTTGTTGTCTCTTGAGTTTTTAATCTTAGCCATTCTGACTGGTGTGAGGTGGAATCTCAAGGTTGTTTTGATTTGCATTTCCCTGATGACTAATGATGTTGAACATCTCTTAAGGTGCATCTCTGCCATCTGAATTTCGTCTGGTGAAAATTTCCTTGTTTAGCTCTTTACCACATTTTTAATAGGGTTATTTGGTTCTTTGGGGTCTAACTTCTTGAGTTCTTAGTATATATTGGATATTAGGCCTCTGTTAGATGTGGGGTTGGTAAAAAAAAAAAAAAAAAAAAAAACACCACATGGTCATCTCATTAGATGCAGAAAAAGCATTTGACAAAATTCAGTATCCTTTCATGTTAAAGTCCTGGAAAGAACAGGAATTCAAGGCACATACATAAACATAGTAAAAGCAATATACGGCAAACCAGTAGCCAACATCAAAATAAATGGAGAGAAACTTGAAGCAATCCCACTAAAATCAGGGACTAGACAAGGCTGCCCTCTCTTTCCATATCTTTTCAATATAGTACTTGAAGTTCTAGCGAGAGCAATTAGATAACTTAAGGAAGTCCAAGGGATAAAAATTGGAAAGGAAGAAATCAAACTTTCATTATTTGCAGATGATATGATAGTATACGTAAGTGACCCAAAAAACTCCACCGGAGAATTCCTACAGCTGATAAACAACTTCAGCAAAGTGTCTGGTTATAAAATCAACTCAAGCGAATCCGTAGCCTTCCTGTACTCAAAGAACAAGCAGGCTGAGAAAGAAATTAGGGAAATAACATCCTTCACAATAGCCACAAACAATATAAAGTATCTTGGCATGACTCTAACCAAACAAGTGAAAGATCTGTATGACAGAAACTTCAAGTCCTTGAAGAAAAAAATCGGAGAAGACTTCAGGAAATTGAAAAATATTTCATGCTCTTGGATTGGCAGGATCAATATAGTAAAAATGGCCATCTTGCCAAAAGCAATCTATAGATTCAATGCAATCCCCATCAAAATCCCAAATCAAGTCTTCATAGATCTAGAACAAGCAATTCTCAAATTCATTTGGAGTAACATAAAACACAGGATAGCTAAAACTATTCTCAACAATAAAAGGACTTCTGGGGGAATCAATATCCCTGACCTCAAGCAGTACTACAGAGCAATTGTGTTAAAAACTGCATGGTATTGGCACAGCAACAGGCAAGTAGATCAATGGCATAGAATTGAAGATCCAGAAATGAACCCACAGAGTTATGGTCACTTGATCTTTGATAAAGGAGCTACACCCATCCAACGGAAAAAAGAGAGCCTTTCAACAAATGGTGCTGGTTCAAGTGGAGGTCAACATGCAGAAGAGTGAGAATTGAACCACTCTTATCTCCTTGTACTAAGATCAACTCCAAGTGGATCAAGGACCTGCACATAAAACCAGACACACTGAAACTAATAGAAAAGAAACTGGGGAAGACCCTGGAGGACATGGGCACAGGGGGAAAGTCCTGAACAGAACACTAATAGCTTATGCTCTAAGATCAAGAATTTACAAATGGGACCTCTTCAAATTACAAAGTTTCTGTAAGGCAAAAAAAACACTGTCAGAAGGACAAAACAGCGACCAACAAATTGGGATGATGTTTTTGATGTGTTCTTAGATTCTGTTTGTGAGTATATTATTGGGTATTTTTGCAACAATGTTCATGAGGGAGATTGCATTGAAATTTTCTTTCTTTGTTGAGTCTTTGTGTGGTTTAGTATCAGGGTGAATGAATCAGCCTGATAGAATGAGTTTGACAATGTTCCTTCAGTGTCTATTTTAGTTTAAGAGGTATTGATATTAGCTCCTTTTTGAAAGTCTGGTAGAATTTTGTGCTAAAAACTATCTAGTCCTGGGCTTTTTTTTGAGACTTTTAAGTACTGCTTCTATTTCCATAGAAATTATGGAATTATTTAAACAATTTACCTGAGATTGATTTAACTTTGTTAATTTGGATCTATTCAGAAACTCATTAATTTCCTTTAGATTTTCCAATTTTGTGGGATAGCCTTTGAAAGTAAGACCTAATGAATCCTTGGATTTCCTCAATATCAGATGTTGTTGTTTTTTCCTCCCTTTTCATTTGTGATTTGTTGATTTTGAAACTGTCTCTCTGCCTTTTAGTTATTTTGGTTATGGGTGTGTCTATTTTGTTGATTATCTTATAGAACCAGCTCTTGATTTTATTTATTCTTTGTATAATTCTCTTTCTTTCTAATTGATTGGTTTCAGCCTTGAGTTTAATTATTTCCTATTGTCTACTCCTCTTGGGTATATTCCTTTCATCTCTTTGTTTTAGAGTTTCCAGGTGTGCTGCTAAATTGCTAGTACAAGACCATACCAATTTCCTTCTGTAAGTATTTTTCGATATGAACTTCTTAGCACTGTTTACAATGTGTCCCCTAAGTTTGGGTGTCTTGTGCTTTCATTTTCATTGACTCTCGAAAGCCTTTAATTTCTTTCTTTATTTCTTCTTTTGTCCAGTGGTCACTGGGTAAAGGGTTGTTCAGTTTTATGAATTTATAATAGGCTTTCTGTTGTTTCTGTTGTTGTGGAAGCCCAGCTTTATTCCATGGTGATTTGATAAGACACAAGAGTTATTTCATTCTTCTAGTCTGTTGAGGCCAGCTGTGTGCTGATTATATAGTTAATTCTGAAGAAGTTGCTAAGAAGAAAGTATACACTTTTATGTTTAGTTGAAGTGGTCTGTAGACATCTGTTAAGTCCATTTGAGGTGATCTCTGTTAGTTTTATTATTTCTCTGTATAGTTTCTGTTTTAATGATCTGTCAATTCATGAAAGTGGGTTGTTGAGGTCTGCAACTATTATTGTGTGGTGTTCAATGCATGAGTTAATCTTTAGTAATTTTTCTTTAATGACTATGAGTGCCCTTGTATTTAAGGCATAGGTGTTCAGAATTAAGAAGTCATCTTAGTGGACTTATTCCCTTGAGGATTATAAAGTGTTCTTTCTCTCTTTTGATCACTTTGGATTAAGAATCTATTTTATTAGATATCTTGGTGGTTACTCCAACTTGTTCCTTGGGTCTTTTTGCTTAGACAGTCTTTATTCTAGCTATTTACTTGGAGGTATCAACTCTCTTTGCTGCTGAGTTATGTTTCTTTCCTGTAGCATAATGGTGGATCCTTTTTTCAAGTTAGCCTGGGTCTTTTTATTGGAGAGAATTAAGTCCATGGATATTCTGAAATATTAATGACAAATGATTGTTAAATCTTATTATTTTTGATTTGCATTTCCCTGATGACTAATGATGTTGAACATCTCTTAAGGTGTTTCTCGGCCATATGAATTTCTTCTGGTGAAAATTCTATGTTTAGCTCTGTACCCCTTTTTTTGATAGGGTTATTTGGTTCTTTTGGGGTCTAATTCTTCAGTTCTTTGTATATATTGTATATTAGCCCTCTGTCGGATGTGGGGTTGGTGAAGATCTTTTCCCACTTTGTTGGTTGCCGTTTTGTCCTTTTGACAGTGTCCTTTGCCTTACAGAAACTTTGTAATTTTATGAGGTCCCATTTGTATTGATCTTAGAGCATGAGCTATTGGTGTTCTGTTTAGGAACTTTCCCCCTGTGCCCATGTCTTCCAGGGTCTTCCCCAGTTTCTTTTCTAATAGTTTCAGTGTGTCAGGTTTTATGTGGAGGTCCTTGATCCACTTGGAGTTGATCTTAGTACAAGGAGATAAGAGTGGGTCAATTTGCATTCTTCTGCATGTTGACCTCCAGTTGAACCAGCACCATTTGTTGAAAATGCTGTCTTTTTTCCACTGGATGGTTGTGGCTCCTTTTTCAAAGATCAAGTGACCACCTCACACCAGTCAGAATGGCTAAGATTAAAAACTCAAGAGACAACAAGTGCTGGCGAAGATGTGGAGAAAGAGGAACACTCCTCCACTGTTGGTGGGATTGCAAAATGGTAAAACCACTCTGGAAATCAGTTTGGCGGTTCCTCAGAAAATTGGGCATGTCACTTCCAGAGGACCCTGGCATACCACTCCTGGGCATATACCCAGAGGATTCCCCTGCATACAATAAAGACACATGTTCCACTATGTTTATAGCAGCCTTGTTTATAATAGCCAGAAATTGGAAGGAGCCCAGATATCCCTCAAAGGAGGAATGGATACAGAAAATGTGGTATATTTATACAATGGAATACTACTCAGCAATTAAAAATAATGAATTCATGCAATTTGTAGGTAAATGGTTAGATCTGGAAAATATCATCCTAAGCGAGTTAACCCAATCACAAAAGCATACACATGAAATGCAATCACTGATAAGTGGATATTAATGAGCCCAGAAGCCCTAAATACTCAAGGCACAATTAGCAATTCAAATGATTCCCAAGAAGAAGAAAGGAGAGGACCCTGGACCTGAAAAGATTGGATCCAGTTTTGTAGATCCAGAACAGAGAAATGGTGTGTGCGTGGGGGGATGATTGAGGAATAGTTGGGGGGGAGAGGACTTATGGGACGTATGGTAGGGGGGAACTGGGAAAGGGGTAAGCCTCTGGAATGTAAACAAATAATATAGAAAATAAAAAAATCTTATTATTTTGATGTTGATGTTGGTAGTTTTGTGGTGTGTGTGTGTGTGTGTGTGTGTGTGTGTGTGTGTGTGTGTTTCTTTTCATTTGAATTTGATGGTGTCAATTTATTCATTTCTTGTGTTTTCTTGGCTTTAGTTACCTCCCTTGTGTTGGATTTTTTTCTATTATCCTCTATATGGATGGATTACTAGAATAATATTACTTAAATTTGGTTAATGGAATATCTTGTTTCTTCCCTTTGTGGTGGATGGATATTCTTATGCTGCTAGCCTTTAGCCATCTATTTTCCATGGTATTGGTAGGCCTGGTAGTCACTGATGGCAGCAGGCCTCTGAGAATCCACACCAAGCTGGTAGTCCCTTATGTCAACAGGCCTTTGGGATTGCTGATAGAACTGTTTTTTTTTTTTCAAGGTAGCAGCAGGCCTTCCTGGATGCAGGAAAAGCTGGTGTTCTCTGAGAGTTTCAGGTAGAGGTAAGGACCTGAACATGGAGTGCAGAGGAGATGGACAATTTTTGAAACTTTATAAATCATGTTTTTCTGTCATTAAAAAAAAGAATGCCTAGAAAAATTATTTTATACACATATTACTTCAATAATTACAATGGTTCCGTTTGATATCATCTAACACTATTTTCTTGCCCAGATATATTTCTATTCATATTAAAACAATAGCTATATATAATTTCTCCAATGTATTTCCCTAAAAATTAATTGATAAACATATGTTCTTTTCTGGCAAAATATCTTTATAAATTAATTTTTAGTAAAAGATATTATAGAAGTCATTTCTCTATGAGCATTTTATCTAACTTTCTTTTCCACTTTTAATTTATATTTATTGCTTTAATATTATTGCTTAATGATATCATCTTCCTCTTCCTTTTGCTTCATAATCTTGTGTTTGTTACTATAGTTTTACTTCTTACATAGAGGAAGGAATTTTGTGATTCTATGGCTAAAACATTTGAGGATTTGTGGAAAACTTAGGAAACACTAATGCTGGCTGATTGAATCTAATGTCTCAGGAAAAATAGAAAGGGAGCAGGAGGGACTTCCTGGTAAATTAACTTGCTCCTCATTACTAATAACAATTTAAGGATTTCTCAAGGTGCTGTTGAAGACAATCTTCTTCCTAGAAACTCAAGCTGCCCAAGATGAAGCCCAAGGCTTCATTCTAAGATTGGCTGACTTTACATTTCAAGTTCAAGTGCTAGCCTTGAGGCGTGGCAGCAGTGAAGGTCAGGGAATTGACTGGAAATAGAATTCTAAAACTTAAATGGACACTGAGGATTTTGACGAGTTTATTTTAACTGAGAAAACAATATCTCACCCTTAACAGAGGATACAACATTGTCTCCAAAGCCTGCAGTCTAGTCCTCTCCACCCTTGTCTGAAAAAAAAAAAATCATTCCTGGATTGCTTTTAAAACCTTTATCACCAATAAAGATGGACAGCTTAAACCTGGTGACTCTCATCATACTTTGTTTCTAACTCTGTAACACAACTCAAAGCTAAGTAGTCCATAGCAGTGAGATAGAACGTGTGATTCCAGTGAGGTACGCTATGCCACTGAAGAGTCCATTGACCTTAAGAACTCATTCAGTCAGAAGATTGGTAAATATTTGTGGAAAAAAGAAATAAAAGTATGGAACAATGGTGGAAAGTATATAATAATAGATAAAGCTGAATAGAAATATTAGATTTAATATGGAAGCTTAAACAGTATTTAAAGGGGCTTAGAGTTTAATTGTTGGTATGTACAATTTGACTAAAGACAGTTATCAAGAAAGAGTTGGAGATTCCTGATAGTACTTGGCTTTGTAATGATGAAAGAGAATTGTAAGGTTTAGAGAAGCTGCAATGTTTGAGCAGTTTCACTACTTTAAAATTGATCCTAGTAAATGGAATAATGCTATAAGATGAAGATGATTACATACCTGTGTGTATATTATTAACATTTTTTAAAAATGGGGTCCTTGAAATAATATGTGTAAATATTAGTTGGAAGAACAATGTAGTTTGTAATCAAACTTGAAGTACAGTATAATATAAAGTTTATCCTGGCTCCAGTATAAACTATAATTATAATTTTGTCACAATAAATGATAAAGTCCAACCAATTCATGGTCAACGGCAAGATGAAGCACAAATTTTTAAGAGAAATATTGAATGTGAGCATCTTATGCATATCAGGCTGATGAATAGACCATAGTGCATTTAATATTTCAGGTGATATTAGTAGAGGAAACATTGGTATGGTATGTTATTGGTATGGAAATTAGTACAAAGTGTTACCTATGAGCAACTGTGTGATATTTATGGATATTAAATATAACAAGAACATATTGGATAGCAAGAGTTGGAAAAATATTTAGACACATCAATTGAGTAGCCAATAGGACACACAGGGTAAAAAAAATCACAGAGGTAAATCACTAAATTAGTGTATAAAGATGAAAGATGTAAGCTATCAAAGAATCAAGAGAATAGTGTCAGAGAGTCTTGATGTGATCACTTACTTGCCCTTCAAACTAAACTTAGGATTGTAAAAGAATCAAAACAGACATCAGTAAAGTCAGAAAGAAAAATGTAACCTGAAAAATACATGTAGAATATTTCTCTTTTATTTATTTCTCATTTATAACATTTTAATATACATCTATTATCAGTGTGTTATAAGTTTTTAAAGGACATAACTATGGCGGAAAAGTGAGCCTTTCACAGAAATGAAACTGTTGGCATCCATGATAGGTATTATCTTGCTATTTTTCCCAAATCTACAAAACAATTACTATTAGCTTTTCAGTGCTGACAGAATATAACCCTTTGTTCAAACACGTAGAATCATGCATAATACTATTTCACCATTAAATATGACAACTTGAGTCACATGTCTGTATCTCTGGAACTTTCTACTCTTTCCCAATAGATTAGTGACTAAGAACACGAGGAACTTAGAGCAGAGGCAAAAAAATAATAATAATGCTAAAATACTTTCTTACTTTAATGAAAACACATGGATCCAATTACATTATAAAAAGCACAAGACACCTTTTGTCCATAGCTCCTTGAAGTTTCCAAAAACCTCTAGAGTCATCAGTAAAAGCGTGTTACACGATCACCTGGAAAATGGATTATAAAGCATAATTTTTACATCCTCTTAAGAAAATGAAATGGTATGAATTAAGAATGTGAAGATTTGTCTTCACACAGCTGTGTCTTGAATATTACTTTTATGGAAATGTAAAAATGTCCTCAAAGATTGGCTCATCTTTACTTTATGATATATACTTTGTAATTTCCTCAGAACTTAAAGTCAGTGTTAGTATAATACTTCTAATATGATAAACTAGATGGACACAGAAGTCTTGACTATAAGATGTGAGCAGCATGGTCCAGGCTGTGTGTACAAACACCAGGACCACACACATAAAATAAATAAACTGTGAAAGGAAACATGTTAAACAGTGTAGCTAATAAATGAAAGGTCTTATTTGTCTTAGTTTCCTTAATGAACTTACATCAAGAACTTAATAATAGCAATCTCAGTAGAAAAGGATCATTTCATCTTACAGGTATAGGTAATAGTTCATCCACAAAGGTAGGAGCTAAAGAAAATAGCCTGGACACAGAAACAAAACCAGAGATGAGGGAGGAATTCTCACAGACTTGCTCTCCAGGTTAGCTTTTGAGAATTCCTAGCTTGGGTTTCATTGATAATGCCTGTTGTCTGAAAGTTTAAGATGTGGTCTTCCTCTGTGATGTGACTGACTTATGAGAGGCTATATTTTGAAGGCAAATTGACACTTCTCTCAGAAGCTCTGAACTGCTAATAGATTCCTGAATAGCCATGCAAGGTTCGTTAGAAAAGGAGGATAATGACCTGAATATGGTGACAGTTTCTGAAATATTCGAAGCTGCACTGAAACCACATATGTCTGAGTTTCATGGAGCAGAGACAGAGACACACATAAGCTCCTATATCTGGGTAACATTGGATGAACTCGGAAAGACAGACTATGTGGGTTGTGTAATGTGCCCTACCATTGATCATGCCCAACTTTACTTTTAGTGCTGGGATTTAGGGTGACATTGGCTTGGACAGGCATGCAAATGATGGTCATCTATGAGTTCCTATGTAACACTTTTCTGAGATAGCCAAGAGGTGTTGTCTCCTTTTAATCATCTACTTATCATTACTTATTATGTAGCTTCTATATTGTTATAACTTTGGCTCAATTGTGAGGCATCCTCAGCAGTAGCATCTTATTGTTCACTACTGTCTGGAAAAACTGTGCAATTATACAATAAACTCAGCCTTTATCCTTTTTGTGTGTGTGGCTAAAGGCTTTATTTAGGATGTGTCTAGGGAAGTATGTTTCTATATGATTTTCAGATAATTTTCATTCTCTCAATTTTCCACCATTTTACCAGAAAGTATTGTCCAGAGTGAAGGTAGATCTTTCTGCGTCAATTAAGGCAATCACAGTTCTTCAGCTGAGGTTGCCTACTCAGAATATCCTATTTTGTGGAACATTGACTTCAAAAGCAACTCTAACTACATTCAACCACAATATTTGGATACAGAGTATATATATAAAACCACTCTTAAATTACAAGTGGGTAAATTATACCTGATAGCTAAGAGGTGTTTTATATGTAAGAGGTCTATATATGATGAAAGAGATTTGAATCAATTTTGCAGTAAACACCACTAATCAAGAAAAGTAAGGTTGTCTCCAATGTAGTTTTAAAAAAATAGAAGCTAATGTGATATAGTTAGTTTATGGATTGTGAATTTAAAAGGCTCTCCTCATAAGGTAAACACATGAGGATACTTGATATGTTGTTGAGTTTATCAGGTCAAATACTGTCTTCCCTTTGTTTCTTGAAGCATTATTCATCATTTACATGTGGAAATACAGCATTATGAATTATTATGCCTATTATACTCTCTGTTTGAGATGACAATACAATTAAAGTAAACATCATCTTAGACTCATTGCTTTCACATTCCACCCAAGGTATGAGCTAAAATCTCATACAAAAATGTTTTCTTTTTCAGTTTTACAATTTATTATATTCTTTTTATTTCTATCACAATTAACCAAAATCATGGTACTGAATAATAATACAAACAAAAGATGCTCTACAAAACATGCTATGCAGTATTATATAAACATTTGTAAATTAATATCACATAATAGGAAATTATACAGTTCTTTACATTATGCCTGCCTCCCTCCTCAATACCAAGTTGTCTCTTCTATTTACAGTTGCTATTTTCCAATAGTCTTATCTAGATTCAACTGATAAAAATATCAATCAATATTTTACCAAACTGAGAACTGAATCTATGAAGAAATTATTTTTTTCATAAAAATGTTTGAATCTTAAGATCCTCAAGATTGTTGTTTTTGATAAATATCTTATTAGAGTCACTTAAATATCTTTATTAAAGTATGATATACAAATATCTCAACTTATTCAATATTTCCTTTATTATAAGGTTTTGGGTCCAGCACATGCTGCTACATATTGCATGATTAAAAGTATTTATGTACACTGTTGGACAACAGCAAAGGAAACAATAAACATATTTTTCAAGCGGTTGTGAGATGCAATGATGAGTATATATTATTAAATAACAGAATACAATTTTAACCCATATATATGAATATACAATATATATATATACTTGTGACCTGATTCAGGTTCTCACATTCAATAACAGTTTAGAGAATTGCCATTCACTTTTCATGCTGTGCATTTATTTTATTGGTAAACTTTATCATATATATTAAACACACACATCCAGGGCCTAATATTCCAACAAATTTTAGTAAGAAAATATAAACACTTGATGCTAATTAATAGAAAAAGAGGATTAATCAGTACTAAGAAATAACCTTTCTCTCAATCAGCAATCTAATTTTAATGTTAAGGTAATTGACAAAAAAGATAAACATCATTTTTTGCAAAAAGGGGTATTAAGAAAAAATACTCAAGACACAAATAGCAAGTCAAATGATTCCCAAGAAGAAGAAAGGAGAGGACCCTGGGCCTGTAAAGATTGCATCCAGTTTAGTAAAGAAACCGAGGGGGGAGGGGGAATGATTGGGGAACAGTTGGGGGGGAGAGGAACTATGGGAACTATGGTGGGTGGGAACTGGGAAAGGGGAAAGCCTTTTGAATGTAAACATAGAACATAGAAAATAAAAATTAAAAAAAAAAAAGAAAAAATATGTTTGATTTTTTTAAATCCAATGTAAAACAAATTTGCTGGTGGCCATTTAATTATTAAATAGAATGCTGGGTAAATGGCCCCCAGCAGAATTGAGGATTTATCATTATGCCTATAAAGTAGACAATTTAGTTTAGGATTGAAGGTTTAGTCATATATGATAACAAAGAACATGGAACTCTGCTAGAGAGGTCCAAGATAGCTCAGCTGTTTGGGTAAGAGACAAGAAAATATAACTTGTATTTTTCATAAGGAAACCACTGTTAATAGAGGAAGGTAACAGCATGCATAAATAGCATCTCAAAGATATGTGTACATGTTATGAGTAAAGTAGTCACTTTGGATGATTATACATATTTATGTTTATGAAGGCCAAAAAGTCCATATATAAATACTTTTGGTACTGAGAAAAACCTGGCACATGCTTGGGTATGATCAAAGTACTCATTCTTTGGAAGCCTGTGTCATGGGCTGGATTGGGTTAGGTTTTGTAATATCCTGACATGACCTTAGTCATTCTATGTTTTGTCAAAAGTTTTCATTAGAGTTCAGACTGACATCCCACACAATTTTTAAGAAGTTGTAGTCAAGGTCTTAATAAATTTAGTCTGAGGAAAAGTAAGGATAGTAGTCAAAATGATGAGACAGTTACTTGGTAGAAGTTTATGGATACTAAAAGTAACAAATTTTGTTATATTCTCTCATTAATATGCAAATAGATATTACTGACTTCTGGTAAATTCATTATATTATGTTTCTAAATAATTATATAATTTTCAATTATAACCTTATTCTTAGGTAGTCCTATTCTAATATAAATCAAAAAAACAAATTTTATTATTTATTGTCCTATATTCAACTCTCAACACTAATAATTCAGTATTAATTTAATATATAATTTGATACATAAATTATTGGACTGAAAGTATAATCTGTGAATCACAGAAATGGTCTTCTACATTATACAGTTATGCTTTATTCTTGCATGTAAACAATAATTTTATAGCATAATCTTTCATATAGGTATAAAAACTAAATTTTGATTATTAAAAACAATTTGTTCTCTGCAAATTGATCTGCTTATACAAAATCAGGAGAAGCAGTGTTCTTTTAGTTAAGTGACCAATATTTTTAATGTCTTTTAATGCTAGACACTGCTATAGACCTCAATTACAGCTAGTAGGTTGGGGCCCAATGTGTATGGATATTGTGAATTTTCTTGCTTGGAAGCCTGCATGGTTTAGTTTTAATCTTTTCCATTTCCATTGAAAGTACTGATCAAGAGAAGTATCCAAATCAATTTGAAATTTCCCATGTCATTTTCAATGTATATCCTGAAGGTTGTATAACATTGTAAAAGACAAAACAATTATTAATGAAATTCAGGGAAGCTGAAAAATCAGAAATCTTAATACTTATCTCATGATGCCACCCTTGGTGAACATATAGCCTTTCATATATACACAATTAAAAATGTTTTCTTTATTTACCATTTAGGTGATCGTGCAACAGCTAAGGAGACTGTTGTGGTCAGTAATACTGTAACTAATTTGGAGATAAAACATTTTTGTCATTAATACAAAATTAAAAAGAAATAGTTTGACTAATTCTTTGTTAACTACATGCAGCATATTTTGGACATGCTTGTCCTTCTAAACCCCTCCATTTTCCACTTCTAAATCTCCCCATTTCCCAGTACAACTTTGAGATTACATTGTATTTCTCCTTTTCTCTCCAAATCCCGTTTGAGTTGCCCAGCCAGTAGTAGTGTTGGTACCTGGTCTTGTGAGACTCATGATAAATAAATAGGCAACATGCAAATGACTCTATCTCTCCCCACAGCTATCAAATCTCAACTTCTCAGCTAGGGATGGTGTTACTTATCTATATTCCTGTGTCCACTGTGAGGTCATGTCAGATGGAAGTGTACCCAAAACCTGTGCATGCTGCCACAATCAGTGTGAATTCATTTCTGCATTTACCTTGTATCAAAACAAACAAACAAACAAACAAATCAACAATACCTTTCCTTGAAGTGCTGTACCTTCTTTGGTTCTTAAAATTTTTGCAGCCCTTCATTTACAACAATTCTTAAGCCTTGGAGTGAGATATAAATTACTTTTGATTTAAGGCTGAGCACAACATTATTTAAATGGGGCTGGGCATCAAAAATAGCACCTCATGCATATAAGTGAGCCCAAGGTTGTACTACCTGTATACATCACTGCATTAGGTTTCAATTTATGTTAATTTTATTCATCAAAATATTTTACAAATGAAAATTCTTACCCTGAGCCTTGACATATCTTGAAAGAATTTAATAAAATTTTCTGTGGTTTAACATTTCGAGCTTAGATTAGCAATATGTTATTAGTGTGAAATTCTTAAAGGGGTTAGCATCTAAATGAGTTATCAAGCCATTTCTACAATTAAAAAATACAGTTTAGTATGATGAGTTGAATTCTGTGATTTAAGGCAAAAGTTGGATTAAATTTTGTAAGAACTATAATTGTATTAGAAGCATTTACCGGCAAAACTGTAAAACAGGAGCAATATGTTCAATGTTACAACCTTCTACTAGCAATATATAAAATTCTGGAATTCATTTGTGACATTTAGTAGACATTCTAATATTCTGTTATTGAATTGTGTTAATAGCATCACAGCCTGTGTCCTATTACTGACGTTCTTGAACAGCATGAGACAATTGGGTTTGGGTAATGCAGTCGTATATCAAAAGGGTTTATACAAATGACTATCCATAGGAGTAGATAAGTCTGATCTGGTTTGCTTCATTTGTTTTTAGGAAATAAAAAGGTATCGCTGGTTTCAGGAAGCATAATTAAAATACCAATTGAAAACACAGTGCTGTCTTTGCTCTGACTTTCTCAGAGTTCAGAGACTTTTCAATATATATATAGTATGATATATAAATGTAAGAAAATAAATTTGTGATCTTCACATCCAGAGTGGTAATTGAGTATATGGCAATTCCTCCCCTTGTGTTATAAAAATAATTGATGATAAATTGAAGTACAATTAGTCTATCATAAAATTGATAAAGGCATTAGCAAATAATTGAGAAAGACATTAGAGTACATAATTAAATGTCTGCATGTGAGTTTATAAGCAGAGTGAACTATACCTGATAATGAAGTTTCCTTTTGTATTCAGAAAATGACATTCTTTTTTTTTTTTTTTTGATTTGTTTTTTTCGAGACAGGGCTTCTCTGTATAGCCCTGGCTGACCTGGAACTCACTCTGTAGACCAGGCTGGCGTCAAACTCAGAAATCTGCCTACCTCTCCCTCCCAAGTGCTGGGATTACAGGCTTGCGCCACTACCGCCCGGCAGAAAATCACATTCTTATAGGAGAGATATTAGTTCATGAGTATCTTGACAAATATGCCTTCACATAAACTGAAGATTCACATAATGAAATAATCACATTCCTAATATTCATTAAAATTCAAATTTCTTTCAGAAATACAACAAACAATAAACATAAGTCTTGTATATATTTATGGAAATTAAGACTAGTCATAAATTTTAAAAATATGCCAATGATTTTTCAGTTAGCATGCTCCTGAAGTCCGGTTCTATAGCTCCATTCAATAACGCCACTTTGTATTTCTACCTATTATAATAAAGCAGTATCACAATTTTACATTAGTGTCATAAATCAAAGTGAAATGTTCCCTATACAGCTCCACAAGAAGAACAGATTTGTTGTGACAAGCTAAATCATCTCTTGAATTTGCTATCAACTAAATATGTGCTATTTTATTATAAATGTCATCAAATTAATGGGAACAGAAAGTAACTAATCCAATAAAAAAGAAAGTGCTTTATCTTTATTTAAAATTACTGTGTTCTTCAGATGTTATACAAGGCAAAATGCACATTCAATTTTCAAGTATAAGATGTAAAGGAGGCAATGCCTGCATGATACATGGGCTATCAAAGCATATGATGTGCAAAATGGGTCCTTATTGTCATTTTCTGGACCAAGTTCTTAGTTACTTATTTTACTATGTTTTATCTAAATGTGCAATGTTGTAATGATTGTATTTGCTAAGATATATCTTTTAATTAATCCATCTTAAAATGTTTAATACTTTTTAATTTTCTCATCCCATAGTGGAATTACACTTTTCAGTATAATTCCATGATTATTTATGAGTTTTTCTTGTTTTTTTAATTAAAAATATAAACATGTTATACAAATGGAGAAATATTCATATAACATTTAATATATTATCTCTGATCCCTATTTTACTAGTATGATATTCTGTTGCAATAGATAATATAGCCACTGAATTATCTCTTATTCTTAAATTAATGTACTGATGGCTTTCCTAAGAGCAAATGTTAAATTTCACCACAAGGAACTAAGCAATTGCTGTGATTGTCGTAGTAGAACTGCATAAGACTGGCTCTGTCAAAGGTCAGAGCCAGATAGAGAATGCTCCCAGGGCCCAGTCTTTTCCTGCTGAAATATAAGTCACTGATGGGTTCACGGGGAAAGGATGACCTTGTCTTCAGTTGGATGTCTACTGGTGAGATTTCAGGGTATGCCCAAAGCTCTAGAAATACAGACAGCCCTGGGTAAACTCAACAGGCCATCACACAAATGAAAGAGGCATAAAGGCAGGCAATAAACTTAAAGGGAACTGAGGAGAAGACAGACAGGAATGGAGAGAAGATGAGGGTGAGTTGATAAGAGTATATTATATAAATGTCTGTAATTCTCAGGAAAAATAAATAAACAAACATGTTTGAAAAACTGTAAAGTATAACCCCCTCCTTTATTGCATTACAAGACACAATGACAACAGCAACATTTGAAGTCTTTTTTAAAATCTGATTATAAACCTCCCATAGTATGGTACAAACATATTGGAGAGGAATAATTGTAGGGGGTAGAATAAGTTCTGCTGACCATAATTTTCCCCACACAACTATAAAAATAATGTAACAACAATGCATAACAATACAGAGTTAGGAAGGTCTACAGACTTAAAGAGACTATGGAGTGGGTTTTAAAGTGGTCAGGTTACTTGGGATGTGCTCAGTAGTAAGAAATAAAAGAAGACATTATGTCAGAAAAGGAAGCACAAAGAAAAATTTTGTGGTTGCAGATATTAAGACAGTTTTTTATTGAAATAATTTGAAATATGCTAAGGAAATACTATGTACCCTATTGACAATCATTTAGAAATGTCTGGCAATAGATAAACATCAGTGAATGAGAGAATGATGAGGATTAGGGTTGGTTAATAAAAACATATCTTCCCAGTCAAAGGAACTTTAGAACTCATTAAACATTTTCTATGCAACTACGAACAATTAGAATTAGTATCACTTTGCTAAAAATGAAGAATCAAGACAACAACAACAACAACAACAACAACAACAAAAACAAACCCGTGTTTATTTTATTTATTGTGTATGAACTAAAAATATCTGAATTTGATAATTTTCCTCTGAAATCTAAGGGACAGTTTTTTTTTAAATTGGATATATTCTTTATTTACATTGCATTTCTCTTTTTTCTGGTTCTCCACCCCCCAAAGTTCCTATATACACTTTGCCCACCCCCTAATCCCCTATCCACCCCTTCCCACTTCCCTGTTCTGGTATTCCCCTACACTGATGCATTGAGCCTTTCCAGAACCAGGATCCACTCTAAGGGACAGTTTTAACAATATTTTTCACATGAATAGAATTTTCCACTTACTCTGTCAATATACGTGTTTCAACAGCCAGAGAGAGCAATTATATTTGCATCAGAAAGTAGACAATGAACTTGAGATCAATGTATTTTAAGTTTGGTTTCATTGTAGAAGGATATACTCTTGTTTAAAAGAAAAAGGAATAGAGAATAATATAGAAATAGAAATAACTTCTGATTAGCATTGTTCTAATTAGGAAAACTTTACTTCCAGCAATATATTTAAGTATCTGTGAATTATCTCATAGTTTATACAATTTAAGAACTGGAAAGATGTGAAAATCCATGTTTGCATAAGTATATTTTGGCTCTGATCTTTGTTCCACTTATGTTCAAGCAAGGAGTTAAGATAGTAGAGAAAAAATGGAAAGAAAACAAAGAGTAAAGGTGTGAGAAATGTTTAGTGAGCAGATAGAGATTCATGGGTGGTCATACATGAAGGAGTAGATAGGCAAACAGATGAAATCTATGTCAAGTTAGACAATGTGGGAGCTTCCCAAAACATGACCTATACAGTTAATACAAACTAATAAAGTTTCCATCATTCTAGTACTCTTTGATCTTTGTCTAAATATCTATTTCTTGTTGAAAATCATTTAACATATTTAAAGATCAAATCAATAAGCCACTATCACATAGACTATATTATGAATTGTGTAGTCTTTGACCTGGTGTAATGTTAACAATTAGAATGTCATATGGAGTTGTTTCATCAGATCACATCTTGCTTGCAAGAGGATGTGTATGTAATAAAGAAAAAGACATTAATCTCTTTTGAACAATTTTGCTCTGCTTTGATTTGATATAAGGATACATACTGAAGCTAGCAGAGCATTTTGTTATCAATATTACTAAGTATACTCCGAATGTGTGTACATGTGATTCTGAAGATGATCATCAAAATATTTTCAATGCTAGGTATATATGTGTGTGTGTGTGTGTGTGTGTGTTCATTCTTATGATGATAATTTTTACATTCATCTTGGAAGCTCAAAGAGCCATAGTCTTGTTTGACAGATACATGGGTTTTTCAATGAAAAACAATACAAAAAATAAAGGCCATGCTAATAAAATAAATCGACCAAAGATATTTGGCACAGTATAGTGTATGAAACTTAATGAGAGTAAGGGAGAAAAATTTCAGCTTGATGGAAGAATTATCCACATGCTCCACATCATTATATCCTCTGAAAGGTCAGGTAACATTTTCCATGATAGACATGATACGTAGTCAGACATGTTTTAATGGAAATGAAGCTGTATATTTAAGTATATAATTTACAAGTTATTGTTCAAATTTCTGACAATATCTAAAAAGTGAAAGGCATTCTTACAAGCTTCACCATGTCAGCCTCTGTAGTCTCTATGTGATATAATCAGATGTAGTGTTTGTATTAAAGACTCATTTTGTCTATGACACAGTCTATACTTCAATAATGATTGTCAAATCTATAGATCTGGCTTTCATCCTGCTTTTGCATAGACAATGACCCAATAACATGTATATATTTTAAATGGTGGTGGAGGTTAAATGTCATGACATGACAAATCTAAACTGTTTATCTTGTGCAGATCTTATAGAAAAGTTTTCTTGTGAGTCCTGATTATGGGATGTCTATGTATTTATTACATCCATCATATATGTGATTCAGAACAGATTCTACTTAGAACTCATTAAGTCACATATGTTTTACAATTTTAATATAAAATTGCTATTGTTTTTCTAAATATGTTTTTCCAAGTGTGTTCTTATGCATGACTTCTTCCTTCATCCTTTGCATGTGCATTGAGCTATAATACAAACTATATGTTGTATTCTTCTTCAAGATTTAGTTGTTTTTCTTCTCAGATGATTATTATACTAGAGCCCTGTTTATTTAAATTGCAATGGTTGTACATAATTTCTTTGGGATTACTGTTCTGACCATAAGAAAGATTACTCATCTTTTTGCTTATGGTCTCATCTGCTGGTGTATCCTATAATTTGAAAATTATGTTGCAACAAACTTTGTCATTTTCATTTTTATTTCCAGGAGATCTGTTTAGGTTTTTGGTCATTGTCACAATTCTCAACACTTTAGATTTTCTCAGCAAGGCACTCTGCTCAGAGTGCTTTTTCCCTGTTTTCCTCAGCATTCTTACAAATTGTTCAGTCTGTTCACTGATTTTACCAGCCCTTTGCCACCTCATTCTTCAAGCCTGCAGGATTAATCATTAGATCTTGAACATGTAATCTGTCAGAGACCTAGACTATTAGCAAGGTTTTATCCTTAAAAGATATTTTTAAATATGAGTGTGTGTGTGTGTGTGTGTGTGTGCACATGACGTTCAAGAATATAGTTTCCTTTAACTTTAGCACAAATTGAGCAATATTACTGAGCTATATACTGTCTTCTTTTAGTTATGTCCCCATTATTTGTGAAAATCTCTCTTCTCAAGCTAGTGAGAGATGATTTGCAGCTCTATGTGAGGTCTGGGAATTATCTTTACAGTCTTTTGGTAATTGTTTCCTATTCTGAGCTTTCTACATTCAACTGTTGGCTCACTTTTCTCTGTGCTTGCTAAGGGTCTTCTTTTCAGACAAAGAAATAATAGGATTCATAGATAGATTTCTAGAATGCTTGCTTTATATTGCTTTCACAACCTGGCTGTTCTGTTACATCAATTCTGCAAATTCTTTAATCCTTGAGTTTTGTTTTCTTTATTGTTTATAAAGTAATATAAAAATATGACATATATATTATATTTTATCACTGTTTTCATTAACTTCTCAAGATGATGGGAAAAATCAACAATAAATTAAGACTATCAAAAGCATAGATGTTGATTATCACAATTAGTGGATCTGATCTAATACATGATGATTTTAATTTTTTATATTTATTGAAAAGGGAAGTAAAGGGAAGTAAAATCACTTTATGATAAAATTAAAGATTTACATAGAAAATATCTCAGATAAACATGTTAAAATTGACAATTTCCATGAAAAATTAAGGTATAAAGTGGTAGACATGTAAGACATTGCCAATTTAATTGAAATATGGGATAGAAACATTTTATGATAGAACTGAAGATTTATGTAGAAAATATTTCTGATAAAATTGTAGAAAACATGTTAGAATTGAAGATTATCATGGAAAATTTTATATAGGTATAATAATGGTAGGTATAAAAGTATTCCTAAGTTGAATAAAAATGGAATTATAAACATTTTCTGATAAACTTGAAGAACTCATGGAAAATTTATCTGATAAAATTGTAGAAATATATAGAAAAACATGTTAAAATTAAAGATTATCATGGAAATTGTATAGATAAAATGATAGACATAAATATATTTCTAAGTTGATTGAAGGTAGAATTATAAACATTTTCAGATAACATGGAAAATATTTCTGGTAAAATTCAAGAAATAAAAAGACAAATATGTTAAAATTGACTATTTCATGGAAAAATTTACATAAAGAATAGTTGATGTCCCTCAGCCCATTCCCCAATCACTCCCCCCCCCCAAACAATTCTCTGTTCTGATACTCCCCTACAAAACTGGATTCAGTCTTTTCAGGACCAGGGTCCTCTCCTTCCTTCTTCTTGGGAATCTTTTGATTTGCTAATTGTGCCTTGAGTATTCAGACTTCTGGGCTCATTGATATCCACTTATCAGTGATTGCACAGCATGTGAATTCTTTTGTGATTGGGTTAGCTCTTAGGACGATATTTTCCAGATCCAACCATTTACCTACAAATTGCATGAATTCATTATTTTTCATTGCTGAGTAGTATTCCATTGTATAAATATACCACATTTTCTGTATCCATTCCTCCTTTGATGGACATTTAGGCTCTTTCCAACTTCTGGCTATTATAAATAAGGCTGCTATGAACATAGTGGAGCATGTGTCTTTATTGCATGTAAGGGAATCCTGTGGGTATATGCCAGGAGTGGTATGACAGGGTCCTCTGGAAAAGTCATGCCCAATTTTCTGAGGAATCGCCATACTGATTTCCAGAGTGGTTGTACCATCTTGCACTCCCACCAACTGTGCAGGAGTGTTCCTCTTTCTCCACATCCTTGCCAACACCTGTTGTCTCGTGAGTTTTTAATCTTAGCCATTCTGACTGGTGTGAGGTAGAATCTCAGTGTTGTTTTGATTTGCATTTCCCTGATGACTAATGATGTTGAACATCTCTGAAGGTGCTTCTCAGCCATCCGAATTTCTTCAGGTGAAAATTTTTTGTTTAGCTCTGTACCCCAAAGGGAAAGCCTTTGGAATGTAAACAAAGAATATAGAAAATTCAAAAAAAAATGAGGACTGTAAAAATAAAACAGATAGCTGCCTCATTCAAAATGCTAAAGACACAGTTGTCTCTAAATTTATTGAAGACATTAAATATTATTTAACATGAAATCTTGATATTGTTTATTAAGTGTACCCTTAGTGAATGTTGTTAATTATATTTTTATCATTAAAGCATTTACCTCCAAATAAAAAGAATGGTTGATGTAAAAACTCTTTCTAAATTAATGGAAGGTAGAATTAGAAACATTTGTAATAAAATCAAAGATTTACATTGAAAACATTTCTAATAAAATAAAGGAAATATATAGAAAGACATATTAAAATTGAAGATTATCATGAAAAATAATGCAGATAAAATGGTAGACATAAAAGAAATTCCTAAATTAATTAAAAGGGGAATTGCAAACATTTTCTGATAAAATTGAAGATTTACATGAGAAATATCTTGTTAGTAGTCTATGTCTTTTTATTGGGGCATTGTGTCCATTGTTGTTAAGAGATATTATGGTATAGTGATTGTTGCTTCCTGTTATTTTTATGTTTATGTGGGTATCTTCTTTTGGGTGTGATGGAAGAAGAGTACTTTGTTGCTTTTTCTAGGGTGTAGTTTCCCTCCTTGTGTTGGCATTTTCCATCAATTATCCTTTGTAGGGCTGCATTTGTGGACAGATATGGTGCAAATTTGGTTTATCATAGAATATCTTGGTTTCTCCATCTATGATGATTGAGAGTTATGCTGGGTATAGTAGCCTGGGCTGGCATTTTTGTTCTCTTAGGGTCTGCCAAGGATCTCACTTTCATCCTCTCTGGTGAGAAGTCTGGTGTGATTGTGATAGGTCTGCCTTTGTAAGTTACTTACCCTTTTTCCCTTACTGCTTTTAATATTCTTTCTTTGTTTAATGAATTATGTGCTGGGAGGATTATCTGTTCAGGTCCAGTCTGTTTGCAATTCTGAAGGCTTCCTGTACGTTCATGGGCATCTCTTTCTCTAGGTTAGGGAAGTTTACTTCTACAATTTTGTTGAAGATATTTACTGGGCCTTTAAGGATAAATACTTGCTTTCTTCTATACCTATAATTCTTAGGTTTGGTCTTTTGTCCTGGAGTTCCTAGATGTTTTGAGTTACCAGCTTTATTCATTTGGCATTTTGACTTTTGAGACAATGTTTTCTATGGTATCTTGAAGCCTGAGGTTCTTTCTTCTACCTCTTATATTCTTTTGCTGATGCTTGCACTTTTGACTCCTGAATTCTTTCCAAGGTTTTCGATCTCCAGAGATGTCTCACTTTGTGATTTCTTTATTGTTTCTATTTCCACTTTTAGATTCAGAATGGTTTTGTTCAGTTCCTTCACTTGATTGTTTGTGTTTTCCTGTACTTCATTAAGGGATTTTTTTGCATTTCTTCTTTAAGGGCTTCTGCCTGTTGACCCATGATTTCCTGAATTTCTTTAAGAGATTATTGTGTTTCTTCTTTAAGGGCTTTTACCTGTTGACTGATGTTCTCCTGTATTTCTTTAAGGGAGTTACTTAAATCTTTTTTGAAGCCCTCTATCAGCATCATGAGATAAGATTTTAAATCCAACTCTTGCTTTTCTGGTGTGATGGGGTATCCGTGACTTGCTGCGGTGGTAGAACTGGGTTCAGATGTTGCCACGTGGCCTTGGTTTCTGTTGGTAGGTTTCCTGTGCCTGCCTTTTGTCATATGGTGCTGGTCAGTATTCTAGTCTCTGACTGGAGTTTTACTCCTGTGGGTCTAAAATCCTGTGCCTTTACTTCTCTGAGCTCAAAAGTGAAAGCACTGCTGGGACATCTCTCTCTCCTGGCGAGCTATGCACAGAAGGCTGTGGAGTCTCCAGGCTCCCTGGTGCAAATGGTGGTGGGAAAGCTTCAGTCCCAGCTACTCCACTGATCTTAGGTCCTGTGTGCTCCTAGCTGGGTCCCCTCCAGATAGAAGGTGGAGATCTCACCTCTGCACTCAAAAGTGAAAGCCTCCTGGGAGATCACACCCTCCTAGTGGGCTGTGCACAGAAGGCTGTTGAGTATCCCTGCTCCCTGATGCAAATGGCGGCAGGGGAAGACTTCAGTCCCAACTGCTCCACTGATCACAAAAGGCTGTTGAGTCTCCTGGCTCCCTGTTGCAAATCAACATTTTTATACTATTTAATTTTTTCTCTCTCTATTTCCAAAGCACCCAGACAATGGCAACACTTAAATAATTTTTTTGTTTTGTTTTGCTTTTGTTTTTATTTTTGTTGTTTCAAAACAGGGTTTCTCTGTATAACCCTGGCTTTCCTGGAACTCACTCTCTAGACCAGACTAGCCTCTAACTCAGATATCTATATGCCTCTGCTCTCTTGGGGCTGGGATTAAAGGCACCACTGCACAGGCCACCACTGCACAGCATGTAATCTGTTTTATTTTGGAAAATCCAAGCCGGGCAGTGGTGTCCCATGCCTTTGATCCCAGCCCTTGGGAGGCAGAGGCAGGTGGATTTCTGAGCTCAAGGCTAGCCTGGTTTACAGAGTGAGTTCTAGGACAGCCAGTGCTACAAAGCAAAACAAACAAACAAAAAATTTGTAAGAACACAAAAATTTTTTTTGTATACTGTCTATGTTGATTCTGGTGTTTATGCATTAAGCAAGCAAACACCAAACAAACAACAAAAAAAATCTCGTTGCTCTAGAGGTGTGAGCTCTTGCATTGTACTGCAGTCAAGCTTCCCAGTGCCTTGAGATCATGTAACACTATCATTTAAATTTATTTATTATTTATATTTACTCCTTAGCCACAAGAGCACACTGCTCATCTCTTTTCTTTACTATGCCTTCCAGCATAAGGGGACAGGGACTTCCAATTTCTCTTAGTAAGAGACATGATCCTCAACAGACATTGAACAATGTCTTATATTTTTCAATACATAAGTCGTAGCACTAAATTAATGCCTGCTGTATATAAAGTAATCATAAAACCAGCTAGAACAGACCGAGACAAAACTAAAGTGCTTAAGTTGTTTAGATAAAAAGATAAAGTAAAATAAATACATATATATTTAAATCTTATTAAAAATAGCAAATATTATTGATTTCCCAAGTGGTCACATCCTTTGATAATTTATTAGTGTTATTATTAATTTATTATCAATTCAGCTTTTCATGAAGAAAAGAAGCCACACTTTCTGAAAATTTTTTTTCTGCATGTTTAATAGCAAAACTTAAGGCAAATATATTGGATCTATTCATAGATATTCCATTATTGCTTAACTTATGTAAACATGATCTAATTAGGTTTTGAAACTTTAATAGGCAATTTTCCCTTGTTATAGCTAAACTTCAAATTGAATATGAACTTACTCCTGTAGGTGTCAACTCAAATTGTTTTTAATGTGGTTCATATCACATCAAGATACTAATGACAGTTTAATCCATTAGAATGTTGGAGAAATTTTCTGACTTGCAGTCTTAAATGGTTCAAGATACAACTACTAAGAAGACTCATACCCTGGTTGAAAACTGTTTTATCCTTCATGAAATATAAAATTATTTAAAAGGAATTCTTTTTTGTCTATTTCTGAGAACTGGGATTAAATCAGTGTTCCAATAGTGTAGGTCGCGTGTCTATCTCGCCAGCAAGAAGGACACGAGACAGTCAGGATCCTTCCACAGACGTTTATTGCGGGGTTGATTGCAGAGGCGAAAGACCAAGAAGGGTAGAGCGGTGCATCTTAAATAAGCCTAGGCAGGATGTGTTTCTACCTGATTGGTGCACGACTCGATGCCTCATTAGCATGCTCCGGGACTGAGCTGCGACCCGCCAAACCTCTACCTGCGCATGCACAGTAGGGTGCGGAGTGGAGTAAACAACAGCACATTGCTGATTCATCATAGGAAATGGGCGCCATCTTGTAATGGCGAATGTGGCTTCCTACAACTCCCCCTTTTTTGTTTTATAAGAAACCAGGCCTAGGGCTGCCGATCAACCATCAGGTTCTTGTTGGACCATCAGGGTTCGAGGCAATCCATAAATGAACTCATGACCAACACCCTCTCACGTGCAATGAGATAGTCTCTGTGAGGTGCAAGGGCTGTGGAAAACAGCACGTCACCCATCCCGGTGCAATGTCCTTTCAAGGACTCGGGGTACAAGGGCTGACTTCTGCATGAGTAAAACTAATTCTTAAGCATGGACAGCCATGCTTCAGGGGAAGCACCATTTTTCAATGCAGCGAGTGCCTGTGTAAACACCACCTTGTCACATTTTTGTTGGGCACGTAGCTTGCACAGCAACCATAGCAGAAACACTCCTCCACAGCATATTAGGGCACCAAAAAGACAAACTCCCGCCCACTCCTTAAGGTGATTCATTGCATTGGCAATCCAGGTTCCCAATCCAGCAGTGAAGGACACATCTACTCGGGTGGAATTTGCATGGATGATGGCAATCCTCAATTCTTGTAGCAGATGATCAATCTCCGGACCAGTTTTCTGCAAGATGACTTAGACAAGCTCTTTGACAAATTAGCAGCATGGGTAAAATTCTGATAGGGCACCGAGGTAATACATAGCCTCCTGTATCGTCATTCATACCCTAACTGAGCAACCTGCCAAAGGGTATCATCTTGTTCCTGACCAAATCAATTCTTTGATTAAGGATCATTATGCCACCTTTTAGGTGGGCATTAACATTGGCCTGAAACTTCCTAGGTGGGAATTGCAAGACAAAAGCAGTGCCTCACAAGTCTCCACTGAGGCAGCTCTGAGCCTTTTACTTACTCAACTGTAAATTATTCTCTAATCTGAGCCTATTGGCCAAGGCCAGGCCCAATACTCACCTGTCCTGTAGGGCAGTAGCCTGCACCTGGACCCCATTGTATAAGGGTTGAATAATAAAAGGAACCTGAAATTTGAAGGTCCCAGAAAAATTCTACTAGCTGTTTTTAGTAGTCATATCTATAGATTTTTCAAACAGTTCAAAAAGAACCTGTTTGATACCAAATAAATTCTCATTGAGATCTCTTTTTCAATCTTGGGTGGTTAATTTTTGCTTCTACCACTGTATCCAATAATGCTTGTGAAAAAGTGGCAACAGGCCTATACTGGCCACAGGTGTTTTTAACTTACTCTTGAAATCATCTTAATTGCAAAATATGAGTGAGTTAAGAATCGTAAGCCTTAGATCAGACTCCAAACTTTAGTCTATGGTACATTGGCAGTTGTTAACCATAATTTTTTCTCTTGCAATATTAGAGTATAACTATAGTTTTGGAAAGTAAAACCCAATTTTAAACAATTTATTCTCTTTAAAAATCAATGGCAAATGCATTACTTTCACATTACAAAGTTCAATTTAGAAATATCTTTAAAGGCCTGTTTTTCCTGAGTTGGGTCATGCCACGTGTTATCGTTTAAGATAACTCCAACCCTGAGTTACCAGTTTTAAATTTTTTGTTACCAATGTAATAATTTTTAATCATGCCCAATAACTTATAAGCCAATACTCTATAGTCAAAACATGTAAAACATATTTATACCTTTAAGACCAATCTGAACCAAAAATGAAACTACATGAATCTTATAAACTTGAACCAAACAATTGTTTTCTAGCTGTAATTCAAGAGAAAAAGCACTTTGTACCCAAAAAGAGAAATAACTATCAGTCTACTTGACTTAGAACTTAAGCAGCTGCTGGCCCTTTTTTTTTTTTTTTTTTTTTTCTCGAGACAGGGTTTCTCTGTGTAGCCCTGGCTGTCCTGGAACTCACTTTGTAGACCAGGCTGGCCTTGAACTCAGAAATCCGCCTGCCTCTGCCTCCCAAGTGCTGGGATTAAAGGCGTGCGCTACCACGCTGCCTGGCTTGTTGGCCCTTTTTAAAAGCAGCTTTTCTCCAGCTGTGCTTGACTCCTAGCTAATTGCAGAGCAACTTAAATCAGCCTCTGCTGTGTAAACTGACACTGGATCAAGAGATGGACTTCCAACAAATAAAGTTTTTACCTTTTTTTTTTTTTTTCCTTACATAAAACAGAGCAACAGTCACTCGAACCACAAAACAAAGACAGACACACGTGGACAAATTGGTGCACCAACAGTCAAACAATACACAGAGAGAGAAGAACACTTGTACCAGTACTAAGAATATCTCCATTGGGGTCCATAGAGGAACCAGGACGTCTCCATGTTTCCCCTTGTCCCCAGGAGTTTTGAAATCCATTTTCCTTTTCTAATTTTTCCACGGTTCCTTTCTTCTTAACAAATCTTTTCAACTGCTTTATACTCCTTTTCAACTCTAATTTCTTTCCCTTTAACAGCTCCCTTAGAGCCACAACAATTGGCTACAAAGTAGAGTTACCCATACTTTCGCTTTTCCTTTTCAGCCTCTTTACCGAGGACTTTATCGCTCCTTCCTGGAGACTTGAATTGGTTCCCTTTACCTGGGACTTACTAGCCGGCTTACTACTTGACTTACTACCCTGACTGCAAAGAGTTCTGAACTGCGTTAGACAAATGCAAGTCCTTCTCAGAGCAGTTTTTTCAGGATTCTTTTCTTTGCCGCTTACCTCTGCGGCCTTTTGCCCCACTTACCGTGGTTACTTGCTAGCGCTATCCTGACTGCAAAGAGTTCTGAACTGCATTATATAAATGCAAGTCCTTCTCAGAGCAGTTTATTCAGGATTCTTTTGTCACTTACCCCCGTCGTGTGGTTCTGGATCCTCCTCAGAAGTAACTTCCAAGGGGTCTTCGCAGGCCGTTGATGTAAAGGTTCCCGGGTTTCGGCACCAGTTGTAGGTCGCGTGTCTATCTCGCCAGCAAGAAGGACACGAGACAGTCAGGATCCTTCCACAGACGTTTATTGCGGGGTTGATTGCAGAGGCGAAAGACCAAGAAGGGTAGAGCGGTGCATCTTAAATAAGCCTAGGCAGGATGTGTTTCTACCTGATTGGTGCACGACTCGATGCCTCATTAGCATGCTCCGGGACTGAGCTGCGACCCGCCAAACCTCTACCTGCGCATGCACAGTAGGGTGCGGAGTGGAGTAAACAACAGCACATTGCTGATTCATCATAGGAAATGGGCGCCATCTTGTAATGGCGAATGTGGCTTCCTACACAATAGTATCTGGACAATATTTTTAACAATAGGGTCATATAAATTGTATTGAAATGGGGAAGGATGAATCAATATATATTAATTAGTGTGCTATCCCAGTATTTTTACATGAATGACTTGTATTTCTAACATTTAATATAAAATATATTCTATGTATACCACTATCTTACAAAATTCTCATCCCTTCATGTTGCCAAGGTGATATCAAGTAATATCTAGTAATGAACTATATTATCTGTAGCTATATAAGAAGACTTATTTATGAAGATCACAAAAGATATCTTCTAAAGTCTCTTTCTAATATTCCTGTCATTATGTCACAAAAATTGTACTTCAAGCATACTATCTCTATGTTCATTTTAAAAAGTCGAAATGAAATCCATTATATATCAATAAAAGAAAAGAAATATTTTAATAAAGCTTCATATGTTAGAATAATTTTCTTCATATCATTTTTAAATGTTTTGTTTGTATGTTTGGTTTATTTGGTTTTGTATCTCTCTGTCTGTTTGTTTGTTTGTAGACAGGATTTCTCTTTGTAATGTGACTATCCTGGAACTCATTCTGTAGACCATGCTGACCTCAACTCTAAGATTGTCTGCCTTTTTTTCCAAGTGATAGGATTAGAAGTATGTGATATCACCACCCTGAAATTTCTTGTTTTCTTTTTTAATATTTATTTGATGAAATTTGATACTCCATACCTCTATACTTTAGACCATATTGTACCATGGTGAAATCTAAAATCAATTCCTGCTTGAGATTTGAGTTAAATGAGAGTCTTGAGAGTTAATCTCTGTTGTTAATTTGAATTTAGAAAGTATTTTGACTAAGTTTAAGGTTTTTAAACCTCACTTAGCATTTACCTAAAGAACTATAAACCAACCCATAATGTGAACAAATCTTATCTGTTATAATGTCCATCACTTTTCACACAGAACCACTTACAGAAAACATGATACCTATCATAGTTAGATTTCTATTGCTCTGATACACACCAAATCACTCTGAGAGAAAAGGTCTTATTTCAACTTATACTTACAAGTAATATTCTATCACTGAGAAAAGTCAGGATAGGAACTCAGTCCAGGAACAAGATATCAGGAAGTGAAGAAGAGGTCATAGAAGAATGCTGCTTAGTGGATTGTCCCTGTGGCTTGCTCAGTCTCATTTCCTACATCTAGATAGTAGCAGCATACTCCGTGAAATGGGCCTTACCAGGCTTTCCTATAGAAAATATGATGGAGTTGTTTTTCAGTTGATGTATCTCTTCCTATATAATTATAGCTTGTGTCCAGTTGACAAAAAAATAATGATAAAATAAAATAAAATAATAAAAAAGGAAAATAAAAGAAAAAAGAAAGAGAAAAGGAAAAGGAAACCAAAATAAACAAAAATCAAATATAACAGTAGAATAAATCTATAACTATTCAAGAAAATTAATAAAAATAAGGAAATTATAGAACATATTGAAAAATACTTTTTTCAGAATCTATTTATTGTTACCAAGAATCATATTTTAGATGGAAAATTTATAGTTTTTTTCCTTATCACTTTTCAGTCTAGGATCTGCTTCCTTAGCATGTCCTATCAACTCATATAAATTTTCATGTAGCCAAATTTATATAATAAAGTTCAAAAATTTGTTTATAAGCATTAAGTTACCAATGAGAAAAGTAGGAAATATACCAATTACTGAAAATTAGCCTATAATGGTGCAAAAACAAGGATTTTATATATTTACCCAAGCTCACTGCTGACCTCTCTACCTAAAAGTTCATAATTGATTTTCAAATATTTCATTTTGATTTTATGTGCTACTGTTCCCCTTGGATATTTACTACCCTCAAGAAACTTGAGCTGGAGAGTAAGAAATATATTTCAAGCATGATGCAGAAATAAATGCTCTCAAAACATTTTAGGTATACTGGACTTAAGTTCATTTACACGTGCATCTGAATTACTGTTTTTGGTTGCTAGAAGTGTAATCAAATTGACAGTGAACATATTGCTCTAAATTTCTCATTTTTCACACAATGGATTAATTAGACATTAACTAGTACCATTATAAACCAGGAAAATAAACAAAATGTGTCCCGAAACAAAAATACATGTGAAAATTATAAAGGCATGCAATTGTACTTCCAAACAATCTGACTGAAGTACTTACCAGGTTAAATCTGTTAGTAAACCCATCAACCTACTATCAATAGTTTTAACACATACTCATTGAAATCCGGGGTTAGAACTATGCTGTATTTGTCATAGAAAGTATGGTTTCCATTTTGTCTTTTTAAATATTTTTATTCCTGTGATATATGTGTTTATAGGTTCATCATGATACTTGACAATATGAAATATAATTTCTGGGAAATAGCAATTGTAACAACAGAAGGATGACACATCATTGTGTGCCCTTTGAGAAACTTCTCATGATTTTCATTTCCAACAGGGATACACCACGACTGTAGAATCTCACTGTTAATGTTTTACAAGGCATGGCCACTAAAGCATCTCTCTGTTCTTTTCTTTCCAGAATTTTTCTGATTAAAACATATCTCAGTTTTAAAAAAAATTTTTCACTTTTCCACTGTGACAAATCTGACATATTAATAACATCAATGCATTCAAGGTAGGAAGAATATGTAGATAAATATTACAGTAAGTTGCTATCCTGTAAATAGGTAGACAACACCCAAGGATTAGTTAATGAACAACCTACTATCTTTGACTTCCTTATGTGATCAATAAAACAAAGCTATATTTGTTCTAAGTCTTGTATTTTGAAAAAAAAACATTAAAAGATACTAAATTTATAAGATTTTAGAACTTCTATTATAAAATTACTTGGTTGAAAATGTCATGTATACATTACTTCAGTTTCTCATAGGTTTTTCTACAATAGGATATTTTCAGCTTGAGCTGTTTAGCGAAATTGACATAACTGAATTTTCATATACATAGTGATATTGCAAGTCACCAGAATGAAATTTTGCAACATTCTCAGGTACAATAGGAATTCTCACATCTATAATTATATGCTAGGAGCTACTAGAAACCTGTCTAAATTCACCTTTTGAAATCCCTAAAATTTTATTATCTTTCTAAAGAAAGAAGACAGTAATTGGGTATTCAATACCAAATGGAATATGAAAATATTTGTGCAAGAAATGTTAAACAGACTTGTAGCAGCAGTCTCCATCTTGCCGCCAGGTCAACAGTAGAGAGAAGTAGAAACAACTTAGAAATCGAAAAGGGAGACAACTTTGGAGATAGAAAACCTTGGGAAGAAATCAGGGGCCAGATGGAAATATCAACAATAAAATACAAGAGATAGAAGAAAGAATCTCAGATGCCGAAGATACCATAGAAACCATGGAATCAACAGTAAAAGAAAATGCAAAATGCAAAAAGCTTGTAACCCAAAACATCCAGGAAATCAAGGACACAATGAGAAGACCAAACCTAAGGATTATAGGTATAGATGAGAGTGAAGATTTACAATTTAAAGAGCCAGCAAATATCTCCTAGAAAATTATGAAAGAAAACTTCCCCAACCTAAAGAGGGAGATGCCCATGAATAAACAAGAAGCCTACAGAACTCCAAATAGACTGGACCAGAACAGAAATAGCTAATGTCACATAATAATCAAAATCCCAAATGTACTAAACAAAAAAGAATATTAAAGGTAGTAAGAGAAAAAGGCAAAGTAACATATAAAGGAAGACCTATCAGAATTATCACAAGACTTTTCACCTGAGACCATGAAAGCTAGAAGATCCTGGGCAGATATCATGTAGACTCTAAGAGAATACAAATTTCAGGAAAACTACTATACCCAGAAAAACTCTCAATCACCATAGATGGAAAAAACAAGGTATTCCATGGCAAAACAAAATTTGTACGATATCTTTCCACAAACCCAGCCCTACAAAGGATAATAGGGGCAAAACAACAAGGAGGGAAACTACACCCTGAAAGAAGCAAGGTAAAAAAATCCTCTCATCAAACCCAAAAGTAGATAACCTCACAAATTCAAAAAATAATTTCAAAAATGTCCGGAAGTAATAATTACTATTTCTCTTAACATTGATGGACTCAATTCACCAATAAAAAGACATAGACTAACAGACTGGATACAGAAACAGGAGCCTACATTTTGCTGCATACAGGAACCACATCTCTGTGTCAAAGACAAATACTACCTTAGAGTAAAAGGCTGGAAGACAATTTTACAAGCAAATGGTCTCAGGAAACAAGCCGGAGTAGCCACTATAATATCAGATAAAAATGCCTTTCAACCTAAAGTCATCAAAAGAGACATGGAAGGTCACTTCTTGCAGGTCAAAGGGAAAATCCACCAAGAAGAACTCTCAATACTGAACAACTATCCTCCAAATGCAAGGGCACACTCATTCGTAAAAGAAACTTTACTAAAGCTTAAAAACACATTGTACCTAACACAATAATTGTGGGTCACTCTCCTCAATGGACAGATCGGAAAACAGAAACTAAACAGGGACACAGTGAAACTAATTGAAACTTTGGAACAATTGGATTTAACAGATATATAGAGAACATTTCATGCTAAAGCAAAAGAATATATCTTTTTTTCTGCACCTCATGGTACCTTCTCCAAAATCAACCATATAATTGGTCAAAAGACAGACTTCAACAAATAAAAGAAGACCGAGCTAATCCCATGCCTCCTATCAAATCACTATGGAGTAAAAGTGGTCTTCAGTAGTAAGAAAAACAACAGAAAGCCCACATACACATGGAAACTGAACAATACTCTACTCAATGACACCTTGGTCAAGGAAGAATTAAGGAAAGAAATAAAAGACTTTTTAACATTTAATGAAAATGAAGGTACAATCTACCCAAATCTATGTGACACAATGAAAGCAGTGCTAAGAGAAAAACTCATAGTCCTGAGGGCCTCCAGAAAGAAACTGGAGAGAGCATACACTACCAGCTTAATGGCACAACCGAAAGCCCCAGAAAAAAAAAAGAAGCTAATTCACACAGTAGTAGTAGAAGACAGGAAATCATCAAACTAAGGGCCGAAATCAATCAAGTAGAAACAAAAAGAACCACACAAAGAATAAAAAAAAAATCAACAAGATAGATAAACCCTTAGCTGGACTAACCAATGGGCACAGAGACAAATTAACAAAATTAGAAATGAAAAGAGGGATATAGCAACAGAAACTGAAGAAATTCAAAAAATCATCAGATGCTATTACAAAAGCCTTTACTCAACCCAACTGGAGAATCTGGAGGAAATGGACAATTTCCTAGACAGATACCAAATACCAAAATTAAATCAGGATCAATTAGATCAGCTAAACAGTCTCATAACCCCTAGAGAAATAGAAGGTGTTATTGAAAGCCTCCCAACCAAAAAAGTATGGGACCAGATGGTTTTAGATCAGAATACTAACAGACCTTCAAAGAAGGCAAAACACCAATACTCTTCAAACTATTCCACAAAATAGAAACAGAAGGAACACTGCCCAACTCATCCTACAAAGCCACAATTACGCTGATACCAAAACCACAGAAAGATCCTACAAAGAAATAGAACTACAGGCCAATTTCCCTTATGAATATTGATGCAAAAATACTAAATAAAATTCTTGCCAACCGAATCCAAGAGCACAACAAAATGATCATTCACCATGATCAATTAAGCTTCATTGCAGGGATGCAGGGATGGTTCAATATATGGAAATTCATTGATGTAATCCACTACATAAACAAACTAAAAGAAAAAAAAACACATGGTAATCTCATTAGATGCTGAAAACGCATTTGACAAAATTCAGCATTCTTTCATGCTAAAAGACCTGGAAAGAACAGGAATTCAAGGCACATACATAAACTTAGTAAAAGCAATATACAGCAACCCAGTAGCCAACATCAAAATAAATGGAGAGAAACTTGAAGCAATCCCACTAAAATCAGGGACTAGACAAGGCTGCCCTTTCTCTCCATATCTTTTCAATACAGTACTTGAAGTTCTAGTGAGAGCAATTAGACAACGTGAGGAAGTCCAAGGGATACAAATTGGAAAGGAAGAAGTCAAACTATCATTATTTGCAGATGATATGAGAGTATACTTAAGTGACCCCAAAAAACTCCACCAGAGAATTCCTACAGCTGATAAACAACTTCAGCAAAATGGCTGGTTATAAAATCAACTCAAGCAAATCAGTAGTCTTCCTGTACTCAAAGGACAAGCAGGCTGAGAAAGAAATTAGGGAAATAACACCCTTCACAATAGCCACAAACAACATAAAGTACCTTGGCGTGACTCTAACCAAACAAGTGAAATATCTATATGACAGGAACTTCATGTCTTTGAAGAAAGAAATTGAAGAAGACCTCAAAAGATGGAAAAAACATTTTATGCCCTTGAATTGGCAAGATCAATATAGTAAAAATGGTCCTCTTGCCAGAAGCAATCTACAGATTCAATGCAATCCCCATCAATATTCCAAATCTATTCTTCATAGATCTAGAAAGAGCCATTCTCAAATTCATCTGGAGTAACAAAAAACTCAGGATAGATAAAACTATCCTCAACAATAAAAGGACTTCTGGGTGAATCAATATCTCTGATCTCAAGCAACAGAACAATTGTGTTAAAACTGCATGGTATTGGTACAGTGACAGGAAACTAGATCAATGGAAAAGAATTGAAGACCCAGAAATGAACCCACAGAGTTATGGTCACTTGATCTTTGTTAAAGGAGCTACAACTATCCAGTGGAAAAAGAGATAGCATTTTCAACAAATGGTGCTGGTTCAACTTTAGATCAACATGCAGAAGAATGTGAATTGACCCACTCTTATATCCTTGTACTAAGATCAACTCCAAGTGGATTAAGGACCTCCACATAAAACCAGACACACTGAAACTAACAGAAAAGAAACTGGGGAAGACCCTGGAGGACATGGGCACAGGGGGAAAGTTCCACAACAGAACACCAATAGCTTATGCTGTAAGATCAAGAATTGACAAATGGGACCTCATAAAATTACAAGGTTTCTGTAAGGCAAACTACATTGTCAGAAGGACAAAACAGCAACTAACAAATTGGGAAAAGATCTTCAACAACCCCACATCCGACAGAAGGCTAATATCCAATATATACAAAGAACTCAGAAGTTAGACCCCAAAGAAACAAATAACCCTATTAAAAATGGGATACAGAGCTAAACAAAGAATTTTCACCTAAAGAAATTCAGATGGCTGAGAAGCACCTTAAGAGATGTTCAACATCATTAGTCATCAGGGAAATGCAAATCAATACAACCCTGAGATTCCACCTCACACCAGTCAGAATGGCTAAGATTAAAAACTCAAGAGACAATAAGTGTTGGTGAGGATGTGGAGAAAGAGGAACACTCCTCCACTTTTGGTGGGATTGCAAGATGGTACAACTGCTCTGGAAATCAGTTTGGTGGTTCCTCAGAAAATTGGGCATGACACTTCCAGAGGACCCTGGCATACCACTCCTGGGCATATACCCAGAGTATTCCCCTGCATGCAATAAAGGCACATGCTCCACTATGTTCATAGCAGCTGTATTTATAAGAGCCAGAAGTTGGAAGGAGCCCAGATGTCCCTCAAAGGAGGAATGGACACAGAAAATGTGATATATTTATACAATGGAGTACTACTCATCATTTAAAAATAATGAATTCATGCAATTTGTAGGCAAATGGTTGGATATTGAAAATATCCTAAGTGAGTTCACACAATCACAAAGCATACACATGAAATGCAATCACTGATAAGTGGATATTAATGAGCTCAGAAGCTCTGAATGTTCAAGGTACAATTAGCAAATCAAAAGATTCCTAAGAAGAAGGAAGGAGAGGACCCTGGTCCTGAAAAGACTTAATCCAGTTTTGTAGGACAGTACCAGAACAGAGAAAGGGGGGTGTGATTGGTGAATGGGCGGTGGGAAGGAAATTTATGGGACACATGGTGAGGAAGGGGATTGGGAAAGGGGAAAAAATTTGGAAAGTAAACATAGAATATAGAAAATAAAAATAAAAAGATATTAAGAAAAAGAAATGCTAAACATCACACACACATACACTCTCTCTATATATATATATATATGTATAAAGAGATAAATATAAATAGATCTATTTTTTAATTTATTGACAAATATATATATACATGGAGAGAGAGAGAGAGAGAGAGAGAGAGAGAGAGAGAGAGAGAGAGATGCATATAGATACAGACTAGATATAAAAAGATAGATAGGAGAACCCAAGCATATCCATGCTTATCATACTTATCATCTTGCACAAAACTCAGCTCCAAACCAATAAAGACATCAACACACAGCCAAACGCACTGAACATGATAGAAGAGAATGTATATAATAACCTTGAACTCACTGGGACAAGAAAAGGCTTTCTAAACAGAACATCAAAAGTACAAACAATTCATAAATGCTATGTGATGAAACTGAACACCATTTATAAATGGCAAAGCACACTATCATTCAAATATTGTGGTAATCTGCAGAACTGGAAAAGACTTTTACTTAAAGATTAGGAGTCATAACACAGTCTGCATTTCTTGAAATGAAGAGAATTTTACGACTAGTGCATTTTGTGACTTTCTATATTCACACTTAGATTTTTCACATCAAATTAACCCACCTTAAAAGGTAGTTTTTTACCATTTCATTAGGAGTATCTCTCTGTGAATTTGGAACTGCGCACATGTGTACATGTGCCCTTACAGGCCATAAGAAAGCTGGATTTTTGGAGAAGGAATCACAGGTTGTGAAGTACAGAGCCACCTCTCCAATCTCAGATGGCCCTAATAAGTAACTATACTGAGCTCTCTGTTTGATCAATAAATCCAAATACAAAGCAAATAGGTAAATAGGTAGGCAGACAGATGATGTGTAGAGGTAGAATATAGATTGATAATCCATGGTAGATGAAAAATGAGACAATTGATGGAAGTCAGATGTAAATACACCTGAAATAGTGTTCAACTATAAATAACCATTCAAAGAGTTTTGTTTAAAACCACACAATAAAAAAAGATTTCAAACTTAAAAATACATATTAATATCTTCTGATCCTTAAAAGGAATAGAGACGCAAAGTAAAAACTATAGGGAAAAATGGCTATCTCAAATCTAGATGTAGAATCCACAGTGACAGCTGAAAGTTAAATCACTGGTAAATAAATGGAAACTGAAATTCTGCAAATGAAAAGGGAGATGACATTCAGTCTCACTGCATGAAACCAGATTCTAATCTGCATCTAAATCAATGAGTGAAAAACAGTAATTGATTTTCTTTTAATTGAACGTTTTAACATCTGAGGTAATTGCATATTCACATGTGGTCCTCAGAAGTATTGCAGAGACTGAGGCATGATTCACTCAGGTTGTTTTATCAACATTTTCTAAAACTGTAAGGTAAATATCATAATCAGGAAGTTCACTTCTATGCATCAAAAGAGAAAAAAAATGTTTTTGTCACCTTGTGTTTCGATCATATACTTCTTTTTCAGTTAGAGATTAATAGTCACTTATCTATTCTGTATTGCGATTTATTATGACAATTCAAAAATGTCATATTTTTTAATTTTTATGCACTGGTTAACCCATCTCTTTTGGTTCCACATCCACAGATTTAATACACCAAATGTTCCAAATTTGCAGGAAATAAATTAAATTTATTCTGAGCATATAGAATGGATTTATTTTTGTTTTTATGCTTCAAATGAAAGTATATTGATTATAGACATTCATAGAACTAGCATGTTACTCTATAAGTAATCTAGAGGTGATCAAATTTATACATAAGTATAAGTTATGCTTATATTATTACTTATAGTAGTATGTATTATACAAAAATATATACAAATATTCTGCCAGTTCTACATGGGACATGAACATGTACATGCTGAGTTATCTTCTTAGGTCATAGTAAAAAAGTCTATGGAGGAATTCTAAGCAAGCAACATGGTCGTGATGACAAGGAATCATATCCAAAGAACTTCTAGGTCTATAAAAACAAAACAAGACAAAACAAAAAAAACCCTTTATACATGAGGCATAATATCCTCTTGGAAGGTTACTGATGAATACAATCACCCTTTCTTATTTCTTTCTGAGCTCTGGATGGTTGGTTTAAATCAGTAGATCTAGCTCAACCACCTTTTCAAGCTGCCTAAGCCAATGTTGGTTATCTCAACTTCTCACTTAATTGATCTGCTTGACCTCAAACTTACTCTGGCTATTTGTTCTACTCATTTTGGCTCCTTATTTTATGGTTTTGACTGACACTGATGACCTTCACTAGACTTCATCAGCTCAAGAACCATCTCCACTGCACTGCAATGAATTTACTGCACTGACTCACAACTGACTCGACTGCCTGAGCAGTACTCAATAGAACTTCACTCAACTGCACTGCCCTTTGCTTAGATCTCACTTTCACACACTACTTCCCCCTTCCATGAACTAACCTTACATTCATTGTTTGTTATTGGAACTGTAAACTAAGGATGTACATGTATTCCAGCCAGATCATACTATAATACAGGGTGTTTCTTCATTCAGCCCAAACAAATAGAACTTTTGGCATGATCTCTTGCCAAAGAAGCCATATTGCTTGATGAAAATTCCTCTACTTAGGCCCATTTGATCCATCTAAAATGACAAACCTTTATTCCCTATGGCTTGAATACAGTACATACTTTTAGTCTCAAACAATACAGGTAAAGGTGATTTGTAGAAAGAAGTAGTTATGTTTAAAAGTGACATTTAATCTAGAAGCAGATAAAGTAGCAAATCAGAGAAAGATTTGACAAAATAAATCAGAGGTAGGATATGCACAACTCTTACAACAAGACAGCAAAGAGAGATCACTTAATAGAACCATGGAGAGAGAGAGAGAGAGAGAGAGAGAGAGAGAGAGAGAGAGAGAGAACATAGAAGACAGTTTTTCTGGAACAGTTTTACAAAAATAGGTGAAGACAAAATGAGAAGCAGTAGATTAGAATAAATTGCCAAAGTTAGTTTGAGGCCAAGCAGAGCAATTCAGTCAGAGGCCAAGATAGGCCAGTTTGAATCAGTCAGTTTGGAGAGGAGGTTGGACCAGAACTGCCGATTTGGACCACCTTGCTAGAGTTCAGAAAGATGTTGGAAGGAAGAGTTTATTAAGACATCAGACTCTAAGACAACAACTATATCCATTCTAGTTAAAATATTTTTACAAAACCTCTAGTAGATATTGAAGGTGAATAATTATTTGTGACCTTATTTCTAACACAGTATATTTCACTGGTGATCCATATAGGTTGGCTGTCTTAACAATCATCATTTCAAAACTTTCTTAATATACTAATTGTTTTCAATACATATTGTATAATAAATAAATAGAAATATATTTATACTACAAGTGCAGTAAAATTATAATATTCATACACAGAAAAACATTTCTTTCAGTTCGCTTCTCATTTTTAATGTTTTTAAACAGTACTTGATCAAAACCTATATAATTTCTGGGTAAAAACTGATTTTACAATAATTAAAAAATAATATATAAAAATCAGAAATTGGCGCAGGAAGTATTTCTTAGTTACCTTCTGACATAAGTCTAGATGCTGTTACTGTTACACTGTTAGTTTAGTTTTTTATAGGACTGCCCCATTGTAGAGTTTTTAGCTTCTTGTAAATTTTGCTTTTCTTTTCTTTTCTCCATATCCCTGCAAGTATTTCGTGTTTCAGTCCTGTTCAAATTCCTTTTTTCAAATTTTAACCAATTTAGTAGATGTGTGGTTAATTTCCATACTTTATGACTTTATATCCTTCTAATAACTTTTGATGTTATATATTTGTGTATTGATGAATCATTCTTAAACAGTTTTATTTCTATATTTATGAATGCACATATCTGCATATTTATTTTTTCAAGACAGTTTCCAAAATTCAGGCTGAACTTGAACTCCCTTTTCATTGAAAGATGACATTGAAACCCTTTACCTCCTGCTTCTACTTCATGGATTTAAGAATGCAGGTGTACTGAAACTATTAGAAAAGAAACGTGGGAAGACCCTGGAAGACTTGGGCACAGGGGAAAAGTTCCTGAACAGAACTCCAATAGCTTATGCACTAAGATCAAGAATCGACAAATGGGACCTCATAAAATTACAAAGATTCTGCAAAGCAAAGGACACTGTCAGAAGGACAAAACGGAGACCAACAAAGTGGGAAAAGATCTTCATCAACCCCACATCCGACAGAGGGCTAATATCCAATATATACAAAGAACTCAAGAAGTTAGATCGCAAAGAACCAAATAACCCTATCAAAAAATGGGGCACAGAGCTAAAAAAAGAATTTTCACCAGAAGAAATTCGGATGGCCAAGAAACACCTTAAAAGATGTTCAACATCATTAGTCATCAGGGAAATGCAAATCAAAACAACCCTGAGATTCCACCTCACACCAGTCAGAATGGCTAAGATTAAAAACTCAAGAGACAACAAGTGCTGGCGAGGATGTGGAGAAAGAGGAACACTCCTCCACTGTTGGTGGATTGCAAAATGGTAAAACCACTCTGGAAATCAGTTTGGTGGTTCCTCAGAAAATTGGGCATGTCACTTCCAGAGGACCCTGGCATACCACTCCTGGGCATATACCCAGAGGATTCCCCTGCATGCAATAAAGACACATGCTCCACTATGTTTATAGCAGCCTTGTTTATAATAGCCAGAAATTGGAAGGAGCCCAAATATCCCTCAAAGGAGGAATGGATACAGAAAATGTGGTATATTTATACAATGGAATACTACTCAGCAATTAAAAATAATGAATTCATGCAATTTGTAGGTAAATGGTTAGACCTGGAAAATATCATCCTGAGTGAATTAACCCAATCACAAAAGAATGCACATGAAATGCAATCACTGATAAGTGGATATTAATGAGCCCAGAAGCCCTAAATACTCAAGACACAAATAGCAAGTCAAATGATTCCCAAGAAGAAGAAAGGAGAGGACCCTGGGCCTGTAAAGATTGCATCCAGTTTTGTAGAGAAACTGTGGGGGGAGGGGGAATGATTGGGGAATAGTTGGGGGAGAGAGGAACTATGGGAAGTATGGTGGGTGGGAACTGGGAAAGGGGAAAGCCTTTGGAATGTAAACATAGAATATAGAAAATAAAAATTAAAAAAAAAAGAATGCAGGTTTATAGTGACATACTTTAGGCTAGCACTCTACCAACTGAACCATGTTCAGAGGATAAAAATCTCATATATTTTCTCCTTTGAAAGTTGGTCTCTTTTGGCTTTCATTGTGCTGAATGTTTATAACTACTTATATACTTCATATGATACTTCTTAATAAATGTGTACACTAAATATTAAGTTAATTTGGGGAAGTGAAGCCAATAGTGATTTAAGATCATTGGAGAAGGTAAGAAATTCACCCTCAGAATACAGGAATGTTCTTTTGTTGTAATCTCATGTTTTCTCAATGCCCTTTGTTTAGGGAGGAAGGGAATTTGGTTTTATTTGGCTATCATTAAAATATCACTCATATGGTATGCTATGATTTAGTTTGAGAATTTGACTTGACAATATTTTTCTGAATAAATTTTAGCCAGTGGTAACTGGATCCTTTGCATGGCCATTCTAAATTTTCTCATCCCTGTGATAAAAGCCAAGAAACTGTGCTGCCACTGGGTTATGTATTGAGGATAATCCACATATCTATTAGTGATGTTAGATGAAATGATGGCTTAAGGAGGCATTGGAGAGAAATGTTCAGAAATTAAGACTGTTATTCAAATTTTCTCTAATATTGGACTGTATATATTACATGATTATGGTTTTACAGGATTAAAGAGTACATTTTCTGGACACATAGAGTAGTGTTAAGCATTAGAAAAGAATGAATTGCATTTTCTAATATATGTATTTTGTATCAACTTTTAACTAAAGCCAAATTGAAATAAATTACATAAGTTTTAAGATGCCAGGTTAAAATGTTATGTTTGTATGGAGAATGTTGAAGTGTTACTCTAAAAGTACTTGAATAAATAGCATGCAAAACCCCACAAAGAATCACTGAAACAAGACTATGTTAAAGTGAGTGTTTTAGAAATAGAAAATATCAAACATGTTCTCATTGGTTATTTATATTCTTCTTCATGGCTATTATAAGATGCTTCAATAGCAGATATTCACACTGTTCATTTATGTTTATTAGTTTTGGTACTTCTTAAAAGGAAGAACAAAATACCCATGGGAGGTGCTATAAGAGACAAAGCATGGAGCAGAGACTGAAGGAAAGGCCATACAAAGATTGCCCCACCAGGGGATCCATCTCATATACAGTTAAACCCAGACACTATTGTGAATGCCAATAAGTGCTTGCTGACAGGAGCCTGATATAGCTATCTCCTGAGAGGCTCTGCCAGATCCTGACAAATACAGAGGGAGATGCTCTCAGCCAACCACTGGACTGAGCACAGGGCCCCCAATGAAGGAACTAGAGTAAGGACCTAAGGAGCTGAAGTGGTTTGAAGCATCATAGGAGAAACAACAATGTGAACCAACTCCAGAGCTCCCAGGGCATAAACCACCAATGAAAGAGTACACATAGAGGGACCCATGGCTCCAGACATATATGTAGCTGAGCATGGCCTTCTTGGACATCAATGAGAGGAGAGGCCCTTGGTCCTGAGAAAGCTTGTTACCCCAGTGTATGGAAGGGGAATGACAGGACAGGGAAGCAGTGTGGGTTGGTTAGTGAGCAAGGGGGGCGGGTAATGAGATAGGATCTTTTCTGAGAGAAAATGAGGAAAGAGGATAACATTTGAAATGTAAATAATGGGACATACTGTGAGGGGAACTGGGAAAGGGGAAAGCATTTGGAATGTACACAAATATTGAAAATAATAATAATAATAAATAAAGAAATGTAAATTAAGAAAATATCCAATAGAAAAGTGAACAACTTGAACAAATACTACTGTGATTAACTTCTTGATTAACTATTAAACTATTCTGGCTGCTTTTGCTCCCACACCTCCTTGTCTTTGCCCTACGTGTAAACTTAAGAATGTATGACCTTAGACAAAGATGGTCACTCAGCTATGTCTGATCATGACATTGTACACCCTATTTTCCAACAACCAGTATTTATTATGCCATGCAGTACTTACAGTAAAAATAATATCCTTTTGATGGACTTTTAAATAAAATGTGGATGCTTCAGTCCTACTTAGAAGGGGTAACAAAATAATCAGAGGAGATAGAGGGAGGGAGAGAGGAGGAGGAAGGAACAGCAGGCAGGACCAGGTGTGGGAGGAGACAGGGGAGATGTACAGAGGGTCAGGAAATTGAACAGAGATATGTAGCAGCGGGAATGTTGAAATGGGGCTGGCCACCAGAAAGTACAGATGCCAGAAAGGAAAGATGTTTCCAGGACCCAATGTTTGTCTCATTCATGTTTTCTACTACCATATGATTGAACAATGGAATAGATTCTTAGAATGCTTCATAATATGTTGACTATCAAATTACAGATTTTTTAAATTTTTTACTGATTTTATTGGTTATATTTTTATACTTTTCATTTCTTTTTTATTATATATATTCTTTATGTTCTTAACTTTGCAGCAGACCACAGTACTTTAACTTAATACCTAATAATTTTTATTTTATTTTACTCAATTCTTGTAGGTGTGTAAATCTGCCCTTCTGATTTGATTTGATATGATGTAAAAAAGTAATGGCAAATTCAGGGAGAATATAACATGAATTATCCATGCTGAATGCTTGCATTCAACTTGTCGTGTTATTTGTCTGCAACTTTCTCATTTGAGCTCTGTTTTAACTGTGTTATCAAAGCGTAAAAATAGTTTATAAATCTTGCACTAGATTTATTGCAATAAAAACATCTAAAATGCCTGTACAACTACCTTTTACATGTTTTTATTAGATATAATCTTTTTTTACATTTCAAATGTTGTGCCCTTACCTTCCCCCAAAAAATCCCATAACCTATATCCCCTCCCCCTGTTCCCCAATCAACCCTCTCCCACTTCCCTGTCCTGGTATTCCTCTACACTGCAGCATCGAGCATTTCCAGGACCAAGGGCCTCTTCTATGTTTGGTGTCTAACAAGGCCATCCTCTGCTGCCTATGTGTTTTGAACCATGGGTAACTCTATGTGTACTCTTTGGTTGATGTTTTTGTCCCTGGGAGCTCTGGGAGTAATGGGTGGCTCATATTGTTGTTCCTCCTATGGAGCTGCAAACCCCTTCAGCTCCTTGGGTCCTTTCTCTAGCCCTTCCATTGGGGACCCTATGCTCAGTTCAATGGCTGACTAAGCGTGTCCCCTCTGTATTTGTCATGCACTAGCAGAGCCTCCCATGTGACAGCTATATCTGGCTCCAGTTAGCAAGCACTTGTGGGCATCAATAATAGTGTCTGGGTTTGTAACTGTATATAGGATTGATCCATAGGTGCAGTAGTCTCTGGATGGTCTTTACCTCAGACACTGCTCCACACTTTGTATTTCCTTCTGTGGGTATTTTGTTTCCCCTTCTAAGAAGGACCAGAGTATCCATACTTTGTTCTTCCTACTTCTTGGGCATCATTTGATATGTGAAATGTGCCTTGGGTATTCCAAGCTTCTGAGCTAATATCCACTTATCAGTGAGTACAATAATATCCAGAAACTAGAAACAACCCAGATGTCCCTCAACAGAATGGATACAGAAAATGTGATATATTTACACAATGGAATACTACTCAGCTATTAAAAACAATGAATTCATGAAATTCTTAAGCAAATGTATGGAACTGGAAAATATCATCCTGAGTGAGGTAACCCAATCACAAAAGAACACACATAGTATACATTTTCCAAATGATTGTTTTCTGCACAGAATGTAATTATCTGAATACATATTGAAAATATAATCTATCTAGTAGAAATCATTAGAATGTTTTTATGTATTGATACAACTTTCTTCTGTTCCTTTAAACTGAAGCAAATTTCCAAAATTTTAACCTATTGATCATATTAAGAGGTATCTCTTGCTTTTGTATTAAGGAAACAAAGAATAGTGATTATAAATTATTAATAATCTGGACAATAAAGAGAGTAAGAAACAGTAAAATTTCAATTAACACACATAGCATTTTAGTGCAGTTTTAAGAACATTTAATCTCCTCAACAGCTATTAATTTCATAATACACAGATGTTTCTGAAGAATAACTGCCAATGAAACTAGAAAAATCAAATCTTGAAAATGCAAACCACAATTTAATGTTATTTCAAAAATAAAATTGTTAAAAGGATACATTTTGTTTCTGGAGCATAAATGCAATATATAATAATCTACTCTCAGAAGTATTTACATATTTCATGTTTTTCATTTAGGTAATAAACTATGTTTGTTATAGCTGGAATGGTTTAAATATTAAACAATTTGAATTTTCAGTCGATCCTATCATTTACTAAAGTACCATATCACCTTATTTCATGCTTATGATAGATGTTATAGAAAGCAGAGCAAATCAATGTAGGGCCTTCTTGTAGATGTGGGACTGGTTCATTATGCTCATGATCAAAGAAACTATTTTTTTAATATCCAAAGATAAGAAATTGATAAAATAACAATTATTATATAGAATATAAATCCATTTCCTGTGTTTTAAATATAATATGAAAATTTTAATGGACTAAGGCCATTTCAACAATATTAACTTCAAATAAACTGTACATATATATGTATATAATGTATACATACATGTATATGTGCATATATACATATGCACAAAATTTGTACATACACACATGTTTTTGATTTAATGTAAAAATTTAAAAAACCTATCTATAGAGAAAGAGTAGGGAGTGTTTTGAGTTTATTTCAGAAGATGGAAATCCTGTTCTCATAATATTTTTCTTTGCCACCATTTGCTTTTTGTGTCACACAAAATAATACTATACATGCAACAAGTATATTTTCCTCTGACTAAGCAAAAATAATTCTCCTGAATGACTTTTGTTTTCTGAATTTATTATGTTATATTATATTAATTATTTATATTATATGTCAGCATCCTGTTTAAGACAAAGGACAGGCTGCAGAATTTGCTCCTTTTCACCATGGTGTCCTCAATGCTGTTAGTGGCAGCAGGTGCCATTACCTTCATAGCCATTTAATCTAGCCAGCAGGAAAATACAAACATTTATTGCATAGACATATATAAAATTAAAGTTTAACACATGTGAGTGAGTGGTATCCAGTCACCAGAATAGATACTTATATTGGTCATGGATAGATGTGTATTCAGACTGAAAATATAATAGTATATTATTGATAGCAATAATATTTTTCAATCTTTCTTTTGTAGGAAAAACAAAGACTTGTTTCTCTTCATGCTTCTTCATGAAAGGTCAATGATCTCAATGATTGTCTTAATTGTAAAACATCCCAACTCAGGCTGATTATTTTATTGAGGTTATTATTAGGCTTTTGCTTCTAAAGGGATAAGAGTCTATAATCATCATGATGGTGTTTTCATTGTTGCAAACACCAGGTATGTCAGCAAGAATAGCTGATATCTCACATCTTTAACTGCAAACTGGAAGTCAAGAAAAGGAAATAAAACATCATGAGTCTCTTCAAAGTTTAAATCCAGTCATAGAGATATACTTCATTCTATAAGGCTCTTAAGCCTCCCCAAACAGCCCATAACTAGTGTGAATATTTTCAACTGTTCAAACCATAGAGTACATTGCTTTCAAATGACCCCAGTGCATATGAAGATAAGGATCTCAACACAACATATTGGCATTTTAAGACCTGGAATAAAGCACATAAGATCTTAGTAAAAGTTCATTTTACATAACAAAGTCATTCCTGCTATTCCTAAATGACAGTTTTGCAATATAGCACACAACATTTCCATAAACCACTAGTATCACAGTCTAAGTACCCTCCATAGTTATAACTATTTTCCCCAATGTTGGTTTTCCTGTAGTTACACTTATGTCTATGTCACTGAGTGTTTTAGAATGAGAAAACCTAGTAATAATTTGTTGACTTGGTTTTCTTTTCTTTTGCTTTGTCACAATGTTATTTGCTATGTGTTCAAAATTCTTTGAAAATAGTCTCTTAAATGAAAATATTGATTTTTATGTTGTGACTGTGATAGAAGACCACTATGTCTTTCTTCATGATACTTCCTATGAAATAATTTTCACACAAGTGACCTTTTATATCCAGTGCATTTTCAACTTCTTTACTTATGGGATAATTATCTTGTACACTAAACCAATGACTCACGGAAATAACCAGACTTTTCTTAAATATATTATTTACTAATTAACAATTAAACAATTGGTTAACAATTAAAAACAGAAAAATCTCACATGACAATTTTTATGGCAATATTCCTCTCCTTTCTCCCCCTACTTTAACTGCTTGTATGTTTCCCATATTTCTCCCACAAACTCACATAAACATACACATATACATACACGCATGCATGCATATATACATACATGCATACTTACATCCATACATCCATACGTACATACATGAAAACACATACTAATGAGCCCTCTTACAGTTGCTCTTGATTATATAAGTGTAGGCCTGACTACTTGGGGTGAGAACAGTGAGACAGGGCAGGGGAAGTTTTCTTTTTATCTTGGCACCCACTGATTGGTTTCCTGCATCACTTCACACAGCTATGAGTCATTAGGTAAAGCTTCATATTTTCTTTGGCGTGTTGAGTTATCTTATCATCATGCAATCCATGTTTAGAGGGCCATATTAATGAGATACTGGTGCATCATCCCTGTCATGACTAGAACATATTATTTCACTGTAGGCATCTTGGTCCAATGGCTATTAGAGTAAAATTTTCTGCATGTTTCTTCTTACACATTCCCTGAGCCTTAAATGGAGGTATTTTCACCATAGATAAAATACACTGGGGATGAATACCTGCATTTGGTACTTTCCTCTTGCTGTGATAAACCAACATAACCAAATTAATAATTAAAAAATGAGTTTATTTTGATTTACAGCTTAGGAAGCATACATGTCTATCATGCTATGAAATGTGGAAGCAAATAGTAGGAACAGTGGTAAAACAGGGCTCACATAAGGTAACTGAGAGAACAAACTAGATATGCTGTATGTCTTTTGACATTCTATGTGTACTTCTAGTGACATACTTTTTTTTTCAACAGCCATAAATCCTACATCTTCCCAAATAACAACATCAATGGTCAAATAAGTATTCAAATGTCTGAGATTATGGAGAAAAATCTCTGTTTTAAACCACTACCACATCCCAAGTCACTGTACTCTCCATTTTGAACAGTTATAGATCTGGACACTGGCCTCCATTTAGAGGTGAGGACTGCGCTTATTTGTAGAGGGCTAATTATCTATGGAGGGTTATACTTATGTGTGATTATAGGAGTAAGTGTTTATAATACTGTTAGAAAATATATTAGTTTAACAAAATAACAATGGTAGTTTCTTCTGTAGCCTCCATCAATAGCAAGGAGTGGTAGCTGTATTTTAAATATCATCCGTGAATTCTTTCTTAATGAGCAGACCTTAAGTCAAAATAGAAAGATGAGATTTACTGCAAGATAAAAATGTCATACTATTCCACATTAGAGGTTATCTGCTAGCTGACCAAAACTGGGATCATAGATACTGTAGTTTGATAGTATTACTGATTGCTTTTCTTCCTTGAAAAATCGTGTAGTACTTCCAATATACTAAATCTAACCCTCATAAATGTAAGTGGCAGCCAAGTCAGTTCCAGTCAGATTCCTCCAAGTCCTGTGTCCAATGCATGTGATACTTCATCAATATGGTCTTACCTTCAAATTCTAATATGCAAACAATGACCAAGGCCTATATTATTTGTGGAGTCTATTGGAACTATTTTTTTGACAAGAATGAGACAGAAAGTATCCCTTGCCTCGTGCCTGGTCATGGGAGTTTCCTTAGAGAGTTATCCTCTGTGATATAACTCCATTTAAATTATAAATGTGAGCTAGTTTGTGGGTGACCCTATGACTACTTCAAATGACTACTTCACTCCACATTCTCCCTTGGTATTTTGCATTCCCTTAACATTCCCATCTCATTGCCGCCATGATGCATTTATCCTTTCCTGTTTGTAGGATTACAAGCAAATCTTTTTAAAAAATCCAAGTTTGTACTCTGGCCATGGAGTAAGAAACAATACACTCAATCATTTGCCATGGGTCCCACTACAAAAAACAAATATCTAATGAAGAGATAGGAAAGATGGAGGAAGCAGTGGCGACGTGGGCGAGAAAGTGAGGGATACATATGCTGAGAAGTAAGGTGGAACTTGAGGCTTTCCTTTGTAATGAACAGGCAGATATGAAGAGACCATGATAAGGATCTCGCCAGGGCTGTCCTCATGGGCCATGTTTGGTCCTTGGTCTTGCTGCAACTGAAGCCACTATGCTGATATCTGTAGCCCAAGTTACCATCAAAGGTCAAGAGAATGTTTGTGGCCTGAGCTACCACCTGAGGCCATGCAGATTTCTGCTGCAAGTGACCAAGTCTGGGTCCCTGGGTCTATGGCAGCCATTGTAGGTGTAGATCTCCCAAATCCATGTTACCACCAAATGCTATGCGGATGTCCCTGGTCTTGACTATCTTCTGGGCCACTGTGCTGCACTTGCCCTGTCCTTCACCATCCAACATATTAGAGAGAACTGCCCAATGCCCTCCCTTGAGCAGTATAATAGAGCTGACCCTGGTTGAGTGGGTGCAGGTGAACTTGTCCTGTACCTCATTAGTGAAGGCACTCTGGAGAGCAGGCCCTATTACTTCACCTGGGCAGCACAGGAGAGTTGACTCAGATCACCGGGAGGCCACAGGGAACAAGAGAAGGTGATCTGTCCCTGCCCCTTGCTAGCTACAACACAGGATAAGCTATTTGGGGTAGTCCTAGTGAGCTTATCCTGGTGATGTGGTGGCAGAAGAGAACAGGCTGACCAACTTAGCTACCTTCCCAGATCTAGGGCTTTGAGTTGTCCCACCTGAACATTTATCCCATTTATGATCTGCTGGAGATTATGAAAGAACCTGTCTGGGAAAACCAAAGTTGTAGGATCTCAGGACTCTGGGCAGCAACAGGACATCCAAGAGTAGTCCATGTGACAATCCAGTATTGATAGTATTGATAGCTTAGCAGAAGACAGAGGCAGTGAAAGGGACAAATGACTCATTGCAATAAACACTTGCAAGTAAAGATGTGTGGACAAACAGTTACACTGTATGTCACACTGTGATTCGCTACAGCTTCAATGACAAGGTATTATTTTTTTTAATCTATCTTATTTGACTTATTTTTACCTTATTTTTATGCGGGGGGGGATGAGTGGGTATGATGCTTCATATATGATTGGACTGGGGAGTGACTCCTTTAGGAGGTGTGGCCTTGTTGGAGTAGATATGTCACTGTGTGTGTGGGCTTAAGATCCTCACCCTAGTTGCCTGGAAGTCAGTCTTCCACTAGCAGCCTTCAGATGAAGATGTAGCACTCTCAGCTCCTCCTGCAGCATACCTGCCTGGATGCTGCCATGCTTCTGCCTTGATGACAATGGACTGAACATCTGAGCCTGTAAGCCAGTCACAATTAAATGTTGTCTTTTATAAAACTTGCATTGGTCATGGTGTCTTTTCACAGCAGTAAAACCCTAAGACAGTAGTTGGTACCAGGAGTGGGGTATTGGTGTGATAGGAATGGCCATGCTTTTTTTTTTTTTTTTTTTTTTTAAGAATGTGGATTTGGGGACTTTGGATTTGGAAAGCCATGAAATGCTTTAAGTGCTGCTTAATGGGACAGCCTAGAGAGAATATGGCAGAGAGTGGTGCTGAGGCTCATATGAACTGTATAGGCCTCATGCCCCAAGAGGTTTTAGTGGAGAAGAACTTTAATATGTGGCCAAGAGACTGTTTTGTGATGTTGTGATGAAGAACATAGCTGCTTTTCGCCATTGTCTGAAGAGACTTCCCAGGCCCAAGGCAAGGAGATTTATATTAATTGCGTCTACAAAGGAAGTCTCAAAAAAGCCCAACAAAGACTTTGTTCTCTGATTAAGTCTGATGAAGAGAATTTTGAACAAGCATAGCAAGTTGAGAAAGGAAAAATACAAAATACATAGTTTGAGTATTAAAGGGACTCCAGGAAGTGAAATGGAGCTGAATTCAAGGATATTAAATTGAATTAAGGGAATGGTAACCTTGGGCTAATATTTCCACCCAGCTAAATTTAGGTTCAGTCAAGGTAGTACAAATCTTTAATCCCAGGAGGCAATATAAGTGGATCTCTGAGTTCAAGGCCAGCCTCGAACAGAGCAAACTCTATGTGAAGAAAAACTTAAATCCAGGTTCGGCGGATCACACTTTTAATCTCAGTGCTTAGGAGTCAGGCATGCATATTTCTGAATTCAAAGTCAGTCTATGGATCAAGATCCAGAATAGCCAACTTAGGAAATGAAGTAGCTGGGAAAAAGGAAGCTAGTGATAATGTAATAGAACAAGTGGGCCAATGTTCCAGCCCCTGCAAGCAGCAGAACTCAGCAGCTTCAGCCATGTGTCCCTGACTTTATATTCAAGAGGAGAAGGAGACTACTGGGACAATTGATGCTGGTTAGTTGGAGCTAAGAACAAAGTAAGAGCTAAGTAGTGATTAAGAACAGTCCAGATCACTTAGGTGAAATCTTCGGGGAAGTGTTTTCTAAGAGCACAAAAATGCTGTATTCCAGAGATAGCCAAGGTTGTACCTCATGTTGCAGCTGTACTTGGTAATGTATAAGAATCATCCAGGTGACACTGATTTTGAAATAAAGGCATCATTAAGAGCATCGGAGGTGTGGCACTATGAAAAGCCATTGGTGAAAGTGCAGCCTCAGTTGTAGTTGACATCCCAACTCCAAGGAGTTGAGTCTTGGTACGACGAAGAGAGTCTCTGAGAGGCTTTTGTGAATCATAGTTGCTGTGGAAGACCTTGGCATATTGGAGATGCCAGGATCATGGTATGGCCACCAAGAACAGCAGTAGCAGTAGAGTGGATCAACCTGAAATTAGAGTGCTACAGAGGGCAGAGCTGGAGAAGTGACATCAGCTCTTTGGAGCTGCACAGAGATCATGTGTGAATCTCAGACATTGGAACAAGAAGCTGTGAAACTGAAGTTGACTTGGTTACCCCGAGATATTAAAGATGCTAGAGCCACAGGATGTTTGTCAAGGAAAGCTGCTAACAGGGAGTGTATCATGCCCAGGAGAAAGAAGTCTGTTGCAGTCAACAAAGAAGAAAAGGGAGTTGAAGATCTGAAGTTGAAGATCTGTTTTGCCATCAGATGCAGAGTTTGGACTTTGGCCAGCTGGTTTTCTGTCTTGCTTGGGCGATTACATTTAAGTGATTAGGTGAATCTCAAAAGAGACCTTGAACTTTGGACTTTTACCACTGTTGAGACTGCTATAGGCTATGGGGACTTTTGAAGTTGGACTAAATGTATTTTGCATTATGCTATGTTTAGGTATGGCCCCCATAGACTCATGCTTGAACAAGCCTATGGGGGGCCAGGGAGTGGAATGTGATGGTTAATATATGATTAGCCCAGGGAGTGACTCTATTAGGACGTATGGCCTTGTTTGAGTAGATGTGTCACTATGGGTATGGGCTTAAAACCCTCACCCTAGTTGCCTGGAAGTCAGTCTTCCACTAGCAGCCTTCAGATGAAGATGTAGAACTCTCAGCTCCTCCTGTACCATACCTGCCTGGATGCTGCCATGCTTCTGCTTTGACGACAATGGACTGAACATCTGAGCCTGTAAGCCAGCCCCAATTAAACGTTGTCTTTTATAAAACTTGCATTGGTCATGGTGTCTGTTCACAGCTGTAAAACCCTAACTAAGCAGGATTGGACTACATGATGTGAAATTTACAAAGAATCAATAAAACATCAAGAAAGATTTTTAAACAAACATTTATTAATTTTTTATTAAATTATTTTACTTATTTACATTCCAAAAGCTTTCCCCTTCTTTGTTCCCATTCTCAATCAATATTTTTTAAAGAGGAAATGAAGATATAAACAGTGAAACTAATGTTTTGTAATTAAAAATAATTGGCTAGAATGTTATGAAATTTAAATTTACAAAATAAAATGATTAAAAATACAGAGGTGAGATGAGGGAAGGATTGTGGGAAGAAATGACCAGGAGGAGGGAAGTGTGCAGGATGTAAAGTGAATAAGTAAAAAACAAAAGACAATTTAAAAAAAAGAAAGAACTACCAATAACAATTAAGAATTCATTTGTGCACTGATGAAATACGTAAAATATTAAATATTTAATAATAGAAATACCTTTCTTCAATGGGTAAAGCTTTAGACAGTAATAGAGATTAATAATAGAATGTCTTATATATGAAACTTATCTGGCACATGAAAAGAATAGAATGTTTAATTTAGAATAATCTTGATATCTCTAAATTTTAAATATTTTCATTAAATCAAGATTTGGCTTAAAATTTCAAACAAAACTGTATTTCTACAGTAACATTCTTCAGAAGTTTACTGACTTACTAATGCAATAATAAATTCCTATTTTGAAATCAGCCTCTGAAACTTCCGAGGCTCTTTGCATTTAAATCTGTAAATACTGCGTCCATTTCTACCTGCATAATCATTAATGTAAGTTATTTCATCTGAGTGAAGAAAAGCTAAATTACAGAAGTCAGCTGCTTTTGTTAAGCTACATTTCATCATGTCTAAGCTTCCTTCTGCTCTGTGAACGCTCATTATTCTATACATCTTCAGAAAGATTAATTATGCCAATCAGACTATGACATGTTGTTATCTTACCAAATCAATCTTGTAGTGATTCTGTATTACAGAGCAATTCAAATGTAGAAAAAGATCTTAAAACCACTGAAGTTTTCTGCATCGAAGACATTGAACAGGATACTTTTAATTGTATAGAAAATAGAGTATATAGATTCATTATATTTTATTGAAAAGCAATTTCCAGAGAAGATTTCACCATGCATATGACACATGTGAAAAATGCAAAGTGACATTCAGTGACAGCAGCATCCAGAAGCAGTATTGTGATTTCCCCTATTCTCTATTCCCTTCTGTGACCATTCAAAACTCCCATCTGCCTCAGCTTCCTGTAGGTTTTGGTTCCTGTAGTAGATTTTTTTTTCACCAAACCTTGAGTAGATTTTAGGACTTCTTTAAAATACAAAGGTAAGAATAACATTCGTTTTTCCCTCCTTGCATTCTTAGAAATACAATATTTTCTACTTAAATGTATCTATTTTTGTTTTTTCCACTTATATAAACAGAAGTTTTTCACAGAATATATCATGATCACGTTTTTATTCCCCCACATCCTTTTGATTCTCCCCATTTCGCTTTATACCAAATGAAAGATAACATAATTAAACATGATAGCATATAAACAAAAAAACCTAGAATGGGACAAAACAAAACAACCAGAAGAAAAAGACTCACCCCTCCCAAAAAAAAACCACATGGCAAAAGAAACACATAAAGAAAAAGAGATGCATATTCATGCACACAGGAATGTTACAAACACACGAACAGAAGCCATAGCATATGTTCAAAGGACCTGCCACCTATGAAAAAATAATTTAAAAAACTCTGACATAAAAATTATTTGACAAATAACCTTCAAAGATGTCATTTCGTTGCTTTTTATAGGACTGCCCTTAAGAGTGCTTTTGCATTATCAGTTTGATTCCATCAGAGAGAATACATTTGGCATTTGACAGTGGTTATTGATTGTCGCTGCCTTTTGGATAAGCAGTAGTCCTTGGGTCCATTACTTCTCTCAAGTCTCCGTTCTATGATTTCACTGATACAGACCCTTGAAGGCCTTGTGCAGTGCTGCCAAAATCTGCGTTCATATGAGCATGGGTTCTTCTATGTTTAGAAGACCACTATTTGTCTGGCTCTTACAATCATTCTGTTTTCTCTTCTACAGGGTTTTCTGATCCTTGAGGGGAGGGATTTAATGAAGACATTCCCTTTTGGGCTGCCTGTTCTAAAGTCTATCACTCTGCAATATCCACCTGTGGTTCTCTGTATTTGTTCCACCTACTACAGGAGGAATGACATAGAAGTATGTCATTAGGAGTCACTTAAAGGCTATGTTGCTTCAGCTTTCAGTTTTCACCTAGGTCCCTGTACTATCTGGTCTCAGGTTCTTGGATTCTGAATAGTGATAAATATGGAATTCCATCTCAAGGAGTGGGCTTTAAATCTAATAAGATGCTGAATGATTGCTACTATTCAATCAGGTCATCATAGCAGAATGGAGTGTTTGTTCCTGGATTAGTGGTTACCTTTCTCTATTCTTAGTGTGAAGCCAGAGTTCTGAAAGAGCTAGAGAGGGTGAGCTTATTCAGCAGTAGACTTCCAAGATGACAATTACATCAGATGAATAAAGGTTATTTTATAGCAGCCTACCTATTGAAGACTTAACAGCTAATATTCACATATGATCGAATTTTTCCAGATTTGTCTCTCTAGGTCTAGGTAGATTATTCAGGATTATTATATCACAATCCATTCTTCTGTCAGCAAATTTCACTCTTTGAACAGCTGAGTAATATTCTACTCTGTGTATGTATTGCATTTACATCCCAAATGCTGTCCCACCTCCTGGTTCAGCTTCATAGGGTTCCTCTCCTCACCCCACTCTCATTTGCTTCTGAAAGGGTGCACCTCCCCTGGATATTCTCCCACCCTGGGGAGACATACAGTCTCTGCAAGATTAGGCGCACCTTCTCTGCATCCCTCTGCTGCATATGTGCCAGGGGCCTCATACCTGTCCATGTATGCTCCTTGATTAATAACTCATTCTTTGAGAGCTTCCAGGGGTCCAGGTTACTTGACACTGTTGATCTTCCTGTTTGGTCACCATCACCTTCAGGGCCTTCAATCCTTCCCCTAACTCTTCCATAGGAATCCCTGATATTTGTCCATTCTGTGGCATGGGTATCTGCATCTGTCTTAGTCAGATGATAGGTAGAGCCTCTCAGAGGACAGCTATGCTAGGCTCCTGTCTGCAAGTACAACACAGGATCACTACTAGTGTCAGGGATTGGCTCCTCTACAAGGGATGGGTCTCCAGTTGGTTCAGTCAGTGGAAGGCCATTGCTTCAGTCTCTATTCCATATTTGTCCCTGCATTTCATTTAGACAGGACAAATTTTGGGGTAAAAGTTTCATAGATGGGTTGGTGTCTCCATCCCTTCACTGTGTCCTATGGACATTGCACAGTGGTCCTTTGCCTTACAGAAACTTTGTAATTTTATGAGGTCCCATTTGTCAATACTTTTTTTTCTATATTCTTTGTTTAAATTCCAAAGGCTTTCCCATTTCCCAGTTCCCCCCCACCATATGTCCCATAAATCTTCTCCCCCCCAACTATTCCCTAATAATCCCCCCCCACACACACACCATTTCTCTCTTCTGGCTCTACAAAACTGGATCCAATCTTTTCAGGCCCAGGGTCCTCTCCTTTCTTCTTCTTGTGAATCATTTGAATTGCTAATTGTGCCTTGAGTATTTAGGGCTTCTGGGCTCATTAATATCCAGTTATCAGTGATTGCATTTTATGTGAATTCTTTTGTGATTGGGTTAACTTGCTTAGGATGATATTTTCCAGATCTAACCATTTACCTACATATTGCATGAATTCATTATTTTTAATTGCTGAGTAGTATTCCATTGTATAAATATACCACATTTTCTGTATCCATTCCTCCTTTGAGGGATATCTGGACTCCTTCCAATTTCTGGCTATTATAAACAAGGCTGCTATGAACATAGTGGAGCATGTGTCTTTATTGTATGCAGGGGAATCCTCTGGGTATATGTCCAGGAGTGGTATGCCAGGGTTAGGAATGGGAATAGGAAGGGACATTGCACTGTTAAGGACTACTAGAGGTAATCTATTCAGTTTCCATATCATAAGCTTTGAACATTTTGGATAAGTTCATCTACATTGACTCCTGAGAGCCTCACTCATGTCAATTTTCTGGGACTTCCTAGAGATTATCCCACAAACAGCACAGGCAGCTGTATATTTTCATTCATTCTCCTGGCCCTCTGGTTTCTCTCCTATCTCTCCCCTTATTTGATTCGCTCCACTTCTTCACCTCTCTGTCCCCTTTCCCACCCAGTTTCCTTCTTCCCTCTGCAACACTGCTATTTTTGCCCCCTTTTATTATTGTCTATATTCTTTATTTACATTTCAAATTATTTCCCCTTTCCTGGTTCCCCCGTCCCCATAAGTTCCTTAAGCCCTCTTCCCTCTGCCCATTCCTAAGATTAAGAATAGACAAATGGGACCTCATAAAATTACAAAGTTTCTGTAAGGCAAAGGACACTGATAATTGGACCAAACAACAATCAATAAATTGCGAAAAGATCTTCACCAATTCTACATCCAACAGAGAGCTGATATCCAATATATACAAAGAACTCAAGAAGGTAGACTCCAGAGAGCCAAATAACCCTATTTAAAAAATGGAGTATAGAGCTAAACAAAGAATTTTCACCTGAAGAATTTCAAATGACTGAGAAGCACCTTAAGCAATGTTCAACATCATTAATCATTAGGGAAATGCAAATCAAAACAACCCTGAGATTTCACCTCACACCAGTCAGAATGCCTAAGATTAAAACCTCAGGAGACAGTGGGTGTTGGCGAGGATGTGGAGAAAGAGGAACACTCCTCCACTGCTGGTAGGATTGCAAGCTGGTACAACCACTCTGGAAAATTTTGCCCCTTCTAAATGTGGTGAAAGCATCCTCATTTAGGCCTTCCTTCTTGTTTATCTTCTTTGGATCTGTGGGGTATATTATGGATATTCTGTACTTTTTGGCTAATTCCTACTCATCAGTGAGCAGCTTAGAATCACCTAAAGGAATTCCCAGAATTGTTCCAGTCCAAAAGAACTGCAGGAACAAAAATAGAGAAGAGACTCCATTTCTGGAAACACAGGCAGTGACCAGCCCAATTTGGGATTCATCTCATGGTGGGGCACCAAGGCATGAGATTATTACTGATGCTATGAAGTGCTTATAGACAGGAGGCTGGCATGACTATCCTCCGAGCGTTACTACCAGCAGCTGACTGAGACAGAAGCAGATAGTTACACCCAACCATTGGCCTGAAGTCGGAGATTCCTGTGGAGGAATTAGGGTTAAGACTGAAGAAGCTGAAAAAGACCATATGTGAAGAGCAGTCTCAACTAACCCGACCCTTGGAGCTTCTAAAGACTGAGGCACCAACTAGGCAGCATACATGAGGTGCTCTGAGGCCCCTGGTACATACGTAGTTTAGTAGTGTACTGCCTAGTTTGTCTTCAGTGGGAGAAGATGCGCCTAAATGTTGAGACTTGAGGCCCCAGGGAAGGGGATGGCCATCAGGGATTAGAGGGGAAGAGGGAAGCTCCTTCTCAGTGGTAAGGGCGTGGTGGAATGGGATGAGGAACCGGAAGCAGTGCCAAAAGAAGGAGCAAGGCCTGCAATGTAACTAAATAGATAAAATTAAAGATAAAAGAGAAATAAATAAATAAAATAAATAAATAAATAAATAAATAATACAGACCATTCAGATAAAAGAGGTTTTTGTGTCGTGTTCCAGTTTAAGATATTACAAGTCTAACTGTTTTACCTGGCTGCTAGCACCTTCATGACCAAAAGAAAAATACTAAAATACTTTTCAATCAATTTATATATCATCAAAAACATTAATTCAAGTAATCACAATACTTAAAAGAGAATACTGGCCACATTTTACCTTTCATAATGGATCTATATAAGCAAAATATTAAGGCTTTTAATGTATACTTCCTTCATGGCTCTATTCTCCTCAGAGAACTTTAAATGAAATATCATCTCTTTATTTCATTGATTTACTGCCCTTTGGTATTAAGTAGAACTTGATCATTGCATCTAATCAGATATTCAACAAATATTACACATTATATTTAACTTAAACAAAAATTATCATCTATAAAAAACTATTGGAAAAATTAAAATCAAGTAAAATGATAACATACATTTAGTCACAGCCATTGATTTGGGACAAACATGAAAGTCTATGCAAGTGTACTAATGCCTCACTTAATGTTAAAATTGAATTCTAAACATCTTTTTGCATAGGTACAGTCATGTTTTCAATTTTCATCTCAGGGCATCTGGAAATATAATCTTATTAAATTGAAGGTGGCTATCATACTTTTAAGCATATGAACACAAATCTTTTTTTCTATTATAGTTTCTGCAATTCTTCCTTGTAGCATCATTTGCTAAATTTATCCCACAGTAGGTTTTTTTTTTAATTGTGAAGAGAAGATATGGCACATTTGTTTGGATTTTAGTATTAATCATATATGTTTTAAAATTTTTTAAGCTACTTTAAGTCAATTTATTTCTAACCTAATTATACTCTCGTTATTATGAAATAATCACAAGACAATGAACATTATTAAAACAAATAAGGATGATTCATTACATGAGTGACTAATGTGAATAATTTCTAAAAATAAATTATTCTATTATGTCCAATTCAGGATGAAAATGTCAATCACATTATATAAGACCATCCTCCAACAATACAAGAATCTGAATTTTGACTGCTCAACAGAGTCATAAATTAGTGTTCTAGAATCAACTACAAATGACATTGTTTGTAAATAACTAAAATATGTGACAAACATTTTTGTTGCACAATCAGTTGTTCTCCATTCTGAAAATCCTTTAAATCACTTCAAATATATCCAACAAAGACAACATTATAAAAGCCTCACATCAACATCATTACTGTAGTAACAGAAGAGAAAATAACGTTGTATAACAATAAAAAATGCCTAGTCTTAGCAATCTTTGCAGAGTCTGGAAAGCTTCAGCTATGAAAGCCATCAATGATGGGCTGGGAAACGAGTGGAGATTAAAATGTCAGAACAACTCTGGAAGAGTTTTCCAAACTTCTCATTTTGTCCCATGTCACATACAGAATCTGATATTTAATCTAAGATTTGAGATGTAGAACTAATTGTCATAAAAGTCAGTGTGTCCATATTAGTATAAGACATGCTCCTCATTCTGCCACAATGCCACAAGTCAAACTTGCATCAACTTTGTTGAGTTACAATACACTGACTTGTTTCCTCACCGCTCCTAAAAACTATGTATTTAAAGAATTAGAAAGAAGGCTCAGAAGCTAAGAGCATTATTTGCTTTCCAAGAGGATTTGGGTATGAATTTAAATACCCAGCTGGCAATGCACAGCAGACTGTAACTTCAGTTCCAGCGAACCTGTTACCTTGTCTTGGCATCTGCAGACACTTAACATTAAAGCAGTGCATAGAAATACATGCAAATAACACATTTATACAAAAATAAAATGAAAAATACATCTGTGAAATATTAAATTACAAAGCACACATTTTAATAACTCTACATTAGAGCATAGCAATAATTACTGAAGACTTTGTTTTCAGTAGAATTTTGTCAAGGTAAATTATAGAAGAATAAATCCATATTAACATATCATATCATTATAAAGACAGCCAAATTTAGAAGGAAAATGAAGATATCAAAGTATATAACTGGAATGCAATTCTACATATATGCAACACAAACTACATTGTGATAAAGGTGTTACCATGATAAAAGGATTACAGGGGATATTGCCTAGGGAAATTTTCTAGTAAGAGGATAATATAGTTGATAAAGTTCCCCAGAATGTAAATAAAATAATCACTATAGGGTGATTATAAGATTAAGGGTTATGAGAAGAATGAAATATGATATTGAAAAATCTTATACATACTATATAATATACGTTTATCAAAGTGTATGTTATAAGCATAATATAGTACAATAATAGAGGAAAAAGGACAGGATGAACTATAGAAAGATTGTAGCATATCACAGAAAATTAACAAAACTGAAACTTGATTTTAGCAACCAGATTCAATTAAGTCAAAAAATTCTAAAAATTATAGCATATTGAAAAAAACCCTGATATGGGTGTCCATATATGACACTGGCACAATCTCTCAGATGAAATTATGTTTGAACTCTTAGGCCTACTAATTTTTTAAGTAACATTCTAATATTAGATATCAAGTATAGTTGATTTTGTCCAATTTAAGCTTTTGTTCTCTTCTGTTTTCTAATAGGATAAAGCTTTGCTATGTCTTGCAGCCTTGTTTAAAATTTACACTTTATCTCAGGCTGGCATCAACACACATTACCCCTCTTCTGGTAAACCTCTCTAGTATTGTGTCCATAGCTGAGTGACATAATGCCTAGTGCTATTTTACTTGAACATGTTAATAAGAGTGGATCACAGAAGTTGGGATAAATAGATGCAAATACATTTCAAGACCAACATACCCTGAGTTTATGGCAACCACGAAACATAAAAGCATACCACTCCCTGAAATATTATAGACCTTTGTGATGCTCTCAAATCGTCAGCCATGATCACCATGTTACAGAATTGGAGATAATGATGCAAGGCCACTCTTGGTACCCTCACGCATTGTTCCTATGTGTTCCTTTACTGATGTAGATCAGTTTCAGCCACATGTTTTAAAGGGCAAACATGCTTTTTCCACTTTCAGTTCTTTCTGTTTGTTTCATTGATATTAATCAGGGGAGTGGGGCACAAACAACAGTATACATAGAAAAATTGAAAATATCTGTGTATGCCTGAAGTAAGGTCAAGGCTCAGAAGACACAAGAGAATGGCAAACACTGGAATCACATATATTCATATTACAGAAAGGAAACTATGATTTTTAACTTAGAAAACATATTTCCAAGCTTCCAGATTATGAGTTATAGTAAATAAAATATTCATCTTTCTACAATGAAACCATTCCAAGGCATGTAATGAAGAGGAAAATATACATCAAAGGAGATGAGTAAATAACTAAAATGAAAGGAAATTACCTGATGAGTGATTAATAGGAATATTCAAAACAGCCAGTAATTTAGTTAAAGAAATAAAAAAGGTTTAAGGATGAAGAGATAAAGTATAAGCATGTAAACATCCTGTAAGAACTCAAATCTGTAGTCATATACTACTTTAGAAGAAATTTCAGCACATCTCAATAAAATTAAGCTACAAAACAATAACTTTAATGAATACTAATGAAAACTCAATAAAATAATGGGGAAAGACTATTAAAAATATAATTGAGGACTAGAAGTAGTCTTCAATTGCAAACATGTTCAATATATGAAAAGTGGTTAATGTGCTTATTTAAAAAAGTATTACAAAACAAAATGATGTCACTTTAACTACTGTAGAAAAATCACTTGCCAAAATTAAACAGACTAACGTGATTTGAAACAAATCTCTCACAGAACCAGCTCTCATCTGTTATATCAAATCAAATACATTCTGATTTCATTTTATTTAAGATATTCTATTCATTAAATATTTTACTTTAAAATGTTTGTGGGACTTTATTTAAAACACTGACATTCAAAAGTGCCATAAATTTCAGTTCATTTACTGGCTCACAACCAAATTTATAAGAAATTGTCAGTTAAAATGGCACTTTTATTGAATTCTGAAGGCTTCAATCAACTGTCAAGGAATGCCAGTCTCATTGTTGATATTGTGACAGTTAATATCTGACTATTTTTGGTTTGTTTCTCAAAAAACAGATTTGCTCTGGAAATATTTAGAAGATTTACTTTAATCTAAGTATGGTGACTTGTCCCAGTGGTAATGATGATAGCTGTGAATTTGTCGTGTACACACTTTGTTATGTTCTAGGATCTATCTTTAGTTCTATTAACCTGATAACTTAAACCACGAAGGCATGCCACCTATGACATAGCGTGTTGCTGGGTAAAGTATTTAGGTTGTCATCTTTGTCTCTTAGTATATTGCTTTAGGCTTTTCTGGTTTTTAAAGCTTCCATTAAGACATCAGGTGTTGGCGAGGATGTGGAGAAAGAGTAACACTCCTCCACTGCTGGTGGGAATGCAAGCTGGTACAACTACTCTGGAAATCAGTATGGCGGTTCCTCAGAAAACTGGACGTGATACTTCCGGAGGACCCAGCCATACCACTCCTGGGAATATACCCAGAAGATTCCCCAGCATGCAATAAGGATACATGCTCCACTATGTTCATAGCAGCTTTATATATAATAGCCAGAAGCTGGAAAGAACCCAGATGTTCCTCAACAGAGGAATGGATACAAAAAATGTGGTATATATACACAATGGAGTACTATTCAGCCATTAGAAACAATGAATTCATGAAATTCTTAGAGAAATGGATGGAGCTGGAGAACATCATACTAAGTGAGGTGACCCAGTCTCAAAAGAATACCCATGGTATACAGTCAGTGATAAGTGGATATTAGCCTAGAAGCTTGGAACACCAAAGACATAAATCACATATCAAGTGATGTCTCACAAGAAGAAAGGAGTGGACACTGGTGCTAGAATGGACCAAAACATCATTGCGGGGAGAGTACAAGAACAGTGAGGTAGAAGGGGGTGGATGAGGGAGCAGGGGGAGGGAAAAGGGCATGTGGGACCTTTGGGGGTGGGGAGCCAGAAAAAGGGAAATGAATTGAAAATATAGAATATATCCAATAAATAAATTTAAAAAAAGCTTCAGTCGCGTTACTACAGTCATTCCATGCTTCTCTTATGCCTGCCCAGAGAAGAAGGGTAAGAGCTGGGCTCCAAATCTCGGCTAAGCTTGTTGCAAATCTGCTATCTGCATAGGCGCGAATCATATTATCACCATGGAGCTACATGCATCTCAAATTCAAGGTTTCTTTGATATCTCAGTGGACAATTTATATGCAGAGCAGCTGTTCTAAAGTGGATACGGGAGACTATATCTGAGTGGAGAAACTACTATTGTCTCACCTGACGCTGGTGGAGCATTGCATTGCAGACTGATTGAATGTGGATTTTGCTTTCATTCATTAGGATCAGAAGAAGGCCAATGAAATGGACCGCATGGTAGTAGTAGTAGATGTGAAGGATCACATGGCTATACTTGTGGATGACATGGCTGACACTTGTGGTACAATTTGTAATGCTGCTGACAAACTTCTCTCAGCTGGAGCTACTAGAGTTTATGTTATCTTGATGCACCAAATCAATTCTGGCCCTACTGTTTCTCAAATGAACAGTGCATGCTCTGAAGCAGTAGTAGTTACCAATACCATACCTCAGGAAGACAAGATGAAGCACTGCTCCACAATACAGGTGATTGACATCTCTGTGATCCTTGCAGACGCCATCAGGAGAACCCACAATGGAGAATATGTCTCCTCCCTGTTCAGTCATGTTCCTTTATAATATAATAACTTCTGAAGCATTTTGAAAATAAAATCAACACTACTCCCTGTTAAAAAAAAAAGTTAGCTCTTTGGGACTGCAAGCTGGTACAACCACTCTGGAAATCAGTCTGGCGGTTTCTCAGAAAACTGGACATGATACTTCTGGAGGACCCAGCCATACCACTCCTGGGCATATACCCAGAACATTCCCCAGCATGCAAGAAGGATACATGCTCCACTATGTTCATAGCAACCTTATTTGTAATAGCCAGAAGCTGGAAAGAACCCAGATGTCCCTCAACGGAGGAATGGATACAAAAAATGTTGTATATATACACAATGGAGTCATTAGAAACAATGAAGTCATGAAATTCTTAGAGAAATGGATGGAGCTGGAGAACATCATACTAAGTGAGGTAACCCAGTCACAAAAGAATACTCATGGTATGTACTCAATGATAAGTGGATATTAGCCTAGAATCTTAGAACACCAAAGACACAATCCACATACTAAATGATGTCCGACAAGAAGGAAGTAGTGGACCCTGGTGCTGGAAAGGCTCAAAGCATCAGTGTAGGGGAATAACAGAACAGGGAATTGGGAAGGGGTGGATGGGGGAACAGGGGGAGGGAAAAGGGCATGTGGGACCTTTGGGGAGCAGGGAACCATAAAAAGGAAAATGAAATGTAAATATAGAATATATCCAATTAAAAAAAGTTAGTTCTTGTGTAAGATATTTTCCTTTATGTGTGGCTTGTGTGATAATCAGTTTTACAGAAGTCAGGGTATATGTATAACATTAAGAATTTGTCTAGTCCTCAGACAATATCAAAATTTTACTTTATATTATTGTAAAGTAAACATGGCATAATGTAACATCTTAACTATTTGAAGGTCTTGGCTCACTTATTTTAATTGCTTCCATAATGTGAAAACATTACAACTATATAGTTTTATAACATTTTTAATATTGATAACCTGAATAGAACTCATTAACAACTCCTCATTCTAAATTCAGATTATAGGATGATGACAATTATAAATACCTCACGCAAAGTTATAATATCATATGTGCTTTTATATGATTAAATTTTTCAACTCAACAAAAATGCCATGTTTAAAAAACTACTTTCTACAAATGTGCTTTCTTTTTGTTTAAAGACTGTCATGTTTCACTGTCCAGATAGAGTACTTTTTACTGGTTCAGTCTCTCATTCCCAGCATTTTAATGTGTCTTCATTTTAGGTATTGGGATAGTTTTCCTTTAAATGTGAGAATATGGGCATATAAATAGATTCTGATCCTGTTTCAATTATTTTTGGAGTGGTCAAGAGTCAATCATTCTCTGTCTCTCCTTCTGTCCCTACTTCTGTCTCTCGGTATCTGTCTGCCTCTGTCTTTCTGTCTGTTGCTCTCTGTCTCTGTCTCCCCTGCCATGGGTTCACTTCAAAGCTCAGCCACAGGTTATTTTTCAGTTGTCATCCTTTTTGTCTTTATTTCTCAGTTGTATTAGTTAAGTCCATGTATTTCAAAAATATTCTACCATACACATCCCCTGCACCTACAACTTCAATATCTATCCCTCTTACCTATCCTCTCAAATTGTGTCCTATTTATTTTTAACATAAGAATTCATCCTATAAGCAGTCACCAAACCCCAACACTAATGTGGATGCCGAGAAATGCTTGCCAAAAGGAGCCTGATATGGCTGTCTCCTGAGAGGCCCTGCCAGAGCCTTACAAATACAGAGGCAGATGCTAGCAGCCAACCATTGGACAGAGCATAGAGCCCTCAATTGAGGAATTAAAGAAAGGACTAAAGGAGCAGAAGGGGCATGCAACCTCACAGAATGAACAACAGTATCAACCAATCACCTCCCCAAGCTCCCAGGGACTAAGCCATCAACCAAGGGGTACACATGGCTCCAACTGCATATGTGGCAGAGGAACCTCACAGAAAGAGCAACAATATCAACCAACCAACCCCTCCCCACCCCCTGAGCTCCCAAGGACTAAGCCATCAACCAAGGGGTACACATGGCTCCCTCCAACTGCATATATGAGAGAAGATTACCTTGTCAGGCATCAATGGGAGGAGTGTTCCTTGGTCCTATGAAGGCTTAATAGATGCCTCAGAGCAGGGGAATTGAGACAGGGGTGGGGTAGGTGGGTGTGGGTGGGTGGAGGAACATCCTCATAGAAGCAGGGGGAAGGGAGCATGAGTAAGGGGTTTTCTGAGAGGGGGAAACTGGGAAAGGGAATGACATTAGAAATGTAAATAATGAATATATTCAATTAAAAAATAATTAGACAGAAACTCACTCTTATATACTGTGGAGGCAGTTGATGAAGAACAAAATCAAACTTTTTTGAATTTGGAGTGGTACAGAGAGGAAAGAAAGAGGGCTGATAGAATGGAAGGGTATAAGAAAGTGTGGTATAAAATAGTAATCAAAATATAATACATATTTAATAGGAAATTCTTAAAGAAACAAACTTAATTCTAACTTAGTAAAGATCGTATCCAAAAATGAATAACTCTGACAGGAACTGTGACTTGTTCTGAACCTTAAAGAATTTTAAAAGAAATAATGTTTATATCATGTCATTGATAGCATCTATAAAATGAGCAGATCTTTTAAAAAGCAGTTATTACTGAGAATGTGACATTGTAATGTATAATAATAATATGAACCTTTTTATTATTTGATAAAATAAATTTAAGTGGTTGAGTGGTAAAATATAAGGTGTGTTTTATTTCATATGAAAAACTCTGTCCTCAGGAGAAGAAAAGTCAACTGTGTTTACACTAATTTTTGGCTTTATAGAGGAATCACTGACAAAAATCTTTACATATTTTAGTCACACATTTTATTTTTAAATATGACAAAATTATAAGGTTATTACTGTTACTGGTGTTTTATGTGTCTATGTGAGCATGCATGTGTGTTTGTTCATGTACAACTGCAAATATGCATTATTGTAAGTCTAAATAGATACTTTAGTTAGATGTTATGTCAATGGAAGGATGAGTATACACTAGAGAAAATTTTACATACACAATGCATTTAATTCAGTCAATATGTCCTCCACTGAACCTGCAAAATTTGTATATATTCTAACTCAAAGTTTGTATATTATAACAACGTTCCTCATTTTATCTTTTTCCATCATTATTAAATATCCTTATACTTTTTAATTATATGATATTAACTTAGAAATACTGCATGAGAGAAAGTGACATGTTTACCTTCTGCCAAGGTCTTCTAACTTAACATTTTATTCTCTGGATGAGATTATGAGATTATATTATAACAAATGATTTCTCTTTAAAGGTAGAATGTAATACACACACACACACACACACACACACACACACACACACATATATATATATATATATATATATATATATATATATATAAAATACTGTGTGACTAAGTTTTTATTTATGGTTTTAATTCTCTTGCAAACTAAAGAGATTTGTTATGATAACTTACCTATTTGGAGTGTCTGTATGCTCATTCATGTCTCCCTAGAAATGAGTCAGACAACTTGTGAGTACTGAGGATTTGAACTCATGTCTCTTGCCGTGTGAGCACATGATAACTGATACATCTCTTCAGCACTAATATTATCTCCTTTTGACTTAATACTATTCACCTTTTTAAAAAAAATGCTTGTTTAAATATTTCTATCCTCAGTCATAGGTTATTCAATTCTGCATTTTGTTCCTTTTATTACTTTCCTTTTCAATAATCATTTTATTATAAAATGCATTTTTAAATAAAATAGAGTTATATCACTCCCCCCTATCCTTTTCTACCTCCAGTCCTTGCCAGGTACTCTCTCTTTAACATCCTATACATCTTCTCCCTTAAATTAATAGCCCCTTTTTCTCTTTTTATTATTGCCACACACTTATAAATACACACACACATACACACATGCTCACACACACACATAAATTTTCTGAGTCAAATTTTTATTGTTTGTATGTATTTATTTTCTGGGTTAACCACTTTGGTTAATCAATTACAAACTCCAACTTGGAAAAACTTATTCTAGTCACAGAAGTAATTTGTTTCATCTACATTTTTGTGTAAGGGTAGAATCACCATGGATATTTTAATATTTGCATTTGTATGCTGACTCATCTATTACCAATCCACACCTCTGGTGTGTATGCTCAGTTCCCGCTTTTCAGTTATTTCATATAAACTGTGTCAAATATCTGGTTTTCCAAATTTTGTTCAACATTTTATATAAATAGGGTAATCAAGGAAGAAAGACCTTTATACTTAATATAAGTAACCGGATGAATTCTGTACCTAGCTGGTTTTACTTACTGGTGTCTATTACTGCATATCTGCTGTGATTCACTAAACTCTACCTAACACCTAGAAGCTTCTTCTTTGTTTGAGTCTAGACCCAAGTAGTCTAACAATTCAATTTCTTCACAATTCTATGAGTGTGGAGAGTATGCTTCCCAGGAAGTGTCTCAGAAGGCAGAGGAAGAGCTCATTCCTTGAGGAGAAGCATTGTACTCTGAGCACTTCTCTCGGTGATGGTGGGATGCTGGTTTGGGAGAGAAGCAGGACATATGCTATTTTAAGTACTATTGCTTTCAGGTTTATAAAACATACAGGTGACTTTTCCAACATTTTTCAATTTTTGCTCGAAATGATTATCTGTGGTTATTTTCTTATTAATCCATGTGTGACTGAGATCAAACCCACAGAGGTCCTTCTTGAAAGAAGGTTGCCTTTCACAAGTGATTATTTCTATCTCCTTTATTGGGTATTTATGAGTATTTTATTTCATCCTGTTGAACTTTGTACATCTATTATTTCACTCACATTCTCTTTCTCGTATATGTATATATGCATATATGTATATATGTGTACATATATGCACACACATGTGTATACGTGTATATACATACATATACACATACATATATGCACATAAGCACACACACATATAATAAATATATGTATATTCACATACACATATACATACATATATGAGTATATATGAATTTATGTTTCATACACATATGTTGATGTAAAATTTTATAGATATATAAATATACATGTGTTTATACTTACATAGGTACATATACATATTATTTAAACATATATATCTGTAATTTTATACATATAATTATATATGTATATATTGTTTAGTGAATATATTCATCTTAAATAGATTTTATGTTCAGATTGAAGAAGCAAAGCTAATTAAGATTTTAGATGAAATTCAGAAGGATTCTAGCTTTTTTTGAAATCTTGAAACATTTATAATTCTATTTCACATTCATTTGCTTCACCAAACAAATGAATCAAAACAAAAGATTAATATGCAGGGGAAATAAAAATAATAAATTAAAAGTAGAATTGGAAAACTGGCACTTTTTCTATTTTATTTGCTTAAAATACTTTCAACAAAAAGTGGTCAAACTTATTTTATATTTTAGCACATATTTGAAGATATGGCAGGATTATTATAAATTTAATGATATAAAAATATATCATAAAATACTACTATGTTAAAATCTTTTCTTTGTGATTTTGAACAGAATTAAAATCTCCTTCTTTCCTTGAAGTTTCCAATCATTTTATTTGATAATCTCCAAAAGCCTTTGCCACAGTGTCTGGTCCAGCACTGTTCAGTGCCCTTTATTTTCCACTCCACGGTCCTCAGGCAGCTTTGTCTGTTCCACTGTGGTGAGCATGTCTCTCTCACAATGCATACTATGGACTGTGTCAGATCAGGGCTGGAGAAGGGCTTCAACCAGAGTTAACACTTAGTTTCCTGTTGTCATTTCAATAACCCTTTATTTGTTTTAATGACTAAGACAGATTCAATACAGTTTCATTACTGAATAAATAGGACAAATATTTAGATAAAGAAATATTTAATATGATTTATTTATAGATTATACATTAGATAATTTAGTGTTGCATGGTTGGGATAGATACCCCAATGGGTAAAGTTCATATCTCATAAACCCAGGGAACTTAGTACAATTTCTAGAACCTGTGTAACATTGGAGGATGGAACTGACTCTACAGATTGGTCCTCTGGCTTTCACATAAATGAAGAGAGATATGTATCTATGACTGCACCCCTCTATGCATACACATGCATGTATACACACATGCACATATATAATCACATAAACACACACATCTTTTAAAAGAAAAATTTTACAAATAAAATAGGATTTATTTCAGAATTATTTGATTAGCATAGCAATTGCTTTCTTTACTGATTTCAGGTGGGCTTATGCAGTTTGTAAGTTAAATGGAAGTGGATATAGAGTTATTACTAAGTGGAAGTTCTTGTAATATGTTCATTTTGTGGCTGACAAAATAAATGTCCAGACATAACTGAGGCCTTAAATTGCAAGAACTGACAGAGGCAAATCTTGATAACTTCCTCTGAAGTCCATGGTCCACATGCTCTGCAGATCTCAAGTAAATTACAGAACAATGAAATTCTAAAAATGTGATCTATGTACCAAATAATAGTATCTCACTGATCTATTTTATACCATTTTAAATATTTTTTTTCTCATGAAAAAAATGCAAAGGATTACAAAAGTATGCATTATATGCGTACATGCCTATTGTTTGATAATGCCTATGGACATCTTCAAATATGTATGTAAATTGCTGCTTCAGAAAACATTTTGAAGTATCTGTCAAAATTATGCTTAAGGGTTGAGAGCATATTCATAACAAGGCACAGAAAGATACTTAAATTACAGTCTGTCTCTCTCTCTCTCTCTCTCTCTCTCTCTCACACACACACACACACACACACACACACACATACACACACACACACACACACACACACACAACCACCACCACCACCTTCATCCTTAATAAATGCAAATCTGGTAAGATCATTATTCTGAGAGGCTGGGGAGATGGCTCAACACATTAGACATTAAACATTGTTCCGTTTCTTAAAGACATCAATTTATTCTTGCCTCCCCCATTTCAGCTCATGCTTTTCTATACTCCCATTTTGGAAGAGTCAGCACTTTTCCTAGCCTCCACATGCTTCAGGCACAAATGTTCTTCTTTCCCTACAGGTTGTAGGCTTATATATTGTGGTTTCTGGATTTGTATTTTTATGAGATTTCTGTGTTGTAATTTTATTTCTTGTCAGTTAATACTCATATGAATGCTTCTGTAAAGTAATTACTAAAATAAAAAAATTGCAATTAAATTTCTACTCAATTATTCTTCAGAATAAAGTTGTCTATACTTTTTTGCATATGTATATTTACATTACATATGCATCCCTTTGTATACCATCTATAATATATACACTCATATAAAATACTCAAAATTAGTTTTTTCATGTACGAATTTTCAGAAATTTATGAACTTGAGTTTCTTTCCCAACTCAATTAGTACTAATGTTGGACAATCACATAGAAACAATTGCAAAATCCTCTCTAATACTTTGCAACAGTGGGCAACAATTGCAGTCTAATTAAATCTGGAAAGGATTAAAAGCTGGAATATTTATTTCTCACTCTCTGAATGAAAGTCTAAATATGATAATAAAATTTTGAATTAGATTTTTGCTAGATATGTAGCTATAGTAAATAACAGAATTTCAAATTGACATATTGTCAGTAACCCCTCCTCTTATTAGAAATCTTTTACTTTACCACTGACACAATATGTTTTCTAAGGAAATAATCATACTACAGAAAACAACTATTTCTGTCACAATAGGATGGTCATTGAATTTATATACTAACTGAAATAACAAATAGTTTACAATTAGCTAATAGTGATATTGTACATGAGTGTTTTGTAATCATCCCCTTCTATTAAGTTGCACAGTACTTTAAGATAAATGAACTAGTATTATCTAAGTGGTTTTATAAAGATGAACTAAAGTTAAACATTATAGATAAAACTGTGTCACATAAGTGGGTGTACTCATAATTAAAGTTCAATATCAAGTGTTAAAAGTTTCATTATCATATTAGGGCATAGACAATTACTAGTATATAGAGCAATTATGAGAACAAAACTGTTGATTTGTTCACAGTAGGGGCTTTGCAGGCTGTTGAGAAATAAATGATATCAAGAGATGCATCACACTTTAAACACTACAATTCAGTGTGTTAAAATGCCAAGCAAGTTTTTCCCATAGGTGCAATAAGGGCACAACTGTTATGACAGTTACCACCTCAATAGGGGTACAACGGTTATGACAGTTACTAACCTCTTTGTAATTGAATAGGAGTCCTACTCCACATAAGTAGCTCTGCTTGATAATATGGTACCAGTCAAACCTCACTGAAGCAGACATTTTCTGGATATGTCTTGAGATGAAGAGCCACATGGTATTTTGATGAGGCAGACTCACATATTGTTTTGCTGAGCCAAGACCTGTGCGAGGACACATGATATTTGGAGAGAGTATAAATTGGACTCAATGGACAGTGAAAGCGTGCTCCTATAGCTAGCCTTGCAATGCTTTGTTAGTCTCAAGTCTTCACAGATCTCCAGTGAGAGAGGCATGGCAGAGAACTTTCATGGTATCCCAGCTGTCTCTGTTTGCTCCTGCGGACTCCTGCTGATGTGGCAGAGCTTGGCTGTTTCTGCTGGGTCCTGCCACAGTTGCAGCTGGCTTGAGTTTGCTCTCCTGACACTGCTGAACTGGACTCCTGGTATCCTAATAAACAGAGATTGGAATCACCCCAAGGAACTACTTCTAAACAGGTCCACATCCCCTTGTCCTATTTACCATTTTTTCTCCCCTACCTTTGAACTTTGGGTTTTGAAAAATCTAAGCATATAACCTATAAGTGAGGAGAGCTTACATTCTAGCAGGGAACTTACTACCATTTTTCAGTAGAGATGTCATGACAACAAGTTGTCTTCAGTGTTTTGTGTTTATACCCATAGACAAAAGTTATGCTCAAACTAATGAAGGGACTTTCACATTGAAATGACTAGTGGGGAATACCGAGTTGCATGGCTGCTCAAGGTTGATAATAAATGATTTTTTAAATTATCGGCCCTAAATCACACAATTATATCCATTTAAGTCTCAGAAAACTGAACAAAAGGGGTCAAAAGATAAAGGGGAGAACTATAAAATGTTATCAGATTAATACAATACAACCACTGATCATAGATGAGACAGAGCTCCCCACCATGGGCTTGTCAAAAATAAACCTGTATAAAGGACATCAGAGGGCCCCTCCCACCTTGCTTACTCATTGGCTATTGTTAGATGCTGTGGGAGGGGAAGTTATTTTCTTCAGAAACTATATCCAATAAGCTATCATGCCATCAGACTTTGTTGGATAAGCCATGGACCCTGGTCCCACGGAAAATTAGCTCAATAAGGCAAAAACAAACAAAACAAAAACACATTAACTAAAGGTTCTTACTGGGAAGAAGTAGTTAGTATATGTGGGTTCAGAAAGTTCAGAGAATACATACAGTAACAGTAATCAATCAGACTTCATCTGTATTATATGTATGTATGTATATATATATATATATACATATATATATATATGAATTTTTAGATCAATTACTAAAAGTCATTCCTGATATTTATGGTATTAAGTTTTGATTTTTAAACTCATAAACTCATAAATAAAAATGACATTTTTATGATAAGGTAAGTGATATTTTGTATTAAAAATGGGAAATATTAATAAAAACAAATTTTATACCAACATTAAAATTTTAATAATAAGAATTTAATGAGTAGACATTGATGAACAAACCCATTATTCGATCCTTAGCTAAAATAAAATCAGGATATTTAACATTAAAATTTTAATATCAGCAAAAGGGGAATAACATGGTTCTCTTTTAGATGATCTTTTTGTGAAAGTTAAATGATTCAAAGTGGCAGAGTTGCTAAAAGATCAAATTGAGAGAGAAGACTTTGTAGGGGAACAGTGCAACTGATACCAGACTCAACTGAACTCACAATGTTAGATTAAAGTCAGAGTTCTCATAATCAGTGAATATCCATGAAGTCTATATAGTTCACCTCCTAAAGTCTCAAGCCCCACCCCATAAAATAGAAATAATAACATACCAGTTCATAGGAAGGCTTTAAGTGTATTGAGTTAAAACTTGTGAGTCAGTAAAGTACAGGACATAATGCAAATCCTATGTAAGTGTGAAAGAGAAATAAAAAATTGATACCTTTCAGGTAGGATATATATACAAAACCATATGTAATAGAATGTAATCAGATACTGAATAAAAGAAAAGCCAAAGAATATTTAGTTTGATCAAGACTAAATGTTTAGACTTGAAGCTATAGAGTTCCCAGCTTCTGTCCCTTGACCTGCCAGTGAGGAGATGAAGCACTTTTTAATGAGTAAGTGTGTCTAAATTTGCTGAGGAGAAAATGCTCTCTTGCCTTTCTTTTGCATAAATGTGGTCAAACAGGTTGTGCAGGTTTGCTTGCTAATTTGCTTAGGGCACCTTCTTTGGAAAAATGAAGAACTAAATGACATCCATCACCAAAGGGAGCAAAGACTTTGAGACCACCTGCTACTTGCTTTGACACATCAATGCCAACCTTTTAGAAAGTGTCTAATCCACAGGGGGTACTGACCAGGTGTGTGGGCATATTTTGTGACTTCATTTCTGTGTTTGATCAGATGAAAGTACAAGTAGGTTATTTTAGGGATTTTTAGGGTTTTTTTTTTTTTTGAACATGTTTTTAGCATTATGTTTCCTTGGTTATTCTTGTATTAATTTTCAAAGGCATCACTATAGAACAGTTTTGGCATATTCTTCTTTCATTTTACCTGTTAAAAGCTTGCACTTAATGCACACTTGTGATTTCTTCCTTATTCTTATCTTTATTATAATATATACCACACTTTTTTTTTCTTTTGGTTTATCGAGACAGGGTTTCTCTGTGTAGCTCTGGCTGTCCTGGAACTCACTCTGTAGACCACGCTGGCCTCAAATTCAGAAATCTGCCTGCCTCTGCCTCCCAAGTGCTGGGAGGGATGTACCACCACCGCCCAACTTACCACACTCTTTTTTAATGTTTCCAATTCTTTACCATCTTAAAGTCAACTCCTTTAAGATAAAGGCCACGTTTAACTTTATATATGCTTTAGAAAACCAGTACCATGTATATAAAATTTATAAAGGGAAAACAGTTAAATCCACCAAGAATGCTGAGTTTCTTAGGTTAGGTTCTGTTGCCCTTATTGCTTATAGCATTGCTGGGAAGAAGTAAAAAGCAAACCTAGAAACAAGCTGGTGAAAGAAGATGTATTTGACTTATGATTGATTAAAGGGTACAGTTCACCATGGTGAAGAAACAAGGTGACAAGAAGTGACTGGGTCTGCTTCCTGCTCAGTCATGATATAAAGTTTGAAGAGGGCTCATTTTGCTCTGATCAGTCTATCCTGCCTCTTTCCCCTCCTTCGATTAGATCTGATAACCACTGCATATCATAGATTATTTTAAAATCCAGCACATTGGCAATCAAGACTTTCCAGAACTGTTTCTCTGTTAAAAAATTTCCTGCCTCCATGGGCTGTAATAACAGAAACTGAAGGAATTAATATTCAAGAATAATGCCTTTGGACTTCAAAACCATAATTTTTTCTTATCCCTATATAAAGTAACACGAATATTTTTAAACAGAATAATACATTACTAAACTTCAGAAACATATGCTTGTGTATGCACACACATGGGCACAAAACTTCTGATAATTAAATTATTTATTTATCTTAATTTTTTTTGTTTTTTCCTTTGATTTTATGATGAATGTATGGCAGTGGATCATCTCTCTTGGAGTAAATCATTTTTTCCCCAAAACCTTTTACAGGAGCCCATTGTTAGATGAATTTGCCAATAAAAAAAGCAAAAGCAAAACAAACAAACAACCCAGTATCAAAAACAAAACAAAACAAAAACATCTTTTAAGCAGTTTGAAAATATTTAAAGATTGTGAGACTATTAAAATTGGTTATGATTTTTAAATTTATTTTTTGTATTTATAATTTTCAAGAACTTTATTTTGATCATATTCTTACCTCTCACTCAACTCCTTTTAGGTTGTACTCACTTCCCTTCTCAGCCCCCAAAACAGAAGTAAAAGACACAAATGGAAAATAAAAAAGACTCCTCAAATAAAAGCAAAAGAATGTTCAAACACATGAAGTGATTTTTGTGCTGGCCTGGACTTATTTTTGTCTTGAAGACATTCTTTCTGTGGAGTAATTTGTGACCCCTGGCTCTTATCTTTCTGTTTCCTCTTCTGCGTAGATGGCTGAGCCTTTAGTAGAGGAGGTTGATGAAAACAGTCCTTTTTGTACTAAGTGCTGCAAAGCTTGACCTCTCACACACTGTCTGTCCAGCTGTGGGACTATAAGTTAATTACCACCTACTAAGATGAAGTCTTCTTTGAAGACTGTTGAGCAAAGCTCAGCTTCAGTATCGAGGCATCTTAATTCTGGGATCCTTCATAAATAAAAGAAGTAGGTTTTCCCCCTCAGGTCTGTGATTTCTCTCATCTTAGTTTATTGGCCACTTTAACTGTGCCAAGAATGGCTTCCATCTCATGGATGGACCTTTAAACCCAGTCAAACAGTGGAATAGACTGCCTCATCTAGGCTATTACTCTCAGGTAGAAGCATCATCTTCCAGGACGTGAACATGACTCAAGTTTATATTGCAAATGTTTTGAAGCAATCTTGTACAATGGCTCTACTGTGCAAAAAGTAGTAACTCCAAATTGGTGAATATAGATGGAAGAACAGATGAATAGTTTTTGTTTTATGGATAATTTGTATATTTATGATAATATATTCATGAGATAAATACAAAACAAGGTATAAATACAAACATAGTTGTCCATATTTTATGTAAAAACACTTTGCAACTAAAACTAGTTTGAATTATTATTTGACAGAAAGGTGATTTTTTCAAACATTGAAAACAAAGGATACACAATAATATATTTTAATAAGATCATTCAAATAAAGGAATTTATAATAAATTATAATTATAACACAAATGCAAAAGACTGTATTTATATACATAATTAAAATTATTTTTTTAAATTAACGATATTGTTTACCATTATAAATAAAATTAAATGATGAGAACTAATTGAAGCAATTTTAAATGAGTTCATAATTTTATCAATAGAGTAAGATTTTGCAAGCATTTATCTTCTGCTTCTATTAACACAGCTCAGGTGAAATGAATTACACAACAAAGGATTCATCATTATATCATAATTTAGGTGTCTGGCACTATTTCAAATGTTGTCCATTGCCTATGAAGATAATCTGCATTAAAATTCCTTTGTATAATTATAGGAAAAGCAAAGTGTGGTGTGATAGAGATGTAGCAGTTCTCTAATTTAACTTGCCTAAGAACTCAATCATGATCCCTGGGCACATGTCTTTGTGTCCTTTGGCAAACTATTGTTAATAGTTGCACCTTTTCTCAATCTCATAATTTTCATAAAGAAGTCCTCGCACTTCTCACATACATTTTAAAGTACAAAAGCAAAATGCCTTTTTGAATAGGCAATCTTAAATAGATTGAACAGATTCACTCAAAATAAAATTGGTAATTTTTTCAGTGTTTAAATCAAAATAGTCACTAGAATGCATGCATGACAATCTAAAGGAAAGAGAAGCATTCCCTAAGCAATATGGACCAGACAGTACCAAACAATAGGTAGTAAGTGAAGAGACTCGTCACTGGAAAGCAGATTCCAAAGCAAATGTGCAGGGAAAAAGTTTGTACTTATTTGTCTTGAAACTCAGCCAACCTATTTTTGGAAATAGTGTGGTAGATAATATTAAGGGTTATTATTATACATACTTAACTCTTTGATATTTCCTTTTAAAAAGCATATATGGATGTAACTAGAAAATATCATTCTGAGTGAGGTGAGCCTGACCGAAAAGGACAGGCATGGAATCTACTCACGGATAAGTGGATATTAGCACTAAAGTAGAGGATACCTAGGGTAGACCCCACAGACTCAAAGAAGCTAGACAAAATGAAGCCCCTAATGAGGATGCTGGAATCTCACGTAGAAGGGGGAGGAAAGTATTCATAGGGGGCAGAGGGATGGAGGAAACTGGGAGGGAGACAAGATTGGGAAGGTAATGGGTAGTCAGGATCAGGCATGGGGAGGGACAGGGGAGAGGACCTGAGGCCCAGGAGAATAAATAGAAATCTGCAGCTGCTGCTGATGGTGGTAGTGAAACTCTAGGAGATCCTAGATACCAGGAATGGGGATGCTCTCAGGAGTCAATGCAGGTGGCCTTAGGAGAGAAGCATAACAGTGAAGAATTGGAAACTAAAGAGGTACACAGGACCCCCAGTGGAAGGATAAGGACACCAACCAAGCCACAAAACTTTTGATCCAAAATTTGTCCTGTTTAAAAGTAATGTGGAAACATAGATCGGACAAAGACTGAAGAAACAGTCAACTAATACCCGGCTGAAAATGAGACCCTTTCCACAGGGAAGTGCCAATCCCTGGTACAATTAATAACACTCTCATGCTTGCACTCAGGAATCTAGCATAATTGACCTCTGATAGGCTCTACTCAGCAGGTGACTGAAACAGATGCAAATATCCACAGACAAACATTGTGTGGAGGTCAGGGACTCATATGAAAGAGTTGTGGGAAGGATTACAGACCCTGAAAGAGATATCTCCAGAAGAAGATCAACAGAGTCAACTAGCCTGGACCTCTCTAGGAGATAAAGCCACCAAACAAAGAGCATACATGGGGTTGACCAAGAGGGATACCCAGGGAGGCCCCACCCCAACCTCCTAGGAGAGAATAGGAGGGGGTTGAGGAGGGACCCTATGAGGGGGGACCTAGAAGAGGCAGTAGTTGGTATGTAAGTCAGTCAAATATGGATTTAGCAATAAAGAAAAATGAAAAGTGTACATATGTGTTTATATATCATATTTATTTATATGTAAATTATATATGTCTTCTCAATATTCAGAAGTTTCTGTACACAAGTTTCTGGGTAATCTCAGCTCAATCTTTCCTAATATTCACCTCCTATTTATATTAAAACTAGTGAGGTAGCCTTGATTGATTATGTGTACTTAGTTTTATGAATGAACTGATTTCTATAATTAACACTCAATTGATATATGGAAACAATTTAACCAAATGAGATCTTTTACAGTCACTTTGTCTCCTCTACACTGAACTGACCACCTGGAAACTAATAATTCTTATAGTGTCTTTTTGATGATGTATTGTTCAAACTTTTATTACAGTGAAAACATCTTGTTTATGAATTTATGAATTGTGTTTATTTTCTCAGAATAGTGTGGTTGCTATCCATTTTTGTTGTGGTGTATAAAAATAGTTCATCTCTTTTATTTATTGTTGAGTAGTAGTCCAAGGAACAGATATATCATTATTAATAAATGCATGCATCTATTGCAGAATGTGTTTTTGGATGTTGAACATAAATACAAAATACCCTGCTATTAGCAATCATCCACAGATTTTGTATCTGTTGTAACCACTGTGGTGTAGTTTAGATGTTTTATATATGATGTATATTATCAATGACCCTTTGTGCAAGGAAGCATCTAATTATTTTATGAAACTCTTACTATACTATTAAACCAGAAATTGATATGTTCATATATGTATATATATATAAAATTATTAGCATTTATTATTTTCATAATTTTTCAGATTTACTTCTTCTATATCAATTGTAATAGGTTACCGGGATTTAATTTTTATTTTTGGAAACATTGATAATTTGTTAATTTCTTGCAATTGGTTTCTCCACACTAAACTGTTTTTCTATAAATTTTGCATATTTCCTAATTGGGTTAATTTTGCAACTCAGGTTTGAAAGTTGTTATATAATATATTTATGAATCATATGATAAAATTTCTTTTAACCTATATATGTGCCCACTCTGAAGCTTACCTTTCACTTTGGTTAAATGAAATATTTCAGATAATATCATTGTGAGAAGTCCATACTGCCCATTTGCTGTTATGTAGGTTCATGTAAAAGAATTATTCAGTGTTCTGCTTTTCACTTTCCCACATGAGACCTTAGACTGATTTTTATTTCATACATAAATACCTTGTTTATTTTGAGTTAGTCTTTGCAGACATTTTGACTTTTGTTTATGATGATGCATTTTATTGTAGATATCCAGTTGTTTCATCATCATTTTAGTTGAAAGAATTTTTGCTTAAATTGTTTTCATGCTCTGTCAAAAAATAGTTTATTATACTTCGGAGGCTCTGTTTATGTTTCCAATGATTTTCTACCAGTCTATGTTTAATTCTCTCTAGAGCAACATTTTTGAGTCTTACTATAATATCTTCAGTCTTGAGATCAGGTAAAGTGATCTTTAATACTAGTTTCCTACTTGACATAAGCTAAAATAACCTGGGCAGAAGGAACCTCAATTGAGAATTGAATATGTGATACATTATGATAGATATCATGTATTGTGATATATATCAAAACCAAAAAAATACTCAAGATTAACATAAATTGAAGTGGAGGAATACAACCTATAAATAAACTAAAATGACTTTGAAAAATAAATCAAACAGTTTACCCTATACATAAGTCTGGGTGGAGCTTTTTATGTATATATGACTGATGAGGAACATGCCAGACCACTGGGTGCACTGCACACATGAGAAAGTGGCTGTACTTATTTAATAAAGCAAATTGTGCATACTGTGATAACAAGTCAGTTAGTAGCACTCATTCATGTCTCTTTTTAAGTTCGTGCTTCCAGATACCAGTTTGAGATGCTGCCCCGGCGTCCCTCAATGATGGATTGTAATATAGAAATGTAATCTAAATAAATCCATTCTTACAAGCTTGTTTTTGGTCAGAATGTTTTGTCACAGCAACAGAAGACACATGACAACAGGCCAATTATCTTAAATTGACTATAAATTTTATTATTCATGGGTTAATGTTTTAATTGGCAGAACATTTATCTAAGTCAATAACTGATTTTGAAATTTATAAAATCATAGTGGTATTATGCATTTTATGGATGAATTATCATGACTACTACTATTTTTATATGTTATTGCTTTGGAATTTCATAAATAAAAGTAATTTTATGATCAAACTCACTTCCCATTCTTTTTCCTTACATTTCTCACCTACCTTCAATACCATCTTTCTTTCAACTTTTTGTGTTCCTCTGGAATCCATCCAATGAATCTATAGAGCACTGCTTGTATGTAGTATGTATGTAGCTATAGGACCCTCTAATCGATCCCATGGGGATCACATACCTGAAAAAATGATTATCCTATCCTGGCATACATCAGCTACCAATATCTCATATTCTAGGTATGGGGCTTCAACAGACCTCCCCCATATGCACTGGGCTTTTCAGTGGCTTAAATCTATCCAGATTTTACACATTAAATCATAACTTTTTGAGTTCCTGTGTGTCATGGTCCCATCATATGCATAAATTATTGTTTTGCTTCAGGCTGTCATCACCTCTGGCTCTTTTTTTTTTTTAATTTTTATTTTCTATATTCTATGTTTACATTCCAAAGGCTTTCCCCTTTCCCAGTTCCCCCCCTCCCTATGTCCCATAGTTCCTCTCTCCCCCCCAACTTTTCCCCAATAATTGCCCCTCCCCCCACAGTTTCTCAACAAAACTGGATCCAATCTTTCCAGGCCCAGAGTCCTCTCCTTTCTTCTTGGGAATCATTTGACTTGCTAATTGTGCCTTGAGTATTTAGGGCTTCTGGGCTCATTAATATCCACTTATCAGTGATTGCATTTCATGTGTATTCTTTTGTGATTGGGTTAGCTCACTCAGGATGATATTTTCCAGGTCTAACCATTTACCTACAAATTGCATGAATTCATTATTTTTAATTGCTGAGTAGTATTCCATTGTATAAATATACCACATTTTCTGTATCCATTCCTCCTTTGAGGGATATTTGGGCTCCTTCCAATTTCTGGCTATTATCTCCTTGCACTAAAATCAACTCCAAGTGGATCAAGGACCTCCACATAAAACCAGACACACTGAAACTATTAGGAAAGAAACTTGGGAAGACCCTGGAGGACATCGGCACAGGGGGAAAGTTCCTGAATAGAACACCAATAGCTTATGCTCTAAGATCAAGAATTGACAAATGGGACCTCATAAAATTACAAAGTTTCTGCAAGGCAAAGGACACTGTCAGAAGGACAAAACGACAACCAACAAAGTAGGAAAAGATCTTCACCAAACCCACATCCAACAGAGGGCTAATATCCAATATATACAAAGAACTCAAGAAGTTAGACCCCAAAGAACCAAATAACCCTATAAAAAATGGGGTACAGAGCTAAACAAAGAATTTTCACCAGAAGAAATTCAGATGGCTGAGAAACACCTTAAGAGATGTTCAACATCGTTAGTCATCAGAGAAATGCAAATCAAAACAACCCTGAGATTCCACCTCACACCAGTCAGAATGGCTAAGATTAAAAACTCAAGAGACAACAAGTGCTGGCGAGGATGTGGAGAAAGAGGAACACTCCTCTACTGTTGGTGGGATTGCAAAATGGTAAAACCGCTCTGGAAATCAGTGTGGCGGTTCCTCAGAAAATTGGGCATGTTCCTTCCAGAGGACCCTGGCATACCACTCCTGGGCATATACCCAGAGGATTCCCCTGCATACAATAAAGACGCATGCTCCACTATGTTTATAGCAGCCTTGTTTATAATAGCCAGAAATTGGAAGGAGCCCAAATATGCCTCAAAGGAGGAATGGATACAGAAAATGTGGTATATTTATACCTCTGGCTCTTATAATGTTCCCATGATCTACTCTGGCATCATCCTGAGCCTTAGGAGGCAGGATTGTAGTATTATTATGTAGATTAACTATTTACAACAAAACACCCCGTAGTCTCTTACTTCCTTCATGGTGTTCAGTTTTGAGGCTCTGAGGAAATCATCACTGACTGGGCAAGAAGTTTCTTAGGAAGAATGATAGACATATTAATCTTTGAGTGCAAAGGAAAGGCCATAAGAGGAAGCTTGCTGCTAGGTTCATTGAGAAAGTAGTAGATACTATGTTTCCCCCAGGGAAGTGTCCTATTGCAACTTTCAATCCAAGTACAAAGTTGTTTACTATGCCTATAATATTTGTACCAAAATTGAGCCACTGGGCATATCTTGTCAATTCAATCATGAATGTGGCTCTTATGTTTCAAGTCCAGGAAATGCACGCAGGAAGGCCGAATTAAAAATAACAATGGGGTATGGGGCAGTGGGACATTATTTCAGTTTTATTGTGGGTGAAAATGGTACAGGCAGCGTGGAAAGGGCTATCGACGTTTGTTGAAAAGCTGTAAACAAGCCTACTGTATGATAGACGCTACAGAGCTCCTGAGCATCTTTCCAAAATTTGTTTCTACTAAAGAGATGCTGTTTACTCACTATCATTGCAATTTATTTGTAATAGACAAGAAACAGAAATAGATGCCCATTAACTGATTAGAATATTGAAAATAAGGTACCTATTTGTAATGGAATGTTATTGAGCTTTGAAGAAGAAGTAGGAGAAGAGGAGGAGGCAGCGGCTGGGTGTTTCAGCTGCTTTTCTGTATAAACTTCAATCCTGAAGAAGTAGGTTCCGATAGATGTGCTGACAAAGTAAGTACAAGCAGGTGAAAAACAAACTAACCCTTTATTCTTCCATTGTCCTATGTAGGTTCCCAGCAGAAGGAATGGCCCAGATTAATAGTGTGCCTCAATCTGGATTAAAGGTGTGTGTCGAACTGCATTAAGAGTGTTTCAGTACTTGCCATGTGTGTTTCTTGAACCATGTTCTTTTTCTGTATGCACTGAATGAAGAGGTTTTGGGACATTTTTGGTTTTGTTTTTTAAATAGTATCTGTGTTTCCACATTAATACCTAGATTGAATGTTTGTGTCTTCCAGCCTCAAGGTCCCAATCAAAGACATGTTGACTTCCTTCTACAAGATGTAGGTCACAGGTATGCCTCCATTTCCAGCCACCAGGAAGCAGAGGAGCTGAGTTACAACGCTGGGTTATATCACACAAGAGCCCCAGTGACCTACTTCTGACATCTTGCCTTATGCTGAGTAGTATTCCATTGTATAAATATACCACATTTTCTGTATCCATTCCTCTTTTGAGGGATATTTGGGCTCCTTCCAATTTCTGGCTATTATAAACAAGGCTGCTATAAACATAGTGGAGCATGTGTCTTTATTGCATGCAGGGGAATCCTCTGGGTATATGCCCAGGAGTGGTATGCCAGGGTCCTCTGGAAGTAACATGCCCAATTTTCTGAGGAACCGCCAAACTGATTTCCAGAGCGGTTTTACCATTTTGCAATCCCACCAACAGTGGAGGAGTGTTCCTCTTTCTCCACATCCTCACAAGCACTTGACTATATTCCTTCCAAATATAGTCAAGTAGACAACAGAGAATAGCCATCAGAGCGCCTATTCCTATTTACTCTGTCAGATCATCTGTATCTTGCTCTCATCCTTTCTTTTGTCCCCCAACTCCATACCCCAGCAGGGGTCCCTTGCTAATTTTTCTCTATGTAGTGACTTCAGGATATACACTGTCATCTGAAGATTTGAAACTAGGAGGCTGCAGCTAAATACTATCAGAAAAAATGATTTGATATTGGTAGATGGAAAGATCTGTAAATAACTCTCCATGGAATAGAGCTTATATATTTTTTTATTTATTTTCTATATTCTGTGTTTACATCCCAAAGGCTTTCCCCTTTCCCAGTTCCCACCCACCATAGTTCCCAGGGTCCTCCCCTTTCTTCTTCTTGGCAATCATTTGACTTGCTATTTGTGTCTTGAGTATTTAGGGCTTCTGGGATCATTAATATCCACTTATCAGTGGTTGCATTTCATGTGCATTCTTTTGTGATTGGGTTAATTCACTCAGGATGATATTTTCCAGGTCTAACCATTTACCTACAATTTCTGGCTATTATAAACAAGGTTGCTATAAACATAGTGGAGCATGTGTCTTTATTGCATGCAGGGGAATCCTCAGGGTTGTTTTGATTTGCATTTCCCTGATGACTAATGATGTTGAACATCTTTTAAGGTGTTTCTCAGCCATCCGAATTTCTTCTGGTGAAAATTCTTTGTTTAGCTCTGTGCCCCATTTTTTGATAGGGTTATTTGGTTCTTTGTGGTCTAACTTCTTGAGTTCTTTGTATATTGGATATTAGCCCTCTGTCGGATGTGGGGTTGGTGAAGATCTTTTCCCACTTTGTTGGTTGCCGTTTTGTCCTTCTGACAGTGTCCTTTGCTTTGCAGAAACTTTGTAATTTTATGAGGTCCCATTTGTCGATTCTTGATCTTAGAGCATAAGCTATTGGTGTTCTGTTCAGGAACTTTTCCCCTGTGCCCAAGTCCTCCAGGGTCTTCCCAAGTTTCTTTTCTAATAGTTTCAGTGTGTCTGGTTTTATGTGGAGGTCCTTGATCCACTTGGAGTTGATCTTAGTGCAAAGAGATAAGAGTGGGTCAATTCACATTCTTCTGCATGTTGACCTCCAGTTGAACCAGCACCATTTGTTGAAAAGGCTATCTTTATTCCATCGGATGGTTGTGGCTCCTTTATCAAAGATCAAGTGACCATAAGTCTGTGGGTTAATTTCTGGGTCTTCAATCCTGTTCCATTGATCTGCTTGCCTGTTGCTATACCAATACCATGCAGTTTTTAACACAATTGCTCTGTAGTACTGCTTGAGGTCAGGAATATTGATTCCCCCAGAAGTCCTTTTATTGTTGAGAATAGTTTTAGCTATCCTGGGTTTTTTGTTGCTCCAGATGAATTTGAGAATAGCTCTTTCTAGGTCTATGAAGAATTGATTTGGGATTTTGATGGGGATTGCATTGAATCGGTATATTGCTTTTGGCAAGATGGCCATTTTTACTATATTGATCCTGCCAATCCAGGAGCAAGAAATATTTTTCCATCTTCTGAAGTCTTCTTCGATTTCTTTCTTCAAGGACTTGAAGTTCCTGTTGTACAGATCTTTCGCTTGTTTGGTTAGAGTTACTCCAAGGTACTTTATGTTGTTTGTGGCTATTGTGAAGGGTGTTATTTCCCTAACTTCTTTCTCAGCCTGCTTGTCCTTTGAGTACAAGAAGGCCACTGACTTGCTTGAGTTAATTTTATAACCTGCCACTTTGCTGAAGTTGTTTATCAGCTGTAGAATTTCTCTGGTGGAGTTTTTTGGGTCGCTTAGGTAAACTATCATATCGTCTGCAAATAATGATAGTTTCACTTCTTCCTTTCCAATTTGTATCCCTTTGACTTCCTTATGTTGTCTAATTGCTCTTGCTAGAACTTCAAGTAGTATATTGAAAAGATATGGAGAGAGAGGGCAGCCTTGTCTAGTCCCTGATTTTAGTGGGAATGCTTCAAGTTTCTCTCCATTTATTTTGATGTTGACTACTGGTTTGCTGTAGATTGCTTTTACTATGTTTAAGTATGGGCCTTGAATTCCTGCTCTTTCCAAGACTTTTAGCATGAAAGGATGCTGAATTTTGTCGAATGCTTTTTCAGCATCTAGTGAGATGACGATGTGGTTTTTTTCTTTGTTTGTTTATGTAGTGGATTACATTGATGGATTTCCGTATATTGAACCATCCCTGCATCCCTGGGATGAAGCCTACTTAATCATGGTGGATGATCGTTTTGATGTGCTCTTGGATTTGGTTAGCAAGAATTTTATTTAGTATTTTTGCATCTATATTCATAAGAGAAATTGGCCTGTAGTTCTCTTTCTTTGTTGGATCTTTTTGTGGTTTAGGTATTAGCGTAATTGTGGCTTCGAAGAATGAGTTGGGCAGTGTCCCTTCTGTCTCTATTTTGTGGAATAGTTTGAAAAGTATTGGTGTTAAGTCTTCTTTGAAGGTCTGGTAGAATTCTGCACTAAAACCATCTGGTCCGTACTTTTTTTGGTTGGGAGGCTTTCTATAACCCCTTCTATTTGTTTAGGGGTTATGGGACTATTTAGCTGGTCTACTTGATGCTGATTTAATTTTGGTATTTGATATCTGTCTAGGAAATCGTCCATTTCCTCCAGATTCTCCAGTTGTTTTGAGTATAGACCTTTGTAGTAGAATCTGATGATCTTTTGAATTTCCTCAGTTTCTGTTGTTATGTCTCCCTTTTCATTTCTAATTTTGTTAATTTGTATACTGTCTCTGTGTCCTTTGGTTAGTCTGGCTAAGGGTATATCTATCATGTTGATTTTCTCAAAGAACCAGCTCCTGGTCTTGTTGATTCTTTGTATGGTTCTCTTTGTTTCTATTTGATTGATTTCAGCCCTGAGTTTGATGATTTCTTGTCTTCTACTCCTCCTGGGTGAATTAACTTGTTTTTCTTCCAGGGCTTTAAGGTGTGCCATTAAGCTGCTAGTGTATGCTCTCTCCAGTTTCTTTTTGGATGCACTTAGAGCTATGAGTTTTCCTCTTAGCACTGCTTTCATTGTGTCCCATAGATTTGGGTAGGTTGTACCTTCATTTTCATTGAATTCCAAAAAGTCTTTGATTTCTTTTTTTATTTCTTCTTTGACCAAGGTGTCATTGAGTAGAGCATTGTTCAGTTTCCATGTGTATGTGGGCTTTCTGTTGTTTTTGTTGCTATTGAAGACCACTCTTATTCCATGGTGATCTGATAGGAGGCATGGGATTAGCTCAATCTTCTTGTATTTGTTGACATATGTCTTGTGATCAATTATATGGTCTATTTTGGAGAAGGTACCATGCGGTGCTGAGAAAAAGGTATATTCTTTAGCTTTAGGATGAAATGTTCTATATATATATCTGTTAAATCCAATTGGTCCAGAGTTTCAATTAGTTTCATTGTGCCCCTGTTTAGTTTCTGCTTTCCTGATCGGTCCATTGAGGAGAGTGGAGTGTTGAAGTCACCCACAATTATTGTGTTAGGTGTAATGTGTGCTTTAAGCTTTAGTAAGGTTTCTTTTACAAAGGAGGGTGCCCTTGCATTTGGAGCATAGATGTTCAGTATTGAGAGCTCTTCTTGGTGGATTTTCCCTTTGGCCAGCAAGAAGTGACCTTCTGAGTCTCTTTTGATGATTTTAGGTTGGAAGTCAATATTATCTGATTTTAGAATGGCTACTCCAGCTTGTTTCCTGAGACCATTTGCTTGTAAAACTGTCTTCCAGCCTTTTACTCTAAGGCAGTGTTTGTCTTTAACAATGAGATGTGTTTCCTGTATGCAGCAAAATGTAGGGTCCTGTTTCTGTATCCAGTCTGTTAATCTATGTCTTTTTATTGGGGAGTTGAGTCCATTGATGTTAAGAGATATTAAGGAATAGTAATTATTACCTCCAGACATTTTTGAAATTATATTTATTTATCTTATTTATTTTTTATATTCGAGAGGTTATCTTCTTTTGGGTTTGATGAGAGGAGGTTTCTATCTTGCTTCTTCCCGGGTGTAGTTTCCATCCTTGTCTTGGTGTTTTCCCCCTATTATCCTTTGTAGGGCTGGATTTGTGGAAAGATATCTTGCAAATTTGGTTTTGTCATGGAATACCTTGATGTCTCCATCAATGGCGATTGAGAGTTTTGCTGGTTAAAGTAGTTTTGGCTGAAGTTTGTGTTCTCTTAGAGTTTGCATGATATCTGCCCAGGATCTTCTAGCTTTCATGGTCTCAGGTGAGAAGTCTGGTGTTATTCTGATAGGTCTTCCTTTATATGTTACTTGGCCTTTTTCTCTTGCTGCCTTTAGTATTCTTTCTTTGTTTATTACATTTGGAGTTTTGATTATTATGTGACGGGATGTATTTCTGTTCTGGTCCAGTCTGTTTAGGGTTCTATAGGCTTCTTGTATATTCATGGGCATCTCTCTCCTTAGGTTGGGGAAGTTTTCTTCCATAATTTTATAGAAGATATTAGCTTGCCTTTTAACTTGTAAATCTTCACTCTCGTCTATACCTATAATCCTTAGGTTTGGTCTTCTCATAGTGTCTTGGATTTCCTGGATGTTTTGGGTTACCACCTTTTTGCATTTAGTATTTTCTTTGACTGTTGAATCAATGGTTCCTATGTTATCTTTGGCTTCTGAGATTCTGTCTTCTATCTCTTGTATTCTATTGTTGATACTTGCATCTATGGCCCCTGATTTCTTCCCAAGGTTTTCTATCTCCAATGTTGTCTCCCTCTGTGATTTCTTAGTTGTTTCTACTTCTGTTTTTAGTATCTGGATGGATGTGCTCAGATCTTTCGCTTGCTTGATTGTGTTTTCATGTATTTCTTTAATAGATTTTTGTGCTTCCTCTTTCATAGCTTCTACTTGTTGGCCCACGTTCTTCTGTAGTTCTTTAAGTGACTTTTGTCTTTCTTCCTTATTGTCTTCTTCTTTTTGATCCATCTTCTCCTGAATTTCTTGAAGTGATTTTTGTATTTGCCTCGTAAAGGCTTCTAACTTTTGATCCATTTTCTCCTCTATTTCTTTAGGCGATTTTTCTATGTGTTCAGCTACCAGCATCCTGACCAGTGCTTTTATATCCACGTCTTGTTTTTCTGGTGTTTTGGGGTATCCAGGGATTCCTGTTGTTGGAGAACTGGGTTCAGATGCTGTCATGTTGCCTTGATTTTTGTTAGTAATGTTCCTTCGTTTTCCTTTTGCCATCTGGTTATTTCTGGTTTTAGTTGGCCTTGTTGTCAGTGGCTGGTGTTTGAATCTCCTGTGAGGCTGGGCTCACCTGTTGTTTCTCTACTGGTGAATATGTGTGACTGCTGCTTTAAGGGATCATAAGCTGACTGCCACCCATGCGATTGTAGCCCCTGTTGGAGTCTGTCTACCTGGGCTTCTCCAGCTGTGTCCTGGTTGCAAGGAACTTGGCCTGCTTGGCTCCGAGAGTCTAGCAGATCCCCTGTGAGGGTAATCCTGGAAGGGGTGTCTACCTGGGTCTTTCCAGCTGTGTCCTGGTTGCAATATGGAGGCCTGCTGCTATTGCTGGTCCAGGGGCTGGTGAGCTGGTTGCAGAACACAGCCTTGGTGCTCGGCCAGAGAGCGCGGGAATGTCCCACAGAGCCTAGGCGGAACTCGGCCTGCTTGGCTCCGAGACCCTAGCAGATTCCCCCCCCCCCGAGGGTAGCCCTGGAAGGGGTGTCTACCTCGGCCTTTCCAGCTGTGTCCTGGTTGCAATATGGAGGCCTGCCGCTATCGCTGGTCCAGGGGCTGGCGAGCAGGTTGCAGAATGCAGCCTCGGTGCAAGGCCAGAGGGCGCGGGGATGTCCCACAGAGCCTGGGCCTTTCCAGCTGTGTCCTGGTTGCAATATGGAGGCCCGCCGCTATCGCTTGTCCAGGGGCCGGCGAGCTGGTTGCAGAACGCAGCCTTGGTGCTCGGCCAGAGTTAGAGCTTATATTTATATATAAGCAATATAGCCTGGTTATTGAATCAAATTTGAAGATTTGACTAATCATCTATATCTTAATATGTCAGTATTTCTTTAATGACATTAAATGAAATGAAATACTGTTTTGTTTTATGTTTTTCAGTTTTTTTTTTAGTGAAATAGAATTTTGTCATAGTCCCCACCATTTATTCCCCCAAGCACCTCTTAATTATCCTCTCAGGGACCTCTCCATTCACTCATCCCTCAGCTAATGATAACTCTCAAGTTGGTAAACTCACACGTTCATCTGCTGTTTTGTTTCTATTTTTATAGTTACCTCTCTCTCTCTTTTCTATCTCTCTCTCTCTCTCTGCCTCTCCCCCCCCTGCCCCGCACACGTGCATGTGTGTGTATGTGTGTGTGTGTGTCTATGCTATGTTTGTGTATAAGAGTTAATGATTTAACTCTGTGGTAGCTATGCTCTAGGTTTAGTCTTTGAGTTAAAAAACATAACTAGACATAACAAAAAAAAACGTATTTTTGAATGTGAGTCAAGTTATCATGAGCCCTGCTCCTGGGCTGCGAATATTTGAATTGACACCACCTGATTTGTTACTTAAATTCCATCCAATGATTTTTAGATTTCGTGTCTATGACTGCTGTGCTTTCGTGTGTGTTTCTACATGATAGGCAACAGACAACAGAGAGGAGGTATAAGATTTCCTGTAATTGGAGTTAAAGATTTTTGTGAGTTGCCATGTGAGTTGTGAGAGAGACCCAGATCCTCTGCAAAATCTGCCAGCAGTTTTAAGCTCTGATCTTTTCCTCCAGCTCCACAATTTTATTTTTTTAATATGCTTACTTAAATAGCTTTTAGGATCAATGTTCAATTTATAGAAAGCAAACTAAGTTGAACTTCCTTTGGTGGGTGTCATGGTCCATCAATGAAGCTATAAACGGAGAATCTAATTGATGTCTTGGATCTCAGCTCTCCAACCACAAAGTTGTTTTTAGAATATACTTTTGTGCCACTCCAAGGTGGAGTAATAGGGTGAACACCTTTTCTGTGGTGACTTTATAGAGTTTGAAATCATGTGAACTTTGCTCATAAGACCATGCTTAATCCTTAAAATATCTTTGCAGTATATAATATCTGATGTGCTGAATAAAATTCACACCTTCAACTAGAGTGGTAATAGAGGGATATTTATAAAGAAAAATCGAAAATGTCATCTACTTATGTATTTCTTGGAATCATTTCTTATCATGTGAGATGATCCCAGAGCTGCACACCTGCAAGTATGCACAGCACCCTGAGGACTACCACAACTCTTCGTGTATTTTTATTTTGCAAAGATAAATTTTTTTTTATTTTTAGATTTTCCTTCCCCCTTCAGTACTTTGTCTTCTATTGGTATCATATTTGCAATCAACAGATTAAAATAAAATAATGAAATTATTATCAGTTTGTTAGATGGCTATGTTTTGATATGTATTGTTTATTCTGTAAATGTATAGAAATAAACCCCAGACTTACTTTTACAAAAAAAAAAAAAAACCAACAAAACAAAAAAAAAAAAAAAAAAAATAGCCTTGATAAAGTATAATATCTGTATTCCAAGGTTTTCTGAATTACTCTGGGTCTGGCTAGATAGACCCGAGCCTTGAAACTCCCTCTTGTTTTTTCTAAGAGGAAGAAACTTAGTTCTGCAGAGCTATCAGGTAACAAATGAAGAGCCCTCTGTTATCTCCCTGGGGGCATAGTTTATTCTTCTTTTTTCATTGCCAGAGGCAAACCAGGTTCCTGCAGGATAGTATATTCATGGAGAAATGGACAAGCACTCAATTTGAAACCCCATTTGTATTCAAGGAGTTCCTTTATTGCACAATTTTCTCTCCTGAGAGGATCTCTATGGAGCTAGAAGTTGAATTAGGAAAAAATGCAATCATCTCATTATTATTTGGTTGTTGCTCACTCCTTCTCATTCCTCCACCCTTCATTTTTATGTGATCAGGTGGATGCCTAATTTATTTCTATGGAACGAATTATATATAGTCTTCATGACGTGTTTGCCATGCTTAAATTGCAGTGGCTATTGAAATTAACAAATAATGGTATATGAACAGTAATTAATCTTGAAACTTAAAGTAGTATTTTCTTTTCTTGCAAAGAAATTCTTATCAAGAAAACACACAATCTCATTTGGTTCAGTTATTTAATATCCTGAGATTTTTTTCTTTTTTCTTTCTTTCTTTCTTTCTTTCTTTTTTTTTTTTTTTACAAATACTACATTATATTATAATTACTTTTATATCATATACTGATTATTTTCTTGACTTTTCTGCCTCAGAACTAAGAATATCTTTCACAATGGGAGCGGTACATTAAGTTGCTAAATATCCTTGAAAAACAGAAACAAAAATCACAACAGAGTAGGCAAGTACTGGCTGTAGACATCAGCAAGTATATCAATTAAATTTAGATGTATCTGCACTCTGTCCCCTTTCCTTCCCAGGTCTCTCCTCCCTCCTCCCTCCTGTGTTGTTTTCTTCTCCCTCCCAAGAGGGATTGAGGCATTCACACTTGAAGCCTTCAGCTTTTTGAGATCTGTGGATTGTATTCTGGGTATTCTGTACTTTTATTTTTGCTAACATCCACTTATGAGTGAGTATATACCATGCATGCATGTCCTTTTGGATCTGAGTTACCTCACTCAGTGTGATATTTTCTAGTTCCATACATTTTCCTGGAAAACTCAGGATGTCCTCATTCTTAATATCTGAGTAGTAGTCCATTGTGTTAATGAACCACAATTTCTGCATCGATTCTTCTTTTGTTTGACATCAGGATTGTTTGCAGCTTCTTGCTATCATAAACAAGGCTGCTGTGAACATAGTGGAACATGTGCTCCGGTGACTTGGTAGACCATCTTTTGTAGCTGCATCTTCAGGTAGATCTATTTCCAATTTTCTGAGGAATCCCCAGATTGATTTTCAGAGTGGTTGTACCAGTTTGAGATCCCACTAGCAATGGGCGGGAATTTGTGTCAGTCTCCTGTCACCATGCTGAAATTTTGTTTAACTTGAGCTTGACTATAGCTTGAGCTTGACTATAGCTTGTGCTTTTTTTTTTTTTTGACTGTGAATTTATATGTGCTTCTTTGCAGTTATTGCCTGAAAAACTTATCTTTTCTTACATTTACTCACCATCTCTGGCTCTTACTATCACTCTGCTTCCCCTTCTAGAAAAATCCTTGTGCATTAAGGGAAGAATGTGGTATAGAAATTTCAATTTAGTATGGAGTACTCTGAAATCGTTATTTTCTGAAGGTTGATCAGTTGTGGTCTCCTTGCTGTCATTTTTGAAACAAATTTCTCTTATGAGTGATAAGAGATGTACTACTCTGGTCTTAAACTGAGAAATAGGTAATGTAATAGCCAGGAGTTATAGTACTTCCAATATAATATTGCAAGATACATTTTTGATTCCTTATTTATGTACGGAGATAGCACACCCTTGATGTTTCCTGAAAATCCTGCTCTCAGACTGTTTTCAACCCAAAGAAAATATGAAAACCTGAATAATTGAACATATTCTACTCCATTAGCCATTTTGATCAGATTAAATATTACTAAATTATGTGTATGTGTAAAAAAAAATTAACTAAAATTGGGGCTCACCCAAGGGTGTTCATTAAACAGTCCTACACTCATTCCATTGTGAAAAAAATGTTTCTGTGTATTTTATGGTTTAAGTTTTCTTTGCAATTACTTTCTTGGCATTGACCTGTTACTCCTCTCTCTGTATAATTATTTGGATTCGAAGGACCCTTGAGTTGGTGTATTTATGGAGTTTTTCATAAAGGTTTTATAACTACTGCATAACTGTAGTATTGGCAATAATTTCTTAATTCAGGTATGAGTATATGACTTTGAATATATTTCATATTTCAGAAAAATACTTGTTAGTAGACAGCACAGAAGAATTATGCTATTTTAGGCTTGGTACATATAATGAGGCAATATTAAAAACACCATCCAAGGTAATGGGCATAATTCAGTGCTGCTCAAAATATTTCATAGGAAAAATAAAATATTTTTCTAGTCATGAAAAATACACATTTCTCATCAATAATGAAAAATGGTTTTCAAGTGTCTTAGACAAGTCTGAAGTTATTTCCTATAGATAGCAAAACAAAGAGTTATGAATTAGAAAGTTAATTGTAAGTGTGAACTTTTAATAGAAGCAAATGATAATACACCACAAAATGTAGAAGACAATTAGGGTTTAAGTGATGATAACCTAACCATAGAAATCTTATTAACTCTTCAGGAAATCACACCATTAAGAGACTGCTATATTCTACTGCATGTGAAGATTATCATTAAAGTTTAAAGGTAGAAAAACAAAAGAAGTTTTAAAAATGTCTGTAAACCAATAATGAACTTGCTGAAGAAGGTATTTGGCAAAAAAAAAATTTCTTCAAACTAGTCTCATAAAATGAAAATACCGAGGATTCAACAGAAGAGATTAAAGACCTCTGCAAGGAGCCTCAGTGCTCCTAGATTGTTATAATACATGTGATTAAAATGTAAATATATAGATACATTTTATATTAATGTATAGCACAATATTATCCCCATCAAAATTCCAAACCAATTCATCAAAAAACTAGAAAATTAATCTTAAATGTCACATGAAAATAAAATCCCAGAATATCCAAAGCAATAGCAAACATAGAAAACATGGTTTCTAATATCACAAGTCATGATTGTAAATCATACTGCAGAGCCATAGTGACAAACACATCACAGTACTGACACCAAAACATGCATCTAGATTGATGTCATAAGACATAGGTACCAGAAATAAACCCATAGAGCCATAGAGATCCAAATTGTTGAAAAAGTTTCTGAAATACATAGGAAGAAAGCCAAAGAAAACAAGACAAATGAAAGCCTGTTCAACAAACGGTTATGGTAAACTTGATATCTGTTGGTATGTACAAGAAGGAATTCCAAAGAGTTTACCCTGAGCTGAGTTATTGTTAAATATATAACTCAAATACAGAGTTAGGGTGATGTCTCTGCCGTTCTCTGAGGAAGCACCCTCATAGAAGCAGGGGGAGGAGGATGGTATAGGAGGTTTCTGGAGGGGATGCCATTTGAAATATAAATAAATAAAATATCCAATAAACAAAAGTATGCTCTTTCTGCAAGGAAAGTGTTTGGCTACCAGCAGCCTTATGGAGTGATTTTCAACTTTCTGCAACTCCAGCCTCAGGGGACATGGTGCATTCCTCTAGCCACAGTGAGCAACTGTGTTCCTGTGCATTGGCTTATATGCATATGTATATGTATATGTATATGTATATGTATATGTATATGTATATGTATACATACATACATAAAAAAAACTACTACAGTAAATGTAAAAGAAATAAAGTAAAACTTGAATATTGAAACTGCTACAGGTAAACCAATTCAAGATACAACGAACTTAAAAAAATTTTAAAAAGGATTTCGGCAGTTCAAGATACATTCTCCAGAATTCACAAATGCTACTGATGCAATAAAATAAAACATGCATTCACAAAACCCATGCCTACCAGTTTTGGGTCCACAGAAACCAGACTTTTCTATCATTTGGCTATAGAGGAATAATTGGCTCACTAGGCCCTACCACGCACCACTGAACTATTGGAAACTTCTAGATTCTAGGATAGGATGAGTTGGGCCTATCTCCACTGGTTGGTCCACTGGCTTCTGGTGGTGAGTTCCAAGCTCAGTGTCATAGAAATGACTTAAGGTAAACCCAGTAGGACAGTAAACAAAATAAAAACCAATAAATAGGAGAATGGAATTTGCAAAGAGGACATATGGCTGAAATAGGGGATGAAAATATGCTACTGTACTGACTATTGATGTTAAACATTTGCTGGAATTGAAAACAAGAAGGTCAGAAAGACAAGGCAAAAGCACATTCATACAAGCTCCCTGTGTCTTATCATATGGCAGTCATAATCAGCAAGCATCATTACCAGCTGAGCCCATTAATCCTATTGCAAATGTCCAGTTCAATATTTTTAAAAGAAGATGACATAAGGTCGATATACCTATTATATACTAATATAATTTCAAAAGTCTATAGAACAAAATTGGAATGATGCTTAGAGCTGACCATGAAAGCTAGTCTGTGGATGCAGTGCATCTCTCTTGTAGACTCTTAATCCACAGTGTACCAGGTAGGGCCTGGAAGGTGTTTAAATGAAAGTGCTGTTTTCTTATAAATGATATTCAGTCCTCATAGAGTGGCCAGAGGAAGACTGTTGGCATTGTATTACAGTATTGTCATGTGAGAGCACACAGCAGGTGTGGTCTGTAGAGAACAGTTCTTACCAACTTCTAATTCTGAAGGAATGTAAACTACACTTCCAGGATCTAGAACCGTGAGAAATACATTTGTATTACTTCAACATTCCTCATACTTTATGTTTAAAACAGCTCAATTTCTGTGGATTAGAATATTGGAATGGTTATGATCGTAACTATTGGGGACATTCTCCTACAAATGACAAATTTTCATTTTTGTTAATTAAAGGCTCTACTACTGATTGCATTATTCTACTCCAGTGTTGAGTTACACAGAGTGTTGTCTACTTCTTTTTCCATTTCTTTTGAATTTTCAGATGCAGAGGATGTAGTTATTAGATGAACAAGTAGATAAAATTGTGTTCTTGAAGAGTAAAGTCTTTTTCTCATGAACGTTCCCTAGACTCTACTTATATTTGTGTTTTACTGGCTTGATGTAGTAGCTCTGAACATTTCTTATAGTGCCTTGTATTAGATAGGATTTTACTGCTGTGAGCAGACACCATGACCAAGGCTACTTTTATAAGGACAACTTTGAATTGGGGCTGGCTTTGACAGGTTCAGAGTTTCAGTCTATAATCATCAAGGCAGGAACATGGCAGTATCCAGGCAGGCATGGTACACATGGAACTGATGTTTCTACATCTACATATAAAGGCTGCTAGTGGAAGATTGTCTTCCAGGAAGCTAGGATGAGAGTCTTAAAGCCCACACCCACATTGACACACCTCTTCCAACAAGGCTACACCTACTTCAACAGGGCCATACCACTTAATAGTGCCACTTCCTGGGCCAAGCATATACAAACTATAATATGGCTATTGCAGATTGACTGGCTACAGTAGAAGTAGACACTTTCTTATGCTGGCTACTGTAGTTTATCAGGATTTCCATAATTAGTTCTAATCAATATATGTATTATTAATTCAATTTATTGTTGGCTATTTTATCTTGAAAACTGATTTTTTTATTTTATCCAGTATGTCAATTATTAGTGTTTTTTTCTAATTGGACTATTTGCATTTATATGACTTCAATGGGACTATAGTCACTGTAACACTTTATATAACTTGTGTGTCTTTTCTTCTTTATGAGTTTAAAGTAGACTGGCAGCTTATGTGGTTAATTTTACAAACCAATAATTTTAAAATATATGTCAACAAATCATTCAAAAATGTTAATTCTAACACAGGGCTGATACTTTAGAAAATATTTAATGTAGCATTATTTTACTCATTTATTTCCCCTTTTAATTTTATATTTTATTTATTTATTTATTTATTTATTTGCTTTTACTACAGTGTGCACATGAAAAAAGACAATGCTTCACTATAAACTCTATGTGTACCTGTTGAACAATTCTACACACTTACTGATGAGTTGTTGTTGTTGTTGTCGTTATAAATTTGTAGCTTTACATTTTCTTGGAACCTCACAATGCCTTACTCTGTAAGGATATATGATTCCATTATTTTCATGAGAGTATGTTTTCAGATACAGAAGTTATATTGTATATCTGTGATATCCTTCATTGTTTTCTGTTGATTTTCTTCTTGAAGGTGCTTGCGTTCATTTGCCTTCTGCAGAACTTAGCTGGGAGGTTTTGTTTTTTAGTTATTATTTTATTGCCCTGATGAACTATCATAGGTAAGGCATCCTATAAAGAAACCATTTAATTGGGTTTTTTTTTAAAGTTCCATGTCATCTAGAGAGGCATGGTGGCAGGCAGTCAGGTATGAGTCTAAGGCAGTAGCTACAATTTTGCATCTAATTCATAAATTGCAAGCAAAGAGAACAAGGCTATTTCTGCTAATGATTTTGGAACTTCAAAGCCCACCTACAGTGTCCCAGACTCTCCACCAAAGTCACATCTCCTCATTCTTCCTCAACAGTTCTACTTCTGGGAGAGAAAACACTTAAACACAAGATCCTCTTGGGACTGTTCTCATTCAATCACTTTTTCAATATTACTTTTCTCTGACTTTTTCCTATAACTTTTCATCACATCTTAGTCTTTACTTTCAATTTAGCTTTGACAAACATCTTGCAACTATTTTTTCAAATGCATTTCTATTTCATTTTCCTTCTCATCTTCACGTAAATATCATATAAGAAACTTGATTGTTCTACAGTTACTCTCCGTTAAGATGTTTTTACAAGTGGGTTATTGCTCTCTTAATTTTTATTCTTCATTTTTATAACATAATTACATTATGTTTTCATTCCTTATTCTTGAGAATTCCTTCTTTAGCCCATCCCTAATACCAGTATTGATGATTTTATTTTGTGTGTTTATTGATTCTTCCATTTGGAAAAAAATAGCAATTTGCTTTCATAGTTTCTTTTTATTATTTGTTTCTCTATAACACAATCGACTATTTCATCTGCTATATTTACCATAGTTATATTTTACTTTTAATATTGAAATTTTCATTTGCTTCTTATTTTTTAAATCTATTTTCTATCTCCAGTTAGTTCAGATATTGCTTTCATGATTTCTATTTTTAGACCTTGTCTTATCTCCAGCCTGTTTTTATTAATTTAATTTTGCCTTATTTTAGGTCTCATGATTCTGCTTCTTAGAAAGACTGAAATGTATAGTACATTGGGGACATTATGACACTAAATATTGTGAATATTATGTTATTTATGGTGTTTATTTGCATAACCTTTTTTTTTTTTTTTTTTTTGGTTTTTCGAGATAGGGTTTCTATGTGTAGTTCGGGCTGTCCTGGAACTCACTCTGTAGACCAGGCTGGCCTTGAACTCAGAAATCCGCCTGCCTCTGCCTCCCAAGTGCTGGGATTAAAGGCGTGTGCCACCACCGCCCGGCTTGCATAACCTTCTTAAAAGATTGGTAGATTATGCCAGCAGGAAGTTCAGTCAGCTTCTTGATTCTCTTAGCCTTCATTTCCTTGATAATTAAGCCCTTAAGCTGAGGCACATTCTTCTGAAATAACCACAGAATACCTTGGATACCTCCCAGGATCTGGTTCCCCCTAATAGTCAGTACTCATAAACTCCCAGATTTGTTGAAGTTTCTGAGATTGTTAAATGTATAATGTCCTGTCGTCTATTTTAACCTTACCATTGGAAGTTTTCCTTTAAATATGAATGTCTTACTACTGGACAAGAAGAGTTGAAGGAATCCTGTCCTTACAGAACATGTATTTCTACCATCAGCGGCTTGCTTGACCCATTCACCCTCAAGGTCCCTGCTCTTAAATCAGCCTGCTCCCAAGATAACCTTTGCTTTTGTGCCCTCTAGACTACACAGGGCAGCATGTCCATGAAGACTCCTAGGCTTATCCGGAAGCTTGTCTCTTGATTTTCTCCCAGGAATCACAGTTCTTCAATTCTGTCGGTGCTTCAAAAAAAAAATCTATTTTCCTCTCCTCCATTTCCACAACTTTGGTAGTGTGAATGCAAATTGATTTCTGTTGCTTTCTAGTAGAAGTAGTAGTTCTAGTAGCAGAAGGCCTGATTTTAATTCACATCTTCAAATAGATCACTGGAAAACAACTCATTAACATACACAAGGTTGGGTGTCATTAGCTAGGAAACAAATTTTAACATCTATCTCTTACAGCAAAACTAAATAATATAGTATTTTTTTACAGAATTGTACTGATATAGGTAAAGCCAACACATTTTAGTTTTTACTTTTCAATATTATCCATATTATAGATATTTAAAGGAGATATTTAAATTTTTATTTTTCGCTGTTCATTTTATATAATTTGTAATATATAAAATATTCATTTTAAATATGCAAAGATATAGCATCTATACTTTATACTATACATACCATATATCATGTATACTTTATAGTATACAAACCATACCCAAATAAGCAAGTAGTATATGTGTAGAAAATATATACATATTCTAAAGATGATGAAGAAATTGCATTGCTAGACTTTTCAGAATTCTGGAGGAGCATACCATAGTTCAATTTGAAGACAAAAAAATTTTCAGAATCTTAAGATAATAGAATTTTATTCTTTCATACGCTTCTCATATGCAATATTAATGAAAAATTTGTCACTATTTGTTTAATAAGTTTCCAATAAATTTCAATTTCTCCTGTATCATATTTAAAACTTCAGAATGCAGATATTTATCACCAAGTAAACTGTTTTAATGTCAGGTTCCTAAGCATAAACCCTTGTTTCTGTATACATTTCCTCTATAATTTGCTTTTGCATTTATTTTAATGCCTTGGAGTAAGTCCAAGAGGAGGAATCTAGAGAAAATTCTTATATATTATACAACATTTTAAGAAACAGGAAATTTAAGGATGAGCCCCTTACCATCCACCACTGCAATTACAAAGATGCATCAATTAGTTTTGGGCTACAATGTCATGTAAAGGTGTGATGAATTCAAAAATTTAATTCTTTCTCAGACAGCTCTTTGACCTGTTGTGGAAATGTGTTTCTTTTATTATCCTCCATCAGGAGGAACTCACCAACTTTACATTTAATAATATGATACATTAGCATCTTATTGTCATTTTAGCAAAGAAAGCAAAACTCCTCATTTAAAAAGCAGACTATCAAGGCAAGAGTAAAGCTTTCTGAAAGTAATTTGGATTGTGTATGTCCCTTAAAGCTCTAAACTACTGAAGAGTGAGAGTGTTTATTTTAATTAATTATTTTATTTATTTACATTCCAACTGTTGCTCCAATTCATTTTTTAAATTCTTTTTTATATGATATATGCTTTATTTACATTTCAAATGATTTCCCCTTTCCTGGCTCCCTGCTCTCCAAAAGTCCCATATGCCCTTTTCACTCCCCCTGTTACCCCATCCACCCCTTCCCACTTCCCTGTTCTGGTATTCCCCTACATTGCTGCACTGAGCCTTTCAAGAACCAGGGGCCACTCCTTCCTTCTTCTTGGACATCATTTGATATGTGGATTGTGTCTTGTGTATTCCACGCTTCTAAGCTAATATTCACTTATCAGTGAGTACATACCATGAGTGTTCTTTGGAGACTGGTTACCTCACTTAGGATGATGTTCTCCAGCTCCATCCATTTGTCTAAGAATTTCATGAATTCATTGTATCCATACCTCTGTTGAGGGACATCTGGGTTCGTTCCAGCTTCTGGTTATAATAAATAGGGCTGATATGAACATAGTGGAGCATGTATTCTTATTACATGTTGGGGAATCCTCTGGGTATATGCCCAGGAGTAGTATAGCAGGGTCCTCTGGAAGTGTCATGCCCAGTTTCCTGAGGAACCACCAGACTGATTTCCAGAGTGGTTATACCAGCTTGCAATCCCACCAGCAGTGAAGTGTTCCTCTTTCTCTACATCCTTGCCAACACCTGCTGTTTCCTGAGGTTTTAATCTTAGCCATTCTGACTGGTGTGAGGTGAAATCTCAGGGTTGTTTTGATTTGCATTTCCCTAATGACTAATGACATTGAACATTTCTAAGGTGTTGCTCAGCCATCCGAAGTTCTTCAGGTGAAAATTCTTTGTTTAGCTCTGTACCCCATTTTTGGTTTAATGGGATCTAACTTCTTGATCCCCCTCCACAAGTTCTTCACCCCATCTCTTCTCCCCTTTGCTTCTGAGAGAGTGCACCCCTACCTACCCACAAGCTCCCACCTAATCTCCATAGGATCTACTTCCAAGGGGCATTAAGTTTCTACAAGATTAAGCACATCCTGTTCCACTGTGGCAAGAAAAGGCAGTTCTCTGCTACATGGTTGATCGGGTGCTGGGAGAGCAACTTAGGCTCTGGGAGCTCTAAGGGGTCCAGATTATTTGTCACTGTTGTTCTTCCTATAGGGTTGCAATCCCCTTCGGCTTCTTCAGTCCTTCCCCCAACTCTTCCATATGGGTCCCTGATCTCAGTCCAATAGTTTGCTGTAAGTATCTACATGTGTTTCAGTCAACTGCTGGTAGATCCCCTCCCAAGACAGCCATGCTAGGTTCCTATCTGCAAGCACAGCATGGCATCAGTAATAGGATTGGGTTTTGGTGCCTGAAAATTGGATGGATCCCAACTTGGGCCAGACCTTAATTGGCCTTTCCTTCAGTCTCTGCTCCATTTTTAATCCCACATTTCCTTTAGACAGAAATAATTCTGGGTCAAGAATTATGAAGATAGATGGGAGGGCCCCTGCCTCAAATGTGGATTCTGCTTATCTACCGAAGGTGGTTTCTTTAGGTTCCATTTCCCCACTGTTGGGCATTTTGGCTAAGGTCATTCCCATTGGGTTCTGGGAGTCTCAAACATCCCTTGTACCTGGGACTTTCTAGAAGTTTTCCTCTCCCTTAGCCTACATGGCTACACTTTTCTATTCATTCTCATGGCCCTCTGGGATTCTTTCCTCTCTCCATCTTCTGAGATTTTTTCAGGGACCTGAAGTTCTTGTCATACAGATATTTCACATGCTTGGTTAGAGTTACACCAAGATATTTTACATTGTTTGTGACAATTGATAAGGGTCACTAGTTTCTTTCTTGGCCCATTTATTCTTTGGTAAAGGAAGGCTACCTGTTTGTTTGAGTTAATTTTATATCCATCCACTTTGTTGAAGTTGTTTATAAGCTGTAGGAGTTCTCTAGTAGAATTTTGGAGGTTGCTTATATATACACTGTTATATCATCGACAAATAGTGATACCTTGAATTCTTTATTTCCAATTTGTATCCCTCTGTCCTCCTTTTGTTGTCTAATTGCTCTAGCTATAACTTCAAATACTATATTGAATAAGTAGGGAGAGAGTGGTCAGTCTTGTCTTTTCCATGATTTTAGTGGTATTATTTCGAGTGTCTCTACATTTAACTTGATGTTTGTTGTTGATTTGTTGTATATTGCTTTTATTGTATTTAGCTCTGTACCTTGAATTTATCTTGCCTAGACTTTTAACATGTAGGGGATGCTGTATTTGTCAAAGGGTTTTCATCGTCTAATGATATGAACATGTGATTTTCTTCTTTGAGTTTGTTTATATAGTGAATTATATTGATGGATTTTCACATATTGCACCATCCCCGAATGAAGCCTACTTGACTGTGTATGGTAAATGATCTTTTTGATGCTATATGGTAAATGACCTTGGGTTTGATTTGTGAGAATTTTATTGATTATTTTGGCATCAATATTCATAAGAAAAATGGTCTGAATTCTCTTTCTTTTTAATGTCTTTATGTGGTTTTATTTTGGGACATATTGGTATTAGCTCTTTGCTGAAGATTTGATAAAAAATCTGGACTAAAATCGTTTGTCACTGGGCTTTTTTGGTTTTATGGACTTTTAATGATTGCTTCTACTTCCTTAGGGATTATGGGCCTGTTTAGTTAGTTTACCTGCTCTTGATTTAATTTTGGTACATGGTATCTTTCAAGAAAATCATCCATTTCATCTAGATTTTCTAGTTTTGTTGAGTATGCTTAGAGTCTTAGATGTAAAATGCAATGTTCAAGAAAGCATTCTTCTTGATTTAAATAGGCTAATAGGAATTTGTTAAAACAGTACTTCATGGAATTAAAAATTATGTAGTTTCTTCTTATTCTGAAATACAACTATTAAAAAATTTTATTCTTTAATATATATTTTTTATTCAATTTCTTTTTAAAAAATTTTCTTTTTTATCATATTCAACACAATATATATTTTATACCAATTATAAAAATAATGGGCATGTTATTAACATGAACATAAAAAGATAAAGTCCTTTAATGTTTTGTTCATTTTGCTTTTAGTAGAGCTTACAATCTTGGTTCTCACTGTGATAGAAATCCAAAATAAGAAAAATTTTTAGACATTGGAATTCAGTGTAATAAGGCTGTACTACAATGTCCCTCACATCACCAAAGAATTTTACCTCCATAGTATCTAACCTAATAGTTGACAGTTTTACTGCTCCAAGGAATGAATTGTAGGCACAATTAGTTGAATACAGATCTCTTCCTATGGTCACACCTATTTGACCTGAGTGATTGTCATCATTCTCAGCCCATAGGGAACAGGTTATATCCATTAAAGAAATTATTTAAGATGGTCTATACATGAAGGCATTCATCAACTGTTTCAATGAATAATGGTTCTGCTTGGAGGGTGGCACAGACATTAGGCGAGGGTAAGATTCTGATTCATTGGCTGTGAGAATTTTGAAAATCATTCATCATAAAAAGAGTAATTATAGGGCCAGCTTCTTCAAAATTGATACAATAATTATAAATATCAAGTAAAACATTCAGTCTCTTACCAGCCATCTCCCAAATTAATTGTTTACAGTTCTTTTGGGTGTATAAATAAATTTGAAATATGTGAGCTGTTCTGAAAACCATAGTAAAGGGTGAAAACATCAAATAAACAATCCTACTAATAGAGAAACTGAGATAGATAGAAGAAGCATGATTTTAAAGCCATTATGTACTACACAGCGAGAGACTGTCATGTACAATCAAGAAAAAAGTGTATAAAGATTGTACAATATTGGCCCTATTTCTCCAATTACCAAGTTAGAGAGACCACTGGGTGACAGACAACAAATTTTTAAATCCTAATATTTTTGAAATTCAATAAATTAGGATATGTTGGTAATAGTAATTTTCATACTAAGAGATGTAAAGGAAAAGTTATTGTTACTTACTGTTATTTTGTTGTGAAATTATGTTTGTGTAAGTTTGTTGAAAGATTACTTTCTTGCTTTTTCTAGGGTGTAGTTTCCCTCCTTATGTTAGTGTTTTCCATCTTATCCTTTGTGTTATTCTTTGTAGGGCTAGATTTGTAGAAAGATAATGTATAAACTTGGTTTGGTCACAGAATATCTTGTTTTCTCTATCTAAGGTAATTGAGAGTTTTGCAGGGTATAGCAGTCTGGGCTGGCATCTGTGTTTTCCTAGGGTCTGTATTACATCTGCCAAAGATCTTCTAGCTTTCCTAGTCTATGATGACAAGTCTGGTGTAATTCTGATAGGCCTGTCTTCATATGTTACGTGACCTTTTTCCCTGTCTGCTTTTAATTTTCTTTCTTTGGTGTATTTGGTGTTTTGATTATGATGTGACAGGAGGAATTTCTCTTTTGATCCAGTTTATTTGGAGTTCTGTAGGCTTCTTGTATGATCATGGGCATCTCTTTCTTTAGGCTGGTAAAGTTTGCTTCTATAATTTTGTTGATATTACTGGCCCTTAAAATTGGGAATCTTCACTCTCTTCTCTACCTCTTATTCTTAGGTTTGGTCTTCTCATTGTGTCCTGGATGTTTTGGGTTAGGAACTTTTTGTTTTTTGTGTTTTCTTTGACCTTTGTTTCAATGTTTTCTATGGTATCTTCTACATCTGAGATTCTCTCTCTTATCTCTTGTATTTTGTTGGTGATGTTTGCATAGACGATTCCTGAACTCTTTCCTAGGCTTTCTAGCTCTGGGGTTGTATCACTTTGTGATTTCTTTATTGTTTCTAGTTCCATTTTTAGATCCTGGATGGTTTTGTTCATTTCCATTGCCTATTTGAGTTTTCCTGTAATTCTTCAAGGAAATTTTATGTTTCCTCTTTAAGGCCTTCCAGGTATTTATCTGTGTTCTCCTGTATTTCTTTAAGGGAGTTATTTAGGTCCTCCTTAAAATCCTCCATCATCATCATGAGAAGTGATTTTACGTTCGAATCTTGCTTTTCCAGTGTGATGGTGTGATGTTTTGTATATGATTGGCCCAGGAAGTGACCCTATTAGGAAGTGTGGCCTTGTTGGAGTAGGTCAAAGAAAACACAGGTCAGAAACTTATATCTCTGAGCTTCCAGATTAGGATTATAGGTGAGCCTTCCAATTCTAGATTGTAGTTCATTCCACATATAGTCAAGTTGACAACCAGGAATAGCCACTACAATCCACCCCTTGTCAACTTGACACAGATAATATCTCATGTCCACATGAAACAATAACAAGGTCATGAATACGCCTAACATGATACAACTATTCCTCATACAATCGCAAACGCATTTGTAAATTTACAATGGGGCAATGTCCCTTGGGAACATTCTTTTAGTGTCCTAATACCAATTGATGTTAAAGGAATTGGAAGAAAGACAAATGAATCCTTAACAAAATAAGATAGAAGCATTCATATTACTTACAATCCTCGTTTCTGCAACTGGTTACTTGGCCTTAGCTGGTATTTATAACTACCTTCCTCTGCTACCCATTCTGTATTTCCTTCACCTTCGGCAAGCACCTCAGCAGGTCTTGGCTCTTTTCCTGGAGGATTGACCCATACCTTCATTCCTGATGTATCATCCTTCCTCATCCTGCTTGGATTAGGCTGTTGTAGTTTCCCATTGACTTTAATCACAGGACAGGGTAGTACTAAGAGACGCCCTAGGGGATCTCCTGCTCTCCAGACATAATCCTGCTTACCTCCATTGTGGAGAGGCAATCCAATTTCCCCACTGTAATCTGGATCTATCACCCCTCCTAACACAGTTATTCCTTTCTTAGCCTGATGGTTAAGGGCATAAGAAGCCCAAAATGGCCAGGGGGAAATCTGAGCTTCCAGTTCAATGGAATGTTTGTTGTGGCTCCAGGCAGGACCACTCCCCCCTCTGGAACCAAAACTTCTAGGCCAGCAGAACCTAAAGTTGTGGGGAAAGGAAGCAAAAATTTTCCTAGCAGGTCACTAGGAGTGGAACTATTCCCTTTTCCACCCCTTGATTCATGGACCCATGAATCCTGGCTATGGGAGAAACTGTACCATATATTGAACGCTGATTCAAAGCATATACTGCCTTCTGAAGAACTCTGCCCCAGCCCTCCATGCTGTTGCCACCTAATTGGCACTGTAACTGTGTCTTCAAAAGGCCATTTCATCTTTCTATCAGACCAGCTGCTTCAGGATGATGGGGAACATGGTAAGACCAGTAAATTCCATAATCGTGGGCCCACTGTCGTACTTCTCTGGCTGTGAAATGAGTTCCTTGGTCAGAAGCAATACTGTGTGGAATACCATGACGATAGATAAGGCATTCTGTGAGTCCACGGATTGTGGTTTTGACAGAAGCATTACATGCAGGAAAGGCAAATCCATAACCAGAATAAGTATCTACTCCAGTAAGAACAAAACGTTGTCCTTTCCATGGGGGAAGTGGTCCAATGTAGTCAACCTGCCACCAGGTTGCTGGCTGGTCACCTCAAGGAATGGTGCCGTATCTGGGGTTCAGTGTTGGTTTTCTGCTGTTGGCAGATCTGGCATTCAGCAGCAGCTGTAGCCAGGTCAGCCTTGGTGAGTGAAAGTCCATGTTGCTGAGCTCAAGCATACCCTCTGTCTCGGCCACCATGGCCACTTTGTTCATGTGCCCACTGGGCAATAACTGGGGTGGTTGGGGAAAGAGGCTGACTGTCCACAGAACGCGCCATCTTATCTGCTTGATTGTTGAACTCCTCCTCAGCTGAAGTCACCTTTTGGTGAGCATTTACATGGGACACAAATATCTTCACACCCTTTGCCTACTTGGAAAGATCTATCCACATACTTCTTCCCCAAATGTCTTTCTCACCAATTTTCCAATCGTGATCTTCCCACGTCCCTGACCATCCAGCCAATTCATTGGCTACAGTCCATGAGTCAGTGAACAATCATACATCTGGCCATTTCTTCTTCCAAACAAACTGTAATCCATGTGCACTGCCCGAAGTTCTGCCCACTGTGAAGATTTTCCTTCACCTGTATCTTTCAGGGTTGTCCCAGAAAGGGGTTGTAATGCTGCAGCTGTCCACTTCTGGGTGGTGCCTGCATAACATGCAGAGCCATCAGTAAACCAGGCCCTAGTCTTCTCTTTTTCAGTCAGCTGGTCATAGGGAACACCCCGTGAGGCTATAGGTGCATGCGTGGCAGCAGATGGCATTGTAACAGGAGTAGAAACCATAGGCATCTGAGCAACTTCTTCATGTAACTTGCTTGTGCCTTCAGAACCTGCTCTGACCCGATCACGTATATACCACTTCCATTTGACAATAGACTGCTGTTGTGCACGCCCTACTTTATGACTTGGAGGGTCTGATAACACCCAACTCATGATGGGGAGTTCAGGTCGCATAGTAACTTGGTGTCCTATTGTCAAATGTTCAGTTTCCACTAAGGCCCAATAGCAGGCCAAGAGTTGTTTTTCAAAGGGAGAGTAGTTGTCTGCAGATGACGGTAAAGCTTTGCTCCAAAATCCCAAAGATCTCTTCTGTGATTCACCTACAGGGGCCTGCCAGAGGCTCTAAACAGCATCTCTATCTGCCACCAACACCTCAAGTACCATTGGGTCTGCTGGATCATATGGTCCACGTGGTAATGCAGCCTGCACAGCAGCCTGGACCTGTTGAAGAGCCTTCTCCTGTTCTGGGCCCCACACAAAGCTAGCAGCTTTCCTTGTCACTTGGTAAATAGGCCTGAGTAACACACCCAAATGAGGAATGTGCTGTCTCCAGAATCCAAATAGACCCACTAAACGTTGTGCTTCTTTCTTGGTGGTGGGAGGGGCCAGATGCAATAAATTATCTTTCACCTTAGAAGGAATATCTCTGCATGCCCCACACCATTGTACTCCTAAGAATTTCACTGAGGTAGATGGTCCTTGAATTTTGGTTGGATTTATTTCCCATCCTCTGATATGCATATGTGTTACCAATGAATCCAAAGTGGTTACTACTTCCTGCTCTCTTGTTCCAATCAGCATAATGTCATCAATATAGTGCACCAATGTGATATTTTGTGGAAGAGACAAATGATCAAGATCCCTTCTAACTAAGTTATGACACACGATAGGAGAGTTAATATATCCTTGAGGCAAAACTGTAAAGGTATACTGCTGGCCTTGCCAACTGAAAGCAAATTGCTTCTGGTGGTCCTTATGGACAGGTACTGAGAAGAAGGTATTTGCCAGGTCAATAGCTGCATACCAGTTTCCAGGAGATGTGTTAATTTGCTCAAGTAACGAAACTACATCTGGTACAGCTGCTGCAATTGGAGTTACTACCTGATTTAATTTTCTATAGTCAACTGTCATCCTCCATGATCCATCTGTCTTCTGAACTGGCCAGATGGGAAAGTTAAAGGGAGATGTGGTGGGAACCACCACCCCTGCATCTTTCAAGTCCTTGATCGTGGCAGTAATTTCTGCAATTCCTCCAGGAATACGATACTGTTTTTTTTTTTATTTTTATTTTCTATATTCTATGTTTACATTCCAAAGGCTTTCTCCTTTCCCAGTTCCCACCCACCATAGTTTTCATAGTTCCTCTCCCCCCCAACTGTTCCCCAATCATTCCCCCTCCCCCCTCGGTTTCTTTACTAAACTGGATGCAATCTTTACAGGCACAGGGTCCTCTCCTTTCTTCTTCTTGGGAATCATTTGACTTGCTATTTGTGTCTTGAGTATTTAGGGCTTCTGGGCTCATTAATATCCACTTATTAGTGATTGCATTTCGTGTGCATTCTTTTGTGATTGGGTTAATTCACTCAGGATGATATTTTCCAGGTCTAACCATTTACCTACAAATTGCATGAATTCATTATTTTTAATTGCTGAGTAGTATTCCATTGTATAAATATACCACATTTTCTGTATCCATTCCTCCTTTGAGGGATATTTGGGCTCCTTCCAATTTCTGGCTATTATAAACAAGGCTGCTATAAACATAGTGGAGCATGTGTCCTTATTGCATGCAGGGAATCCTCTGGGTATATGCCCAGGAGTGGCAGGAGTGGTATGCCAGGGTCCTCTGGAAGTGACATGCCCAATTTTCTGAGGAACTGCCACACTGATTTCCAGAGTGGTTTTACCATTTTGCAATCCCACCAACAGTGGAGGAGTGTTCCTCTTTCTCCACATCCTCGCCAGCACTTGTTGTCTCTTGAGTTTTTAATCTTAGCCATTCTGACTGGTGTGAGGTGGAATCTCAGGGTTGTTTTGATTTGCATTTCCCTGATGACTAATGATGTTGAACATCTTTTAAGGTGTTTCTCGGCCATCCGAATTTCTTCTGGTGAAAATTCTTTGTTTAGCTCTGTGCCCTATTTTTTGATAGGGTTATTTGTTTCTTTGCGGTCTAACTTCTTGAGTTCTTTGTATATATTGGATATTAGCCCTCTGTCGGATGTGGAGTTGGTGAAGATCTTTTCCCACTTTATTGGTTGCCGTTTTGTCCTTCTGACAGTGTCCTTTGCTTTGCAGAAACTTTGTAATTTTATGAGGTCCCATTTGTCGATTCTTGATCTTAGAGCATAAGCTATTGGTGTTCTGTTCAGGAACTTTTCCCCTGTGCCCAAGCCCTCCAGGGTCTTCCCAAGTTTCTTTTCTAATAGTTTCAGTGTGTCTGATTTTATGTGGAGGTCCTTGATCCACATGGAGTTGATCTTAGTGCAAAGAGATAAGAGTGGGTCAATTCGCATTCTTCTGCATGTTGACCTCCAGTTGAACCAGCACCATTTGTTGAAAAGGCTATCTTTATTCCACCGGCTGGTTGTGGCTCCTTTATCAAAGATCGTGACCATAAGTCTGTGGGTTAATTATTTTCTATATTCTATGTTTACATTCCAAAGGCTTTCCCCTTTCCCAGTTACCCCCCACCATATGTCCCATAATTCCTCTCCCCCCCTGCTATTCCCCACTCATCCCCCCCCCCACAATTTCTCTGTTCTGGGTCTACAATACTGGATCCAATCTTTACAGGCCCAGGGTCCTCTCCTTTTTTTTCTTGAGAGTCATTTGACTTGCTAATTGTGCCTTGAGTATTTATGATACTGTTTTTAATTCACTATTTTCTTTGGCAGAGGCAACTCTAAAGGCTTCCATTTTGCCTTTCCAACCATAATAGCCCTCACTCTACAGGTCAGGGAACCAATGTGAGAATTCTGCCAATTTCTGAGTATATCTATCCCAATTATACATTCTGGAACTGGGGAAATGACCACAGGATGTGTTCGGGGACCCACTGCACCTACTGTGAGTCGGACATCAGTCAAAACTCCATTAATCACCTGTCCTCCATAAGACCCTACTCTAACTGGAGGGCCACAATGTTTCTTGGGATCTCCTGGGATCAGTGTCAATTCAGAACCAGTATCCAATAGACCCTTGAAAGTCTGATTATTTCCTTTCCCCCAGTGTACAGTTACCCTTGTAAAAGGCCTTAGGTCCCTCTGGGGAAGAATTGGAGAAAGAATAACAGCAAAACTTTTAGGTGTCTTATCAAAATCCTTCCTCAGGGGAAACTGGCCACCCCTTCATTCAAGGGGCTCTGGATCTGCAAACTGGCTCAAGTCTGGAAATTGATTCACTGGCCGAGATTGCCTTTTGCCATGATTCAATGCAGACTTTTTATCATTTGTTTGAGGATTTTTCTGCTTATACAGCTCAAACAGATATGCAGTAGGTTTCCTATGCATTTCATCCCTGGAAACACCATGATTGATTAGCCGGTACCAAAGGTCCAAATGAGTCATACCATTATAGATTACACCTCTCTGCCCATTACTGGGTATGTCATTATAAACATTGTTTTGTCTACGCTGTCCATTATAAAAACTATGATCACCTTGTCTCTGGCGATTCAATGCTGCCACCTGGCCCTTGTTAACTCGGGGCCCGATTAAACCCATTGAATTTAATTCATCTAATTGAGCAGCAGCATCTCTAACCCTAAGGTCTGGCACAAGGAAAAGGGCAAGAACAAAACTCTTTAAATGTGCTGGTGCCCCTCTCACTAGTTTGCGTCTTATAGGACTGGTGAAAGGCATGTCTTATGGACCTTCCCATTGTGGGGGATTAGGTTTTACACAATGTATCCACTCTAGCATTGCAATTTCCCTAAGCCTTAAAATCCCTTCATCAACACTAAGCCAAGGGATATTAGGCATCTCCAACTCCTTTTCAGTAGGCCATCTTTTAATAAATACTTCAGCCAACCAATCAAACAAACTTTTGACACCTTTTTTAACTGTGCGAGTTTCTATATTAAACCTAGAATCTCCACTCAGAGGGCCCATGCTGATAAACTCAGCCTGCTCTAGTTTTATGTTCCTTCCACCATTATCCCACACTCTTAAAATCCATTCCCACGCATATTCCCCAGACTTCTGCTTGAATGAATTAGCAAACTCATTAAGCTCCTTAGTAGTATAGTGTATTTCCTCATGGACTACACTTTCTACCTCCCCTCTAGGAGCCTGTTTTGCCTTGAGTCTGGTTATAGGTCTAGAAGTAACTATTGGTGGGACCAAAACATCAGTATTGTCAGAAAAAGTCACTGCTGGTTTATCAGGCTCTAAGGGATTAATTTCCTCAAGTGGAGCCTGCATTATTTCAAGGGGTGGGGCTGAGGGTACTACTACTTCAGGTGGAGCAGATCCTTGAAAATCTGAAGATTCAAAGTTCTCAATTTCAACAGGGTCTTCCCACACATCCCCATCCCAAGTTATAGGACCCCATTCTTTGCCAATTAATGCCCTTACTTTAACTGCTGACACCCTCTGAGGTTGAGACTTGAATTTTCGCTGTATTTCAGCCAACCTTATAATGAGTGCTTCAGTTTGATTTTCTGCTACTTGAGCTCTATGGCTGCTGGAAAGAAGATTCTCTTCAAGAGCACACTTGGAAACTTTTAGATTGTTTACTTGAGTCTGGAGCTGTTCGATTTTATCACACAACTCCTTCTTTTCCTTCATTGCTTTTTCCCGAGACGCTAAGAGTAACCAGCCAGCAAAATCATTTTCCGATTTTTTCCCCAACTTGTAGAACGTATTGTATACCACTGAATCACCTAATTCAAGATAATCAAAGGCCTTAGCTTCTTTAAGCTTGAAATATAGTTTCATCCATGGGTTTTCAATATCCTCTGAGCTCCCAGGAGGGAGAGAATCTGGAGAGGTTTCAGTAATTGAAAGTGCTGCTGGGTCAACCAACCAACTCCAAAATTTTGAAACATTCGTCCTTATACTTCTGTTCCTCTAGAACCACTCCTGGTACCAACTTCTGTATTAGTCTGCCATGTTTCTGCCTTGATGACAATGGACTGAACCTCTGAGCCTGTAAGCCAGCCCCAATTAAATGTTGTCTTTTATAAAACTTGCATCATGGTGTCTGTTCACAGCAGTGAAACCCTAACTAAGACAGATGGTATATCCAGGACTTGCTGCGGTGGAAGAATTGGGTTCTGATGATGACAGGTGACCTTGGTTTCTGTTGCTTGTGTTCATATGCTTGTGTCCCTTTATCTGGATATCTCTAGTGTTACCTGCCCTCTCTATATCTGACTGGAGTCTGTCCTTCCTGTTATCCTGGTTGTGTCAGAACTCCTCAGAGTTATGCTGTCTCTGTGATTCTGTGATTCTGTGATTCTGTGATTCTGTGATCCTATGACCCTGGAATCCTGGGATCCTGAGATCCTGGGTGTGTCTCAGCTTTTGGGAGTCAAGCTGCTTCTGGGACCCTGAGATCCTGATATGACCAAACTCCTATGATCCTGTGAACCTATGATCCTGTGTTCCTGTGATTCTGTAATCCTGTGATCCTTTGATCCTATGATCCTATGATCCTGTGATCCAGTGGTCCTGTGATTCTGTGATCCTGTGATCCTGTGATCCTAGACTTGTAAAAGCACCTGGGAGTGCAGCTTCCTCTGGGTGTTGTGGGACTGGCTGTGGAGTTTGCACCCAAGGTCTGCTCAGGATACTGACCCAGACAAGCCAGGAGGAACCCGAGCCACTGGTCTGGCTGAGTTCCTGCTTGCCTGGGTCCCAGTAACTTCCGGTGTTGGGACAGATGTTGTGGGCTCCTCACCTCTGATCTGATGATCCCAGGCTTTTTAGAGTACTGGGAGTGGAAGTTCCTCTGGGTGTTGTATTCAATTTCTTTTTAATTAAAATACAATCATTGCACTTCCTTGTTTTCCTTCCTTGCTCCAGACTCTCCCATGATCTGTCTGCTCATTTCACCTCCTCATATATCACCCTCTTTACTCAGTCTTTAAGTAATGCTTTCTTGTTCTATGGTTATTCTTATTATATATATATATATATATATATATATATATATATATATACATATATATGTGTATATATATGTATATGTATATATATATATGTATATTTGTAATTATATTAATAAAACCTGCTGAGTCTCTTTAGTATGATTGTATGTACATGAGTCAGGACTAATGACTTGGTATTGGATAACCAATTAAGGGATTCATCCCTAAGAAATACTAATTTTCACTTTCTCAACCATTGTTTGCTTGTTATACTTTTTTTGTAGTGCTGGGACTTAGTGAGATTTTCTTTTTCAGCCTTAATATGTGTGCTGATATTCTTATTGTTCGGATGCTATTTAGGTAGTGATATTGTTGTAGAGGCATGAATGAAATTTCCCTGTCATCTCTAGTAGACACATTCTTATAACAGAAGTCCTCTTTTCTGGCTCTTATGATCTTCTTGCCTCATCTTCCTATATGTTCAATGAGCCTTAAGTGCAGCAGTTGTATTGTATATGCATCTATTGGCACTTCTTTTCCCCACAATAAGTTGATCTCTGTATATGATCACTTGTAGTTTTACAGGAAGAAAATTATAATAATATGAATATTTTAGTGTGTAGGGATATAATGCCTCCCAGTTTATAACTTAGTTTATGATAAATTTACAAGATTGATGGAAAGTTTCAATTAATCAAAGGATTGATATGGATGGCTTGAAAACGATCATTACTAAGTTAATAATGATACTCATATTAAAATGTTTTACTTAGAATAAAAATATTATGACAACATTTAGGAGATCAAAGTGTGCAAAGGATATTAGTGTTGTTGGTGACATTCAGGAAAACATATATCTATATGAAAACATATCCTATAAAACATAGGAGGACCTATGTTTTACCTTCTTTATTGATTATTTTCATTAAACCAGTTTACTCATGTATTTTCTGTATTCTTATTACTCTTTCTCCTAACACTCTCTTTTTTCCTTTCCATGCCAATGTTGCCACACTCTTCCCTAATCCTTACCAATCCCTGTCACAGGTATATTACTTTTGATTTTGTTTCAGGACCTATGGGTGTACTCAGAGGTCCTGAGAGTCAAGCAGCCTCTGGGATCTTAAAATCCTGTGATTCTGGGAATGTTAGAGTACCAGGACATTGAGTTTCCTCTGGATGTTGTGGGACTGGGTGCAAAGCCAGGATCCAAGGTCTGCTCAGGGCACCAGCTCAGATTGGAAGTCCTTCTCTTATAACTTTTAATATCCATTCCCTGATTTGTGCTTATAGTGTTTTGATAATTAGGTGTCATGGTAAATTTCTTTTCTGATCCTGTCTGCTACGTATTCTTTATGCTTCTTGTTCCTTCACAGGCACCTCTTTTTTGGGGAGTTTACAAAAATGTTTCTCCATAACTATGTTGAAACTATTTTCCAAGTTTTTTTTAACTTGGATTTCTTCTCTTTCCTCTATATCTATTATTTGTAGATTTGATTTTTTTTCAGTGTCTCAAGTTTTCTGAATATTTTGTGTCTGGATTTTTTTTAAAACAATTTTGTCCTGACTTTTCTGCCCTGTTTTCAAATCCCAAGATTCTCTCTTTCATCTCTTATTTTGGGAATAATGCTTGCCTTGGAGGCTTCTGTGCTGTATTCTTGTGATAAGTATTAAGACATTGTTTTCCATACGATGAAATGGAAGACAATATTAAATCAGGGTATGATAGATAATGAAAAAAAGAGAGTGAATTTATTATAGGGACTATTTTCTAAATTTTATGAAACTAATATAAAGAGAAATATGCATGAAATTTATTAGCTTCATGTTAAGATGAGTGAAATATATTTGCATATGCATTTTATTTTATTACAAATTTTTTACTTTTTTATCATTAAATATAAATTCCCTGAGAAATGTTTTTATTTGTTTATGCATGTATTTCCTAAATCTTTTACCACTAGTATTACTTAATGCTATATCACAAGTGATTTCATCACATAACAATTAAGCAATACATCAATCATAAATGTTAAATAAGTAATTATGTAAAACATCAAGATTAAAAATATATTATTCTATATAAAAACTATACTATATTACAGTTCTCACAATGCTATATATATTAGATACTAGATATAAATAAAAATATTAGATAGTTGTCATAAGCATTGGCTATATGCTTTTTTTTTTGTTTTGTTTTTTGAGACAGGGTTTTACTATGTAGCCCTGGATGCCCTGGAACTCACTCTGTAGACAAGGCTGGCCTTGAACTCAGAAATCTGCCTGCCTCTGCCTCCAAAGTGCTGGGATTAAAGGCATGCGACACCACTGCCTGGCTATATGCTTATTATTTTAAAGTGTGATTTTATTTCAGTGAGAGATAAGGGGTAAAGAATAGTATTCAACAACATAATTGAGTAGAATTAATTGTGAAAGTATTTTTAAAGCAATTTATAATCTGAGTAGCTCTGAATTTTAAATGAAAAGATCTAGTTTTAAAAGGTTAGTAAATTTACACATATGTAGTAAATATATATTTACATGCTAATAAACAATGCAAATATGTATGTATATGATACAATCATAACTAAAAACTGGTAATTATGATAAATATATAGTTAGTAAATATCAAAATTGAATATGTGGCCCATGTAGCAATTATACATTAATTATGATACCATTAATTTTCCTTAGTTTTTGTTTTGTTTTGTTTTTATTTTTTTATATTTGGGAATGAACATGAATGTGGAAAATTACAGAAGAGAATTAATATCCTTGGTGAGCAGGTTATAAGCAAAATGTTAAATACGTGATACAACATCATGGAGGACAAAAATTTGTAAATATGGAACTATGTACACAAGAATAATGAGATGTGTGGTGAATCAATGTTGACTGGTTGGATAAACTGTTAATGGGTCACTGAGGAACAAAACAGCCATCTAATGTCTGTTAGATTAGACAGGTTTTAGAGGTTCCTCAGAGAAGCTACTACTGAGAAAAAGCCATGAAGTATAAACAGATGAGAAGGAGACTTTAGATCAATTGTCCATGTCAGTTAATGTTTGCTGCTTGTCTAGTGAAGGTTGATGTGGAGAAAACTATAGATTTGTGGAAATAGGTGTGCCATTATAAAAGTTAATGTGACTGTAGGCCTTTTCTCTCTCTCTCTCTCTCTCTCTCTCTCTCTCTCTCTCTCTCTCTCTCTCTTTCTTTTTTTACAAGCATTGTAAAATTACTGCAAGTAAGTAAACAATATACAAATAAACAAGTAAGCATAACTCTCCCTTTCAGTATTCCATTTTAGTGGTATAGCAATTTCAGAGCACACATTATTTTATGTGATCAAAAATAACAGCAGAAATCTGTCGGCTGCTCAGTGTTTATTCCGCCACACCGGCTTTGTTTTTATGGCCATCCTCTCTGGCCAAGAGAGGATGACTCGACTCTACTGGTTTGGCAGACTAGATGGAAGTGAATACTTCATTTTATAGAGTACCAACCCACACATCTGGATTGAGTTTCTCTGGTTTGGATTGAATCACATAATCAAGTTTAAATCATTCAGGAGCCCAAGAAGTGTGGTATCTCATTTACGAAGAGGATAACAGTTTGGAAGTTATTCTTTTCCGAAGAAAGTTGATGTTAAACTCCAAGATGGCATATAGAAAGATTAGGGTGTGAAAGAAAATCCATCTGGGAAATATTACAAGTCACAGGTCAGGGAAATTGTGAAGTTGTGTATTGCTTGTTCAAAATTTTCTTTGTGAGATCTCTTAAAAAAATGACAAAGAATGACAATTATACACAGCTTTGGAAAATAAGCCATCACGTTTGATTTAAGAAAACTACAATTATAGTATTTTAAGTATGATCCTGAGTCTTTAATGACTGATTTACTTCTCCAGCCCTATAATTGGATTCTTAAGAAGAGGATGGATATTAAGCTCAGACCTGAATAAAGAATATATAACTAAAACGTTGTAGTCTGAAAGGAATGAAGGATATTAGATGGAAATCTGCTATAAATTATTTCATAGAAATTAGCCTAAAACTTTTTTGATGGTGTTGGGGGACAATATGTTCATCCCTGTAAACAATCCAGCACTGTGACTGAGTAGGGTTTTACTTATTCATTTTGTTTCACCCTCTTTTGAAATTTCTTTGGAAATTTCATATACATTCTCATTATTTTTTAAAATTTTTTCTCAGTTATTTTATTCCTTTAACTTTCAAATGTTATTCCCTTTCTCAGTTTCCCCTTTGCAAACACCACATGCAGCCCCCTTCTCCAATGCTTCTATGAGCGTGCTCCCCCACCTACCCATCTACTCCTGCCTACCATTCCCCTATGTTAGAGCATGGAGCCTTCACATGACCAAGGGCCTCTCCTCCCATTAATTCCAGAAAAGGCCATCCTCTGCTACATATGCTGCTGGAGCCTTAAGTCATCATTTAGTCCCTGGGAACTCTGGGGGATCTGGATGGTTAATATTGTTCTTCCTATGGGATTGCAAACCACATAAGCTCATTCAGTTCTTCCCCTAACTCCTCCATTGGGATCCCCATGCCTAGTTTGAAGGATGGCTTCAGGCATCTGCATCTATATCAGTAATGCTTTGGCATAGCCTTTCAGGAGACAGCTATATCAGGTTCCTGTCAGTAAGCACGTCTTGGCATCAGCATTTGTGACTTGGTTTGCTGGCTGCATATAAGATGAATCCCCAGATGAGGAAGTCTCTGAATGGCCTTTCCTTCAGTCCCTGCTCCACTCTTGTATTTCCATTAGGCAGGAACAAATAACAAGGACACATGATCCACTATGTTCATAGCAGCCTTATTTATAATAGCCAGAAGCTGGAAAGAACACAGATATCTCTCAAAAGAGGAATGGGTACAGAAAATGTACTACATTTACACAATGGAGTACAACTCAGCTATTAAAAATGATGACTTCATGAGATTCATAGTCAAATAGATAGAACTAGAAAATATCATCCTGAGTGAGGTAACCCAGCCACAAAAGAACACACGTGGTATGCACTCACTGATAAGTGGATATAGCCCAAAAGCTTGGAATACCCATGATACAATTTACAGACCATATGTGGCTCAAGAAGAAGGAAGAACAAAGTATGGATGCTTCAGACCTACTTCAATGGGGGCACTCAATAATCATGGGAGGTAGAGAGTTGGTGGAACTTCAGAGGAGGAAAGAAGGTGGAGAGGGAAAAACGGGGGTAGGATCAGGTATGGGAAGAGATGAGGGAGATCTACAGAGAGTCAGGAAATCGAACAGAAGTGTTTAGCAATGGAGATGGGGAACAAGTGTAGCCAACAGAAAGTCCCAGATACCAGGAAAGCAAGAGGTTCCCAGAACCTAACAGGGATGATATTAGCTGAAATACCCCCAAAGGGGAGAGAAAACCTGTAGAGATCATATGGATAGGTTAGGCACTGCCTCTGGTTGAGCCATCTACCCTTCTCAAAAATTTTAACACACTCTAATTCTTAATTTTGAGATGTCTTCAGATTGAGTGTCTTACAACATTCAGTGTAGTGTAATAAATAGCAATATCAATAACCAACAATCTTGACTTTGGAAATAATTTAAGCACAGTGAGTAAACACCCAACATCTCCTGAACCAGGTATGGGCATAAAATTCATTCCCAATGGTGAACTTGGAGAAATTGCATTGTTAGTGTCTTTGTCCACAAGATATATGCCATAGGTATAACTCATATATCTTTAATCCTTGGCACTTATCATTTATTATCAATTGAGATTATTTTAAAACAAGACACAAGATAACTCTTACTACATACTGATCAGATAGGAGGCTGATAAACAACTTCAGTGAAGTGGCTGGTTATAAAATCAACTCAAGCAAATCAATAACCTTCCTATACACAAAGGATAAGCAGGCTGAGAAAGAAATTAGAAAAATGACACCCTTCACAATAGCCACAAACAATATAAAGTATCTTGGTGTGACTCTAACCAAACAAGTGAAAGATCTATATGACAAGAACTTCGGGTCTCTGAAGAAGGAAATGGAAGAAGACCTCAGAAAATGGAAAAAAATATTCATGTTTGAGGAATGGCAGGATTAATATAGTTAAAGTAGCCATCTTGCCAAAAGCAATATACAGATTCAAGGCAATCCCCATCAAAATCCCAACTCAGTTCTTCATAGAGTTAGAAAGAGACATTCTCAAATTTATCTGGAATAACAAAAAACCCAGGATAGCTAAAACTATTCTCAATAGTAAAAGAACTTCTGGGGGGATCAGTATCCCAGACCTCAAGCAGTATTACAGAGCAATAGTGTTAAAAACTGCATGGAATTGGTACAGTGAAAGGCAGATGTATCAATTGAATAGGATTGAAGACCCAGAAATGAACCAACACTTCTATGGTCAATTGATCTTCGACAAAGGAGCTGAAAACTTCCAGTGGAAAAAGATAGCTTTTTCATCAAATGGTGCTGGTTCAATTATAGGTCAGCATGCAGAAGAATGTGAATTGATCCATTCTTATCTCCTTGTACTAAGCTCAAATCCAAGTGGATCAAGGACCTCTACATAAAGCCAGACACACTGAAACTAATAGAAAAGAAACTGGGGAAGACCCTTGAGGACACGGGCACAGGGGGAAAGTTCCTGAACAGAACACCCATAACATATGCTTTATGATCAAGAATTGACAAATGGGACCTCATAAAATTATAGTTTCTAAGGCAAAGGACGCTGTCAAAAGGACAAATCAGCAACCAACAAATTGGGAAAAGATCTTCACCAACCCTACATCTGATAGAGGACTAATATCCAATATATACAAAGAACTCAAGAAGTTAGACCCCCAGAAAACCAAATAACCCTATTAAAAATGAGGTACAGTGCTAAACAAAGATATTTTCACCTGAAGAACTTCGAATGGCTGAGAAGCACCTTAAGAAATGTTCAACATTTCTTAATACCAAGTGAGGTAACCCAGTCTCAAAAGAATACCCATGGTATGCAGTCACTGATAAGTGGATATTAGCCTAGAATCTTGGGACACCAAAGACTCAATTCACATACCAAATGATGTCTGACAAGAAGAAAGGAGTGGACACTGGTGCTGGAAAGTATCAAAGCATCAGTGTAGGGGAATACCAGAACAGGGAAGTGGGAAGGGGTGGATGAGGGAGCAGGGGGAGGGAAAAGGGGATGTGGGACCTTTGGGGGGGAACCAGAAAAAGGGAAATGAATTGTAAATATAGAATATATCCAATAAAAATTTAAAAAAAAGAACCTGATTCCATGGGGGAAATTTTTTTTAAAAAAAAATTTAAAAAAAAGGAATGTTCAACATCATTAGTCATTAGCAAATCAAAACAACCCTGAGATTTTACCTCATACCAGTCAGAATGGCTAAGATCAAAAACTCAGTAGACAGCATGTGTTGGGTAGGATGTGGAGAAGGAGGAACACTCCTCCACTGCTGGTGAGATTGCAAGCTGGTACAACCGCTCTGGAAATCAGTCTGGCAGTTCCTCAGAAAACTGGGCATGACACATCCGGAGGTCCCTGCTATACCACTCCTGGGCATATACCCAGAGTATTCCCCAGAATGTAATAAGGATACATGCTCCACTATATTCATGTCAGCCCTATTTATAATAGCCAGAATCTGGAACGAATCCAGATGTCCCTCAGTGGAGGAATGGATACAAAAAAATGTGGTATATATACACCATGGAGTGCTATTCAGCCATTAGAAACAATGAATTCATGAAATTCTTAGACAAATGGGTGAAGCTGGAGAACATTATCCTAAGTGAGGTAACCCAGTCTCCAAAGAACACTCATGGTATGCACTCACTGATAAGTGGATATTAGCCTAGAATGTTGGAATACTCAAGACACAATACATATATCAAATGATGTCCAAGAAGAAGGAAGGAGTGGCCCCTGGTTCTGGAAAGGCTCAGTGTATCAGTGTAGGGGAATACCAGAACAGGGAAGTGGGAAGGGGTTAATGGGGTAATAGGGGGGAAGGAAGAGGGCTTATGAGACTTTCCGGGTCTGGGAGCCAGGAAAGGAGAAATCATTTGAAATGTAAATAAAGAATATATCGAATTAAAAAAAAAAACAAGAAACACAACAAAAAGAAAATGTCATGAAATTCAAGATTAATAAATTTTCTTCTATGTAACTTAATTATTTAATAGTCTTCCTCAAAACTCTATTTCTTAAATGAATCTGGGAAATTCCTAGTAATTGGTCAAGTAATATCAACAGAAAAATCTGTATAATAAGTTGTCCAATTTTATATGTTTGCTGCATATCTTCAGTTATGAAATTCAAATGTATCCAATCTTCTTAAGTTTTTAATGAAATGAAAGCAAGCTAGTCACACAAAATTTGCCTTTTCTTTGGAAATTGTTTCAAGAAAGTATACAAACAGAATAAAAGCTGCATGTAACTTGCATATGAATATCACATTGCAGTCCTTGTTACATTTTTCAGCATACATAAAAAATAACTAAATACTTTTGCTAATAAAGTAACAGTAGTTTTATTTTTGATTTATCATCAACATGTTTCCAAGTAAGTATAATTTATTAGCTTTCTCCATGAAGAACATCTTGCTTAATTATAGGGTTATATAAATATTAAACCTCATGAGATAGCAATTTTATTTGTTTGGCTCATCTGATATTTTGTATTGTTAACAGTATAAAATTAATTTCCTAAAACTTAAATACATTTTAATTAAAAATTATTAAAGAGCATCAGATAGCAAATATGTCAATTTTATCTGACTGTACTTCATAGCTTTTCATTTGTTGTGTATAGAGGAAATTGGATTTCTATGACTGAAGCATATCAAATATTGCTGTGCCTTTGAAACCAGCTCAAAAGTAGAAAAGTCACTATTCAAGAAGCATTTGCAAATACACTCTGTATATATAATTGGCAACCACTTGATGGGCTGTTGCCTTCAAAATGTATGTGCCACCACAGCAGTTGGTGGGCAGTGTTTTGCTTCTTAATCATTCCTGGAAGTGCTTGAACACTTATGGGAATGATAGTACTGTGTCATTCCAAATTGATTGAATCTGTGACATGTTCCTGGAAGTCACTTCGTGGCACACTATTATAGCAGAGATGAAGGAAAATTACTATAGGAGAGAGGAAATAAGCTCATTGTGCTGGACAACAGTGGTCATTTCAAATATCATAAAAGATGTCACTTATTTCTGCTTCAGTGAAACTTCCTTCCTTTGTATCAATATTATTAAGCTACAGTCACTCTTGTAAGAACTGATGTACTTCTAAGAAATATGTGTAGACAATATCAAAAGTCAATTGACTTTTGTGACCATTATTACATCAATGTATCACACTTCTATTCAAAGCAATGCATACACACACACACACACACACACACACACACACATATACATACACATGCACTAAATAAGTAAATTTTGTGGACCACTGGGAGGGGGATAAAGACTGGAATTAAAAAGGATCTAGGAATTAAAAAAATGGCTATGTGCTCTGCATTGAATCCTTTTAGTTAATTTATGCTGTATGATTCTAATATTGCTATCTTTGAAATGCTTTTGGCAGGAACAATACTTAGTAATATTAAATAATAACTTTTGGGTTCCTGGGAATGATAATGCATGATCTCTACATTTCTGTTAGTTTCCTTTGCCTCTTCATTGACTCTTTTACTTTGTTTTGTTCTATTGTGATGTGTTATTTTTTGTTTTATTTTCTATATTATATTGTATTATATATATTTATTACTTTATATCATATCATATCATATCATATCATATCATATCATATCATATCATATCATAGTTTTATCCCCTGTGAAGCCCAGTTGTTTTCTAATGAGAGCCAGAAAGGTTTTGATCTAGATGGAGGTGAGCTGGTAAGGCACTAAGAGTATTAGAAGAAGCCATTATTACAATATATTATTTAACAAAAATATATTTTCCAAAGAGTGAATATATATGGTATGTGTATTCATATTTGCTGTTTTCAATTTCATAACTAGTCCACAAGAGATATATGACTAATTTAAATAACTTGAAGGCTACATAGACAGTAATTTTAAAGAAAGTTACTCAATTTAGCTTTAATATAGTTGGGAATTTTTATTTCATATTATAATGTCTTAGTAGGGTTTACTACACATTTATAAAAAGAATCATTTTTGGAGTAACTGCAATCATTAATGGTGTGAAATAAGTACTATAGTATTGAGATCTCAGTTTTCTATTGCTTCAATCATTCCTTGACCTTCGAAGTTTTCTTGTGTTTTTCCAAGGACATTGCAGGATTCTTTTAGTACAAGGTAATATCTTCCAAATAATTTGATGTGTATTTCTTATAAGATTAAAATTTATATCCCTTTAGCTCAACTCTTTGTCATCACTCTGCCTGTAAATTCTTAAGACATCAGTGCCAAGAAGAGATTTAAATGAAAACTGATCCTCTTCTCCAGAAAATCCAACAGAACTTGTTTCAATAAGATTGACATTTCACTATTATTCTCTTCCTATCCCCAATTCATAAATGCTTCCATTTTACCCACAGTAGTTCTGGAGTGGTATCCTGGCACTTCACAGCTTGTGCCAGACTAATCTCTGTTCAATTGTTCACCTTCCTTCTGTAACTTAAAGTTGAATCTCTTCTGGCATGTCCCATTTTTCTCTGGTCTTTACAGACAGCTTCCCTTTCTCTTTTGAAATAATCAAGCCTTTTTACAGTTGCTTGCTATATCCGACAGCTGGTTCCTGACACACTGCCAACTCAACATTCCACCAAAGCAGAAGTTTTGAATTGTACCCCACTACCAGCCTTGCCTTCCATTTTAATCCTCTTTCCTTTCTCAAGACCAACCCCCCAACTGGAGGCCGCTGAAGCACACTCTTATCATGTAATTTTCCTCTCTACCCTTTTCCATATCAATAATATTTTCTACAGCATTATGTGCTTTAGCCATATAACATGTATCACTTTCCACCTTAAAAGCAACAACACAATTTTCCCTAGATTTTTACTCTGCTCATCGTAAGGGATATTTTCTTTCAAACAAAATTACATCAAAAAATTATATATGCACAAACCCTATATCATTAATTTCTATTATTGCTGAATTTTATCCTATTGCCACCTGAACTCTTTCATTAAGTTTTTATGAAAGTAAATAGTGGTCTCCATATTCCCCTTACTGTCCATTACTTTTAGACCACATCTTCTTTTGCATTATCAGATATTTAAATGAATGTTTGTAATTTTATAAAACTACTCTCATTACTTTATGCAGCAGCTTCCTTTCCATGTTTTCCTCTTGAATTTTAGTATTCCCTAGTGAATCTCTTTTACTGATATACAGATTAGAAAGAGCATTCCAGTATCTTTCCTTAGCATAGACTTCATTCTCTGTGGTTGTTTCTAGGTGTTCTTATTCAGAGCAGTTTAATATAAATTATACAAACAAAATAATTTCCTCAGTATCTTGGTATCTTCTCTTTGAAAGCATCTTTCCATGAGGTATATATGGTGTGTGTGTGTGTGTGTGTGTGTGTGTGTGTGTGTGTGTGTGTTGGCCTATCTTCATCTATAAAACATCTGAGATTTTATCATTACAGAATTCCATTTAAATAAAGGCTCATTTCATCTATAATGATGCAAATAGAATTTCCCAGACTCACATTCTAGATTCCTTCCTGTAAATTTGTGTTCCTGTGAGATAGTGACAGATATTAGAAGCTGGCAGGACTTACAAAATATTTTACAGTTTCCCATAGTGTCTTAAGCAATGATGAGAGTGATAGAAACTTACCGAACTTGAGAAGGAGCAGTAACATTGGAAGTAGCAATAGGCTGGGGTATCAGTAGTTAGGGCTCTTGAACAAACATAAGAGTTCATAGTATTATTAAATTCTACATAATAAAAGCAGAATGCAAAATAACATGTGAATCAAGTAAAACCACCTCTCTCTTATTTATTTATTTATTTATTTATTTATTTATTCATTTATTTTATTAAGATAAAAACATTATTCTCTTAAATAAAGTTATTTATATGTGTAAGACAAGGTAGAATTAAGTATCATTGAGAACCTTGCTACAAAGCACACTTAAACATTTTGTTATGAATGAGGTTGGTGGGTGATAAAGCATCTAGAATGAAAGTGAAATAGCATTGCAGCCAGGCCAAATGGTGCCAGATGGAATGAGCAAAAGCACCATTGGCCAAGAGGAATTGCTGCCTTTTAAAAAACCCTCCTGATCTGCAAATTCCACAGTGACAACACTACAATGCAACCAATGCCAGTCTTATATACCCAGTAGTTACAAGATCTCTCAACCACACCAGCTCATACCAGCTCAAAAGGAGAGTGATGCTTTTATATTGGAAGTGGGAGAAGATTCTCAGAAAGTAAACCTCACTTTCCCAGATTTCAAGGGGCTTCCTTGGATGATGTAGGATGTGTCTTGAATAACCTCAATGTTCTATCATTGTGGAAGAATCCTCACAATATTTAATGCCACAATACAATATTGGTTTATTAAAGATCAAACGGTATAAAAAATGATTCAGCTGCTTAAAGTTTGACATTTTTATTACACTTATTCCTTCATTATATAAAATTATTCATGGTGATGTTTTAAAACCATATCCAATTATATCAATGAACTGTGAGCAGAGTCTGACTACCTGAATTTAATCACAGGGTAGATTTAATTTGCTTTGCATCTACTTTAAACTGAAATTCTCTATCTTGCATCTTTTGGATGTAATGACCTGCCAGATTTATATCAATGCAGCAAGTACTAAAAGCCTTGCATTCCTTCTAAACATTTTTCCTTTACATACACATCAGGACATCTGATGTAAATACTCAATGTAACTATCTTTGATGAAATTAAAATTAACACACAAATATAGAAGGAACATATAAAATATCCTCAAAACCAACACTATTAAAATTATATGATATGCTTTACTAACTTGGATATAAACATCACAGACATCTCTCTAAATATCTAGATATCTCTCTAAAATATCATTAATTTAATTAATTAATTAATTAATTAATTAACTAGTTATGCTGCTTTAAAACCCTGATACAGAATATTTTAAGTTGTTTAACGCTAATGGCCTTTGTACTTCTGTAAATGCCAGATATTTTTCTGAGATCCCAGATGGACTCCATCAATATAAAATATTTTTTTTTACTGCATTCTTTCTTCCCTCTTGAGTAGCTGAAGATCTAGGATTGGAGGGCTTGGTGGTTCTCTGCATTCATTGATCTTTACTACATAAAAAGACTTCTGTGTTGAGACCTGAGATGTGCATTACTCTATGAGTATAATGATTAAATCAGCATAAGTCAGTTTAATAAAAATTAATTGGGATAGAATGACATGCCTAATCACAGGTTCTTGGCTCTAGTCACAATGCCAGTAACAGGAAACATCTAACGTAACAGGCTTCAACTCCAATCAGAAAGCAGTTTTCTACTCATGTAGTAATCTTATCACTCTTCTGGATAAAGCTTCCAGGTTTAAGACCAGCATTGTAGACAGAGCAAGTTTCAGGATAGCAAATCTTAGTCAGTGAAGGAAATAATGTAAAGAGAAAGTTTGTTAAGATGTAATTAATTGAGTGTGTCCATTTTCCAGTCCTAGATATCAGCAGAATTGGCAGCTTCTGACTCATGGTTCAGGTTTTATAATCAAGGATAGAATAAATGGGTTAAGGAATTTTCATTTAGGACTGAAGAAAGAAGGCTAGATCAGTTTTGTGGCAGTGTTCTCCCTAAATGTTGACCCAGGGAGGTCATGTGTAAAGCTGTGAAGGTGAAACTGGATTGTTTTATGTACCTCAAGTCATTGGAGATGCTAGCTAGACTCATGGGATACTGGCTGAAGTAAGCTGATAACAGGGAATGGAACCAGTACAAAAGAAAGAAGTGCATTTTAGTCAACCAAAAAGAAAGTTCGTAGGGATCTGAAGAGAATTTCAAAATCAAATATGGAGAGTTTTGAGTTTACCCAGCTGGATTATAGTCTTGCATTGGTTCAGTATTTTCTTTCTTTCCTTAATTTTTGTCTGTCCTGTGGAATTGTAAAAAAAAATTTTAAGCCAGTGATTACAGTTAAGAGTTTGTATGAATCTAGGGAGAGATTTTGAACTTAGAAGCTTTAAACAAGTTTGAGACTGTTATTGCCATTGGGGACTTTTGTTGTTAGACAAAATGTATTTTTTTGAACTACAAGGCTATGAAGGCTAGGAAGTATAATGTGTCAGATTTAATAGGTATGAACCCATTGACACCCGTGGAGGTGTGGCCTTGTTGGAGTACAGATGACCCTGTTGGAGGAAGTGAGTCACTATGGAGGAAGGCTTGGAGGTTACATACACTCAACATATGACTAATGTGAGATACAGTATTCCTTTGATGCCTGCAGATCAAGATATAGTGTTCTTGGCTCCTTCTGAAGCACCATGTCTGCCTGCATGTCACCATGCTTCCTGCTATCCTGATAGTAGATTAAATCTCTGAAATTGTAAGTTAACCCCCAATGAAGCGTTTTCTTTTATAAGAACTACCTTGGTCATGGTGTCTCTTCACAGTAATAAAACACTAATTAAAACATACTTAGAGTAATTTTCATCAGATTCATAAAATTCATATTTGCCAAATATATATTTTGTATTAAATTTTTGAATCCAATAATTAAATCATTATTTTTGCATGTTTTGAATGTTTCACAATTTTCAGTGTTACATGAGTACGGAACTAGACTTAATCTATAAATCTACAATGCATTGTAATTTAAAATATTATAAATTATTTTCAATTAAGTATGTATTATTACTATTTTCAATGCAATTTCAAATTTTCACTGATGTAACTATTTGAAAAAAAAGAAATATCTCAGAGTGGTCTTTTGTGACAAACAGACCAATTGGATGAGCCTAATACACTGCTGAAGCCTTAGTGTCCAAATACAACATAGGTGGGTGATCTCCTTGACAAAAAGATCAGTATATCATCATTTATATTTCACAGCTGCTTTTAGAGTTAGGTAGAGTTCATTTGGTTTGATACCACTGTAGCAAGGGGTTCTGTTTTCCTATTCTAAAAATATTGATAATTGGAGCATTCTACTTTCAGACGTTTAGCTAGAGAAATCTATCTCTGAATGAAGTTAATTACATGTGAGTATTTTAACAATTAGAATATGATTCTAACCATAAATTGAATAACAGAAGGAAAATGGCATATTTCAAACTTATATAATTACCAGAATTATAGAAGGTATGTAATATTTGTTTTCAAATTAAAAAAAAAACCCAGGATATATGTATCATGGTATTCAATTTCAAAAAATATAAATATAGCATTCTTCTTGTTGATATAAAGAGCATTTTTGGTATTTTCAAGACAGAGTTTCTCTGTATAGCTCTGGCTGTGCTGGAACTCTCTCTGTAGGCCAGGCTGGCCTTGAATTCAGAAATCTGCCTGCCTCTGCATCCCAAGTGGAGAGATTGAATGTGTGTACCACAACTTCTTGGCAGGGTAATTTTAATTTAATTACTCAGTATCCTTTTCACAATAGCCTATATTTGAAGAAAAGTGTTTTCTGTATTATGCATTGATTAATCAATAACATTTTACAGTTTATATGTGATGTTTTATAATTCAAATTTGTAAAGGTATATAATTGTCATCTTGAAGGATTACTGCTAAATATTCTACACTTTTTCAGCCTTTTCTGAATTCTATATGGTTCAGCTCAGCTATCTGGCTCACACTTCTTTCCAAGCTGACCGATTCAAACTGGCTTCTCTCTGCTTATTACTATATTGTTCTGCTTGTCCTCAAACTAACTTTAGCAACCTGCTCTAATCATCTGGCTCCTTCTCATTCTCTGGATCATTCTGTCTTCATCTGCTACTTGTCTCCATAAAACTGTCCTTTTAAAACTGCCTCATTTGCATGAACTGAACTCACAATGCTACTCAACTCTATTGTGCTGCGCTGACCCTGAACTCACTTTAATTGGTATTGCTCCAAAGTCAACTGACTGAACTCACTGTACTGCCTTTCAATTAGATGTCGCTTTTAAACATCCCTGCTTCCTTCTATAAACTAACCATACTTTCATTGTTAAGAACTAAAGGTATGTACTAAGCCTGTCTGCATTCCAGCTAGGGTGTCTTGTCCCTTGTCAGAGCAGCTATCTTGCTGACTTCAAATTAATAAAATATCATAGCCTAATAAGAATAAGCCAAGAACAAATACACACACACACACACACACACACACACACACACACACACCCTACACTGCACACATAGTTTCAGGAGTCTCTTGGCTTCCCTTGATGCTTAAGACTATATGAGCTTTGACAGTAGAGTCAAAAGAATTAAGTAGAACCTCACTCAGAGTCTCATCTCTGAGGGTGTGCTTTTATAATACAGGATGGTGCTATGTATGCTGCCAAAGGTGGAAAGAATTCCGTAGTCTGAACCAGCTGTGACATCATGAACGACAGAAGGATTAGCAAGGCAAAATTGGCCTAAGGGTTCAATAATGGCCCTCATAGCATGGGGACAAACAAGAGCTGTGTAACTGGACTTTAGGACTACTTGACAGGAGGGAAATAATGCCTAGCACTGTAAATCCAGTCAAGCACATATCACTAGTGAGGTCATAAACAGCAGAAGATAACTTTAAAAGTATTGCCAGCAGAACCCTTAAATGCCTCATAAACAAATATTTCTGTATCCATAGATGAATAGAGCCTTCACCCCTTATCAGAGAAGCTTATTTTCCAAAAAAAAGAAGGCCCTTAGAGAAAACCACAATGAGTCAATATACAGAGAGAAACTTTTAGTGTTTTCCATTCCAAATTAGCTCATGTAAAATAGAACTGCTGCATACTCATAGTGAGTGAACAAAGCAGAAAGACTAGAAAATCCAGAATCCCGGGAAGTCTGATGCAATATTGTACCATCCAGATTTGATACAGAAGCGACAACCATGAAATCTCAAAAATGTGGCCACTAAATAATAACACCAGTTGGTAGGTCAAAATTGATTGATGAAACTACAATGGGGTAGAAACCCTTGATGAAAGGCCACAGGCAAATAAAATCTGCTAAGAGGAAGAGTAGTCTTCACAACGATAAGCAACAAAGCTGGCCAGACACAACACATTTTTCCCTAGTGAAATAATCTCTGATCATGAATACTCAAAATTGTGAGCATCATTTAGCATGTATTGCTTATATGCCTTTGAGGCTTGGGGCATCATATATGTAAATTATTATAATAAGGTTGAAATAAAAAAAATGGCACTCTGGATTACTATGCCCTTTTCTATGTAAAATATTTTTGGTTGTTGCCATGCATAGCAGTTAGTATTTTTTTAGTAAAATCCTGATGTCTTTTACAGAAACAGTTTTTTTTTTCTCTAGACAAGGTTTCTCTGTATAGCTCTGACTGTCCTAGAACTCACTCTGTAGACCAGGCTGGCCTCGAACTCAGAAATCCGCCTGCCTCTGCCTCTGAGAGTGCTGCGATTACAGGCGAGCACCACCACCATCCGGCCCAGAAACAGATTTACCATGAATAATCTGAACCAAGCCACTCACTGAACTGCTTCTGTTTCAATAATTGTAAGAAGTTTGAGAATATGTTTAGCTGACTAGGTATAAATTTTAACGTGTATAAGTAACCTAATTAAGCATTTAACTTGTTTATATTTCCCATCCTCTCTGACTTGGTCATTTGGTTCATTTTCAGTGGCTCTCAAGTGATCAAAGTCAATGCAAACAATTTGGAAAAAAAATGATCAGGTCAGTTTATTAGGAGCAAGGGTGGCTCTAGATATGAAAGGAAACTAATAACTTAGGCTATTGGAAGAGTCTTCAGGTGATAGAGAGGCATTCTTAAGAGAAATATCCAAAACCTTTCCAAAGTCTCTTGCCTTTAAGACAGTATGAAAGTATCAGCTTCATTTGCTTTAAGGGACCTTCACCTGTTGTAAAGCAGTAGTGTGCACAGTCAATTCATGTACTCTAGATAAAGTTGTTGAACTGAGTTGTAGAGATTGCATTTTCTGTGTGTGAAATGTTCCCTCATTTTCAACATTACCTTTTATATCTCCAAGCCCCTAAGCCTCAATTTACTCTCTCCTTAAGATTTGATGAAACCTTGTTTGTCTTCATTTTCATTGAGTTTATTTATAGTTTCTGAACCATTTTTCCCTTTTGATTTTTTACCTCATTTTTAAAAATGATATAATCTTTTAAAATCTTTTACCTAGTAGTTGACTTTAAAAATAATTTTTAATAGCTGTGTTTAATTCATTAACTTTATGTGCAAGAATAATTACTGGTAATAAAAAAGGCAGCATTCTTTTAAGAGTCTAATTATAAAAAACCAACATTTAATCATCACAAAAGCAAATTGAGGTATTTTTTATTACTTTGAATTTATATGCTAGGCAATTTAAACATGGGAAGATTGCATCCTTTCTATGACTCTGTCAAAGTAGACATTGTCTGTCAGGCTCTAGAACTTCTACTGATAAATGGAATGATACATTATTTCTTAAAACAAATACATGACTATTTTGTCATTGTTTCCTGTTTACTTTTTTATGTTTCCCCCAGCCCTATTTTCTTTTAGCATTTTCTTAATAATTTAAAGAACCTACAGACACTTTTTATACAATGTATCTCCCATATGTCTAATATAATTTCTCCTAGTGTTTTTGATTATTAAACCCTTAGAAGAGTGTTGTTTTTGATTGCCAGTAATTATTCTTGCACATAAAGTTAATAAATTAAGCACAGCTATTAAAAAGATTTTGAAGGTTTGATCAATCTCTTCATGGTGTTTGTGATGCAAATATCATTCTGCCTGGTCTCACTTTACAATGACTAACCTGTGAATCCAGTATAAGCTACTACAATTACCATTTCAATACCAAATGCAGTGGATGAGTCAAATTGTTACTACTTCCATATTTTTATTTATTGTTTTTGTCTTTCTCTAGGCATATGTAAACTCATAGTCTATGGGTAGTGCATCACCACAAACATTAACAGCCTACCAACTTAAGTTTTTAATGACTTTCTCTAATAGTAGGAAGTCCACTTAAGAAATGATTGTATACTTTATATATCAATTTTATGTTTTTGACTGAATTGTATACTTCCTTTACCATTCAGTTGAATATAGTACAACAAGGCCCCTGATTTTATTTTCCTAGTACATTTTTCTTGTTACTATTATTTTGTTCTTGTCAGGAGTCATAGTATTCCAATATGTAATCTTGGTTCACTTGGAACACATTGAATAGACCAGGCATGCTTCAAACTCTAAAAGATATGCATGTTGATGTTTGTGGAGTGCTGTGATTAAAAGAGGATGGTGTCATGCCCAGAACAAATTCACCTTATGAATGAAGCACTTACATTCAAGATAAAAACTTGTCATATAAGATACACATATTCTTCAGAAAGCAAAGGATAATGAAGTCTATTTTAAATAGTTGAAAGGAAGTAATTGAACAATAAAGGGTATTTTTTTTTAGCAATTTGAAAGGATTTGTTTCATTCAGTGTTAAAATTTTAAGTATAAACATATTGAAATAAAATAAAATAAGTTATAAAAATTAAAGTTACAAATAATGACTGAAGTGCAATCCCAAGGCTATTATGTATATATATATATATATATATATATATATATACATATATATATGTATATATATATATACATATATATATGTATATATATATATGTATATATATATATATATATATGAAGTTGTATAAAATATACACTAAATTTCTCTTTATGTTAGGTAATGTAATAGATTTATCAGAAACATGCAATAAAACTATGTTCATATTAGTCTATTTTTATAATTATTATTGAAAAATAGTGAATCCCAGAATGTAACATTATAATATGCTGTCTCATGATTGTAAACTAATACTTATCTAATGTCAGTAATAGAAACTTCTTTACAAAGTACCCAAGACAATATGTACATTCTTTAAAAGCTCTTCCTTCCCTGAAGGAAAGCACACACTGACTTTTCAAATCAATCCTGATTCAGCATCCCAACCCTGTATATACAGTGCATACCACCCTTCAAGTCTGTCTTGATTTAGCATTCCAACACTTTTCTTTTTCTCACTCTCTGCTATTATTCCATGATTATTTAATAATTTCATATTTATATGAAAATGCTTTAGATTTGTATTAATATGAATTAATTCATAAGATGTATGTTTACAAAAGATAATACATATGGAAATTTGATTAGATATGTTTTGTTTTAATTGTTAGTTCTTTAAGCATAAGTGATGTTTTGAATAGATATTAAAAGGCAACATTACAGGTGTTCACTTCCTAATAGTAAACTGTTTTGTAAGAATGCATACTTGGGGTTGGTAGCACTGTTCTGACATGATTGACATCAGCCTATAAGCCTGACTATTTCATATTTCTCTCTAAGGTCCTCTTATCTGCATAAACTTGGATTTTGTTTGTGTTGTAAACAAAACTTTATTTGTTATGATGTAGAGGTGTTACACGTGCTAAGCAAGTACTCTACCCCTGCACGATGCTCCATGACACTGAAGTCTTGTTATTGTTCATTTTGGTTTTGTTTTCATTAGCTGGGATTAAAACCAGGCATGTAAGCATAGTAAGCAACACTATAGCTGAAAGTAATTACCTTGCCATGTCTACTCGTTTGTTAAAGTCCTGCTGGCTTCCACATATTCAATTGTGCACATGCATAAACATACATAACACATTCACATAAATGTACTTCATACATATACACATGTATCCTACATGCAGCTGTACATAAATACACACATATACACACCTTTACATGAATGAGCACACACATATGAACTAAATACACAAACACACACACACACACACACACACACACACAAACACACACACACACACATCCTACATTCATGTTGTCTGATTCTAATATTGGAATATTTGGTCTCCTACTTCTGAAATAAGCATCTTTTCTGATTTAAGCTGGAATACCATTTCTAAGATTGGAAGTGTACGTCAGTGAACATAATTAGACTCTGTTCTAAACAGCACATGACTTGACAAGACACTATTCCCTGTGGTGTACTGACCTACATCTAAACTTTTCTACCATCTTTGAAGTTGTTGTTTCCCTCTCATTTTGGTATTTATTTTAAGGCCTTGCTTTCTTTTGCACTAAATATCCTCCAACTGTCATTTTCCTTCTACTGAGTCTCTGTAATACTTCTGCCAGTATGGCTATGAAAAGGAATAATGATGCTTTGAATTTTACAGATCAAGTTTTTTGTTTTTAATTTGTTTCAAATTTGTTTAATTTGTTATAAAATATCATTATGCATATTTCAGTCAATGGTCTTTATTGCTGCAGACACCATGATTATGAGAGCTCTTAAAATTTACCCGGGGTTGTCTTACAGTTCAGAGTTTTACCCAGTACTATCTTGGCAAAAAGCATAATGGTACACAGGCAGACATGTTGCTGGAGAGTTCTATGTCTGGATCTGTAGGCAGCAGGAAGAGACTGAAACACATGGGACATGGTTTGAGTTTCTGAGACCTTAAAGCTCCTCCGAGAGACACTTTTCCTTCATCAAGGTAACACCTGCTGAAACAAGTCCATATCTCATGATAGGAGCATTCTCTCTGAGCCTATGGGGCACATTTTCTTTCAGTCCAGTAAAATGGATGGAATTAAATGTGATTGCTTTTCCTGTGTTCTCAATCTGTTACTGCTCTCCTCGGTAAACTGTTTCCAAGAGGAGCATGCTGTTCTCCCTGCCCTTGATGTTCCTGACAATCTTTGGATGTTTTTACAATCTGCTGATCATCAAGGGATTTAATTAATGTGCACATTAGTATTGTCTGTTCCTGTCATGTGTTCTTGAAGGCTGTTAAGATTTTTGGAACTGTAGAAATAAGTGCTTTATTAAAACAGATAGAATTTTGGTCATTTCTGTTTAAACATTCTTCCCTATGACTCTTGCTTCCAAATAGACTTCTAAATTATGTTCATTAAACTTCTAGGCCACTCTTTTTCCAAATCATTAATGATTTTTAAATTTTACTATATTCTGTTTTTGCCCCCAAAATTTCAGCATGTTCTATTTAAGTTCACTAAGTTAGTGGCATATCCAATCTGTCATTAATTCTTGTTATATGATCTGCAGATATCTAAATGAAAATTTAAAACAATTGTATGTCTACATACATTTTAAGTGTATGCAATTAACTTTATTTACTGTTTTTGATGTCTGTGTGTGATAGTTTAAAATATACTTTAGGTCTTGATCTGTTTGAGTTGGTGGATTTTTCTATTCATTATGGATTATGTTTTCCAAACAATTTGTCCAAGACTTTCTCTTTCTTTTTTATTCTGATAGATTCCCATGTGGGTTTTTTTAAATGTAGTTAACTGAGATTAAGAAGATATGTTAACTATTGTTTTCAATATATGTAATCACAGAGTTGTATTTAGCTTAGCACAAATTACTAAAGTCATTTTTGTGGAAAATGAACTTTGCTTCCATTTGATCCAATGTCTGACAAATTGTACTGTTTTCTCATACCACAAAGATTACTATGCTCATGGTAGCCTTATTCACAATAGACAGAAACTGGAAACCACCCAGAGGGACCTCAACCAGAAAATGTGGCTCATTTGCACAATGGAATATTATTCAACTTTTAAAAATGACAACATCATGAATTTTGCAGGCAAATAGATGGAAATAGAACATATCATCCCAAGTGAAGTAACTGGACCCAAAAGGACATGTGCATGATATGTACTAGCTGGTAAGTGGATATTAGTTAAAAACTACAGATTACTGATATTATATCCCACAGAATCTAAGTTTAAAAGGAAGGGAGGCCCAAGTGAGGATGCCTCAATCCCATTTAGACAGGAGGAAAATAATATAGGGATGCAGAGGAGGGACCTGGGTGGGAAGGGGAAGGGAGAGAAGAAAAATGGGGCAGGATCAGGTATTGCAGGAGACACAAGTGGAGATGTATAGAGGGTCATGGGATTGAACGGGAGTGTGAGATAATGGGGGATGGGGAACTGAGGGAGGAAGACAGGAGAGAAGCTGAGAGTTCCCAGAGAATGAATGGATATATGCCACTACTGGGGGTGGGAGTTGGGGGAGTGGGAGGAACCTCTAGCTTTTAGAAAAGAACGAAACAGCCATAAAACCCAACATGCGCAAGAACATTCTTTAGGTTCACACTCAATTTCCTAAAACACTTACTAATCTGACATGAAATATTTACCTCCAGTAACACAACTTTCAACATTTTGCTGACTAGGAGACAAGAGTCCTTTAATTTCACAACTGTCTTCAACTCTGTAGCTGGGTACCTCTCCGATCTACTTGACGTTTTCCTGTGAACAGAGCTCTTGTCTTCTCTATATAAATCCGTAATGTGATGTCTAGACATTTGCTCAGTGCAGTAAGCTGAAGAAAGGACTGCTTCTGTCTCTCTTTTTTCTATACTTTGCAGTGATTCTTCCTGCAGACAAAGGTTTGAGTCCCTTCAATGAGAAATAATTCTGTATGATTTACTCCCCAGAGGCTGGAAGGTCTCAAAACATAATTGAGAATCTGAATTTATGAACAGAACTATAAGTGGCAAAAATATTTGGGCCAGAAAATATTCAAACTTCAAATACAGTACACAATAGACTATTGCAAAAATTCTCAGCAGTATACTTAACAATTCTTTAAAACAGTGTTATCAGTATTCTGCTTAGTTCTTAGTTAACCTAACATTTGTGTGGAGAAAGTTTTACTGATTACCTTAATCCATTTTCACTGATATATATTGAGATGAGTATATATATAATATTATTCACATATATTATAATGTTTATATATAATATTATTCACATTGTACAATATGGAAATATGCATGATATGCACATCATGGCAGATGTTATGTTCATATTTCCAAATATCCATCTACAGTAATTCTAAGTGCATAAAAATAAGAAAATTATAACTTGAATTTAATCTACACTTTTTGCAAAGAGAATAATATTCCCCCACCAAGTCTTTTATATTTTTGTAGTCCTTCGTATTACACAGGGATTTTCTATATGAAATAAATAAAAATTACACTGTGAATAAATAGTAGTGTAGTGGAATAAATTAAGTAAGTCATTCATGTTCTCAAAAGCTCTGTCTTTTGTTTGGTTGTTTGTTTGTTTTCATACTACAAAACTGCTAATTGTGATGGTTTCATTGAAAGCAGCTTGCATAGCCTCATGTATGTGAATATGTAGCTCCTATTTGGTGAAACATTTAGGAAATATTAAGAGTGTAGCCTTGTTAGGAAAGGTGCATCAGTTGGGGCTATCTCTGAAGGTTCAATGGCCACATAATTCCCATTTAGCTGCCAGGGCCTTTGGTTGTATCCCATGATGCAATTTCTCAGTAACTGACATGACAGCCTGCCTACCTCCCTGTTAACCACAGTGACAGCCATGGACTCTAATCCTCTGAATCTGTTAGCACGAAATTAAACGCGTGCTTTATACAGTGCCTTGTCCATGCAGTTTTATCATAGGAAGAGAAAAATTAAATTCTAAAGATTCCTCCAGGTGGCATCCAGGTGACACATTTTAACTGTGGCATGGATGATTTAATGTGAGAGACAGATTTCAGCTGGAACATGACATTGTCTCTTCATTTGGATTTTGTAACAGAATGACCATATGGTTGAAAGGCTTAGTCGTCTGGTACAAGGAGGGGTGACAATTGACAACTTCTCACTCTACTGAAAGAATATGTATATGTGCTTTGTTCTCCAAGCAAAACTGGAGTTATCTCTTTTGGGTTTCCCTGTCTCAACAATTCAAAAATCTTGAATTTAAAAAAAAAATGTGAATGTTTTTGTGTCACAAAGGCACCTAACTTTACATTGAACAGAATTTTTTTTGTTCAATTAAATACCGAATGTTTTATAATAATTGCTGTTTTGACTTTTAGAAATGGCCATAGTATCAAATCATGTGTAGTTCTCTATATTTAATTTCCAAAAAGATATGACTACATAGATATAAATAGATTTTTAACTGTTCGTGGAAATCAAGCTTCAATTTAATTTAAATATACAACTGAAAGAGGTTTGGAATGATAATGCAATACTATTCTTTGTCTAAGTCTGTGTGTTGGTCTCAGTGGTGTAATATGGTACTTAAAAATGAGCCAATAAGTAAATTTTGTCAGTCTGGAAAAATTTCAGGATAATATATAGACTGTCAAAAGCAAGTCACCAGGGTAAGTTAGATGAGAATCCACTTTCTTTGTTGTGAAATAGCACTACATTTGTGGACATTAAATTCTGTCTCTGTTTTAGACATCTGAATAGAGTCATTTCAGGAAGTGAGTTGAGTTTGTTGAAGCCATAGAAATTAACCACTGTTGGGTACAAAGTAGACTGTGGACTGTTTCTAACATTTTTTATGAGAATGTTTGCCTATGATGTTGGTATGTAAAAGAATAACAACATTTTAAAAAAGAAATCATATGGAATGAGAAGTACTAGAATGTCTATATGTTACATACGGCATAAGCTTGAAAGCATAATTGTTTAAGCATAATATTTTTCCCTAGTCTGCTGAATATACTGTCAGCAGGGTCTAGAAGGTAGCACATGACACTCAGATTCAAAGGTATGAAGGAAACAATGGCACAAACATCTGGCTTCATTAACTCAGAATTTCCAAAGAAGATAAAGATGATTATTAAGTTGACCTTTGAGTTTATTTTTCATTTTTATGCCTTAGAATATTTTACTGGTGGAGTTTAAGCCTAGAAAATTCTATTGGCCTTGAAAGTCAAATACTGGATATTTTTCTTTTTCAGAAGCACGAAAGGTGTTATATCCTATGTTTATAGCTGATTAATTGTTTATTAGCTAAATAAATAGATGGTATTTGAAATTCATATGGGACCTATACTCTGGGCATTGTTTAGTAATTCAAAGTAAACCAGTGATAAAGAGAGCTACTCTCTGGATGAATTGCTTATTAATTGTGTTAATAGAATTTAATGAAGGGATTTGGTAGTATAATATATAACATGTTTTTTAATGACACTAGTTTTATCTGAGTAATTAACATTAAAGGTATCTATCATGAGATGAAGGATTATTTATCTTCAGGTTGGCCATGAATTTATAAATGATGTTTGTTTGCTTTAACCAGCTTAAGTATTATATGGCAGGTCTCTAAAGAATACAACTCAGCAAGTAATGCAAATAAATAATGATGTACACAGATAACTGTCCTCAGTGACCCTGACAGCTTCATAACACTGTAAAAAAAAGGATGACTCAGAAATATGAGTTTGCTTACCATCTCTCCAACATTTGTTCCGTTGTGATCACTAACACTAATATTAGTGTTAAATATGTTTTCATTCGTCCACATCTTGTTCTGGATTTTGCATATTTTTAAACTGGACAGTTTTGCTATTCAATTGTAGTTTTACAAAATATGTAAATATTTCTCTGTATGAGCATCCCATATAATTTATACTCCTATAAGTATATTATTAAATAAAAGTCCCATAAATTAATACTTTAGGTTCATTTTTGAAGTTAGCAGTCATTTTAGCCATTAGTTATACTGCCAATAACTAGTTTTGTTTTTTTTAATGAGTGATAATGCATTCAGATCAATGTGGCAATATGTTCATTGCCACAACCAATTTTAAAATATGTAAACTTCCAGCAATTACATGAACATGTTGTTAATAGTAATTTTAACAGCTGGTAATGTCAAGTACATGCAAGTCAGAACTTCTGACAGACATTACTTTCATTTAAATAGTTTGAATTTTAAAGAAAAGATGTTACTAAAAACTGATGAATAAAAACATTTCTGAAAAACAATATTATGGTTATTGCTCTTTCTGAAATATAAAAACACCACAATTCAATAACTTTTCTGACCAAAGGAAAGAAAATGAAGTCAGTATTTTCAGGAGAAATAAACACTGCAAGGCTATTGCAGCACTGTTAGCAAAGGGTGAGATGGGTTAACAGCCATATGTCTTAAGGATAAATGGACAAAGAGAATGTGACATGAATGCTCAATGGAGTATTTCCTATGGAAGATAAGACTAGAGGCCATTGTGATAACTGAAATAAAGTGGGCAGTGTGTGTGTGTGTGTGTGTGTGTGTGTGCTTGTGTGCGTGTGTGTGTGTGTGTGTGTGCATGTATATGTATATGTGTGTGCATGTGTATATGTTGTATATGTATATTGGAATCTGTAGCTTACGAATAAGCTGAGTAGTGCTAATACCCTCAGAGTCAGCTCTCTGGCCTTGCCCAGGCAAGGTGTGTGGCCAGTTTTCCTGCTCTCAGGCCCATGGCTGGTGCCATCTCTCTAGCATCCATGCCAACAGATTCAGCTCTCTCAAGCTACCAAAGTGAGGGGAGGACCAGCTCTCCCAAATTTCCACCACAAAAGACTTGGCCAGTTCTCTTGCAATAGAAAGTGGTAGGGTCATTTCATCCCAGTGCATGGACATGGACATGGCCTCAGCCAGCAGTCCACACCAGGAACATTGGCCTAGATATTGGTAATAGCATAGCCTTGGACTTAAACACAGACTCTGACTGCAATGGGATCACACTCCCCTGCATGGCCTCTAGAGGCAGCATGGGCTGGATGTCTCCACAGTCTCCAGGGGCACCACCATTAGGGTGTCAGGGAGTAGCCCAGAACACTGACACCTGGATTGCTTTTAGTGGCAACACAGGCCACAGACATAAGCACACACTGATGGTACAATTGGCATGGTACCTCATATCTACCTGCTGTTCCACCTTTCTTTGTAACACAGAAACCAGTTAGACTTACTTTCTGTTTCCACCACTTACTCCCCTCTTCCCATATCTCTATCACATATCCACTGATCTTCATGGTGCCTGCCAAGGGCCCTGGGTATATGTTTGGTTGTCTCTTTTTTCCAGGGCCTCCCAGCGTGAGGGAATGTCTGCTTTACACATTTTTGTCACTTGAAAATGGAAATTAGTGTAGCCCAATACAAGTGAGTTTCTAAAATTAAAAAAATAAATATGACATGAAAATATTCATATTTCCTGGCCGTACAAGGCCAGGTTTCAATTTCACACTCAAAATAGTATCTATAAAATGATTAACGGCATAATAAACAGAGCACTCACAAAGCTCATTAAAAACCTGTATATATTTATTGAATAAAAGTAAATATATTAATCATGACATACAAGCTATTTCCTACTAAACCCTAAATGTCCAGTTCCAATTATTCCTGTGTATAAATTTTGCTTTTAAGATCTTTAATTTGCTTGTTTTCTTACTCCATTTAGATTTTTTAAAAAAAGTATCATTGTGTGAATGGGACACAGTCACTATGTAACAGGATATATTGCTGCCAGAGAAAACACACACCTATCAGAAAAATGTCTGTGAGCTGGAAATGTTTTCAAAGCATTAAGATATTTGGAGAAATAACTACAATTTTATTCCAAAACTTTCTTACTAATGATTTTAGTTTAATACAACTATTTTTTAAATTTTTATTAGTCACTAAATTTATAATGAACTAACTCCAATAAAATAATTTACATTGGTACCATGTCTAGAGTATATTTATTTCACATTTAGCCAAGTTACTTTAGAGCCTCATAAAATGAAAAATGCTGATTTTAACACCTACAAATCTGAGAACACACTCATGATTAATATATTTACTTTTATTCAATGATACAGGTTTAGAATGAGACCCTATAAATTGCTGAAAGAGACACAAGAATGGGTTTTGTTCTAGGTTGTGGTGCCAATGTTAAAATTGGTAAAATTGGTATAAAATATTCTAAATATATTTTATTTCTCCTATTATGTTATCATTAGAATAATATACTTGTGGTAGTCATGAACCAACTTTAATGGTGAGATTTTATAGAGACATTTTAGACAAGACTTTTTGAACACTTTAAGAATGTAAGTTTTGAAATATTCCAACTTCTCTTGATAAATAAAGGAGGTCTTATTGGCCTAGTCTTCCTAGAGTGACTGTACAGATATCTATGTATTTATTTGCATTCAGAACTTTCATTGCTAACATGTCTAATATACGTCAAAATGATAATGCTTAAACTCCATGTTTAAGCTAGTGATGTCTATGTACTTGTTTATTTACATGATTGTGTTGCTATATGTAAGAGTAGTTGGAAATGTCACTCATATGGATGGTAATGATATTTATAATCTTTAACAAAGATAGAAAGAAAAGTCTACTAACATATTAAAATTCTGTGCTAACTTGAAGAAAATCAAATATATATTTTCTATGAAAACTCAGACAGTAAATTCAAGTAGTAAAATGTTTGTGAAAAGTTGAAGATTTGGGGGCACTACCTTTTCATATAAACTGAATTAAGACATTAATGAAAGTATGAAGAATAGGATATGTTATTTATCATGCAAGATAATCCAACCACTGACAATGACCAACATATTGTTATAATTCTTACCAAATTTCATCTTCATCCCATCTCATCCCAACTGAAAGTGAAACCCAATTTGCATACACTGTGGACTTGATGTGGTCTTCCTATCCTCTACATAATTCTCATCAATCTTCATTTTGAAATTTAAAAATAAAATTCAAGTATCGTATCCTAGAGACACCTCCCAAGATATAGACCTTATAAACTTTTTGGTTTCTTATTTTAAAAAATCTTAATGGTTTAAAAATGATAAAAATCTTTCATTCATATTAATAATTGAATAAAGGGTCACTGTCTCAGAGAACAGGCAAAAGAACTATAATCCCTTAAAATGACTTATATTCTGAAGAATTTATTTTGAGACATAAAGAGATAACAGAGTGAAAATAGATTCTGGGTTATGGGTGAGACCCAAGTTTACTTCTGTCTCAGGCCTGGGAACACCATCTGGCTCAGAACCCTGCAGGCTCTGTCCATGTTGCCATAGCCTCTGTAAGTGTATATGTACATCTTTCCTGAGACCTGCTCTGTCATACTTCACCTCTTCTTACTCTGTCTCATCTTCTACTCCCAAAAGAAAATTCGGTGTTCTCCAAGGGAGTCTCACTGGATATAAAAACAAACAAACAAACAAACAAACAAATAAATCTTAAAGACTAGCAGGCTTCATGGCTTCTGATAGATGGCCAACAAATGAACAACAAAATGAACTCAAAAGCATCTTTAGAGATATATTTTTCCTTATATGTTATTTGTTTATATGCTTTGTTTTCTGAGATTTATCTGTATGTCTCTGTGTCTGTATGTGTTTCTTATATCTTTCCATTTTGCTTTTCTTCTTCTATTTGCTTTATCCCATTCCAGTTCTTGTTTTATTACTAGTTTTTAAATAACCACAGGTTGTCCAATGAGAAAGAGAAAGAAAGAAAGGGTGTGGGTTTTAAGTGGAGGTAGAGGTGAGGAAGTTGTGGGAGGGCTTGGGGGAGGAAGTACACCATCAGTATATAATGAAGGAGAAAATAAATCTACTTTCAATTTTAAAAATAGAATTAAGAAGGGAACACATGGACTGGATTTGTATGGTATGCATATTTCACCATTTTAGAAACATCTTTAAATTTTTAAATTTAAATCTTATACTAATATAACTAAAGAGAGACCTACAAACAATAGACACTTATACGTGATTCCCCAACATGAGCATACTGAACAAATATCCTCCATTTCTTCCACTACTTTTTCTCTTCTGTAATTGGTATATTGACATTTGGCCAAGCTAACTTGGCTGATTGGGTAGTTAGAGTTGGGACTATTTCCTGTAAAATTATAATATCATTATGAACCAAAGTTAGGCAAGTTTAACAAATTTAATTTTGTGAGTACCTACACGCCAATCTGGTAAAATGCAAATGATATAACAGAGATCAAACATAGATGGGAAGTGCACACATGCACAAAGATAGGCTTTCAAAACCAACATTTCAAATTGTATGTGGGTTTTTTTTGTAATATTTTCTACAACTCATCAGGAAATAAAAAATTTGACAAAAGTATTTTAGAAAACATATATACATATAATTTTATAAGTATTCTAGGATTAATAAAAAGCCTCACATTTAAGAGTTGGATAATAAAAGTATTTATGACAAATAAACCATGGTTTTCCATCATGAATGTCTATTATACAAATGTAATTCAACAGTGACTCAAAATTAATGAAACTAGACTCTGGACTTCTGACATCCCAATACATCAACAATCTTTGAAATCTGAATAAGATTTTAAAGTTGAGAGAAGGTTCAGTGTGAGAAGCAGCTTCTTCTTGGGACTATTTGTCCATATAGCTAATGCTAAATACGCCTTGCTAGATTCATGAAGGGTTTCTACCAAACCACCATGGCAGATGGGTTCATTTGTATTAAATAAACATACCACTTTAAACATATAATTAAGATTATACTAATGGAATGTGTCAGTGAAAAATCACATAATTTCCTGACTAGAAATGTTGTGTCATCAGCAGGATCAATGAACATTTTGTTCTCTATGTTAAAGGTTTCTGATATTATAGTTAATGTAAGGAATCATAGAGATATTTGGAGGTTCTGAAGGAATGAAAAAGAAATAGCAATGTTTGCATTTCTGTCCCAGTTTGTACTTTGAGAAGACCTTGTCATCATATTCTCCCTAATGCTTGAGGCCATTATGAAGAAAAAGAAGGCAATTTCCCATCAGTCACTCTGTGTGGCATCAATAACAATGCCTGGGAAATGCATTTCTACAAGATTAGCACCCCCTGCTTTGAGAGTAATCATCCTCTACACCTCATTCAGGCTTGTAACTTCACAAGCTTTCATTCCTCATTTAGGAAGAAGAAAGTGTTTCCTAGTAGTGTTCAATGTCATTTATGTGTCATATTTAATGATCACAAAAGCACATAATAATTCTCTTTCATCTCTAAGATTATACAATAGTAAAGTATCTAAAGAGCTTAATGAATTAGAAACAGTTTGAAAAATAATGAAGCTGACTTTGATTAATCACTGCTATTTATGCATTTGGAGATTATTCTTAAATCCAAAGAAATTCCTCCTAATCATAAAATACACTCAAATTTCATTACCCCCTGATGTAAGCTCATGGGAAATATCCTATGATCCCCATGCTATCCTGCCTTTTGTAACAACAAACAGAGAACTGTAAACATATATGCAGTGACAAAGAAAGAAGAATCACTAAGACCCCCACAGGGTAGCGTAGCTGGAAAATGGAGCATTGGACAGAAAAGATAATGCATAATATAGAAACTGGCCAGAGAGCTTCCTGAGGAAAGTGTGAAACTCAGAGATGTAGATGCTTCTCTTTTTTCTGATCATTTTTTTTTCTGTATTCTTTGTTTACATTCCAAATGCTTTCCCCTTTCCTAGTTCCCCCCTCACGATATGTCCCATAAGAGGGAAGAGGACTTAGATGCTTCTTAAGGACTGGGACAGAACAAAGCAGCTCATGGTAAGATGTTGGCAGTCTGCTCTTGCCCTTGGGCCCCACTCCAAAACCACTACATGAGGAAATACAATCAGATGGCTGCCATCAGATTCAAGTAACTAGCAACTAGACCATAGAGCTTTCAGCTAGCTTTATGCAGCACTCATTTTATTTCCAAGAGTACAGTGTGCCATAGCATTTCAAAGTGTTTAACAGCAAATTCATCGTGTATTTTAGATTAAGATTATTAAAATGGATATACTTGGTTTGTGTGTTGTATTCACTTACAAATGAATGTGATACGTATGTTTTAAACAATTCTACTTCCTTGGAGATGGAGAAACATTTCAGCTCTTAAAGGCATATAACATACTTCCAGAGAATTTCAATTTGGCTTTCAGTACTCTATCAGGAGACTACCAGTGCCTTGAACTATAGCTCCAAGGGAATCTGACTTTCTGGCTTCAGAAGGCACGCCCGCACACACACACACACACACACACACACACACACACACACACACACAGAGAGAGAGAGAGAGAGAGAGAGAGAGAGAGAGAGAGAGAGAGAGAGAGAATCTTAGAGCAACATTTATTCTTCACCAGACACTCTTCTTTTGTGTAGATGGTAATTAACATAGAGAAGCACATTTGGACTGAGAGTCTTTGGAGCACTCAGACCAACCTGGAATGTCTCTCTCTATCCCACTCCTTCCTTGGCAGCTCAGGAAGCACTGTTGAAGAATAAGAGGAGAGACTGTAAGAGCTGGAGCTGATGGATAAATCCAGGGCAACAGCAACTTCCAGACATAACAGGATGCAGACACATATGAAGTCACAGAAAATGTCAGAGTATACACAAGGTCTACACAGGTTCAAACCAGACTAATAAAATCTCAGCTCTGAGAAGGGGAAGGAGACTTGAATCCCATGCCAATTGAGAAGTTATTTTTGAGTATAAATGCTATGCAATTCAAAATCAAGTTCCTTCATGTTCAGGAATAGTTGTCCTAAACAAAAGAGGTTCCATGTATATTTAGCTTGATTTTTGTTCACTTTTACTTTATTTTGTTTTTGATTTCATATTATTGCATCTTTTGCTTGTTTGTTTGGATTTACATTATCATTTTTTCTTATTTGAGAGGGTTATAAAGAACATGAACTTGGATGAATACACAAGTGGAGATTGAGCAAGGGGGAAGCCTCAAAATATATTAAATTTAAAGTATAAATAAATAATCTGTGACATTAAAATAGAATGAACTGAACAGTAAAAATCAGAATTTTTCTTCACAAAGACCTGGTTAAATACATAGAAAATGTGGATATACATCATGAAGCAGAAAGTCAGTATACAAGTTTTTAATTGCAGTATTCTTTCCTGAGTGAGTCCCAGATATATGGACTATGGTTATTTTCCCCATTGTCATGTTTAAAATTGCAGGTTTTGTTAGACTTCAAATATTAGAACATGATAAGAGTAATATAAAATCTAAGCAATGATTGCATAAGTTTATCTTCTTTACATACATATACATACATATATACAAATATATACACATATATATACACATATTCACATATATACATATACACATATTCCCATATAAACATATGTATATCCACATATTCACATATAAACATGTAAACAGAACTTGAATTATTTTATCATCCACTGTTTTGCATTATATTCTATAATATTATCTTTATTTAGATATCCATATATAGATGAATTTAGATACTATAATTACATTAATTCACCTAGCTTAACAATTTAAATACTTACTGGTTAAATATATAAATATTTTTTGTTGTACTTAGCTAAATACATATTGGTTTCAGAATGTATTTATGATTAACTTATCTATAAATCTATATGTCTATATCTATCTCTATATAATATTATCTAAATATTATGTTCACAATGTTGGTTGGCAAAGGTTTTAGATTTTGCATATCAATAGTCAAATGAATAGATTACAAACCCAGTCATAAAGTAGAATCTTCATATTTTATATAGAAGTAGATATAAAATAATAATGAGTGTATTATAAATCTACTAATTAGAAAAAAATTGCAGGAAGGGATAACATATGACTTAAATAAATTTTAGAATTTTACTATCAAATAGAATGGTAATGTTCACTTGTGGATCATTCATTGATGGAATGATTAAAGCACTTGTAACCTATGAGCTATAACATACTAGATAGCCCCAAGGTAATGGCTTTCTGAAATTAAAATTACCAGGCAATTTGCTTAATTAATAACGTTGATAGAATAATTATAGTTTATTGCTCATAAATGCATTCTGAAACTAATATATATTTAGCTAAATACCACAAAATAATATTTATATACTAAAGCAGCATTCAAATTGTTAAGCTAGCTAATGAATTAATGACTATTACTATCATATATAAATAACATAACACACCAAAAATTTATTCTAAATATATGTGTTTTAACATGCCATATTGTTGATTGGAGTCATGCTTTCTACTTGTGTGAACTTCAGGATCCATTTCAAAATTCACTATACATTGACAATATTTTTGTTGTGACTTCACTCCTATATTTCATCTTACTGTGTGTTTTTCATTTATTTATCTTTTTCTAAAATTCTAAGATATTCATAGGAGTGCTATTTTTCCTCCTGTGAGGCTTAACAAACTTTTCTTCATGGAATACAAATATTAATAAAAAACATATTTGGGGCTCATATTATTGCAGATAACAAACTAAATTACTGTCTGGATGAATGAGTTCTACCTGTGCTCCTATTTTAAATATATAATATTTGAGTCATAGATGAATGAAATTTTAATAACTAGTCAGGAAACATGTTTATGTAGAGTACATGCCAACGACATTATCACAACATGTAAATTGAAGTGAGAGGAAGAATAAATAGTTGTTTTAATGCAAAAATTAAAGCAGAGATGGAAAATATCTCTGATTGAATGCTACTGTATCATCCTAACAAATTTCTTTGGTGTCTATGTATCCAAAAAATGATCATGGATAAATATATGTCATTAGCAATCTTAAGTGAGAAATGTGATTATATTGGATTCATGAAATCATTGGATAAACTATCTCATGGATGATCTACCCTTTCCATAGGTAGCAGAGATTCTCCAGTTGGGCTTTCTGACTGAAAAAAAATATGAAAGTAAGCCAAATATGAACATTAATTTCTTCTTGACTTTAAACACAGTGAAACCAGGGTCTCAAACTTCTGCATTCAATGCTTTTCTGTTCATAATGGTGGGTCTTACATTGCTTATTTTACACATATTTTGTCACTGCACACAAGAAAATAATTTATATTCTGAATACAATTTGGCAAAATGCAGTACTGAAGTGACTGATCATATAAAGACAGCATTATATCTCAGTGCTTTAGCTAGATTGACTGATTAAGCAGTAAACTCTTTTACTGTTTGGGCATGCAAAGACATTAAATTCTCAGTGAGGGATGATAATCATTAATTTTTATAAATAAATGTATATAATATGTGTCACAATGTAGAATAAACTTGAGAAATATTTCAAAAATTGAAAAGTAGAAAGAAAACAACTGTATGCCAGTGTAGAATATAAATTACAAAGGGTAATTCTCTCTACAGAAGCCCCTCAAGTTGCACATAATAAAAGAGACCCTACTGTTAGAATTTGACTCTCTGTTTACACAGACTGTGCATATTCACAATTCTCAGTATTCATGTTCTTCATATGTATTTTAAAGATATTTAATAGTTTCTCCTTTTTATAGAGTTCATGATTAATTTATAGAAGTTTAAAGGCTATTCTGACTTCTGCTACTAAAGATGAGATCTTGAAATTGGACAGGATAAGCCAGGCGTGGTGGTGCACGCCTGTAATCCCAGCACTTGGGAGGCAGAGGCAGGCGGATTTCTGAGTTCGAGGCCAGCCTCGTCTACAGAGTGAGTTCCAGGGCAGCCAGGACCACACAGAGAAACCCTGTCTCAAAAAAAAAAAAAAAAAAAAAAAGAAAGAAAGAAAGAAAGAAAGAAAGAAAGAAAGAAAGAAAGAAAGATAAAGAAATTGGTCAGAATAAATGGACTCCTAATGACTTATTGTCTTATTGATAGGTCAGTACATCACTCAGTTATTAAAGAAGGTTCTTATTTTTGGATTTGGCATTTAACATAGATACACCACAAATGGTCAATGTGCAGAGATTAGGGGACTTTGAAACCCTTGGCTCCAAATGAGATGTTTTTATCAGGTTCCTTCCCCTCTAGTCTTGGAGATCTAAGTCGAAGATGGAGCGGAAAGACTGCAAGAATGTCAGAGCCAGAAGAGGTAGATGACTTCAGAGATGTAGTTCAGAAATAACAAGCCGGATGAATATATGAACAGGATGCAGAAAGCCTGCATACCTCCAAGCAAGGAAAAATCCAACCAGTGGTAGGAAAGGGAGTCTCAAAATTTTACCTGTAGGTGAGAAGCTGCAGGAGGGAGTCATGAGAGATGTACCTTATCAAAACATGTTGTATGAAATTCTCAAATACTGAATAAATATATTATAGAAATATAAATCTTGTTACAGTGTCTATAGTAGTTCAAAAATGGTTGATTACTAACACTGCATGAGAAAAAGATGTACTGTAATAATCTGAGGTGAAGACTATTGAATGATGTGTGTGTATGTGTGTGTGTGTGTGTGTGTGTGTGTATTATAGTAAGTCAAATCATGGGATAGTTTTGTAAAAGTCAGTTTTTAATATCTTTCCTCTGAATGGAAGTAGCAGTTGCTGCATCATTGTAATACTGATGTAGAAATTGACAAACTCTTATAGCCATGAACTCCTTCCATCTTTTCTATTATGTAATAGATAAAATGCTTACAAAGGGTATACCTATGTTTTGAGGATTATTGTTATTATACTCAAATTATGACATCAGCCTAGGTGCTCATTAAAGATGGACTAATAGAAAAAGGATGGTGTATGTACATTAAGGAACATTTTACAGACATGAAGAAAAGTGAAATTGCATCCCTTTCAAAATGTCAGATGAAATTAGAAATTAAGTGTTCAGTAAAATAATCTAGCTTTTGACAAATAAGTATAGCATGATTTTACTCAGGATATAGCAAAAGATAAAGGCATGGAGCTAGAAGTAACACAGGGAATTTAGGAAGAAGAGGGAAACTATAAAAAATATTAGAGGAACTTGGGAGTCAGAGACAGGTGGATTTCTGAGTTTGAGGCCAGCCTGGTCTACAGAGTGAGTTCCAGGGCAGCTAGGACTACACAGAGAAACCCTGTCTCAATATATATGAGGAACTATTAACCGTAAGCAGTTAAGATCATTGGAAGTTATTTTGAAGGATCAGGAATGAATTCCTAGCACCAACATAGTACTCAGAACTGTCTGCAATTGTGTTCCAGGGATCCAACAGTGTTTTTTGACCTCTAAGGCAAAAGCTATTCATATGGTGCAAAAATAACACTCATGAAAAATACTTACACATATAAAATACATATTTTTTTTAAAAAAACCAAAACAGTTCTTTAAGAAAATAATAACAGGGATTAATATCAATGAATTGTATAATGAGTTGCAATGTAAGAGCATTTGAAAGTCATGAAAACCCCTTTCTTTGTACAGTTAATACACACTAAAAACAGTTTTACTTTTTGAGGAGTTATTACTTGTGTGATAAATCTGCAAGAAATAGAATAAGATCTGAACAGAAATACTATGCTTTCATCTTGAACATAATAGAGATTTTTTAAAAAAAATACACTGCAGTTTTTCCCATAGATGACCATTTATGATTTTTATTATTAAGTATAAAATATTTATATGATAACAGAATGTGAGAAATAATACCATTGAATGATTTCTGAATCTCATTAGAAAATTCACTTGAAAAAAATCCTGCAATATAAGAATCTCTTACATTACCTTGTTATGGCACAAGTAATCTTTATATTTTCCAAAGTATTTGTACTTTTATACTGGAAGAAATGAAAGCTATATCCTTGAATTTTGTTCTATGAAATATAATGTGTGTATTTATAGGTTGAGAGCATCAAGTATTGTCAAGTGAAGAAATGTTTAACATTTTCTATATATTGTAATACAAGTGCTCTTGATGAATCTATGTTTGGCTGTTTGGGTCCTATAAATAATTTGACCATTTAAATCTGTAATCATTACTTCATTCAACTTTACAAGGCAATGCCGATTATCAACGTTACTGCAATTACATATAGCATTGGAAAAAATTTTAAGCTATCATGAATTAAATTTTGACAGTCAGACAATTACATGTTATTTGTAACAGATAAACATGAGAATGGGATATCTCATCTTTTAAATTTTTCTATTAGATAAATCAAGATATTAAAGTAATAGAGGTCTTAGGTTTTAAGTGAAACACAAGGAAAATTCATTCAAAAAGACTTGAAGATATTACATATTTTTCCCAATGAGAACCGGTTAAATCTTGATGCATAAAAACTTATCACAAATTTCACAGGTTCAATCAATATCTATTTACTCTGTCACAGTTGGGTAAATCTAAAATCCAGGTGGAACTGACTGGTTTCTCTGTTTTTATGAAGTCTAAGTCTGAAATCAAACTGCGTTCATGAAGAAATTTTATTTGGAAGCCTTTGAGTAAAATGGATATGTTCACTCTTAAGCTCAGGCAGGTTCTTGGCATGTTTGAATTTCACTGTTTGTATGTCTTCCTTATTTGCTTGCCAGCCCTCAGGCAAGGAGGACTCTGAGTCTCCTTGTCTCCTCACTTGTCTCTGAGATGATATCCTCAGTGTTTATCCAACTCATCAGCACGTTGTCCTTCCATGAATGTCTCCATCCTCAGATATTTTCTTTTGTGCTGAACTAAGGCTTAAAAAAATCACTTCAATGGCCCATTCTTTAATTAATTTATGTATTTACTCTACATTTCTATTACAGCTTCCCTTCTCTCCTCCCAGCTCCTCCCTCTTGCCTCACCTCTCCCCACTCCTCTTCCTTTTCTTGTCAGAGATGTGGAAGCCTCCCCCGGAAATCAACTGGTCTTGTCATATCAAGATGAAGTAGGACCTGTTGCATCTTCTCCAATTAAGCATAAAGCATCCCAGTTAGGGGGAAAGGGTTCAAAGAGAGACAACAATGTCAGAGGCAGAGAGGAAGACCAAGCTCCACATTTGTTACATGTGCATACAGGGCCTTCGTCCAGCCCATACTTGCTCTTTGGTCAGTGGTTCAGTCACTGTAAGTCCCTATGGGAGGGCCAACTATTTTTATTTTTTATTTTTTTTATTTTTTTTTATTTTTTAAGTTTCTTTTTTTTCTTTTTATTTTCTATATTCTTTGTTTACATTCCAAAGGCTTTCCCCTTTCCCAGTTACCCCCACCATATGTCCCATAATTCCTCTCCCCCCCATGCTATTCCCCACTCTTCCTCCCCCCCACGATTTCTCTGTTCTGGGTCTACAATACTGGATCCAATCTTTACAGGCCCAGGGTCCTCTCCTTTTTTTTAATTGAGAGTCATTTGACTTGCTAATTGTGCCTTGAGTATTTAGGGCTTCTGGACTCATTAATATCCACTTATCAGTGATTGCATTTCGTGTGTATTCTTTTGTGATTGGATTAGCTCACTTAGGATGATAGTTTCCAGATCTAACCATTTACCTACAAATTGCATGAATTCATTATTTTTTTAAATGACCCACCTCTTCTTAATACACATACAAAAATTCTATGAAAGCTATGTTGTCTTACAGTTCTTGCTCTTTATATCCAACTTATCCCTTCATATTTGTTATAAAAAGAGAAATTTGGAGACATTTTATATTTAAACTTTCAGTGTAGAGCTTGTTGAAATGAATTTGATGTATATTACTTATCCAAAGAAGAACAGGTCAATGTATGGGAAACAGCATTGGCTGACAGACAATATGATGGTAAAGACTTAAACTCAATATGTACAAATGTTTCAAAATTAAAACCTGTTCCATAATATGGAGTATAATCTTTAGTAACAATAGGAAATATTGTGAAATTAATTGGAGCAGTCAAGCTTTTAATTACTTATAAAAACAATTCTCATTTGGTATAAAAATTAATATTGTAGTATTTACAGATAGCTTCTTTCCTGTGTTGGAACACTGGAAAAAATACATTTCTTTCCATAAGTTATATAAGCATTAGCTTTATTTTCTCATTTCAACAATACCTACATTTATGCATTAGCAAAGGAGGGAAAAATCCAGTACAACTCATGAATCAAAATTGAATGGAACATGGATGATTTATTTGTAACTTTCAGATGTATAAAGCTAAAATACTTTGAAACACTCATTAATAATAAAAAAAGACATGTTAATTTAACATATTTTACTCAAAAGCCTTTCTTCAAATATCATGGTGATTATTACAAATTCCTTGAGAACTTCACTTTATTGTGGCATGGTTACTTTTGTGTAAGCACATATATAAATGTATGAGGATAGTAAATAAACTACAGAATCATTAATAGGTCAGAATAAAAGCTATAAGCACATAAGAAAGAATCACCTGGATACATCATATTTTTCTATACTTCTTTAGCCAGGGATGTTGTATGTTATTATTAAGCAAACTATTTTGAGTATTGTTATACCATAGAAGTGCATCTGTTTAAGAAGATGTGAAAGGAGGAGATACTAGAACACTTCTAGGTAACAGAAAACTACTGATAAACTTTAAATCTTAGGTCATCCCAAACCATATTTGACAAATGATCATGAGTAGTTGTACAGGCAGTGTAATGCAATATACCTATAAAGTTGTTTTTTCACTCATTCTTCCAGATACTCAAAAGAAGGAAGGAACAGATGAAGGAGAGAAGCAAGGATAGAAGCATGAAGATGCAGAGAGAGAGAGAGAGAGAGAGAGAGAGAGAGAGAGAGAGAGAGAGAGAAGAGAGCACTGTGAGTCCAAAAACTCAAAACCTGCTTAATTACACATTCCAATATTCTGTTTGGGTCCTTTGCACTCATATTGTAGTTGACACCATCTAGCTCTCAAAGGAGTTAGATGAAAATGGAAGTTGGATTATCCTGTGTCCTGAACATAGCAGAGAAATGATGATGCAAGGTAGATTCTCCAAAACATGACACTTTATCCTCTACCTTTAACAGCACAGCTTCTAGTTTCATAACATAAATGAATGAAACATTTTCTTGTGGTAGAAACTATTTAAATCCCTGCCCATGGTTTCTACTCCATAGTTGGCTGCTTATTGAGTTCCCGGATGAAAGACATACACACAGGCTTTATATTTACAAAAACATTAAACAACACAGGAGCTGGACAACTGCCTGCTCTCCATGATATTAGACTCTATTTTTATATTGACAATCGAAAATTACTACTTACTATTTACTATGATCAATATGGGCTGCTCTTAACTCCAATTGGACAGCCCACGGGGACATGCTCTCTTGACCATTAACACATAGAGCTTCTTCTTCCTCCTCCTACCCAAAGCCAGGGAAACATAAACCCCAACTATGTCTCTTCTGCCCAGATATTGGCTATTGGCATCTTTCCCAATTAGAAATAATTTGGGGACAGGGTCACTCAGAGTGTTGCATGTGAACTCTCTTGTCTGTGGGGCAACCCATCTTAGGGGCTCCAAATTAGCATTAGAATACAAGCAGCATCAGACCAACCCACTACATTTTCATACCCCAAAAAACAACAGTTAACAATATTTACCTCAAGATTATTTTATGGCATTCCAGTGACATACCCATTAAAAAATGGTAGATCCATGAATGCACACTTCTTATACATGAGTTCTCGCAGAGATTCAACAAGAAAGTTTACTGAAAATTTGCTATCCCCTCCCCAACAGAGTCAACTAATCCTAGGAGACTTTCTGAAACTGAATCACCAACCAAAGAACATAGAGTAACTAGACCTAGGCATACTAGACATATGTAGCAGATATGCATGCAGCTCCCTCTTTATAGGGAGTTCCCCAACTATGGGGAACCCTGTCATTCCCCTAACTGGGCTGCCTCCTGTGCAGTTGTTCAGAAAGGATGAGTCTAGCCCTGTAGAAATTTGATGATTCAGGATTGGGGGATACACAGAGGGGCATAGCAAAGTGGGTATAGGGAAAATTATGTATATAGGGGGGATGCGAGAGGGAAACTAATTTTAAAAAAAAATTTAAAAAAAAAGGGAAAAGAAAGAAACAGCGTTCACTGAAAGATGATAAGCTAGGAATCTGGCAATGTGAACTACATTCCATATGGGAAGTAAACATTTTCAACTGTAAAAAATAAAGATACACATATTGATATGAAATTAATACTCAAGTGGAAATGCATACTTTTTTATTTATAATTCTCTTGACATTCCTCCTATGCTTTTTTAAATTTTGTATTAATTTATTTTTAATTAATTTACAAAACAACAGTTGCTCTCCCTTTGGTCCCTCCTCCCACAGTTCCTCATCCAATTCCTCCTCTGCCCTGGCACCAAAAGGATGCTACCCTCCCACAAAGACTCCCCATTCCCTAGGGCCTCAAGTCTCTAGAGGACAGGGCTTCTTGTTCATGTTGTTGAGACAGGGCCAGTTCATGTTGGTTGGCTCTAATCATGTGGCATCTCTTTCTCAAATGTTCTGGCTGCTACCTCACTTGTCCTCCTAAGCTTTAGAAGCAGCTTCTCTATGTTCCTTTCCATCACATAAGTCAAGAAGGACATGAATCGCACAAGCTACTTGCTCAGGGAAACTGAAAAATGACAATAAATTGGTGCATATATCTGCATAAATGAAACATGAATTATAGAGAATATGAGAGGACAAAGGTTTGTGTATTGTAAATGTGTGATGGACCTTATTTGAGGAGCAACCTTCTTCTTAATCAGATCTAGGAAATTGCCTTATCAAGTTAATTCATGTCACAGATGTTCCTTTAAATCAAAATGGTAACTGGTTTTACAGTATTATTTTCCTAAATGGACAGAAGTTTGCATGCTTCTTTTAATAATAAGATTATTTAACAAAACAGCACATTTCAATTTTTTTTCAGAAATAGACACTACAGAAAAAGAAATATATAATGAATACTTTCAGCAAATGATGTAGGTATTTGATGAATCTTAGAGTAATGACCTTGGGAAATGCAAAACAATGTTGCTCTTATTCTCATACTGAGGCTAGCATATCTTCAAGGGCAAAGAAGTATTTCAATTTTATGTTCAAATAACTTATGTGAATCCTGTATATTTTAGGAGCCCATTATTTACTTTCTGTGAGTTTTATAAGGTTTTCTCAATTTATGTCTAGTTGAATGTGACAATAGTAGGGCCTTAAACATCTAAAGAAAATAAGTAACATTAGATATGAGATTTATTAGATCATGTTATGTACCTGTCACTGAAAGTAAAGTCAAGATTCCTATTGTTATTTAAAAACAAAATGAATGGCCAATGAAACTGTAAGAATTGATGTCAGAAATAATTTAAACTCTTTAATATTTATTTTATCAATGTCAGTTAATAAAATCATTTTAATGATTTATTTATAATGTCATTTTAATCATATGTATAATTTTAAAATATAAGATAGATACTGGCTTTGAAAATGCGAAAACCGTAGATGAATATCTTCTAAACTATATGTGTAAAATCAGAAGAGAAGTGGATGGGGGGTGGGGAGGAATTATGGGAGAGAGAAGACTTGGAGGGGAGTAGTGAACTGTATGTACAGTGAATAACTAAATGCATATCTAAATGGTGAATAACTAAATGCATATATGAATGTTTACAAATAATACTACAATTTATTTAAGAAGTTTTGTATTGAATTTTGCCATATTTGTCCTAATTCACTATTATAAGCAACACTGTAATAGAAAGTCTGTCAACATAAACTCCTAGAAATAATTTCTCCTGATAATTTTTTTGGCACAATTTACACTTTGGTATGTATTGGTAAACAGTTCATTAGAAATCATTTACTAATTTGCATTCTTATATGGAGAATTTCTCAAAAACTTTCCAAATATTAGATTTTGTTTGACAAAAATCACAGTTTGAATCTCTTGTCTGGAATGGAGATATTAAACATATCTCTATTTGTTTTCTAAATATATATTTAGAAATGTACAACAATCTCTGGAAAAAATTATGCAAGCATCTAGCACTTAATTTTGTTCCTTTTCTTATTTTTGTTATTAGATATTTTTTTACATTTACATTTCAAATGTTATTTTTTTCCTGGTTTCTCCTCTGAAAACACCCTATCCCATCCCGTTTCCCTGCTCATTTATATGCCCACTCCCTCTTCCCTGTCCTGGCATTCCTCTTTACAGGGGCATCAAGCTATCTCAGGACCAAGGGCCTCGTCTCCCTTTGATGTTTAACAAGGCCATCCTCTGCATCATATGCTACTGGAGACATGGGTCCCTCCATGTGTAATCTCTAGTTGGTGGTTTAGTTCCTGGGAGCTCTGAGGGTACTGGTTGATTCATATCATTGTTCCTCCTATGGGGCTGCAAGCTCCTTCAGCTCTGTCTGTTCTTTCTCTAGCTCCTCCATTGGGAACCCTGTGCTCAGTCCAATGGTTGGCTGAGAGCATCCACATCTGTATTTGTCAGGTACAGGCAGAGCCTCTCAGGAGATAGCTGTATCAGGCTCCTGTCAGCAAGAACTTGTTGGCATTCACAACAGTGTCTGGGTTTGGTGACTGTATATGAAATGGATCCCCCGGTGGGGCGGTCTCTCAATGGTTTTTCCTTCAGTCTCTGCTACACACTTTGTCTAAGAAGGACCAAAGTATCCATACTTTGGTATTCTTTCTTCTTGAGCTTCATTTGGTCTATGAATTGTTATCTTGAGTATCCCAGGCTTCTGGGTTAATATCCACTTATCAACGAGTGCATACCATGTGTGTTTTTGTGATTGTGTTACCTCACTTAGGATGATATTTTCTAGTTCCACCCATTTGCCTAAGAATTTCATGAATTAATTGTTTTTAAGAGCTGAGTGGTATTCCATTGGGTAAATTACCACATGTTCTGTATCCATTCCTGTTGAGGGACATCTGGGTTCTTTCCAGTTTCTGGCTATTATAAATAAGTCTGCTATTAACATATTGTGCTTATTACAAGTTGGAGAATCCCCTGGGTATATACCCAGGAGTGGTATAGCTGGGTTCTCCAGCAGTACTGTGTCCAATTTTCTGAGGAAATGACAAATGGATTTACAGAGTGGTGGTACCAGCTTACAATCCCACCAGCAATGGAGGAGTGTCCCTCTTTCTCCACATCCTTGACAGCACATCCTGTCACCTGAGTGTTTGATCCTAGCCATTCTGATTGGAGTAAGGTGGAATCGCAGGGTTGTTTTGATTTGCATTTCCCTGATGACTAAGGATGTTGAACCTTTCTTTAGGTGCTTCTCAGCCATTCAGTATTCCTCAGTTGAGAATTTTTTGTACAGAGAATTTGAGCTCTGTACTCCATTTTTAATAGGGTTATTTGGTTCTCTGGAGTCTAACTTATTGAGTTCTTTGTATATGATGGATATTAGCCCTCTATCAAATATAGGGTTGCTAAAGACCTTTTCCCAATCTGTTGGTTGCCATTTTATTAAAATGACAGTGTCTTTTGTCTTACAGAAACCTTGTAATTTTATGAGGTCCCATTTGTAGATTCTTGATCTTAGAGCATAAGGTAATAGTGTTCTGCTCAGGAAATTTTCCCCTGTGCCCATGTGATAAAGACTCTTCCCCACTTTCTTTTCTATTAGTTTGAGTGTGTCTGGTTTTATGTGGAGGTCCTTGATCCACTTGGACTTGAGCTCTGAACAAGGAGATAAGAATATGTCCACTTGAATTCTTCTGCATGCTGACCTCCAGTTGAACCAGCACCATTTGTTGAAAATGCTTTCTTTTCTCCACCAGATGGTTTTAGCTCCTTTGTCAAATATCAAGTGACCATAGGTGTGTGGGTTCATTTTTGGGCCTTCAATTCTATTCCATTAATCTACCTGCCTGACATTGTACTAATACCATGCCGTTTTTATCATTATTGCTCTATAATCTATAGCTTGAGGTTCATGATGCTGATTCCCCCAGGAATTCTTTATTGTTGAGAAGAGTTTTCACTATCCTGAGTTTTTTGTTATTCCAGATGAATTTGAGAATTCTTTCTAATAATTCTTTGAAGAATTGAGTTGGAATTATGATGAGGATTGCATTAAATCTGTATATTGCTTTAGGCAAGATGGCCATTTTTACTATATTAATCCTGCCAATCTACAAGCATGGGAGATAGTTCCATCTTTTTTTTAATTTTTATTTTCTATATTTTATGTTTACATTCCAAAGGCTTTCCCCTTTCCCAGTTCCCACTCACCATACTTCCCATAGTTCCTCTCACCCCCAACTATTTCCCAATAATTCCGCCTCCCCCCTTGGTTTCTTTACTAAACTGGATGCTATCTTTACAGGCCCAGGGTCCTCTCCTTTCTTCTTCTTGGGAATCATTTGACTTGCTAATTGTGTCTTGAGTATTTAGGGCTTCTGGGCTCATTAATATCCACTTATCAATGATTGCATTTCATGTGTATTCTTTTGTGATTGGGTTAACTCACTCAGGATGATATTTTCCAGGTCTAACCATTTACATAGAAATTGCATGAATTCATTATTTTTTAATTGCTGAGTAGTATTCCATTGTATAAATATACCACATTTTCTGTATCCATTCCTCCTTTGAGGGATATTTGGGCTCCTTCCAATTTCTGGCTATTATAAACAAGGCTGCTATAAACATAGTGGAGCATGTGTCCTTATTGTATGCAGGGGAATCCTCTGGGTATATGCCCAGGAGTGGTATGCCAGGGTCCTCTGGAAGTGACATGTCCAATTTTCTGAGGAACCGCCAAACTGATTTCCAGAGTGGTTTTACCATTTTGCAATCCCACCAATAGTGGAGGAATGTTCCTCTTTCTCCACATCCTCGCCAGCACTTGTTGTCTCTTGAGTTTTTAATCTTAGCCATTCTGACTGGTGTGAGGTGGAATCTCAGGGTTGTTTTGATTTGCATTTCCCTGATGACTAATGATGTTGAACATCTTTTAAGGTGTTTCTCGGCCATCCGAATTTCTTCTGGTGAAAATTCTTTGTTTAGCTCTGTGCCCCATTTTTTGATAGGGTTATTTGATTCTTTGGGGTCTAACTTCTTGAGTTCTTTGTATATATTGGATATTAGCCCTCTGTCGGATATGGGGTTGGTGAAGATCTTTTCCCACTTTGTTGGTTGCCGTTTTGTCCTTCTGACAGTGTCCTTTGCTTTGCAGAAACTTTGTAATTTTATGAGGTCCCATTTGTCGATTCTTGATCTTAGTGCGTAAGCTATTGGTGTTCCGTTCTGGAACTTTTCCCCTGTGCCCAAGTCTTCCAGCGTCTTCCCAAGTTTCTTTTCTAATAGTTTCAGTGTGTCTGGTTTTATGTGGAGGTCCTTGATCCACTTGGAGTTGATCTTAGTGCAAAGAGATAAGAGTGGGTCAATTCGCATTCTTCTGCATGTTGACCTCCAGTTGAACCAGCACCATTTGTTGAAAAGGCTATCTTTATTCCATCGGATGGTTATGGCTCCTTTATCAAAGATCATGTGACCATAAGTCTGTGGGTTCGTTTCTGGGTCTTCAATCCTATTCCATTGATCTACTTGCCTGTTGCTATACCAATACCATGCAGTTTTTAACACAATTGCTCTGTAGTACTGTGTAAGGTCAGGGATATTGATTCACCCAGAAGTCCTTTTATTGTTGAGAATAGTTCTAGCTATCCTTGGTTTTTTGTTGCTCCAGATGAATTTGAGAATTGCTCTTTCTAGATCTATGAAGAATTGATTTGGGATTTTGATGGGGATCACATTGAATCTGTATATTGCTTTTGGCAAGATGGCCATTTTTACTATATTGATCCTGCCAATCCAGGAGCAAGAAATATTTTTCCATCTTCTGAGGTCTTCTTCGATTTCTTTCTTCCAGGACTTGAAGTTCCTGTCATACAGATCTTTCGCTTGTTTGGTTAGAGTTACGCCAAGATACTTTATGTTGTTTGTGGCTATTGTGAAGGGTGTTATTTACCTAATTTCTTTCTCAGCCTGCTTGTCCTTTGAGTACAAGAAGGCCACTGACTTGCTTGAGTTAATTTTATAACCTGCCACTTTGCTGAAGTTGTTTATCAGCTGTAGAAGTTCTCTGGTGGAGTTTTTTGGGTCACTTAAGTAAACTATCATATCGTCTGCAAATAATGATAGTTTGACTTCTTCCATTCCAATTTGTATCCCTTTGACTTCCTTATGTTGTCTAATTTCTCTCGCTAGAACTTCAAGTACTATATTGAAAAGATATGGAGAAAGAGGGCAGCCTTGTCTAGTCCCTGATTTTAGTGGGAATGCTTCAAGTTTCTCTCCATTTATTTTGATGTTGGCTACTGGTTTGCTGTAGATTGCTTTTACTATGTTTAGGTATGGGCCTTGAATTCCTGCTCCTTCCAAGACTTTTAGCATGAAAAGATGCTGAATTTTGTCGAATGCTTTTTCAGCATCTAATGAGATGACCATGTGGTTTTATTCTTTCAGTTTGTTTATGTAGTGAATTACATTGATGGATTTCCATATATTGAACCATCCCTGCATCCCTGGGATGAAGCCTACTTGAGCATGGTGAATTGTCGTTTTGATGTGCTCTTGGATTAGGTTGGCAAATTTTTATTTAGTATTTTTGCATCAATATTCATAAGAGAAATTGGCCTGTAGTTCTCTTTCTTTGTTGGATCTTTTTGTGGTTTAGGTATTAGTGTAATTGTGGCTTCAAAGTATGAGTTGGGCAGTATCCCTTCTGTCTCTATTTTGTGGAATAGTTTGAAAAGTATTGGTGTTAAATCTTCTTTGAAGGTCTGGTAGAATTCTGCACTAAAGCCATCTGGTCCAGTACTTTTCTTGGTTGGGAGGCTTTCTATAACCCCTTCTATTTCTTTAGTGGTTATGGGACTATTTAGCTGATATACTTGATGCTGATTTAATTTTGGTACTTGATATCTGTCTAGGAAATTGTCCATTTCCTCCAGATTCTCCAGTTGTTTTGAGTATAGACATTTGTAGTAGGATCTGATGATCTTTTGAATTTCCTCAGTTTCTGTTATGTCTCCCTTTTCATTTCTAATTTTGTTAATTTGTATACTGTCTCTATGTCCTTTGGCTAGTCTTGCTAAGGGTTTATCTATCTTGTTGATTTTCTCAAAGAACCAGCTCCTTGACTTGTTGATTCTTTGTATGGTTCTCTTTGTTTCTACTTGATTGATTTCAGCCCTGAGTTTGGTGATTTCTTGTCTTCTACTCCTCCTGGATGAATTAACTTCTTTTTCTTCCAGGGCTTTTAGGTGTGCCGTTAAGTTGCTAGTGTATGCTCTCTCCAGTTTCTTTTTGGATGCACTTAGGGCTATGAGTTTTCCTCTTAGCACTGCTTTCATTGTGTCCCATAGATTTGGGTAGGTTGTACCTTCATTTTCATTGAATTCTAAAAAGTCTTTGATTTCTTTTTTTATTTCTTCCTTGACCAAGGTGTCATTGAGTAGAGTATTGTTCAGTTTCCATGTGTATGTGGGCTTTCTGTTGTTTTTGTTGCTATTGAAGACCACTCTTACTCCATGGTAGTCTGATAGGAGGCTTGGGATTAGTTCAATCTTCTTGTATTTGTTGACATCTGTCTTGTGACCAATTATATGATCAGTTTTGGAGAAGGTACCATGAGGTGCTGAAAAAAAGGTATATTCTTTAGCTTTAGGATGAAATGTTTTATATATATATATATATATATATATATATATATATATATATGTTAAATCCAATTTGTCCAATGTTTCAATTAGTTTCACTGTGTTCCTGTTAGTTTCTGCTTTCCTGATGGGTCCATTGAGGAGAGTGGAGTGTTGAGGTCACCCACAATTATTGTGTTAGGTGTAATGTATGCTTTTAGCTTTAGTAAGGTTTCTTTTACGAAGGAGGGTGCCCTTGTATTTGGAGCATAAATGTTCAGCATTGAGAGCTCTTCTTGGTGGATTTTCCCTTTGGCCAGCAAGAAGTGACCTTCTGAGTCTCTTTTGATGACTTTAGGTTGGAAGTCTATTTTATCTGATATTAGAATGGCTACCCCAGCTTGTTTCCTGAGACCATTTGCTTGTAAAATTGTCTTCCATCCTTTTACTCTAAGGCAGTGTTTGTCTTTAACACTGAGATGTGTTTCCTGTATGCAGCAAAATGTAGGGTCCTGTTTCTGTATCCAGTCTGTTAATCTATGTCTTCTTTATGGGGAATTGAGTCTATTGATGTTAAGAGATATTAAGCAATGGTAATTATTTCCTCCAGACATTTTTGAAATTATTTTTATTTATTTGTTTTTATTTATTTATTTGTTTATTTATTTATTTTTTATATTTGAGAGGTTATCTTCTTTTGGGTTTGATGAGAGGAGGTTTCTATCTTGCTTCTTCCCGGGTGTAGTTTCTGTCCTTGTCTTGGTGTTTTCCCCCTATGTAGGGCTGGATTTGTGGAAAGATATCATGCAAATTTGGTTTTGTCATGGAATACCTTGATGTCTCCATCTATGGCGATTGAGAGTTTTGCTGGGTAAAGTAGTTTTGGCTGAAGTTTGTGTTCTCTTAGAGTTTGCATGATATCTGCCCAGGATCTTCTAGCTTTCATGGTCTCAGGTGAGAAGTCTGGTGTTATTCTGATAGGTCCTCCTTTATATGTTACTTGGTCTTTTTCTCTTGCTGCCTTTAGTATTCTTTCTTTGTTTAGTACATTTGGAGTTTTGATTATTATGTGACGGGATGTATTTCTGTTCTGGTCCAGTCTGTTTGGGGTTCTATAGGCTTCTTGTATATTCATGGGCATCTCTCTCCTTAGGTTGGGGAAGTTTTCTTCCATAATTTTATAGAATATATTTGCTGACCCTTTAACTTGTAAATCTTCACTCTCGTCTATACCTATAATCTTTAGGTTTGGTCTTCTCATAGTGTCTTGGATTTCCTGGATGTTTTGGGTTACAGCCTTTTTGCATTTAGTATTTTCTTTGACTGTTGAATCAATGGTTCCTATGGTATCTTCGGCTTCTGAGATTTCTGTCTTCTATCTCTTTATTCTATTGTTGATACTTGCATCTGTGGCCCCTGATTTCTTCCCAAGATTTTCTATCTCCAATGTTGTCTCCCTCTGTGATTTCTTAGTTGTTTCTACTTCTGTTTTTAGTATTTGGATGGATGTGCTCAGATCTTTCGCTTGCTTGATTGTGTTTTCATGTATTTCTTTAATAGATTTTTGTGTTTCCTCTTTCATAGCTTCTACTTGTTGGCCCACGTTCTTCTGTATTTCTTTAACTGATTTTTGTCTTTCTTCCTTATTGTCTTCTTCTTTTTGATCCATCTTCTCCTGAAATTCTTGAAGTGATTTTTGTATTTGCCTCGTAAAGGCTTCTAACTTTTGATCCATTTTCTCCTCTATTTCTTTACGAGATTTTTCTATGTGTTCAGCTACCAGCATCCTGACCAGTGGTTTTTATATCCAAGTCTTGTTTTTCTGGAGATATTTCCATCTTTTGAGTTCTTCCTTCATTGTTTTCTTCAGAGACTTGAAGATCTTGCCATACATCTCTTTCACTTGTTTGGCTAGAGTCACACCAAGATACTTTACATTGTTTGTGATTATTGTGAAGGGTGTCATTTAGACAACAAAAGAATGTCAAAGGGATACAAATTGGAAAGGAAGTAGTCAAACTATCACTATTTGTAGATGATATGATAGTATACTCAAATGACCCCAAAATCTCCACCAGAGAACTCCTATAGCTGACCGATATAGAATTAACTCAAACAAATCAGTAGCCGTCCTATACTCAAAAGATAAACAGGCTGAGAAACATCCAGCATTTAAATTAAAAATAATAAAACCAACTTGTTTCAGGTAAATGGTAACTACTTAACATGGGTCTTCTATTTTCATGCCTCTACATTTTATAATCCGGGTCGCAATATTAGTGTGAACATATATTACAAATAAAATTAATGTGAACTGTCAATAGGAATGATACACTAAGTATAGTTTTCTTTTTAAAATTGAAAAATTCAGGCTCGCTTTTCTTATAAGGTACAATGACAGGGCAAATTATTCTAAAATTAATAGCAAACTGATTGGCAAAATGAGAATATGAATTTAAATAGTAAGCATCCTTAATTAATTGCTACACATATAACCAAAGTGCTAGATTTTTTTTGCTGTGATAACTTTTTTCTCAAATCATTTTATACATATAATTGGGTATAACAAACTTACAATATTTATCAAATGCTCAGTTAATTATTTAATAGGCCTTTGATTTCCAGATGGCAAACCATTTTAAGAATGCTTTCTGTTTCCTTTTTAAAATGTAGTCTTTTTACTACAGCATTTCCTATACTATTTTCAGACAGCATTATTTGTCAATATATTTTTCATGTATTTTTGAAAATATATGATCTGGGGAATTATAGAACCATTTCTTTTCAAAAAGCATTCTGTTGTTGGTACTAATATTTACAGTAATCTAATGTCATTTTTCTAATCTCTGCTCATTACCCGATGTTCTTTCTTTTATAGCTGTCCTATGCCAGTTGTTAACAGCTGTATCTGCCTGCTCATTAAGGCTTCATGCTATTAGAGCATCTCTTGGCTGTTTCTTAAACAGGTTGACAGCTTAGTCTCAGATTCGAAATTATTCCTTTGTTGGTTGTACATTGAAAAGCCTCATGTATAATAAGATTCTCTTCTCATTTTTGAAGAAATAAAACCTCCATATTATTGCTGATACCAATAAGTTCTTGCTGACCAATGCCTAGCATCACTGTTCCCAGAGAGGGAATGGATACAGATGCAGATACTTATAAATTACCATGGTCCTGAGCCCGGGACCCCAATAGAAGAGCCAGGGGAAGGACTGAAAGAGCTGAAGGAGATAGCAACTCCCTAAGAAGAGCAATATCAACTAACTGGACCACCCAGAGCTCCCAGGTACTAAACCACCAACCAAAGAGTACACATGGAGGGACCCATGGCTCTAACTACATATGTAGCAGAGGATGGCCTTATCTGACATCATTGGGAGGATAGAGAGGGTTGATGCCCCAGCACAGGGAGAGGCTGAAGTGGTGAGGCTGGTGTGGGTAAGTGGGTGGAAGAGCATCCTAATATAGGCAAATATGAGGGGAAGAGGGCAGATAGGATAGAAGTCTATCAGAAAGGAGATATAATATGAAATTAAATGAATAAAGTGATTAATGAAAGAAAAAGAAAAAAGATATAGTTGAATATTGTTTTGAAAATGTCATCATAAACTTATTGACAATTTTCAGAGTACAAAGTTTGTTATTCCATCTCTGAGTACAATGTGAAGTAGGGACAATGGCAGCTAGAAACTGGAATGAGTCAGGACCTTGTTATTTTTATTTATTTTATTTTACTTTTTATATTTGAGTCTATAATATTAGCACATTATTTCTCCCTTCCCCTTCTTTCCTTCTCCTTTTCCAATTCATATCCTCTTTTTTTATTTGCTATTGTATGTATATAATTATCTTGTGTGCTAAATATACCATGCTTATTCTATACAATTCTTCTTCTATGTATGTTTTCAGGGCTGACCATTTGGTATTTGATAATCAATTGCTGTGCTCTTCCTCAAAGAAAAAGAAAGGGGGTGCAGAAAAGACTATTAGTACCAGAAGATCAGTCTATACTGCAAGTCAGTCCCCAATGAATAGAGGCTACAACCACTAAGTTTCATCAAAACTGAAAATCAAGAATAACCCCAACAGTCATGCCGAAATAGATGACATAGGACGCTGAGCCCTCAACACGACATGAAGAACTACAGACTACTGAGAAATGCTGAGAATACACCAACCCAAACAACCATGACAAAGGTTGGGTGTATCTACACTTGCAATTTCTCTGCCCTGCTTGTGACCCATCAAATCCCATCTCTCATTACCTGTTTCTTTGCCCTTTCTTCGTCAGTGGTTAAACATCTTTGGATTCAAGGGTAGAACTAAGTGTATTTGTTAGATCAGAAGATACCTTATTTTTAGTGTTTTATTTTCATTCTCTTTCTACAAATTCTTGGAGTTATTTGTTATTGATCTTACTATTTCTGATCATCCAATCACTTTGTCCTTTGAAATTTCTTATTTCCTCATGAACTTCTATATTCTGTTCTGGATTTCAGGAAAGCCATGGGTAATAACAATGAAATTTTATCAATAAGATATTAATTTTGTGTTTAATATTTAGTATTATATATTCTTATGTTTCACTTAATAGTTTTGCATTTAAATTATGTTTGCAAATATGCTGATTAAGTATGCTATGAAAAAATAAAAGAAGCATATTAATTATTCTGTTCCTGAGAGCAATATGCAAATATGTCATTTAAGATTCACTCAACAATATGTTTTCATAGTTCTGAAAGCTAATCATTATTTTTTTGTGGAAAATAATTTAAAGAGGCATTAGGTTTTTTACCTACTATTTTTGGAACTAAAAAATAACTATTCAAATTATCTGCCTTAGTTGTTTGAACTCTGGCTAATTGTCAATACATCTTTTAAGTCATCCTTCAAAACTATGAACTATCATAAAATAAACAAAACAATTAGTACCCAAGGAATCATACTGAAATAAAGATTTACTGTAAATAATAAGCACAGAAATTTTATAACAGCAATGCACTGTATGTTTCAAACAAATAATTGGAAGAATTGAGTTGAGAAAAATTATGAGTGAAATAATAGACCTCATTTGGATAGTTGTCATAACATTTTAAATTCGTGTATCTCTGTCTCTATTTCCTTGCTGATTCATTTATATATTGACAGCACTAGAGTATGAAGTCGAGTACATTTTTTCCTTCTCTATAGATATTCTGCATTAGTCCATTCCTGTTTTTTTAAGGATTGATATATAAACAACTAACTCCACAATGCTCTGCTTGAGTTGTTGTTTTTATAAATTATATCCTTAAACATACGCAAGTTATGTTTTCAATATTTATTTGATCCATTGGTGTACAAAATGTGTTTGAACTCTTTTTATTATCATCACTATCACCAACTCACACTCTTTTTTATTACTGTTGAATATATGTTACATTTTATTTCATTATGACATTCTTATGTGTGACCATGTCATCTAGTCACACCTTTAGCTTTAGCTTGCTAGTAAAAACATAAATGATGCCATTCATTTTTTTTCCATGTGGAAAGTACAAATCACCATAAACAGCAATAAATACATGCATTTTATGTATCATTATACAAGGGAGGTAGCTAAGACTGATGGCCCATGACTTTACCCCCAGCATTCAGGAGCTCAAAGACACCAAGAACTACATAAAGAATTTCAGGTCAGTCACGGAATCATCGAGGGACCTTATCTCAGAAAATAGTAGAAGACATTAACTTAATGAGTTTACACTTATGAGGAGTTTCAAGTAGAGATGCTGGGAGGATCTTTAGGGTAAAACGGTAAAACGGAAGGAGAAAATGATGTAATTCTATTTCAGTGAAAGACCTAATTTATTTTTTTAAAGGATTGACGAGTCCCAAAATGTAAATGTAATTAAAATTATGTCTTAAATGTTGGTGAGTCTTTTACTTAAAATAAAATCTAAATGAATAGGTTCTTGCACCCTGAAGGAAGAAATTGGGAATTTTTGTGCAATCTTTGGAAAAGTGTTAACAAAAAGCAAAATTTTGGTGAAGATTATAGGTATATTACATTGACTCTTCCCCTTTCTACATGCTTGCTGAGTTTTAGCGAGGGTGGTATAATAACTTTTCTAGGCCTCATTATTCAACTGTTTCTCTCATCCACCTTGTACAGTGATAAGATTTGCCTTGACTGTTCACTAGAAAAAATTCTTACTAAAGTAAAGCTAAGTGTGATAATTGTTTATTAGTATAGATAGAAAATTTTAAAGGTAGGTTGAACCTGTCAATTTAGAAGAAAAAATGCAAAATTGATTCATGCCAAGGTCCTATGTTTTCTGCTGCTTTGTGCTTTTGATCAGGTTTACAGTAAAATTCCCTCATGTGGAGTAACAATCTAATCCAATTGATGTGCCTCCTGGCACTGCTAGATCTAACAAGTACTGAGGCAATACAGTTCCAGTTTGAGTTTTGTGTATCATGCCACCAATGCTTACAGGGTCTCCATCAGTATAATCTGGTTAGTTATCTCTGGTCGGCCACCAAGAATAACAAATAGCTTGTATTGATTCCTCAGTCTATGGGGCCACCATGAGCATAAACTCATAGATGTTAGCTCCCATTTGGCACTGGGAAGATTTTTACTTTTATAATTCTAAACATTCAACTCCTTTTTCTTTTAGCAATCATAAACCTATAACAAGCCCAATGAAAGGGTATATATTAAGATTTGATAGCAGATCATAGATAATATTAAAGAACAGAAGAGCAAAACAGGGTAAATAGGTTTAAGCAAGAATAGACAATGGAAGAGGTGAGATAGGGATAAGAAGATTGCTAACCATAATGAAAAAGCACATGGAAAACTTCATATATATTTTTGAAACTAAGTTCCATGGCCTGAAGATCTATATGTAATGGAAATGATCTTAACTTATTTTGCTGACTCCATATCCTGGGTACTGTGATTATAGGCATGACCCTATATTCCAGTTTTATGATTTGGTGGATATCAAACCTAGGATTTCAAGAGTGCTAGGAAAGCATTTTATACACTGTAGCTACCTCTCAAACCCTTGAATTCTCCAGGGGTGCCACCCACTATCCCTACAAAGAAAAGCACATACATTCCACAACTTTTAAGTAAAAAACATATTAGAAACTAGATTGTCAAATACAATTTTATAATTTTGTAATATGTATTTAGTATCTATAAATATTTGGAACCACACATGAGGTTAATACATTTCTTGATAACATCTTTAATAATTTCATGGAATATTTAAAAATTTGTTTTTCAATAGCTGTAATGTTTGATCCAAAAAGGTTTTATGCCACTAAACAATCAGGCTAAAATACTTGCAGCATTATGATATATTAATTAAAAAATACAGACTACTGAGCATGATTTCCTTTAACTGTTGTAGAATTTCTGCTTCCTAATACACTCCACTGTTTTACTATGTTTATATCTAAGCATCCTATTTTGGGGACCCGGATTCTTATTATTTCATTCCATGCATATATACATATTACTTGTGCTAATTCTGAGACTATGTATTCAATACTCTTTCTTCCTCAAATTACTTGTCTTTAATATTTTTGGATGATTTGGCACAGTCAGTAATGTAAAATGAAATTAATTTTTTGAGTGTTTTATGGACTCCCACAGCTACATTCATAGTTTGTGGTACCTATAAAAATAAATACTGTGTGTAAAATTATTCAGGTGAAAGAAAGCATTGTCTCTGAATATGCTAATGGAAATACTTTTCTCTTTTCTTAATACCCCTGTAGAATTTTCCTATGTATCCTGATGATAATATTTCCAAATACATTAAATTTTATATATAAAACATTAAAATGCAACTTATATATTCGAAATGGTAGTTTTAAGTATAAACATTTGGTTCATAAATAGAATTCCAAAAATTACCCAATTTGTAAATTTCTGTTCGATTTCTTTTCATAATTTGCATTTACTCATATTTGAATGTGTATTTGAGAATTTCCAAAGAAGTTGAAACATTGAAGAGAAATAGTTTCAAGGTTACTCACATCTTGTATACACTTGTTGAGGTTTGGTCTTTTGTTATGTATTGTAGCACTAAATACTAGCCCATGGACTGCTGCTCCCAGGAATAAGGGCACAAGCATGTATACAAGTGATGCTATGTAACCTTGCTCCCCAAGTTACCCCTGATGGACGAATAAAGATGCCTACAGAATAGAGTTCAGTAGAAAAGATACAGGCAATGTGTGGGCTCCTGGGCTTAGGGACCTGAAAAGAGAAAACTAGGGAGAGAGTGGAAGATGGAGACAGAGGAGTTGCCATGGGATAAGGGACTATAGACTGATCAGATGGAATAAGCTGTCCACGTGGTTCATGGCAAGTTATTTCTGGGGTTTATAGGTTGGAAGATAGACAATATAGTCTAGAGATTAGATACCTCCCCAGCTCTAGTGCATTAAAGGCTTATTATAAATATAAAGGGAACTAAATGGTCAAAGAAGAGGTAGAAAGCCCCTACTGAGATCAAATATATACAACACCACCACCACACAAATGTATATATACACATTAATTTTGCCCTACTGATAATGAATATGGAAAGATTGAAACAACATGTGGTGGCAATACTTAAAATCTTTCTTTTAATTTGTTCTGATTTTGGGGGTTAGTGGCTGCTTGGACTGTCAATCCCAACAAAGTACTTTCTAGAGTTTCTTGTTTTTCTTTTTAAAATACCTATTCGATTCTTTATTTATTCAAAGTCACCTCTTTCTTGAAAGACAAACATTTGCACAGAGATGCCAGATTCAACTTATCTAAGAATAGATAGGGTAAGAAGTCGGAAAGTTTGAGTCTTGCTGAACTTCCACACATGGGTCTTCATAAACTTTGTGTTCAAAGCTCTGTCAGACCTGGTCCCACAGAGTGGGATTCTTTGTTATAGTGGGTTTTCTCAAGATACATAGGATTAAAGTTAAAATATATATAAAATATATATTCATATAGGTATAGAACTGGGGGAAATTATACTGATTCTCATATACCTGTTATATTGAGACAACCTGCAGCATATTCTATCATATTTACATCCCACATTCCAATTCTTAGAATTAGGGTGAATAACTTTGAGTGTTCTAAATCCCAGCAATCTTGAATAAATGCATAAGAAGGGGTGGAAAGAAGCCTTAAAGTAAAGGTAACAGAGCATATTTAATACAAAAGTAAGGCATTTTGAAAACCAGGTTGGAAAGACCTTAACAGTAATGAGATCAGGAACATGGGATAGAGTACAACTGGAGAAGATTACATCAATTTAAGATGTAGGAATTCCTTCACAGGTGTTTACTTTCTTGTCATTAAAAAATACAATTTTAAAAATGTTCTGAATTTAGATATTTTTCATGGATGGATGAAAGTCAAAGATTTTAAAATTAAACCAGTGAAAGATGGAGAATATCTCTCTACCAGTATTTAAATAGTCAAAACAGTCATTGACACCCACAGAATATTAAAGGTCATTATCAATATTCTTGGATGTTCCTCTAGAAAGTAACCATAAGACCCTGAACACAGTACACATTTAGATTCCATGTTATTGAGATTAAAACTGGATGTGAAATGGGAATTTTCTCCTTCTTTGCTAACTTTCTTAGTGCGGATAGGTGCTGTGGAAGCTGGGAGGGAGAGGAATGACCCCTGAGTCCTCTCCCACAGCATAAACCATAAGCTAACAGTAATGTTCTGACTGTTGTCCACAGGTGCAGTAGTAGAATAATGATTTTAAGGTAAGAGGCAGGCCTCAGATTGGATTTGATGCTTTTCCACAAGAGTAAACTCATGCATGATGTTGTAAACTAGCTGGCTATTACTGCTGTTCTGCTAGGAAGCCATGTTGTCAAATTGTCTTCTAACTACTTTGTCAACTTACATTATGTCTGTGCTCAGCCTTCAACAAAGAAGGCTTTTCATCCTCCTCCTCCTCCTCCTCCTCTTCTTTTTCTTCCTCTTCTTCTTCTTCCTCTCTGGCTTCTTCCTCTTCCTCTTCTTCCTCCTCTTACTCTTCTTCCTCCTTTTCCTCCTCTCTCCTCCTCCTCCTCCTCCTCCTCCTCCTCCTCCTCCTCCTCCTCCTCCTCCTCCTGCTCCTCCTTCTTCTTTTTCTCTTTGTAGTGGGTTGGAGTTAATACAGAGACTCACAACTTGTAGTGTGAACAGAAAATAGCTATGGAGTGTTTGATTTTTAATGGGACACTAATATCTCATTTGCTCAAAGTAAAGAAGGAAGAGTATGAAAGAATAATTTTGATACAAGTCATGGCCATTGCAATAAAAAACTCATTGTAGCTGTGGTTAACTCTATAAGATCCAAATAAATTTGGACCCATTATCATTTCATCGTGAGTGAGGGAAATGCCTCTGAGATCTCAGCCTTCCCTGAGGATCTATGGCCAGTTAATGGGTATTGAGGGAAGAGCTATCATTTTTCTCAGTGGTATTTGTACTGATATATTACTGATGTTCCAGTAATAAACCCACATTTATGCAAATGTATGCAATTTTAATGACACTGATGGGTCAAAATTAACAGAAAGCCTCAAAGACAAAGGCAGACTAATATAGAAGGATTTTAGCAGGATAGATGATGCTAGTGAGAGAGGAAACCAAACACATAATGTACAAACATATTAAAAATTCCCAAGGGACAGTAGAATAATTAACGTGAGAAACAGGAAAATAAATAGAATAGAGTACAAAGTAATAGATATTAGGTGCAAAAATTAATATAAAGTATTAAAGAACTCAAGATGGTGAGTGTGTTATTCTTCATAACTTTTTATTGTGACAATGTTCTACTATATGAAAATATTTATACAAGAAGACTTTTCAGCATAGAAAGATGTGTCTACATGGTAATGGCTAAAAATTACACATAGTGCAGTAAACTGTAGAAGTTAGGGTCCTGGTATACTTAGGCCTTTCCTAGGCAATACCTATCTCTAAAGCTTCTCCGGAAATTCTTCCCTACTCTCCCTATGTTCAAAGACCAGAGAGAGGTCCCAGCTCATTATCTCACATTATATTCTTTTCATCATATTCTACTTGTGTTTTGAATTTAATATGTGATCTGAGATCATTCTCATTACCCTATGTTGGCCATTGAATTCTCTCTTGCTTTTGTGGGCAGCAATTAAACAAAACACTCAAGTTGAGGGCTGATAACCTAGAGAAACTGGGCAGTTTACAACCAGCTTATACTTTGATTGCAGAAAGAAATCACTGGATCTTTAAGGCAGAGCAACAAATATCTTTGAAATGTCTTCCTTGCTGTTTTCCTGTTGAACCACTCTCTTATAATATATAGAAAAATTAATAAAATAATGCTGTAATTTCAGGAAGCCCAGTTGTAACAAGGCAATTTGATTTCTATTGACATTTTGTGATATGCTGTTTCTGGTTTCATTAATATCTCATTATTTAGTAATCTAATCCATTCATCAATGAATGTATCTTTGTGTAAATTCATCCATTAAAGTTAAATGACATGTTTTCAAGTAACTAGAATGTCTTGAAATGTACTAGCAGGAAATTTTTACAGCATACTTGAGGTATATATACAATTTACTTAAATTCACCACACACAATTTTATTTGCATGCCTAATTGAAAAGATAATCTGGTTTTCTTCTCTAGAAAAGGTAGTAATGAAAGTATGAAGTCACTGTGCCCATCCAATAGCCTGAGATACTAAATTTTAGATGTAATGGAATTCTCTTATGTTTTTTTTTAGGTTGACTTTATGTATGGTACACTTTCTTTAGCAAATCCAGAGGTCTTTCATTTTCAGTATCCTTGGGAATTTAAAAACAATAAGCCCCCATATTGCACAGGCAGTCACAATCTTTTCTTTCTATTGGATCGTCTTTCTAATAGACTGGACCCTCAGCTATGTGTTCTATGTGCAGCCTTAGCTCTTCTTGATAATCGTATTCTGAAAGAATTATAAATGCCAGTTTCCCAGGTAGTGATCTGCCATTTATAATTTTTAAAATCTTTTTTTGTAATTTTAAAATTGCAATTGAGTAAATTAATTTTTAATGTATTGAAAATTTTAAATAATCAAATTATTTACATTTAGTTTGTTTATTTGTGTGTGTATGTGTATGTGTGTGTATGTGTGTTTACATGTGTAGGTGTATAAAAATAAGTGCAGTCACTCACATGGGTAAAAAGAAGACACTGGATCCACCAAGTCTATACTTACCTATGGCTGTAATCTATTCAACATTGGTTCTAGGAAAGAAAGGGATACGCTCTGCAAGAAGAAGATGTATACTTAGAAACGTCAGAAGCAAAAGCAGTACACGTAATCCAAGCTGAACCATCCTTCCAGCCTGTTGGTAGACTTTTAATTCTTTTTTTTTTTTTTGTCATCATCTACCACAACCAGCATATCTCTGACCCCAAATTACACACTGTCATTCTTACACAATTCCCATGGCACAGGTGACCATGTCCTAAGTTAACTATAATTATATACATTTTCAAATCGTTCAAACTCTTAATCATATCCAACAAATGATTATGAGACATTCCATGCTTGACAGATTAATTCGATTTGCTGAGGAAAATGTCTGTTGCTTTATTGTTTTAATATATAAATGTACGGAGTATCTAACCACATTTTTCTATATTTACTTGAGAATTTTATTTTGATTTATTGACATTTTTGTATTTTTATTATAAAATATTATTTTATTATAAAATAATAGTATTATTTATAATTTTATTATAAAATATTAATTTTGTGGTTTTATATATTATATTTTGGCTATTTCTCAGAAAGTCTTTTCTTTTCAATCTTTGGAATAATTTATGTTTAATCATTAGTTTATGAGTTCTTAGCAAGAAGTGGTAATAGCCTTGAAACTATTAACTATTAGATTTGAAATTGCTTATCAGCCTTAACATGCAGATGATAAATACATGTAATAATTTTTACCTTTAATGATTGATCATGAGAGATAATAAAATAAAAAAACCTATAATAATATTCACATAGAGCCCAAAAGGGATTTAAAAATATATTAGGCAATATAAATAAATGTTATGAGAAAATATTTGTCTTCTTATGAATTAAAATTAAGATATTTTGACATGAATTTTATAGTCTTATTTAATTTACCTTTTTAAAATATGAGGTCTTTGAAGTATCTATTTAACTAAAATATTGCATTAATTATTTTAATAATCTACTTTCAAATAATAATTAAGAGTATGGTAAGTTAAATAAAGTGTGATCAGTTTAAAGATTCACAGCATCATCTGTTGAGCTTGGGAAATAGAACCATAATTGAAAACAAGTTGTGATTCTTTGTTATGATTTAAATAATCATTTTAATTAGTTTACAAGTAGATTATTGTTTTGATTATTTGTAAAACTTAGGTAACTAAATATTTATCATTTATGATCATTAAGTAATTACAGAGGATGTCTTATTTATTTAGCTGATTACATTGTTACAAAGTTAAATTATTTGAATAACAGTGTAGCTCCTGAAAGAAAATGTGAAAATTCTCATTTCTTTGAGAATTCAAACACAGTGAATCTTAAAATTAATAATTTGTTTGGCCTAAGCATATGCCTCATGCATTTTATTCACCAACTGTTTAGTCTTGATACTTTCTGGAAATATAGCATTGCAACCATATATGACATTATATATGACTAGAAAGAAAAGAACCAGAATTGGAATTTTTTATCATTGTTTTCTAGTAAGCAATTTGAAAATACTGGACATTAAATAAGACTGTATGCATATATTTTTCTAAGTGTTAATTGTGTTGCTTAATGTTAAGTTTCTGATTCTTGAATATAAAATACACCATCTTGCTACATATCTGTATCCTTAATACCATAGTTAACCCCATTAAAACCTTTTGACTCAAAGTACCATTCTTTGAACAAAATTATATATTTTATTGTAAAATTATTTGATGGCATCATTATCTATTTCACAGTAAGTGTTGACCTTGGTATTTCAGCACTAGAAAAAGTTGAAACATCATGATCAGGGAAATAGGGGCGTGTTTACTTTTTCGCATGCATTAAACTTAACATGAAATAATTTTAGGATGTGTAAAGTTTTCACAGGAGAACATTCAGAACATTTCAGGGTTGAAATTGGCATTGTGAAATGTTAGACCATAGGAGCGTCTAAGTGTATTATTTGCATATGTGTGGTCCCCTGAAAGCTTGATGACCCAGCATAGGGAATGCTGGGACAGTGAGGTAGAAGAGGGTTGGCAAGTGGGGGGAGTGCACCTGCATAGGAACAGGGGTAAGGGGATGTTTTAGGGGTTTTGCAAAGGGGAGCCCAGGAAGAGGGATGATATTTTAAATGTAAATAAATAAAATAACCAATAAAAAGAAAACACATAATAAAAATAAATTTAAAACAAGTGTCAAGTAAGGGTTCTACCTCATACAGGGATCACTAAATACAATTTAGCAAAAGTGTTTTGTTCCTATCACATCTGTTCCACTAGTATACTAGTGTATGTAGCAGACATATTGCTATGGCAGATTTCAGGATTAGCCTGTCTCTATAAATCCCACATATTCATACTACTTCTCTCCCTATGCAGGCCCTGTGTCACCTATCTTTCCTATGCTGTTCTCCTGAGAGATGAAATTAACCTATATCTGACTCATTCTTTCAAATCTTTCTCTGATTCTTTACTTTGTCTGCCCAATACTTATATATCACTTTCAAACATACAAGCCTTTTCTACAAACTCAACTTACCTTCACTGTTTGAGATTAAGCATACGTACGTACTAAGGGCATGTCTATATTCCAGGCAGATTGTACTAAGATCCAGAGAATGTCTGCTTTCTGGATGATCACATACATCTAGAAGAACTTTAGCTGTGATCCCCTGTCAATCAGCCAAGTGAAAATTCCTCTACACTTTGCATGACTTGCACAAAAAAAAAAAAAATCCCAGCAGTAATCCAACAATAAAATTACATTTTAAAATTCTTGATATTAAAAAAATTAACTAATTAATTAATTAATAATTTGCACTCTAGGTATTATTCCCCTCCCAGTCCAGATTCTCTGAGTCTTCCACATCCCATACTCCTCCCTACTCCCTGTCTCCACGAGGATGTCCCTTACCACCCACCCCACCACTTCACCACACACCCAGCCCACATCCCATCAGACCTCTAAACTCCCTGGGGCCTATAGTCTCATAAGGGTTAGGGGCATCTTCTTTCAACGCAGACCTGGGAGTCCTCTGCTGCATATGTGTTGGAGGCCTCAGATCAGCTGGTGTATGCTACCTGACTGGTGATCCAGGGTCTGAGAGATCTCAGGGGTCCAGGTTAATTGAGACTGCTGGTCTTTCTATAGAGTCACCTTCCTCTTCAGCTTCTTCCAGCCTTTCCCTAATTCAACCACAGGGTTCCTCAGCTTCTGTCCATGGGTTGGGTGCAAATATCTGCATCTGACTCTCATCTGCTTGTTTGATCTTCCAGAGGGCATTCATGATAGGTTCCTTTTGTGAGCACTCCATAGCCTCAGTAATAGTGTCGGCCTTGGGGCCTCCCCTTGAGCTGGATCCTACTTTAGGCCTGTTTCTGGACCTTCTTTTCCTCAGTCTCCTCTCTATTTCCATTCCTGCAGTTTTTTCAGAGAGGAACAATTATGGGTCAGAGTTGTGACTGTGGGATGGCAACCCCATCCCTCACTTGATGCCCTGCCTTTCTGCTGGAGGTGGGCTCTACAAGTTCTCTCTCCCCACTGTAGAGCATTTAATCTAAGGTCCTAAGAGTCTTTGAGTCCTGAGAGTCTTTCACCTCTCAGTTCTCTGGTACAGTCTGGTGGGTACCCTCAACCTCCTACTTCCTGAAGTTGCCTGTTTCCATTCTTTCTGTTAGGCCTCAGGGCTTCAACCTTTTTCCCCCACCCAAAACCAGTTCATGTGCCCCTCCCCATTCCACTTTCCCTCCCATGTCCCTCCCTCCCTCCTACCTTGTGATTGATTTTATGAAGTTTAAAATTAGTCTATATTGCTTTAAAGTAGAAGTAAGATGAACAATAGGGGTTAGAATCTAAAAAGCTGTAATGAAGAAATGCCATAATTTGACACCATTCAATTATTAATCGATAGAACAGTCTGATTATAAATTATGTCTTGAAGATTAGTATGTTATATTTTTAGAAATGTATATTTAATAAAATATATTCTCATATCAGCAAATGAAATGCAATATTGTCAAAGATAAAATAAAACTCATTTTGAATTGTTTCAAATAGTGGTTAGACAAGGTAAAGAAATGCACTTAACTATGTGAAAGTAGAACCTGGTATAATAGTGTTTGATATTCACGGACAGATCAGGATAAAGTCATCTGTAGATTAGCTTATTTGAGTGGAAGAGATGTATTTAATCTCCACCTTGAATCCAGAAGTTCTTATTCAGCACTTGGTGAGCAATATACTCACTGAAGTAATTGTTTTGCTGATAGCTCCTAGAAATTAATTGTATGCACCTAACTTGATACTATCGTAATATTATTATGCCTTAGTTCATCCTGAAATAAAATATAGACATAGTCTAACCATAGACAATTTTCTCATCAAGAAGACTGTTTATTTTCTACTGTAATTCGACGTGAAATAAAAGCCTGCCTTAAGCCTTTGTCACAGAACTTTTCACTGTAATTTTCCTTGAGATAGGGTCTAAACTGGACAGTAGAACTATTTCTCTTAAACCAACTCTCCACATGTCTATACAGTAGTTGAATATGATGCTCAGATGCAGAAAAATATTTTCCTACATATTTCCATATCTCAAATAAATATATTTTCCAAGTATAGAGAAATTACAATAAACACAGGTCTTTTGTTTTTATTTTAGGTATGACCTTCTCCCTTCGCATGTGTGAAGGAACAAAGTACCACAAAATTAAATGAAAAAAACAGGTTATTTAGAAATGAAAACAAGTATAACCTTAGTACAAGTATTTAGGGAATGAATTGGAGTATTAGAATAGATCAATAGCCTATCTGCCACTTGTATAATGAGGTGACTGAGAAAGTTAACCTCAAACAAGCTTATTTAGTCAAACTTACAGTGAATCAAGAGTTTTCCTTGTATTTAATGAGGATATCTGGAGCACAGTAAAGGAAATTTTCATCTTTAATAGGAAAGCAAAATAAACAGGGAGCAGGGCAGATATCACACGTACCTCTCCGGAAGTCAAAACTACAAGATGCAAGTGAGGACCTCCTAGGAGACTCATTCTCTGTCCAACAACTTCCCCGCCACTGCATTCAGCAATGACCTCCATCAAGTGAAACAAGAAGTCCTCAAACATGGCAAAATGGCCAAGGATTTTATAGTTATACATGGAAGCAAAGTTGCCTGCCACTTTTTCTACTGTGTGGAGTAGCATTGTGGGTGTCATTACATTAGAAATGTAACATGTAGTCCTAACAACAGTTATGTTAGTCTTGCTTCAAGTATGCCATGAAGACTTTTATAGCAGAAGTAACTTCTTCTAAAATATACATATGAATGAAGTTGCAACACTTCCGCAATTGGTTTGTTTGAAAAGCTAATCTGCTTGAAGAAGCTGCAATTAGGAAGCTTTGCTTTACGTGTATATTAAATAAATCAAATATGATAACATAAATGTTCATTATAGATGTCTTTTGGCATTTATTCTGTGCAAATTACACACCCTTTCATATTCTCATCTTAAAATATCTAATAGCATTAATACGTGGAACACATATCCATGTGCTGCTTCCATCATGTTGAGATAATAAAATTAGCTTCATTGATAATCTATTTATAAATAAAAGAAAATTTAACCAAACCATTCTTTAGCCACTTATTTATCAGCTTCATTACATTTAAGATGTATATTGCTAATTTGTGATTTCTTTATTAGTGTCGCAAATTTCTATTTGTAAGTTTATGTTCATAGGAGATTACATTAGGAACCAAATTTTATTTTTAAATTGTCCCCATCCATATTCAAACTACCACAGAAATGTACTTTTGCTGTAATAACTCAAAGCTAAGAGTTGCTTGTATACTGTTTTAATTTGGGATCAAATTTCAAATTGAAGGGTATATGCAATTTATTTTACCAGAAGCAGTTTGATTAATAAAGAAAACATAACATCTATCATGACATAATGATACTGTGTCATGATAAGAGGGTTTTCATTAACATTCTTTTTACCTGGTATTTCCTTATCTCTAGAAAGGTTTGTTGTTCAGAACTAAATAATTTAATCCTAAAATATCTAAATAATGACCACCAAGGAGAAATACATGATTTAAATATTCAATAGATATATTGTTAGATAACATTTTATATATGTTAAAACAACTCAGTTTCTGGGAGCGCCTGAGAATCCTGGCTAGTTGAGACTGCTGTTCTTACAATGGGGCACCCTTCCCTTCAGCTTTCTCAATCCTTCCCCTGATTCAACCATTGCAGTCTCCAACTTCAGTCCAAAGGTTGGGTGTAAGTATCTGCATCTGTCAGTCAGCTGCTAGTAGGACCACTCAGAGGCCAGTCATGCTCGGCACTTGTCTGTAAGAACATCTTAGTATCAGTAACAGTATCAGGTCTTGTTTCCTTCCCCAAACCCCACCAATGAGATGGATCCCAGTTTACACCTGTCATGGGACTGCCTTTCCCTCATTCTCTTCCTCATTTTTGTCTCTGCAGTTGTTTTAGACAGGGACAATTCTGTGTCATTAATTTTGTATGTGGGTTGGTAATCCCATCTCGTTATTTGAGGTCCTGTCTATATTGGAGGTAGACTCTCCGAAGCCCCATTCCCCATTGTTGGGACTTTTGGATAATGTCACCCCCATTGAGTCCTTAGAGTCTCTCACCTATCCAGTTTGTGGTATTTTCTATTGGGTCCTGCAACCTCTCACCTTGAGGCTTCATATTTCCATTCATTCTTTTGGCCCTCTGGGCTTCTCCTCTGTCCCCACCCCTGCCAGTAATTGATCCTGTTCTACTTACCCCCTTCCCATCCAGGTCCTGCTTACCCTCTGCCTCCTATAATTATTTTCTTCTACCTTCTAAAGGGTATTGAAGCATCATCATTTAGGGCTTTCGGCTTGTTACACTTCTTATGGTCTGTAGGATGTATTTTAGGCATTCTGTACTTTTCGGCTAATATCCACTTATTATCATTGACATGTACATTGTCATGACATGAATCATGTACATTCCATGCATATCCTTTTAGGCTGGCTCTTTACACTCACTCAGGATGCTATTTTCTAGTTCTGGCAATTTGCCTTAAAAATTCATAATGTCTTCATTCTTAATAGCTGAATAGTATTCACGGTGTAAATGAACCACATTTTCTATATCAATTCTTCCACTGAGGGACATTTGAGTTCTTTCAGCTTTTGGCTATCACAAATAAGACTGCTATGAACATAGTGGAGCACATGTCCTTGTGGTATGATGGGACATCATTTAGGTATATATTCAAGAGTGGTGTAGCTGGTTTTAAGGTAGAACTATTTCCAATTTTCCAAGGAACCACCATGTTGATTTCCAGTGTGCTTGTACAATTTTTGAATACCATCAGCAATGGAGAAGTGTTCCTCTCTCCACATCCTTGCCAGCATGTGCTGTCACTTAAGTTTTTGATCTTAGCCATTCTTATTAGTGTAAGGTGAAATCTCAGGGTCATTTTGATTTCCCTGATGATGAAGAAGGTATATTCTTTTGTTGTAGGATTAAATGTTCTATAGATATCTGTTAAATACATATGGTTCATGAGTTCTATTAGTTTCACTCTGCCTCTGTTTATTTTTCTGTTTCCATGACCTGCACATTGGTAAGTAAGGAATATTGTAGTCTCTTTCTATTAATTGTGTGGGGTTCAATGTCAATTTTGAGCTTTAGTAAAGTTTCTTTTATGAATGTGGGTGCCTTTTCTTTTGGGCCATAAAATGTTCCAATTTGAGACTTCATTTTGATGGATTTTTTCATTTGAAAAGTGTGAAGTGTCCTTCCCCATATTTTTTTTGTTAACTTTTGGTTGAAAGTCTATTCTGTTAGATAATAAATGGCTATTTCAGCTTTTTTCTTGGTACCATTTCCTTGAAAAACTTTTGTCCAGCCTTTTACTTTGAGGTAGTTTCTGCCTTTGTCACTGATGTATGTCTTGTGTCACTTTGTCACTGTCTTGTATGCAGCAAAATAATGGACATTGCTTGCTTATCCAGTCTGTTAGCCTATGACTTCTTATTAGGGAATTAAGTCTATTGATGTTGAGAGATAATAAAGACCAGTGACTGTTGGTTCCTGTTATTTTTGTTATAGGTGGTATTATGTGTGTGAGAGATAATTAATTTTTCCTGTTTTGTTTGTTTGTTTGTTTGGTTGGTTGGTTGGTTGGCTTTTTTGGTGTAGATATCCTCCTTGTGTTGGAGCTTTCTGTCTTTAATTCTCTGTAGGGCAGGAATCATATCTATCTATCTATCTATCTATCTATCTATCTATCTATCTATTATCTAGATGTGGTTTTGTCATGGAATATCTTGGTTTCTCTGTCTATGATGATTGAGAATTTTACTGGGTGTGGTAGTCTGGGCTGGCATTTTTGTTCTCTTAGAGTCTGCATGACATTTCTCCAACATCTTCTAGCTTTTAGAGTCTCTGTTGAGCAGTCTGGCGTAATTCTCATAAATCTGCTTTTATATGATTCTTGGTCTTTTCCCCTTAGTGGTCTTAAAATTCTTTCTTTGTTCTGTAATTTAGTGTTTTGATTATTGTATGATGGGAGGATTTTCTTTTATGTCCTAATTTGTTTGGTGTTCTGTAGGCTTTTGCAAATGTATGGCCATCTCTTTTTTTTTTGACTTGGGAATTTTTTTCCTCTATATTTTGTTGAATATGGTTTCTGAGCCTTTGAGCTTAGAATCTTTGCTCCCTTCTATTCCCATTATTCTTAGGTTTTATCTTTTCATTGGGTCCTAGGTTTTCTGGATATTTTGGGTTAGGAGTATTTTATATTTTGTATTTTCTTTGCCCAGTGTTTCAATATCTTCTATGACTGAGCTTCTCTTTTCTAACCCTTGTATTCTGTTGGTGATGCATACATTTGTAGCTCCTGATTTCTCTCCTAGTTTTTCCATTTCCAGGCTTGCCTCTATTTGTGATTTATTCATTTATTGTTTCTAACTCCATTTTTTGGGGGGGTCTTGGACTACTTTGTTTATTTCCTTCACCTGCTTGATTGTGTTTTCTTGTATTTCTTTAAGGGATTCATTTGTTTCCTCTTCAATTGTTTCTACCTGTTTTCCTGTATGTCTTTAAGTGAGTTACTTATATCCCCTTAAAAGGTCTCTATTATCTTCATGAGATGGTATTTCGGCCAGCATTATGCTTTACAGGTATGTTGGGTTATCCATAGCTTGCTGTACTGAGGGAACTGGGTCCTGATGATGCATAAATACATTGACTTCTGTTGATCTTGTTCTTGTGCTGGTCTGTCTACATTTAGTTATCTCTAGTGTTAATGGGGCTGGGTGTCTCTTTCTGGAGTCTGCCTCTTGTGTCCCTTGTTTCAGGAGATCTCCTGGGAGCCTACAGATCTTACTGAAGCAGATCTCTTTGATACCTGCAGGCTGTGGGGAGGAGAGAGGGGCAGAATCACTGATCTGAGGTCTTCATGTTTTTAAAACAAATATGTGTAAATTATGGATGAAATATAAAAGCCCATATATGCAAAACAAATTAAAAGTAGAAAACTAGATGAACAAATATTATATTATTCATGATGGATGTGAGAAAAAATAAGATTCAAGTGAAACTATAAATGGGATTATGTGAGTTGATACAAAGTATCTCTACTCCCTGATAATTCTTTTCATTTTATAAGGAATAACATGTATTAAACTTGCAAATTGTTCAACTGCTTCATTATGTGATCTATTCTTCTATTAGAAATGATTACACTATCTAAAAACAAAATATGTAGTTTGAAATTATAGTATGCATAATGTTACAGAATACATTATAATTTTTTTTCAAAGCAGTACAATAGAGGGGTGGAGAGGTAGCATAGTGATTAAGGTCTCTTTCCATTCTTGCAGAGGGCTGGAATTTCTTTGTATTACCAACACTGTGGACTCACAGGTATCTGTAAACTCCATTTTCAGGGAATTCAATGTCCTCTTTTGACCTTCATAGGCTCTGCTCACAGATGTCCCGCATGCAAATTTTCAGTCAAAAAATTATATACATAGGAAATAAATATAAATATAGACACCAAAATACAGAGGTAAATGAGTAAAATTTAAATATTATAAAGTAACTAATAGAAAATGAATAAGGTTAGAGGAGACAGAGGATATCCAGTTGGAAATAAATACATCTCACATAGTTCTTTATTTTTACATTAGTTTGAAACCATGTGTAGAAAACCCTGATATGACATTCAAACTTCAAAAATTTGTTACTTCCACCAATAAATATCTCAGACTTACTAATTCTAATTTGTGAATAACTATAGTTAAATCATAAAATAATTAACAAAAGACTATTTTCAAAGTTAAGACTGTAATGTTGCTATTGTGTTTCTCTTTGAAATAGTCTCTTCTCAACTATGTCAGTTTAAGTATTGAACTGACCTTTGAAATATTGCTAATATAAATACATTTTTATAATAAGTGCTAACAAATTTTAATTTATTTAATATAGTTGATTTATAATTTACTGTTCAAGTTGACTTTATGTTTCTTTGGTTAAACATTGATAGACTCCAATATAGGAAGGCAATGGATTACAGGACTCATTTGTTTTATAGCCTATAGTATGTTATCAAGGGAAGACAAATGAGGAAGGCAGGAACTTGATTCAGAAATAAATGCTGTTTACTAGTTTGTTTACCCTGTACATCTCCATCCATCTTTCTCATACAACCAAGAAACATCTCCTTAAGGATAATACTGCCCACCGTATGTAGATCCTTCCAAGTCAGTCATCAGTCAAGGCAATACCTGACACACAAGCATGCTCAGAATGATAGGATAAAATTGATTCCTCAGCTGAAGTTTGCCCAGCAAGCTGCATCATTAGAAAGAGATATTAGCCATGGTGAGTCCATTCTTGCTATTCTGACATACAAACTCCTCCCTCTTAAATCAATACTTTTCTCAACCTTCAATATTTCACTTAGACATCACAATATGAGTGCATCGACAATTGGAGCAAACATGGTCCCTAAAGCTGTAGCTGGACTGTGGCATCCACTCCAAAACAGGGCTGCCTTATCTGTCTTCAAAGGGAGAGTAATCCACTGGAGACTCGATGTGCCAGCATGGAACAATACCCTGGGTAACCCCACTGCCTCAGAGGAGAAGGGGAGGTGGAATGGGTAGGTGTTCTCTGTGAGAATACCTGGAGGGTGGCAGAGATTGGGATGTTAATTAATTAATTAACTAATTAATTAAAATATAAATAATACAAAGTACAAAACTGAAAGCCCCGTTCAAATATTTTCAATACTTTAGGAAAAAGAAAAAAAACCAAGGCCTTGTAAAAAAAATCAAAAGTCTAAACTGTGGGCTCCTGTCAAGTAAAAAGTCAGGGAGAATATTTTTATATTTCCACAGATAAGATCCCAGGCACAGTATTGATCAGATTAACGTGAAATTCATCAGAGAAACCCAAATCTGCTGCTCAGTGGCAAAGCAGGAACTCCACGCAGAAGTGTGAAGCTGGAACCAAGGAAGGAACAGCCCTTACTGAGGCTTCCCCTGCACACACTCAGCCAGAGTGTTTATACAAACCAGAGCCATGTGCCCAGTGATGGCACCAGCTAGAGTAGGCTGAGTACTTCCATGTCAGTCAATCAAGAAACCATCCCATGAACATGCCTGCCAGTAAAAGCATAAAAATACATTAGTATTTATAAATTAGTATTTATAAATTATACATTATACATATAAATATAAATTATACATTAGTATTTATAAATGTATAAAATACATTTTAGTAATATTTGAAGAAAAATGTTTTCTCTCAGTTCTTCAAAACGTGATAAGTAGAATAATAGGATCAACCAGGGCTGTTCTCTGATTTCTACATGTGTATAGGTCCTGCATATACACATCCATACCCACATTCACATACACCCTGGACTCACATATATACTATACACACAGGCACACACACACACACACACACACACACACACACAGACACAGACACATACACAAACACCACACACAAGCACATCACAATATTAGGCATTTATCACTTGATTATTCACATAAAGTCTATGACATCCATTTCATCTTTATGAAATAAGAGAAAAAAACCTCCTCCTTTCCAACAAAGTGATTTTAGTCTTTACATCAAAATGATCTTAGTACTGCAGTTTCCAAACAGCATAATTGTGTGTGTGTGTGTGTGTGTGTGTGTGTGTGTGTATGATATACTCACAAAACCACAAATTGCCCTTGAAGAATAAAATTCATGTCTTCTTGTCCTGCTGATAACTTAATGCACTTGTGGGGCTTTGTAGCAGGTGAGTAATCACTTACATAAACTGACCTTACTGCCTACCATAAAAATGTGTAATTATTGCATTCTTAAAGTGACTGTAATTAATGTGATCTCCATAGTCATAAGATATTAATATTTCAGGTTACAGATTGTCTGTAACATTTGTTGCACAAGATGGTAGTTTAATGTGCAGTCTGTGCAGTAATTCATTGTTAATTTTGTGACTGGACCTTTATAGTGTCAGCTCTTAACATCCTGCGACTGTAGGATCCCACATTTGATCTCTGGGTGAAATGAGCAATTCAACATGCAGATAATCTGAAACATTTTGTAGAAAATAAATTATCTTTAAAACATCAGGATGCTTCTCTTTTATTTACTAAACATGAATTATGAGCATTAAAAATGGGCTTAAGTATCTCATACCCTGGCTTTACTTTCCATCATGAAAGCTTGTTCATCAAAGCAAATAATTTTTAGAGAAAAAATTTTTAAGGGAATCAACCAAGGTAATATATATTATATATACATTTGTACATACTTTTACTCACTAGGTACAAAAATTTCCACTGCCATTATAAACACACACACACACACACACACACACACACGCACGCACGCGCGCACACACACACACACACACACACAGAGGTACATACACATGCACTTGTGCACATGCATACATATGCATACTTGTGTGTGTTTGTGTATGTGTGTGTGAGAGAGAGAAAGGGAGAGAGAGAGGGAAGGAGAGAGAAGCAGGGAGGGAGAAAAGGAGGTTTGGTCCTTTCACCTTGTGGCAACAGAAAATCTGGGGTTACACTGGGTCAATAACTAAATAACAAGCTCTATAGAGTGTTATTTTTATATCAAAAGTTATCTTAGCCATCACTGCACCTTGTTCTTGAGTCACTGCTAAGCATGCTTAAAGGATTTGAAGCTTGAAAAACTTTTATTAAACTGTAGGCCACAGTAAATATGTTATTAAAAAGTAAAGAAGAGGCTTCTTTCAATAAAACTGCCCTTGGCATTGGAAGATCCTCTAGAAACTACCAGATCCCTCAAGAGTCTTCCTTATTACTCTCAGATGGAGCTTTGCTTCCCATGCTTCTTAAAAATATCATATTCTGAAACTGCTAATCATGACACCGACGGTTTTGTTTGTTCTCAAACTTATATACCCTTTAATCAAATGCATACCAGGGTCATTTTGCTATTACTGTGCAGTGATGTAAGAAATCTATAAACAATTTGTAAGTTTTTATGTAGGACATCAGTATTCTGGACAAGTATTGAATACATGATCTTTCTGCCCAAGGCTCTAAGTGCTGAAAATTTTAGCTTTACCCCCATACCTCAACCATTAGACTATATATTGACACAGTGGGTAGTATATCTGTGCTGGCTAGTTTTAACTGTCATTTTGACACAATATAGAATAAGCTGGGAAGGTAGTCTTTTTTTTCACTCAATATTTTATTCTCTCATCTCATCCACCTTCTGACTGTTCCTCCCCACAAAGCTGTCTCCATGAGGATGTCCCTAGTCTTCACACTCACCCACCCCCATCTGACCTCTAAACTCCCTGGGTCCTCTAGTCTCTTGAGGGTTACCGGCATCTTCTCTGACTGAACCTAGACTTAGCAGTTCTCTGCTGCATATGTGTTGGGAACCTCATCTCAACTGGTTTATGCTATCTCTTTGGTAGTCCAGTGTTTGAGGTAGTTTCTTACTTAAGAAATGTTAGGTTGACTTGACTCATAATTGTATTGATGAGAACCATTCTGAATGTGGTTGTTGCATTTCAATGGAAGAATATATAAAACTATGTGAAGGAGTAAGAAATGATAGTAAGCATAGCAATCTACCAGTGAGCAGACAGCATGTGCATGATTATTCCTCTTGGCATCTGTGGTATGTTCTCACTGATAAGTGGATATTAGACAAAAAGAAGCTCGGAATACCCACGGTACAACTCACAGATCATATAAAACCCAAGATGTGAGAAGATCTCACAAAGTGTGGATGCTACAGTCCTGCTCATTATGGGGAAGAGAATAACTTCTGGGAAGTAGATGGAGACAGGGATCAGGGAGGGAGAGAGGAAGGGGAGAAAAAAGGGAGGCCAGTTCAGACATTTGAGGAGATTGGGACCAGTACAAGGGTCAGGAACTTGAAAGTACGTTGTATAGCAGTGAGGGAGGGGGGGACTTGAGGTAGCCACTAGAAAGTCCCAGATGCCAGGACCCAAGAGGTTATCAGGACCTAACAGGTAGAGGAATATACAGAAATACACAACAAAGAAATTTAGCAGAAATATACAACAAAGGGGAGGTAGCACCTGTAGAGATCATATCCACTGGATAGGCACAGCCTCCCCCAGTTGAGGGATGGAACCACCCAGTCACTTCAAAAATATCAATCCAGAATTCCTCCTATTAAAAGGAAATACAGGGGAAAAGAGTGGAACAGAGACTGAAAGAAAAGCTATCCAGAGACTGCCCCACCTAAGTATCCATCACATCTACTGACACCAAATCCAGACAACATTGCTGATGCCAAGAGCACTTAATGACAGGAGCCCAGTATAGAGGCTCTGCCAGAGCAGGGCCAATACAGATACAGATATACACAGCCAAACATTGGGTTGAGCATGGGGACCCTAAAGAGGAAGTAAGAATAAGGACTGTAGGAGCTGAAGAAGTTTGTAGCCTCATAGGTAGAACAACAATATCAAAACACATGGAAGGACCCATGGCTCCAGCTATCCATGAAGCTGAGGATTGCCTTTTCTGGCATGACTGGGAAGGAAGCCCCTAGGTCCTTTTGAGACTTGATGACCCAGGATAGGGGGATGCTAGGCTCCTGAGGCAGGAGTGGATGGGGGAGCATGCTTATATAGGCAGGGGGAGAGAGGAGGAGATAAGGGGCTTTTGGAGGGGAAACTGGGAAGTGGAGTGCATTTGAAATGTACATAAATAAAATAACCAATAAAAATAAAATAAAAAATAGTTCACTTGGTTATCTTGCCTAAGGACACCCAAAAACAATGAAATATTCACATAGAAACATGGATGCAAACAAAAATGTAGCAATCTGAGTTTTAGATGGAATTCCATCCATAATTGTTATAGGTGTTTTGGATTCAGTGTGATAGGAATGTATATGAATATATAGATACAGATATGCATATGAATATATATAGATAGATATAGATATATAGATATATGTTGTAACTTATAGGCTGGATTCAGTATTGGGAAGTATATAGGTGTTTCATTTGAAAAGTACCATACCCCTGTGATATTTTTATATGGTAATGTCTATGTATTTATGTATATATGTATGTATGTATGTATGTATGTATCTATCATCTAATTATCTATCATCTATCTATATTTATGTATTTATCTATATTTATGTATTTATATATTTTACTTATTCATATTACATCCCATTCACTGCCCCCTGACATATTCTTGTGAATGTCAGATTTGAAGAGCTTTAGTCAAATTTTCTGAAAATGTACTAAAACACAAGTAATTTCACAACTTGTTACACATTAAGAACATAGAAACCCACAGCACAAGATCAAAGACCAAGAGATATAACAAGACTTCTCTCAGAGTTTTCCAGGGCTACAGAAACAAGGGATTAGCAGAGCACTGTGGAGACTATGTGTGTAGACCTTGAGAGACTGAGAGGAACAACAGGCAGGATGGTGCGAAGATAATGAATGAAAGATAGCGAATTGGCTGGTATGTTTTCAGAAGTTGGCCAACCGAAGACCCGCAGGATAGCTTGGCCATCTGGAGACACCAGAGGCTCTGATGGCTTTATTTAGGGTTAAGGCTGGCAGAATCAAGATCCAGGAAGGACAGTGCTTCAGTTCAAGTAGAAATCTAAGACAGAGCCAATATCCCGTTTTTTTCTATTTAGTTTTTCATCTGGTCAGGTGAGAAGTAAAGAAATGTACATATTCTGGGGGTGAGTGTGGATTCTCTACTCTATGCACAGGAATGTTAGTCTCTTTCAAAGCTATCCTCACAGGCAGTTCCAGTGTACTAAATATCTCCACCCTCTTTGTGTTAACACAAAACATGCTCTATTACAACCAGTAATGTGAAGTGACTAACCAGTCACTCTTCCTTGCAAAAGTAGCTACTTCTATCTTGGCTTGTACCATTATACTATAGTTTGACTATTAGAAAAATCAGCTAAACACTCCAGCATCTTATTCATATATTTTTTGTGAAGCCAAAAGTTTTTATTTATATTCAAAATAATCTGTTCAATGGCCTTTACCAAATTATTTATTTGTTATCATTTTGTTTTGTAACTTTAGTTTTGAGAGAGGTTATTAATATGCAGTTCTGGCTAACCTCATTCTCACTATGTAATCTAAACTAGCACAGAATCTACAGAAAATCTTCTCCTTTAGCATCCTGTCTATAGGTCTCCATGATTGTAACTGTCTTCAACTACATATACCTTGGAAAGAGGATTTCATTATGTAATCCTGCTTCTCCCCAGTGCTGTGATTAAATGTATGCACCATACTACCTGAGAGCTTTATGTACCCCTTTTAATTATTTCTTTCAATTTTAAGATTGCATTTCTTTCAGCCTCCCATTCCCTTTTCTTCCTTGAAGTCCTTCTGTATAGCCCTCCTTACTCTTTCTTTTTAAAATTAATTGTTATATTAAAGCTCTTTATATGCTCTTAAATATTCTATAGCCCTCTATATATTCTCTATAGAATACTTTATATGCAGAGAATAGGTGGGCATCTCTATTTGATATGATAGGTTGGTTTGAGTGAAAAGGACCCCCATAGGTTCAGAGGGAGTAATTAGCACTGCTTGGAGGTGTGGCCTTATTGGAGTTGGAAAGGTCTTATTAGAGCAAGTGTGTCTCTCAGGGTTGGTTTTGAGGTTTCAAATGCTCAAGCCAAGCCCAGTGTCCCTCCCTCTTCCTGTTGCCTGTAGGTCTGGATGTAGAACAGAAAAAGGTAGTGACCTTTTGAGCACCATATTGGCTTAGGTGCCACCATGCTTCCTGCCATGGTGATAAGGGATTAAAACTCTGAGTATAAACCAGCCTCAATTAAATATTTTCTTATAAGAGTTGCCTTAGTCATGGACTCTCCTCACAGCAATAGAACAGTAACTAAGGCATATGTGTAATTTGCTGATCATTCTGAAATTGTACTAAAGTTTTATAAGAAACTGAGTGAATGAGAAACAGTTCTTCCATCTGGGGATAACCAAATATTTTCACCAAGACTCCTCTAGATCTTACCATCTGTCACCCTCAAAACATGTAAAACTTAGTAGGTTCAGTAATTTCGAGTTACTTAGTAAAACTGTTATAAAGGTATGATGTATTTTAATTTGACTTCTCATTTCAAAACAGATTATTAAATTATAAGTTAAAATTTAAGTTTAATATGATTTAAATATCCTACTTTCTATAGGACATTGGTTACTTTCTTTGTAAAAATATCGTTGAAATTGAAGACCTCTGTATATTATGATAAAATCTCATTTTATTAAGCATGTACTGTGCATTTTATATATTAAGATCTATCAATATTCGTTTACTTGGAGTGCTTTTCTATAATAGATTTTTAATTTGTGCAAACTTCCATTCAAAGAGCAAAGTAAAAGGAGACTAAACAAATAATAATGAGAATATGAAAGAAAAATTCCATATTTTTTGAGGACATACAGTGCCACAAAAGATATTTGATAGTTATAACTGAGATTTGCAAACATACTCTTTTCATGATCATAATTTTATCATCAATGAATATGTTCGTAAAGCAATTATATATGCATATATGAATGTAAACCAAAAGGAAATATTACATTCTAAATAATTAAAGTATATTAGTACATTATAAACAAGAATAAGCAGATTACTTTTTTAGAATAGTTGAAATTAGAACATTAAGTTATTGGAGAACTATGATTAAAGACTGAAAAACCCTGCAAAGCAAACAAAGATTTCTGTATATTTTGACAAATTGTATTTGAATAAATTTATCAAAAGGTATTACAATATTCAGTAGAGATTTGTTCATTTGAAATACTAGAAATATTTAGACAAAAGTTTGTCATAACTAATAACAAACTGTAATACTAAAGGAATTATTTCATGTTTGGAGGAAAATAATTTTCACATGATGGTATGAGAAAGTAGGAAAGAGTGTGGGTATTAGAAATGGCACATATTGTATTAATGTATAATAAATAGTGAATATTTACACTTAGAGTTTACATACATGTAAAATATGATAGCAGCAATAATATAAAAGATAAGAAAGCCAAATATAATTAAACTGTAATAAGATTTTATTACTCTGCTGACATGATGAGACAGGAAAAATAAAATGCACTGCAATAAATAAATAAACTATGCCTTTATTTATTTAACTTATTGTAACTTATTCCAGAACTAGTGAATCTTTATTACTTAAACTAGAAAGTATAATAAACCAAAGTAAAAGTAAAGACAGTACAAATTACTGCAGATTACTAAAAAATTCTTAATAAATACCAAAGAAAAGGACAAATGTAAACAAATTGGAAATGAAACATAATCAAACAGAAAACATGTAGGTGACCTAAAAAAACAGGACACTATTAATTGCATCTAATGTGATGATAAATATTTGGTTAGTAAAAAAAAATAAATAAAGCATGGGAACTTAAAAGGGGCAAAAGAAAAATATTTATAAACTATACAAAATTGCATTGGCAATGTAATTGGATATTTTAGCCAAAATAAAATGAAATCAGTATACAAACTAAAAATAAAAATTTGATATAAATAAAATCATCCAAAGCAATATTAAGGGAAAAACAAATCAGTATGGTGTCCCTAAAGTCTAATAATACATACTAACAAAATATGACCTTCAGCCTGAACTATGACTCAACATTTAAACACACATCTGTTCTTTCAGTGGACAAAATTGGTTCTCAACTTGCATGTCAGGTGGGTCACAAGTGTGGCTCATGATCCAGGAGGCAGAACATAATCTCATCATACATCATGAAGTATTTGTATCCAAAACCATTATCACTTTTGTAAATGTTTATTTATTTATGTTATATTGCACATATATTCTCTCATACAATACATACTGACCACAATTTCCATTCCCTCTACCCCTCCAAGATTTACTTCTCCCTAGTTCTCATCTCTCTACATTTCAACCTGTATTATATCATTGTTTAAAATAGAAAACAGGAAGAGAAAATCAAACTCTTGTGCTGAATATATATCATAGCACTTCACGGTGTATAAGATTATAAAGTACTTTCTTTCCATTGAAACTAAATATCTAAAATGTATGAGTGGAAATTCATACATGAGGATGGTAACAACAGTCTTTTCAAGAATGATGCTTTTCACATCAGCACCATTCATGAAGATCCATCTTGGTGCCATTAGTATACTGTATCAAGAGCAAGGATTGAAGCAAAATAAGAAGTTAAAATTTCAATTTTGTGCCAAAGACATGAACTAATGAAAAAATTGAAATAAGTAGCTGACATAAAACAAGCTCTAAACAATCCATCATAAATGTCAGCCATTTATTTGAATTTTCTCATTAGTTTATATCTGTTATAACACTGGAAATTTTTTTAATTGAGCTTTGTGAATTATATGCATACATGCACATATAAACACATATTCATTTCTTTTTTGTTTTTGTTTTTTTACAGAAAATATTTATTAATAATTGAATAAATATATGGAAAAACATGTTAAAATGAAGATTATCATAGAAAATAATACAGATAAAATTTTAGGCATAAAAACAATTCTAAATTAATTGGAAGGGGAATTACAAATATTTTCTAACAAAATTGAAGTTTTACTTGGAAAATATTTCTGAGAAAATGAAGGAAAATATAGGAAAATATGTTATATTTAATATTTTCAGAGAAAATAATACAATTAAATTGGTTGATTTGAAAATATTTCTAAAATAATTGAAAGAGGAATTATAACCATTTCATGACAAAATTGAAGATTCATGTGGAAAAAATTTCTGATAAAATTTAGGAAATATACAAAAAAACATGTAAATATTGAAGTTTGCTATGAAAAATTATACAAATAAAAGGGTAGACATAAAAACATTACTAAGTTAATTAAAAAAGGAATTACAAATACTTTCTGATAAAACTGAAGTGTGACATGGAAAATATTAGTGATAGATTGAAGAAATATGTATATAAATGTGTTATATTTAATATTTTCAGAAGAGATAGTACAACTGAATTGATTGACATAAAAACATTTATAATTGTGCTAGACAAGGAAAAATATTAAAAGCAGTAAGCAGAAAATATCAAGTAACATATTAAGGCAGGCATATCAGAAATATACCAGACTTCTTGTGAGAGACTATGAAAGCCAGAAGATCATGAGCAGATGTCATACAGACCCTAAAGGAACATAAAAACAAACCCAGGTAATATACCCAGCAAAACTCTCAATTACCATAATGGAGAAACCAAGGTATTCCATGACAAAAACAAATTAACACGATATCTTTCCACAAATCCAGCCCCCCAAAGAATAATGACTAGAAAACACCAACAAAAGGAGGGAAATTGCACATTAGACAAAGGAAGAAATTAATCATCTTTTAATAAAACAAAAAGAAGAGAGCCACACAAATATAATTCCACCTCTAATAACAAAAGTAGCAGGAAGCAACATTCACTTCTCCTTAATATCTTAATATCAATGGACTCAATTCTCCAATAAAAAAAGACATAGACTAACAGACTGGATAGATAAGTAGGACCCAACACTTTGCTGCATATGGGAAACTCTCCTGAGGCACAAAGACAGACACTACCTCAGAGCAAAAGGCTAGAAAACAATTTTCCAAGCAAATGGTCCCTAGAAACAAGCTGGTGTAGCCATTCTATTATCAAACAAAATCAACTTTCAATCTAAAGTAATCAAAAAAGATAAGGAAGGAAACTTCATACTCATCAAAGAAAAAATCTTGCAAGATGAACTTTCAATTCTGAAAATATATGCTCCAAATACCAGGGCAACCACATTCATAAAAGAAACTTTACTAAAGCTCAAAGCACACATTGCCCCTACACAATATTAGTGGGAGACTTCAACATCCCATTCTCATCAAAGTACAGATCAGGGAAACACAAACTAAAATGAGAAAGAGTGAACTAACAGAAGTTATGAACCAAATGGATTTGACAGATATCTATAAAACATTTTAGCCGAAAAAAAAAAAAGAATATATTTTCTCTTCATCACCTCAAGATACCTTCTCCAAAACTGACCATATGCTTGGTCACAAAACAGACCTCAGCAGATATAAGATTGAAATAATTCCTTGCACCCTATCAGATCACTAACAGACTAAGGCTAGTCTTCAATAATAACAAAAACAACATAAAGCCCACACACATATAGAAACTGAACAACATTCTACTCAATGATAACTTGTTCAAGGAAGAAATAAAGAAAGAAACTAAAGACTTTTTGAATTTAATGAAAACAAAGGCAGAACATACTCAGACTTGTGGGATACAGCAAAAGCATTGTTAAGAGGAAAAGGCATAGCTCTGAGTGCCTCTGAAAAGAAACTTGAAAGATCATACACTAAGAGATTGATAGCACATCTGAAGGCTCTAAAAAAAGAGAAGCAAATACACGCAAGAGGTGTAGATGGCAGGAAAAAAATCAAACTGAGGGCTGAAATCAACCAGGTAGAAATAAAAAGAACTACACAAAGAATCAACCAAAACAGGAGCTGGTTCTTTGAACCAAACAACAAGATAGATAAACCCTAAGCCAAACTAACAAGAGGTCACAAAAACAGTACCCAAATCAGCAAAATCAGAAATGAAAAGGGAGGCATAACAACAGATACTGAGGAAATCCTAAAAAAGCATCAGATCCTACTACAAAAGCCTATCCTCAACAAAAGTAGAAAATCTAGAGGACATGGTACCAGCTACCAAATTTAAATCGGGACCAGAGAAATAATCTAAAGAATCCCATAACCCCTAAAGAAATAGAAGCAGTCACTAATAATCTCCCAACCAAAAAAAGGCCAGGACCAGACAGGTTCATTGCAGAGTTCTATCAGACCTTCAAAAACCTAATACCAATACTCTTCAAACTATTCTACAAAATAGACACAGATAGAACACTACCCATTTCATTTTATGAAGCTACAATTCCTCTGATACCTAAACCACACAAAGACCCAACAAAGAAAGAAAACTGTAGACTAATTTCCCTTATGAATACTGATGCAAAAATATTCAATAAAATTCTTGCCAAATGAATCCAAGAACACATTATGATGATCATCCACCATGATCAATTAGACTTCATCCCAGGGTTGAAGAGATTGTTCAATATATAAAAATCCATAAATATAATACACTACATGAACAAACTCAAAAAAGGTGATCATTTCATTAGATGCTGAGAAAGCATTTGACAAAATCCAACATCTCTTCATGATAAAAGTCTTGGAAAGATCAGGAATTCAAGGCCCATACCTAAACATAGTAGAAGTAATGTATAGCAAAACAGTAGCCAACATCAAACTAAATAGAGAGAAACTTGAAGCAGTCCCACTGATATCAGGGACTAGACAAGGCTGTCCACTCTCTCCCTACCTGTTCAATATAGTACTAGAATTCCTAACCAGAACAATTAGACAGCAAAAGGAGGTCAAAGGAAACCAAATTGGAAAGGTATCACCATTTGCAGATGATAAGATAGGATATTTTGTGACCCTGAAAATTCCACCAAAGAATTTCTAAAGCTGATAAACAACTTCATCAAAGTTGATGGATATAAAATTAACTCAAACAGCAGCCTTCTTATACACAAAGGATTAAGAGGCTGAGAAAGAGATTAGAGAAATGACACCCTTCACTATAGCCACAAATAACATAAAATACCTTGGCGTGACTCTAACCAAGAAAGTGAAAGATCTATATGACAAGAACTTGAAGCCTCTGAAGAAAGAAATTGAAGATCTCAGAAGATGGAAAGATCTCCCATGCTCATTGATTGGCAGGGCTAATACAGTAAAAAAATAGCAATCTGCAGATTCAATGCAATCCCAATCAAAATTCCAACTCAATTCTTCATAGAATTAGAAACAGCAATTTCCAAATTTATCTAGAATAACAAAAAACTCAAGATAGCAAAAACTATTCTCAACAATGAAAGAACTTCTGGCAGAATCATCATCCCTCATCTCAAGCTATACTACAGAGCAATAGTCATAAAAGCTGCATGGTAATGGTACAGTGACAGGCAGGTAGATCAATGGAATAGAATTGAAGACACAGAAATGAACCCTCACACCTATTTATGGTCATTTGATCTTTGACAAAGGAGATAAAGCCATCTAGTGGGAAAAAAGACAACATTTTCAACAAATTGTGCTGGGTCAATTGGCAGTCAACACATAGAAGGATGCAAATTGATCCATTCTTATCTCCCTGTACAAATCACAAGACCTAGTAGATCAAGGACCCCCACATAAAACCAGATAAACTGAATCTAATAGAAGAGAAATTGGGGAAAATCCTGGAGCACATGGGTACAGTGGAAAGTTTCCTGCATAAAACACCAATAGCTTATGCTCTACAATCAAGAATTGACAAATGGCAACTCATATAATTGCAATTCTTCTGTAAGGCAAAGGATACTGTCAATAGGACAAAACAGCAACCAACTGATTGGGAAAAGATCTTTACCAATCCTACATGTGATAGAGGGCTAATATATACAATATATACAAAGAACTCAAGAAGTTAGACTCCAGAGAACCAAATAACCCTATTTAAAAAATGGGGTACAGAGTTAAAGAAAGAATTTTCAACTGAGGTTTACCAGATGACTGAGAAACATCTAAAGAAATGCTCAACATCCTTAATTATCAGGGAAATGCAAATCTAAACAAACCTGAAATTCCACCTCACAACAGTCAAAAAGGACAAGATCAAATGCTCAAATGCTGGGGAGGATGCAGAGAAAAAGAAACACGCCTCCATTGTTGGTGGGATTGCAAGCTGAGAAAACCACTTTAGAAATCAGTTTGGCAGTTCCTCAGAAACCTGGACATATCACTACCTGAGGACCCAGCTATATCACTCCTGGGCATATACCCAACATGTAATAAGGACACATGCTCCACTATGTTCACAGCAGCCTTATTTATAATATCCAGAAGCTGGAAAGAACCCATGTGTCACTCAGTGGAGGAATACACACAGATAATGTGGTCCATTTGCACAATGAAGTACTATTCAGCCATTAAAAACAATGAATTCAGGAAATTCTTTGGCAAATTGATGGAGCTAGAAACTATCATCCTGAGTGAGGTAACCCAATCACAAAAGAACACACGCAGTATGCAATCTCTGATAAGTGGATATTAGCTCAAATGCTCAGAATACCCGAGATAAAACTGACAGAACACATGAAGCTCAAGATGAAGGAAGACCAGTGTGGATACTTTGATCCTTATTGGAAAGTGTATCAGAACATGTTTTATTTTCATTTTTGAGAATTAATGATATTGAGGATTACTTATAATGGTACAGAGATTACCTCCTTCAACCTGCATCCTCAAATGCTAACCTATACTAAACTATGACGAGTATGTCAAAATCAAAAAGTTATATCACCACAGTAATATTAGCCAAATTAAACTTTTCATTTTCCAGAATGATAAACTTGTAACTTACTGCTGGAAGCATATCCCTGGTTAATAATTATTATAAAATTATAAATTCTTTCCAAGCTCACAATATTATTTTAGATCTTTATTTTTAATATAAAACACCAATGTTCTTAATTTCCCTCTAAACAGTGTAGTGGCTGAATCTCCCAACATGAGATAAATTTTGTTTTTATTTACATGAAATTTAAAATAATTTGGCTTTCTCTCAAGGAATGTGTTTCTTTGACATTTGTTTTTTTTAATAGCCAAATATATTGATGATTTTGAAATATAATTTTAATTATCTTCTCTGAGAAGATATTATAATAATTAATAATTTTAAGTTGCAATTCCTTTTTTAATCTCCTTTATAGAAAACCAAACGTGGTACAATACATTACAATATCAAATTTTCAGACATATTTAATTTTTTTTATTTTATGCAATGCTTCTGTTTTTATTTTCTTTAGCATTTTTAAAACATAGAAAAATATTTAATCTGACATATGTAAATTTGAGTTCACATGGCTAATTTTAACAATTAGAATGCAACTAGTAATTGAAAATGCACAAATATGAAAAGAGTAGATTTCTTTAAAGGTGGCACATTACATGAAATTATTTTTACTTTCTATTAAAATGATCACACACACACACATACACACACACATTCAATTAAATATACATATATTCAGTATAATGATTCTTTTCCATTCCAATGTTTTTCTTCTGTGGTTTCAATTCTCAATTTCTGCCTCCTTTCAAAGGGTGGATTTAAATCTTATAATTCTACTCATAAGTAAAGCACCTCTGAATCTAGCATTTATTAATTGTTGATTATTATAGTATAGAGCAACAGATTGCTACTTTAGTAATAAGCTAATAATTTTGCAGGCATTTGGTATATTTTAAGGGCTTACTACTAGAGTTTTATTGAATTTTAATTTCATTCTTTTCTTGCCTGAGAATGTATTTTATGTTCTTCATGATCAAATTCCCAATGATAATGTTATACAGTCTGGATTGAGTGAAACAACTGAAATTCAGATGCTTTGGAGTAAATATTATATAAAATATAATTTATATTAAGTTGATAGTGCTATTTTACTTGACAGTATTAATACAGGTTTAATGGCTGGTTTAGACCTAAAACTACAAGAAAAATAAATCTTAAATTTAGGGATCTGATACATGATGAAGGATTTTCAAATTCAATATAAGGTATTTCTACTCCATGCCAACCACTGCCATTAAATATTTTATGAATTCTATAACAGTAGAGAAAAAGCTAACATTAGAAATGTTTGATGTTCGTTATTTTAAGGGTTATATAAACCATTTAAAACTATAAACCAAATAAATGACAAATGACATTTTAACGGGGCAGTTTCATATGGCAGCAAGGGTAAGACGTTTGAATGCATGCAGGCTATTTTGAGTGGCACTTGGCATACCAACCATAGGACTGTTTCCAACAGGAAGAAGATTAGTTTTCATACATACTATAAATTTTGCTCCGTGATATTTATTCTGGAAAAAATACACGTCTATGCCAGGGCCGCATGGCCTACTTTCTGAAGTTATACATATCTAATGACCATCCATTTTGGAAACAAGCAGATTTCTGCCCTGCCTTCAACAGGAACACGGTTTAAGATCTCTTCACTTCACACATGGATTTCAATAGGTTAAAAAGAGACGTAGGGTTAATTAAAGTAGGAAGATCAATCTTCACTGTGAGCAGCACCATCCCATGACCTGGGTTCCTGGGAAAATGAAAAGGGGCCAGGGAAATGAGAACTGTTTGTGCTTCTCTTTGTCCTGAGTGTCATCGCTTTGTGGCCAGCTGCCTCTGGTTCCTGCTCTAATGACTTCCCTGGAGTGATGGACTGTCCTCGACAACAGTGGCCTCAAAGGAACTCTTCTTCCCATATTTTGCTATTGTTGGGTATTTTTGTGACAGGAGTAAGATAAAGTAAGTAATAAATAAATTAATTAATATCAAAAAAAGAGACCTATGATGGGAAGGAGGCCCCCTGGTGGCTATAGGGATGACTAAAGCTGAAACTCATAGCAGTGTGTATGTGTGTGTGGCTGTGTGGCGGGGTGGGGGGGCTTGGTGGGGATATAGATCCAGAAAGGGACATGTCCTGTAGCCAGGCAGGACTCCCAATGGAGGGATAAGGTCACGAACCCATGCACAAAACCTTTGACCTTTAATATCCCATCTACAAGAATTGCGAGACAAACATGGAAAGATGGACCAGAGACAGAGGGAATAAACAACTACTAACCAATGCAAACTGAAACCCATCCCATGCACAAGCACTCTCTTGACACGATTGATGATAGTCTGTTATCCTTGCAGGCAGGATGCTAGCATAACTGTCCTCTGAGAGGCTCTACCCAGCAGCTGAGCAAAACAGATGAAGAGACCCACAACCAAACATTAGATGTAGCTTGGGAAGGCTTCAGGAAGAGTCGGGAAGAGGGAAGGATTGAGGTACCAGAGGAGGATAAGAACTACACAGCAACACCAACAGAATCCACTAACCTGGACTCGTGTCGGTCACCAGAGAGTGAGCCACCGACCAAAGAGCGAGCATAGACTGCATCTCGGCCTCCTGCACATATGTAACACATGTGCAGCTTGGTCTTCATGGATGTCCCCAACAAACGGAACAGGGGCTGTCTCTGAATCTGTTGCCAGTCTGTGCAGCCTGGCCCCTTAACTGGGCTGTCTTATCTGGTCTCAGTGAAAAAGGATGCACTTAGACTTGTGGTAAATGATGTTTGGTTGGTCAGGAGACAGGAATGGGGATGTATGTTATGAGGTGATACCCAGAGGGATCCCTCTTGTCAGAGGAGAAAGGGAGGAGAAATGAGGGGAGGAACTGCCAGAGGAGGGGACTGAGAGTAAGGGGGCTGATATTGGGATGTAACTGAATAAATAAATTTATTATTTTAGAACAAAGCAAAAATAAAACCCAATTTTAAACCAGTAGTTGTAACTGTTCTTGGGTTCATTTATTGATTAATCCCAGCACTTTGGAGGCAGTGGCAGAACTCCTGTTTCAAGGCCAACCTGGTCAACATAGTGAGTTTCTCACCTGCCACTGATGAATAAATGATACACTTTCTAAAATATATGGCATCATAGTTTACAAAAAAATACAGTTACACTAATTACAGAATGTTTCAAACTATGCTTATCTTGAATTGTGATTCAGATTGCTAATAGACCACTAACTGAAGTGTTTCGAGATTAACAAGATATTTATATAAAAGTAATTTTTCTAACTAAAATAGATACTTTAAAATATCTCCATATTTATTCATTCAAAATATCCTTCAGCTTTTACATAGCATACAGTATGCAAAACAGACTATATCTTGTTATTGAGGGGGAGAACATTAATAAATATATCTATACAATGTCAAAGATACTTGTGTGGATAACAGTAGATCTAAGTAAAACTAAATTAAGTCCTAACACAGTACAGTATATTTGATAAAATCAGGATTGATATTCTTCAAAAGGACAAAGAAACTAAAGACACTGCTATGAGATTATCTGGACAAAGAACATTCCAGAAAAGGGATCAGTAGTGCAGCAGGTCTGTAGAGAAATTATGGTTGAGTGGACCAGGCACAAGTCCTATGATTGACAGGAGGCAGTCAGGTCTGAGAGTCATGGGCAGTGTTATCAGAGAAGGGAGGCCACTGCGGAAGCGTCTTTCAGGCTGAGTGCTTTGTGGGACTTTGTTTTGTTTTCCTATATATTCTCTGTGTGAGCTGAAAAGTCCAGGAAGATGAATGTATGGCTGAACTAAAATCTTAAAATATGGATTTGAAAATTTGTGCAGAATCTACTTTCACATTCCTGATGTAAAGATGATCATTCCAGATTTTGAGCCCTTGGACATCAGGCAGAAATAAAAGAGAACCAACAGTGATACTTTTTATTGTTAGTTTCCTTATCTATTGGTTCAATGACATAAATAATAACAAAGAAAGAAAATTAAAATATTTGAAGCTTTCTAAAAATGAGATGATAGTTAATGATTTTATACTTCATAACTCTTTTTCCTTTAAATTGAGTTGTTATTATATTTCAACCAAATTTGTAATAACATACCTAGAAAGACAATAATTTTTAATACTGCTAATTAATTTCTATAATTAACTATATTATTAGAATGTATAATAAAATATTCTAAGTTAAATAACCTATTAACTGGATAATTTATTTTTTAAAATATTTCTGAAGTGTTATAGTTATATATAAATGTGAAAATAATCTGAAATGGAATGCAGTCAAATGGCATCATAACTAATTAGTTTCTTAAAATGTATAAAAATTTCTATAAATATTTTTAAACAAACTCATGATTCAAAGAAGTGAAAATTAATGCCTTGTAGATTTTCTTGCATTATATGTAGGCTAATTTAATATGAACAGCCACTGTTTTTTCTTTTGTTTAAAATTCATTTTATTTTAAAAGAGTATTTGTGGGTGTTTTTGTGTGGGTATGTGCACATGTGAATTCAGGAGTCCATAAAGGTTATCAGAGCATATGGATCTAGAGTTAGATACAGCTATGAGCTGCAAGACATCAGTTCTGGGACCCTAACTGAGATATTTCATCAACAAGTGCAAACACATTTTAATGATGAAGTTTAACAAAAATTTAAAGAAACTCACACATTTGAAAATATATTTTTTTTTTGGTTTTTCGAGACAGGGTTTCTCTGTGTAGCCCTGGCAGTCCTGGAACTCACTCTGTAGACCAGGCTGGCCTCGAACTCAGAAATCTGCCTGCCTCTGCCTCCCAAGTGCTGGAATTACAGGCGTGCGCCACCACGCCCGGCCATTTGAAAATATTTATGACAGATTTCATCTTTTCATTTTCTGGTTAAGTGATGATCATATTTAGGAAAGAAATATGAATACAGGTGGATTCACCTGAAAATGAGTTAGGATGTTCAACCCTAGAGCTTCTTTGAGACTTACAGTCAGTTACCTGGGCAGTCTTTCCTGCATTGGACATTTGCTCTGTTATACCTTGGGTTGGAGTCTTATAAATTGAACTTACTAGTGAGCTTTTGAAACCTCCCACAAGCTATGTAGCCAGTATTTGCCTCTCATTTCTGATCCTGGCCCCTAGTAATTGTGACTTGTCACAAATCTTGTCACATCTGTTTTCAGGGGGTGATAGCAATCCTTTGTATCTTTGTTGCCCTTTCCTCATCATCTCTTCATTCCTTTGAACTTTATGAATGTCTTTATGCACTCTTAGCACCCAGTTTTACCTGATCATTTCTTCCCTGACATAGGGTTTATGCAACACAAGAGCTCGGGAAAACTCCATTAGAAGAGCACTCTGAGGCAGACTATCCTTTCATTAGAGGTTCCTACCATTTCCAAAGTCATTGTAGAGTTAAATCTGAGGTAAACAGACATGTCCAGGAGGAGAGTACAGAGAAAGCATTGCCTCTCATTCCCAGGTCCCAGTACTTAAATCTTCCTTTGCATTTTTCCAATCCTTGACATCATGAGAACCAAGCTTCCCTAATGGCTGCTAAAAGTCATTGTCTCAAGCAATATTTTCCTCAGACTATGCAGATTTTGTCTCAAAGGAAGTTGATAATTTCATTTAACTGATTATCTCTACTTCCATTGCATTCGATCTCACCAGCCCTAATATCTCAGAGTCCCACCAGCCGGGTTATGAGACCCTCTTTCTCTCCATGACTGAAGATCTTTCCCAAAGACAGGAGATCAAAGATGGACAATGTAGAAATTATAATAGTTTGCTGTAACTGCCCTATTATGAAGACCCCCTCCTTTGGGCCAAATTATGGCTGTTACTCTTTGGTTTTAGAACTACAAGTTAGACACAGGTATTTTTTATCATTTTTACCTCTCCCTTCTTTCTCACAGTCTGAGTCTACTCATGGGTTCCAAATCTTGGGATCTCAGGATGAGCTCTTTGACACATATTAAATTTATATTTGCTGACACCTTGACAGCTATTAGAAAATGAGCCAAAACTTCTATCTCATTTTCTTCTTTTTCTATATTTTCATTTAAATTAGAGTCTTGTATAAAAGATACAGCCTACATATCCCAATTATTGGAATTCCTATATTACCCACAAATTCCATCTGGGAAAACAGTTGAGCTTCATTTTCAAGCCTTATCAATTTTGAATCTCTAATACTGATTTTCTTCCTGCCCCTTATTTTGTCTTGTGAATCTTGTTTGGGTATTAGTTGTATTGCATGTCATTGCAAGAGGAAACATGAATAAACATCAATCTACTATATACAAGATGCTAAGAACATAACAAAAAGTACTTATAAATCTAAGCATGGCTAGTTAGTTGTTGGTACTTATAAGAATGTGGCTGTATCATTCAGCTAACTCCAGGACTGTTAGGGCTCACATAAACTACATGCCTGGAAATCTCTACTCACAGTGTACTGTAAAAACTGTTTTCTTTCCAACAGCTGATTACTATTTTAAGACTTTGCTTACTTACTTGGTGAATCTTGTATTTTCTGAAACATTTGAGCTTTCTAAAATTTATTAGCTTCTGAGTCATTTACTCAATTCACCCCACTCATTCATTCAACATATTTTATTTAACTCATTCACTCATTCATTTTAACATATTTCTTCATTCAATTTCTTCAGAAAAATCTACTGCCATGGATAATGTATCAACCACTCAATGTAGAGGCTCTCAAAACCCTGCTTAAAATAGTATCTCTGTAAAAGGTGTTACCATGTCCTTTAAGAAGAAATTTAGTTTTCAGTCTGAAGGAAATAGCAGTGTAACACTACATGTGTTTGAATGATAAAGAGCATCAGAAATTCATATATTTGTATGCTTAAGCACCAGTTAGTGTAAGTATTTGGGAAGTATTAGAAAGTGTGGCCCTGTTAGAAAGAAGTTTCACTGGAGGTGGGCTTGTGGGCTTTCGGATATAATAGCCTATCCCTAGTCCAAGTCCAGTCTCTTTCTTTCTCTGTCTCTGTCTCTGTCTCTGTCTCTGCTCTGTCTCTGTCTCTGTCTCTGTCTCTCTCTCTCTCTTTCTCTCTCTCTCTCTCTCTCTCTCTCTCTCTCTCTCTCTCTCATAGATCAACATGTAGAGCTCTCAGATACTGCTCATGTCTTCTTCCTGCTATGAGACTCATGGACCAGTACTCTGAAATGTTATGCAAGTACCCAATTATATGTTTTCTTTTTTAAGAGGTTCCTTGGTCATGGTAGCTCTTTATAGTAATAGAATAGAAAAGAAAACATTGATGAATATTGGAAGAATTGTTCCTAATACTGTAAAGTAGATAGCACATGTTCTTTATGGGAGAATGAAGTTCGGTATCATTCACTCATAATTTTTAAATATAAGTTAAATGAAAGAATTTTGCTAGCATATATTCTATGGTAATCACTTCAGAAGTGATAACAAGGTGAGCAGTTTGCAAAATTAAATATACACTGTAGTTTTGAATTAAGAATGAGAAGGGATGAAATTGTAAGAGACTGAGAAAGTAACAGAATAAGGTAATTTTTAAGCTAGTGCTGCAGTTTGGACTTACAAATATAAGTGAAAGACTGCCAAATTAAATATATATATAGTACATTTTGCACTGGTGAGGGCAAAACACATGTAAAACATAAGTAATCATCACAAGGAATAAATGTAGAGCACCACACATTTTATCAACGTAAGCTTATAAGACTATGAAATTTAACCTCTAGGTAAATGTAATGGTTATAAATGTTACCAAGATACAAAGTAGTGAGTATTGAATGGTGAAATATCAGAGTTTAGAGAGTGTTTTACAATGAATACAACTTACAATTAAAAACACAACTTTTAGACATATAGTCCTTTCAAATTATTATTTCATATCCTTCCAAGTGTTCCAAGTCCTTGTAAATCTCATTCATTTTTCAAAGGACAAAACTTCCCAGTGTTGTACGTACTTCAGTAAAGTGCTCTACTTTAATGTATTTATGAACATATTTATATTTTATATGTTGCTAATTGTTCTTGCAATTTCTTAGGAGGTTTCCTCATTTATCTTAGTTTAAGCCCTTAATGAAATGTTAGGTAGCCTGTAAAGAATCTAGAAAGGTAAATCAGGAAGAAAGAAAGGAATTTTGAACATATTAAAACTTACTTGATTTGAAAACAAAACAGGAAAAATAGCCATAAATGTGATAACTAATTTTGAAAATAATTGATATAAATCATCATTCATTTTATGTATGAGAAAAAAATATGAAAAAAGTTAGAAATTCAATATCATGAGTACTTTAAAATTTTAAAAGTATATTTGAATAATGTCTATATAAATTAATTATTACCCAGTATTTACTGATGAGAGAGAAGAAATAATTCACTTGTATTTCTACTGACTTAACATAAGAATTCTACTTATAAAATAACTTATCAAAGACAGTGGAGGACAGCAAAATTGACAGGAAAATGTCATAAAAGTTTGGATAAACATATAGATTGAACTTATTTTAAAATATTTAGACAAGAAACATCTATAAACACAATATGAATTTAAAACTGCCATTATTTTTAATTATTATATAAATATAACAATGAAGTTTAAATACAGCAGGCTTGTGACATTGACTTGCTATCTATCCTCTTTGCTAAACTGTAAATATTCTCAATCTAATTACCTAAATCTGTGTAATTAAGATATTTTGAAACAAAGTCTAAATTTAATGTACCAGGTTGCTTTGTCTCAATTTCTAATAAATGTTGAAAATTACATTACTGGAAACATTTGGGGAATTGAATAGATGACTGTGAAATGTTCAGAAATGTGCGATTTTATGAACTTTTATTTCCAAGTTGAATCTCTATGGGTTCAGACCATCTGCTTATAGCATAATGAGAAGACAAAACCTTAGCTTAATCTATGGCTTTGTATTCTTTTTTTCAGATACACAAACAGACAAAAGAAAAATCAAATAAATATCTCTGGACAAGTATTTGTGTTGAGCTATGAAAAGATTTATATGACTTACTTCATATATCATTTTTAGTTGGAATATTTTAATTGATTAATAAATCAATTACTTAAATTATATTTTACAAGCTGATATGGAATGTAAATTCAAATCACATAGGTTATTAGTTTGTAAAATTCTTTGTTTAAACCATTTTATTAAATCTCATTGGAAAATGCAAAAAATGAAAGGATGGATGCAAATACAGGAATGAGAGGAAAGGAGAAAGACTTTGGAGAGCAGCAGAATGACCTCAATGGTCTTACACTCTCTTTAAATCATTTAATTTTAATTGTATTAATTCCATAAGTATCTTTCTTTGATAAAAATAAATGAAGAGTTAAGGTTATAAAGCTAAAACAAAGTTTTTGACTGTTTAATTTCTGGTAGATGCTGCATAAATTATATATCTATTGTAGAGGAAATATGGGAATGGCAATTAACAAACTGCATTATTTGTAATCAATGTTCAAGATTCTGCACTATGACTATGTGGATTTTCTTAGAACCTTTTAAGTTCAACATGAGATTATATTGAGGATGATTGCTTGAGTTGTTTATGATGGAATGAGTATTCAAAATTCACAATATTAAATGATCTTTTAAAAAGTGTTTGCAGTACAATAAAAAGTAAATACTTGACTATGTTTTTGTTTCAATTGAATAACTTAAGTTTCAGGAAACATACCAATAATGGGACAAGATACTGAACATAAATTCATTTTTCTCATTGAATCTCCCTCTGTTATGAGAAATGTTTTCAATTTATATTAATTTTGAAAAATTTTCTATAATTCAACACCCAATCTTTGATGCTTTATTTCCTAAGCCCGTCGCTATTCTTTGTGACTATTCGTCTCACAAATTATTGATGATATTATTATTTTTTGAAATGAATACTATGTAGGTTTAATTTGTGGATACCATCTCAACAGAAACTTTCCTCCTGTTCTATTGCATTGTACTTCTCTTAAAAATAATTAGGCAGTAGATCTGTATTAGTGATTGAACTCTTATCTAGGAGTTCAGAGACTACATAGTTCAATTTACAGCAAACACACACACACACACACACACACACACACACACACACAATCAAAAGAAAAATAAATGCCCTCTTTTGACTGTTAGTAAACTTAGGATTTGAGATTGGTGTCCTTTATATATAAAGAAAAACTGAAAATGTTGAATACCACATTTTGTATTTATACATGACTTCCTTTTTATATCAACTATAACCATATTTTTCATTTTTATAAAAATCAAACTTTATAAAGTTCTGACATACTCATTTCATATACAAAATCTTATGTACCCTATAATTTTATCAACCTTGGTAGTGTATGTTTAATAGTATTTCAATTAAATTTGAATTTACTGGGTTATATTTTTGTAACCAAATTTTAGATATTTGAAGAATCCTCTGTTGAATTTAAATTAAATGTTAAAAACCTAGAGTAGTTACATATTAAAAAGTAATAGAGTAACATCTTAAGAAAAGTTAGAATTAGAAGTATACTGTATGCAATAATTATTTTTTTAATTTTTCATGGAAACAAATTTTAACATGTTAATCTTATTTTGCTTATTGAAGTACCAGAGATCATCAATTTTCTTGGTAGACATTTTTAGCTTGTGTACTAGCTGGTTTTGTGTGTCAACTTGACAGAGGCTGGAGTTATCACAGAGAAAGGAGCTTCATTTGGGGAAGTGCCTCCATGAGATCCATCTGTAAGGCATTTTCTCAATTAGGCATCATGGGGAAGGGCCCCTTGTGTGTAGTACCACCTCTGGGATGGTATTCTTGGGTTCTATAAGAAAGCAGGCTGAGCAAACCAGGGAAAGTAAGCCAGTAAGAAACATCCCTCCATGGCCTCTGCATCAGCTCCTGCTTCCTGACTTGCGTGAATTCCAGTCCTGACATCCTTTGGTGATTAACATCAATGTGGAAGGTGTAAGCTGAATAAACCCTTTTGTCTCCAACTTGCTTCTTGGTCATGATGCTTTTGCAGGAATAGAAACCCTGACTAAGACAACCTGCATCATAGGTTGGGGCATTTCAGTACTACATGGGCTGTATTGCTTTTATAGGTGTAGTGAGGCAGTGCACCAAGGCATGGAACACTTAAGTGGGGGAATCTGTGGATAAGTATTTGTATATAGCGCAGATATTCACAAGGCTAACAACATCAACCCTCTCTGGATCTGGACCTCCAGTAGGTTGTAGGCTGAACATATGAGCAGATGTTTTTTGTACTTTGATCAGTTGTGGGTTTCTATTCTTCTGTCTACAAGGGAAGTTTCTTTCACTAGAAGTAAGTGCTTTGCTTCATTGTATGAATAAGAGTAGATTTTAGAAGTTAGTTAAGGATTATGCTGGTATAATGCAATGGCAAGAAGTTCTTCTCCAAGACTTAGCCCAATGACTTGGCTAAGTTTCTAATACCAGGCATGGTGTCACTCTTATTGACCTAGTCAAGAAGCAACCAAACTGTTTTTAAAATATTAAATAAGTAAATAAATAGACAGAAACAAAAATAAAAAATTCTCCTCAGAATTGTCCTTTGTCTCATTACTAGATGGGTCACCTTGACCTTTACAGAGTGTCATAACAGAGCAAATGTTGGTACTAAATAATGTGTAAAGAATAATTTTCTTAAAATGTCTAATACCATAAGAAATGTATGATAAAATTTAAATAAAATCTAACCCGAAGTTTCTGGAGTGAGTTTTGACCGTAATTTAATAATGATATTAGAAAAACCATTGACAACAACTGACATCAAGATTGAGTTTCTAGTGAATTTAAGCTGAGAATGGCTATATATTCATGAAAGATGTGATTACTTAAACTTAAGAATGAGTTCTTCAACCTATAAACTACAGCACATTTTCATTTATCAATTATACTTTTTTATTTATTGACATTTCAGAATTTTTTTTAATAGTAGTGTAGGCAGAATGATTTTGTACACTGTAAAGTTTGCCATCGTGCTTTTCAGATACTTTTTTCTCTGTCATCATAGCTTGTTTCAATCCAGATGCAGTATTGTAAGGCTTATACCAAGCATCTCCTCTCTCAAGTTTGTGTAAACGATTCTTACAATTTATTCTCAGCCTTGTCAATAAATGTTCATCATCCAATGGCAGGGCAGAATAGACAATAGGGTGGGATGAGCACCAACTAGAGGACAAGGACTAAAAGAGGGGAGAGAGGGAGACTCACATCAGCAGCAGGGTGAATGAACTGGAGCATATATCATGGAATGGCGTCTGTAGACATCTAGATTAGCACAAAAGGTAAAGGTAGATCATATAATTGCTCAGCTATTGTAGTTTTAAATAAATATTATTTCTTTTGTGTAGCTATTGGTGATTTACATAGGTAAAGAAATACTATTTACATAGAAGGACATTTGTGAAAAATAAACAATTTCCTATAAAAATCTGGATTATTTCATCCATTAAAGTCCAAATACCTACTTAATGAAGCATGTATTATTCAGGCTTGGTTAACATGATCAACATAATGAATTAACAAAACTTTAAAATATAAAAATCACTTTAGACTATTTGGACTGGAAATATAATTTTTAAAGTATTTATGTTTTGTAAAATTATTTTAGGAAACATTCTTCCATACGTAAATACATTTATGTAATTGTAAGAGTTGGCCACTTGGCAATCATTATTTTTAAGGCTGAAATCATTTATACTTAAATGAATAAATATATTAGGTGTTTTATTAACGGTGGACAGGGAGGCAAGAATTACTTAAATGTGTATTTAATCAGCATACAAACATTAATACCTAGAGGAGACTTAATTTATATTTTCATTTTCACTATATTTATGTGACTGAGAAACTAAAGATGTGACTGTCACAGGAGAAAAAGAAGACTGAATATAGAGGGTTTGAAGCCCTGGTCTATGACATAAGCAAGTTTCAGTAGTTTAATTTTTATTTCAGTTCTTAGCATGTGTGCAGAAGGTGTCAGTAATTTAAAAAATATTGTCAATTCCCCCACAATTTGAAAATTTTCTATTTAAATATAATTTTATTTTACTTGCTTAATTATTATGCCTTTTCTTACTTTTAATATGTTAAATTTCTGAACAGAATTTCTGCAAATACATATAATTTTATTCACCTTTTTCGTGTTTAAAAACTACTAGAATGTAATTTATATAGCCAATTCTATGCTAGACATCAACAGCAAGCAATAACCAAGCATTTTGATACCAAGAAAGAATAGAAGGCTGTAAATATAATTTATAATTAATTACAACTGGGACTACAAGAGAATGCTTCTCACTGAGTGTGCACAGAGATACCCTTGAACAATAGAGAGTAGAAACAGTGTAGACTTCTCAATAGCTCAACAGTCATTTAAAATATCATGGGAAAATTTGTTACATGAACTTTGATTTTGTTAGTTGCAAAGAATGGCATTTTAGAATGGAAGGGACATATTAACCATAAAAGGGCAAGTCAAAAACTATAGTCGGTTTAATGAAATATAATGAAGAATGAAAAGGAAAAAAGAAAAACGGAGTCAGAAGGTATAGTAGTGTTCTTGTTGTTTTAGATGTTCTTGTTCTAGAAATCTCCTCATCAAAATAATAATGATGTTTTTAAAAACCTTTTATCTTTTTGACAATACATTTTTTTATAGTACTGGTTCAGTAAACATACTAGACTTTTGAGAATATCGATCAAGTCTCATTCGCTGGCAAAAGGGGGAATTCATCCTGTTCTAAGACTCATCCTTTTATTACAGTTCATAGGTAGTGAAAGCAAAGCAAGCATGTTTTCCCCAGGGACTGACACTGGATGAATACAGTTAGAACAGGTGCAACAGCTATCTAGCACTGAAGACACTCACAGAGAATTAAAACAATATTTCTCAAATTAATCAAATATAGATCTTTGTTAGCTACTTTTGACTCCATTGATGTTCTTGTACTATTAATCTCACTTATAAACATATTAAAAATAAAAATAATAAACATCTTAACATGGGGAGTTTGATAAGGATAGTTTGGTTGTTTCCTGTAATCAATATCCATAATAAAAAGAATACTATCAGTGCTCACTTCAGCAGCACATATACTAATATTTGAACGATAAAGAGAGGACCCCTGCACAATGATGACATGCAAATTCAAGAAACAGTCCATATGTATAGGGTATAACATTTGAAATGTAAACAAATAAAATTGATATGTATATGTATATTTATACATATGTACATATATATATGTATATGTATATATACACACACTCTATGCAAAACTGTAGTACATAAGGAAATCACAAAGAAGGGCAGTACCACTTAGCATCTTAGCAAAATAATGAAGGCTCAAGAAAATATATGAGAAAAATACAGGAATGAAAAAGGTGAAGAGACACAGTTAAAACACAAAGAGAGAACAAGGTTTTTTCTGTTTTCTTTTGTTTTGTTTTTTTGAGAAGCCAAGAAATCGAAATGGGGAATTTGATCTCAGCAGACTTTCCTAGGACATGAAACTGAAACTTCTCAGGAAGCAGGGAGTGGATCTTGGAAGAGTTATGTGGTGGCGGTGGTGGTGGGGAACCACAATCAGAATATTGCATGAAAAGCATTTTTTTTCCAAAGGAAGAGAACTAGATAAAGAAAGTGAATCCTTCAGAAAACAGTTTAGCAGAAGTTTCCTGAGGTAACAAAGAATAGCTCAAGAAGAAAGGTGTAAAGATAATTTTTGAAACCAGCAAAAAGAAACAAGGAGAAACAAAGACAGGAGAGACTGGTGGAAAGGGGAGGAGGCATTTGAGAATAAATGGTTCTCAGAATCAAGTCTTTGCTAAGGTCACACCCAGGCTGGGAAGCTGGAGTTGCTTTCTCTCTTACTCAGAGCATGCAGTACTAGAATATTCCTGGACACATCTGTGTAATTAAAACTGGTAGAAGATCATTGAAGCCAGGTTACTGAGAAACACGTGCACAGAGATGGGTGGAAGACATCAAGCAGAACAAGGTTTGAAATTCAGCAGCTGGGCTGACTACTTGAGGAGAACCAGGAGACAGGACATGTTCAGGTTGTTACATGAGAGGATTGGGCCTTGGAAAAACACGGTTATTGAGAGAAAAGACCAGACTGGCTTTGTACTCTTCCAGTCAGTATGGTTTGCCTCCTCATGATCTGAGTAGGCTTTTCTTTCCTCTCTTGCTCTCTTTTAAATTTTATTATTATTTTTATTAATCATCCCATTAACCATTGACCATTTACATGTCAAGTGGTATCCCACTTCCAGGTTTCCGTCTACAAACCCCTCATCCAACATCTGATCTCTCCCCCCAACTCCGGACCATCCCACCCACCCAGTCTCTCCCACACCACTGCTCCAGCATTCCCCTATGCTGGGGGCATCAAGCCTTCTTCCTCTTCCCCTTCCACTGATGCCAAATATGGTGATCCTCTGCTACCTGCATGTCTGGAGTTGTGGATGCTTTCCTGTACACTCACTCCCTGGTTGGTAGTCTAGTTCCTGGGAGCACTGGGTGGTCCAGCTGATGTTGTTCTTCCTGTAGTGTTGAAATACCCCTCCATTCCTCTAGTTCTTCCACCAGCTTCCCCACAGGCAGATTCCAAATGTTCTTTTGTGGAATGGAGTTAAGGATCAGCTTTGCCTCAGGAATCTGTTTAGGTAATTTACCTGGCATACACTCAAGAGAATCAGTTCCATGAAACTAGTACTAGTGAGCAATGAAATGAAGCTAATTCCTACCAGTTCTGGTCCCACAGTCAATTATATATATGCATACATATGTGTGTATATGTACATATTTTTTTCCTCCCTGGGACCATTTTTGCATACTATAAGAACATTTGAAAAGAAGATTCAGGAGTACAAATGGGCAGAGGTTGAGAATTTCCACTCTTGTCTATATAGTCACTAGATATTGCAGCACATGCAATGACAGATAAGTAATACAAAATCATGATATTTTACAAACTGAATAATAAATCAAAAAATTACAGAAAAATAACAGGAAAGATTAGACAACATAACATCGAATTTGAATTAGATGTTTGTAAGTAGGTATAGATTATTTTACATTTAATTTTATCCTTTTGCTTATGTAGTTTATATCCTGTTCACTACCCCCATCCTGGTCACCCCTCCCACAATCCTTCCCCTATTACCCCCTCTTCTTCTCTTCAGAGTGCTGACTCAGCGAGATACAGACACTCACAGGAACACAGAAGATGGAGGTTGCAGACTCTTATTGAAGAATAGATTTTATAAAAAAGAACTTAAACTTTAGAAAGAAAAACTCAAAAATCAAAAACCTCAACGACTATGTGAACTAAACAGAAAGTAATTTAAAGAAAAAATGATGAATCATGGAGTACAAACAATGGTTATGAAAAACAAGAAATTATAAATAGAATAAACAGCACCTGTGGGATAAAATTTAAGACCAACATTATATATTTTATGTGTAGAGAACTATAAAACACAGCCTGAATAACAGAAGCATTCAATGTATGATATGGTTTCTGATTTTTATATCTGTATTAATCTTATTAGTGTTTGTGGGTGTTTGCACATATGTGTTTCTTATATTTTCTCTTATATGTTTTATTCTGGTTGCTTACTCAATTGCCTATTTCCCAAAGAGAGAAAGAAGATATGGTTTACAGCGTGGGATGGAGTAAAGAATCTGCATAGATAAAGTGTGACTAGTTATGACATACTACCAGCCACTTAGAGAAATCAGAAATTCACGTAAGGAATCACAAATAGCCATAGTGCAAAGGAAAAAATATGCTCCATTAGGAGATGCATTAAGCAAAAGATAACTAAAAATGAGTTCAATAATCCAAAGTCAAGAATAAGAATCCATTCAAAAATTTCACTCATAATACTTAATAAAAACAGTATCAATTCACCATTGAAAGGACATAAGATTGCTAGTTTAGAATAAAGGGAATCAACTGTTTACTGCCTATGTGAAACACACAGCAGAGCAAAGATACATAAAGGAATGATAAAAATAGAATATGATATGACTCATATTTCATAAAAGGATTTTAAGGTGCAAGTACTCATCAGAGAAACAAAAGTCACTATATACTGTTGGAGGGAAATTAATGACAAGATAAAATAGAATGTAATTTTGTGTGAACAGAAATCTGACTTAGTCTGTTCAACAAAGCAACTCTACTGGTTATAAAGGGCAGGCAGACCATTCTATAGCAGTAATGGATGACTTCATTGCATCACTTTCACATATAAGTAGATCACTCAAAACTCCCCACAACTTTGAAGAACTAAATATCAGAAATAGAATAGATAGAATGATTTTAGATATATCAGTAGCTATAGACCACACATTCTATGAAGCAGCTTACAGCTTATGAAATTTTCAAAATGCATTATATTTCAAATGATAAAACAAGTGTTACTAAATAACAAATATTTCAGGAGGTTTTTACAGATGTAGGTATTACATGGCAATTTCAGAGGATGTTAGTGTGTGTGCGTGTGTGTGTGTGTGTGTGTGTGTGTGCACGTGAATGCACTCTCTAGTGTCTCTTCTATGCTGTCTTCCTGTCTCCCAGCTTATTACATTCTTGGTTCATTTTTCTCATTTCCCCTTCAAACCACATTGACAATTTTTTCTCCCCTTGAAATTCAAGCTCACGTGGTTCCTTACTAGTTTCCTGACTTAGATGCATATTCCAATTTAAACACTCATATCCAAATTTTCAGATCTAGTATCCACAAATGTAATAAAACATGACATTTATCTCTCTAGACTAGACTACTTCAACTCATTATTATCGTTTCGGCTTCATCCATTGATCTGAAGTGTTCCAGTCTTATACATAAATAATTTCCCACTATGTAAATGAAACATATTTCTGTTATCTGTTGACCACTTGGTGAACATCTAGCCTGATCCTATTTTATTTTTGTTGTGAATGCTATACCAATGAACAGGAATGAAAAAGGACCTCTGTAATGTGATGCAGTCTTGTAGGTACATGCCAAGAAGTCGTGTAGATAATGTTCTTGATCTGTTTGGAGGCTGTTAAGAACATTTTTACTGATGTCAACAGTAGCTCCCCACTATCTCCCTATCAGCAGAGATCATATGTAGAGGATATATACCCCTTACTGTATATCTATCTAATTTTTGTATGATCTCTGATACACTTAGAATCATGGTATTATATACAGACTCATCACTCAGAGCATGTCTCACCATTATGAGACATGTGAACTGAGTAAGATTTACTTTCTTAGATTAATTGCAAAACCATATGTTAGGGTGATAGTTTGATATGTTTGTGTTGTATAAATATGAAAGAGGGGTACTTAACATTTCCTTCTCTTTAACCATTTAAATTTTTAAAAAGTATTTGTATAAAATTATGGGTACAGTGTGATATTTCAAATGATATAAAATTTATACAACTAATGAACATTAAAATGGGATAATCAGTATTTCCATAATACATGTCTATATGGAATTGACTCTTGCACTAGACTGTGGTGAAGGTACATATTTTGAGCTACTGGCCAATAACTTGGAGGTCTTGCAACAAAAGCTGATGATGCAGCTTGATTATTAAGGGAGATTTTTTTTACAGATGATGTCATTTAGATCTATTGGCATTTTAAATAGATGAAGTTTGCACACTCTATGGGGGATAATGTTCTCTCCTGATTTGAATGTCAAACCCAGATAGCATTATCTCAGGAATCGTTAGACTGTTGTTTGATCTGAAACCTATGTACTATAGGACCTAGACATTTCTTCACAGAAACAAGTTTTCAAAATGTTGATCAAGTTTCTGACTTTACATTTTCAAATGTACAATCAGAAATGAAAATCATTTTGATACATAATTATGTTTGACATTGCATCAGATATATTTATTTAGAAAATGATTTGTGACAATATTTTCATAGAATACAGAAGCAAACCTTAAAACACATGTAATTTTCCTTAATGAATTGAAATTCTACTCATTCATCATTTTATTTAACCTAGGAAGATATTACCTAAATTTCACATTTATAGATTGTAAGATATTGCCTTATAGAACTATTTAACTTAGTCTTGCCTATTGAATAAAACTCGAATGCATACTTCACCTTCAGGGTAACAAACAACAAGAATTGTTAAGAAAATAAGTTAGTCCACCTCACGCCCACATTACAGGTATGAAGCACCTCCAGTACCCTGTCACCCACAAAGCAGGACTTCAATGACTGAAACTTCCACTTACATTTTCATTTATCCAGCGCGTTGTGATGGTGCTTAGTACTAATGGCATATTCTACTTGATGAATTTACTCCAGAGACTGGATCTTTCTGTCACATTATTCTCCAACAGAAATGAAACTTTCTTTCTGGTGCTCTTTAAGTAAAATGTACTACAATTGATTTTTGAAACACACTTCATACAAATGGAAAGAAATGGAGTAGCTAATTCAAAAAACAGGACCCATCTTTAAGTATGATGTGGATATTTTAAGAGCTTTCAAATACTCAATTACTGCGTTGTTAACTGTGAATTGTGTCCGGGGAGAAAAGAAATGAGAACAAACATCTCATGGGCAGAGAGCTATTTCAATTCATTAAGAAATTCTCTGAAATGTTTTTTTCCCTGCAAACCAGTATACTACTGACAGTACAGTTAACAAATTCTATATTCTTCACCATTTATTTCCATGAACTTAATTGACCATTTTAGGAAAGAAATGGCCCTTTATGATAACAACAAGATAAAAGCTGGTGATTGACTGAAATGCTTGAGTACGGCCAGCAAAAACCACTTTCCACTAATGGAGACCCAAATGAAAGGCTCGAAAGCCTCAGCCAATTGTGGAGAAGGTCAAGCAAGTTGCTTTCTTTTTCTTTTTTCTCCTTTTGAAACTCATAAGAAAACAAAATGTTTTGATGATGCATCAGTTTTTAAAAGGTATGAAAGAAAACAGAAAAGACTACACCAAAAATTGATTTTTCAGCGTACCTTATTATCATGCACTATGCATGGTGGATTATGGAAAATTGATATTATTTTAAAAGCCTTTCTTCACTACTATTATGCTGTCAGCACAAGGTTCTAGCTTGCACATAAGACCAAACACATTCATTAATAGTTTCAGAAGATTTCAACAAAATATTTTTGTGAAAAATAAATTTGATAACATAAATGAAGACTATAGCAGGGTTTAAAATAATTTTCTCATAAATCATTAGCAAGTTTATATTTAGTAATTAAAGAGGGGTATAGAAAATAATGTATGTTTTTTAGAGTTTTATACATAAATATTAGATTAAAATTATGTATATATTTGTTTGTAGGATGACTATATATATTGTGATTAGTAGTATGCCACTTAATGAAAATAATCAATGTGTAGTCATTTATAACTCTTTATTATTTACTTTCTTTTTTCTTTTCGAGACAGGGTTTCTCTGTGTAGTCCTGGCTGTACTGGAACTTACTTTGTAGACCAGGCGGGCCTCAAACTCAGAAATCTGCCTGCCTCTCCCTCCCAAGTGCTGGGATTACAGGTGTGTGCCACCATGCCCGGCTTCTATTATTTACTTTATATTTCTGTGTAGACATTTAACAAGGTCTTATTTAGTTTCTCCTGGATAAATTAGTGAAGAAACCACATCTACAGGATGTTTCTCCAAAACCATTAAAGAAGTTTACTTTTGTACTTTGATGAACAAATAAGAAGTAGGAAAAGAAAATATGGACTTCCTCTGGAATTGCTAGGACTTTTTCCAGATGTCAGGATCATATTACGCAAATTCAGAAATATTTACTTCTTATTTTTTTTCTAATCATCCTCTATGAATTTATTCTTTCTTTTTTGTCAAAATTAGTTTATGTCCAATGACATCTTCCCTTTACTCATTCTCAAAAACGATCATAGGTGAGAAACATTATTTCTGTTTCCTTGAGATTTTCCTTTTCCATTTTAATTACTAAATACAGTGGATTTTTTCATTTATTCTTCAAGAAAGTTTCTAACACCTGAGGTTACTGAACATACACTCTTTATAATGAATCTTCCTTTGGCTCCTGAAATGTCTCATTTTAATTTCCTTCCTTTTCATGACTATGATTCCATAGGAAGAATTGTCTGGGTTTTAACTCTCTCTTTTATATTTTCTAGTGCTTAAACACTCTTAGATGTTAGTAAGATTGGCAATAAAAACCCTAAGATAGTGTAAAGGAAATTTAATCCAGCAATATGCCTGCTCTGACAAGAGATCTCATTCAAAAACCTTCTACGGCTATGTGATCTGGTAGGAATACATACATTCCATGGATTAAAATATGAAAGGCTGGAATACAGACAGTCACTTATTACATACCTTTAATCCTAAACATTTATACAATTAGTTTGTAGAAGGAAGCAGCCATGTTTGGAAGTGGTATCTATTGAGGGAAGAGAGTTCAGTTGAGTTTCTGCAATGTAGTAGAGTTGAATCCTCAGGTCTTTTCAGTTCCACTCACTTCTTATAGTCAGTAAAGTTGATGCAGTTCTGTTCATGGAATTCAGAGACAACTTTTCCAAGTTGAGCAATTCAGTGAGAAGCTGAGAGCAGTCAGATTTAATCATTTAGCTTGGTGAGGAGTTGGAGACAGAACAGCTGAGTTGAAAGAGCTAGCTAGCCAGAGTTCAGAGAGAACAAGAAAGTGTGAGCTTAGTCAGCAATAAACCCTAACATAATAAACAGGTGAATAAAAGCTACATTCATAAGACAGATACTTTAGTGTTTATTTATTTATTTTTATTCATTTTAGTTTATCTGTTCCTTATTTTATTGATTGGTATCAATGGGTCATTTATCATCTGTGTCAATATTGTCTCTTTTACCCTAAAGTAACAAACTAAACACCAATATCCCATGGCTGTTCCTTATGATGTGGAAAAATCATGCTTTGTTTGAGAATCATCAAATTTTCTGTGTCTCTGATTCTAATTCTGATTTATTTATTTATTTATTTATTTATTTATTTATTTATAGTGTGTATAGCCTTTTAATTGTTATCAGTAACAACTTGCATATATTTCAACTATGTTGTGTTTAAAGCAGAATTTCTGAACATGGTTAAAAGTGGTATTTTTGAATACAATTTTGTTTTAATATGTTAATCAAGAACAAAATGCAGACACTTCATTTTGTGGAAAAATCCAAAATCAACATCTCATTAGACATGATGATACAATCATGGTAAATTGAGCATAAAACTCTATCTAAATAAATATGCTGAGTAATTCCTTGTTACAAGAGGCTACTAAATGTGCTATTCAATGTGATCCTTTCAAATGTTAAATGTTACCCTTAGGGTTCTTCATTGCTTATGAATTTATTCTTGGTATTTCTCTTTAAATAAGATGCTATTGATTTTAGTCATATATTCAAATGCTAATACATAAACTGAAAAATTCTGATTAATTTTCATATGACCAGCAGGATAATAATTGTAATGGATAGTAATTTGAATATCAAACATGCATGCACACTCAAACATCTTACATACACATACACAGAAAGACAAAGAGACAAAGAGTCAGAGGGAAAAGGACAAAGACAGAAAAACAAAGAGAGTCAGAGACAGATACATAATCCTATCCCCATATAATCTTTTTACTTTAAAATTAAATTTTCTGGTAATTATAAACTAGGCATATCAGGAAAACTGAAAATAATGATGCAGTGCTTTTACTATGTCAACAAGTAGACATACTTTCAAAATATCTACCATGCTATAAACATAATAAAACAATGTAAACATATATTTGTCATTGACCTATGAATGCAAAGCATACCCAGGGCCTCAGAAATACTTTTTTCTTGGTTGTTAAATTAAAGAGCATACTACAGCATTGTTCTCAAGATTCCTCATTGATTTCTTTATCTCACAAAATTCATCAAATGTGCTTCATGTTAGTCTTTTTGCTACCAAAGCTCCATAAAAGTTAAATGCAGTATTTGAGAGAAGCTATTTTAATAGATGCAAAATTTGTTTAAAAACTTTGTTCCTGTGTCTACCATTACATCAACATATGTTAATGTCACATTTGCATATTAGAAGTATAAAAGAGGTGTCTTTCACATTGAAACTCATAGGTAAATACCTGCAGCATATTTTGGTGCCAAGATCATCTGATGATCATGTTTTATATGAAACTGTGCTTTGATTGTATCTATATATAATGATATTTATAACATAAATATATGTATGTATTATCATTCATAGATTGGTCATACACATATAATTATGTGTGTGTGTGTGTGTTTGTGAGTGTGTGGCACACATATATATGTAGGTACATATGATTAATGAGATGTAGGTGCATATGATTAATGAGAAAACATGACCAATATAAATTCTCAGTAGGTTTACTTTTCCTAATGCCTATTCAAAAAATTTCAGAAGAGAGTGCATAATATGTTTTTGAATGATAAGGAATAATTTAAGAAATTCATTGAATTTTACATGGGTAAAAACATATCACAAAAACATATCAAGTCAAATATCATAATCTATTTGCTAGCATTATACCTGAAACCCTGAAATTGTACTCCATTTATGTATGATTTTCTGAGTCAAACAAAATTGAGGTCCTTTGGGGGAAAAAAGGACAGACCATGTTTAGATAAGATTGGCATCACTTTTGCCTAAAATGATTTGATTGCATATGCTTGTACATTCTGACAGGATCTGTCTTCAGGTACATCAATATATCTTGACAGCATAAAATTTTAAAACAACAGAAACTAGGGACAATCTGTTTATGTGAAGTTCATACATATGCAGATCTGGGCTCAGTAAGGCTCTCAAGACCTGAAATCATAAAGACATTCTTCTTTTATAATATTTCCTTGTAAACAAATATTTATATGATTTCAAAGTATGTTAAATGGCATTATTTATATAATCTGTGCACAATTTTATAACTTTACTACTTACAGTCTATGTGAAGCTGTTGAACTTTCTCTCTTGTGGGATGAAATATAACAATTGTGGTTTCTATAACTAAAAAGTGGTGTTTGGTATTACATGGATAGAAATAAAAATGTCTTCATCATTTGTATATGATTTTTTGTAATTTTAGAGGCTTAAATTTGCTAAATAAGTGGGACTAGTATTTTAAAAAAATCAATTAAAATTTTGCAATCAATATGGACATACAAAATAAATCCTTAGTAAATTAAATACAATATTGTTAATTAAAACATCTGTGTGGCCAGGCAGTGGTGGCACACGCCTTTAATCCCAGCACTTGGGAGGCAGAGGCAGGTGGATTTCTGAGTTCGAGGCCAGCCTGGTCTACAGAGTGAGTTCCAGGACAGCCAGGGCTACAGAGAAACCCTGTTTAAAAAAAGTCTGTGTGTAGTTTACATAATTATAAGTAATAAATATAATAGTAAGTAAGATAAATTGGTAAGTAAAATTCTAGATTCAAAACATTAAGTTTTAAAAAATGTTTTACTTCTTTTCCACATGAAATGTGTAATATAACAGCAGCTATGCAAATTGAGTCAAGAACCAACAGCCCTTTGGAACAAACAATAGATTGCTACAATTTGGAGGTGGTTGGATTGAAGCAGAAACTTTAGATTTCTTTGGAAAGTTGGTTGAATGATGTTTTTCTGGTTCCAGTGCATCAAGGAATGTTTCCTTAAAGTGGACACAGGTATGAAGAGCTAAGGCAAGCTTGTAAAAGAAGGTTTCACTGAAGCAGACATAGGAGAAAGAATGTTCTGTTAAAGCAAGCATGTGAAAGGAGACATGAAGAATGATTCTTTGCTAATGACACTAATGAAATGCATGTATTGATCCGCCTTACATTGCATAATTTAGCTGCATTTGTCAGGACTCTATAGAGAGAAATGCACCAAGAAATTGGTGGCATGCTGCATTTGTTGCCACATTTTTTTCTATATTCTTTGTTTACATTCCGAATGCTTTCACCTTTCCCAGTTCCCCCCCTCACCATATGTCCCATAAGTCCTCTTCACTCCGCCCATTCCCAAGAACTCAGTTTGATTGGATGCATGGGCCGAGGGAGGCAAGAGACATGCTGAGGCAAGACATGTGGAGAACACTTCTTTTTAACTACCTCTGGTGGGTGATGGGCTACAAGAAAGGTTAAAAGTGTTTAAGAACCATCATGAAAATTAAGGTTTACAAAAGTTAAAGTTGCATCGGAATTTGTGTCTCCATATTTCCACACATAAGCATGTTACAAGGATATTCAAGGCAATCAATTCAGTTGAGTCTTAAAGTCAAATTTGAGTTACATTCTAGACACCATAGAACAGACGAGGTATTTGTCATGATTGGTTCCAAGTTACTTGAATGAAACCTGCTGAACAGATATATATTAAAAGATTAATCTGCATGCTTTTATGAAAGAAACTCCATAGAAATTTTCATCTGTGAATCTTTAAGAAAAATATTCTTTACAATATAACTCTATCACATTTTATGAGTTGAAGAATTTAGCTGACCAAACACTGACTTTTTCCAAGGAAGAAAAAAAGCATTGTGGTATAAACTGCATGTGAATGGGAACATCAGTTCTTACACACACACACACACACACACACACACACACACACACACATATATATATATATGTATATATATATACATATATATGTGTGTATATATGTATATATATACATATATATGTGTGTATATATGTATATCAGTCTATCACAGATTTACCTTCCAATTTGATCTTAGTAATCTTGCTCAGTTTGTACATCTTTAACCTCTGTTTCAATCTCAAACTCAGTCTCTGTCTCTGCCTGTCTCTGTTTCTCTCTGTCTTTCTGTCTGTTTCTCTCTGTGTCTCTCTCTCTCTGTCTCTCTCTTTCTCTCTCTCTGTCTCTCTGTCCAATACCCTGCTCTGATTGTTCCATGTAGAAAACTTTTCTTTCTTTCTTTCTTTCTTTCTTTCTTTCTTTCTTTCTTTCTTTTTTTCTTTCTTTCTTTCTTGACCATGTTTTCTTATAAATTCCTAGTTCGTCTTAAAATCATAATCCTTCTTCCTCAGTCCTCTGAGGGTTTAGATTATTAGTATGTAGACTATACGTAGTCACTTTTAACGAATATTGAATAAAAATTTTTTCTTAATATAAAATTATTTTCTATTAACTGCAAATTTTGTTAAAAGTGGTATTTATAATAAATACTTAAACGTGTGAGTTTTTCAAAGATCAATGAATGAAAGCTAGAGAAAATATTAAGGACCATATAAAGAAAGTTTAATGTCATATTCTAATGTTCCTGTTAGTGGCAATTCTAGAAATAAACTTGAATATTTAGTTGAGGAGTTTTTTAAGCTAAGTGTTAATTACATGTGGTGGTTTGAATAGAAATGGCCACCATAGGCTCACATATTCAAACACATGGCCCACTTGGCCCAACCATTTGGAAAGAATTAATAGTTGTAGCCTTGTTGAAAGGGTTGTGTCCATAGGGATGGGATTTAGGGTTTAATGGAAGCTCATCACTCTTGGTACCCTTTTTTTAAACCTCTGAAACTACAAGCACAATTAAATGTTTTCTTTTAATAAGTTTTCTTGCTAAAATGCTCCATTACAACAATGAAAATGTAGGTAAGGCAGAAGTTGCTACCAGGGAATGATTATGGTTGTGACAGTTGTGACCATATATGCTTTTTTGGAGCAATGTAGAATGATTTGGAATTTGGACTAGAAAATTAATTAAATGCTGTAAGCAAATTTAATGGCTGTCATTTAAATTGCTGAAATCTATAAGCATTCAATGAATGAAGAGAAATTCCTTTTCATGAAGGAGTAAATATTATGACCTTGTCTGAAGACTTTTTTGAAGATTACTTGGGAAAAGAAAAATGAGCATATTTTCAGTTCTTTGGTTTTTTGAAGATTTCTTGGGAATAGAAAAATGAACATAATTTCAGTTCTTTGGTTTTTATATACAATTTGAAATGAGCCTTATGAGGCATAAGAGCATGAAATCATTAACTTTGTAGAAATATTTAAAACAAGTTGTGCTGCTTGTTTTTCATTAAGTTGATGCAAACCTAGGCATATATAGGAAGAGGGAATCTTAACTGGAAAAAATATGCCTCCATAAGATTTTCCTGTAGGCTCTACTTTGGGATATGTCTTGATTAATGACTGATGTGCAATATCCAAGCTCACTGTGTGCAGTACTTCACATAGGAGCCCTGGGTGCAATAAGATGGCAGGATGCACAATCCAAGGGAGGCAAGCTAGTAGGCAACCTGACTTTAAAGACTCTGAATCATGATAGAGCTCCTGCCTCCTGATTCCTCCCAGAATTCCCTGGATGATGGAAGACAGGCCTTAAGATGCAATAAATTTTTTCTCCAAGGTTGTCTTGGTCATAATGTCTTATCATACCAATTAAAGCCTTAACTATAACAGAATTTCTTACCAGGTTGTAAGTTACTCCTGTGACAGACCTTATCATGTGTTGGAGAGGGTATTGGTAACATGTAAACTTTGGGCTGGAAAAGCCATTGAATTTCCTGTTTGATGGGATGTTCTTGTGGGATCTTGGAAGATAAGAATACTGAGAGAAATGCAAACAGTGGGGTTCTGACTTGTGAAACTAGAGAGAGAAGTTTGAGAGTCCATTCCTTATTCTACAGGGGCTGTTCGATATTTTGAGTTAAGAACCTATGGTCAGCCAGGGCTGAAGAATTGGCTTTGATTAACAAGAAGTCAGAACCAGTCAAGTAAAACCTCTGTTTTGTATGGACAATTGATGCTGATTAGGTGCAGAAGAGAAAGAACTGACCAGGATCATTAAGGTGAAATCTTTTGGGAAGTGTTTCACAGGGTCAGGAAATAGATGCTATAGTAAAGTCACGGCCAAAGCTATATCCGATGCTTGCATCTGAACTGATTAATGTGTAAACATTTCCAACTTGATATTGGATTTGAGGCTTGGCATTTTGAAAAACCAGTGGAGAAATTGGTTAAAGAAAAGTATCATAATCATCATTTGTAGTAGAAAACTTGAGACTGAAGGGATCTTTGATAGAAGTAGAAGCTGGGAACCAGGTGGCAGGATCAGAGCCCATGACTAGAGGCCAGCAGAGGTTAATGATGAAGATGCAGCTGAGTTGCATGAGAGACACCAAAATTTAGGAAATTCCAGTATTTATCACTGGAAGACCGCCAAGTCCAGTAGTAGCTATGGAAGAGAGGCAGCTTGAGCTTAAGAGATATATTGTATGTCTTTTGTATGACAAAGCCTGGTATATAAGTTGGTCATAATCAAGTTTAGCAGACTGTGAGTTCTAGCATTGGGCATAGTGTCATTTATACTGCCGAAGTTTGCTTTTCAGGTATTTGCACTGAGGCTACACTATAATTATTCTCTCTTTAAATAAGAATGTAACTTATTGACAATTTAGGCAGAATTTGTGTATTTTAGAAATTTTGTTACTTTAGAGAGGTTTGTACTTTGCAAGAGATGGTAGATGTTTTAGAGGTACCAACCTTTTAAAATGTTTGAATATTTAAAAACTTTTACATGTCTTTTATTTAAATAATATTTAAAGACTTTTCATCTTCTAATATCAGACTTTTAGAAGTGGCCAGCATTTTATATTGCATTATTGATAATATAATATCTTGTACATAAAAAAGAAAATAATTTATAGCAGCCTTGTTTATAATAGCCAGAAATTGGAAGGAGCCCAAATATCCCTCAAAGGAGGAATGGATACAGAAAATGTGGTATATTTATACAATGGAATACTACTCAGCAATTAAAAATAATGAATTCATGCAATTTGTAGGTAAATGGTTAGACCTGGAAAATATCATCCTGAGTGAATTAACCCAATCACAAAAGAATGCACATGAAATGCAATCACTGATAAGTGGATATTAATGAGCCCAGAAGCCCTAAATACTCAAGACACAAATAGCAAGTCAAATGATTCCCAAGAAGAAGAAAGGAGAGGACCCTGGTCCTGTAAAGATGGCATCCAGTTTAGTAAAGAAATTGAGGGGGGAGGGGGAATGATTGGGGAATAGTTGGGGGGGAGAGGAACTATGGGAAGTATGGTGGGTGGGAACTGGGAAAGGGGAAAGCCTTTGGAATGTAAACATAGAATATAGAAAATAAAAATTAAAAAAAAAGAAAATAAAATGTATGCCTTAATAAAGGATGCATTTAATTGTAGGTTTGATATATAGAAAATTATGCTGGTTATTTTCTGGCAACCCAAAACGTAGGCATATCTGAGAAGATGGGATCTTGATTTTGAAAATACCCCTATCAGATTTTTCTGTAGCATGTCCTGGGAGTATTGTCTTAATTAGTGATTGGTATGTGGCCCTCCCTGAGCATGAGATCCCAAATAGGATAAAAAAAGAGATAAAGCAAGCCCTGATTAGCAAGCCAGTAAACAGTATCCTCCTATACACTATGTTTTATTTACTGATTCAGCGCTCTGGTCCTGTCTTCCTGCTCTAACTTCTCTAGACGATGGAGAACATGCTATTGCATGGGAGACAATCTTTCCTCCCAAAGTTGCTCACAGTCAAGGTGTTAAGCCACACCTTTAGTAAGCCACAGTGAGACAAGAACTAATCATCTAGTGAAATGATGGGACCAAAAAGCCTGTTGGGGAGACAAGTGCTTACACATCCATATTGAAGTTTGTCATTGAAGTAAATGAGGACAGACACTCACAAAGGGCAGGCTCTTGGAGGCATGAGCTGATGAAGAGGTCATGAAAGGATGTTGCTTACAGTTCTGCTTCCACTGGTTTGCTCAGCCTGCTTTCTTATAGAACCCAGGATTACCAGGTCAGTGATGATACAACCTGCAATGAACTGGGTCCTCTGCCATTGATCACAAACTAAGAAAATACTTAACAGCTGCATCTGATGGAGACATTTTTCTCAAAGAAGGTCACTGATAAGTGGATATTAATGAGCCCAGAAGCCCTAAATACTCAAGGCACAATTAGCAAGTCAAATGATTCCCAAGAAGAAAAAAGGAGAGGACCCTGGGCCTGAAAAGTTTGGATCCAGTTTTGTAGACACAGAACAGAGAAATTGTGTGTGTGTGGGGGGATGATTGGGGAATAGTTGGGGGGGAGAGGAATTATGGGACGTATGGTGGGGGGGGACTGGGAAAGGGGAAAGCCTTTGGAATGTAAACATAGAATATAGAAAATAAAAATTTAAATTAAAAAAAGAAGGTTTCTCCCACTCTAATTATTCAGGCTTATATCAAGCTGACAAAAAGCAGTCAACAAACACATGCACCATTAATGAAGGTTTGTACAAGTGTCTAGAAACCACACTCAGCCACAAGTGGCTTACTGTCCAAATAAAAGATTGTGACAGCAAATTTAATATTTTATCAGCACCATATAAAGGAAAATATCTAGTAACAATGAAAGGCATATGGTAAGGGAAGGATTGGTGGGGATAGGGAGGGATTAAGACAAGAAGGAAGGAAGGAAGGAAAGAAGGAAGGGAGGGAGAGAGGGAAGGAGGGAGGAAGGGACAGAAAGAAGAAAGGAGGGAGGGAGGGAGGGAGGGAGGAAGGAAGGAAGGAAGGAAGGAAGGAAGGAAGGAAGGAAGGAAAATATAACATGCTTTGAACTTTGGTACCAGGACTACAACTACAAATTGGTTATTATAAGATAAAAAAATAAAAGCTCAGAAAGAAAACATGCAAATTAAGATGAGCTGACTGCAGCTGCTGCTGCCCTCTCACCCAACAATGTTTCTGTGATACATTTATACAGAATCATCTTGTATAATATAGAATGTTTCCCATCAGTGCAAAAGCCATTGCCAATTACGGAATGTCCTTCCCAGTTATGCTAGCCATTTCAAGGACAGGCATCAATCAAGGCCCATCCACACTATCCTTGTGATATGAATTGGAAAAAAATATGACAAATACTTGTCAGTTTTGCTGAGTCATGAGTGAACCCTCTTCATCTTTGTCCACAAAGTTCATGCTTACCACTGTAGCAGGCTAATTATTGCTTTACAAATACCACCTCAAAAACATAATGGTAAGCCCTCTGTGTTTTATTTCACTATTTATAGCCATGAGGGCATTCTACATCTGCTTATATTGGTAGGCAAAAAAAATTTGTGAAACGCAAAAATAAACTATTCAAATATCCTTTTCAGCCACAGACCCAAAAACAAAATAAAATATCACTGTGTGGTAACCCAAAAAAGAAATGTATTTGAACCCTACCCCAACTCATGCTAATGAGAGTTGAGACAGTGATACATAGACTTTTATGCAAGTGTAGAATATACAAAAATACACAAGGTTCTTGCCAGGCCAATGCCAGAGGAGGCCAGATAGAAATCCAAGACTTTCACTGGCACCCACACTGTTTAAGAAGTCGCAAGTCTTCCTGTGCTGAACTGGAAAGTGACCTCATAAACAACCAGGAGTTCCATACCATAGAAGTAATAAAGTATCTGTTTTCCTTTCCAGGCAGAATGTTCTCAGGTGAATCCTAGTAGAGTCAGGACTATGGCCACTATCACCCAGTGGTGAATACTCCTTCCAAGACCTCCAACAAAGCCTGTGAATAACATGTACTGAACTAGAAATTCCATCCTGTTGCAACAATATTAAGGTCTCAGTATATATTGCCTGTCTAACCAACCATTTTATGCTATTAATAATGTTGCAAAGAAATTTTCTCATGTGCTGTTACTACTGATACAAGGAAACTTACTCATATAATGTTACTAGGTTCTTCTTCATGCCTGAGTTAACTGTGACAGCAAATTCTGTCCCATTAGAGGGGACAGAACCAATCCCATTAGAGGTCAGTTAGAACTGCTTTGTATAGAATTGCTTTGCAGGGAGGTCTTTGCTATACAGAGACCTCCCTGGGCATTAACATCCTACTTGACAGAAAGAGACCTGTAGGTGGATAACTAACATCCTGGTTGGCAAGTTGGGATGTGAATGCTATGTTATGCAAGGCAAGTTGTCCCACCACAGATAAATAACCTAACCTATGAGAACAGGATAAGTGTACCACAAAGACATGTTCCTAGAGAAGTCCTCCATCCCTAAATCCTGATTGGTAGAATAACTTGGCACAGTTGTTTGTGAATTACTGGTTTAAAACATCTGTAGGATTCTGGCTCAGGGTTAACAGTCAGCATCTGAGTTTGGTCTACAGCTCATATCAATCAGCCTGGAGAAGACACTCAATATGCTATTCCTGTCCGACTATGATCAGTATGTTCTCGTGTGTGTGTGTGTGTGTGTGTGTGTGTGTGTGTGTGTGTGGTTTGTGGGGTAACTCAAGGGCCTGAACAGCAATACCATGCATGAATATGTATAGTTATGAATGAATACATATAGGGACCTTTACTTCCTTCTATTAGTGAAATGATAGAGCAAGCCCTTAGGAGTAGAAGAGTGTCATAAAATGCCATTTGAGCCATAAAACTTGAGTAATTAAATAATCTTATAATATAATGCCATTTTCATATAAATCTCATTTATTAGATTGCTTATTCAGCTCTGAACAGTTGCTTAGAACATGTGAGACCCGAGGTTCAATTCCCCCCATTGAAAACAAAGCACCTTATTTAACCAAAGACCAGTTTACTATTTAGCCACATATATATATATATGTGTATATATATATATATATATATATATACATATATATATATATATATATGTCTGTGTGTATGTGAAAATGCTAAGATTGCATACATTAGAATGATAATCTTTATTTGCAAATAAAAATATAAAAATTAAAGGAAAACAGAAACAAATTAAACAAAGAAAAGCACTGAAGCAGTAACACTGCAAAAATAATAAACACACCAACATACCTATAGTTTATTAATCAAAATTTATTTTCTTATAGATTGAATAAACTTATATACATGACACACTTATTCATTTTCTTATTTACAAGAAAATTATTTCCATTCAAATGATGTAAAGAGGATGAAAAATGAATCATAAAAATATGGAATCAGAACTGATATTATTCACACCACAGAGATTAAACTTCAATGTAAAAACACATAATGTGTGAAACATAGTACATATTAATAGAAAATGTTTGTATTGCGTTGATGCTAATTATTTTTTAAAAAGCTATTTAAAGTTCCAAGAGAAAAGATTGATTATCAATTCTACTGAAGACAAGAAAGCTGTCAGCTTTGTAAATATACTCATTGTTATCTGGACTTTTACAGTTTCACTCTCAAAAAATGTCTTAAATACCTGTGTTTATACAGGCACATGTGTGCTCACTCACACACACACACACACACACACACACACACACACACACACACCTATAAACAATTATACATTGATCAAACAGGAGCACCCCATCACAGAGGAGAATTCAGTGTTGTCTAATCTTGACTCTGCACTCTTTACCCAAACTTCTCATGTCATTAATCTAATTCAAATTTCTCCTCCTTCCCCTGCTCCTGCCTCTTTTTCTCCTCTCTTTTGCTCAATCTCTTTTTCACCCCCTCCTTCCGTGCCCTCTTTTCGATCTTTCCCCTTTTTCTTATTTTGAGGCATGATTGTTACAGCCCAGCTGTATGCAGACTTATTAGGTAGAAGACAACGACCTTGAGCTCCCATTTCTATAATCACTGTCACTTTCCCCAAATGTTTGGATCACATACATGTGTCATCGCTTCCTGCTTGCTTCTGTAGATCATAAGTGTCCTCCATACTCCTGTCTCTCACAGCAATGCTACCACATACATGCTTGTGCAGTTTTCTTAACTACTTCCTTTCTCTTATTATGAAAATCTTTTTATAGAATATAGTCTTAATGGCTGCTTTACAATAGCAGTGTTTCTTTATTCCTAAATTTTTATTCTCACTTGTTTAACACAAATATTCACCTTTAAAAATGGTAACTGTGTTGTTTTACATGATCTTAAATAAATATAATTCCCATACCTAAAATTGTGGTTATATTGTATTTTTTCTTTTAATATCTATAACATCCATGGCATAGTTAGATATTCAATAGCTGGAATGAACAACTAAGTTAAGTGTAAAAGTAAAATTTTTTTGTGATCTCTCTGCCTTATTTGGAGTTTGCATTGCTGTGACAGGGCAAGAGGCAAGTAGTTTGCTATTACTTGTACATTTTAATACATCACTGAAGGAACTCAGACAGTGCAGTAACCAAGAGGCAGGAAGTGGCATAGCAGGCATGGAGGAGTGCTGATTACCGACTTGCTCTTCATGGTTTGCTCAAACTGCTCTCTGATAGACCCCAGGACTATCAGCCCAGGGGTGAAACCACCAACAATGGGCAGAACTGTTCACTAATTAAGGAAATGCTTTATAATTGAATCTTTTATAATAATAATTATTATTATGATGGTTTATATATGCTTGGTCCAAGGAATAGCACTATTAGAAGGTGTAGTCCTGTTGAAATAGGTGTGTCACTGTGGGTGTGGGATGCACAATCATCTCTCTCCCCTTTGATTCATTCCCCCCTCACCTGAGATGTGCTGAATTTAGATTTTTGGGGTTTCTCCTTAAAGTCGATTGAGCTACAAGAATCACATGCTTTTCACAACTTGGAAGTAAAAACCTCATTCATTTGATGGTATAACAGATTGACTCTTCAAATTTCTGCCTTGTAGTTCCAAATAATGTCCCTAAAAACAGAGTCCACTTTTAAATCATTCCTAGACATTTTCCAAGCAAAATTTTGTTGGTTGGTGCATCTGTTTTGCAAAATAGTATGTACAGTAAAGAATAACTAATGCTAAGAAAAATAGTGTGGGGGCACATAAGCAAGTGTTGGTAAGGAGGCACACACATATCAATGTAGGTCCCTTGCTTGTGAGAGAAAGGCCATTCCTCCAAAATTCTGTGAGGTTATAGGAAAGTTTCTGTCAACATGTTAGGGAGACTGCAAGTCAAAGGCCTACCAGATGCACACTTTCACCCTAACCTTGTGTGAATGGCAGGGGTAATTTGACCTTAGACCAACACAGTGAGGGAGTCTTATGCAAGCTAACTAGAGCTGTCACTCGGGTATATCCTCAGCTTCATGTGATTACCACATTTCATAGCATGAACATTTGAGTATAGATAAAATGCAGAAAATCATACCTTACAGGATAATTAGCCTTGACAATTCTTACATTTTACCCTCCAGGAAAACAAAAAGCCCTCTAATCACTTTCAGATTTAAATCATCTCAGATCATCAAAAACAAGCTAAGAAGGCACGATCTTGAAATAATGAAAAAAAATCATCATTTTCCTGAAATATCTGGCAACGCCTTTAGCGAGAATTTTTTAATGACTATTTCTGTAAGATGATTTGTTATTGGTTAGTTTTAATTTGGATCACTCCTTCCTCTAAGGAACAGGTAAGCTCATAAGGCTCACAGAACTCACAAAAGGTAAACAAAACTCAGGACATTCTGTAGAGAAGAATGTAGAGAATTTAGAGAATTTTTAATCCAGCAACATGCTCGCTCTGCCAAGAGATCACATTCAAAGACCTTCTAGGTCTAAGTGATCCAGCTGTAATGCTGACATGCCCTAAGTATATGCCTTTAATTCAAATCAGCGTCAATAGGATTAGTTTGCAGAAGGAAGTAGACATGTTTTTAATGGCATCTAGTTGAGGGAGGGTGGTTCAGATGAGTTAAGGTAAGTCAGCTCTGTTCAGTCAGTGCAGGAGGCAGAACAGTGAGCTGAGTTCAGTTCAGCTCAGTTCATGATGATTTGTTGAAGTCACAGAATAAGAAGGGACCAGAAAATTAGAAGAAATTTCCAGAGTTAATTTAATCTTAAGCAGAGCAATTGATTGAGAAGCTGAAAGAAGCCAGATTGAATCAGTCAGCTTGGACAGTAGTTTGAGCCAGAACAACTGAGTTGAACTAGACAGCCAGAGACATGGGGTGGGGAACCAGAAAAAGGGAAATGAATTGTAAATATAGAATATATACAATAAAAAAAGAAAAAAAAGAACTAGAAAGGGTGAGCTTAATAAGCAGTAAGTCTCTGAGATAACAATTGTATCTGGAGAAAGAAAGTTTCTTTTACAAGAGGACTTGTGGGGACTGCAGTAACTTCAGTGACTAATGTTATAAAGAGCTCAAATAGAGTAAGTGACTCACCAAGGTATATGTGATGGCATGCCTTCACATTTTCTATTTTCTGTTTTGTCTATTTTGTCTATTTTCTGTTTTGTCTGAGGCAAGTAGAAACTGACTTGACGAAAATACAGTATGATGCCTTTTAAAGAAATTTAAGTAGTATGTTAATTTTAATTGATCTTACATTTCTATATAATTCATTCATTATTTTTTTAAAAAATTCACTAGCTCATTTAAATTATTCCTACTTTTTTATGTATCTTATGTCTAAGAAGGTTTAACATATTAATACAAACAAACTCCTTCAAATAGTCCTATAGATAAGATCTTTGTTCACTGCTGAAGTACTACAATAATAAAAGAAACTTAAGCTTGTGCATCAGACAGAATGACAGAGCATCATCATAAGGAATTACCTCTGAGTTTATGCTATCTATAGAATTAGTAATGACATATCCGTCTTGGCTATTTTAAGACACTTTGATATAAATTTTAAAGTTCAGTACAATGATGCCACAAAGAAGCATTTACTTTACCGTTCAGGTACTATAATACTTGTATACATTAATTAATGTATTTCAAAATTAACAGAATTATTAATATGTAAATTTAATCATAATATCTAATCCATTGTCTGCCAAGTGGGGACAATACTAAAGAAAATATTATAGATAACAAGTAATGTATATGGAAGTAAATATACGTTGACTAGGTAAATTTAGCATATTTAATAGTCACCAAACAGATATTAGCTATTATGATCCTGATTTTCACCATATACCCATCTTTTAGTGCTTCCATCTTTAGAATTATAAAAGCGCATGATGCACTACAAATCATGCAGAAAATCTTTCCTAGAGGGAAAGTTGCCATATGTACCATGGAGGACAAAGGATCTGAGAGACAAAGCATCTTACAGAAGCATCAGTTCTTGGAAATGTCTGTGTATGACAGTCTAGCAGAGCCCAAGACCTTTGAGGATCTTCTTGATACTATTAAAGCTTGATTATACTAAATGAAGCACATGAACAAATTCATATGACAAGTTTAAAACAAACAAAAAAGGTTAAAAATGGGAATTGTTAGGTTTGTATATGCTTTTCCCAGGGAGTGGCACTATAGGAGGTGTGGCCTTGTTGGAGTAGGTGTGTCACTGTGGGTGTGGGCTTAAGATCTTCACCCTAGTTGGCTGGAGGTCAGTCTTCTACTAGCAGCCTTCAAATGAAGATGTAGAACTCACAGCTCCTCCTGTACCATGCCTGCCTGGATACTACCATGTTTCTGCCTTGATGACAATGGACCGAACCTCTGAGCCTGTAAGCCAACCCCAATTAAATGTTGTCTTTTATAAAACTTGCATTGGCCATGGTGTCTGTTCACAGCAGTAAAACCCTAACTAAGACAGGAATTTAAGAATTGACCTGAGTGGTGAAGTCTTAGCATATTCCTAATGGTGAACATGTTTTCTTTATTTTAAGGTAATTACACAAAATGAATTGTATGAATTTTTAAAATTTTCAGAAATTTGGACATAATATTCAGGAGAAAATGTGAAAACAATAATGTCACTTTTATTTCTTGGCTCCAGTTCTGGGCTTTGAGGTATCAAGCTATCTTTGCATCGATTTTCATATATCCTCTACCACATATTATCTCTTCTTGTATCATTTGTGTTTTCTTTTTTATTGATTCAAAAACAAGATTTGTTAAACCTAGCTACTTGCTAAAACCATAAGTGCCTTTGCCTTGGAAGACTGATATTGATAATCATATGTGTATTAACTTTCTGGTGGTGGCATACTCAATTATAAACAATAGAAAGTTGCTGGAAAAACACAGGCATGCGAAGTAAGGCATGGCTGAGCATGTTTTTATTTTTATTTTCATATCTCAAAAAACCTAACACTGGCAAGTTCCAGGGCTATTACTATCAATAGAAAAATCTAGGGAAGATTCTAGATTCAAACCCATCCAGTAAGCCAGAACATATGTTCTGTTGTGGTGGCTATCCCTGTGTCCTGGCTGTTCAGAAGCCACATGCCCTAATGCACTTGCAAGCAATTCTCTGTTCTCCTAGGTGGCTCACTGATTCTGAAACCTAGGATATACTCTGCCTTTTGAGAATTAGTACCTGAACTATATCAGGAAAAGCCTTTTTGTTAAATAAAATTCATAGGCTAGAGGGACTTGTGAGTAGACATCTTTGGGCAGACTTTACTCTCTTTACTGCACAGTAGAATAAAAATTATTTAAATTCCTTGTTTTATAGCACATTAATAGATTTTCATTGATTGGCATGACAATAAAATAGAATCCAACATTTATAAATTTGTCTTATCTGTTCATCATTTCTTGTTCCTGACATTGTGATTAGTAATGTGATCTAAGTGGTATTTGATGGTTTTCTTTTTTATTTTTTAAATGATTTTATTTTTTTTTATTTCTCAGTTGTTTTCACCAATTTCATACATTTACGGAATATACTATGACTATATTATATATATTAGGCACCCTTACTCCTCTCATAGCTGCTAGCAGTTTTCTTCCTCCCAATTATTTTACTTTATTTTTTTATTACCTATAGTCTTTATTTACATTACAAATGTCCCCTTTCCTGATCATCTCCACCAAAAAAAAAAAAAAAATCCCAGCTCACCTCCCACGATTCCCCAATCAACCCTCTCCCGCTTCCCTGTCCTGGTATTCCCCTGCACTGTGGCATCTAGCCTTCCCAGAACCAACTGCATCTCCTCCCTTTGGTCCAATAAGGCCATCATCTGCTGTCTATGCATCTGGAACGATGGGTAACTCCATGTGTACTCTTTGGTTGATGGTTTTGATCTGGGAGCTCTGGGATTACTGGGTGGCTCATATTGTTGTTCCTCCCATGGTGCTGCAAACCCCTTCAGCTCATTGGGTCTTTTTGCTAGCTCCTCCATTGGGGACCCTGTGCTCAATTCAATGCTGGCTGAGAGTGTCCCCCTCTTTATTTGTCATGCACTAACAGAGTCTCCCAGGTGAAAGCTATATCAGGCTCAGGTCAGCAAGTACTTGTGGGCATCCACAATAGTGTCTGGGTTTTGTAACTGTATATGAGATGAATCCCTAGGTAGTGCAGTCTCTGGGTGGTCTTTCCCTCAGACTCTGCCCCACACTTTGTCTCCGTGTCTCCTTCTGTGGGTATTTTGTTCGTCCTTCTAAGAAGAACCAGACTATCCATACTTTCTTCTTCCTTCTTCTTGAGCTTCATTTGATCTGTGAAATGTTTCTTGGGTATTCCAAGCTTCTGGGCTAATATCCACTTATCAGTGAGTGCATACCATGTTTGTTCTTTTGTGACTGGGTTATGTCACTCAGGATGAGTTTGGTGGTTCCTCAGAAAATTGGGCATAATATTACCTGTGGACCCTGCTATACCACTACTGGCAATTTACCCAGAGGATTCCCCAGCATGTAATAAGGACATAAGCTCCACTATGTTCATAGCAGTCCTTTTTATAATATCCAGCAGCTGGAAAGAATGAATTAATGAAATTCTTAGGCAAATGGGTGGAACTGGAAATTTATATTTGTTCTTATGCTGGATTTGATGCCACTCTTTTCCACAGTTCCTATTTAACAGACTTTTGGGGATATACTTAACCCAAATTCTTCTCTATAACCATTCTATACTTTTATTTTTGTTTTGATTTTAGTATCTATTTATTGATTTATTCCAATTATCCAATTATGAAAATAAGGCATAAAGGTATCAGATGGTAGAATTGATTTAAATGACCATGTTTTAGAGGGTCTGGGGTTGATATAGCTTTTATGTATAACTACCAACCTGTCCTGGAATGCAGATATTGGTCCTGTAGGGCTAGACTTGAAGAATAATGCCCTAAAAGTCCATTAGATCCAGTAAGAAAAGAGTGATTTAAGTCTCACTTATTCAGTTGTGGATGCCAAGTTCATTCTTTTGCTTTTGAATTAAGTCTTTTTATGGTACAAACATGATATTTAGTTTTTGTGATTCATTTTCACATTTATGTATTTACCTTTGTATATTTTAATTGAAGATTTTGGTAATAATTGAGGTCAGATGGTTTTTAAACCATATAAGCAGTGGCTTCTCTTCATTTCTAACATAGGGCTTTCTGATAGTGAGTTGAAATTCCTCTTTACAGCTCCTGACCAGCCAGTAATCCTAAGCCCAGTTAGACACAGTAACCCAGCTGAAAAGAAGAGAGCCATGCTGAGTTATTTTGTAAGATACCGGCTGATATTTGGAAATTGGACTATCATTACTTAAATGGATTTTGTATTTTCCAAACAGTACCTATAGTTTTTTCTCTATTTTATTCATTTTTGATATTCATTACATTTTTCACTAGCCCTTTTTGACTTGGTTTTAAACAATCCTGGACCAAGTGATAGAGGTACCCTTGGGCAAAGCGATTCTCCACAGCAGTCTGTTTCTGTGCCAGCTGTGATTTCATTTGTATTGAATCACAGTAATCCCTAAAACAATTTATGAAGTTCTTTTGAAACCATAATTTAAACTTATATTTTCATGAAATAAAAGTTGTGGAGATTTTTTTTTGATACTTCTCATTTTGTTTCTCATGTTGAAGCTGTAGGTGTACATTTACAGCCATGCTTTCTTTGAATAGTCATCTGAAAGCAATTATAGATTAAAATACAAGTATGTTTATCTGCAGGTGTGATGCGTATCTCATTGACTGCCTCCCTCAGCCCACATGACCCTGTTTGGGCATGGGTAAACAGGTGCATGCAGGCATAGGACCAAATCTATTCCAAAACACAAGTGACCAGTGTACTTCTGCAGATTTAGGCCCACTAGTAGCATTTTATTGACTGCAGATGGTTACTGAGTACACAATAAAATGCTTCCAGTTGACTGATCACAATCTTAAATAACCCTAAAGGGTTTTTCCCCTGATGGATGGAAGAACCAGTTTGAGCTCTCTTATGGCAAGGCAATTTTGAATATACATGGGATCCTTCTGTGTGCTTGAAGCCAACAGAGATCTAAAGATTCATTTCCAATCTCATGCACATCTGATACTTTAGAAAAAAAATATGAAGTAGAGTGGCAATTTCTACCTTCCCCTACTTTCTTGAAAATATATCTCAGGAGTAAAAAATATGTACCTACTAAAGAACCAAGCTGAAAACACTGAAAGTGTTGCAACTAAGGTACATGTTTGGCTTATTTCATGTTCACTAAATTTCCTCTAACAGCCTTAGTTCACAAGGTGTTTTCTTATGGAAAGCAAATAGGTTTCAATGCCTGCCATACTACTATGGTAAGTAATTGAGTGTAGGCACATACAAATATATACCTATGAACATTGATATGCATATTTAATAGATTTAAAATGGACATATATTAGAATAGAAAATAATAAAATTATATAAATAAATAAATAAATAAATAAAATTGTCCATAATCTTGTCAAAAGTACTTACTCATCAGTGTTCTGTAGCCATAATGAGAATACATAGTGATAAACTTAGAACATCAAAGAATATGATTGCCATCATTGAAAATAAACACTTTAGAGGATGCCATTAAAACATCCTGTTGTAAGAATGTGACAGACATAGAGAATAAAGTCTGGTAGCTATTCTCAGGTATAACTATTGAGAGCAAACATTGTGTATTCTTAAATAGATTAGCAATGGGAAAATTGCAGAATTTGGAGATGTGTGATCTGATCTGTGATATGATTAGGTCATATCTAAACAATGAAGCTGTACATCTCAATTTTTGTTTTAAAAATAGTTTAGTGTGTGTGTGTGTGTGTGTGTGTGTGTGTGTGTGCTCAGTGCCTGTGGGGAGGAAGGAGGCACTTGCAAGAGTATACTCAACTTGTAAAAGTATATTTGCCCCTTCTACTTTTTGGATTTCTAGAATTGAATAACTGAAATCTCAGATGGTGTGATCTGAGTCATCTCATAAGAAAAAAAATTTTGCCCTTCTTTTTATATAACTTTATAACCTACTCTGGCTTTCAGCGTGTTATGAACAGGATAGTCTTCAACTCAGAAATATCTACCCAACACTGCCTGAGAAGCACTGAGTTTATAGGTGTGTACCACCATGCCTAGCCCCAAAGTTTCATTTTTCAGGAGTCATATAATCTTAAAGTCTGATATTTATCTCAATATACATTATACATAATAGTATAGAACTTGTATAATATCAGTATCATAAAAATAGAGATAAGTTAAGTAAGTAAGAAAGAATATGAAACCATTTGATGCAAATGTTAGGCAAAAATTAAAATATAAAGTATCAAATTGTAGTCACTAAATTATAATTTTAATGAACTTCAAAATAGATTTAAAATGGGCATACATTAGAATAGAGAATAATAAAATTATATAAATAAATAAAATTGCCCATAATCCTGTCAAAATTACTTACCATAAATAGTTGATCAAACATAAAATATTTAATTTGTCATACCTATTGTTCTGAGATAATAAAATTAGCTAATGAAAATTTTGACAATTCTTATAGCTACATAACAATTAAAATCACATGTAAAATTATTACCAAAAGCAATCACACAAATTTAATGACTGATACTTTTGGCTTCAAATATATATCTAAATTTGAATCTGTTTGGCTAATATAGTAGGTAATAATAGGATATATTCAGAACAATAAAGCATATGGTATGCCTGAGTCAGAAAAGGATTATGCTGAATTTCCAGAAGGGAATCTATAAAAATGAAGACACACTTGTTTAACGAAAATCTATATTGCATTGGCTGTAATGGAATACATAGGTAAATAGCTGGCTAGTTAAGCTTTGATTTCTGAAAATTATAGATATAAAAGGTACTACCAAGTGTAGGAAGTAGCATTGATTGTATGTTCTCTAATATGCCAACTTTGATTTTTGAATCTCTAAATACCATGTTTACAAGTGTATTTGAAGTATTTATATCTGTTCAGGTATCGTGTTAATCATGACAGCTCTGGTTAGTTAGCCTCTGTCTTTTGGGACTTGTACCCTGGAGGAACACCTACCACTCAAAGCCCTAGATGTGTCAGTTGTGTGTCCAATACAGCACTACAAAGGTTAGGACAAATCTATACTACCACTGCTATTCATAAGGCATTCCACCACAATGACAGGGATCCCAGGAAAGGAAATAGTTGTCCCCTCCAACAGCCAATAATAAACTCAGACTCCCAGGCTAACAGTCCTCATATTAACAACACAAGTATTTTTCCAAGCTGACCAGTCAGCTCTAAGTTCTTAATTACATCTTGCAAAAACCCTATATCAGAGGCTAAGTTTAGTTCTATCCATACAGAAATTGAAACAGAGACATTTCAAAATCCCAATGTTATTGCTCAAGTTTCTAAACTAAGCACAGTTTGCAATGAAAAAAGTTCAAAAAGAGTTCCCATGAACTATTAATACAATTATTTAGCTGGAGTGAAATATCAATAATTAATGTATTAATTTCCCAATTGTTAAAAGTAAGATGGCAGTACAAATATGAGCATGCCATAATTCTCTTTCATTTTACTCAACTTAAACTTGTCGAAGTATCAATTTAATACAATAAATATAACCCCTATTCATGGTTATAAATAAATGACTTCTGCTATATGCAACAGTTATAGAAGCAAACCTAAGTGAAGGTTATATATTACCAATATTTTTTCATGTCATTGTATAATATTACTTATTCATGTAATTTCTAGTGATAAAATTGTGTCCTATTTTAAAAATCTCTATACATCCCCATGCAGAATTGTAGCAAATTGTGTCTGTCATGTATTTGTTTGTATAAAGCTTGAAAATCAAGATGTCTTTTAAAATTCTTGGTCAGTTGTCTTTAGTGATTATACCAAAGATGTTTGTGAATATTTCCTGGTTTTTGTAAGTGACTGAAATTGCTGTGGCTACTAATATACACATGAAAAATAGGAAATTTTATTTATTCATATCCCCAAATCTAAAATTTATATTCTTTATCATCTGAGCCTCCAAATGAGTACCCCACATTATCTGAGCCTTTCACATTTTTTTTCCTGTCAGAGCACTCAAGTAAGTCATTTGTAGAATTATGACTCATAGAAACACTAACATAAGTAAGTACATCCTGTGTTGCTTTAGGTTACAATGAGATGATTCATTTGATATACAGCATAACACTTTGGGGGATATAATTAATAGGAATCAGTTTTGTTAGAACTCATTTGCATTGTCTTCATTCTTTGCATTCTTCAATGTCTTGAGTTGATATAACACTCTCATTGGCATGTATGTGCTTTTCCATGTCCACCTCCACCAGACCTTGTTTAAATATAGCCCTAAGAGGGCCTCTCAATCTTTGTACTTCTCAGGAAGAGACTGGACCGTTTTTTAGTTTCTATGTTGACCAATGGTAAACAATCATTGGCACATATTTACTCTTAAATTTGGACAATGGAGCATATTCATTCTCTGCTTTTGCTATGGAACTCTGAGTCTTATTAACAGAACTTGGATTCAAAGATCATTTAATTCGTTCCTACAAATGCAAAGGAACTCTTTTCCCTTCCCAAGAATTGGCTGATCTTTGAGGTTTGTGGAACTTCAATGAAAAGTTTTCTACTCATTTATGAAATAAGTAGATTTCATTCCAGTTTTCTCCAGCAGATTGTAGTAAAACAAGGGAAGTTGCATCAATTTTTATGACATTTGTAACAAAAAATAAGCAGGAATAAAGTAAGAATCTAACCATTCTGTACATGAGCTTTAATGGCAATTGGTTACCTCTTCTCTACATTCACATATCATCAATGGAAGAAAATCTTTCTGGCTTTCTGAACTGCTTTTCATACGCTTTTTGTGGATGAGCAGTAACCTGTGGTCAAAAACTTTCTTAACCACAAAGACTACTAGTTATGCAATGGATACATTTACCCATCTCCAAGCCAGGCAACTATTAACATCTGTTTTTCCTAACATAATATTGTTAAGAACTGTGAAAAACTTCTCATTTCCATCCTGTCCTATAATGAGAAACAGGAATGAATTATGCTTTAGCATTTGATAGAATGTATACTACTTTATTTCATTATTACCCTTTGATGAATACAAGTTGACTTCTTTTTTTATTAATTGAAAATAGATTATTCTCTCAAACAATACATTTGGATAATAATATCCCTTATCCCCACTCCTTCCAATGTACCACCTCCACCCCTTCTACTGCACCTCAATTTCCCTTTACAAAGGAGCAGGCCTCAAAGAAAAAGCAACCAAACACATCAAAGCAAGATACAACAAGACAAGGCAAAAGCCTTTACATTATGGGTGGATAAGGGCAACACAATAATAGGAAAAGAGTTCAAAGATCAGGCAAATGAGTGAGAGACACACAAACTCCCAGTGCTAAGATACCCAGAAATCCATAAAAAAAAAAAACAACCAGCACATATGAAGAGCACATGGTACAGACCCATGCAGAGCATGTGCTTGCTGCTTCAGTCTATATGAGGCCTGCTTAGTAGATTCAGTGGGACTTGTTTCCCTGGTATTCTCTGTACCCTATGACTCTTACAATCATTTCTTCATCACCTTTGTGTGGTTACTTAAGCTGTGATGGGAGGGACCTCATAGAGACCTAAAATTTAGACCTTTTCTCTTCATAATATATGGCTGTGGGTCTCTGTTCCTACTCCCATCTTCTTCAGGAGAAAGACTTTTCTGATGACAACATGACAAGGCATCAATCTATGAGTACAGCAGACTATTATTAGAAATCATTTCATTGGCTTTTCTCTTTGCCAGTTGTGTTTAGCCATAGGTCTCTTGTCTATGCAGTCTCCTGTTTCTTACCTTCCAGACAGTTTCAGGCATGGGTTCTTTCTCCTGAAAGAAGCCTGTCAAGTACCTTCTAGTACCAAAGAAACTACAACATAGGAGGGAAGGTTAACTTCAGGCATTAACTAGATGATTCTCCATTCAATGAGTTGTGTGAATATTTCCCCCAACGATGGACACCCATTGTATCTCTTTGGAGAGTTATTCTCCATCATCTGGCTCTTGGTTCACTCAGAGTAGATGCACCTAGACCTCAAGAGACTGGAGGCCCCAGGGAGTCGGGAGGTCTGGTGGTCTGTGTTGGGGTGACATCATCCTGGAGACAGTGGATGAGGTGTGGGATGTGGAAGAGTCAGAGGATGGACCAGGAGGGAGATAAAATATACAGTATAAAAAAATTAAATAAAATTAAAAACTAAAATAAAATGTAAGAATATGTAAGTAGATTCACATATACAAAAATTTCCCCTTCATACTTTGGAGCATGGTTTTGTTACATATCTCTCAGAATATTTTTCTAGTAGAAACCATATTTCTGTCCAGAAAACAATGTGGCATACAGTATTTCACTAAATATCTAGGAATTAGCATAACAATGAATATGGTCCTACAGCAAAGACCTTTTTCTAATTCCTAAGTAATATAAAATATACCTTCCATTATAAAATGTTTCTAATATTATTTTTTTAAAATGTTTTTTTATTTTCTATATTCTATGTTTACATTCCAAAGGCTTTCCCCTTTCCCAGTTCCCACCCACCATAGTTCCCATAGTTCCTCTCCCCCCCCCAACTGTTCCCCAATCATTCCCCCTCCCCCCTCGGTTTCTTTACTAAACTGGATGCAATCTTTACAGGCCCAGGGTCCTCTCCTTTCTTCTTCTTGGGAATCATTTGACTTGCTATTTGTGTCTTGAGTATTTAGGGCTTCTGGGCTCATTAATATCCACTTATCAGTGATTGCATTTCATGTGCATTCTTTTGTGATTGGGTTAATTCACTCAGGATGATATTTTCCAGGTCTAACCATTTACCTACAAATTGCATGAATTCATTATTTTTAATTGCTGAGTAGTATTCCATTGTATAAATATACCACATTTTCTGTATCCATTCCTCCTTTGAGGGATATTTGGGCTCCTTCCAATTTCTGGCTATTATAAACAAGGCTGCTATAAACATAGTGGAGCATGTGTCCTTATTGCATGCAGGGGAATCCTCTGGGTATATGCCCAGGAGTGGTATGCCAGGGTCCTCTGGAACTGGCATGCCCAATTTTCTGAGGAACCGCCAAACTGATTTCCAGAGCAGTTTTACCAGTTTGCAATCCCACCAACAGTGGAGGAGTGTTCCTCTTTCTCCACATCCTCGCCAGCACTTGTTGTCTCTTGAGTTTTTAATCTTAGCCATTCTGACTGGTGTGAGGTGGAATCTCAGGGTTGTTTTGATTTGCATTTCCCTGATGACTAATGATGTTGAACATCTTTTAAGGTGTTTCTCGGCCATCCGAATTTCTTCTGGTGAAAATTCTTTGTTTAGCTCTGTACCCCATTTTTTGATAGGGTTATTTGTTTCTTTGCGGTCAAACTTCTTGAGTTCTTTGTATATATTGGATATTAGCCCTCTGTTGGATGTGGAGTTGGTGAAGATCTTTTCCCACTTTGTTGGTTGCTGTTTTGTCCTGACAGTGTCCTTTGCTTTGCAGAAACTTTGTAATTTTATGAGGTCCCATTTGTCGATTCTTGATCTTAGAGCATAAGCTATTGGTGTTCTGTTCAGGAACTTTTCCCCTGTGCCCAAGTCCTCCAGGGTCTTCCCAAGTTTCTTTTCTAATAGTTTCTGTGTGTCTGGTTTTATGTGGAGGTCCTTGATCCACTTGGAGTTGATCTTAGTGCAAAGAGATAAGAGTGGGTCAATTTGCATTCTTCTGCATGTTGACTTCCAGTTGAACCAGCACCATTTGTTGAAAAGGCTATCTTTATTCCACCAGATGATTGTGGCTCCTTTATCAAAGATCAAGTGACCATAAGTCTGTGGGTTAACCTCTGGGTCTTCAATCCTGTTCCATTGATCTGCTTGCCTGTTGCTATACCAATACCATGCAGTTTTTAACACAATTGCTCTGTAGTACTGCTTGAGGTCAGGGATATTGATTCCCCCAGAAGTCCTTTTATTGTTGAGAATAGTTTTAGCTATCCTGGGTTTTTTGTTACTCCAGATGAATTTGAGAATTGCTCTTTCTAGATATATGAAGAATTGAGTTGGGATTTTGATAGGGATCACATTGAATCTGTATATTGCTTTTGGCAAGATGGCCATTTTTACTATATTGATCCTGCCAATCCAGGAGCAAGAAATATTTTTCCATCTTCTGAGGTCTTCTTCGATTTCTTTCTTCAAGGACTTGAAGTTCCTGTTGTACAGATCTTTTGCTTGTTTGTTTAGAGTTACGCCAAGATATTTTATGTTGTTTGTGGCTATTGTGAAGGGTGTTATTTCCCTAATTTCTTTCTCTGCCTGCTTGTCCTTTGAGTACAAGAAGGCCACTGACTTGCTTGAGTTAATTTTATAACCTGCCACTTTGCTGAAGTTGTTTATCAGCTGTAGAAGTTCTCTGGTGGAGTTTTTTGGGTCGCTTAGGTAAACTATCATATCGTCTGCAAATAATGATAGTTTCACTTCTTCCTTTCCAATTTGTATCCCTTTGACTTCCTTATGTTGTCTAATTGCTCTTGCTAGAACTTCAAGTACTATATTGAAAAGATATGGAGAGAGAGGGCAGCCTTGTCTAGTCCCTGATTTTAGTGGGAATGCTTCAAGTTTCTTTCCATTTATTTTGATGTTGGCTACTGGTTTGCTGTAGATTGCTTTTACAATGTTTAGGTATGGGCCTTGAATTCCTGCTCTTTCCAAGACTTTTAGCATGAAAGGATGCTGAATTTTGTCGAATGCTTTTTCAGCATCTAATGAGATGACCATGTGGTTTTTTTCTTTCAGTTTGTTTATGTAGTGGATTACATTGATGGATTTCCGTATATTGAACCATCCCTGCATCCCTGGGATGAAGCCTACTTGATCATGGTGGATGATCGTTTTGATGTGCTCTTGGATTCGGTTAGCAAGAATTTTATTTAGTATTTTTGCATCTATATTCATAAGAGAAATTGGCCTGTAGTTATCTTTCTTTGTTGGATCTTTTTGTGGTTTAGGTATTAGCATAATTGTGGCTTCGAAGAATGAGTTGGGCAGTGTCCCTCCTGTCTCTATTTTGTGGAATAGTTTGAAAAGTATTGGTGTTAAGTCTTCTTTGAAGGTCTGGTAGAATTCTGCACTAAAACCATCTGGTCCCGTACTTTTTTTGGTTGGGAGGCTTTCTATAACCCCTTCTATTTCTTTAGGGGTTATGGGACTATTTAGCTGATCTACTTGATGCTGATTTAATTTTGGTATTTGATATCTGTCTAGGAAATTGTCCATTTCCTCCAGATTCTCCAGTTGTTTTAAGTATAGACCTTTGTAGTAGGATCTGATGATCTTTTGAATTTCCTCAGTTTCTTTTGTTATGTCTCCCTTTTCATTTCTAATTTTGTTAATTTGTATACTGTCTCTGTGTCCTTTGGTTAGTCTGGCTAAGGGTTTATCTATCTTGTTGATTTTCTCAAAGAACCAGCTCCTGGTCTTGTTGATTCTTTGTATGGTTCTCTTTGTTTCTATTTGATTGATTTCAGCCCTGAGTTTGATGATTTCTTGTCTTCTACTCCTCCTGGGTGAATTAACTTGTTTTTTCTTCCAGGGCTTTAAGGTGTGCCATTAAGTTGCTAGTATATGCTCTCTCCAGTTTCTTTTTGGATGCACTTAGAGCTATGAGTTTTCCTCTTAGCACTGCTTTCATTGTGTCCCATAGATTTGGGTAGGTTGTACCTTCATTTTCATTGAATTCTAAAAAGTCTTTGATTTCTTTATTTTATTTCTTCCTTGACCAAGGTGTCATTGAGTAGAGTATTGTTCAGTTTCCATGTGTATGTGGGCTTTCTGTTGTTTTTGTTGTTATTGAAGACCACTCTTACTCCATGGTGATCTGATAGGAGGTATGGGATTAGCTCGATCTTCTTGTATTTGTTGACATCTGTCTTGTGACCAATTATATCGTCTATTTTGGAGAAGGTACCATGTGGAGCTGAGAAAAAGGTATATTCTTTAGCTTTAGGATGAAATGTTCTATATATACCTTTTAAATCCAATTGGTCCAGAGTTTCAATTAGTTTCACTGTGTCCCTGTTTAGTTTCTGCTTTCCTGATCGGTCCATTGAGGAGAGTGGAGTGTTGAAGTCACCCACAATTATTGTGTTAGGTGTAATGTGTGCTTTAAGCTTTAGTAAGGTTTCTTATACGAATGAGGGTGCCCTTGCATTTGGAGCATAGATGTTCAGTATTGAAGCTCTTCTTGGTGGATTTTCCCTTTGGCCAGCAAGAAGTGACCTTCTGAGTCTCTTTTGATGATTTTAGGTTGGAAGTCAATTTTATCTGATATTAGAATGGCTACTCCAGCTTGTTTCCTGAGACCATTTGCTTGTAAAATTGTCTTCCAGCCTTTTACTCTAAGGCAGTGTTTGTCTTTGACACTGAGATGTGTTTCCTGTATGCAGCAAAATGTAGGGTCCTGTTTCCGTATCCAGTCTGTTAATCTATGTCTTTTTATTGGGGAATTGAGTCCATTGATGTTAAGAGATATTAAGGAATAGTAATTATTACCTCCAGACATTTTTGAAATTATATTTATTTATTTTATTTATTTTTTATATTTGAGAGGTTACCTTCTTTTGGGTTTGATGAGAGGAGGTTTCTATCTTGCTTCTTCCCGGGTGTAGTTTCCGTCCTTGTCTTGGTGTTTTCCCCCTATTATCCTTTGTAGGGCTGGATTTGTGGAAAGATATCGTGCAAATTTGATTTTGTCATGGAATATCTTGATGTCTCCATCTATGGTGATTGAGAGCTTTGCTGGGTAAAGTAGTTTTGGCTGAAGTTTGTGTTCTCTTAGAGTTTGCATTATATCTGCCCAGGATCTTCTAGCTTTCATGGTCTCAGGTGAGAAGTCTGGTGTTATTCTGATAGGTCTTCCTTTATAAGTTACTTGGCCTTTTTCTCTTGCTGCCTTTAATATTCTTTCTTTGTTTAGTACATTTGGAGTTTTGATTATTATGTGACGGGATGTATTTCTGTTCTGATCCAGTCTGTTTGGGGTTCTGTATGCTTCTTTTATATTCATGGGCATCTCTCTCTTTAGGTTGGGGAAGTTTTCTTCCATAATTTTGTAGAAGATATTTGCTGGCCCTTTAACTTGTACATCTTCATTCTCGTCTATACCTATAATCCTTAGGTTTGGTCTTCTCATTGTGTCCTGGATTTCCTGGATGTTTTGGGTTACAGCCTTTTTGCATTTAGTATTTTCTTTGACTGTTGAATCAATGGTTCCTATGGTATCTTCGGCTTCTGAGATTCTGTCTTCTATCTCTTGTATTCTATTGTTGATATTTGCATCTATGGCTTCTGATTTCTTCCCAAGGTTTTCTATCTCCAATGTTGTCTCCCTCTGCGATTTCTTAGTTGTTTCTACTTCTGTTTTTAGTGCCTGGATGGATGTGCTCAGATCTTTCGCTTGCTTGATTGTGTTTTCATGTATTTCTTTAATAGATTTTTGTGTTTCCTCTTTCATAGCTCCTACTTGTTGGCCCACTTTCTTCTGTATTTCTTTAAGTGATTTTTTTCTTTCCTCCTTATTGTCTTCTTCTTTTTGATCCATCTTCTCCTGCATTTCTTGAAGTGATTTTTGTATTTGCCTTGTAAAGGCTTCTAACTTTTGATCCATTTTCTCTTCTATTTCTTTATGAGATTTTTCTATGTGTTCAGCTACCAGCATCCTGACCAGTGATTTTATATCCAAGTCTTGTTTTTCTAGTGTTTTGGGGTATCCAGGTCTTCCTGTTGTTGGCGAACTGGGTTCAGATGCTGTCATGTTGCCTTGATTTCTGTTAGTGGCATTCCTTCATTTACCTTTTGCCATCTGGTTATTTCTGGTTTTAGTTGACCTTGTTGTCACTGGCTGGTGTTTGAATCTCCTGTGAGGCTGGGCTTACCTGTTGTTTCTCTACTGGTGGTTATGCGTGATTGCTGCTCAACTGGATCACGAGCTGGCTGCCACCTGCTGACTTTGTGCACGGCCTGAGGTCTCCAGGAAGTGTGGGGGAGTGCAGCAGAGCCTCGGTAGGCGCTGCTGGGCCTGCCTAGTAGCTAGAGCCTAGCAGATCCCCCCACGTGGTGGCCCCTGATGGAATCTGTCTACCTGTGCCTTTCCAGCTGTGTTCTGGTTGCAATATGGAGGCCTGCTGCTATCGCTGGTCCTGGGTCCTGGGGAGCTGGGTGGTTCTGGCTGCCTCGGTGCATGGCCTAAGCTAGCAGGGATGTGCTGCAGAGCCTAGGCGCCTGGGCCCGCCTGTGGGCGAGAGCTTAGCAGCTCTCCCTGCTCTAGCCCCAGACCGAGTCTCTACCTGTACCTTTCCAGCTGTGTCCTGGTTGCAATATGGAGGCCTGCCGCTATAGCTGGTCCTCACTCTCCTTAATAAACAAGAATTTTGCTTATCCTGGTTCCGCGGGCAGGGTCTGAGCACCTGGCAAGCTGGCTAGGTCTGGCTTCCCTGCTACCAGCTGGATGGGAAGCTGCAGGCAAGATGGCGCTGCCTGCAGGGGGTTCAGGGTCTGGCCTGTGAGCGCAGAGCGCAGGCACAGCCACTGTACTCCAAACCGCTAGTCTGCGCGCAGTTCCTGCTCCAGACCTGAGTCCCCGGAGGTCTTAAACCTGGGCTGTCTCGGGTACCTGGTTCAGCAGGCAGGGTCTGAGCACCTGGCAAGCTGGCTAGGTCTGGCTGACCTTCTACCAGCTGGATGGGAAGCTGCAGACAAGATCTCTAATATTATTTTTAAAAGGACAAATATTTTCATAATGGGATCAGTAAGACACACTTTATAAAACATATATATTACGAATTCAATGTAATGTATATTAATTTCTGTAAAATAAAAGAATGAACCTCTTAATTTGAGTTTATGAACTATGTCCTTATCCCATGGAATGGCACTATTAGAAGGGGATTCATCCTATAAACAGTCACCAAACCCCAATACTATTATGGATGACAAGAAGAACATACTAAGAGGAGCCTGTTATGGCCCTAACTGGAAGGGCCCTTCCAGAGCCTTATATATACAGAGGCAGATGTTAGCATCCAACCATTGGACTAGGCATGGGGTCCCCAATGGATGAGTTGGAGGGCAGACTGGAGGAGCTGAAGGGGTTTACAACCCCATGGGAAGAACAATGAGTTTGGCCATCCAGACACCCAGGACTCCCAGGGACTAAAGCATCAATCAAGTTGTATACGTGGTTCCAGCCAATACTGTAGCAGAAGAATGCCTTGTTGGAAAGGTCCTTGGTCCTGTGAAGTCTTAATAGATTCCCCAGAAAATGGAAATCAAGGGCTGGGACTTGGGAGTTGGTCGGGTAGAGGGGCATGTACTTGGAGGCAGGGGATGGGAGGAGGGGTTAGGGGTTTTCAGGGAAGAGAGAAACCAGGAAAGGTTTTAGCATTTGAAATGTAATCAGGATTATATTAAATTAAAAAAAAAAGAAGCTGTTGCCTTGTTGGAGTAGTTGTGGTCTTGTTAAAGAAAGTGTGTCATTGTAGGATGGGCTTTATGAACCTCATCCTAGCTCCCTGGAAGCCAGTCTTCTGTTTGCCTTCAGAACAAGATATAAAACTCTCAGTTCATACATCATGCCATGCTCCTGCCTTGATGATAATAGAATGAAACTTTGAACCTGTAAGTCAGCCTCAACTAAATGTTGTCCTTGTATGAGTTTCCTTGGTCATGGTGTCTGTTCACAGCAGTAAAACCCTAATTAAGACAACCTATATATCTTCAATGTTATCAGAAGTAAACAGAATAGACATACTGAACAATATGTACAAGTATGGCTAACAGAGGACTGATGTTGTAACTTATAAATAATTATAAATAAATGTGGTATTGACCTGTGTTAACAGTTTACCCTGCATACCAGAATAATATACATATAGTTAATTTACATATGAAGTGGATATTTGTAAGGATAGATTTATAAGTAAACATTTGCTTAGACTTAGGTGAGTATTTGGATATCAGTGATCACAAGCTTTATCACTGGCAAGGTTGTTGTACTTACAATATATACCTAGGAGTATTGAAAAGTAGCAAAGAAACCTAAAGATAAATAAACTCTAACATTGAAATGGAATATTCTCTTAGACTTAATACTTTTGTTAACTAAGTTTTACCTTTGTCGTTTTTAATTTGTTCCTTCAAAGTCAGAATGCTGTGAATCAATTTGGTACTTAATTGAGCTCTTTAATGAAATTATAAAGCTGCTTAACAACCATTGTTAGTATTTATTTCCTAAGAAGAAATATTTAACAGCCAATCTTTGGGCACAGAGATAGAATAACAACTCAGATCATATTCTTTCCTCTCAATTTCATATACTGTGCCACAGGAAGAGATGCTTGTGTTTTTTACACTGTATTAATTTCAACTTTTTAAAATATTCAAATTCTTATAATTTGACATTAAAATTTTTGTTAAAAATAGAATTATTATTTTTACAAACAATATAGTCATCATAGGTCCCCCTCTTTCACCTTCTCAAAGTTCCTCTCTCCCTCCCTGCCCTTACACATCCTCTCTCTTAAGAATAAAACAATAAAAATTACAAATAAACAAAAAAAACCCAAACAAGCTAGCAAACAAAATAAATAAAGATAAAATAAGAAGAAAGGACATAAATACACACAAACATACAAACACATGCACACACACACACTAAATTATAATCCAAAATATATAGTATGTATTATCCATAATATATACCAGTGAGAGATCAGTAAGGTTAAAAAAAATGACAAAATATCTTCCAAAGCAACTTGAGTTGCCCATCTACTATTGGGCATAAGGCCTATAATTGTGGTTTGTACAGTGAGATGTACTTTGAGAAACCATTTTTTTGTGTGTGTGAATGGTTGGTAATTGAAGATAGCTTCTTGGTTGCAGATGGGAGCTTCTGTCTAATTCTCCATCTCAGTGCCTGGATTCCTTCTGGTTTGGACTTGTCCAGTTCTATGTATGTTCCCATAGTCTCTGCGAATTCAAATGTGCATCAGTCCTGCTGTGTCTAGAAGGCTTAGTTCCCTTGATGCCATCCATCTCCTCTGAATCCTTTTCCTCTCTTGAAGTGTTCTTTGGGAAACTGGTGGGAAGAAATTTGATGAAGGCATTCCATTTTAGGATGGAGTACTCCAATGTCTCTCAGTCTGCATCTGTTCTCACTGTGGGTCTCTGCATTTACCTCCATTTACTGCAGGAGGAAGCTTCCCTATGGATAGCCAAGCAGGTACTACTCTGTGGGTCTAGCAGAACAAGATTAGGAGTCATTTTATTGCTCTGTTCCTTCAGCAAAACAGTATTCAGTGTTCCCTTAGGTTCTGGGTCTATCTAGTATTGGATGCTTGGTCTCCTGAGCAACTTCTGGAATGGGTTCCACATGATGGAGTGAAACTTAAAACCAATTAGATAGTAATTAGTTACTTTTACAGTATTTTCACCTCTATTTTACCAGCATATCATACAGCAGGTCAGCCAAGTAGGTTGTGTTTATTTCTCCTCTGGTAGAGTACTTTCCACCACCTTGTATACTATTCAGTAGGAATGAAGGCTGTGGTTAGTTACCAGCTTAACTTCTCTGTGTTTAGTGACTAGTTAGTACAACTTTAGCTTCTCTGTGTTTAATGAGTTATGTAGATGTTGTCTTCAGTACAAGGGCCTTAACATTAGTTTGTGGAGAACACATAATACCTGGAAATTGGAAATTGACTGCGTTGGTCAGGGGTTTCCATGGGTGTCCTTTGTCCAACAACATGATTTTAAAATGGCATTGATACCTTGGATAATAACAAGTAGCTTTCTGATTGGACTTAATATTCACTAAACAATCGAAAAAATATACCTACCTGGTTCTGCGAACTGAGACAATACCCTTGGTTAATAAAGTTATGAATCCTGGAGGAGAAACCACAACCACCCTTTACTAACCAGAATAATCCCTAAGAAAATTTTAAACATTTGTCATTATGCTCATAAATAAGTTTTGTAGTCAGCTCATATCAAGGAAACCTTTCCTTGCAACAGAGGGAGACCTTTGCCACCCCCCAAAATACAACCATTCAAACTGCAGAGTTGTGGAGCTCAGTCCTAATAGATACATGTATAAAACAACTCCTATATCTAATTTCTTAAGGAACAGTGCAGGATAGGTGACAAAAGACTGTAAGAAGCACAAAAACAAAGAGTTTGTTGTGAAATAATGTTTTCTAGCAATGACATAAGCAATATCCATAAAGTTTTTCTAGTCTGTCTTTCCAAGCATTAGCCAAATAATAGCAATGACAGTTGATGTGACAAAATAGATGAACAAATCTAATTAGAATTCAAGCACACATTAAGACAAGTAAAGAAGGCTGGGAGAAATCGTTCTAACAGGAATGAGCACACCAATTAATTGCCTCTTATCAAATAGTCCTGAAAAATCTATAGGGGGAACATTATACAGACTGACTAGGTTCTTTAGTAATATATATGTATTGCATATACATTATTAGCCTGTAACAACAATTAATGAAAAAAGAAGCCATGAATGAGAGAGGAAGGCACCTATACGGAGCATTATAGAGGGAGGGAATGGAAGTCAAGCTGCCATAACTGTATTTTAATATCAAACAATGAAAGAAGTGTAAGATAAACCAAAGTTAAAAGTGTGTTCTATAGCAATAACTTTACAGTCATCACCAACTATACAAAAATACATGATTGAAATGAACAAAACTGAATTGCACTGTTTTCCTTGACTTTGTTACTTTTTAAATTGTATATAACATAAATAAAGGACTTTACATAAATTCATGTGCCTTTTATTTGGAATAAAATATAATATAGTAGGATAAAACAAAAACCAATACTTCCAAATTAGACAAAACAAAGAGAAGAGAAGAACTCTTCTTTCATCTCTAGTCCCTTAACTGGTACAGATTCTTTCTGGTGCAGGGGATGCTACCTCAGTTTCTCTGAGATGTTATATGTGTCACGGGTCAAAGGATTTAGAGGGCCTTGCATTCTTGGTGTCTTTTCCCCATCCTTGGCTCTTACACTCTTAACTTTCCTGCCTGTGGTGTTCTCTGAACCCCTGAAGGGAAGGATTTGATGGAGAAATTCCTTTGAGAGCTGAGTGTTGTAAGGATTCTCACTCTCTGCGTAATGTCTGGCTGAGGGTCTACATATTTGTTTCTATCTTCTGTGGGAGATTACTTCTTTTATGATTGTTGAGCAAGGCAATGATCTAAGAGTAAAGATCAAGATCATGAGGAGTCATTTTAGTGCTGTTATATTTTCCTGGTTGTTATTTGTTATATTTTCTTTTTATAACAGTAGCTTTTAGGTTCTTCTAGATCCCTGGACTATATAGTCTCATGATCATTTTTACAGAAAGAATCTTAGATATACTCAATTGGGCCTTTGGCATAGTCAGATATTGGTTGGTTACTCCCCAAAACATTGTTCTACCATGCCCTAGCATATCTTTCAAAGAAGACACCATTGTAAATCAGAGGGTCTATGGTTAAGTGTGGTGGTTGCAGTAAGAACAACTACAATAGACAGCTATATTTGAATGCTTACTGTATTAGAGATCTCTAGTCACAGAACATATGGAATGTCTTTATATATTAAGGGAATTTGTTGTAATGACTTATATTCTATAGCCCAACTACCTCAACAATGAATGGAAAGTCCAAAGATCTAGTAGTTGCTCAGTTCCATGAGGTGAGTTGCTTCAGCTAGGTCCTCTGTAGAAGTAGATTCCAATAGATGCAAGCAGAAAAAGAGTAAATCTTCCTTTTTCCAATGTCCCAATGTTGATCTCCAGCAGAAAGTGTGGCCCAGATTAAAGCTGTATACCACCACACCTGGATCTGGATCTTGTTTTGTTCCAGTTTGAACATGAATCAGAGATCTTGCTTTAATGTCCTGGGATTAAAGACATGTACTACCTTACTTGGGCCTAAGCTTTACATAGGCACTATGCTTTAAGATTTCCATGCTAAGATTTAGTTCAGAAACTTGTATCTTCCAGCCTTAAGTTCTGGATCACAGTTGAGCCCTCCAATCCTGGATTGTAGTTCATTCCAGATATAGTCAAGTTGACAACGAGAAACAGCCATTACATTCGGTTATCAGGGAGTGGATTTCTTTGCTAAGATTATAGGATTAAGAGGTTTGGCACTGTTGAAGAAAGTGTGCCATTGGCAGTAGTCTTTGAGGTTTCTAAGTTCATTTCAGTCTCAGCCTCTCCCTGGCAATGGATCAGGATGTAATCGTCAGATGCTGCTCCAGTGTTTGGCTGCATGCCATCATGCTTCCCACAACTATGATAATTGACTAAATGTCTGGATCTATAAACAAGCCCATAATTAAATCATTTCTTTCATAAGAGTTGCCTTGGTCATGGTGTCTTTGCAAAACAATAGATCAGTGATAAAGCAGTTGGTGTTTATGTTTCTCCCTTGATAGTATACAGAATGCACTGAAGACACCTGCACATAGATATGAAGGCTCTATGTAGGCACCAGATCAGCTTGTCTAGCTTGTATATGTTCAGAGTTGTGTAGGTATTATCTTAAGCAAGAGGACTTATATCCCATGTGTGGAAATCATGCTATCGTCTTGGCAGCCATCTGGGTTGTTTGGCTATTCTCATGGGGCCCCTTTATCATTTGCAATTTTTATATGCTCTTTTTCTTGAGATAGTACATTTCTAAAATGCTTTCAAATATATTGACAATGTTTCATGTTGAATAATGCTGGTTTTGTGTTACTATGTTAAGAAGGCCTTAAATGTTCTTCAAGAAAATTTAAGAAATAATGGCTTATTGCTAATGACATTTTCCACAAAATTCATCCTAAGCATAGTATATACCATGCCAGCAGAAAATATATTTTGAAGTTATTCTCAAGCTTCTGACTACCTCAATCAAAGATGTATTATATCAATAGCTCAAGTACCACTATTTATAGCATTCAAGACATCAGTAATAAGCTTTATATTACCCACTTATCATGTGGTAATGGTTGTGCAAAGATCATTTCCTCTGCCCTTCACAGATTCTGCTGTATCTATGGTGGCCAAACCATATGTATAAAAGGCATTTCTAATATATATATATATATATTCAGCAGCATCTGAAAATTACATCCTGATATATATAATTCTAATAATATATATAATATATAAATTATAAATTCTTTCTTGAAATCTCATGAATGAGATATTCATGTATTTGTAAAAGGTAACATAGAATCAAATTCAATATTTATGGAAGCATAGAGACAAAGAAAATAAACTTATGGCTCAAAAGACAAGAAAATGTACACTATGTTTTCAAATCATGACTCAGAATAACCTTTAATTAGAAAATGTTTGTCTCATTCATATTTTCTACTATCATGTGATTGAACAATGGAAAAGTTTCTTGGAATGCTTCATAATATATTGCATGCCAAATTATTGATAGCTTTTTATTTTTTTATCTGTTTTTATTAGAGAGAGAGGGACCTGTGGTAAGTATATATTGGGTATTGGAGTGCCTTTTTCCTGGGAAATACTTTCTCCCCTTCTGAGCATTCCATAATTGCCTTTAGTTCTTTGTGTAAGAGTGATTCCACCTGAGCTTCTGCCTAAATCTCACCGCATCCCCTCTCCACTTTGCTTTGTTTTCTAAATTAAAATACATTTAGACAGTCATGTTGTTAATTTTACAGATGTGGCTTTCATCATTATTAAGACAAAATTTTGCTTCCAGTTCCCTATTCCTCTGGCTCTAAAAGTCTTCCCACACCCTCTTTCTCCATTGCTCTCTGATCCTTATGTGCCTGAGGTGCCAAGTGCGGTGTCTCCCTTGAGACTGGATTTCATAACTCTATATTTTGATAGGTTGAAGATTTAAGTAAAGTTCTCTGTCTTTTGCAAAGAGAAATTTCCTGGACGAGGGGTGAGGACTACATTTTCCTATTCTTATAAGAACTTTTTAACTTATTTAACTGATAATAATTTCAATTTATAGGTATATGCTCACTATCATCTACAATTTGAGAGAGTCAACTGATTAAGGTTGGGCTGTTGACTTCACCTTTCTTTATACAATAATAAGGTCCTGACTAGTTTATTGTCAGTTTAGTATAAGGTAGAGTAATCTGGAAAGAAGAATCTCACTTGATATAATATTTTTCACAGCTTTCTTGTAGGCAAATCTATACAGATTATATTGAAAATTAATATTTGTTGCTTGGGTAACCCATCTTTGAGTATGTTTGGCAGATGGTCCCAATTTGTAAAAGAAATCAGGCTAAGCCTAATTTGAGGAGCAAGTCAGTAAGTAGGACCCTTCTTACACTACAGTTTCATTTCCTACAAGTTCCAGATTTCTGCTTTGACATCCCAGACACACTTTGATGAAGGAAGTGTAAGAGTAAATAAATCCTTTGACCATAAGGGAGTAGGGAGTTTTGGTCATCATGGTATAATCATGGTATATATATATCCTAATTAATGGAAGTTTAATCTGTTCCTTTTCATAAAATAGATGGATTATCTGTAATATTAAGATGGTGCAGAATCATGTTTGATTTATTTCACAAATTTATTTTTCAATTTACCATGAGACTCAGTTTTATTGCTTGGCTTAACTCAGTTCATGTTATATTACAGTTAATAAAAATCCCAGCATTTACTTTAAGGAGGAACACAAATGATAAGTTGAGATGGAGTAGAGAGTTCAACATACTAGGTCTCTAGCCTTATTAATATGAACACAAATAGGAGCTACAGAAAAGTAAAGGAAATATTCAATAAATAAGGAAACATGATAAAATCAATGCTTAGAAGAAGAAGAAGAAGAAGAAGAAGAAGAAGAAGAAGAAGAAGAAGAAAGAAAGAAAGAAAGAAAGACAGAAAACAAACACACCACCAATAAAATTGAAATCAATTTATTTGATAACCCAAGCAATGAAACAGATTCAAGTATATTGTTCTAGGCACGAAGCCTTCCAGTGTCAGAATAATCTTACTGAGTAGATAAGAATGCATTTTACAGTTCTTTCTAGTCAAAAGTTTATTTAAGTGAAGAAGAGTATTTCTGACTCATTAGAATGTGAAAACTGTAAAATTTGCTTATTGGAAATTTTAGGGTAAAATATTCATTGATAGGTCAAGATGTGTATGTTATTTAGCTGAAAGAACCACCTACAGAGTCAATACTTTGCCAGGTAGACCAGCAGTCTCATTGTTTCATGCTGCATGCTGTCCTTTTCTACTCTTTATTTTCTATCATAGACATATTTACATGTGTTCTCATTATGATGCCTGAGAATTTCTGCCTGAATTATATCCTTAGACTCCTTTCTTTATCTTTTGTCAGTAAAAGTAGATGAATCTAGCCCATTGATTTTTTTAATGAAAAATATAATTACAACACCTATACATAAGATTAAGAAGTATATAAAGTAGCAAAGGAATCATAAAGGAATCATAGGAACTAAAAATCTTCAAAATGGAAGTTTATTACAAATGTCAAGAATGAGGAAGCTAACTTATATCCTAATATTCCTTTATAATTAATGAGCTAGAAATCATGAGTTCATATTTTGATTCTATATTTATATGTTAATTAACTTTCAGAAAACAACCATGCTTGCTTGAGTTTTGTACTTCTTTGTAATGAGAAAAATTTGAAGAAAGTGTTTAATTGGGAAAGCTCAATGCTTACCAATTGATTGACCATGTGTTGTGCATAGAATAAAGAATAGTGTTTTGTATTTTCATTTGTTTTGGATTTTAATGGAACCCCTCTTAAACCACCAAAAAATTCAAATCAACAGTTCATGAATGACATTGGCTCTTGATTTCTGACCTACAATTGTATCATACATCTCCAGGAAAGAGCACCACAAACTTCAGTCATTTTCTTGGGATAGCAAGTGATGAAATCATTGTAAAGGAAAAGTAGAGAAGCCACCTCACTCACAGCTTTGTGGGCTGACAATTCCAGTCCAATATGAGTCATTTTTCCTCTATATTATGAATTTTTCCTTCTAGAAGGAGGTCAGAAGCATTATCTCTTGAACATTACAGGACACGGCAATTCCTAACACATCCACAAACTTTCATTATGTGTTTATTTTTTACATTGATTGCAAATATCCACTGAATTTCTAGACTACAGACCCTGAATATCTAGAATTTGATATTCAATATATTTTTCCTCAGAACTTAACTTTTTAACCTAAAGACATATCAATTCCATTGTAATATTATAATAAGTCAGGAGTTTCATTACTAAAGATCACAGAGGTTTTATCTTAAAAATCATTCTATTATGAGATAGGAATTTACTGTACTGAGTCACCTATAACCTTATGTTTCTCAAGTAAATTTTATATATATCCTTAATTTTAACTTTAATTAATAATAGTTCTTCACCCAATTTTAATCATTTTTTTAATTTTTGAAATTATAATATACTCACATCAATTCCTTAATTATTCCTAAATATAAAAATAATTCCCCCAAGGCTTATTTCCAATTTGAACAAGGAACAAAATTATATACCTACTTAAAGAATAAAATAGCTTGACAAGGTGTACTTCAGTTGGATTCATTCAGTGTTAACCACTGAAGATGTAATTCCTCTCAGAATTTATTAATACACAATATTCACAGTCATTCTTATCTGATTCTCTACTCTAGCTCTAAAATCGAATAATCTCTTTCATTGTTTGTTCTGTTCATGAGATAGCAAACTGGTATAGCCACTATGGGAATCAATGCAGAAAATACTCAACATGCTAAAAAAAAAAATCCATTATATTATTTGGCTACTCTACTCCTTAGGGTATGACCAAAGGATCAAACATATACAAATACAAATAGTCACACAGTCATGCTTATTGCTGTTTTATTTATACTACCTAAGAAATGGAATTTCGTATGACTGATGAATTTATAAGGGAGATATGGCCCACACACTATAGAATGCAACTTAGTAGTTTAAAAATTGAAATAATAAATTTTGCAATCAAATGGATAGAAAGGATCATGTTGAATGAGTAAACAAAAAGACAAAATGTCCTGTGTTCTTCCTCATATGGAGGCTCCTAGTTCTAAATGTTTAGATGTGAAGGTAAAATCTGCAGTAACCACAGAAACCAGGAAATGGACTAGCCCTGAGCTCCACTACTTTGCGTTGTGATGGGTTGTGCTTTTCTATAACAGTCTGTCTCTGTGCTGCAAAGAAAAAAATTCTTTCATGAGAGATAAGGACAATAATGTGTGGTTATAATGGCAAATGTTTACACATAGCTATTAGAGATTATGATGTTTTAATTAAGTGGTGAGAGCAGGTTCTCATACAATAACAGTGTTTACTAGAAGTATATAGATTGGATATCTCTGTTTCCAATACCAGGCATGTCTTCCCTTCAGTGAAGCAAGTCTTAAGGCATCTGGTCCCATGAAACTGGAGTTATTGATGACTGTGAACTGTTTGCTATGTGCATGCTGGGAACTGAACCTCAGTCCCATGCAAGGACAACATTGATCGTAATTGCTCAGCCATCTCTCCAGTAATTTCTTTTTTATAGAATACATGAAGCTTCATTTTTTGTCATTTTAAAGTAGATATCTACTTAACTGAAAAAGAAATATCTGTTGTGTCAGTCAGGTTTAAATTTCTCCAAATATTTATAACATTTTCCTATCCCTGGCATTGTACATTAAGTCTTTCAAGCAAAGATATTATAAAGAGAAGAAGCCAATTAGAAGGCTTCAAAGATGAAATATTTTTGTGGAGATACATAAGGCCTCAAAAGTCGTTGGTGAGAATGGAAATACATATGTGTGAGTATTTACACTTGAGTATTGAAGAAATGAGATGCTATCCTCAATGGTTCTAGCACATTTCTGTAACATGAAGGTGGAAGACAAGTTACAAGACACACTGCCTATTCTTGCCAGGCTTATGGTGATGTACGAAAATGGAAGCTGCTTGCATTCACTGTCAAAATGTAATCCCTGCTTATTCTCTCTATAAAATTTCAAGAAATGTATTCCCTTCATGAAATCTAACATGGAAAGAGAGCATTCAGGGGAATGGTTCTGCCTTTTAATTCCTGCAATGTAAAAAGGCAATAAAAGTATAAGAAACTAAAGACCTGCTTTCAATAATGAGACAAAGTTACATGAAATGAAAAGAGTCTGGCCGGGCGGTGGTGGCGCACACCTTTAATCCCAGCACTTGGGAGGCAGAGGCAGGTGGATTTCTGAGTTCGAGGCCATCCTGGTCTACAGAGTGAGTTCCAGGACAGCCAGGGCTACACAGAGAAACCCTGTCTCCAAAAAACCAAAAAAAAAAAAAAAAGGGAGTCTCCTATGTCCCCAAGAAGCTGGCTATAAATATTATAACAGAGAATTCAGAAGCAGTTGTTAGCATTCTCAAACACATTCATGACTCCCAATGGCATGTAACTTTATGGCGGTTGAACATGGTTTAAATATATTTCTTTATTTACCAGAAGAGAAAAATGAAAATGAGTAAGTAAAAAGGGAAAGAAAAAAAGTAGATTGCAGTCAAATAAAATACATAATTATCTTTAAAGATACTATATGATAATGAACAGGACTATGCATTTGACATAAGAATTTTTTTTAGTGTGGAGTAGAGTTAATTCCGTGCATGGGGAAGGGAGTTAAGAGGGTAGTAGAGGCACAGAAAGGCAGAAAGGAGAAAGAATAAGGAAGTAGAGGAGTAGAGGTCAGCCATGGGAACGTGGAGAGAGAGGGGTGAAGGAATGGGGAGAGAAGGGGAACAGGAAGTAGGGAAAGAGGAAGAGAGTAAGAGAGAAACAAGAGAGCTAGTAGGGGCAAGCAACCCTGATATTAGAATTTTTAATTAGAAAATTGCATGGTGAATACATGGTATGTAAGTAGCCATTATAAAATAAGTGGTTATTTTAGATAATAAAGTTATAGAAATGGTGATTTCCTAATCATACTTAGTGTCTTTTTTCTTCCTCCAAAAATACAATATACCCACATGTATATATTCATTAATACTGAATTTATTTCATTTTTTAAAAATATATATAATCAATATCAATGTATACATATGAGTGTATGGTTAAGAGCTTACTAAATTTTTAAATATATTCTATATCCATATTCCAAAAATTGTTTACCTAATTTAGAAATATATATATGTATAAAATTATATATAAAATATATATGTAAAAATTAGATCAAACTATTATTGAATATTTACTAAAGATCTGGTAATCTGCTATGCATATATCTATGCCTACACAGTTCAAACGATCCTCAGCACCACTGCCCTCCATATTCCTACTAGGCTGCTCCATTAAGCTCCACTTAAAGCATTCCATGTCTTCCAAATTCAAAGTTCCACCATCCATATTCTTCCAAACCAAAGCATGGTTAGGCCTATCACAACAATACCCTAGTCCCTGGTACCAACTTCTGTATTAGTTAGGATTACTTCTCTGAACAGACACCATGACCAATGCAAATTTTAGAAAAGACAAAATTTAATTGGGGCTAGCTTACAGGTTCAGAGGTTCAGTCCATTTGTCATCAAGGCAGAAGCATGGCAGCATTCATGCAGGCATGTTGCAAGAGGAGCTGAGGGGTCTAAATCTTTATCGAAAATAAGCTGGGAACAGACTAGGCAAGCTTGGGCATCTAGGAGGAAGTTCTCTAAGCCCATCCCCACAGTGACACACTTCTGTTTTTAACTTTGAACTCAAGTCAAAAACAGAAGGAATTAGTAACTTCCCTGATGATTATTGAAACAGTTTCCAGTATTCCTGACCCTAATCCTTGGATAATCTAGACATTGCTTAGTGTGCAAATGTATTTAAAATAAATAGTCCTAATTTTAATCTAATAAATAATGGGCTAAAAACATTAACAAACAATTATCAGTATTTCAGTTGATAGCACAAAAATACATAAGGCAAAATTAACAAGGATCTATTTGAAGAAACAATAAAACAACAATAGCTAAGGCAACAGATAGTAAAGCAGAACACTAGTTCTATCTGTTTCAAGGGCAGGCACTGATACACATTAATTGCATATTACTCATTGATTGCTGGTTACCATGGCATCCCAAATCATGGGACTCTAGAGAACACCTTGATATTGTAAAAAGAGTTTCATAGCCATGATTACTTTCTTTCTTTCTTTCTTTCTTTCTTTCTTTCTTTCTTTCTTTCTTTCTTTCCTTCCTTCCTTCCTTCCTTCCTTCCTTCTCTCTCTCTCTCTCTCTCTCTCTCTCTCTCTCTTTCTTTCTTTCTTTCTTTTTTGGCCTTGCTCCTATTTTATTTTTGACCATGATATGTCAACTACCATAAGAAGGAGAAAGGTTGTCTTTGCTCCTAATTATAAAGCAGGTGGTTTAGGGTTGACATCAAATATGTGCTTTAGAATGCTTATAAAATTATAAAAATTACCATCTAATTCTTTATTTTGTTGTTTTTCATCTTTTAATTATTCATTCACTTATTTTAGTTATTTTTAAAAAATACCTGCCCTTTCATAGTTTTACTAGTTTAAATTTCCACACATTAAAGGAAATACTAAAACAAAATATGATAATAAAAATGGTTCTTAAATAATACCCTAGAGAGCTTTCAGAATGTCTTTATCTATTCCTTGCAGGCACAGACTTAACATATCATAAGATGTGAACTCTATTTAGCTGACACTTCCATGGTGTAAGTGTTTTTTACAACTAATCAGCACCTGTATAATCAAAGGTGTGTACCATCCGTCAGATTTAATGAGGCATTAAAATACGTTAATGGAAGGTAGGGCAATTAGAAAGTCTTTTATGCAGTTCATCTACTAGCAAGAACATTTTCAGGATTAATAATAATGGAGAAAATTTTCCAACAAAGATTTGGCCTATCCTTTAACTCAAAAGTCCCACTGGTAAAACTTGAATTGTTTTATGTGTTTCAGAAGATGTTGGATATAATTAATGATTAAGCTGTTTTGAAGCATTAATAGCTCCTTAGTTGAAATTATAAAAGTCTTATAGTTCTTCTGTTGGGAATCAATCATAAGGAAAGAGAAAAATACTAAATGAGCTATACTTTCCAAAAAGTTAAAAAAAAAAGAACATTTAAGACATGTGTTGTTTCAGAAGAATTTTTTTTAAATTGAATGTATTTATCTAATTACCCTACAAGATTTTTGTAGCATAAAAAGATACCTCATGTTAGTAGAAAGGTTGCATATTATATTTTAACTGAAAGGGTTGACTTATTTTTTTAATAGAGTAAGGTAGAAGATGGTCTTAGCTTCCAATTCACAACAGTTACTGCATCAACTTCCCAACTATGAGGATTATATAAGATTATATAACACTTTTATGAGATGGCAGACTCCAATATGAAAATTAATCTAAGCACATGAAATTTTAAATGATGTTATGTTAACTCCTGTTTGCATTGGTAGCATCCTAGAATTAACACTGTACTACTTGTAGTCTTATGGGTAATTATATACAATGAAATTATATAAAGAACAAAAATGTTATCCTTCTTCAGTCTATACTTAGGACATGGGAGGTTCACTACATTGCCCCAGCTTTGCAAAATTATTGTTTATCTCTATTACTGGTGTATGCTCCAGTGACTACTCTCCTCCCAGGTCCAAGTATCCTGATAGCTCTACAGATCGTGATTTGGCCTGCATAAATTAAAATCTTTCCTAAGTATGGTTTTGTAAGCAGGCTTCTTTGGTCAGCATTCCTTTAATGGATCCTGTGGAATGCCTGTAGATTAGGAATCAAGTCATCAAGCTTCAAGTATCTTGGTTCTATCCTTCCCCTCTCCCTGTTTCCTTTCAAAAGAAGTGCTATGCTCATTTCCTCTACCTCACCCACAACATTTAAATGTTTTCAGTCCTTGGCTAGCTAGGAGAGCCAGTGAAATGTCTCAGTAGTCAAGAGCACATACTTCTGTTGCAGAAGTCATGAGCTCTGTTCCCAGAAACTATGTAAGGTGGTCTATAACTTCAGCTCCAAGGGGATCCAATGCCTTCTTCTGAACTCCAGGGCAATTGAACTCATCCATGCACAAACTGACATACAGAGACACATAATACTCACATTTATATAAAAGCTATTATATTCAGTATTAAAGCAAACTAACTTATTTTAGCACTTTCTTTATGCAAAATATTTAGGTATGGACAAATTAGTAAATGCATGCAACTTATTGCCATTAGAAGTCTAAATATTTGAGCAACAATGGCTTTGATTTATGATATATTAAATACCTACAATATATGTTATAACTCTTAGTAAGGTATTGGAAGCTATAAGAATTGAAATGTACATTACTAGACGTATAAATGATAATGACAAATGGGAAAGTCACTTCACGAAATAAAAATAAATTTGTCATTGGAGTTTTTATTAATATTTTACAACAAAATCTGCATATAAGTAAGTGGAGATGATTTTATTTAATTCCTGAGCATATAAAATTGTAAAGCCTCTAAATATGTTGTTAATGTTTCTCGTACAACACACACAAACACACACACATGCACACATGTGCACATATGCACACACGCGCACATATGCACACACATGCACATGCACACACACGTTCACATGCACATACAGACACACACACATTAGAGAGAGTCAGAGATGGACAGGAAGAGAGAGAATAAAGAAGAGGAAGGCACAGAGAAAGAAGGAGAGAGAGCGAGCCTATTAACATTCAGCAATTGTTCACTTTTAGCAGTAACATTAGTTACATGTGAAATAAAAGTTCATAAAGAGAATCAGAAGAAAGATCTTCCCAGTGAGTAAATAAGAAATGGGAAAAAATATATTTCATTAATAACATGGCTGTATTAATGTGAGTAGAGCTTAATTTTGTCTTCTAATCAACTTAAAAAACTACATTGAAGTATATATCACCAACTTCTACTTAAGTACTAAGCAATATTTCAATGTCTTTGTTATGAATTTCAAAAGTAATAGTAGTATACAAGCTAGTTTACATTATTTGGGACTTAAAACAAAACATTGTTTGGTTATGTTTATGATGTGATCATCTAAAATTGTGGCAAACTTTTATAAGTATGTATAATTAATCTGTTTACTTCTACAACTTACAACCTAATGAATAATAATTGCTATATCGTCAATGAGAAATGACTGTCTTCCATTAATATTAAATGTGGGAGCACACATGACAACAAAATAAGGACTGATACATAGAAAAACTGGAAGACTATCAGAAAGGGGAGAGAGTATTTGCACCAATATACACAATTTAGAAATGTACACCAGCAAGAGGGATTTTTTTCATTATCTTTTATTGTATTTCCTTGCTTCTCATTCTCCTACATTTCTCTTTATCTTTCTTACTTTTTCTTTACTTCTTTTTTTCTCTCTGTATTTAAATATTAATCATGAAGATCTGTCCAATATGCTCATATATTCATAATTCTCTAATAGCAATATCTTGTACATCGCAATTCATTTCAATTTAATGTGGTATACAGTCTCTGGTAGAGTACTGTCATTCATATTATTATGTATTTAAATGCTTTTCTCTTGTACTTAATTTTCACTTTCTAGATCATTCTTTCAATGTTAAGCACCCATGTTTATGGCCATATATCAGTAATATAACTTTTGAGCAAAATCATGCTAATTTCAACAAAAACGATGTTGATGATTCAGCTTATTATCTCAATTAATAAAATTACATTTCACTATTGTACATCAGCTCTGGTATGTTGAAAAGAGTAGAAAAAAGCTAAATATAGAGATTATGATTTGTTTTAAATATTTATGATACTAATACAACTTTAGTGATTTGATTCCATTTACATTATTTACCTCAAAATTATTAAAGATTCATGTATCAGTATTTTCTAACTGATATCCATCTCAGATTAAGAATTAAACTATCATTTTTATTGTTTAGCTTCTTGTCCTTTTCTAATACTTGAATTAATCAGCTGACATAGAGTATAAAAAGCAGATATTTTAATGTTGTATCATCTTCTAAGTCAGTTCATAATTTTAACATGTTGAGAATTTTATATTTATTTAATCACTGTGAAAAATTATTCTCAATACTTACCTATAATAATCTTTTCTGTACTTATGTTACATATTTGGACTTGGAAAGAGTTCTCGAGCAAAACTAAATTTATCTTCTAATAAGAAATTAAAAATGGGAAGATTTGGGGATTCTGAATTTTTTAAATGTTTTTAACTTTTATTGAAATTATGATTACATGTATTTATCAGATACTTTTTTATATTTTGATCCTTGTATTTATTTTGAAAAGACTAACTAAAAGCAATTTACCAGTACTTTCTGTCCTTGGCTTTTCTTTGTCCTGAGATGATTCAAACCTCTTCTTCCAGTTATTTTAAAGTATACAAGGCAGTCTTGACACCCTACTAAGAAATATTTAGCAAAAAATATACTTTATCCTTACTGTAAACTTTATACATTTTCTAAGATTCCAAAGTCTTCCATCTCTGCAAATTCTGCTAGCCACTAATAAACTCTCCACTTGAAATTGCCAATAATTTTTGGTTCAAAATGTATGTGACATTTTTATGGTGATTATCTACTCTGTTTGGCTTGTTCCTTTGATTTTTTTCATACCCATCTTCATTATCATTGTTACCCATCACATTCATCTTATAGACAACCATATTTCCACTGAAAACTATAAATATTTTAATATGGTCTATGTTGTATAAAAACATCACAGTTCCTTGTATGACTATGAAAAGTTTAAGAAAAACTGAAGGAACACAAAAAGCCTTCAGTTGCAGTGCTCTGCTTCACATACAGAGCAATGTCTTTAATTACTAATCAGTGTTTTTGAATTAAATCTTATCAAGTGAAACCAAATCTAAATTCCATCTCAATGGAAATTAGTGCACTCTTAATGAGAAGTGCAATTTAATAATTACACTTTAGCCATTCGAGGAACATAATTGCAAAGGAGATATCTAAATGAAAGCTTAAACATTTAGAAGAGTATGTGGTATATTAAACATTTAGAAGAGTATGTGGTTGCTGTGTGCTGATAGTCATGACTAAAATTTAAACGGACTAATGCTAATAGTGTGGTGAAATGTGTCTTATGTGTGTGTATGCATGTGTGATAATTTTACATAATGCTTGCAAAAAATAATATTTGATTTGCTGATCATACAAGTATCATATTCACCCTGTTTTATCTAGCAAATTTGTGCATATGTTCCTCATTTTGTGCATTTCCATGGTAAAATTTTGGGACATTTGAAAAAGAAATTATGATGACAGAAAAAATTACTTCCTTTTCATATTAACTTCCAAGCAACACTTTTGGTGAATAACCTTACTCCTCTCCAGAGAAGAATATACTCCAAGTCAGAACATTGAAAGAAAGAAAATAGTCAGGTTGCATATCTTATGAACTTGCTTAATTTCTGAGGATCCAGCACAGAATCAGCTGAAAGGCAAGTACTAAGAACCTCCACTGAAATTATATGTAAATGATAAAAGCTAGCCTTCTTGTACTCAAAGGACAGGTTGGCTGAGAAAGAAATTAGGGAAATAACACCCTTCACAATAGCCACAAACAATATAAAGTATCTTGGCGTGACTCTAACCAAGCAAGTGAACGATCTGTATGACAGGAACTTCAAGTCCTTGAAGAAAGAAATCGACGAAGACCTCAGGACATGGAAAAATATTCCATGCTCTTGGATTGGCAGGCTCAATATAGTAAAAATGGCCATCTTGCCAAAAGCAATCTACAGATTCAATGCAATCCCCATCAAAATCCCAAATCAATTCTTCATAGATCTAGAAAGAGCAATTCTCAAATTCATCTGGAGTAACAAAAAAACCCAGGATAGCTAAAACTATTCTCAACAATAAAAGGACTTCTGGGGGAATCAATATCCCTGACCTCAAGCAGTACTACAGAGCAATTGTGCTAAAAACAGCATGGTATTGATACAGCGACAGGCAAGTAGATCAATGGAATAGAATTGAAGACCCAGAAATGAACTCACAGACTTATGGTCACTTGATCTTTGATAAAGGAGCTACAACCATCCAGTGGAAAAGATAGCCTTTTCAACAAATGGTGCTGGTTCAACTGGAGGTCAACATGCAGAAGAATGCGAATGGACCCACTCTTATTTCATTGTACCAAGATCAACTCCAAGTGGATCAAGGACCTCCACATAAAACCAGACACACTGAAACAATTATAGAAAAGACACTGGGGAAGACCCTGGAGGGCATGGGCACAGGGGGAAAGTTTCTGAACAGAACACCAATAAATAGCTTATGCTCTAAGATCAAGAATTGACTAATGGGACCTCATAAAATTACAAAGTTTCTGTAAGGCAAAGGACACTGTCAGAAGGACAAAACAGCAACCAACAAATTGGGAAAAGATCTTCACCAACCCCACATCCAACAGAGGGCTAATATCCAATATATACAAAGAACTCAAGAAGTTAGATCCCAAAGAACCAAATAACCCTATCAAAAATGGGGTGCAGAGCTAAACAAAGAATTTTCACCAGAAGAAATTCGGGATGATTGAGAAGCACCTTAAGTGATGTTCAATATCAATAGTCGTCAGGGAAATGCAAATCAAAACAACCCTGAGATTTGACCTCATACCAGTCAGAATGGCTAAGATTAAAAACTCAAAGGACAACAGGTGCTGGCAAGGGTGTGGAGAAAAAGGAACACTCCTACACTGTTGGTGGGATTGCAAGATGGTGCAACTGCTCTGGAAATCAGTCTGGTGGTTCCTCAGAAAATTGGCATGACACTTCTAGAGGACCCTGTCATACCACTCCTGGGCATATACCCAGTGGATTCCCCTGCATACAATAAAGACACATGCTCCATTATGTTCATAGCAGCCTTATTTATAATAGCCAGAAGTTGGAAGGAGCCCAGATGTCCCTCAAAGGAGGAATGGATACAGAAATTGTGGTATATTTATACAATGGAATACTACTCAGCCATTAAAAATAATGAATTCATGCAATTTGTAGGCAAATGGTTGGATATGGAAAATATCATCCTAAGTGAGTTAACCCAATCACAAAAGAATACACATGAAATGCAATCACTGATAAGTGGATATTAATGAGCCCAAAAGCTCTGAATACTCAAGGCAAAATTACCAAATCAAAAGATTTCCAAGAAGAAGGAAGGAAAAAACCCTGGCCTTGAAAAGACTGGATCCAATTTTGTAGGAGAGTATCAGAACAGAGAAATGGGGGGAGGGGGTGATTGGGGATTGGGCAGAGGGAAGAGGACTTATGGGACATATGGTAAGGGGTGAACTGGGAAAGGGGAAAGCCTTTGGAATGTAAACAAAAAATATAGAAAAGAAAAAAGAAAAAAAGAAAAAAAGTTTATAATTTGATAGTATCTTTTACAGAAGCTTCTCTATGTAGTTATATAATCATACCAGTTACAGATAGAGAAAAATGTAGATTCACAAATCCATGTATTGCATTTCTAATGAGAAAACATTGTTGGTTAGAGACACTGGTTTTGTTTGACCCTTAGGAAAATGCTAATGCTGTATCTCAAGATGGTCTGAAAAATCACTACAGTCACCCTGGTTATGAACTGAATATAAAACTCTAACCTTCCTAGTTACAAAGTCAAAGTAAGAACCAGTTTATGCACATATGTATATCCATATAGAATATTATTTCAACCCCTCGGATTTGTCTAGATTTCTCAATAACTCTAGTATTTTCCTCCTTGCAAAATTTTGTACAATATTTTCTCAATGTGTATAATCAGAAATGTTATATATGAAACACCTTTTGGGTTGTTTTGGGGGTTGTTTATTTTGTTTTGTTTGTTACATATTTATAAAAATTCACTATTCTAGAATGGCCTTTCTGATTTGGAAAAAACTCTCCAAATTTATTATTCTTGTAACTAATTGTAGTTTTTTGGCTATTACAAATAAGACTGCTATGAACATAGTGGAGCATGTGTCCTTATTGCATGCTGGAAAATCTTCTGGGCCAGGAGTGGTATATCAGGGTCCTCCAGAAGTATTATGACCTTGTTTTCTGAAGAACTCCAGTCTGATTTCCAGAGTAGTCGTACCAACTTGCATTCCCACCAGCAGTGGAGGAGTGTTCCTTTCTCCACATCCTCTCCAACACCTGCTGTCTCCTGAGTTTTTAATCTTAACCATTCTGACTGGTGTGATGTGAAATCTCAGGGTTGCTTTGATTTCCATATTCATAATGATTAATGATTTTAAGCATTTCTTAAGGTATTTCTCAGCCATTCAAAGTTCTTCAGGTGAAAATTCTTTGTTTAGCTCCATACCCCATTTTTAATAGGGTTATTTTGCTCTCTGTAGTCTAACTTCTTGAGTTCTTTGTATATATTGGATATTAGCCTTCTGTCAGATGTAGGGTTGGTGAAGATCTTTTCCCAATTTGTTGGTTGCCGTTTTGTCCTTTTTACAGTGTCCTTTGCCTTACAGAAACTTTGTAATTTTATGAGGTCCCATTTGTCAATTCTTGATCTTAGAGCATAAGCTATTGTAAATAAAGAATATATTGAATAAAAAAAAAACTAGTGGTCTAGAGCTGATAGTATTTCTGAAAAGTGTTTCCATACTCATATTATCACAAAGTTAGTTTACTAGTATAGAGAATATACATAGAAATATAATAGAGATTTTACCTCTGCTGTACTAAAATATCTCATGTTATTAACTGAGACATGCAGGCTTTCTTTATGTTTGCAATGTATAAGACATTCCTGGTCAATAATTATCCCGACCTTTCAAACTTGGACATTATTCCTCTGGTTTTACTTTCTTTTTTTTTTTATTTTTTTTATTGTATATATTCTATATTTACAATTCATTTCCCTTTTTCTGGTTCCCCACCCCCAAAGGTCCCACATGTCCTTTTCCCTCCCCCTGCTCCTGCATCCACCCCCTCCCACTTTACTGTTCTTGTACTCTCCCACAATGATGTTTTGGTCCATTCTAGCACCAGTGTCCACTCCTTTCTTCTTGTGAGACATCACTTGATATGTGATTTGTGTCTTTGGTGTTCCAAGCTTCTAGGCTAATATCCACTTATCAGTGACTGTATACCATGGGTATTCTTTTGAGACTGGGTCACCTCACTTAGTATGACATTCTCCAGCTCCATCCATTTCTCTAAGAATTTCATGAATTCATTGTTTCTAATGGCTGAATAGTACTCCATTGTGTATATATACCACATTTTTTGTATCCATTCCTCTGTTGAGGGACATCTGGGTTCTTTCCAGCTTCTGGCTATTATATATAAGGCTGCTATGAACATAGTGGAGCATGTATCCTTATTGCATGCTGGTGAATCTTCTGGGTATATTCCCAGGAGTGGTATGGCTGGGTCCTCCGGAAGTATCACGCCCAGTTTTCTGAGGAACCGCCATACTGATTTCCAGAGTGGTTGTACCAGCTTGCATTCCCACCAGCAGTGGAGGAGTGTTCCTCTTTCTCCACATCCTCGCCAACACCTGATGTCTTCTGAGTTTTTAATCTTAGCCATTCTGACTGGTGTGAGGTGAAATCTCAGGGTTGTTTTTATTTGCATTTCCCTAATGACTAGTGATGTTGAACATTTTTTAAGGTGTTTCTCAGCCATCTGAATTTCTTCAGGTGAAAAGTCTCTGTTTAGCTCTATACCCCATTTTTGGATAGGGTTATTTGGTTTTCTGGGGTCTAACCTTTGAGTTCTTTGTATACATTGGAGATTAGCCCTCTGTCGGATGTGGGGTTGGTGAAGATTTTTTCCCAATTTGTTGGTTGCCGATTTATCCTTTTGACAGTGTCTTTTGCCTTACAGAAACTTTGTAGTTTTATGAGGTCCCATTTGTCTATTCTTGCTCTTAGAGCATAAGCAATTGGTGTTCTGTTCCGGAATTTTTCCCCTGAGCCAATGTCCTCAAGGGTCTTCCCCAGTTTCTTTTCTATTAGTTTTAGTGTGTCTGGTTTTATGTGGAGGTCTTTGATCCACTTGGAGTTGAGCTTAGTGCAAGGAGATAAGAGTGGATCAATTCTCATTCTTCTGCATGTTGACCTCCAGTTGAGCCAGCACCATCTGTTGAAAAGGCTGTCTTTTTTCCACTGGATGTTTTCCGCTCCTTTGTCGAAGATCAAGTGGCCATAGATGTGTGGGTTCAATTCTGGGTCTTCGATCCTATTCCATTGATCCGCTTCCCTGTCACTGAACCAATACCATGCAGTTTTTAATACCACTGCTCTGTAATATTGCTTGAGGTCCGGGATATTGATTCCCCCAGAAGTTCTTTTGCTGTTGATGATAGTTTTAGCTATCCTGGGTTTTTTGTTATTCCAGATGAATTTGAGAATTGCTCTTTCTAGCTCTATGAAGAACTGAGTTGGGATTTTGATGGGAATTGCATTGAATCTGTATATTGCTTTGGGCAAGATTGCCATTTTGACTATATTAGTCCTGCCAACCCACGAGCATGGAAGATTTTCCCATTTTCTGATGTCTTCTTCAATTTCCCTCTTCAGAGACCTGAAGTTTTTGTCGTATAAATCTTTCACATGTTTGGTTAGCGTCACTCCAAGATACTTTATATCATTTGTGGCTACACCAGAAATCTGGTTTTACTTTCAATTTTCTCTTTTATTTTGCAACTACCAATGCATCAATGTCTTACAATGTTAACCAGACTAGTATTCTAGTATGATATTATTTTTTCTGTTGATATAAAATAAATAATATCATTATAATCATGGGTGTACTGTGTAGTTTCAGATGACTTCACATAAGATACAATCATCTAAAAAGGGGGGATTTCAATTCTGAGAATATCCCTATCAAATAGACCTGCAGACAATCGGGATTAATCTCCTTGGTAAATATAATTGGGTCCTGTTAAGTGTAGTGGTGACACTCCTGGGCAGGTTGTCCTGGGAACTATAAGAGTACAGGGAAAGTAAATCAGGCAATGTAAGCCAGTAAGCACATTCCTCCATAGTCTCTGCTTGAGTTCCTGATGTGGCTTCTCTTATTGATGGAGTTGCACATTCCAGTCATATGTAAACTAAGTAAATCCTCTTCTCTCGAGTGTTGATTTTTTTGTCTTAGTCTTCACCACAGTGATAAAGAGAAAACTGGTGCCAGCTTTATTTTTAAAAGATGAATTAAATAGTTGGATATTTATGAGTAAAATGTAGAAAAATTTAATTACTTATGGTCTTAGGGGTTTCATGCTATGAACAGACATTATGACTAAGGCAACTTGTATAAAGGACAACCTTTAATTGGGAATGGCTTAAAGAAACCTATTTGTTATACTCATGTTTGTGTACATTCTGTATATACAATATATGTCTAGAAAAATGTCTTTTTCTAAGTTTAAAAAATCATAATTAGCAAAGCTTGCCAATAAACCCAAATAGTTAAAATGTTGGGAGTATATTTTGTTCCTAAGATGAAGGACTCTTGAAGCAGTTGAAGAATTGTCCGTCTCTGCTTCTTATGGAGTCCTATAAAACTCTGCAAGTAATGTCACATTATATTGTCAATACACTGAAAAAGAGTTCTAAGGTTGTAAGATAAAAATCCATGTTGCAACGACAAAACTCATCTATATTTTAATTTTTATTCTTGGATCAAATAGCCTTGTGCTGAGTTGTGGTTAGTCTATTCACAGAGATCTATATCTATGGCAATGTCAATATAAATGAACTAAAGCATAATGAAAAATAAATTTCAATCAGGTTGTTTTACTGTTTGGCTAAGGTCCAGAAGCCCTATTTCCATTGTTGTTATAACATTCATATTCTGGGCAAATTAAATCAAATCCATCTCATGTTCATGTTCACAATTCACCCACAAATATAAATCCAAAGCACAATTTATTTCAATGAAAGGATGATGGTAGATATATATTTCTGAATAATATATTCTTGTAGATGGCAGATGAGAACATGCTGTCTTGTACTATTCAGAATGTTCAATGCTTATCACTGGGTAAAAGAAACTTTGCTTGGCTTAGTGGACCTGATGGTTGGGAGAATATCTAAATGGCCTTAGCAAACAGATCATTCAAATTGGCATTCGTACCATAGTCCACCCATAACCATTATTAGTTTTCGTTCTATAAAATCAAGCCTTATGATTATATTGTTAAAATTATTTTTCATATGCCCTTAGCATTTTTCATATGTTTAATTTTCTTCCTTTCTTTCCAAATTTATTATTCTCTCATACAATGCATCTGGACCACATTTTGCCCTTGGTCCACACTTCTAACCCTTCAATTCTGCCCCTTAAGAAATGAGCAGGCCTCCCAGAAATAGCAACCTAAGAACACATAACAAGATAGTTATAAACAAAACTAGGCACAAACACTCATATACACATCCCAGTAGGAGGAAAAGTGTCCTAAGAGCAGGCAAAAGAGTCAGAGACAGCCATTGCTCCCACTGGTAGGAGTCACATAGGAAAATCAAGCTTCACAATAAGAACCTATAAGCATAGGACTTAACATAGACCCATGCAGGCCCCTTGATTGTTTCTCAGGTTCTATGAACTCCTATGAACCATGCTCAGTTTATTCAGTTTGTTCATCTTGTTGATTTCCTCAAAGAACCAGCTCTTGGTGCCTTTGATTCTTTATATTGTTTTATTTCTAACAAATTGATTTCCGACCTGATTTTGATTATATCCTGCCTTCTACTCCTCTTTGATGTACTTGTTTCTTTTTGTTTTTCTAGCGCTATTAGGTGTGCTTTTAAATTGCTGGTATGAGAATGTTCTAATTTCTTCATGGAGACACTTAGTTCAATGAACCTTCCTCTTTGCACTGCTTTTCTTGTGTCTCATAAATTTGGGTATGTTGTGTCCCCATTTTCATTGAATTCTACAAAGTCTTTAATTTCTTTCTTTATTACTTCACTGACCCAGAAATCACTAAGTATAGAGTTGCTCAATTTCTATGAGTGAGTAGGCTTTCTGCTGTTTCTGTTCTTGTTGAAAATCAGCATTAATCCTGGGTAGTCTCACAAGAAACAAGGTATTATTAAATTCTCTTGTATCTGTTTAGGCTTGCTTTGTGACCTACTGTATGGTAAGTTTTAGAGAAGGATCCGTGAGGTGCTGAAAAGGAGGTACATTCTTTTATGTTTGAATAAAATATTCTGTAGATGTCTGTTATATCCATGTTGTTTATAGTCTCTGTTAGTTTAATTATTTTCCTGCTTAGTTTTTGTTTGGGAAACCTGTCAATTGCTGAGAATAGGGCATTGAAATCTCCAACTATTAATGTTTAGGGTTCATTGTGTGACTTAAGCTTTACAAATATGGGAGCCCTTATGTTTGGGACTATGTTCATAAATGTGATATCATCTTGATAGATTTTTCCTTTGATGAATATCAAGTGTTTTTCTCTGTATCTTTTTATTAATTTTGATTGAAAATCTATTTTACTAGATATCAGAATGGCCATCCCAGCTTGCTTCTTGGGTTCATTTACTTGGAAAACTTTTTTTCCATCCTCTTAATCTGAGGTAATATCTATTTTTATTCTGAAGTGTGTTTCTTATATGCAGCAGAATGAGGAATCCTGTTTCTGCATCCATTCTCTCAGCATGTGACTTTATTATTGGGTAATTGGGTTCATTGATGTTGAGAGATAATAATGAGCAGTCATTGTTACTTCTTATTATTTTAATGTTGATGGTGTGTGTGTGTGTGTGTGTGTGTGTGTATGAGAGAGAGAGAGACAGGAGAGAGACAGAGACACAGAGAGAGAGAGAGTATAGGATTTCTTTTTTTATTTATTTTTATTTTCTATATTCTATGTTTACATTCCAAAGGCTTTCCCCTTTCCCAGTTCCCACCCACCATAGTTCCCATAGTTTCTCTCCTGAGTTTTCTTGGATATAGTTATACTCCTTGGGTTGGAATTTATTTTTCTTCTAGAATTTTCTGTAGGGATGTATTTGTGGATAGATACTGTTTGAATTTAAATTTGTCTTGAAATATCTTCTTTTCTACATCTATGGTAATGGAGAGTTTTGCTAGGTATACTTAAGTCTAGGTTGGGGGCCTGTGGTTTTATTTTAAAAGTTGCAAGATATCGATCCAGAACTTTCTAAATGTTAGAATCTCTGTTGAGAAGTTGAGTGTAATTCTGATATGTCTGCCTTTGTATATTACCTGGTCTTTTCCCCTTGCTCCTTTTGCTTTTAATATTCTTTCTTCTGTAGATTTTATGTTTTGATTATTATGTGATGGGAGGATTTTCTTTTCTTGTCCATTCTAATTGGTGTATGCTCCTTTTATGTTTACAGGCATCTCTTTTTTTAGGGTGAGATTGTTTTCTTCCATGCTTTTGGTGAAAATATTTTCTAGTCCTTAGAGCTAGAAGGACTCTTCACCTTCTTCTATTCCTATTATTCCTCTGTTAGGACTTTTTGTGGTATCCTAATTTTCCTGGATGTTTTGTTTCAGGAATTTGTTAGATTTAACATTCTCTTTCACTCATGTATCAATTTCTTTTGTTGTATCATCAATGCACAAGATTCTTTGTTCCATCTCTTGTATTTTGTTGGTGATAAATCTATTATTCATGTTCTCTTCCCTAGATTTTCCATCTTCACGATTCCCTCAGTTTGTGTTTTCTTTATTGCTTCTATTTCCCCTTTCATGTTTTGCACAGTTTTATTTATTTCCTTCACCCTTTTAATTGTATTATCCTGTATATCTTTGATTTATTTGTTTCATCTTTGAAGACTTCTACCTGTTTGATTATATTTTCCTATATTTCTTTAAGGGATTTAGTCATTTCCTTTATTTTAATAGCTCTATCATATTTTTTTTTTGGTTTTTTCGAGACAGGGTTTCCCTGTATAGCCCTGGCTGTCCTGGAACTCACTCTGTAGACCAGGCTGGCCTCGAACTCAGAAATCCGCCTGCCTCTGCCTCCCAAGTGCTGGGATTACAGGCGTGTGCCACCACGTCCGGCGCTCTATCATATTTTTAAAATTGGATTTAAGTTCATTTCCTTGTGCTTTGCTTTTTTTTGGATATCTAAGACTTACGTTAGTGGTGTAGCTATGCTCTAACATGCAATGTAGCCCTGGCTTTTTTGATTGTGTTGTTTCAAGGGCCTTTAGCCAACTGGATTGATTTGATCTCTGAATGTTCTTGTTGTTATGTATTATTAGACCGGGAGTTGACCTTGATCATCCTCATGTGGGAGGACTCTGATAGGTATATCCTTGGGCTATATAGTTCCAGATCTGCAGATCTGTATGGTTTGGAATCCACAGGTGTGTGTAGATCAGGATCAGCAGGTCTGTATGTTTCAGGAGCAGCAGATCAGATGAAGATGGGCAGAGATGTGGCAAAGAAAGGAAGTCTCCCTTGAATAGCAGGCTGATCAGGGCAGCGTGGAGTGCCCAGAGGACTCAGCAAGTAAGGAAGATGGGTGGGGGAAGGGAAGCTTTTTTATTTTTTTATGTTTTTATATTCTACATTCTTTGTTTACATTCTAAATGATTTCTTCTTTCCTGGATTGCCCCTCCTCGAAAGTCCTAGAAGCTCTCTTCTCTCTGACCATTCCTCAGTCAAGCCCCTCCCACTTCTCTGTCCTGGTAATCCCCCGCATTGCTACATCAAGCCTTGCCAGGACCAGGGCCCTCTCCTTCCTTCTTGGGAATTATTTGATATGTTCATTGTGTCTTGGATATTCAGAGCTTCTGGGCTAATATCCACTTATCAGTGACTGCATTCCATGTGTGTTCTTTTGTGATTGGGTTACCTCACTTAGGAAGATATTTTCCAGATCCAACCATTTGCCTAAGAATTTCATGAATTCATTGTTTTTAATTGCTGAGTAGTATTCCATTGTGTAATTATACCACATTTTCTGTATCCATTCCTCCATTGAGGGACATCTGGGTTTTTTCCAGCTTTTGCTATGATAAATAAGGCTGCTATGAACATAGTGAAGCCTGTGTCCTTATTGAAAGCTTGGGAATCCTCTGGATTTTAAACTTAACCATTTTGACTGGTGTGAGGTGAAATTTCAGAGTTGTTTTGATTTGCATTTACCTAATTACTAATGATGTTGAACATTTCTTAAGGTGCTTCTCAGTCATTCAAAATTCTTCAGGTAAAAATTCTTTGTTTAACTCTGTACCCCATTTTTAATAGGGTTATTTGGCTCTTTAGTGTCTAACTTCTTGAGTTCTTTGTATATATTGAATAGTGGGGAAGGGAAGCTTACCTGTAAGATTCAGACTCAACAAGTCTGATGAAGATGAGAGGAGAGGTGGGGGAGAATGGAGGTCCCCCTTGGATATTAACATGCTCAAGGAAGCTTGGCTGGCTCCAAATGACTCCATGATTTATGTTTCAATTTCTGCTACAATTCTACTATTCCTATTTATTTTTTTCCTGGATCATACAATAAACTATACAAAGTAGACATTAGGATAGTTGTGACTTTTAAAAATCATTAAGAGTAAAAAAACCTTAATTTTGTGTTCTGTGAAAGTCTCCCAACTGTGCTTATAAAATTTATTTTTAATAGATTATACATATTATAATTTAAAGTTACTAACTCTACTCTTACTTATAAATTTATTTTTGCATTCTATCATTCTCTCTGATCCAATCTCTCCCTGTGCCCCTGGTATCTTAACCTCTCTGTGTGTTTCTGACATTTTTAATAATGTAGATGTTAATAGAATCAATCTCTGACTCAATCTTCCTAAGGATTCTACCAATGGGTGATTTCCTTCCACAGAAACATTAGCTTTTATACAAGTTGAATATATTGAATATATATAATAACACAATTATAATTAGTATATTTAAATTTTTCTGTGATTCAAATCCCTGGAAGCACTATCTGTTTGTAATAAGAAAGAGAAGTCATAAAGCCAATGAGAAACCTGCCTCAGACAGTGCCTTGAATCAATACCAGGCAAGAGGATATTCTCCTTTTATCTGCCCTTTGAACAAATATTTGGACTACATTTAAGAAATGGATGACTTGATTCAAATTGTCTTTGACACTATTCTAACAAGAGCCCATAATCCCCTTATAGTAAAGAGAGATCAAATAGCAGAATGTGTCTTGCCCTTATGACATTATCCAGGTCTGTTACAAATAAAATTTTCAATTGCTTTTTATGAATAATAATTTGGCATTCTAAATTGTGGTAGGGCATTATGTTTCTGTTTTAAAAACATAGAGTCAAATACATTATTTAAACATTAAATACATAAAACAGTGGGCAATTTATGTGTTTCTTGACAATTGTAAGGGTTGAACAAAAAAAGAGTTTTCAACCAAATTGGAAGAAAAACAATATGAACCATCAAGACCCCCTAGAGCTCCCAGGGACTAAACCACCAGCCAAAGTATACACATGGAGGTATCCATGGTTCCATCTGCATATATAGCAGAGGTTGGCATTGTCTATCATCAATAGGAGGAGAAGCCCTTGGTCTGTGAAGGTTTGATTTCCCAGTGTAGAGGAATACCAAGGTCGTGAGACTGGAATGGGTAGTTGGGAGGGGGAGCATCCTCATAGAAGCCGGGGGAGCAGGTTGGAAGAGGGGTGCTTCAGAGTGGAACCAGGAAAAGTGAAATGAAATGTAAATAAAGAATATATCCAATAAAAAAAAAGAAAATGATGAAGGCCTAGGTAATTGAACTAGCTTCTAGTTTACACTAAAAATCAAAGTGCCAATGGGAGTAGCTACAGACACAAAGTTTGGAGCAGAGACTGAAGGAAAGGCTATCCAGAGACAGCATTACCTGAGGATACCATATATAGTTACCAAACCCAGACACTATTATGGATGCCAAGAAGATATTGCTAACAAGAGCCTGATAGAGCTATCTCCTGAGAGGCTCTGCCAGTGCCTGACAAACACAGAGACAGATGCTCTCAGCCAAACATTGGACTGAGAACAAGGTCCCCAATGGAGGAGTTAGAGAAAGGACTGAAGGAGCTGAAAAGGTTCGCAGCCTAATAGGAGGAGCAACAATATGAACCAACCAGACCCCCCCCCCAGAGCTCCCAGGCAGTAAACCACCAACCAAAGAGTACACATGGAGCAAACCATAATTCTAACCACATTTGTAGCAGAGGATGGGCACCAGAGGATGGACATCAATGGAAAGAGAGACCCTTGGTCCTGTGAAGGGCTGATGCCCCAGTATAGGGAAATGCTAGAGTGGTTAGGTGGGTGGATGGGTGAACACCCTCATAGAAGCAGAGTGAGGGGAGATGGGATAGGGGTTTTCAGAGGGGAAGCCAGGAAAGGGGATAACAGTTAAAATATAAAGAAAATATCTAATAAAATTTTTACAAAAAAATGGCACATTCCTGTGGCTAGACTATGATTAACTCCTACCAACACACCTGCTGAAATTTTATCTACCAAGTAATGGTATTAAGACATCTTAGGATATGGGTTTCCTCACTCAGGAGGATAGTCTCAAGTTCTATCCATTTACCAGCAAATTTCAAAATGTCTGTTTTTAAATAGCTGAATTCTATCCCATTGTGTTGATGTACCACATTTTCTTTTTCAATTCTTCAGTTGAGGGACATCTAGGTTCTTTCTAGTTTATGGCTATTACTAATAAAGCTGCTATGAGCCAGTGTCTCCATGGTATAGTGGGAAATCTTTGGGGTATAGTCCTATAATTGATATAGTTAGGTTTTGATGTAGAACTATACTCCATTTTCTGAGAAAAGGCCAACGTGTACACATTTACACTCAAACCAGCAATGAAGGAATGTTCCCCTTTCTACATGTGATCACCAGCATGTGCTGTTACTTGAGTTTTTGATTGTAGCCATTCTAACTAGTGAAAGAATCTCAGAGCTGTGTTTGTGTTTTTCTGATGACTAAGAAACTTAGACCAGAGAATTAAGTTCTTCTCTGACATTCACTTTTCTTCTGTTGAGAATTCTTTGTTTAGCTTTGTGCTCCATTTTACTTTTTGCCCTGTTTTTTTTAGAATAATTTGATTTTTTTCTTTTATTGAATATTTTATTTATTTACATTTCAAATGTTATCCACTTTCCTGGTTTCCCCTCAAGAAACCCTATATCCCACCCCTCCTCTACCCACTAATACCTCCCTGCCCTGGAATTCTGCTACGCTAGGACATTGAGCCTTCACAGGATTTTCCAATTGAGTTATGATGAGTTAAATGAGTTGATGATGTCTAACTTCTTGAGTTCTTTCTAAAATTTGGATATTAGGTCTCTATTGTCTGAGTCTCACAGCAGTGTAGATACAGAAACTGAAGAGGCCATCTCCTATAGCCAGGCAGTGGAGCCATAGGGACACCAACCTACCTCCAAAACTTTCAACTCCAAATTTACCCTTCCAACAAAAAATTCAGGGACTGGTGATGGAGCACAGTCTGAGGGGACTAGCCAAGCAAAAAGCAGCCCCACCAGAGAACCATCCCATGGGTAAGCACCAATCCTGACACTATTATTCTGCTGTGCTTGCAGAGGGGCCTAGCATGGCTGTCTATAGAGAGGCCCCTCCCAAAAGCTGACTTAGACAGATGCAGAGACCCACACCCAAACAGTGGATACAGCTTGGGGACTCTTATGTAAGAGGTGAAGGAAAGATTGAGGGCCCTGAAAGAGATAGGAAATCCACAAAAAGACCAACAGAGTCATCTAACCTGGGCCCTTGGAGCTCTCAGAGATTGAACCAACAACCAAATAACATTCATAAGCTCCCCCCAAACTTATGTAACAGATAATGCAGCTCTTACTTCATGAGGGTCCAAACAACTGGAGCAGGGGCAGTTCCTAAAGCTGTTGCAAGTCTGTGGAAACCTTTCCCCTAACTTGGCTATCTTGTCAAAACTCAGTAAGAGAAGAAGCACCTAGACTTGCAGAGACCTGTTGTGCCAGGATGGGGGTGAGGGGTTACCCAGGGTGGAGGTTCCTGCTTCTCTCAGAGGGGAACAAAAATGGATATGGGAGCAGAAATTGATAGAGGAGGGACTGGAAAAATAGATAGGCTGTAAAGTGAATAAGAAAATAAAATGTTAGTGTGGTACTTAATGCTAAGTCTCAATCCTCAGGAACTATAATCTCCATGACTGTGAGATTGTTATTTCAAGAAAAAGTCATTACAAAGTTTTGATCTTTCTTTCTCCTCTCTTATTCAAGGGCTTACTCCCTTCACTTTCCTTATATCAGACACCTTGCTATGGTACCATCTGCCTTATAACAACTGATAATGAGGCCCTCAACCAGATACAGTTCTGCCTCTAAAATTGTGATCTAAGTAAAATTCTGTTATTTACAAAATACTCGGTCCCAAGCATTTTATTGTATCATAGAAAAGGATCAAGATACCTCAATGCACCAATATTTAGCATATTTGTGAAAATAATTGTTGATGAAAAGGAAATAATTAATAACTATTATTGAGGTTTTATTTGGGGGCCAGTGTTATGTAGTGCAATATTTATGGAAGCAACTAATGCTGGAGTCATGGAATTTGAGAAAGACAGGCTGCCAGAAAAAGAAGGAAATACAGAGACAAGAGATAAAGGGACAAACATGAAGGGAAGGCACAGGAAAAGATTTATTTCATAGAAGATACCATATCTATCAGTCTGCATTCAGTTCAGAAATCAAATAATAGCTTCAGATTCACCCCGATATTGGGATTACAGGCTTGTACCACAGCATCTGGATAGATGTGGAGTCTTTTTCATTCAAAGCTTTACAAATAACTTTCTGTAATATATATTAAAATATAGTTGGGCTTTGGATATGTGCCTTTGGCCAAGACATTATCTCTAATCAGAGCATTCATTTATCTCTAGATACAGATGATTAGTGAGCAACTTGAGTCTGAAATTTATACCTCTTGGTTTCTGAACATAGTTTATAAAATAGATGACTGAATTTTATCTTCTGAGACACTAGTGGTGAAAGTAGACTGCTTCGATGAAGGTTGTTGGCTCATTTGTAATGAAAATTCATCCAACTAAATGCAAAAGAAACAAAAAAAACAAAAAAAAAGTTCATTTGCTGCACACAACTGCCATTATGTGAGGTAGAAGTCTTAATTCAGCATATTCTGAGGACAGTGTGACTGTCAGTCATCAAACATCAGTCATCTTATGTACAGAAACATCCGCTTTTATTTCTTTCTGGATGGTACAAATATTTTTAATCATATTGTTTACAGCAACAAGTGAGAAGAATCATTATATGTCAGCTCAAAACAAAGAGTGGTTGGTTCTAATACTAAGCAAACATGTAAAAAGGAAAGTGTCAATGCTTTATGCTTTTTTGTATAACAGGAAGTTTCTTCTCCTGGAAGTCATGTCAGAGGGGAGAATGCAGAGACTTGTCTCCAAAGTCATCTTTCCCTATAATTTTTGGCAAGTCAGACACAGTTAAGTCTGAGGAGTAACTCTCATGTTTCACAGCAATGACAGAAGCTTTAGGCCTTTGGGCGTCTCCTCAGAAAGTTAATTCTCTTTGACTGTTTCTTTCTTAATTAAGTTCTAAATGTCAGTCCTCTCGGTATATTCAGTCATGATTAGCTCATATTTCTGAGCATTCTGATGCTCAGTAAGGGCTTTGATACATTAGTGGATAACTTAGAGTAGGGTTGTGTGTTCCTTCTGGCACAAGGACTGAAAATTGACACTGTACATCCTTGCCTTAGTTTCTTTATTTTGGCATCGAAGGTTTGGGCTTGGCTGTTGCTGTAATCACGATGCAGAAGCTTACACCCATCTTCATTGTGAGAAAGGGAATCAAGAGCAATTAGCCTCAAGATATTTAGTTAAGTCTATTTCAGGCTTGGAGCTAAAGAAAGCTGTTTAAATATGTGGTGCATTCCATTTTGAAAATGACCGAGGACACAATACAAAAAAAGGAAGCGTAGCCAACACAGAAGGAAAGAAATAAGAAATATAAAAAAATTCAGAAAAAAGGGTAAATTCTGAAGAGAAAGAAGTTTTGTGGCATATAGTTCTTAAGTCATGTAGGTATACTTCTAAGAAAAAGAGTATGAAGCCAGTGGGCCTTTAAAGTGTTGTTAGGGAGCTGTTGTCACTAAAGATAACAACAAGAACAACAACAAAAAAGAATCACTCATTGAGGGAAATGATGGCATGTAGTAAGATAATATTGTAATTAATGTTGAACGGGAAATTTAAATGCTAAACAATGAGATGAAAATGTGATAAAGGTTACAAAATGGTGTATATAGGACCTTTTCCAAGGTCTTAGAAAATTAAAACCCAAAGCTTGGCATGGTGTCTTATCGACTTTAAATTATTGTTGTTTTTAACTTGATTTTCTGTAGTGTGAATGATTACTTATCTCTCTCTCTCTCTGTGTGTGTGTTTGTGTGTGTGTGTGTGTGTGTGTGTGTGTGTGAATTTTTTCATCCAGGTGTATGTATATAGGTATGTATGTATATATTTATGTATATAAATACAAATGTATGTATGTTTATACATATACAGACACATACATATGTGTGTTGTTATTATGTGCGGTATTAAGTCTATATCCACTCATAAGCACATGCATGTAGAGAAAAAAACAGATATATTCTTCTCTCACTTACCACCTTACCTTGAGATTGGATATCTGAGCCTGACCCTTGTCAGTTCACCTAGACCGACTAGTCACCAAGCTCTAGGTACCTCTGTTTCAACATAGCATCAGAGTTACAGATGAACAGGTAAATATTTTACTGACTTCATGACTGGGTTATCACTTTTGTCCAACATATTTCTAAAGGCTATTATCTTGATAAACACATATGAATAGACAGGCACACACACACGTGCGCGCACACACACACACACACACACACACACATCTTATATTTTTGTAAGCATATCCTCTTGAGAAGGATGAGCGCAGAAGTTATCTCATTGTGTTGATAATGGATGGTAGAGCCCCTAGCAGATAACCTATTCATCCTGAAGGAAGGGAAAGAATGATTTTAAAGATACCTCTGAGCAGATTTCCTCGTAGAGAAAATAATATGGTCATCGAGTAGCATATGCCCTCTGAGATGTGTGCAATAGTACTTTTGTATGTGAGCTCATATTTTCGTTTTCTATTGTAAATTGCACGTAAGACTTTGTGAACAAAACCAGGTTTCCAAAAGCTGCAGCAAATCAGGAGAAACTGATGACAGAAGATGATGACCTTGGATACATCGCAAACTAAATTTTAGCAAAGAAATAGGCAAAACCCAATGTATGTATGTAATGGAGTTAATAGCTTACTATAAACACTTAATTTTCAGGAGAGAAAATTCAACCCCTTGGGTCTTTAATTAAACAATTTAAAAAAATCATATCCTTTTCCTGAAAGTAACATGTACAGCTGCACTTAAAATTAATGGGGGGAAATATTGTGGCAATTCAGCGGTAAAAGAAAACAATCAATGTCTCTCTGCAAAGCTGCTTTGCATTGATCTGTTTTAAATTACTCTTTTCCTGAAATACTGTGGTTTATATACCTCACCTAAGAAAGGCACATACGTGTCATAAGCATCCGCAGGTTAATTGAGCTATTGTTATATTGCTTTCGGCTAGTTTGGATTTGAATTTGTCATAGGTGATGTATTATTTTTTCTCACTTTAGGGTAATGGGTATACTTGGCAGTAATCAAAATGACTGATGACTCACAGTATGAAGATTTTCCTAACACAGAGGGTTTGTACAGGAACAGAACTGAGAACAAAACACTTGAAGTTGAAATAAAGAAGCCTTCAGCTGAAAATTCACATTATACAATGCCAGATCTATGGGTTAACTCTAAGCAGACACCAATATAAGGTTTCTAGTACTTTTTGGGTTAGGGTTCATTTTCTGCCAAGAAATGAAATTCATTCTGAATTGTACCCCAGAAATTAATCTTCTCCTCTGTGGTAAATCATATGTATGAACTAGGCACAGGGAGCTGATGCAATAGTTTGTACCTTGAAGTAAAAAATTTCCCAATGTGAATGCTTTTATACTTCATTTAGCAGAGAGCAAACCTTTAGCTTCACATTGATAGGCTGTCCTGAACATTATGCATCCTTTATCTCCTCTTCATTTTCTGTCAAAAGTCATCATTTTCTCCATCTTAGTGTTCCAGTACACTACAGTTTGGATCTCTAGGCAAGCCATCTTCAAAATCATCTCTGTGGTGATCTAATCCTCTTGTTTAGAGGGCTCACAAAATGAAATCAATAGTCTATTTCTTTTTTGTCATGGCCATACAGACTTTACTGTCACTCCAGTCTAGGCAGGGGAAATGCTGTGAGTTGTGATCAGTTTTTCAGTTTCAAGGTAACAACCCAAGTTCAGTACAAAGTGTCTGTATTTATCTCTTTATAGTTTGAGTCTGAGCTTTTTTTCCTTCCCTCCAGGATCAGGAATATATAGGAAAGAAACCCTCTGGCTGTCAGTCAGCTGCATTTCTGGAGATTTGATGTCAACGTCCATAGCACACTCCTTGTTTTCTGATTACATGTTCTACATATTGTTCTTCTGTCATAGCTCTGATTCTCATTTTCCCACAGGATCTGCCTGCACCTCTCTCTAAGCCCCCCTCATGCACTAGCCAATGAATCCCACAATTTTCTAGCTGATGAGGGAGCGGGTCAGGAATAAAGCCATTATAGAGAATCTTTTCAAAATTAACTTCTAGTTCATAATGAAGTTTGGATAAATTCTGATTTCACAGATGCATTTCCATTTTTTCAATGAATTATTGTCAGATGTGAAGATTACATTATTATGAGATACAAAGAGAAAGTGGCTTGTACATCTTGCCACATAAGCATTTTTTTGGACAGAAGCAAATTGCTTACTGCTACCTAAAGATATTAGACTCAATGTTTTCTCTTTTTCAGTCTTTAGGAACACACCAAATAGACATATCCCACTTCATTTTCAGAAGAGAGAAATACAGTAAATAGAAAATTTATGCCCTCAAATTTTAAAACTAGTCAATAATGACATAATATTTTCAATATGACTCCTTACAAATATGTCACTTTTTAGTTAGAAAGAAAAAGCTGATTAATAATAATATCTCTTTGAAGGTTGTCATATAACATTGATATATTGCATAGTCAATACCAATGTGAATTCCAGTTTTTTTCTGGAATAAACATAGACTTTACATAGGCTATATTTTATTTTAATTCTTAGTTTAACTATAATATTACATTTAGATTATATTCCTAAATCCTTTTTTATTTTCTTAGTATATATTAATACTGTAGAACACACTAGTGTATCTACATATTAAATTTTATTATTTTCTCTTCATGAAGTGTAATATACATTAGTTTTGTCCTATTAATATCTCATTTCATATAAACTCATTATTATAATTATTATTATATTATTACAATATAATATTATTTTGCTGAAGAGCACAGGTGAAGATGCTTCAATCCCACTTAGGAAGAAAAAGCAATCACAGGGGCAGAGGGAGGGAGGGACCTGGATAGGAGAGAGGACAGGGAGGGTAAAAGGTGACTGTGATCAGGCATTCAGGGAGGGCTGAAACAGGACTAAAGCCCTGAGGCCCAACAGAAAGAATGAAATCAGGCAACCTTGGGAGGTAAATGGAGGACCCTCTAGAATGTACCAAAAACATGGAAGGTGAGAAACTCTCAGGACTCAAAGGGAGGGACCTTAGAAGAAATATCCTACTCTACGAAAAGAGAACTTGTAGAGTACACGTCCAGTAGAAAGACAGGGCATCAAATGGAGGGATGGAGTTCACATCCCACAGTCAAAACCTCTGACCCAGAATTGTTCCTGCCTGAAAGAACTGCAGGAACAAAAATGGAGAAGAGGAGATCCAGGGCCCTGGCACTGTTACTGATGCTATGGTATGCTTACAAAAAGAAACTTTCATCATTTAAGAGACATGATTGCAAAACTTCTCTTGCAGGATATGCTTGATGTAAAATCCCTTAATAGTTCACCAACAATGAAACTGATGAGTCACTTTGTAGATATTGTGCAGATTAACTCTGTAGGTACACTTCTGTTTCAACAGAGGAAGGAAGGAAGGAAGGAAGGAAGGAAGGAAGGAAGGAAGGAAGGAAGGAAAGAACAGAGGGATGGAAGGAAGGAAAGAACAGAGGGATGGAGGGAGGGAGGGAGAGAGGAAGGGAGGGAGGGAGGGAGTGAGATAGAAAGAGAGTCAGTTTACCATATACATGGAATGGCTAAATAAACGACGTGTGTGTGTGTGTGTGTGTGTGTGTGTGTGTGTGTGTTCACGTATGTTTTCAGTAAAATGACATTTTCCTTTAAAATACCTCACTTGAGGATGAGAAAATCTTTTGGAAAGTGACAGTCCTGTATACATGTCCACATAGGCAGTCATATTCAGGATAAAACATAGTCAGGTAGACTGATGGTACAGTAGAGAAAGTTCCTTTCACACGAGTGTAAGGACCTAACTTTTTTTTTTTTTTAAATATGGAACACTTCATGAATTTGCGTGTCATCCTTGTGCAGGGGCCATGCTAATCTTCTCTGTATCGTTCCAATTTTAGTATATGTGCTGCCGAAGTGAGCACAGGACCTACCTTTTGATTTGCCAAAACCATGTAATGCTGCTGTGATCCTGTACATGTGTAGTCACGGCTCATCTATAGTAAGATGAAAATGGAAAAAAGAGAATCCTAGGAAATTTGGATGCCAGATTTCATCATAAACGTAGTAGCAAATAAGACAGATGTCCTGTCTCAAAGAAGAAAAACTGAAAGCTTACAGCTGAGGTTGTTGTCTGAGAACTGCACTTGCTTCCTGGCAAAAGCATTCCATTACTCATGCATAGGAACACACACATACACACACACACACACACACACACACACACACACACACCCTATATACATATATACTAAGATAAAATGATATTTGTAATTTTGTAAATTTAATAATTTACCAGAAAAAAATACCGATTTGATAACTGAAGAAAGAGGAAGAGAGGTAAAGAGAATGTGCTCATATGTGCAATGCCCTTGACCTCACTGAGAATTAATTGTGTGCATCCTGCAAGCATGTATTATAGCAGTTCTAGGAGCAGAGTAAGTGCAGGTATCAGTGGAAAACTGTGGGGATGTATCAGTCTTGTTTTCTGGGTCTCTTCTAGTCTTGCTCACTGAACACACAGAGAATCTACAACTAAAACCTTGGCACTGGAGGAAATTCAGCAACAATGAAAGCTTTAGATCAGTGGTCAATAGAACTATGTTAAAATATAAGAACCACAGAATTCCCCAATGATAGACTATCACTCAATTCATTGTTCTCCACAAAAGCAGTATTAAAAACTAATTGAAGAAAAATAAAATAGTCACCTTAGATTTAGAATGTACTCCATTTATGGTTTGGACTTCCTTTATAAACAAAATACTTATGGTTATTATTGCTATTTCCCGATAGGCCTTTCCTTCTTTCACTCAGAAAGAACATAGGAAATTACCATTTCCCATTGTTACAGGACAGAGAGTTATCTGAACAGATAAACATACTTGTATAGCCAGTCTGAAAATCAGAATTTGATAAATGGGAACCAAACAGTGAGAACCGAGGGGAGGGCCATAAGTTGTCCTCTGACTTCTACCTACACATCTTAGCACCAGCACATATACACACATGTAAATCAATCAATCAATCAATCAATCAATCAATCAATCAATCAATAAAGAGAACATTTTAGTTAACAATAAAAATAATGGATCTATAAGTGTTCATTAACAGCTCTATTTTATTACTAAAAGGAGATAGACATATCATCAGAGATATTTTTATTAAACATTTTATGCAATTTTCAGAAGATTAAAAAAATTATTAATAAGAATGTTTCCTGCTGGGCATGGTGGCATACACCATTAATCCCAGCACTCAGATTGCAGAAGCAGGCAGATCTCCACAGGTTTGAGGCCAACCTGGAACCCTACAAAGTTATTTCCAGGACAGTCAGGGCCCTTTATAGAGAGAAAATTTGTCTATAAACAAACAAACAAACAAACAAACAAACAAAGAGAAAGAGGGAGGGGAAGAAGGCTTATGTTTTCTGTTTCTGGATAGACACATCAAATACTTTTTGAGAATATAATGCAGATAATTAAAAATACATCCCATGTTCTACATATTAAGAAGTTATCAGACACAAAATTAACTCTCTGACATATAACTTTTATGTGTGTGCTTAGTGTATACAATTGAAAAATTATTTTTTGTTTCCTATTTGAAAAAGTGAAATTAAGTCTTAGTTTTGTTTTGCAAACCACAAGCCATTGCTGATGTCCTTAAATAATATTTAAATAAATTATTAATATTATTAACATTGTGATAGATTTAGTTTGTCAAAATTTATAAGGATTGGCATGGTATTGGTTCAGTGACAGGGAGGCGGATCAATGGAATAGGATCGAAGACCCAGAATTGAACCCACACATCTATGGCCAATTGAACTTTGACAAAGGAGAGGAAAACATCCAGTGGAAAAAAGATAGCCTTTTCAACAGATGGTGCTGGCTCAACTGGAGGTCACCGTGCAGAAGAATGAGAATTGATCCACTCTTATCTCCTTGCACTAAGCTCAACTCCAAGTGGATCAAGGACCTCCACATAAAACCAGACACACTAAAACTAATAGAAACAAAACTGGGAAAGACCCTTGAGGACATTGGCTCAGGGGAAAAATTCCTGAACAGAACACCAATTGCTTATGCTCTAAGAGCAAGAATAGACAAATGGGACCTCATAAAATTACAAAGTTTCTGTAAGTCAAAAGAAACTGTCAAAAGGATAAATCGGCAACCAACAAATTGGGAAAAAATCTTCACCAACCCCACATCCGACAGAGGGCTAATTTCCAATGTATACAAAGAACTCAAGAGGTTAGACCCCAGAAAACCAAATAACCCTATCCAAAAATGGGGTATAGAGCTAAACAGAGACTTTTCACCTGAAGAAATTCGGATGGCGGAGAAAAACCTTAAAAAATGTTCAACATCATTAGTCATTAGGGAAATGCAAATTAAAACAACCCTGAGATTTCACCTCACACCAGTCAGAATGGCTAAGATTAAAAACTCAGAAGACATCAGGTGTTGGCGAGGATGTGGAGAAAGAGGAACACTTCTCCACTGCTGGTGGGATTGCAAGCTGGTACAACCACTCTGGAAATCAGTATGGCGGTTCCTCAGATAACTGGACGTGATACTTCCAGAGGATACAGCCATACCACTCCTGGGAATATACCCAGAAGATCGCCCAGCATACAATACGGATACATGCTCTACTATGTTCATAGCAGCCTTATATATAATAGCCAGAAGCTGGAAAGAACCCAGATGTCCCTCAACAGAGGAATGGATACAAAAAATGTGGTATATATACACAATGGTGTACTATTCAGCCATTAGAAGCAATGAATTCATGAAATTCTTAGAGAAATGGATGGAGCTGGAGAACGTCATACTAAGTGAGGTGACCCAGTCTCAAAAGAATACCCATAGTATACAGTCACTGATAAGTGGATATTAGCCTAGAAGCTTGGAACACCAAAGATATAAATCACATATCAAGTGATGTCTCACAAGAAGAAAGGAGTGGACACTGATGCTAGAATGGACCAAAACATCATTGTGGGGGAGTACAAGAACAGTAAGGTGGCAGGGGGTGGATGAGGGAGCAGGGGGAGGAAAAAGGGCATGTGGGACCTTTGGGGGTGGGAAACCAGAAAAAGGGAAATGAATTGTAAATATAGAATATATCCAATAAAAAATTCTCTTAAAGTATTTTAATTGTTCTTTTGATTTTTCTCTTTTGACATATTTATAGATTATGATATATTCTGTCTTTTATATGAAGGAATTTAGTATATTTTAATATTAATTATAGATAATTCATCACATTTTCTAACTTTTAGAACTTTCATCTTAATGCTTAGGTTTTGTTGAACATATTAAATATAAGGATTATATTTATAAATTTGCTTAGACTCTTGGTGGTCCTTTATATATTCTGCTATTTCATATTGATTGTTTTTCTGATTTCAGTCTTGTTCTGTGTTTATTAAAAAGCAGTGACATTTTTCTCATTAGACGTTCAGCATTATAAATTTAACATGTGCTTGCTGAATTTGTTGTATTTTATTCTAAGCTCTTTTTATACTGGTGCACAGTTTAATAACACATAAACAAACCATGACTCTTTACACTTTAAACTCTTAGAGGAGCTTGCCTCTACTCTGACCCATAATGGAACCTCCTCAGTTCTGAACCTCAGTTGTACATTTGCTGTTTTGTGGATTGTGAAGTCTTTTCATTCTTGGTATTGGTAACATAACTTGTTCTTCATCTTATTACTTCTGAGAGAACTGATTATTCATAACATACCCTTATATTCATATGGCTATGTTTATAAAAGACAGGAAGAGAAACCAGGAAAGGAGACATCATTTAAAATATAAATAAAGAAAATATCTAATAAGAAAAAAAGAAATTAGTAACCTAGTGTTAGTATTTATTTGGTCATTTTTTGATGGTATTCTATTCTAATAACTAACTAAAACTTAACAATTTTCCTTAAGTTAAAGGGGATAATGACATAGAACTTTCTTGACATGAGATTTCTTCCTTCTTTCACAGACCTTTCTCTTCTTCTACCTGAAAGACCTCCTTTCTTCTACCTGTATTATGAAAAATATATAATTCTGAAGAAGAAGGAGGAGGAGGAGGAGGAGGAGGAGGAGGAGGAGGAGGAGGAGGAGGAGAAGGAGAAGGAGAAGGAGAAGGAGAAGGAGAAGGAGAAGGAGAAGGAGAAGGAGAAGGAGAAGGAGAAGAAAAAGAAGAATTTAGATTTGTATACTCATGGATTGATGCTTGGTGCAAGTGATATCAGAGAGGCTTCATCAAGCCACTGATGGGATTAGTGTTCCTGTATACATTGCTTCTGTTTTGACAAAAATGCCAGGTGATAATGACCTATTCTTTGTTACAATGCTTTCTAAGGAGCTCTTTGCTAGACTTTGGCATTTGACATAATATGTGCAGACCTTTGCATAACCAAATACTCAGTATAATTTATCTTGAGATTTAAAGAGATTTCTCTGAGAAACTCCTTAGAGCCTGGCAGTGAGCCTATTGTTTTCAAAATAGTTCAGCCTTTCTTGAAACCAACATCCTTCTCACCAATTCTGTAAACCACCTGGACAACATTTCATTGCCTAGATTATACAATGTGGTAGCCATCCCTACACTGGAGAGTGAAACTAATCTAGAGATAACAAACTGATGTGATTATTGAAATCCTATGAATCTGTCCTTTCAAACTTCAATTATTAGCCACAAATCCCCATGACTAAACCTCATCATTTTATATATTTCCTTTAATATTCTAAAACTTGCTAGACCACTATCAGTATGATTTCACTGTTCCTCTTGAATCACATCTACTGAGTACATATGAATTATCTGAATCAACTATTTTAGTTTAATAAAACAGAATGATTAATCTTCTAATTATATCTGGAAGATATCTGTAAAAGTGACAGATAAATGCAGATATAATGGTAACAAACAACATGTGACCCTTCTGGCTCATCAAAAGCAAAATCAGTTATCAAATTTCTCAAATCACTTTTACCACTTTTGTACAGAAGAGTTTGTGTTGCATTCAGAGGTATAGAAAATGGCAGCTGTTTAGTCCACTGTACTGAATAGAGAGTATGGTCAATCACAGCACCCCTCCGAAGCCTAATATTAATTGGTATAAGGCTTCCATCTTATTCCTTGATTCATTAGTACAATTGCAGAAAATGATAGAATAGCAATAGTATATTCAGTATTTTTGATACTTTATTGTTATTATTAAAATTATAAAGAGACAGACACAAATGTAAGGATAACCACTGTGGAGATAATTGAACATGCCTGTCATTACAGAGAGTGACAACTGTATCTTGAAGCATCTGATGTTCAACTCAGGATTAAAACTGGATTCAATTAGTAAGGTAAAACAAAACACTATATCCTGCAAATGTTAATATAATGGTGATTCTCTCTAATCCTCAAAGATAAAAAGAAAGGAAGAGAAGAAGGAGAGAGAAAGAGAGAGAGAGAAGAAGAAGAAGAAGAAGAAGAAGAAGAAGAAGAAGAAGAAGAAAGAAGAGAAAGAAAGAAAGAAAGAAAGAAAGAAAAAAACAAAGAAAGAAAGGAAGGAAGAAAGTAAGGAAAGAAGAAAAGAAGGAAGGAAAGAAAGAAGAAAGGAAGGAAGGAAGGAAGGAGGGAGGGAAGGAAGGAAAAACTTTGTATATATTGGTGTTATAGTTAAGTGGATATCCACTGATAATGATGAAATTCTCTTTAAATATTCAGAGCATAGGGATTTTTATCATATTTTCCTGGTTAGATTTAAGGTTATGTCTTAGAAAACTTACTTGGCACTGCTAATTGAACTAAAAATCTATTGCTAGATCATTCATAAACCCCAGGGGTATATTCAATCCTATCACTCTGTAAAATGAACATAGTATTAAAATAGCTCCTGTTGACTTATTGCTAATCCATTTCTCAGAGCATCTTTAAACTCTCATCAGAGAATCTTCTCCTTACAATAGATGACAATTAACATATTACCCTCCCACAACCTATCAATGTTCAAATGATAAAAGATTGTGGAGTGCTTGGCCCTAAATCAGACATATATTTCATAGCCCATACCCAAAATTCAGAGATCTCAGAAGAAGGGGCAGAAAGATTGTGTTAGTAGTGGGCAATAACATCAAAGTACTGTGTTTTCCAGGCATCATAAGAAGGTGTACACATGAGCTCACAGAGACACTGAAAGCATTCACAAGACCCATTTGAGCTCCAACCAGATATAATTCCAGAATAAAACGGTAAGAAACTGTACTACATCTTGAACTTTTAGCCTTTGAAATCTGCTAAAAGAGAGTCATGGATTTCTTGTTGTTTGATTTGTTTCTTAATTATGTGACTCCTGGTAGATTAGCAACTGGCTATGTATGCAGTTGTCATTCTCAAAGACTAGCTTGACAACACAAACTGGATTTAGTGGACAAAAACAATATCTCAACATTGATTGTGAAAGTATAGTAGGGTATAGAGAGTGGTTACTAAAGGAGGTGAAAGAATGTGGTAAAGGTGTTCAAAATATGGTATAAAAGCTTTTTAAATAATAAATATAAATATGCATATAACAAGAATGCATAATAGCGGCAGGCCTCCATATTGCAACCAGGACACAGCTGGAAAGGTGCAGGTACGGATTCCGTCTGGGGCTAGAGCAGGGAGAGCCTCTAAGCTCTCTCCCACAGGCTGGCCTAGGCGCCTAGGCTCTGCAGCACGTCCCTGCGAGCTTAGGCCATGCACCGAGGCAGCCGGAACCACCCAGCTCCCCAGGACCCCGGACCAGCTATAGCTGCAGGCCTCCATATTGCAACCAGGACACAGCTGGAAAGGTGCAGGTAGGGACTCCGTCTGGGGCTAGAGCAGGCAGAGCCGCTAAGCTCTCTCCCACAGGCGGGCCCAGGCGCCTAGGCTCTGCAGCACGTCCCTGCTAGCTTAGGCCATGCACCAAGGCAGCCGGAACCACCCAGCTCCCCAGGACCCCGGACCAGCGATAGCGGCAGGCCTCCATATTGCAACCAGGACACAGCTGGGAAAGTGCAGGTAGAGACTCCATCTGGGGCTAGAGCAGGGAGAGCCGCTAAGCTCTCGCCCACAGGCGGGCCCAGGCACCTAGGCTCTGCAGCACTTCCCTGAGAGCTTAGGCAGAAGGACTCCATATTGCAACCAGGACACAGCTGGAAAGGCACAGGTAGACAAATTCCATCAGGGGCTACCACATGGGGGGATCTGCTAGGCTCTCACTACTAGGCAGGCCCAGCAACGCCTGCTGAGGCTCTGCTGCACTCCCCCACACTTCCCGGAGACCTCAGGCCATGCACAAAGTCAGCGGGTGGCAGCCAGCTCGTGATCCCATTGAGCAGCAATCACGCATAACCACCAGTAGAGAAACAACAGATAAGCCCAGCCTCACAGGAGATTCAAACACCAGCCAGTGACAACAAGGTCAACTAACACCAGAAATAACCAGATGGCAAAAGGAAAACGAAGGAATGTCACTAAAAGAATTCAAGGCAACATGACAGCATCTGAACCCAGTTCGCCAACAACAGGAAGCCCTGGATACCCCAAAACACCAGAAAAACAAGACTTGGATATAAAATCACTGGTCAGGATGCTGGTAGCTGAACACATAGAAAAATCTTGTAAAGAAATGGAGGAGAAAATGGATCAAAAGTTAGAAGCCTTTACAAGGCAAATACAAAAATCACTTCAAAAAATGCAGGAGAAGATGGATCAAAAAGAAGAAGACAATAAGGAAGAAAGACAAAAATCACTTAAAGAAATACAGAAGAACATGGGCCAACAAGTAGAAGCTATGAAAGAGGAAACACAAAAATCTATTAAAGAAATACATGAAAACACAATCAAGCAAGCAAAAGATCTGAGCACATCCATCCAGGTACTAAAAACAGAAGTAGAAACAACTAAGAAATCACAGAGGGAGACAACATTGGAGATAGAAAACCTTGGGAAGAAATCAGGGGCCATAGATGCAAATATCAACAATAGAATACAAGAGATAGAAGACAGAATATCAGAAGCCGAAGATACCATAGGAACCATTGATTCAACAGTCAAAGAAAATACTAAATGCAAGAAGGCTGTAACCCAAAACATCCAGGAAATCCAGGACACAATGAGAAGACCAAACCTAAGGATTATAGGTATAGACGAGAATGAAGATGTACAAGTTAAAGGGCCAGCAAATATCTTCTACAAAATTATGGATGAAAACTTCCCCAACCTAAAGAGAGAGATGCCCATGAATATACAAGAAGCATACAGAACCCCAAACAGACTGGATCAGAACAGAAATACATCCCGTCACATAATAATCAAAACTCCAAATGTACTACACAAAGAAAGAATATTAAAGGCAGCAAGAGAAAAAGGCCAAGTAACTTATAAAGGAAGACCTATCAGAATAACACCAGACTTCTCACCTGAGACCATGAAAGCTAGAAGATCCTGGGCAGATATAATGCAAACTCTAAGAGAACACAAACTTCAGCCAAAACTACTTTACCCAGCAAAGCTCTCAATCGCCATAGATGGAGACATCAAGGTATTCCATGACAAAACCAAATTTGCACGATATCTTTCCACAAATCCAGCCCTACAAAGGATAATAGGGGGAAAACACCAAGACAAGGACGGAAACTACACCCGGGAAGAAGCAAGATAGAAACCTCCTCTCATCAAAAACAAAAGAAGGTAACCTCTCGAATATAAAAAATAAATAAAATAAATAAATATAATTTCAAAAATGTCTGGAGGAAATAATTACTATTCCTTAATATCTCTTAACATCAATGGACTCAATTCCCCAATAAAAAGACATAGATTAACAGACTGGATACGGAAACAGGACCCTACATTTTGCTGCATACAGGAAACACATCTCAGTGTTAAAGACAAACACTGCCTTAGAGTAAAAGGCTGGAAGACAATTTTACAAGCAAATGGTCTCAGGAAACAAGCTGGAGTAGCCATTCTAATATCAGATAAAATTGACTTCCAACCTAAAATCATCAAAAGAGACTCAGAAGGTCACTTCTTGCTGGCCAAAGGGAAAATCCACCAAGAAGAGCTCTCAATACTGATCATCTACGCTCCAAATGCAAGGGCACCCTCATTCGTAAAAGAAACCTTACTAAAGCTTAAAGCACACATTACACCTAACACAATAATTGTGGGTGACTTCAACACTCCACTCTCCTCAATGGACCGATCAGGAAAGCAGAAACTAAACAGGGACACAGTGAAACTAATTGAAACTCTGGACCAATTGGATTTAACAGATATATATATATATAAAACATTTCATCCTAAAGCTAAAGAATATACCTTTTTCTCAGCTCCACATGGTACCCTCTCCAAAATAGACCATATAATTGGTCACAAGACAGATGTCAACAAATACAAGAAGATCAAGCTAATCCCATGCCTCCTATCAGATCACCATGGAGTAAGAGTGGTCTTCAATAACAACAAAAACAACAGAAAGCCCACATACACATGGAAACTGAACAATACTCTAGTCAATGACACCTTGGTCAAGGAAAAAATAAAAAAAGAAATCAAAGACTTTTTAGAATTCAATGAAAATGAAGGTACAACCTACCCAAATCTATGGGACACAATGAAGGCAGTGCTAAGAAGAAAACTCATAGCTCTAAGTGCATCCAAAAAGAAACTGGAGAGAGCATACACTAGCAGCTTAATGGCACACCTTAAAGCCCTTGAAGAAAAACAAGTTAATTCACCCAGGAGGAGTAGAAGACAAGAAATCATCAAACTCAGGGCTGAAATCAATCAAATAGAAACAAAGAGAACCATACAAAGAATCAACAAGACCAGGAGCTGGTTCTTTGAGAAAATCAACAAGATAGATAAACCCTTAGCTAGACTAACCAAAGAACACAGAGATAGTATACAAATTAACAAAATTAGAAATGAAAAGGGAGATATAACAACAGAAACTGAGGAAATTCAAAAGATCATCAGATCCTACTACAAAGGTCTATACTCAAAACAACTGGAGAATCTGGAGGAAATGGACAATTTCCTAGACAGATATCAAATACCAAAATTAAATCAGCATCAAGTAGATCAGCTAAATAGTCCCATAACCCCTAAAGAAATAGAAGGGGTTATAGAAAGCCTCCCAACCCAAAAAAGTACGGACCAGATGGTTTTAGTGCAGAATTCTACCAGACCTTCAAAGAAGACTTAACACCAATACTTTTCAAACTATTCCACAAAATAGAGACAGAAGGGACACTGCCCAACTCATTCTTCGAAGCCACATTTACGCTAATACCTAAACCACAAAAAGATCCAACAAAGAAAGAGAACTTCAGGCCAATTTCTCTTATGAATATAGATGCAAAAATACTAAATAAAATTCTTGCTAACCGAATCCAAGAGCACATCAAAACGATCATCCACCATGATCAAGTAGGCTTCATCCCAGGGATGCAGGGATGGTTCAATATACGGAAATCCATCAATGTAATCCACTACATAAACAAACTGAAAGAAAAAAAAACCACATGGTCATCTCATTAGATGCTGAAAAAGCATTCGACAAAATTCAGCATCCTTTCATGCTAAAAGTCTTGGAAAGAGCAGGAATTCAAGGCCCATACCTAAACATAGTAAAAGCAATCTACAGCAAACCAGTAGCCAACATCAAAATAAATGGAGAGAAACTTGAAGCATTCCCACTAAAATCAGGGACTAGACAAGGCTGCCCTCTCTCTCCATAGCTTTTCAATATAGTACTTGAAGTTCTAGCAAGAGCAATTAGACAACATAAGGAAGTCAAAGGGATACAAATTGGAAAGGAAAAAGTGAAACTATCATTATTTGCAGACGATATGATAGTTTACCTAAGTGACCCAAAAAACTCCACCAGAGAACTTCTACAGCTGATAAACAACTTCAGCAAAGTGGCAGGTTATAAAATTAACTCAAGCAAGTCAGTGGCCTTCTTGTACTCAAAGGACAAGCAGGCAGAGAAAGAAATTGGGGAAATAACACCCTTCACAATAGCCACAAACAACATAAAGTATCTTGGCGTAACTCTAACCAAACAAGCGAAAGATCTGTACAACAGTTACTTCAAGTCCTTGAAGAAAGAAATCGAAGAAGACCTCAGAAGATGGAAAAATATTTCTTGCTCCTGGATTGGCAGGATCAATATAGTAAAAATGGCCATCTTGCCAAAAGCAATCTACAGATTCAATGCAATCCCCATCAAAATCCCAACTCAATTCTTCATAGATCTAGAAAGAGCAATTCTTAAATTCATCTGGAGCAACAAAAAACCCAGGATAGCTAAAACTATTCTCAACAATAAAAGGACTTCTGGGGGAATCAATATCCCTGAGCTCAAGCAGTACTACAGAGCAATTGTGTTAAAAACTGCATGGTATTGGTATAGCAACAGGCAAGCAGATCAATGGAACAGGATTGAAGACCCAGAAATTAACCCACAGACTTATGGTCACTTGATCTTTGATAAAGGAGCCACAACCATCCGGTGGAATAAAGTTAGCCTTTTCAACAAATGGTGCTGGTTCAACTGGAGGTCAACATGCAGAAGAATGCGAATTGACCCACTCTTATCTCTTTGCACTAAGATCAACTCCAAGTGGATCAAGGACCTCCACATAAAACCAGACACACTGAAACTATTAGCAAAGAAACTTGGGAAGACCCTGGAGGACATGGGCACAGGGGAAAAGTTCCTGAACAGAACACCAATAGCTTATGCTCTAAGATCAAGAATCGACAAATGGGACCTCATAAAATTACAAAGTTTCTGCAAAGCAAAGGACACTGTCAGAAGGACAAAACGGCAACCAACAAAGTGGGAAAAGATCTTCATCAACCCCACATCCGACAGAGGGCTAATATCCAATATATACAAAGAACTCAAGAAGTTAGACCGCAAAGAAACAAATAACCCTATCAAAAAATGGGGCACAGAGCTAAACAAAGAATTTTCACCAGAAGAAATTCGGATGGCCGAGAAACACCTTAAAAGATGTTCAACATCATTAGTCATCAGGGAAATGCAAATCAAAACAACCCTGAGATTCCACCTCACACCAGTCAGAATGGCTAAGATTAAAAACTCAAGAGACAACAAGTGCTGGCGAGGATGTGGAGAAAGAGGAACACTCCTCCACTGTTGGTGGGATTGCAAAATGGTAAAACCACTCTGGAAATCAGTTTGGCGGTTCCTCAGAAAATTGGGCATGTCACTTCCAGAGGACCCTGGCATACCACTCCTGGGCATATACCCAGAGGATTCCCCTGCATGCAATAAGGACACATGCTCCACTATGTTTATAGCAGCCTTGTTTATAATAGCCAGAAATTGGAAGGAGCCCAAATATCCCTCAAAGGAGGAATGGATACAGAAAATGTGGTATATTTATACAATGGAATACTACTCAGCAATTAAAAATAATGAATTCATGCAATTTGTAGGTAAATGGTTAGACCTGGAAAATATCATCCTGAGTGAATTAACCCAATCACAAAAGAATGCACATGAAATGCAATCACTGATAAGTGGATATTAATGAGCCCAGAAGCCCTAAATACTCAAGACACAAATAGCAAGTCAAATGATTCCCAAGAAGAAGAAAGGAGAGGACCCTGGGCCTGTAAAGATTGTATCCAGTTTAGTAAAGAAACCGAGGGGGAGGGGGTATGATTGGGGAACAGTTGGCGGGGGAGAGGAACTATGGGAACTATGGTGGGTGGGAACTGGGAAAGGGGAAAGCCTTTGGAATGTAAACATAGAATATAGAAAATAAAAAAAATAAAATAAATAAAATAAAAAAAGAATGCATAGATGATTTTTATCATGTTGTCTCTATATATGGAAGGTAGAGACTATCAGATCAAGATTTTTGGTTAAGGTTGGCTACATAGGAAGTCCATGGCCAATGAGGTCTCTATGAGTTTCTGTCTCAAACAACAACACAAAGAATGTAGGATATATAGAGGAGAGAACAACAGGATTCACTTGAAAACTAAACGACTAGTTTGTCTCTTGCAGTCATGGTTGATGTTAGCAGGCATGGCCATATAAATGGCCCATTAATATCCATATGTATCTTCATATCACCGAGTAATAGGTTTCAACAGTCAGAAATTAGTACTCCTCAATTAACATAATGGTCTGCAAAGTTGGAGAGGCTGCTAATGGAACATGACCTACAGGGAATTTTAAGCTGGTTCATAAACTGTTTCCTGGTGACAGCCAAAAATATACATCTATTAACTATTAACACCTTCAGCCTTGGAGTACTAATATTTAATAAGAAAACCAGAAGGTTGGCGGCCCTTACTACATAACATTCCACTATTTCTTTTCAAGCCCAGGACCTGAAGTTACAGTCTTATCCAAAAGGAGAAGGACTCGGTAAGTATGTGCTTAACAATTTCTCCTTTAAAGGAACAGACTCATCAGATTTAATTTTGGAGAAAAGTGGAATGGACTCAGACATTTAAAAAATATTAGTTCACATTTGGTACTTACATTACTACCATGAATCCAAAACTATAATGCATCCAGTGAAAACATCAGGTTCTACTACATTTCAATTTTCTTTAAATAAATAATAAACTATCAAAAGAACACATATTTACTCTTTAAAATGTACTCTGAAATATGCAGATGCTTATGAAGATGCAATGTTTCTATTTCTTTTTGAATTGGCATCACAGTCTGTCAGATAGCCAAACTAAGATCCCAAGATTCCAATCACTTTTCTCCTCCTCCTCCTCCTCCTCCTCCTCCTTCTCCTTCTTCTTCTTCTTTTCATCCTTCTCCTCCTCCTCCTCCTTCCTCCTCCTCCTCCTTCTCCTTCTCCTCCTTCTCCTTTTTCCTTCTATTTTGCTGACTACTCTGTACCAATATGTTGATTGTATACATATATTTATGTCTCCTTTGGTGCCAGAGACAGGTCCTAGGGTCTCTAGAGTCTTTTACATGCTAGGCAAGTGTTCCCACCCTAAGTAACACCTGCAGCCTTCTTAATTTTATATTTATTTATTTTATTTCCATTATATTTATTTTCATGGTATCCAGGTACACATATGTTAGTTATACAGCAGAGAGTTATAAAAACCAATATAGCCTCTTAAAACATTCACAAGATCTTTAAGCAATAATATTTGTATTTATTTAGATTCCCTTAAATGAACTCTGCTTCAAATAAAAATGAACCAGGGTTCTTATTAAATTTATTGAAAAATTAATTACAAAAATGAAAAAGATAAGGATCATAGTCAAAGTTGCCAGAGTTCCTTATCACCTTCCCTTTAGACAAAAGAAGTAGATATTCAAAGTAACATCTGCATAAAGTAAAAAAAAATGTATGCAAAATAAGAATACTTATGTTTATTTATGTTGTGTGGAGCAGTCAGAAAACACAGTACCAATGAAAATAACAATATTGTATTTTAGATTGATATGTGTGAGTAACTTAGAAAAAAATCCATGGATGTTAAAAAATTGAGAGGGACAGTTCCATCCCACAAAATGCTCAACTCAGTCACTAGCACAGAGGTACCACTGCCTTTTGAAACAACAGAGATAGGAACCCTCACAATCTGTCCAGTTGGGCCTTTCTCCCCTTACTATGCTATTTCCTTCCTACGTAGAATGAGCTTCAAGCACATCAAGATCTTTTTACCTATTCCTAAAAAGTGTTGTTTGTTCTTATTGTTTTCTTTTATTTTCTTACCCTAAGAACTATTTAGTTATTTTCTTTCTTTTAATTTAGTCACTACCTTGTAATTGCACAGCTGAAGGAGGCTGCCTGGTAAATGTAGAAACTGATTTTCTTTTTTATGCATTGGGACAGAAGAGGAAAGAGAGAAAAGCAAAACAAGACATTAGCTTGGGCAAGTCCAGAGTAAAAGGTACATTTGAAAAGTACGTTATTATGGTATGCCTTAGAATATGGATTGTTAGTGTAACACAATACATTCCTATCTCATTCATTCTTGGATCCTCTTTCCTTTTCTCCTCTTATGAAAAGTATTGTTTGTCACTGTAATACAAAGATTCACAACTATTTTTTATTGAATATATTCTTTATTTACATTTCAAATGCTGTTCCCTTTCCTGGTTTCTCCCCCTCCCAGAAAACCCCTACCCATCTACCCTTCCCCTGCTTCTGACAATGTTTCTCCACCCAGCCCACTCCCACCTACCCTCCCTTTATTTCCCTACACCGGGGCATCTATCAAGCCAAAATAGGACCCAGGACCTCTCTTCCCAATGATGCCTGACAAGGCATTTTTCTGCTAACAAATGCAGTTGGAGCCATGTGTACCCCTTGGTTGATGGCTTATTCCCTGGGAGCTCTGGGCAGGGGGCATTTGTTGGTTTATATTGTTGTTCTTCCTATGGGGTTGCAAACCCCTTCAGCTCTTTAGTCCTTTCTCTAATTCTCCATTGGGGACCCTGTGCTCAGTTCAATGGTTGGCTACTAGCATCTTCCTCTGCATTTGTAAGGCTCTGGCAGTGGCTCTCAGGAGACAGTCATCTCAGGCTCCTTTCAACAAGCATTTTTGTGCATCCACAATAGTATCAGGGCTTGGTGACTGTTTATAGGATGAATCCCAAGGTAGGACACTCTCCAGATGGCCTTTCCTTCTGTCTCTGTTCTACACTTTATCTCCATAATTGCTCCTATGAATATTTTGCTCCCTTTCTCAGAAAAACCAAAGCACCCACATTTTGGTCTTCTTTCTTGTTGAGCTTCATGAGGTCTGTAAATTTTCTCTGGTTTATAATGAGCTTTTGGCCCAATATTTACTTATGAGTGAGTGCATACTATGTGTGTTCTTTTGTGATTGGGTCACCTCACTCAGGATGATATTTTCTAGCTACATCCATTTGCCTAAGAATTTCATGAATTCATTGTTTTTAATAGCTGACTAGTATGCTATTGTGTTAATACACCATATTTTCTGTATCCAATCCTCTGTTGAAGGACATCTGGGTTCTTTCCAGCTTCTGGCTATTATAAATAAGGCTGCTATGAACATAGTAGAACATGTGTCTTTATTACATGTTGGAGCATCTTCTGGTTATATGCCCAGGAGTGGTATAGTTGAGTCCTCAGGTAATAATATGTCTAATTTTCTGAGTAACCACCAAACTGATTTCCAGAGTGGTTGTACTGGCAATGGATAAGTTTTCCTCTTTCTCCACATCCTCTCCAGCATCTGCTGTCACCAGTTTTTCATCTTAGACATTGTGACTGGTGTGAGGTGGAATTTCAGGATTGTTTTGATTTGCATTTCCCTGACAACTAAGGATGTTGAACATTTCTTTAGGTGTTTCACAGCCACTCAAGTTTCCTCAGTTGAGAGTTCTCTGTTTAGCTCTGTAACCCATTTTTAAAAGGGTTATTTGATTCTCTGGACTCTATCTTCTTGAGTTCTTAGTATACATTAGATATAGGATCTTTTCCTAATCTGTTAGTTGCCGTTTTGTCCTATTGACAGTGTCCTTTTCCTTACAGAAGCTTTGCAATTTTATAGGTTCAATTTGTCGATTCTGGTTCTTAGAATCACATAGAGTATAAGCCATTGGTATTCTGTTCAGGAAATTTTCCCCTGTGCCCATATGTTCAAGGCTCTTCCCCATTTTCTCTATAAGCTTCAGTATACCTGGTTTTATGTGGAGATCCTTGATCCTCTTGGACTTTAGCTTGATACAAGGAGATAAGAATGCATTGATTAGCATTTTTCTACATGTTGACCACCAGTTGATCCAGCATCATTTTAAAAAAATGCTGTCTTTTTTCCACTGGATGTTTTTAGCTCTTTTGTCAAATACCAAGTGACCATAGGTTTTATTTCTGGGTCTTCAGTTCTATTACACCGATCTTCCTGCCTGGCTCTGTACTAATACCACACAGTTTTATCACTATTGCTCTATAGTAGAGCTTGAGATCAGGGGTGGTGATACTCCTAGAAGTTCTTTTGTTGAGAATAGTTTTTGCTATCCTGGGTTTTTTCTTATTCCAAGTGATTTTTAAGAATTATCTTTCTAGCTCTATGAGAAAATTGATTCGGAATTTTAATGGGTAATGCATTGAATCTGTTGATTGCTTTTGGCAAGATGGTCATTTTTACTATATTAATCTTGACAACTTATGAGCATGGGAGACCTTACCATCTTCTGAGATCTTCTTCTTCAGTTTCTGTCTTCAGAGGCTTGAAGTATTTGTCATACAGATCTTTCACTTGCTAGGTTAGAGTCACACCAAGTTATGTATTGTTATTTGTGACTATTGTGAAAGATGTCATTTCCCTAATTTTTCTCAGCCTGTTTATCCTTTGAGTAGAGAAAGGCTAATGATTTGTTTGGGTTAATTTTATATCCAGCCACTTTGCTGAAGTTAATTTTTTTATCAGGTTTAGGAGATCTCTGGTGGAATTCTTGGGGTCACTTAAGCATACAATCATATCATTTGCAGTGATATTTTGACTTCTTCCTTTCCAAGTTGTATAACTTTGACCTCCTTTTGTTGTCTAATTGCTCTAGTAGAACTTCAAGTACTATATTGAATAGATATGGAGAGAGTGGACAGCCTTATCTGGTTCTTGATTTTAGTGGGATTGCTACAAGTTTCTTTCCATTTAGAAAATGGTTTGCTACTGGTTTGCTACTGGTTGGCTATATATTACTTTTACTATGTTTCAGTATGGGCCTTGAATTCCTGACCTTTCCAAGACTTTTAAGATGAACGGTTGCTAAATATTGTCAAATGTTTTTTCAACATCTAATGAAATGATCATGTGTTTTTTTCTTCAAAATTGTTTATGCAATGGAATTTTAGTATATTAAACAATTCCTGCATTCCTGGGATGAGGGGTACTTGATCATGGTGAATGATTGTTTTGATATATCTTTGGATTCTGTTTGCAAGAATTTTATTGAGTATTTTTTCATCAATTATCATAAGAGAAATTGGTCTGAAGTTCTCTTTGCTTGTTTGGTCTTTGTTTGGATTAGGTATAAACATAATTGTGGTTTCATAGAACAAATTTAGTAGTGTTCCTTGTGTTTCTATTTTGTGGAATAGGATGAAGAGTATTGGTATTAAGTCTTTTTAGGTGATCTGATAGAATTCTCCACTAAACCAATCTGGTTCTGGGCTCTGTTTGGTTGGGAGACTATTAATGAATGCTTCTATTTCCTCAGGGGTTATGGGACTATTTAAATGGTTTATCTGATCTTGTTTTAACTTTGACACCTGGTATGTGTCTAGAAAATTGTCCATATTATTAAGATTTTCCAATATTGTTGAGTATAAAATTTTCAACTAGGATCTGATGATTGTTTTGAATTTCCATGTTGTTTTTTGTTGTTGTTGTTGTTTTTTGTTTGTTTTATTCAAGACAGGGTTTCTCTATATAGCCCTGGCTGTCCAGGAACTTACTCTGTAGACTAGGCTGTCCTCAAACTCAGAAATCCACCTGCCTCTGCCTCCTAGAGTGCTGGGATTACAGGTGTGTGCTACCACCCAGCAGCCACAGTTCTGTTGTTATGTATCTGTTATGGATTATATATGCTTCTCCCAGGGAGTGGCACTATTAGGAGGTGTGGCCTTGTTGGAGTAGGTGTGTCACTGTGGGTGTGGGCTTAAGATCTTCACCCTAGTTGCCTAGAAGTCAGTCTTCTACTAGCAGCCTTCAGATGAAGATGTAGAACTCTCAGCTCCTCCTGTACCATGCCTGCCTGGATGCTGCCATGTTTCTGCCTTGATGACAATGGACTGAACCTCTGAGCCCGTAAGCCAACCCCAATTAAATGTTGTCTTTTATACAACTTGCATTGGTCATGGTATCTGTTCACAGCAGTAAAACCCTAACTAAGACAGTATCCCATTTCATTTCTGATTTTATTAATTTGGGTACTCTCTTTGTGCTCTCTGGTTAGTTTGGATAAGGGTTTATCTATCTTGTTGATTTTCTCAAAGAACCAACTCCTGGTTTTGTTGATTCTCTGTATAGTTCTTTTTGTTTCTATTTGGTTGATTCAGCCCTGAGTTTGATTATTTCCTGCTGTCTACTTCTCTTGAGTATGTTTGCTTCTTTTTATTCTAGAGCTTTCAAGTGTGTTATCAAGCTGCTAGTGCTAGTGCTAGGTTCTGAGAAGAATGTATATTCTTTTCTTTAATATGAAATGTTCTATAAATATTGGTTAGATCCATTTGGTTCATAACTTCTGTCAGTTTCACTGTGTCTCTGTTTAGTTTCTGTTTCCATGATTTGTCCATAGCTGAGAGTGGGGTGTTGAAGTATCCCACTATTATTGTTGAGGTGCAATGTGTGCTTTGAGCTTTAGTAAAGTTTCTTTTATGAATGTGGGTACTCTTGCATTTGGAGCATTGAGGTTCAGAATTGAGAATTCTTCATATATATATATATATATATATATATATAGATAGATAGATAGATATAGATATAGATATAGATATAGATATAGATATAGATATAGATATAGATATAGATATAGATATATTTCTATATTCTTGTTTACATTCCAAAGGCTTCCCCCTTTCCAGTTCCCCCTATCCTCACCATATGTCCCATAAGTTCTCTTCCCCCCACCATTCCCCAATCACCCCCCTCCCACCATTTCTCTGTCCTGGTACTCTCCTACAAAACAGGATTTAATCTATTCCAGACCAGGGTCCTCTCCATCCCTTTTCTTGGGAATCTTTTGCTTAGCTAATTGTGTCTTGAGTATTCAGAACTTCTGGGCTCATTAATATCCACTTATCAGTGATTGCAATTCATGTGAATTCCTTTGTGATTGGGTTGACTCACTTAGGATGATATTTTCCAGATCCAAGCATTTGCCTATAAATTGCATGAATTCATTATTTTTAATTGCTGAGTAGTATTCCATTGTATAAATATACCACATTTTCTGTATCCATTCCTCTGTTGAGGGACATCTGGGTTTTTTCCAGCTTCTGGCTATTATAAATAAGGCTACAACAGATGCTGGCAAGGATGTGGAGAAAGAGGATCACTCCTCCATTGTTGGTGGGATTGCAAGATGGTACAACTGCTCTGGAAATCAGTCTGGTGGTTCCTCAGAAAATTGGGCATGACACTTCCAGAGGACCCTGTCATACCACTCCTGGACATATAACCAGAGGATTCCCCTGCATGCAATAAAGAGAATTCTTCTTGATAGATTTTTCCATTGAGCAGTATGAAGTGTCCCTCCTTACCTTTTTGTACAACTTTTGGTTGAAAATAAATTTTATCTGATATAAGATTGGCTACTGCAGCTTGTTTCTTGGAACCCTTTGCTTGGAAAATTGTTTTTCAATCTTTTACTCTGAGGTAGTGACTCTCTTTGTCACCGAGTTGAGTTGCTTGTATGCAGCAAAATGTTGGGTCCTGTTTAGGTATCTGTTAGTCTGCTTGTTCTAACTGGGGAATCGAGTCCATTGATGTTAAGAGATATTAAGGAAAAGTGATTGTTACTTCCTATCACTTTTGTTGTTAGAGGTGGAATTATGTTTGTGTGGCCCTCTACTTTTGGGTTTGTTGAAACATTACCTTCAAGTTTTTTCTAGGGTGTACTTTCCCTCCTTGTTTTGGTATTTTCCACCTATTATCCTTTGTAGAGCTGGGTTTGTGGGAAGATATTGCATAAATTCGGTTTTGTCATTGAATATCTTGTTTTCTCTGTCTATGGTAATTGAGAGTTTTTCTGGGTGTAGTAGCCTGGGCTGGCATTTATGTTCTCTTAGAGTCTATATGACACCCACCTAGGATCTTCTAGCTTACATAGTCTCAGGTTAGAAATCTGCTGTAATTTTGATAAGTCTGCCATTATATGTTACTTGACCTTTTTTCTTATTGCTTTTAACATTCTTTCTTTGTTTAGTGTGTTTGGTGTTTTGATTTTTATATGATGGGAGGAATTTCTTTTCTGGTCCAGTCTATTTGGAATTCTGTAGCCTTCTTGTATGTTCATGTGTATCTCTTTCTTAGGTTAGTAAAGTTTTCTTTTATAATTTTGTTGAAGATGTTTACTGGCCCTTTAAGTTCGGAATCTTCACTCTCTTCTATACCTATAATCCTCAGGTTTTATCTTCTCACTGTGTCCTCAATGTCCTGTTTTGGGGTCAGAAGCTTTTGGCATTTTGCAATTTATTTGAATTGTTTTTTTGTTTTTGTTTTTGTTTTGTTTTGTTTTGGTTTGGTTTGGTTTTCTCTATGTAGCTCCGGCTGTCCTGTAACTCACTCTGTAGACCAGGCTGGCCTCGAACTCAGAAATCCACCTGTGTCTGCTTCCCAAGTGCTGGGATTACAGGCATGCGCCACCTGTCCATATCTTCTACAGTATCTTCTGCACCTGAGATACTCTTTTCTATCTCTTTTATTCTGTTGGCTATAGTTACTTCTGTAATTTCTGACCTCTTTCCTACGTTTTCCATTTCCAGGTTTTCCTCCATGTCTGTTTTCTTTCTTGTTTCTACTTTCACTTTTAGGACTTAGATCACTTTATTCAATTCCTTCACCTGTTTACTGGTGTTTTCTTGTATTTCTTTCAGTGAGTTATAGATATCCTCCTTAAAGGACTCTATTATCTTCACGAGATAGGATTTTAGGTCAGCTCTCTGATATTGAGGCATGTTGTATTCAGGGCTAGCTGTGGTGGGAGAACTGGGTTCAGGTGATGACCACGTATATTGGCTTCTGTTGCTTATGGTCTTGCACTTGCCTTTCATCATGTGGATATCCCTAGTGTTTGTTGATCTACGTGATTGTTTGGTGTCTGCCTCTTGACACTGGGTTGCTCCAGTTCACCTGGTAGGCCTGTAGCCCTGGCTGTAGCAGACCACCTACAGAACTTTTCAGTGGAAGGCTCTTCACAAGGGCAGAGAGGGTGCTGATCTGTTGCCCTGGCTGCAGTAGATCTGGGAGACTTTCATACTGTTGGGTCAACTGCTCTGAGTGTAGTGGGTTCTTTAGGATGGTTCCGGATATGGTGTCTTCACTGGAGCAGACCAGCCAAGAGTCTACCCCAGCAGAAAGGACTAGGCATCAGAAATGTTGGAAGAGGAGTGGTATTTGGGTGGGCAGGGCTTTTGTTGGTTGATGGGTCCCGAGTCCACCAGGCTCCCAGCCACAGCTCTGGGACTCTGGAGGTGGGGCAGGGGAGATCAGGGGTGTTCTTACCAACTGCTCTGAAAGCAGAGGGTTCTCTAGGATGGTTCAGGAGATGGTGTCTTCACTGGAGCAGACCAGCCAATGATTCAGAACTGGAGCATGGATTGGGGAGGTGCTCATTTAGGCTTACTTAAACCTCAGGCACTATAACCAAACATATGGCTGCTGAAGGAGGGAGGGTTAAGTTTAGCCCAGATATGTCACTTGGTAGGTTCCCCAAGTTACTGGTCATTTCTCTTCACTCCTTCCTAGAGCTGCATCACCAAATGGATTGACATCATCTATAAAACTGTAAGGAGTACACAAGAGGTGAAGGAGATGGTACTGCAGTTGAAAGCTCTGACTACTTTTCTAAAGACTAGGATTTGAGTCCTCACATGAATTGGAGCCAACAACTGTCTGAAACTCAAGATCTAGGGAATCTGTGTCTGATTCTAGGCTGAGCAGGTGCTAGATACAAAAAAGCCAACATACTTTAAGACAAAATACTCATATATGTAAGATAAGATAAAATGTTTTTCTAAAACAGAGTATTTGGGGAGATTATGGTGGGAGATAAAAGGCAAAATCAGTGGGAGGGGGGTTGATCAAAATACATTATTTTATGTGTGAGGTTCTCTCCTTTCTCATTATATTTTATGCTTGTCTTTACATACTTATTCTTCACTCCCTGCAGGAACCAAGGGAGAAGGAAAAAGAATTCATGCTTTTCTGATTTGATATCACACTAATTTGCAGAAAGAATATTAAAGCCATATCAAAATAAACCAAAAATACCACCACCACCAACAAACATAACTTAAGGAAAACATCAAGCAATTTTACATTTATAATGATGTTCCAAATATCTTTTATAAAAAGATATGAAACTGGGTGGTCATAATTATTATAAATACATTTTACATTTTTTTAAAAGGAAACATGCATGGATTATTAAGTATATTATTTTCTTCCTCCTTTATTTCAGATTTTTACATATATTTTGATTTCCATCTACTTGAATTGAACATATTTTGTATATGATTTCATAATGAATTTCATCTACAAATTTAGATGAAAGATTCTTGAAATGCTAATCCTATTCAATCATATGAAGAGTTTATAGTTTACACAGGGAATTTTGGTTTTCATTCTAAAAAAAGTAGTATTTTAAACAATACTGGGAAGTATAAGTTAAAAATCTGTACTATTTTATTGCCTCTAGTTACTGGAATTTAATTATTTTACAATTTAACATAAAAAAAATCTTAGAAACTCAGTATGTACAACATAATCTAAAAACTCAGCAGATAAGGGGGTTTGTTTATGAACAGTATATGTTCTACCTCAGCAGTTTGGGATCCAGGGAGAAAAGTATATGTCAGAAGGATTCCAAAGTGTCATATAAAACTAGTTCCCAATGGTTCATCATGTTATTTATGTTAAAATGACATCATTATCTGAGTCCTGAAAGGATTCTTTCGTTATATCAAACCCCATTCAGCCAACCCAAGCTCTTAGTCAAGACAAGCAGCCTTTTGTCTGAGCTTTTGCAGAATGTCTGCATCATTATGAAAGTTCCGATTACCTACCAAAAAAGCTGCTCAAATTTGTGAGCAGTTGCCACTGCAAATGCACTTTGGGATACTGAGCAATGGTACCACTTTCTCACCTCTGCCCCCAGCTTAATATTTGTGTTAACTGTTTCATTCTCATGGCATTGTACTCAGCCCTCAGCTTGCCCTCCCCGGCACACACATACTCTGCTAGAATGTGGTCTCACTTGCACAATTCAATTGTAGAGAACAGGAAACTCACATGGGAATACTATACATACATATATATGTATATGTGTATATATGTATATATATGTATACTTACCTATGTGTGTGTGTGTGTGTGTGTGTGTGTGTGTAATTTTACACATGAAACCTTACAAACGTGCGTCTACAGCCACATTTCTTTTTGGAGCTATGAATAAACAGTATTCTGTCAAAGCTGTGAATCTCATTTTGTTTTAGACCTAATATATCCCATTTTTTCACAACTCTGCTGGTTAAATTTCATGTTTTTCTAAATTTCTTTAAATTAGTCCCTTTAGATTTGAAATTTATCAGTAAGAATTCAATTCTCTTACGATTCCAATGCAAGTTTCCAAAAAAGATGATAAAAAGAAGTGAAGTTGAAACTCTACTCACAAAGCAGTCATCTTGTGGGAATTACCTGGCACACACTCACAACTTTCCACTTCTTCCCAAAGGTTGCATGTGTATACTCTGATTTCCTTTCTTCTGATCATTGAAATCAATGTTGGTTAAAAAATATTCTTTTCATATATCTTAATGGGCTTTCAAAACGCCAGTGCTATGTTAGACATTCCTGTCTGTCCCTAGATGTTCTGTGACCATTGGCAACTTAATCCATCTATGAATTATATTTGTCATTTTCTCAAAAGAAGAAACATAAGGCTCAGCATGTAAAGGTGCTTGCCTCATTAATCCAATGTCCTGAGTTTGGTCCCCAGAACTCAGATGTTGGGGAGGATGGAAACAAACTCTTGAAAGTTTTTGTTTCTCATTCTCATTCTGTTATGAGAATACAGTGCTTCAGTAAATGTTTCCCAGTTAGCACCATCAGTAAAAATGTGCAAAGGAAGAAGGAAATCATTAGTAAATATGATTTTTTAATTATTGGATGCGAATATTTAAGGCTGCAGTTCCATGATTTGGAAGGCAGCGACAGGAAGATTTCTTTAAGCTCATGGTCAGTTAGTACCACATAAAAGAACCTGTCACAAATATATATATGTGTGTGTGTGTGTGTGTGTGTGTGTGTGTGTGTATGTATGATGTGTATGATCTGTATTATGTATATAATGGATATGATGTATATGCACATGCACATATATGATGTGTATTATGTATATGATGTATATTATAAGACGCATATACATATGTATATGTATATGATACATATGTGTATGCATGTGCATATTTTATGATGTATATGTATGTGTCTGTGTATATGTATGTGTAATGTATATGTGTGTGTTCTCTAATTTGAAATAGCCCAAACATGCTTCTGTATATGTGTAGTCAGAGGTTAATCTGGTATATGGATCCTCACCTTATATCATTTCTGACACAAGATTACATGTGTGTTCCAGAGCTTTTGTCCTTTTCCACATATGTGTACTCAGGTCATCATGCTTGCATGCAAGCATGCTTTCTGGCTATAGCAACTTCTTGTCCCAGAAGAAATATTATTATCACCATGATGATGATGATGATAATGATGATGATGATGATGATGATGATGTCATTTTTTATTCTTTGTATTGTTTTTTAAAAATACCTTAATTTTGTTCCATCCTCACTTTGTCTGATATTCTCTAAGTTATCAGTTACTTTCAATCAAATGAGCATTGAAAATGTCCATGAAGTTTTTAACATTCAGTCAGATGGAAGACATTCATCTTTAATCCATGTTTCTTAAAGCCTGACTTTTTAATCTTTCAGAACTATGCATGAAGAGGCTGTCAGTAATGACATGCAAAGCATGAAGAGAGGAGACTCTGAGACTCCAGACAGTGAGTGTAAAACTACAGAGGTGGGAAGGGAAGGGAAAGAGAGGAAAAGGGACATGGAGAGGGCAGGAGGAAGAGGAGATATCAGAGTATATCAGCACAACTCTTAAACCTTAATAGTTATAAGGTCCAGTTTTGTGATAGGGTAACCAAGAATAGGCTGCCTATGCCCCAGTCATTGATACCCAATAATTCTCATAGAATACCACTAATTAGACACAGTGTAGTATTACAAAAAATAAAAAGACAGATGTGGAGGTCTTGGAGTTTGCAACCCCATAGGAAGAATAACAATATTAACCAACCAGAAACCCCAGAGCTCCCAGGGACTAAGCCACCAACCAAGGAGCATACATGGGGAGACCCGTGGCTCTAGCTGCTTATGTAGCACAGGGCCTCATCTGCCATCAATAGGAGGGAAAACCCTTGGTACTGTGGAGACTCAGTGCCTCAACATAGGAGAATGCTAGAGTGGTGACGTGGGAGTATGTGGGTGAAGGAGCACTCTCATAGAAGCAGGGGACAGGGGATGGGATAGGGGTTTTGCAGAGGGGAAACAGGGAAGGGGGATAAAAATTGAAATGTAAATAAATAAAATAACAAAAAGAAGACGAAAATTAAAGATCTGTTGAGGAGTCTATGGAATAGAGGTATATTTTATCAAGAGAAATTGTACAATAAAATGCATTTTTGCCGGGTGGTGGTGGTGCATGCCTTTAATCCCAGCACTTGGGAGGCAGAAGCAGTTGGATTTCTGAGTTCGAGGCCAGCCTGGTCTACAGAGTGAATTTTAGGACAGCCAGAGCTACACAGAGAAACCCTGTCTCGAAAAAAAAATGCAGTAAAATGGTCTCTCAACCCAAAGCAAAACCAAAATAAATAAATAAATAAATAAATAAATAAATAAATATAAAATGCAATTTTTAATGAATAAAATTTCAATATATATATTAGACTAAAATGTACATAATAAACCCTTTGCTAGCACCGTTATTTTAATTCTACTAGTTTGAATTGAATAAAATGATATGTAGAATATATTTAACTTAAGAGTTGGCATATGCTAAAAGAATAATTAATGCAACATTAATTATGATTAATTGCTCTCATTCTCTGATAGACATGAAGACTTGGACTATGTCCAATAGTTGTTATATTCTAGGTTGTTCTTCCTATTATCATATCTGCAAATTGTCATATGTCATTCATAATTATAATAACAAAACTCAGTACATCCAGCGTTCTTGGCACTAATAATTTTAATCCAAGACATATTTTTATATTTTACTCTTTGTCTATTTTTCCTGTAATGCTATTGAAGAAACAGCTTTAGATAATTAGATCATTGGATATCACAGATGGTGGATGATTCCCTTTGTAAGCTTTGTGCTTGTCGCAGAGAGAATTAATCTAAATGAAGGACCAAGAAAACCACAAGAAGTGCAAAATGTAAAAGCATACAGAAGAGATATAGAACAATTATGCACTTACACAAGATTGCATCTAATAATAAAAAAATTCACAAAATTAATAAAACATTTTAACTCCAGTTGTATTCTTGCTACACACAACACATACTAAAGGTATTTCTCTATATTTCCCATCAAAATCATCAAGCTGTGGTTTGGAGGGTGTACTGGTTGGTTTTGTGCATCAACTTGACACAAGCTGGAATTATCACAAAGAGCTTCAGTTAAGGAAATGCCTCCATGAGATCCAGATGTAAGTCATTTTCTCAATTAAGTCATCAGTAGGGGAGGGCACATTGTGGGTAGTGCCATCCCTAGGCTGTTAGTCTTGGAGTCTATAAGAAAGCAAGCTGAGCAAGCCAGGGGAACAAACCAGTTTGTTTCCTGTATCCTGACCTGCTTGAGTTCCAGTCCTGACCTCCTTTGGTGATAAACAGCAATTTGGAAGTGTAAGCTGAATAAACCCTTTCCTCCCCAACTTGCTTCTTAGTCATGATGTTTTTTGCAGGAATACAAACTCTGACTAAGACAGATGGATTGCAAGTACATTTATCTGTAGATATGAGCAAAAGACATAATTAGTTTAAATGTTCAATGAATAGAATTCATTTTTATCATTATTTGATGCAATAATATCGTGCTTTTATTGTAATAAGGAATGCCTGAAAACATCAAGTCAGCATGATTAGACTAAAGAGCAAAGGCAAAATATTAAGAACCAAAGTATAATTTTCTTTAAATTTTGCACCCAATAATATTTAGAGAAAGACAATGGCATTCCATGATCATTTTTATTCTCTAAAAATGATTTTTTTACATTCTTTGTTAATGTGCTTGCTAAAATTTATTGTGTGTATATGTTAATGAGAAGCATCTGAGTTGTACATACCATGAAGAACACCATGTTCCTCTATCAACCTGAGTGCTCGAACAGCTCCAGCAGACTCACAGTGTCTCTTTCAATATGAGAAGACTTACAAAATCAATGTATGAAACCACCCCTGTAGACTGAAGTTTGGCATTTACTGTAAGTTAGCCAAATCTCAAGCTAAAATGTGATCTGTTTTTTTGTTATTTAAAGTTTACATCATTTAGACATATTTGACATTGTTAAAAAGATGCACATACATTCAATAAAATTTCATTAAAGTTTAAAGCCATATAAAAGAGCTGACCTACATACCTAACAGAACACTTGGGTTTATTAATGAGGAGGATCATTTTACTCACAGAGGTGATGGGATGTCTGGCCTCAGAATAGAGTGAGTTCTGTTGACAGTGAACGTATCTAAAGGATTGCTCAGGGAAGTAAAAGTCTGGGCTTTACTAAGCTTCGTGCTGCACTCTAGTCATGAGGGAGGAGTTGATGAAAAATAACACCATACTGTTACTGCTTTGAAACTCCATAGTGGAAGAAGGATGACTTCCAAATTGTTTCAGACATCTCTCATCCTCAGTTGTCAGTTGAGGAAAAAATATATCTAAGTTCTATAAACAGTAAATGTACTCATCTGATGTGAGAAGCATGAGATAAAAATCAATATTGTTTTCCTTATGCATTGCTAGTGCATCATGCTTAGCTAAGACATCTTGTGCAAAGCATATCTTTACTTTCCCAAGCAAGTTCATATGATAATTACCTTGGCACTGCACCAATTAATATTTCTCTCTTTACTTCCTCAAGGTTTCATTTTCTAGAAAATTCATCTTGGTTTTTCTACCGGCTTTCCTCTCTGGATTTATAATTGAGATATCATTTTATCTGTGGGTCTCTGCTGCATAACAAGTGGGGTTTACAAGACTTTAGAACATACAGAACAAAATACCTACAGGGAAATATTTGTATCTAACAAGCTTATATTGCAAATTCCCAGGGCATAATTTTAATTAGTGTGCCATAGTGACTCTTTACTTGATTTAAGAAATATCCTCCTCTCTATATAATAAGTAAACAGAAACGAAAAAGAGGAAAAAGGTCCATGATAAGGGATGAAAAATCTTATATTGCCTATATATATGTTCTCTTCCATTTTGACCCTCAAAGTTAATTATTTCTCTAAATGCATTTGCAAAACCAATTTATCTCTGAAACCTTGATAAAGGACCTTACAAATTATATGTTCTGGTGACTTACTCCAAACTTTCTACCCCTTCCTCACAGTATTGATAATTTTGATGGATAAAGATGTTCTAGATAGAGGTCAAATTTCCATGGCTTCCAACCTATAAAAAAGGAGCCTAATTTCATTTTTGAATAGATGGAATGGCCTGAGTGGCCTCAAAAGTCATTGCAGTTTTATATGAAACTTGGCAAATCCCCAGTCCTCTGATAGGAATTCATGCATAGGCATAGAGTACACAGGCCCTGGGCAGGTTGAGAGGATCTCAGAATTTATGTTTTGGCACCAACAGTCCATGAAATATAAATGACTTATCTTCGAAGGTCCTTCATATTTTTAAGAAGTCATTTCACTTCAGCTGTATTTGAGATGATGAGCTATTAAGCTGTTTGGTGCACTTAAGTTTCTTACATTGGTGTGAATTTCTACATCATTAATTCATTATGCCTGCCTCTTTGGCTTTAAATCACTGTATATATAGGTGTGGCTGTTTATTTCATTGGATAGGGAGAGAAAAAAATGCTTTTCTAAGAATGGTCCTCTGTGCAGAACCATTCAGAATGTCTTCTTGATAATGGTTAACTCACCTCTGGTAACTTTTATAAGTATTTGTAAGTCTAGAAAGAAGTTGGAAATGCCAAAGTGAGCGAATCTCTGGACTACTCCCTGTCATGTCTATGTTTTTTCAAGTGCCCTGATTCCAACTGTAAGTGTGTCTATACATGCCCCACTTATTTCCCCCCTTTTCCCTCTTTGGCATTCTGTAATAACTTAGTATTCTCTCAGTATCGTATACCGAACCACAATATTAACTACTATGTTGCTTCTGTTCTCATTTCTTCAAATATCTGTTCAGTTGAATTTTTGTATTTACTGAGATACTAGTATATCACAATGGAAGTATTTGTTTATGATTTTGTATGCAGAGAGAAAAGATTATGTCCAGAGACAAAAATAGATAGCCACATCACTGTCTTCAAGAAGCATTTAAACATGCTGTATAATTAAAATAGTAAAATAAAGGAATATTTTTAAATGAAATATAAAAGGATTGCTTCACAAACTGTGCTAGTCAGTCCAGTTGAACTGGTGTGACTTGGTAGGCTAGGGATGAGGAACCTCAGGCTACATTGATTTAGGGATTAAGAACTTGCATTTGAACCTTACCTGAGGGTAACCTATATGACCATTAAAGATGGCAGAGCTATTTCCCGGTTCTAAGTCATCAAAGGCACACTCATGAAATGAAAATATGCAAGCTGCAGCTGAAGTAGAAACACAGACTTAGCAGAAGCATATCATTAAAAATCATGTCAATTTGGCCAAGCAGGATATTGTCCTATTGATTGCTTACATTGCATGGGCAAAGAGGTGGCCTTGCGAAATCATGATGATAATTTGATCCTTAATATTCAGTGGAGTGCACAAATAGCAAATATGGACATCAAATGTATGTAGGGACTAGAAAGTATTTTCCTTTGTGAGAGTGAGAAACTAAAGAGTGACGCTATCCTGGCAGTAGTCATACCACAAAAGCCTAGTAACAAATAAAAAAGGTTGTGGTTGTAAACAGGTACATGCAGAAATACTGACCACTTCTATTTATGTCCTCCATGATGCCTAGATATACTTCATCAGAGACTCTGACTTATACATGGCATGGATATGTTTGAGGTTTTGATAAAAATCTATCTATATCATGGTATAATGTCGACCTACTAATTCATTATCCTCTTTTGCAAACCAGATGGAGTTCTGCTTTTGTTAGTTAATACTATTCTCTTTGAAACTTTGCATTTGTCATAATTTCTTCTTCTTTTCAAGTCCTGAAAAATAAATGGAATGTTTTCTAAAAAAAAATAATAAATGAAATGTATGCCATGAAGGCCAGCTAAGGTGCTGAAACCACAGAAGATAACAAAGGAAGCTGTGATAAAATAATATTGTAACTTTTATATGAATCTTGAGTTTATACTATGCAATTATCTTAAAAATTCATATTTACTTCATGACATATCATTCATCATCTATACATGTTTAGTTATTGCTGCTTGTGTTCATATATACATATATAAGTATATGTATGTATGTTTATATCTGTGTTTTACATATATATGTACATATACATAACTCTAAGACAAGATAAAAAACTTTTCATTTAAAATCCTTTCTTGCTGTATTTGGCACCCCTACACATTGTTAACACATCATTATCTAAATCAAATTCTATTCTTGATATATTCACATAACAAAATAAACTTTGGATTTTGAAAGAGTAGACAAACAATTTGAAAAATTATTAGCAGATATATTATCTTTTCTAGAAAGAAATGGTCCTCTTACCATTCTGATCAGTGTATTAATCTAGTGTGCAGTTCAAAAGATTGATGTGATAATCTTGTATCATTGACTCACATTCTTCCTAAGAAGTTACCTAAATGAACCTAAAAAATGGTGAGATGTTTTATACATTCTAACTGTAAAATATTAATTATGTAGCACAAAATATACATTGTAAGGAGCACCATTTGCCCATTGCCCTTGTTATTAGTTGCCCCGTGTGCCAAAAGTGCATATACCATTACTTCTCCATCTTAACAATTGAAAAAAATAAAGTAAAACAAAAGAGTATGTTACTAGAAAATCTGGTATCTCATCTAATCAATCTTAATATTAAGGCCGTTATATACTGTGCACATTCATGGGCCACATGTTGATCTATGTAGGCAAGAAATTAAAACAAATGGTACAATGCCTCTGTCCTTAAGAAAATCAGCCTAATAAATGAAAACGTTATATTAAAAGTAACTACTATAAACAGAAGATGTGTGAAGTATTTTAAGAGAAAATTTATAAAATTCCTGTGAGAAAATAGATCTTTACACTGATGGTTCATTTATTGAGTAACTTGAAGATTTGGTACCAAGGGAGCTTACATACATTTTAGGAGCTGCAATAATAACAGGGAAAGTAAAAATGAACACATATCTATATTTTCTAGTAGTAATAATACAGTAAAGAGCTTATAGGCACTGAGGAAAATGAGTGTCAGACAAAGAAGCGGTTGGTAGGCTGAGTCAGGGGGATGGTGAATTGTAAGGCCAGCTGGGGTCACAGAGTAAGACAACTGTCAAAGGATAAAAATAATAAAAGAAAATGGATTAATGGATTTGAGGAGAGGAGATCTATAAAAAAGAAATTATTACAAATATTAGAGTGATGGTTGGGCCAAGATATTACTTCGCCAAACAGATTCCAGCAGAGAACAGTGGAGAGAAATTGGCAATGGTGAACATAAAAAGACATTGTTAAGCAGTGCTGTAAAGTGCAAGGGAAAAGTTGGGATAAAACATGAGAGTGAACAGATTCACAATCTTTTTCTGTGATTTGATCGCTGTGAGAAATGAGAGCATGCTTGGTTTTGATGGAGATAAAACAGTAAACAGAGATTGTTATGAAATCCTGAATAGATAAAAAAACAATCATGAACAGAAATACTACAAGCATCTTTGGTGTCGGTTCACCTGTTCTGATGTCTGTTTCCAGGGGATTCTGATGAGGATTTCTAATCAGAAGAGTATCTAGTGGTGGTGACTGAAAGTCTCATGTAACATTTTCATGCTGAAGAATAATTAGGAGGACATCATTCTAATAATTGTGTAGAAGAGAATGACTTGTACAGATGGACAGAGTATAAAACCATGGTTTATATTTCACAGTAGAGAATGGAGAAAGCACCAAATTTCTGTTTACTGAGCTGTTTTATTACTATATATTAGTTGTATATTTTGTTATGAATTTTTATAAATATACATAATATATTTTAGGTACATTCTTTCTAATTACTTTCTTTAAAAAGCTATTAACTAAATATACTTGGTCATTTCAAACAAATATATAATAAATACTGATTACTACCCTACCCTCACTCCCATCTCCCTACTACCATTTTATAGTCCTCCTTCTCCTCCCTAAAAGTTTCTCCAACATGATTCTGTCCTTTTGTTTGTGACTTAATGAATTTATCCAAGGTAGACTGAGGGATAGATTAAGGTTTTGACATTATCCATTGTAGCCTATTGTGTTTTCCTGTAGGTACACAGTCAGAAAGAATTATTCTCTCTGCCCCAAATTTAGCTCTCACTACACTGTCTGTGACTGATTATTGGTACGTTCTGTTGATGCTTAACAAATGCAGGCCACTGCAGTTGCTAGAAGTTCCTGATAGAAATGACTCTATTAAGTCTAGAGGGTGGCATTCATTCCAAAGCCCTCAACTGCTGCCCCTTCTTGTACAACATTGCTAGTTTGGTGGTTTTTCTTTTAGTGCTAATTCCTCACATGTTGATACCTCATCAACTGAGAGGTTCTAGGTCTCAGCATTCACCACTGTTCATTGAAAAGGGAGGTGTCTGTAAAGAGAGGATGATTGCTAATGCAGGAGTAGTTTCTTTCCTTCACTATGACATAAGCAAACATTTCTTACTGGGCAGGGTCTTTGTTGTTGTCACTGTTTATATTTTTTGTTAGTTAGTATTATTCACAGATGACCAGGAGCCTTCATTGCACCTTTCAGGAAGCTTCTACCTCAGTTCAAGATCTGTACCTTTTTCTTTCTTTCATTTTTTTTTTTTTTTTGTTTTTCGAGACAGGGTTTCTCTGTGTAGCCCTGGCTATCCTGAACTCACTTTGTAGACCAGGCTGGCCACGAACTCAGAAATCCGGCTGCCTCTACTTCCCAAGTGCTGGGATTACAGGTGAGCGCCACCACTGCCCAGCGATCTGTACCTTTGAGAAGATTATGGATTCTATACTGGAAAGTTTTGCAGTTTCCTGTTAGGTCAATTTGATTTACGATGCATTTAACAAGTCTTTCGTTTACTTTCCATAATATTTTCATACAGATTACCTCTGTTTTGGTGAGAATGGATATTTAAAGTCATTTATCACTTTGATATTGATAGATATTGAATAAAGTCATTTAGCAATATCACTGTGATAGAATTTATACATGACTTCATTTATAGTATTTATTTAGTAGTACATATTTTATGAAATTAGGACCAACTCGGTTGGAGTTGCATATGTTTAGAATACTGATATCATCTTGGTAGATTGCATTTGTAGTGAGTTATCAAGTGACATTCCTTCTGTGTTCATTGTGACAAGTTTTGTTTAATATCTGGTTTGATACACTTGCCGGTTTTCTATTTGTTTGTTGGAATTCTCTTTCTCTTTGCTCCAAGGCAGGGCCCATGCTTTATGGCAAATTTCCTGTAGACAAAAAACATTGCATTCTAATTTTTGAAGAAAAATGCTAGTCTGTATCTTTAATTGGCTACTGAGACCATTAATAATCTGAATTACTTTGATATGTATATTAAGTCCTATGATGTTATTAATTTTGTGATGGTTAATAGACAATTGATTCCATTGATTTTATTTGTCCTCAGTGATCTTTTCAATATGTTTATTCATCTCTTTAGGCCAAAATATCTTTTTCAGTGTCCTCTATAGACCTGGCTTAGTGGTCGAAATTTATTTCAATTTTGTTTTGATCATGGCAACTTTATATTTCTCCTTCAGTCTTAATATAGTTTTGTTGGGTATGATATTCTGCCTTCTCAATTGTGGTCTGTCAGAACTTGGAGTTATCCTTTCAGGACTTCTAACTTTAAAAGTTTCTGTTAAATAATGAGATGCAATTCCAGTGGAACTGACTTTACAGTGATTCAGTCCTTTTTCTTTTGTAACTTTTAATAATTTTCCTTTATTTTGTATTTAAATGTTTTAATTATAAGTTGTTATGGGCAGCTTCTATGCTGATCTTGTCCATTTGACACTTTGTAGGCCTCTATACTTAAATGACCACACAGGGCAAAACGATGTTTTTGTAAATAGAGACAATCTAAAATGATGTTGAAGAGCACCCTTTATATTCCAGGGCAGGAGAATAATAGGGATGCATGTTGAAAGGAGAGGTGACAGGATTCCTGGAATATCCTAAGTTGGAAATGGGGTAAGATTTTCCATTAATTCCAAGGAGCTAGGAAACTCCTTTGAACAAACAAGGGGTTGGATGTGTCACAAATTAAAAGTGACATCTGATAGAAGGGCTCTGTTTTGCCACATATTGTTAGTTGCTTCAGGCAGGTGCTTAGGGACTAGAAAATCGGATTATATCAGAAATGGAAAAAAAAACTGTTTCCCATGAAAGGACATGATACTTGCTAATGGAAAGAATCTGTGATTCTCTTGACCTGTAGAACAGTTAATGCAAAATAGGTACAAATGTACCACAATGCCCTGGGTCTGGAAAAGGGCTGAGATACACTGCAAAGGAAAATATGTCAGGATGTTTGTGGACTAGAAATGAGCTGAGATGCTTCTATCTTAGTTGTTTTTCTACAGCTATAATAAAACATCATGACCAATAACTTGTAATAATAAATAAATAAATAAATAAATAAATTAATTAATTAATTAAAGAATAATTGATTTTGAAGATTGGAAGGTTAGAATCTATGACCTTCATGGGGGCCAGCATGGCAGCAGACAATGTACTGAGTATGTATAGTACTGAGGTAATAGCTGATAATTAACATCATTATTCTCAAATAGGAGGTAGAGAGATGAAAACATTTTTTGAGTTGGGCTTTTGAAACTTCAAAGTCCTACCAATAGTACACCCCCGATATAACAGAGGAGCAGTAATGCTTCTAGCCTGGTGAAGGGTTAAGGTAGATATGAATGGAGAGGATTCTTGATGCTCTAGACTTATAAAGGGATGAGAATATTTCAGAAATGGAGTTGGTCAAGGATGCCCTTGGAAGGTAGAGGTGCCAGGAAACCCATATCTGTTGAGGCATAATCATGGAAGAGTATGATTAGGGATATCAGGAAGACAGGCTGAGATGTCCATGAGATTCAGAAAAGAGGCAATCTGCTAGCACATAGACCAAAGGTTCTCCATGGAAAAAGAGACACACAAGTGTTCCAGTAAGAGAAGTACACAAGAAGCTTCAGAGGAGGAGGGCTTTCGAATGCCTAGGTGTTTCACACTAGCTGGGATGTCTAGGGAATCAAGGGAGACCAAGAAGCCTCAGGAAAAGAGCAGTTCCTAGACAGTACAAAAAGAGAGTCAATGATGTTCTGTGAATAGACAGGAGGTAAATTGCAAGGATCTTGAAATTGCTATTCAAGAGATTTGAGAAATGCTTGAGAAGCAAACAAAAAGGCCAGGGCCCCCAATAGAGGCAGTTGGTTGCTGCTCACTCTGCTGCTGCTGGTTACTCCAGCCGCCTTGCTCTTTTACTACTTTTGCTGTTTCCTGAATTGCTGGTTGAGATATCCTGATGACAAAGATTGGACTTGCACCTAGGAACTCAATGACACTAATTATCAAGAACTAGTCTAAAGAGCTCAATGCCACCTTTCCCCTCTAAACTTCTTTCTCACATACATGTGTTTCTGGGTTGGCAGGGATTCACATGAAGGTTATTAGATGTAAGAAGCCAATAAACTTGCAAAAACATATGGTTACAATCTCATAGCAGACCTCTTCATATATAAGCTCACAATAGTTAAAACAGCATAAACAAGACATATGCAAGCTGAAGTGAGACCAAATATCTGAATGGAGAGGGGAGTTAATCATGAAATATACCTCTAACTGAAGACATATTGACAATGGTGTGCTGGGAGAGAAAAACTCAGATTTTTGAAGGAACACAATTTCAGACAAATTAAATCCACTGCAGAAAATCGCCATATATTCAAGATTGTTTGGGCAGCATAAATTGGTCATGTTGGAAAGAAAATATGAACACAAAGTTGGGTGGATGGGAAGGACAATTAAAGGTAGTCTTGCAAAGAGATGGGAGCTGATTGTGACTATGTTAAAGAAAATAAAATGTAGTGCAAATTTCTTAAAGTTACTGAAAATTCTTAAAAGTGTTCCTATTTCTTTTCTATTTATTCAGGATATATTGACTCAACTTTTTTTTCATTTGTTTCTGAAAGAGAAGTATGCACATTGTCTCAAACATGTAATGGGAATCAGAGGCCACTTGGAAATTTAATTTTATTCTAGATCTTCAAGTTTCTTCCCTTTGTTTGCAAGTAGTAATCACAAAAGAGAAATGTAATTCAAAACCACAAACCAGTCTGAAAGTTAGGTCATATCCTGGATAGATCACTTCATGCTTCTCACACCCTCCTAACTGAGTTATCCCAGATTTCCTTGGTTTCTTGGTTCACTTATTTTAAAATTCTTCAGCAGGCCATTTGCATCACTAGACACTAACACAAAATTCTGAACCCTGCCAGCTTCCATTCTTTCCCTACTCAGACAATTGCTTGATATATTACACACATTCAGTCTAGCCGCCATGCTTGACTTTTCAGAAAACTGTTGCAAGCACACACCTTTTCTTCTTTGTTAGTAGTTTCTTACTCCACACTTGAGCAAGAATTTGCCAGGTTAGATGTGCCACCATAGACTCCCCCAACCATAGGATGTAGGATATAAATGTTTCCCTTGTGAAAATCAGTTATTATTCCCTTTGTGATTTTACCAAAGATTACTTCTGGAAAAAAGTATACACAGAGAATTAACATTTAAATCATAGGACATATGCAGCTAATAGAGGGTGTGTGTGTGTGTGTGTGTGTGTGTGTGTGTGTGTATAAATGTCACATTGCTACAATAGCAGGGGACCCAATTAAACACTGAAAAGAGATAATAGACTGAGATGTGCCATTTGAATGCTTAGTCTAGGGGGTTGGAGAGATGGCTCAGTGGTTAAGAGCACCTACTGCTCTTCCAGAGGTCCTGAGTTCATTCCCAGCAACCACATGGTGACTCACGGCCATCTGTAATCGAATCTGATGCCCTCTTCTGGTGTGTCTGAAGAGAATAATGATGTACTCATATACATAAAATAAATTAATTAATTAAAAAAGAAATGTAAATAAAGAAAATAGCTAATAAAAAAGAATGAATGCTTAGTTTAAAGTTGATGGGAAGGATTAGAAGGTGTGTTCTTTCTGGAGGAAGTATGTCCACTGAAGGCTAGCCTTGAGATTTTAAAAGTGTGCCACTTTTAGTTTTCTCTGCTCCGGTTTGTGGATCAAGACATGATTTCTCCACATCTCCTGCAGTGGCATACTGCCTGCTTGTTGCCATGCCCCCTGCTGTCGTGGTTATGTGTTCATGTGCCTTTGGAATCACGAGCCCTTCCTTCTATATGTGCCCTTGGTCACGGGCTTTTATCATATCTAGACAACTAAAACAGACACCATTACCAGGAAGTGGGCTGTGAAGAAAGTAACCATGTTGTGTTTTGAAAGATGTGCAAGACTTTGAGACTTTGAACTGATAAAGTAGTTAAATGCTATAAGCAAAGCCTCATAGGACATCCTACTAATGTAAGATAGCAGTGCTGAAAACTGCAGAATGTGGAAGCCAGTTTCAAGAGGGCTCAGAATTCAGCAAAATTAACAACTGTGCTAGAAACTTTTTAATGTTATCATGTAAAACAGTTTGGCTAATTTCTTCTCATACACTGAGAACTTGCCTGAGACTAACAGCAGAAATATGATCATTTCTGTAGTGGAAATTTCAAGATATCCTTAAGTGGCATGGTCATTAGTAATCATCCTAATGCACATACCATGATGAAAAGCACATGTGGCAGAAAGTAATACAAAATGTATATATTTGAAAAGAAGTTCACTGGCCAATTAAATATTATCACTGTGGATTATGAACTCTAGCAGGTTAGAATAGGTAAGGAAATTACCACCACTGAGAGGCTGAATATCCATTCGAATAACGGGAAGAGTACCTTCAGGTCAACACCCTGCCTAGGTAAACTTTTAATTTGTGAAAGGACCTAAATAATTAACAAAAGCTGCTGCAAATGTAATTCCAGAGGTTCAAGATTCAGCCCAAGCAGGTAGACAAACTTGAAAATTTTGTGCATATTATTCTGGCTTTAGAATCACATAAGATTCAGATAAAAGGTTGCAGAATCTTCCTCTATTATTTAAAAGAGTGACCTAACCTTGTCAACTGGTTTTGGTCATAGTGTTTGATCACATCAATAGGAACCCTAACTAAGATAATTTATAAAACTAGCTTTCAATCAACATTCTACTTGATGCACTTGCACAGTTTCTTGAACACTTGGCCTTTTAGGAGACTTTGAGGATAATATTATGATTAAATTGTTAAATGCTTTCACATGAATAGGAACCCTAACTAAGATAATTTATAAAACTAGCTTTTGATCAACCTTCTACTTGATACACTTGCACAATATCTTGAACACTTGGCCTTTTAGGAGACTTGGAGGATAAGATTATCTGACTAAATTGTTAAATGCTCTCTTCTAAGTAAATATTTCCAAGGCTACAAAAATAGATCAATTGGTGAAAAGAATACTTACCTAGAATTCCTTCAGCCCTGGCTCAGTTCTCAGGACTGCTGAATCCAGTTTGATGTCACAAACGTTTACTGACAGCATCAGGAAGGAAAAGGAAGAAGATTTATAATTTTATGGTCATTCTCAGATGTATAGAAAGTTCTAAGCCACAGGATTCTATAGGAGCACTTATCTAAAAGATTAATATCTTAATAATCTATCATTGGGTGAGTCTTATTACAAGGTTCAATACAATATCAGAACCTGATATGAAGATTTGAAGAAGCTTGGTAACTTAAATTTGGAAACTAAGATAGGTTTTAAATATACTAACCCCAAATCATTAGAATTACATTATATTCCCAGCCCTAACACTAATATGTTGTGATCCTGACCTCTGGCAAATATATGTGTTGAATGTTCATGCAACAAATTTTCAGGCCATAGCAGTGAGAAGAATCCTAGAGGTGAGCTATTAAATTCAATCATCTAATTTCTTTTTAAAGCTTGCAAATACTCATGTACAAATGACCACTTTAAACTAAATGACATCTTTATCAAAGCTAAGATTCAATAGTTATTAAATAGAAGAGGTTTCTCTGAGCTGATCTTGAAAAAGTAATTCTAAAACTAATTAACTCAATAGATGATAGATGGATAGGCAGATAAATAGATACATAGACAGACAGACAGACAGACATGATGACAGACAGAATGATAGATAACTGTATTGAGCTAACATATAAAAGTATGCCAAGTCCCTATGCCAGAATGTGAAAGTGTATGTTGATTATATGGAGAGAGAGAGAGAGGGAGAGAGAGAGAGAGAGAGAGAGAGAGAGAGAGAGAGAGAGAGAGAAACAGAGAGAGACAGAGACAGAGAATTGGGGAAAAGGTGGAGGTTAGAGTTTAGAGTGTGTGAGAAGCTGAAGATTCTATGATTCTGTAGCATGGTACACTTATCTTGTAAACATGTGGCACTCTCAATTTTAATATATTTGTCTCAGTCTCTGCCTTCTTCCTTGTGGTAGTATGTGGTGATTATTTTTTATTGTAAATTTGTTCTTTCACACAATATTTTCTTTCTTTTATCCTTTTTACAAACCCTCCCCCAACTCTCCCCAAATTCACCCGCCATTGTCCTTCCCCACTATCCAACTTTGTGTTCATATTTTCTTTCAATCAAGACCAATTTATGCTGCCCAAATATTCCTGGATATATGGCCAACTACTGCACTGGATTTCATTCACTAGAAATTGTGCTTTTTGAAGAATCTGAATTTTTCTCTCTCAGAAGCTAACAATTGTCAATAGGTCTACAGCTAGAGGTTTATTTCATGACTGACTCCCCCTTGCCATTTAAGGATTTGGTCTCATTTCAGCTTGCAAAGGCCTTGTTTGTACTCTTACAACTCTTGTGGGGTTTTATATGCAAAGCTCTGCTAAGTCTTTGTAACCATAATTTTGGCTACATGAATGACTTCTTATATCTACCATCCTTCTTCACCTAAAGCCCTTCCAATGCACCAACACTTGGTAGGTGAATGAAAAGGTTAGAGGGATGGGATCATTGAGATTTTTAGACCAATTTCTGCTGATGAGTGTCATCGAGTTCCTAGGGGCAAGTCCAATCTTCGTCATAAGGATATCTCCAACCAAGAATCCATGAAACAGCAAAGACAATAACAGGAACCAGCAGCAGCACAGGGAGCAGCAGCCAATGCCTCTTTTGGTGCTCTGCCCTTTTTATACCTTCTCAAGAGTTCCCAGAATTCCAAAGGTAAACTCTCTCCAGCTAGCAGAATCACATGCCTGCCAGAGCATGAGACAAATCATAGTTAGCAGCTGTGGACACTCTCACCTGGGATTAAAAGAAAAACATATTTACATCAGATAACTGAGATTTTTTATTGAATATGTTATTTATTTATATTTCAAATGTTATTTTCTTTCCAAGTTTCTCCCCTCCCAGACGGCCCTTATTCCATTCTCCCTCCTGCTACTTCTATGAAGGTGTTAACCCATCCACTTCACTCCCACCTCCCTGCCTTTGATGCCCCTACATTGGAGCATCAACCAAGACTCCATAGGACCAAAGCCCTCTCCTCCATTGATGCCTGACAAGGCTGTCCTCCTCTACATATGCAGCTAGAGCCATATGTACCCCTTTTTTGATGGCTTAGTCCCTGGGAGCTCTGGGGTGATGTTCTGTTTGGTTTTTAATCAAAATTCTCACTACATTTCACCCTTTCTGTTTTAAGCCATTAATTGTGCTGATACTTAGTGATATTATCAATAAACTAAACAAATTTCAGATGTAGGGTCAAAGTTTTCAGGGCAAATTTTCTGCTCAATTGTAACCTTTATAGGTTTTTGACAGTATCCATATCTTTTCATGCTCTACAGAAACAAGAAAAAACATGTCCCCAACACAACTATTATAGACTTCCATTGTACTGGTAGCATATTCTTATATTATACATCTGAATTAGTTTCATTTTTTTCTACAGCCTAGTGGCTTCACTGCTCTTGTTCCTTTTTCATTAACATTAAGAAAATTTAATTATGTTTATAGCAGCCTTGTTTATAATAGCCAGAAATTGGAAGGAGCCCAGATATCCCTCAAAAGAGGAATGGATACAGAAAATGTGGTATATTTATACAATGGAGTACTACTCAGCAATTAAAAATAATGAACTCATGCAATTTGTAGGTAAATGGTTAGATCTGGAAAATATCATCCTAAGTGGGCTAACCCAATCACAAAATACACATGAAATGCAATCACTGATAAGTGGATATTAATGAGCCCAGAAGCCCTAAATACTCAAGGCACAATTAGCAAGTCAAATGACTCCCAAGAAGAAGAAAGGAGAGGACCCTGGGCCTGTAAAGATTGGATCCAGTATTTTAGACCCAGAACAGAGAAATCGTGAGGGGGGGGGGAAATGAGTGGGGAATAGCAGGGGGGGGAGAGGAATTATGGGACATATGGTGGGGGGTAACTGGAAAAGGGGAAAGCCTTTGGAATGTAAACATAGAATATAGAAAATAAAAATTAAAAAAAAGAAAAAAAGAAATGTAAATAAAGAAAATATCTAATAAAAAAGTAAAAAAAGATAAAAAAAAAGAAAAACCAAACTGCTACTTAGTCTTTCCAGGGGGAGGGGGGTCATGTCTTTATTTTTTGTTTTCTGAGTGTTTTTGTTAATGTGCAATTAGATATTTCTACAAACTCGATTCCTGTGATATCGTGTGGTAGAACAATAATAATCATTATATCATAATATGCAAAGAATTGCTTCATTTTACCAAAGGCATATATGGGAGCATTATCATTATTAATTTGTGCAGGTATACCCATAATTGCCATTATTCCCAGTAATTGTATGATTATAGAATAAAACTTCTTATAACTCAAAGCATCACTGACATAGTGTACAAACTAGTCTTACAAATTCTGTAAAATGAAATACAGCCTTCTTTATTACATATTCACCAACTTGTTCACATGCAGCACACACAGACAAACATACCATGTGCATACACCAAACCAAAAGAGAAATAATGACATAAATGCTGTTTTCTACATTAGCATTATAAAGAATAAATATAAATATTGAACACTAATTCATGATGTTTGTACAAACTGAGCTATGGAACTGACAAAAATATCAGTACATACTTTTTTCTCTCTTTTTTTCCTCCTTTAATGTTTTATTTTTTATTTTAACATATAGCCATATTGTGATAGAAAGTATGTATCTCCATTTGAAGCTGATACAAACTGATCTAAATTGAACAGTGTAATATGATTCTGTCTTATGTTCTGTATTGAGAATTGCCAGCAAACCATATGGCTGTGTGATAATTTTTACATTGTTCCTAATGTACAACTTGAATCTCTTGGTTTCATTCAGGATACAGACTGCTTCTATAAACAATCTGAAACAACCAAAGACCAATTAGAATATTGTTAAGGGACTGACTGCAACAGTGTGCCATACTTAAAGAAGTGAATATATTCAGTGAGTGGTGGACATGTGGAGGATATGTGTTTCATTAATGGTGAGATTAATGAAGTAAAATACATGTTTATCTAAAGTTATTATCAAACTTCTGTTTGGAAAGAATAAATGAGAACAGTTTAAATTAATTTGGTCAAAGCATTTATGTATTAGAGTGATATATAATAAGGAATCAAACTTTTGTTTATACTGTAGATTAAAACTTCTAGAAATATTATCACTTAAGTCTTATGTTTTGTTCAAATGTATAAATATCCAATGCTTAGTATAAAATTATATTTTTACAATGTAAATTTGCTTCCTGGAACATGGAATATTAATAGAGAAAATTCAATTTTTCCCATGTTGACCTAATTATATTTGTGTCTAAAAAACAAAATCAAATTGCTCTTCTTTAAGCATTTCTGTATGTTATTGATCCCACCATTCTTTTTCCCCATCTTAGAACACAGATTAAACTATCTATGGATGATGATTGTGTTTCTCTACAGTTAGCATTAAAATCAGACGTAGGCAATAGTGGCACGTGTCTTCAATCCTAGCATTCAGAATGAACCATGTTCGAGGCCAGCTGGCTATACAGAATAAATGCCAAGACACCCGAGGTTCCAAAGAGAAATTCTGTCTTGAAAAACCATATAAGAACAAACCAGAACTGCAGTGCTAGTGAGGGCACTCAACTGACATATAGACTTGCAGCCAGTCCCGACAGACAGACACCCTGAGTTTGATACCTGGGAAACATGGTAGAAAAAAAAAGGAGAGACAAATTTGACCAGTCATCTTGTGAATTACACAGATGCTATATGTCTTCTCCCCTCCCTGCCTCTCTCTCTGTCTCTGTCTCTGTCTCTCTATCTCTCCTCTCTTTTTTCTGTCTCTTCCTCCCTCTTTCCCCACCCCTCCCTCCTTCTGATCCCTTCTCTCTTACACACATGCACATGTACACAGACATGTACTCTCTCTTTCTCTCTCTCTCTCTCCATATCCATCTCTCTCTCTCTCTCTCTCTCTCTCTCTCTCTCTCTCTCTCACACACACACACACACACACACACACACACACTAAAATGTTATTTTACACATTTATAATGAAAAAATTCAGGGATCCACTGAAGAACAACAAAGAGAATAACAGATGTTTAGGAATTTGCTTGTTATTCATTTACTTCTATGGCCATTCTTTATTTTCTTAAATAGGCACCCTCTAGAGGTCCACAGCCAATTCTGCTCTGCAATAACACAAAAAGGAATGAACATCAGTAGATATTCTACCTTGACTTCTCAATTGAATAGATATAAAGGGAGTCTAGCTGGAGCCACGTGAATGGGTTATTGCTTTACTCACCTGTTTTGCATAGCAGGAGGTAGCAATTATGATGATGGTTAATGAAGCAGGCGCTGGTATTAAACAAACAAACATATGTTCTTTCTTCATTCTAGTATCTTCATTCCCTGATAAAGATCAGATAGCTAGTAACACTGTGAATGCATAGACTGAAAATGTAAAGCATATAGGTAAATATATGTATACATGTGCATATTTGAGATTTTATTTCACATGCTACCACAATTTGCATGCCTTATTTTCAAATATGATGTGCCTTTATATAATATATTAAAAATAACCTATATTTTTCAAATGCATTTCATGTCAAATACTTATATTTGGAGATGAGAAATTGGGACAGATGGCCATTCAATCTGTATGCAAAATGAGCAAATTTCAATGTAATAAGAGTAAGGATACCTGCCAGTAACTCATAGTCTAGCTTTCCTTAAGCTTACTAAATACGAAGACTAATAAAAAATGTTAATTGTGCTATCATAACAATCATGGTAATTAAAACAAAATAGCAACAACAGCAGCAGCAGCAGCAACATCCAAGCACACCCCGAATCCAATATTGAGAGTGCTGATGAATGTGGTTTAAAATAGGTTGTAAAAGTTGAAGATATTTTGAGTGATGGTGTGTGAAATGAGGGCTTTGGGGCACTGCTATTCTTATTCCTTTGTAGAAACCTGAATGATTTCATGTCTTCAGGGCTGGAATAACTCCATAACTCAGGCCAAGTGGATTTCACCCGTGCCAAGTCAGTAGGCAATGCTTCCAAGGGCAGTGCTCCACTCCTCCTATCCAGAGGGCAGAGAATATGGATTAACCTGTGTGCCACAAAATGATATCAGATGCTCCTCCTCTGCAGAACAGGGACAACATTGTCCAAATGCACAAATTACTCTTTTCATCGATTGCATTTCCTAAGAATTTATATTATTTCTTTATTCCTGCTGAGGAAATACTCACAAAAAAGGCTACATTTCATCCAAAAGCAGTGTAATGAGCCAAAAGACTTAAAAATACCACTTAGACATAGATGCCAGCTCTTTGAGCAGAATTAATTAGCAGTAATATCTACAACTGTCTTAAATATTTATCACATTCATAAATCAGTAGTAAGTTGGTTTATTGTTTCTTGTACTTTTGTTGTATTTTACTTTTTATTAGTATACATTAATTGTATAAAGTAGTAGGAGATTCTTGTGATACTTTCAAAAATACATATTTTGGCTGTGTTTAAAATTCCTCAATTATTAACTGTAACAAAATATGGAAGAAATGAAATATTATAGTCTATAGACTTAACATTCGAAAATATATGCAACCATAAAAAAGGACAAATTTTATAAACATAACATAAACCCAACTATTGATTTGATTTTGTGTTCTAAGAAAGAAATTTGTATTTTCAAACTGAAAATCTGGTTTGGGGATATTCAAGCTATTAAAAATATTTCACCTTAAAAACAAGAAGCATGTAGATCCATGGGTAAGAGTAGTTGTTGGTCTTGCAGAAGACCCAAGTTTGATCCCAATCACAACACATGTCTACCCATACCTGTCTGTTACTCAAGTTCCAAGTGATCTGATGCTTACTTCTGACATCTGTATGTACCAAATACACTTGAAAACAAAACACTCATTGTCAAAGGATAATAAAAGAAATAAACCAAAAACAAACTTAAAAGAAGAACCATTTGCATATCTTTCATGTTAATTAACAGAGTAAACAAAAAATTTAGAAGGGATGTTTGCCACATATTGTATATTTATAAAAATGAAATCCAACAGGGGCCACTAGATATGTGTAATGAAATATGAATAGCAACACAAAGTGTATGGGTATGTACAAAAATTTAATTTGTTGAATTGCCAAAACTAAAATAAAATTAGTACTTGTGTGCAATATTATAGCAAACCCTATATATTGACTTGCATCAATATGCATAATCAAACTGCCATGAAATTTCTAATCTTCATATATCTATCAGAATATCTGGGACAAAGCATATGAGTAATTAATCATGATGGGTAATCAGGCTTCAATAAATATTCTCCAAGACAGGCCATAGACTTGAACAAAAATATTACTATTTTTTATATACTGCATCTATATTATGATTATCTATAGCTGTACTTAAAATTATTTTGAACGTGAAATAATTTTGAAGAATAGAGCAGCCTCTCAGAAAATTCAAAATATTATAATTTTGCTGATTTGAATATGCTTGGCCACTATGAGGTGGTATGGCCTTGTTTGAGTAGGTGTGTCAGTATGAGTATGGGCTTTAAGACCCTCATCCTTGCTGCCTGGAAAATAATCTTGTCCTGTCTACCTTTGGATGAAGATGTACAACTCTTAGCTCATCCTGCACCATGCCTGCCTAGATGCAGTCATTCTCTGACCTTGACAATAATGGACTGTTTTGTATTTCTTTAAGAGATTTATTTATGTCCTACTTGTGTTCCTCTAACAGCATCATGACCAGTGATTTGAAATCCAAATCTTGTTTTTCTGGTGTGTTGGGTTATCCAGTACTTGCTGTTGTTGGAGAATTGGGATCAGATGCTGCCATATTGCCTTGATTTCTGTTAGTAACATTCCTATGTTTGCCTTTTTCCATCTGGTTATCTCTGGCGTTAAATGGTCCTGTTGTAGTCACTGTCTGGTATTTGAACCTCCTGTAAGCCTGTAAGGCTATTCCTGCTCCTCTGGATGACTGGGTTTCCCCTGGCAGAGATTGTTGATTGGCTGCCCTACTCTTGGGTGCCATTGGAGCGCTGGTTTGCCTTGCCCCAAGCAATGTTATACTGTGTGTCATCTCTGTGTACCTGTTGCTGCCTGTTCTGTCTGTCTGGGAGTGAAGATGGTGGCAGGGACCCCCCTCCAAGTGCTGATTACTCTGCTGGGCATACAACACATGCCTCTTATGTTTGTTATCACCTGACAGAAACGTGTCTTTCTGTTCAGGGGTGTTATAAAGTAGCTGATAAAATGAGTGTGCTAGCTCATTTCCTAGTTTCATATATATGAGGATATGCAGCCTAGCAATCCACAATTTTCTCAAGTGATCATGTGAGGCCTTTGAGTTTCCTTCTCTATTTATCAACTCCTACAACCTTTATTCTGGTTATTCTTTCAAAGTATATTGAATGTATAACAGACCTTTAAATGATCCTGTTTTCATACTTAACTCTACTTGTGAAATCTTTTGACAATTCCGTTTTCTCTGATGAGATTCCAATCACTTAATATATCTTCTCCAATGTTCTTTTCACTACTCTATAAGGAAATGGAGTAGAATTCCTTTTTCGTTTTGTAGCCACATGCTATAACTAGAATACAAGTGTTCACCGTCAGTTTCTACATTCCTGTATTCTTCAAGTTTTCTGTATTTCCTGGCCCCATATCAACCTACCACATACTTTGAACATTTTAGTTCTTTTCTGATAAGGTTTTCAAAATCCCTCTTTATAAATAATATAGTCTCACGACCCTGCTCATATACCATATCTTATTTCCTTTGTCTTTTCCAGAAGTCTTCTCTTTTAGCTTTAGTCCCAGGGGTCCAAGTTATGTTTTGTCAATATCAGCAATAATAACTCGATCTAATCTGATTCATCTTTCTTTCTATCTGACCCAAAGCTAAATATCTTCAGATCACATCTCCTAACTTACAGCTGATCCAGCAATCTTTCCAGGGCTCACAATGCTTGCTTATTCTTCTTACATGCCTAAAACCTAAGCTAAAGTCCTAAAAGTCCAGACTGTAGTCACGGCTATATGTGGATTTGTTATTCCAAATCATCTCTGTCTTCATTAAACTGATTGACTTAATCACATATTTGATTGAATGAAAATCTACTTCTCCCTTCCAGCAACTAGGAAGCCTAACATAGATGACATTATAAGTTATACTCTGTATTCTTGATTTTTAATTTTTTCAAAACTATTTATTTGAAGAGCTCAAGCATTCTTTATGAAATATAATTTCTACATTAACACTTAATATACAGGTATGGACTCTTAAAATTTTTATGTTCTTGCGGCTTCTCTATTTTAATTATACTTTTGACACTTATTTATGAATCTATTTGTTTGTGTGTGGATGTATGGGTTTGTGTGTCTATGCTCACTCATGGGTACCACAGCACACTCATGCTTAAGGATAAATTGTAGGAGTTGGTCCTTCCCACATGGGAGTTCCAGCAATTGAACTCTGGTCATTAGGCTTTGCTGCAAGCTCTTTAGCCTCTGAGCCCTCTCACCAGCCAACGAATCTGGTATTTTGGTTATAGTTCTGTTGTTCCAGCAAACCTTCACATTATTGATGGCTTTGGGATATTCTTGACATTTTACAAACTTTTCTTTAATCTTCAAACTTTGTGACTTTGCTCTCTCTTTCTCTGAGACAGTAGAAACAACCAAAGCCAAAATTTACTTATCCTCAATGCCTGTTACCCACATACAAATAGCTCTACTTTTGCTATGCTTTATCAAAATTGCTTATTTTCTTGTGATATTCCAGCATTACACGTTGTCTATTGATATTTATGAGAAAATATTCAGTCTGATTCAGTGGTTCTCACAGTTCCTAACTCTGTGACCATTTAATCCAGTTCCTCACATTGTGCATATGCCTAACCATTAAATCATTTTCTTGCTCCTTCATAACTATAATTCGGCTACTCTTATGAATTGTAATGTAGCTATCTGTGGTTTTGATGTTCTTAGGCAACCCTGTGAAAGAGACTGATAGGATAACAACTGCTCATATGTTTTAATTTATAATTTCCTGAAAGTACATCTCTGGCTTGTTCTCTATTGTTCTTCAATTGTAATAAAACTCAAAGTCATTATTCACAATTTAAAAATGAAAGAACTTGAAATAAAAAAACAATTATTTCAAGTGATTTCTGATGGTCCTATTAACAAAAGGTTATTTACAGAGGCAGGTTTAATGAACTACTAGGAGCTAAAGATCCACATAGGCTTTACAGGTAACAAGTCACAAGGTAGTGGTTATTCTTCACAACCTAATAGTAAGATTGTATTGTTAAATGTAACATTTACTCATGTCCCCAAACACAGAGAAGATGACTTGGTATCTCACCAGAAACTTACCTCCTACTGACTATTGTTCATGTTGGATGCTGGAGGGTACCTACATGCTACTACAAGAGGAAGGTATTAATCACTATCATCCAGCTTAAACCCTGCTACTTACAAGAGCAATCTGCCTACAATCAACATGGCTGTAATAGCAGCAAAAATGATAATGGAATGACCAACCACTTTTGAGTGGATTTAAGGTCTATTATATGAAATCAAATCTATAGCTGGCACAGATAAAGATGACAAGAACCCACGCCTAGATAAATTATTGGTCTTGGGGAAAACTAATATTTTTCTTCTGCCAAACGAATGTAACCAAAAAAAGAAGAAAGAAAAGAAAGAAGGAAGGAAGGAAGGAAGGAAGGAAGGAAGGAAGCGAGGGAGGGAGGGAGGGAGGGAGGGAAGGAGGGAGAGAGAGAGAGAAAGAAAGAAAGAAAGAAAGAAAGAAAGAAAGAAAGAAAAAGAAAGCCCTCCTAATGACATAAGAAATACCCACAGATTAGTGTCTCACACAATACCCTTCAGGAAATTTCTTCTTGCTATAGATGGGAATTACCATAGAGAGCCACAGCTGGACAATGTTAAGAAAGTGGGCAATTTTAGAATACTCAGGCTTGTTGGAATGTCTTCATCAAATGCCTCCACTAAAGGCTCAGAGACCACGTGGATGAGGAAGTAGAGTGATGATTAGTTAAGAGCCAGAGGTTATGCACCAAGACAAGGAAACTATCTCTCAAACAAAGCTGGGCTGATTTTATATATATATATATGAATTCATTGAGACAGGCAAATGTTCAGGCTCTGCAAATGCTCAAGACAGAAACATCCCAGCACTGAGAAGAAAAAGTGGACACACAGTCCCAAACCTAACTAAGAAGCTACCTGTAATTGATATCCACTGGCAAAGGGAAAATAAGTTTTCCCCAGTGGAATTTCCCCGCATAAATCAAGAATATTTCAGTGTTTGCTCATGCCCAGGAGCAGCTAGATAGCCACAGAAAACTGACTCAGTAGGATGATTTAAAAATTTTATTTCATTGTGTTTTGGTTTGTCAATATTTGTCTTATTTTTCTTCTGTTTTGGATAATAGCTAATGTTTCCATATGCTCTTCTAGACATTTAGCTATGAATCTGTATGGCTACAACACACATACCATTCAACCAGAGGACTGCCTTTAAAAGGCATAGCATTCTCTCTTTCTTCATCTTTCCCTATTCTGTGCACCTGGAAAGATTACCAATTTGCTTGGCTGGTTGGTATTCTCTTAAAAGTGTCCTTGAACTTCTGTTCGTATCTGGTACAAAATATAACTGAACAAAAATCTAAATAAGTGGACCCCTTCTCAAAGTTTATTGCAACAATTATAATAATCATACAAATTCTAGCAATAATTACTAACAAATACTAGCATAATAAAGTTATAAATATAGACTTCTGAATTATATTATGCTAAAATGTATGTTAGTAGACCATCTTAAAGTAAAATTTCCTGCAAGTTCAACAGATAATTTGACTTTTTCTCATAACAATATATTCAAGGAAAGAATATGTCTTCGTTTCATATAAACTATCTTATTTAATATGAATTATTGTGTAATATTATTTATATCAATTTTTCTCATATATTAACACTTTAACGAATCCTTAAGAAAAACATAATAGGCTCCCAGATGGACAGAACAGGCAGCTCCAGGTACACAGAGATATCCCGAGTTTAACATCACTTGGGACACAGAGCACCAGGCTTCTGCCTGCACCCAAGACCTGGGCAGCTCTGAAGAACCTCTGTGTGCAAGCCCTGTGGTGGGTTGTATGCCCAGCAGAGTAATCAGCACTTGGAGGGGCTCCCTGCCACCATCTTTACTCCCAGACAGACAGAACAGGCAGCACCAGATACACAGAGACAACACACAGTATAACATTGCTTGGGGCGAGGAAAACCAGCGCTCCAACGGCACCCAAGAGTAGGGCAGCCAATCAACAATCTCTGCCAGGGGAAACCCAGTCATCCAGAGGAGCAGGAATAGCCTTACAGGCTTACAGGAGGTTCAAATACCAGACAGGACCATTTAATGCCAGAGATAACCAGATGGAAAAAGGCAAACATAGGAAAGTTACTAACAGAAATCCAGGCACTATGGCAGCATCCGATCCCAATTCTCCAACAACAGCAAGTACTGGATAACCCAACACACCAGAAAAACAAGATTTGGATTTCAAATCACTGGTCATGATGCTGTTAGAGGAACACAAGTAGGACATAAATAAATCTCTTAAGGAAATACAGAAAATGAAACAAAAGGTAGAAGCCATTACAAGGGAAACACAAAAGTCATTTAAAGAAATTCAGGAGAGTATAGGTCAAGAGATAGAAGTCAATAAAGAGGAAATGCAAAAATCACATAAAGAAATACAGGAGAACTTGGGTCAACAGGCAGAAGTCATAAAAGAGGAAACACAAAAATCTCTTAAAGAATTACAGGAAAACATAAACAAACAAGTGAAGGAACTGAGCAAAGCCATCCAGGATTTAAAAACAGAAGTAGCAATAACTAAGAAATCACAAAGGGAGACAACTTTGGAGATAGAAAACCTTGGGAAGAAATCAGGGGTCATAGATGCAAATATCAACAACAGAATACAAGAGTAGAAGAAAGAATCTCAGATGCAGAAGACACCATAGAAAGCATTGACTCAACTATCAAAGAAATGCAAATTGCAAAAAGTTTGTAACCCAAAACATCCAGTAAATCCAGGACACAATGAGAAGACCAAATGTAAGGATTATAGGTGTAGATGAGAATGAAGATTTACAACTTAAAGGGCCAGAAAACATCTTCAACAAATTTATGTTTCAATATACAGAAATCCATCAATGCAATCCACTACATAAACAAATGCAAAGAAAAAATGGTCATTTTATTAGATGCTGAAAAAGCATTTGACAAAATTCAGCATCCTTTCATGCTAAAAGTCTTGGAGAGAACAGGAATTCAAGGCCCATACCTAAACATATTAAAAGCAATATACTGCATCAAACTAAAGGGAGTGAAACTTGAAGCAATCCCTAAATCACTAAAATCAGGGAGTAGACAAAGGCTGCCTCCTCTCTCCATATCTTTTCAATATAGTACTTGAAGTTCTAGCTATAGCAATTAGACAACATAAGTTCAAAGGGATACAAATTGGAAAGGAAGAAATCAAACTATCACTATTCACACATGATATAATAGTATATTTAAGTGACCCAAAAAGCTCCATCAGAGAACTCCTACAACTTCAGCAAAGTGGCTGATTATAACATTCACAGGAGCAAATCAGCAGCCTTCCTATACTCAAAGGCTAAGCAGGCTGAGAGAGAAATTAGGGAAATGACACCCTTTGCAATAGCCACAAACAATATAAAATATCTTGGTGTGACTCTAACCAAACAAGTGAAAGATCTGTGTGACAAGACCTTCAGGACTCTGAAGAAGGAAATTGAAGACCTCAGTAAATAGAAAAATCTTCCATGCTCATTGATTGGCAGGATTAATATAGTAAAAATAGCCATCTTGCCAAAAGCAATCTACAGTTTTATACAGTCCCCAACAAAATCCCAACTCAGTTCTTTATAGAGTTAGAGCAATTCTCAAATTCATCTGGAATAACAATAAAACCAGGATAGCTAAAGCTATTCTCAACAGTCAAAGAAATTCTGGGGTAATAAGTATCCTGGATCTCACATAGTACTACAGAGCAATAGTGTTAAAAACCACATGGTATTGGTACAGTGACAGGCAGGTAGATCAATGGAAAAGAATTGAAGACCCAGAAATGAACCCACACACCTCTGGTCATTTGATCATTGACAAAGGAGCTAAAACCTATATAAAAAACATAGCATTTTCCACAAATGGTGCTGGTGCAACTGGAGGTCAGCATGGAAAAGAATGTGAATTTATCCATTCTTATCTCCTTGTACTAAGCTCAATTCCAAGTGGATCAAGGACCTCCACATAAAACCAGACACACTGAAACTAATAGAAAAGAAACTGGGGAAGTCCCTTGACATGGGCACAGGGGGAAAGTTCCTGAACAGAACACCAATAGTTTATGTGCTAAGATCAAGAATTGACAAATGGGACCTCATAAAATTCCAAAGTTTCTGTAAGCTAAAGTAAACTGTCAAAAAGACAAAATGGTAACCAATAAATTGGGTCAAGATCTTCACCAACCCTACATCCTACAGAGGGAATGCTTGACAAGAACCTTAAGAAATGTTCAACATCATTAGTCATTAGGGAAATGCAAATCAAAACAACCCTGAGATTTCACCTCACACCAGTCAGAATGGCTAAGTTTAAAATTTCAGGAGATAGCAGGTATTGGCGAGGCTGTGGAGAAAAAGGAACACTCCTCCTCCGCTGGTGGGATTACAAGTTGGTACAACCACTCTGGAAATCAGTCTGGTGCTTCCTCAGAAAACTGGACATGACACTTCCAGAGGACCCTGTTATACCACTCCGGGGCATTTACCCAGAAGATTCCCCAGTATGCAATAAGGACACATGCTCCACTATGTTCACAGCAGCCTTATTTATAGTAGCCAGAAGATGGAAAGAACCCAGATGTCCCTCAATGGAGAAATGGATACAGAAATTGTGGTATATTTACACAATGGAATGCTACTCAGCAATGAAAAACAATGGATTCATGAAATTGTTAGGCAAATGGTTGGAAATGGAAAATTTCATCCTAAATGAAGTAACCCAATCACAAAAGAACACACAAGTAATGCAGTCAATGATAAGTGGATATTATCCCAGAAGCTCTGAATACCCAAGACACAACTCACATATCAAATGATTCCCAAAAAGAAGGAAAGAGAGGGCCCTTGTCCTGGAAAGGCTTGATGTAGCAATGTAGGGGATTACCAGGACAGAAAAGAGAGTGGGTTGATTGGGAAATGTTGAGAGGGAAGAAGGTTTATGGGACTTATAGGGAGGGGGGAACCAGGAAGGGGAAATCATTTGGAATGTAAACAAAGAATGTAGGAAAAAATCTTAACAATTTAATTTTATTGCTTAGGAAGCTGTAGATGATTGCTATCCATTTTTAATCATAAAAATATTTTATAGCCTTTCTTCCTCTGAATCTTCTGATTTTCTCTCTTCTATATACCTTGTTATTGGGGGAAATAAATACATCATATGTAGCAAAAACATAACAGTTCCAATAATTATTTTATTACAATGCATTTCATAAGTACTTTCTAACATTCCAATTCTAATCATTAAAAAAATTAGCATTCTAATCATATGCTATTTGCCTAAAATATTTTGGAGTCATTATTTCTTTTAGTATCTAAGTAAACATCTTTCTTTTATGTGTTGATATAAACTCATTTTACATTAAATTTTAATGAAAAATCCATACAACTTTCACCAATAATTATTTCCATTATATCAGTAAATCAGTGCATAGCTTCTATCACTTAGTGGGTCCTACATTGGTTTTATAAGTTGCTGATTGTATGCTGTTAAAACTGGTAAGTTGCCAATTTCTCCAGACTAACAAAGGCTGCACTCTTTTTCACTCCACAATGGTAAAATCTCTGGTTGCAGCTAAGTATCCAATGATATACAGTAGAATTTCTCACTGAAGATTAGAGTGCCTGCTTGATATATAAAAATAATGAAAACCAGTGATCCTCATGACAGATTGGCTTAGCACCTAATTTCCTTACCTGGCACAATCATGTGTTTCCAGGCCAAAGTGCCTTTTTCACAATTTCCTTTTATTATGTGTCAGCACATAATTTAACAGCATAAAATAGCAAGTAAAGATTTTATGTGAACATGCCTGTCTTACTGCTTGTGTGTTTATATGATGTTACTTCTATTGAGATTGTATCAGCTTTCAGATGTAAATCTAAGTACAATAGTTTCTTAATATGCAGCCACTGAATGTAAAAGTTTAGGTTATTCATAATCAACCTTAAAGTTATATGACAGAGTATTCAGTAATTTTAACTTAAGTGCTAATTCAAACCTCCATCTCATTGAGGTTTTTATTCCCAAAGACGTTGATCAACTTGATAGTGTGCCTAGAAAAAGTATTTTATTTGTGCCTTTCGTTTTTCAGTTGCCATGTGTATATGTTCTGCTACTTTTTTAAAATGAGGATTGAATTAAATATGCAGAACTTACACATTTCATTTTATACAAAATTGCTTATGAGAATTGCCTAGGATATACACACAAATTGAAAGGACAGTCAATCAAAAAGTTGTATTATATTTGGGAGATAATCTCAGGACCTCAGAACTGATCTACTAAGGGAGTCATCAACTCTTCTACCATCAGCAAACTAATAATTTCATACAGAATACATAACTAAGCTGGTTACGTGATGGTGGCACATGCCTATGTTATTGCAGCTTCAGACAGAAGCATTCAGATCTCTGTAACGTAGAGGCCAACATAGTCTACCGAATGAGATCTAAGGCAGCAATAGCTGCACAGAGAAGTACAATCAAAAAAATTAAAAAATACCTTTATAAGAACAAGTCACTCTATTTCACTAAAAACCATGGCACCCACATCTATAAATTTTATGTCATGTAGACCATGTACCTAGCTTGATACTACAGTCTGTTATGAAAACCATTTCACATACCTTATACTGTAAGTTTTAGAAGAAGAGTCTTCAGTTAGCTAACATTGTGCCTTGCCTGTTGGCTTGGGTCCTTATGTATTGCATCTAATGGTTGAAATGTGATTTTCATGTAGAGCTCTAAGTATAAATGATTTTAGACATTGAAGAACTGGTAAGGAAAATTGAAAGAAATAATACGGATAATAAAGTTAATCAATAATTGCCTCAAATGCTAGAGTGATGCCTAATTACTGGTGTAGTGCTTTTTATCAGGGATGGAGCCCTGGGTTCACTTTAGAGCTGATTCTCCACAAGTATGCATACTCATAGAGAGAGAAAACAACAGACCTTGAGGAAAATGTAAAAATAATAGTTGTGTGTGCTAAAGATAATTCATAGAAAAAGCCACTTTAGGTAGCTTATTGGACAAAGGCACTTTCTATCAAACTTTATCATCAAGTTCGCTCTCCAGAAGCAACATGGTAGAAATGAGGGCAGACCTCGCCAAGTCAACCTTTGATTTCACATATGCATTTTTAATACTTCACAGAAGCATGCACAGGCACAGACATACACACACACACACACACACACACACACACACACACACACAGAGAGAGAGAGAGAGAGAGAGAGAGAGAGAGAGAGACAGACAGACAGACAGACAGACAGACAGACAGAGAGACACAGAGAGAGAAACAATCACACATACATAGTCACACATGTTCCATACCAAATAATTATAATTTTAAAAGTAATTTAGAGGTCACTCGCACTCAAATTTTTTTTTTGTTTAGCTAAACTTTACACTAAAATGCCTTGGTAAATCTTTCATACAATATACACACTCTGAAATTTTAATAATTTAAAGTTTTCAAGCAAGTTTATATCTTTGCCATGTGTGAGTGAGATATGTGTTTTATTTAGCATGTGGTGCTACCTCATTCTCTCTTCCTTTCCCAACCATCTCAATAGTTAAAAAAAAAAATCGAATGGCTGTGAAAAAAAGGGGGAAGGGCAAGCTCTTTGGGTTTGTTTTATTTTCACCGAAAAGTGTTTTTTTTTTTTTAAGCCTCCACTAGCTGATTTCTCAAGCACACTTTTCAGCTCTCAATCAAACGAGAGGGGAATTTAGCAGCCACTCAGGGTTCCCTATTCTTTGGCAGATGCACACTTGTCCTTCCTAGCAGAGCTGCACATACTCTCTGCAATACACAACTAGATGGATAATGGCTTCTCTGCAACCTTGGATTGTTCTCTGGGCCCTGGCCACCTACACTGAGCAATAAGGGGACAAAATTGAAGCAGCTTTTTAGCTTTTATAGCTTATTGATTTTTATATTTTCTGATGTATTAGAGCAATTTTTCAAACGTATCCTCCTTACTTTGATATCTTGAGTGTGGAGAGAGGATTTCACATTTATTAGCTTTGCTTTATGTGTGTGTGTGTGTGTGTGTGTGTGTGTGTGTGTGTGTGAGAGAGAGAGAGAGAGAGAGAGAGAGAGAGAGAGAGAGCACATGCACCTGCATGAGTGTGTGTATGTGTCCTCTGTGATCTCAGAGATATAAATGGCTTGTTATAAAAAAATCAATTCTCAGTAAAATTCAAAGTCTGTGTGTAAGTATTACATTAAAAGCAGACATGTAGGAATATATCCTTTCCAAGCAGATAACATAGATGCTTTTGAAGACTACAATTCTGGACTTCAGTTGAAATCATGATGTTCAGTGCTTTTCAAATAGAAAGAGTTCTGTCATAAAGGAGGACACACAATGGTGTAAATACTTTTTTTATTAACTCAGATCAACCATGACAGCTTCTGAGAAAGAAGCATCGCTGTTAAGTCTTTTCCAGTGGTAGCAGTCTCCTCGTGGATCTCACTGACAGACACAAACCTTTAGATTGTGTTTACCCCTTTTCATTGAATACATAATTTTCTTCATAGGTGTATCTTGATCATGGATTCTCCTCTCTGCACTTCAGCCAGGAACCACCCTCATCCCTCCCATCTCGACTCACCTCCCTTTTGTCTCCCATTACATGAACAAGTAATAAGATAAAAGGTAGCAGCACATAAGGTAGAACTGGATAAAACAAACAGAAGGAAAAGAGTAAAAGAGACGCACTCAATCCTGTACTAAGGAATCCCACAGAAGCACTAAACAGTAAGCCACAGCCTATAAGCAAGGGATCCATAGAGTAATATATATGATAAATATTTTAGGCCTTCTTCTGCTGGGTATACAGCTTATTGTTTTTCTTATAATTATCTTAATTTACTTTCCAGCTGCTGCCCCCATCTGCATGCCCCTCCCACAGTTCCTCATGCCATTTTTGCTCCCCCTTGCCTCTGAGAGTGTGCCTCCCCTCTCCACCCACACCCTTCCCTGGGGCCTCAAGTATCTCAAGGTTTAGGCACATCTCCCACTGAGGCTAGAAAAGGCTTTCGTATGTTCTGGGGAGTCTCTGACCAGCCCATGTATGCTCCTGGTTGGTGGGACAGTCTCAGAGCTCCCACGGGTCTGAGTAGTTGAGACTGCTGGTCTTCCTCCTATGGAATCACCCTCCCCTTCACCTACTTCAATCTTTTCTCTAATTCAACCTTAGGGATCCCAGACTACAGTCCAATAGTTAGGTGTTCATTATGTGCATCTGTCTCAGTCAGCTGTTGGTAAGGCCTCTCAGAGGACAGCCATGCTAGGCTCCTGTCTATAAGAACATCATAGCATCAGTAATAGTGTCAGGCCTTTGTGCCCCATCACCACCACATGAAATGGATAACAAATTGTGCTGGTCACTGGACTTCCTTTCCCTCGGTCTTCATTTTTTTCCTGCAGTTGTTTTATGCAGGAACAATTTGGGGTCATAAATTTTGACTGTGGGTTGGTAACCAAATCCCTCTATTTGTGGGAGATGTGCCTAAACCTTGAGAGACTTGAGGCCCCAGGGAAGGGGGTGGGTGGAGAGGGGAGGCACACTCTCAGAGGCATAGGGGAGAAAGAATGGCATGAGGAACAGTGGCAGGGTCATGCCTATCTACTAGAGGTGGGCTCTTCGAGTTCTCTCTCCCCTTTGTTGGCTCCTGTCACCCCTATTGAATCCTGAGAGTCTTTCACTTCCCATGACTCTGGTACTTTCAAGAGAGTTCCCCCATGCTCCACTCCCAGAGGCTGTACATTTCCATTTATTCTCCTGTCATTCAGGTCTTCTCTCCTCTCCAGCCCTGCCTCCATACCTGATACTGTTCTCCTTGTCCACTCCTGGATATCTGGTTAGGAAGGGTGTCCTGTGGCTCTGGTTAGGGAAGACATCCTGTATTCCTGGTTACAGCAGAAATCCTGGGAGACAAGTAGGCTTTGAGTTCCAGGAACAGGTTCTGCCTCGGGTGGTGATGAAGGTGCAAACTGGAAGAACTGTGCCTCTGGTTGAGACAGGCTTCCTGTTCCCCTGGTAACTGTAGACCTTCTGAGACCTCCTGAGGTATGGTAGAGTATTGGGCCAATGTAGAGCAGCAGATAGAAAGAGAACACTTGGGCAGAGTAGGTCGAGTAGGCTGGGCTCTATGGGTGTCCCAGATGGCATGAGTATTTAAGAAGAAGTCTTTCTAGTGTAGTTGGTCACTGTCAGCTGTGAAGTATGGGAGGAAATGAGGGGCCTGATCTGGCCAGGGTGGAAGCAGACAGTTCAGAAGATGGAGCTCAATGGGAAGCAGGGTGGGGGGAAGTAGGTCTCACATGAGCCTATTTTCTTTTTTTTTTTAATTTTCTATATTCTTTGTTTACATTCTGAAGGCTTTCCCCTTTCCCAGTTCCCCCCTCACCATATGTCCCATAAGTCCTCCCCCCCCCCATTCGCCTATCACCACCCCACCATTTCTCTGTTCTGTTCTGGTACTCTCCTACAAAACTGGATCCAGTCTATTCAGGACCAGGGTCCTCTCCTTCCTTCTTCTTGGGAATCTTTTGACTTGCTAATTGTAAGTTGAATATTCAGAACTTCTGGGCTCATTAATATCCACTTATCAGTGATTGCATTTTATGTGTATTCTTTTGTGATTGGGTTAACTCGCTTAGGATGATATTTTCCAGAGCCAACCATTTGCCTACAAATTGCATGAATTCATTATTTTTAATTGCTGAGTAGTATTCCATTGAATAAATATACCACATTTTCTGTATCCATTCTTCCTTTGAGGGACATCTGGGCTCCTTCCAACTTCTGGCTGTTATAAATAAAGCTGCTATAAACATAGTAGAGCATGTGTCTTTATTGTATGCAGGGGAATCCTCTGGATATATACCAAAGAGTGGTATGACAGGATCCTCTGGAAGTGTCATGCCCAATTTTCTGAGGAACTGCAAGACTGATTTCCAGAGCGGTTGTAACATCTTGCAGTCCCACCAACAGTGTAGAAGTGGTCCTCTTTCTCCATATCCTCGCCAGCATCTGATGTCTCTTGAGATTTTAATCTTAGCCATTCTGACTGCTGTGAGGTGGAATCTCAGGGTTGTTTTGATTTGCATTTCCATGATGGCTAATGATGTTGAACATCTCTTAAGGTGCTTCTCAGCCATCTGAATTTCTTCTGGTGAAAATTCTTTGTTTAGCTCTGTACCCACTTTTTGATAGGGTTATTTGGTTCTTTGGGGTCTAACTTTGAGTTCTTTGTATATATTGGATATTAGCCCCCTGTCGGATGTAGGGCTGGTGAAGACCTTTTCCCAATTTTCTGTTTTGTCCTTCTGACAGTGTCCTTTGCCTTACAGAAACTTTGTAATTTTATGAGGTCCCATTTGTCAATTCTTGATCTTAGGGCGTAAGCTATTGGTGTTCTGTTCAGAAACTTTCCCCCTGTGCCGATGTCCTCCAGGGTCTTCCCAAGTTTCTTTTCTATTAGGTTCAGTGTGTCTGGTTTTATGTGGAGGTCCTTGATCCACTTGGAGTTTGATCTTAGTGCAAGGAGATAAGAGTGGGTCAATTTGCATTCTTCTGCATGTTGAACTCCAGTTGAACCAGCACCATTTGTTGAAAAGGCTATCTTTTTTCCACTGGATGGTTGTAGCTCCTTTATCAAAGATCAAGTGACCATAAGTCTGTGGGTTCATTTCTGGGTCTTCAATTCTATTCCACTGATCTACTTGCCTGTTGCTGTAACAATACCATGCAGTTTTTAACACAATTGCTCTGTAGTACTGCATGAGGTCGGGGATATTGATTCCCCCAGAAGTCCTTTTATTGTTGAGAATAATTTTAGCTATCCTGGGTTTTGTTGATATTCTAGATGAATTTGAGAATTGCTCTTTCTAGATCTATGAAGAAGTGATTTGGGATTTTGATGGGGATTGCATTGAATCTCTAGATTGCTTTTGGCAAGATGGCCATTTTTACTATACTGATCCTCCCAATCCAAGAGCATGAAATATTTTTCCATCTCCTGAGGTCTTCCTTGATTTATTTCTTCAAGGACTTGAAGTTCCTGTCATACTGATCATTCACTTGTTTGGTTAGAGTCACACAAAGAGACTTAATATTGTTTGTGGCTATTGTGAAGGGTGTTTTTTCCCTAACTTCTTTCTCAGCCTGCTTGTCCTTTAAGTACAGGAAGGCTACCGAGTTGATTTTATAACCAGCTATTTTGCTGAAGTTGTTTATCAGCTGTAGGAGATCTCTGGTGGACTTTTTGGGGCGCTTCAGTATACTATCATGTCATCTGCAAATAGTGATAGTTTGACTTCTTCCTTTCCAATTTGTATCCCTTTGACTTCCTTATGTTGTCTAATTGCTCTCGCTAGAACTTCAAGTACTATATTGAAAAAATATGGATGGAGAAAGCAGCCTTGTCTAGTCCCTAATTGTAGTGGGATTGCTTCCATTTTTTCTCCATTCAGTTTGATGTTGGTTACTGGTTTGCTGTATATTGCTTTTACTATATTTAGGTATGAGCCTTGAATTCCTGTTCTTTCCAGGACTTTTAGCATGAAAGGATGCTGAATTTTGTCAAATGGTTTTTAAGCATCTAATGAGATGATCATGTTTTTTTTTTCTTTTAGTTTGTTTATGTAGTGGATTACATTGATGGATTTCCATATATTGAACCATCCCTGCATCCCTGGAATGAAGCCTACTTGATCATGGTGAATGATCGTTTTGATGTGTTCTTGGATTCGGTTAGCAAGAATTTTATTTAGTATTTTTGCATCAATATTCATAAGGGAAATTGGCCTGTAGTTCTCTTTCTTTGTAGGATCTTTATGTGGTTTTGATATCAGCGTAATTATGGCTTCGTAGAATGAGTTGGGTAGTGTTCCTTCTGTTTCTATTTTGTGGAATAGTTTTAAGAGTATTGGTGTTAGGTTGTCTTTGAAGGTCTGACAGAATTCTGCACTAAAACCATCTGGTCCCATACTTTTTGGTTGGGAGACTTTCTATAACCCTTTCTATATCTTTCGGGGTTATTGGGCTGTTTAGCTGATCTAATTGATCCTGATTTAATTTTGGTATTGGTATCTGTCTAGGAAATTGTCCATTTCCTCCAGATTCTCCAGTTGTGTTAAGTATAGGCTTGTGTAGTAGAATCTGATGATTTTTTGAATTTCCTCAGTTTTTGTTGTTATATCCCACTTTTCATTTCTAATTTTGTTAATTTGGATACTGTCTCTGTGTCCTTTGATTAGTCTTACTAAGGGTTTATCTATCTTGTTGATTTTCTCAAAGAACCAGCTCTTGGATTTGTTGATTATTTGTATGGTTCTCTTCATTTGTACTTGATTGATTTCGGACTTTACTTTGATGATTTCCTGTCTTCTACTCCTCCTGGGTGAATTAGCTTCTTTTTGTTCCAGGGCTTTCAGGTGTGCTGTTATGCTGCTAGTGTATGCTCTCTCCAGTTTCTTTCTGGAGGCACTCAGGGCTATGAGTTTTCCTCTTAGCACTGCTTTCATTGTGTTCCATAGATTTGGGTAGGTTGTACCTTAATTTTCATTAAATCTAAAAAATCTTTAATTTCTTTCTTTATTTCTTCCTTGACTAAGGTGTAATTGAGTAGAGTATTGTTCAGTTTCCATGTGTATGTAGGCTTTCTGTCATTTTTGTTTCTATTGAAGACCACTCTTACTCCAAATGATCAGGTAGGAGGCATGGGAGTAGTTCGATCTTCTTGTATTTGTTGACATCTGTCTTGTGACCAATTATATGATCGATTTTGGAGAAGGTACCATGTGGTGCTGATGAAAACGTATATTCTTTTGCTTTAGGATGAAATGTTCTATATATATCTGTTAAGTCCAATTGGTCCAAAGTTTCAATTAGTTTCACTGTGTCCCTATTTAGTTTCTGCTTTCCTGATCGGTCCACTGAGGAGAGTGGGGTGTTGAAGTAGCCCACAATTATTGTATTAGGTACAATATGTGCTTTAAACTTTAGTAAAGTTTCTTTTACGAATGAGGTTGCCCTTGCATTTGGAGCATAGATGTTTAGTTTTGAGAGTTCTTCTTGGTGAATTTTCCCTTGACCAGCAAGAAGTGACCTTCTGGGTCTCTTTTGATGATTTTAGGTTGAAAGTCAATTTTATCTGATATTAGAATGGCTACTCCATTTTGTTTCCGGAGACCATTTGCTTGTGAAATCATCTTCCAGCCTTTTAGTCTAAGGTAATGATTGCCTTTGACATTGAGATGTGTTTACTGTATGCAGCAAAATGTAGGGTCCTGTTTCCGTATCCAGTCTGCTAGTCTATGTCTTTTTATTGGGGAATAGAGTCCCTTGATGTTAAGAGATATTAAGGAATAGTAATTATTCCCTCTTGACATTTTTGAAATTATTTTTTATATTCTAGAGTTTATCTTCTTTTGGGTTTGATGAGAGGAGGTTTCTATCTTGCTTCTTCCTGGGTGTAATTTCCCTCCTTGTGTTGGTGTTTTCCCCCTATGATCCTTTGTAGAGCTGGGTTTGTGGAGATCATGCAAATTTGGTTTTGTCATGGAATACCTTGATTTCTCCATCTATGGTGATTGAGAGTTTTGCTTGTTATAGAAGTTTTGGCTGAAATTTGTTTTCTCTTAGAGTCTGCATGATATCTGCCCAGGATCTTCTAGCTTTCATGGTCTCAGGTGAGAAGTCTGGTGTAATTCTAATAGGTCTTCCTTTATATGTTACTTGGCCTTTTTCTCTTACTGCCCTTAATATTCTTTCTTTGTTTATTACATTTGGGGTTTTGATTATTATGTGACAGGAGGTATTTCTGTTCTGGTCCAGTCTGTTTGGAGTTCTATAGGCTTCTTGTATATTTATGGGCACCTCTCTCTTTAGGTTGGGGAAGTTTTCTTCCATAATTTTATAGAAGATATTTGCTGGCCCTTTAAATTGTAAATCTTCACTCTCATCTATCCCTATAATTCTTAGGTTTGGTCTTCTTGTTGTGTCTTGGATTTCCTGGATGTTTGGGTTACAAGCTTTTTGCATTTAGCATTTTCTTTGACTGTTGAATCAATGGTTCCTATGGTATCTTCGGCATCTGAGATTCTTCTATCTCTTGTATTCTATTGTTGATATTTGCATCTATGGCCCCTGATTTCTTCCCATGGTTTTCTATCTCCAAAGTTGTCTCCCTTTGTGATTTCTTAGTTGTTTCTACTTCTGTTTTTAGATCCTGGATGGTTTTTCTCAGATCTTTTGTTTGCTTGTTTTTATTTTCATGTAATTCATTAAGGGAATTTTGTGTTTCCTCTTTTATAACTTCTACTTGTTGGCCCATGTTTTCTTGTATTTCTTTAAGTGATTTTTGTGTTTCCTCCTTATTGGCTTCCATTTTTTGACCCATATTCTCCTGAATTTCTTTAAGTGTTTTTTGCATTTGCCTTGTAAGGGCCACTACCTTTTGATCCATTTTCTCCTGTATTTCTTTAAGGGATTTATCTATGTGTTCAGCTATCAGCATCCTGACCAGTGATTTTAGATCCAAATCTTCTTTTTCTGGTGTGTTGGGCTATCCAGGACTTCTTGTTCTCGGCGAACTGGGTTCGGATGCTGGCATGCTGCCTTGATTTCTGTTAGTAACATTCCTATGTTTGCCTTTTGCCATCTGGTTATCTCTGGCTTTAGTTGACCTTGTTGTCCCTGAGTGGTGTTTGAACCTCATGTGAGGCTGGGCCTGCCTCTTGGTTCTCTACTGATGACCAGGCGGCAAGTTGGAGACCACTGCTGAGAGTGCTAAGAGGACCTCAGAGTGGTCATTTTCCAACCGAGTTGGTACAAGGCCAGGTGGCCGTGGAGATGTCCCCCTGGGATGCCCAGGCACTGGCCACTGGCAAGAGCCTGGCAGAATTCCACCCGAATGATGGTAGTAACAAATTAAGTCTGCGTCTCTGGCCCTCTCTACTAGTGACCTAGTGACAAGATGGAGACTGTCGCTGTAGGGGCCTGGGAGAACCTCAGGGCATGCAGATCCCAGCCGTGCTGTGGAGGTGTTCCGCCAATCCACCCCAAGTCTGGCTACTGGCCTAAGCCTGGCGGTTTCCTGCCGGAGCGATGGCAGGCCCCGATTAGGTCTGGATACCTGCACCTCTCTGCTGGTGATCCGTGCGCAAGATGGAGACCTTTCGGTGTCGGGGCCTGGGAGATCCGTGGGGTGAGCCTATTTTCAAAATAATTTTTGTTTATCCAGTGATTCTCCCTTGGAGGAAACTACGTTTTTATTTTAAGTTGCTATCTATTAGAGATTGCTTCTGAGTTAGGGATGGGAGCATGTGTCCAATTCCCCTTTCAACTATAGACCCCCACTATGTTAGATCCCTGAAAGTCCTGTGTGTGTTGCCTTGGTGTGTCTGCTTTTATATTTATGTCTGTCATGCTTAATTTGAGGGCCTTATTTTCTTAGTGGTCTCCATCACCCCCCTTTCCCCCTGTACATTCTTTTCACTTTCTCTTCCAGATTACCTAGTCTCTTGCCATCTAGTATATGTCAGGTATGGATTACCCCTTGTGGAATGAGGCTTAAATCAAATCAGATATTTGTCAGTCACTCCCACAAGCTTTGTACTGCCAGTGCCCTAGCATAACTTGAGGCAAGGACACCATTATAGATAAAATGTTTCATAGCTGGGTTTATGTTTATATTCTCTTTTGTTGTATGAGGAATACATTCCTGTTCCAAAGAACATAGAAAGCAGGGTGAAGGTGCTTTGCAGGTACCAGCTAGATATGTTCATGTACAATGAGTTGTGTAGGCATTGTTCCAAGCAATGTGGCCTTAGTGTCAGTTGGTGGAGATCAACCCATAGACTTGCTAACAAGGATTCTCAGGGACCAAGAGACCCAGTTGACCTTTGGTCAACAACTAAATTAGATGTAACCCAATCCTGGTACTGGAAACTCCATTTGGTATCAGGAGATTGTCAGTTTGAGCTCGGTGTTCCCTATTATTTGGTAATTTTATTGGATTACTTTCATGTGGGTATATACTTTAGGAAGATCCTACTGTATTAGGTTTCCATACTACCCCACAAATGACCCTTAATTTTAGCAATCATTTCTTGTTCTGCATTTTGAAGCAACAACTTTCCTACAATTTAGTTGCTAATATCTCAAAACATTATTACTTGTAATATATTTTTCTTTAATTCTAAAGGAGTTTATTGTATCTTATATTTCTTTTATGTGTCTATTTCTACTGCTTTATGATGTTAAGGCTCAAGAATATAGTTTTGTGACATCTATGCTAATGCTTTACCACTGAGTTATATCCAAGTCCAATATTCAGAACATTTAATATTGTTTCTTTTAGGACAAACCATCTTTTTTTTTTTTTTTGAAAAAAGTCGTCTCTTCATTATGTTTTAAATTTCACATATATTCATTAGGATCTGTTTTTCAATTAATGGGATGCTTGGGAACTCCATTTCATCTTCTAAAGGACTCCCTATAGTTTGAGTTTAAATACAAAAAAAAAATATTTTTAACAGTAGTTTAAGCTTCCACAATAAATAGCTACAATGCAGAGAACAAATTAGAGTAAATACAGAACTATAATTTCAATCATCTTTTTCAGATTTTTTTCTTAGCTATGTCCCCTAAAAGATTGAGATTTGATACATGTTTTGCAAAATGAAAAGAAATTCAAAAAGCAGTGTCAATTATTCTAATAAGTAACTTACTTTCTCTGAGACTCAGTTCACCCATATATTGGGGACATTACCCTTAAAATGAATGAAAGACTAGAAAATGAAGCAAGAGATCCAACAAAAATTAACATCACATACAGTATGTGAGAGAAGTGCTGTAAAATTTATCATGGTGGTTTTCTTAATTGTTCCATCTCCTTGTTTATGTATTCATTATATTCAAAGGGCACCGAATTTGGCTGCAGTGCTGACAGATACATTAAATACTGTATAAGTACTGGGAGGTAAAATGTACTTAAGGGTTCTGAACCCAAGCCAGAGAACAAAGGCTACTAAGTAGAGCAAAGTGAAGAGGTAGAATAAATTCTATAAGGAGAATGTGGGAAAATGGGATGAACTATTTTAACTGCAGTCTTATTTGTAAATGTGCCTGTAATTGTACAGATTTTAATGGAGGATGTAAAACTGCAATTTTCTACAACTCTGGTGAATAAGAACGTGTGTGTGTGTGTGTGTGTGTGTGTGTGTGATGTTCTAGTGCACATAGGAAAGAACACAAAACCTTGCATATAGTATGAAATTTCTAGTCAAGCTATATTCCTTAGCAATGCATTTAGTTTCACCACAATGAGGCATACTATAAGAACACATGCTTGTGTGTGTGTGTGTGTGTGTGTGTGTGTGTGTGTGTGTGTGATGTTCTAGTGCACATAGGAAAGAACACAAAACCTTGCATATAGTATGAAATTTCTAGTCAAGCTATATTCCTTAGCAATGCATTTAGTTTCACCACAATGAGGCATACTATAAGAACACATGCTTGTGTGTGTGTGTGTGTGTGTGTGTGTGTGTGTGATGTTCTAGTGCACATAGGAAAGAACACAAAACCTTGAACTCAGTATGAAATTTCAGGTCAAGCTATATTCCTTAGCAATGCATTTAACGTAATCACAATGAGGCATACTATCCTCCCAATGCCAGTATCAATAATTTACATTATTTTACATATTTTGAAGTTATTGACAGTTGTTGTCTCTTTGAATGTATCTCAATGGATGGACAAAAACCAGTGCACCATATGGAATAATCCTAATTGCTTTTCTTAAGTAAATTAAGGAAGAAGATGCAAATCATTGCAAGAAAACTCACTTGGTTCTCAATGTTGTGTGTGAATGGTCTAAATGAAGAATGACATTCTCTGGCTCCTTATGATGGCAGAGAAATTTCATTATGCCCTCAATTGATTTATCTACATCATATCATTTTTTTCAATCTTGTAAGACAACAGCGAATCACTGTTATCCCTCCTGTTTTGGAAAAAAAAAAAGAGATAACAGATCATATAACAGCCCTTTCTGAAAAATATCATAGCTTATTTCCATTTGAATTTCTCATTGAATTTCTGAATGGTCACACAGTGCTACTCACCTAACTACAGTTGCTGGGCTTTAGTTTCCTGAGAAGTAACTTTATTTTGAATTCAGAAGTGAAGAAATAGAACAATGAACCTGGATTTCTAATCCATTGATTGAGGGTAATACTGCCTTGAGTAAACATTGACATATAAGGCTGCTCCAATCACTACTGGAATGGATTTGCTGCCAAATGCCCCCAGGCTGTGTAAATCTAAGCTTTTCTGTAGTGATTAAGAATGTACTTTCTTGGAGAGACTGTAGTTGGCCACCATTCTTCAAATTATGTGACTTACTAATTCTCATCTTACAGCACTTAAATTCACAAGTCCTCATTTTCACATACAGCAAGCATTCCCTAGAGAATGTATGTTTGGTGGAATATAGGGTGTTGTGAAGACTGTGGTGCAAATTAGAATGTACTTAGGAAGCAATGAATTCATGGAGAGTAAGAACAATTGCTACATCTCAGGCAAACTGTAACAAAAGGACAACATAGTTTATTACATTTTTATTTCATTGATTAACAAAGTTTAAATATCTTGGTACCATTTGACCACATAGATCATTTTATTATAATTATGTTAATATAATCACTTGTCTCAATGTGTTTGATTAAAAACCATTTAAGAAAAGTGACTAGTCAACTAATTCAGGAACTTCCCTAACAATCAAGCACAAAATATCTTTATTAGTGCTATACTTAGAGTTCATTTTATAGCGTCAATTCCTGGGAACGCACAATTCTCTGTATCTTTAGATCCAATGAATACCATGTTTTGTTCTGGCCTCTGTTGGCATGTGCACAGACTTGGGAGATACTCCTATAGATTGGTACTGTATATAGTGTACATACACTATATACAGTACCAATAAAAAAAATAAAGTGAGCTGGGCATAGGTGGCGCACAACTTTAATCCCAGCACTTGGGAGGCAGAGACAGGCAGATTTCTGAGTTTGAGGCCAGCCTGGACTACAGAGTGAGTCCAGGACAGCCAGGATTACACAGAGAAACCCTGTCTTGAAAAATAAAAAAAACCCAAACAAACAAAAAACAACAACAACAAAAAAAACATGATAAAACAAACAGCAAATGATAGATATATGTACAATAAAATTTTAAATTACACCAAATGAAGGAAACAGAAATGGGATTTTAGCTTAGACATAGAGGACAAAATGTTTGAAGGGAATGTGAAACACTGATACTATAAGTCCCTTTAGTGTTGGTAAATTTAAGGGAAAGGCAAGAATTATTGGAACAAGTCAGGAAATGCAGAAGAAGAGAGCACATACATAGAGATCAGTTCTCAAACCTCATGAACAGACCACAGCCCTGGGTTTGTCCATCAGTATTTGGAGAGGGGAGTCAGCTGTTACTTAATAACTATAGATCCATGATGGTAACCATCCCATAGTGCAAGCGACCATGCCCTTAACAAAGAGATGTTCAACTCATAACACCACTGGAACCACCACAAACCCCAACCCCCAATAACAAATGGTTTTTAGTTTACTACAACAATATTTTATGATTTGTTGTAGAAAAAAATGAGATTATATTCAAGTAAATGGCATTATCTGAATTAAGTGTTTGAAATTTCAGTGTAATTACATGAGATTTAGGTGGCAAATACGATAAGGTTTACTATTTTGGGAAACAAAGGCAAGCAATAATATTTGTGAACAGAAGAAATTCTCTTTCTTCCTAGAAAACGAGACTACCAATTTTCCCTATGGCAACCCATGTTGAAAATGAATATTACTGAAAAGAAAAAAAGAATATTTTAAATTAAAAAACAATATAGTCTTCCCACTTTAGTCATCTATGAAATTTCCTCATCAAAATAACTATGAACACAGAACAAACTTTTCAATAGAGAGTCTCAGATTCTGTCTTTTTACAAATGACAACAAGAAAATATGATACTTGGCTCTTACAAGGATCAGTAACCACTGATAAGCAAATTTAAAGCCAATAATAACACTGTTTTCCTTCAAGTAATACATAGTAGTTTAACCCTTAAGACTCATTAACATCATGACAGATACTAGCTGGCTTGCAGAATATAGCTAAGAAGTTACTTTCATCACAGAATATCCTTTCAGCTGAGTGAAAGGACTGTCTTCGTTCTACAACTAGGTATTATTACTATTGGACAAATAAGAAACTTTGAGGTCCAAAAATCGACCTCATTGCACTGTCCCCATTGGAATCTGTTCCATTAATCTAAACCATTATGTCAATTCGATACATTATCAGACTAAAAGATGTATAACATAGTCATCACTACACACACACACACACACACACACACACACACGTATACATACACTCACAATACATTTCTCTTTGCATTAAGAAATGCTAGAAGTAACTAAATATTCCTCATCCAAATTGATGCTATGTATGAACCATATGATTTGCTAAAGAAAGGTGTTATGTCACAATTACAAAAAGCATGTGGCATAAAGTCATACTTTATGACAAAAAAAAGTCCTGCAATATTTAGTCTATCTACTGGAGCCACAAATGTATAACATCCACTTAATGGTTTCCATTTAGAGTACTGTTATCCATCCTTAGTAGCCTCCAAAGATACTGTAATGTTGTTATTAATTTAAGGCGAGGGCAATCAAATCTAGGAATTCCTAGATGCCATATAATTCAAGTATCAACAAGTAAAATGGAACCACAATTCTCATTCATGTGAATAAATGGATTAGTGTTGCCCACTCTGAGAATGAGCAAGTTTGTCATAAATGACAAGAAAAATAACACAGACTCAGAGTCTGTTGATAATTTTTCTTCTCAACAAGCTATAAATCCCAAGTAAATTAAGAACACTTATTCCATTTTTAATAAAAGCAACACAATTATAGGTTGCCAGGATAAAATCTTGGATAGGCCAATTTACTATTTTAACTAAGATATTTATGAATGTTTCTCAAGTTAAAAGATTGATAGAATTGGTTCAATAGATAGTGAAAACAAATTACCATGGTTTTCAACCATTCTTTCCATATGAATGAAGTTTTTTCTCCTAGATTTCCACTATAGTTAGTCATCCAAGTCAATGCACATCATATAAACCTGTATATTAAGTTCCTAAGACACACACACACACACACACACACACACACACACACACACACACACACACATATATATATATATATATATATATATATAATTGATTCTACATGACAAGCTGAAAATCATTTCTTCACTGTGCAGTGTAGAGTCTATACCAAGTGAGCTTAACAAGAAAAAAGGCCAAAGTGTGAATGCTTCAACCCACATAACAGGTAGAACAAAATAATCATTAAAGGCCAAGGGAAGGAGGGACCTAATTGGGAGAGGGGAGGAAGAGGGAAGGGGGCAGATTCAGGTATGGCAAAAGACACAAGGGAAGTCCAGAGTGCCAGAAGAATGATTAGAAATATGTAGCAGTGGGCGTTGGGGACTGGTAGAACCACTAGAAAGTCCTAGACACCAGGTATGCAAGACTAAGTCAGATGCAGATACTTATAGCCATCCATTGGACTGAGGACAGGAACATCTATGGGAAAGTTAAGAGAACAACTGAAGGAGCTGAACGGGATTTGCAACCCCATAGGAGGAACAACAGTATCAAATAAATCAGACTCCTCAGATCTCCCACAGGCTAAGATGCCAACTAAAAAGCATACATGGGCTGGTCCTTGGCCCCCAGTACATGTTATCTGAGGACTGCCTTGTCTGGCCTCAGTGGTAAAGGATGCTTAGAAAATTAATGCCCCAGGGAATGGGGATGCTGGGGGGGTTGAGTTGGGACTGGGTGGGTATGTGGGTGAGTACCCTCTCAGAAGCAAGGGAAGGAGAGATTGGGTGAAAAATTCCTGAGTGGGGACCAAGAAGAAGGGCAACATTTGGAATATAAATAAATATAATTATTCACAAAAGGTATCATTATATATACTTATACATATGACAATGTAATAATAGAAAAGAGGCCATGAACTTGAAGAACTTCAGGTAAAGGTACATAGAGGTTAAAATGTACATTGTATGGAAGGAATGGAAAGTAAAAATGTTGCAATAATAATCTCAAAAGTAAAAAGAAATTCTCTCTTATAATTCTTATATTCTAATAATTTAAAATATCAAAGACATAACTTTAAAACTGATTTTTTAAAGTCTAAAATTTTTTAGTAATATATATGTAAATGTATAGAGATTAGATAGATAGATAGATAGATAGATAGATAGATAGATAGATAGATAGATAGATTACACACATATACACATATGAAAAAAATCTGGAATTATAGATGGTTATAGACATTCTGGCTGGACACTTAGGAACCACACTCTAATAATCTGCAAGAGTAGTAGACAGTATTAACTGTTGACCAACTTCTCTAGTCTAATGGTTTTCTTTAGAGCAGACTTTTCTAGTATATTTTTAGTTGACAATATCTAGAAATAAACTAAAGTTCTACACTGTATAACCACTTACAAGGGAATGGCATACTTGGGTTTGTGGTATATTCCATGCCCCTTCTCACATTGTTGCTTAGCACAGACATGGCTTCCCTTGAGTAGATTTAATGTAACCATTCTACTCCATAATGTGCAGAACTTGCTCTGGAAAATGAAATTAATTTTCTTTCTTGGGTTGAAAGCTTATTAAATGTTTCCTTCTTATGCATTAGGTTCTTAAATATCTAATGTAATAGTATTAACAGTAAATTAATGTTATTAATAATGGTAAAAATAATGGTAAATATAATAGAATTAACACTTTCAATAAGCACTCATTTATAATTGTTATTGTATTTATAGCTCTTATATTAAATAAATAAGTCAAAGTGTGTCATATATATTTTTAAGTTCATGCACAAGTTTGTAGTACTCAAAGTGCAACAATTCTATTAAAAGCTATTACATGGTGAAATCAGAAATAACCATTCATTTTCTGTTTATAGAGATCATGGTTTCTCACAAATTAAATGTATAAGTTCAGTCAAATATTCAATTACTGTTTTAAAATTATATTGCCAATAAATGAAACAGCATACCTAGATTTTCTCACTTCTTAAACAGGCTACTTTTATGTTGTCTAGATAAATTTGAGTTCCAGCCCAGAATGGGCAATGAGCCAGCCTTGAGTTCAATCATTTTGATGTAAATGGTGTTCAAGTTGACCTGGAGGTACATTGCAGAACTGAGCAGTCAACTACCTGCTCTTATCCGCATTTCATATATCTGATTGCACTTTCAGAGTCTCAATGGCACACTGTAAAAAATAAAGTGCAATGCCTCTCCAAATAAAAGAAACTTTACAATCTTTCTGCTTGCTTCCAATTTGCATTTCAGTCCTCATGAGTAGACCAGATCATTATACCTAACTTGTCATGAATAAGAAGTATATTTGATGACAAAGCTTATAGAAATGCTAACACCAATGAGCACATATTTTATTAGAAAAGTTAATTAGTGCACAGAGAGAGCAGAGATGCTAACAGGTAATTACCCACAAAGGGAAATTAAATCTACATTTTTAACTTGAAATGCTATCTAGAAATATTTTTATCCAGTAAATAGCTTCCTATATTCCATAATGCAAACTCCCAATTTCAGAAAAGTAATGGATGTGTGTGTGTGTGTGTGTGTGTGTGTGTGTGCATGTGTGCAAACAATCAGGTTCAAAATTAATGAGCATTCAGGATCTCAAAGAGTCATCATACTTGTCAATGACAATTTTCACTTTGCATGTGTGTTCATACTTAAGTCTTAACAGCTAAACTAAATACAAAGTGATGCTTCACATACATCCCTAAGAAAAATTTATTTCCATTTCTGCTTTGCTATTAATTCACTTAATTTTTATACAGAGCTAAAGTGAAGAATTTACCTAGAAGATTGAAGTCTTGTTCATGATTACAGCTATATTACAGGAATGATCTCCAATTTCCACATTTGCTCTTCATTATTAATTCAAAACATAGGCATTTGCACAATGAAATAGAATACTTAGAATACAATCTGAAAAAAAATAGCTTTTTAATTAGTATAAGCTTGCCTAATTGTCGTAAATACTAGAATAGTAAAGCCTGAACTTTAAGCTCCTTGCATATTTACTGTTCACATGAAATCCTGAACTCTAGACCAGAAGTATGAGAAGTCAAAAGGGTCAGCAGATTTCATAGTGATTCTGAACAAATATATTTTCAGTATCTAGAAAGAGTGTATGGCTTGTACGTTTGCTTTCTACTCTGCTAAGATGGATCATACACAGCAGGGTTTTCTTTCTATTTTTGCTTCAAATTTCTATATAAGTATAGGTGAAAAAGTAGGGAATATAAATATTTTCCCATATATAGAAGTATATAGAAAACAGTGACATATAATTAAATAAAAATATTATGTAGTAATATTATTAAATACATCATGCACATACATACATATCATATATATGCATTGTATTACAGTGTTTAATGAATATATATGATATTATAATTCTAAATATAATTTAAATATATATGTAACTTTATAGAGTAAATCACTAGAGAAGGACTGTTATAGTCAGGACTTCAGCTAAGCCATGATCTTTCTCAATACACAGATACTGGAAGAAAATTGATGCCAGCTAAACCTCCTTTGATAAAACCAATTTTCTATTTCCCCTCTGATCCTAAGAATGAAATTCTTTGCCCCAGTTAAGCTAGAAGCAAACAAAAGATCATCATCCCAGTTCCTTAGGTTGGCAGGGATGGTTCTGGTTATTTTATAAATTATAAGTATGTGGACATTTTAAGGGATAGTTTACAAATGTTGTAACTTTTGACAGGAAGGAAACTAGAGAGTTCAGATTCATGAATTTCTACCTTTTCCATCCTCTTCTCTGTCCTTCATTCTTAGGTAAAGGAATATGGGGTGAAAGGGAAAAGGGGGGGATTTAGCAATGTCATATAAATTAGAGAAATAGACAAATTTGAATAGGTTATCAAATTTACTCTCAAACAAATCATTGTATACGCATAATCTTACATTGACAGAAATATTTATAATTAATTCAAATTGAAGTTATAATTTTTACATTGGTAAAGAATTTATAGATTGATGCAGATTTAAGGATTTCATTGGTATAAATTTCTTATATTGATATGAACTTTGAAATTAATATTGCTACACTTTGATAGGAATTGTGTCTATTCAAGCTATTTAAGAATAAAAGGCTTAGAACCAATTCTTCTAGTACTTGCAATTACAAACTCTATAGGATGATAAAGCAATGAAAGTTAAAGGCCAGATAGTAAACTCATGGTTATATTGGATTCTGTTCAAATTATATTAAGGTGCTTTCTGCAATATTTGAATAGAAGTAGATAAGAGTAGTCATGGTTTAACAATTCAGATATAATTTACATAAATAGTCTTCAAAAACATCAGAAATCCACAGAATATAACTTTTAATCATTTTATTTTTATTTCAAATTTTGACTAGAACCATGCTCCTGAAAGCATCCGCTTCACTATTCAGAGAAGAAACTGAGCATCAAAATATCCATATAGAGTTGCTCCAGTTATGGCAACATAAGCTACTGGACAAAAATTGCCCTAATCCATCAACAGAAAAAAATACTGACCAGGAAAGGACACAATGCAGGATAGTTAACATCTTGGCTTTGCCAAGACAGAGTAAGCTAGTCCTTCATATGTCCTGCTTCATTTGAGGTCTGTGTGATGATCCAGGGCGAGAATGCTGAATACTGATCCTCCAACATTTTGAGGAATGAGGGAATGTCCAGGTAGTCAGCTGTTTCTATAAATTGGTTAAGTTTTAGAAGCTACGCTTTATGCTTCCTATATTTTCAGGTAATATTTAATTTATTCTTGGATTTCTGATGGTGTTAAAGACTAGTTAAAGTCTCATAATCACACTCTGGTTATTTAGCAATGAGAAAGATGATATAGATTTGAAAGGACAGTTTTCAAATGATAATGAAAACTAAAATCAGAACATAACTCAGGTATGGAATTGTAAGCTTTTTAAGTTAGTATAGATAGTAGAGTGCTTTATCTAAATTAACAACTATGATAGATCAGGTGCTTAGTGTACATTATATGTTATAAATTACATCATTGTGAAGCTTGTGTTCAATTTATTTCTGAGAGAAAAGAATTATAATTAGACAAAAATGGGGAAATGTTGTGGGTTGCCCCGGTGTTGTGTTATATTTTGACTTTAATTCTACTTCTTCAAGATGGACTGCCTGGGATGTGAAGTAGATCCACATACTCAGGTGATCTCACAGAACCTTGCCCCTATTCTAACTGGTCATATGAAGACTAGAGACTATGATTAGGCAATAGAAGGTAAAGGTGGGACTGGAGGTCTGAGAAGGGAGAGGAAGGGGAAGGATAGAAGAGAAGAATGAGGAAGAACAAAGGAAGAAGAGGAAGAAGCCCAATATGGAACAGAACTACAGGGTTGGAGAAGCTACTAGTAACAAGTTGGAAAATTGGTGAGAAACACATCTGGGGAAGAAGTCTGTGGATGCTCCAAGTGGGCAAAGGATGTGAAGATATTTGTGTCTCATGTAAATGCTCACCAAAAGGTGACTTCAGCTAAGGAGGAGTTCAACAATCAAGTGGATAAGATGACCCGTTCTGTGGATAGTCAGCCTCTTACCCCAGCCATCCCAGTTATTGTCCAGTGGGCACATGAACAAAGTGGCCATGGTGGCCGAGACGATGATTGTGCTTGTTCTCAGCAACACAGACTACCACTCACTATCACTCCTAGTGAACCTCTAGGAAAATTTTTGCTTCCTGTCCCCACAACTTTAGATTCTGCTGGCCTAGAAGTTTTGGCTCCAGAGGGGAGAGTGCTCCTATTACAACAAACATTACATTGAACTTGAAGCTCAGATTTCCCCTGGCCATTTTAGGCTTCTAATGCCCTTAAACCATCGGGCTAAGAAAGAAATAACAGTGTTAGAAGGGGCGATAGATCCAGATTACGATGGGGATATTGGATTGCCTCTCCACAATGGAGGTAAGCAGGATTATGTCTGGAGTGCAGGAGATCCCCTAGGGTACCTCTTAGTACTATCATGTCCTGTGATTAAAGTCAATGGGAAACTACAGCCTAATCCAAGCAGGATGACAAAGGATGATCCATCAGGAATATCAGGAATGAAGGTATGGGTCAATCCTCCAGGAAAAGAGCCAAGACCTGCTGAGGTGCTTGCTGAAGGTGGAGGAAATACAGAATGGGTATCATAGGAAGGTAGCTATAAATACCAGCTAAGGCCATGTAACCAGTTTCAGAAACGAGGATTATAAGTAATATGAATGCTTCTATCTTATTTCGTTAAGGATACATTTGTCTTTCTTCCAGTTACTTTAAAATAAGTTGGTATTGAGACATTAAAGAATGTTCCCAAGGGACATTGCCCCATTGTAAATTTACAAATGCGTTTGAGATTGTATGAGGAATAGTTATATCATGTTAGGTGTATTCACGACCTTGTTATTGTTTCATGTGGACATGAGATATTATCTGTGTCAAGTTGACAAGGGGTGGATTGTAGTGGCTATTCCTGGTTGTCAACTTAACTATACCTGGAATGAACTACAATCAAGAATTGGAAGGCTCACCTATGATCCTAACCTGGCAGCTCAGAGATAGAAGTTTCTGACCTGGATCTTAGCATGGAGATCTTGAAGCATAGTGGCTATGGATTCCAGTTCAAGATCATCTGGGATTAAAGGCATGGAGACACACACCTTTAATCTGGGCCACACCCTCTTATTGCTGTGGAATAAATTAGTATACTGATAAATATGCCAAATCTAGGCATACAGTTTATAATTATTATAACTAGGTTGTGCATGTTTTTATATGTAATTATTGGGGTAAGAAATTACCACAACACTTGATATCTAGTTTCATGAGTTCTTTTTATATTTTGGATATTAGTCCTCTATTAGATGCAGAGTTGATAAAAGCATTTCCATTCTGTTGGCTGCAACTATGACTGATTCATGATGTCCTAAACATGGACAGCAACCTCACCACAAAATCTTTGACCAACACACTGTTCTGCCTACAAAATATACCATATTTCATCAATGGTGGTAAGAATTTGTGAAAGTGTTAAACCAATGTGTGATTTGACTTAAGGGCTGTTCAAGAAAAAGGAGCTTTTGTAACCAAGAACCAGAGACAAGACATCCCAAAAGTCCTAGAGTAAAACCAAACAGTAATGGTCTTAAAAAAAATCGATGAACTCTTTACTCACAGATCAGTGCCTTATCCAGTTGTCAATTGTAGAGAGTCTTATTGGGGTGCCATGCCACCTGGCAGGAACTTGACATTGACCAATGTGAATTTCCTCTCCCAGTCATTAAGCAGGAACTCCTGTGTTAGTCAAAATCCCCTCCACCTAGGGTGGAGTGCTCAGAACAAGGTGAAACCTATTGTTTTTCTAGGCCCTGCAGTTTCCTGAGAAACACTAGCCACCTGTGGAACAACTGAACTGGTTTCAGGGAGAAGCTTCCAGCCTTTGGGGGAAGAGTTTTCTCCTGCCTATATATTTGGAGTTCTCCATTAAACTTTGAGACCTTGAACAACAATATGGTCTTGGTCTCCATCTCTTTTTGCTACCTTCCCATACATCACCAGCTTCCCTCTTAGGTAACCTAGTCAATGTAACTGCCCACAGGCAGTTATGAATAGGCTTTTCCTAGTGACAGATAGGAACAGATGCCAAGACCCACAACCAGACATTATAGTAGAGAATCTAAATTGGAGGTCTCTGTGATATCCCTCACTTCAGAGCTCAGGGAATTCTGATGAAAAGCAAACTAGAGGGAGAGGACATGAGGAGAACAAGGCTCTCTGAATCAACTAAATACTAAATTTGTGAGTACATGGAGACTAACATTGCAAACACTAGCCCTACATGGGTCTCCAACAGATCCTCTCTCTATATATTATAGCTATTACCTTAGTATCTTTATCAGAATCCTGACTTTTTGAAAGAATGGGTCTCTAAATCCTGTGCCTGTTCTTGGGCCTCTTCTTCCTAATATACTTCTATGTCTTACTTTGGCATGAAGTGTGCTTCACTTTATTACATTTAATTTTGTCGTGTTCCATTGTTATATCTTAGCAGCCTGTTTTGCCTTTTTCAAATTAGAGACAAAAATTGAGTCCATCCAAAGGGGAGAGGAGATGAATGAATAGAGGAGAAACTATAATCAAGATTTATCATATGATAAAAGCAATCTATTTTCAATAGAATAAGGACTCTAATTTATAATAAATATATATATATATATATTTATTTATTTAGACTTCAAATATTTATTTAAATTGTGAGGATGCTAGTTCATGTTAACTGTTATAGACTAAATTTGAGTTTTAAAATTAATATGTGTCTATTACAAGATGTAAAATATTTATATAATTGAAAATATCATTGCATAATGTAATGTATTTGCTTTTACACAGCAATATGCAGCAAAGTTTCATAGCACTTAACTTTGGAGTAAATATTGTACCCCATCAAATAACAATATCTGGATGTGGTTATTACCAATTTTTAGAACTACATCACTTGCTCCTCATTTTTATACTTTTTCTGTGAAAAATATGATTATCTAACTCTAGGTTTCCAAGTATTATTTTCTTTCCTCATTGCCATGATAAAATAAGTAAAAAAGCCAGTCAAAAAGGCAGCTTTTAAATTCAGTTTGACTCCTGACTTGAGAGTGAATCATCTATACTCGTAGAGAAGCCTTTACCTGGTTGTAGTTTACTACTAGATCAAGCAGCAGCTAGTAACACTATGACTGGATTAAGTAAGAAGACTTATGCCAGGCATTGGTTTAGGGGAATAGACAATAAGCAAAAAGCCCTGCCCATCTGATTCTAACACCAAAAGTTATGACCTATGCTTCTAAAATTCTACAACTGAAATATTTTTATTAGCTAGGGACCAACCATTAAAACACATGACAACATTGGAAACATTTTGCATTCAAGCCATGTCAATCTGTCTCAGACCTCTATAGGTTCATGGGTATTTCATATATATAATGCATTCAGTCCAATTTCAATGTTCCTATAGTCTTATAGCTATAACATACTTTATAAGACCCAAATCTCTTCTGAGACTCAAAACAAACTTGTAGCAATGAGTTCCTGTAAAAATCAAGCAGTTTCCATAATTCCAATATGCAATAGCGTAGAATAAGTATTTCTGTTTCAAAGAAAAGATTGCAGTAATAGAAGTACCTGGGAATTGAGGTTTCATTTTTGAAGATTCTCTTTTTTCTTTAATTTTACATTTTTATTCACTTTCCATCCTTATCACAGCTCCCCCATTTCTCTCTTCCCATTTCCACCCTTATAAATTCCCCCCTCCTCATTTAAACCTCCTCTTCTCCTCAAAGAATGGGAGCCCTCCCCATGAGAACAACCCCAACCTGGGGCATCTAATCCCAGCAGGTCTGGGCACTTAATCTCCTACTGAGGCCAAAAAGCAATCAAAATAGGAGATAAGATACTCTAATAGCAGAGAAAAGTGACTGAGAGACACTTCTTTACTTCTTAGGGGACCCACATGAAGGCAGAAGCTTCACTTCTGCTATAAATGTGTGGAATCTAGGTTCAACTCATAAATGTTCCCTGATTGGTGGCCTAGACTCTGTGAGATCCCATGGTCCTATGATAGTTGATTAAATGGGTCTTCTTGTGGTGCCCTCTAGCCTTTTGACTTGCTGACTCCTATCCTCAACTCTTCCACAAGACTCCCTGGGCTCTGCCTCATGTTTGTCTATGGATCTCTGTATCTGCCTCCATCTGAAGCCTCTCAGAAACGCTATTCTAGGCTCCTGTTTGTAAGCATAACAGAGTATCATTAATAGTGTCAGGGATTGGCTCTCTCACATGGGATGGGTCTCACATTGGGGCAGACATTGAATGACTGTTCCCTTAGTCTTTTATTTTCATTAATAAAATAATTTGCAACCAGACCTCAAAAGATCTTTTAAAATAGCCCATTAAGTGTTCGAGAGCGAGAACACTAGAAAAAGCAGGTTTTACGTCTTGGAAGTTGCTAAGAAATAAGAAAGAGGAAGAGAAATAGTTATATCTTTTGAGTTGACATCCAAGACAGCAGGTAGGTTTCACAATAGAGATTAGAAATCAGCTGCATGGTGGGCAGAGTCTATTTGGTGAGACAGCAAGAATGCACAGTTTCAGGGAAAGCATATACTGAATTTTATTTAGCATTGAAAGAACAAGTAGATAGGAGAAAAATGAAAATATCAGAACAAGTAGACAAGAAGGAAAGGAAAAGGACAGAATTTAAAATGAGGATCTGGAGCTAGAGAGATGGCTCAGTGGTTAAGAACACAGACTGCTTTTTCAGAAGTTCTGAGTTCAATTCCCAGCAATCACATAGTGGCTCACTACCATCTGCAATGGGATATGGTGCTCTTTTCTGGTGTGTCTGAAGACAGCAACAGTATACGCACATACATTAAATAAATAAATAAATAAATAAATAAATAAATATAAATAAAGCTTTAAAGTGAAATAAAATAAATTAAAGATCTGTATGCAGCTGAATCAATGTTATAGTTTGTGGCAAATATACATGCATTATGTCATTAAGAAAATACACATTTTTCCCATCTCCACAGCACTTCTTCTGGTGAAGCTGCTTTATCAAGATGTGGTTTCTCAGCCAGGCACCTGGAACTATTGGTTGGATTAACACAAAGCATAAAGGACAATCATGTGGAATGCTTGGGGACAGTTCAAGTAATGTTTGCCACTCAGGTCCAAGATACAATTCACAATTTATTCTTTTGTCCAAGAAACAATGGCTTCACTTAATGAATCTCAACAAAGCCTTCAGTTTCCCATGAAATTGTAAATGTTAAAGAAAATTAAAGTTAATTCTGAAGGATGAGGTCATCTCTCAGTGGCCTGTTAGCCTGGTAATGTCTATCTGGTCAGCTAATACTCCTCCTTAAGAACTGAGACTTTAAAATAATTGAGGAAATGGACATCAATTTGTATGACAATTTGGATGACAATTTGGATGACAGTGAAAGTATGGTGTGAAGAGGTTGGAGTCTCTATTGATAACTTTCAGCCCTTAGAAAGATATCAGGATAGATTGAGTTAGATTGCTGTAGTACCACCAGAACATGAATTGTCTTTGGTTATCAGGTGATAGAATTTAGGCAAGTATAGAGGTACTTTCGTTTTTTTTTGTTGTTGTTGTTGTTTTGTTTTTTTGTTTTTTTGTTTTTCGAGACAGGGTTTCTCTGTGTAGTCCTGGCTGTCCTGGAACTCACTCTGTAGACCAGGCTTGCCTCGAACTCAGTAATCTGCCTGCCTCTGCCTCCCAAGTGCTGGGATTACAGGCATGCGCCACCACGCCCGGCTCTATAGAGGTACTTTCTTGAAGCCACCAGAAGTATAAATAAGACACAGAGACTGCAAATAATGCTTAAAGCTTAGGTCTTTTGCCCATGTAACTAGTCATGTGGCTACATCTATTCCTCTGCTTGGATCTGGTACATGTCTGTTTCTGTCCATGTTTACTCTTGATTCGCCTGCTTCTGCTCTCTTTTCCCTACATCAGTTCTCTGCTCAGAAGTTCTGCACTCTACTCACTGCCTTAGTTACCGGCCCTTGTCATTTTTATATTATAACCAATCAGCGGTGAGACAACCTCTGATGCATGTGTAGTTTGTGAGGATGGATAAATATTTACAAAGTAGGAAACATGTTAAAGGGCCATAAAATGACAACAGCAAAAAACTGTCAGAACTTAGCTCTTGGTTGGTACAATTAACAATAGTAAATGCAAAGACCTATCCTCACACAATATGAAGAAATGTTATCCCAATAGGCGAAGGAAGTGGTGAGGCAAAGAAAGACAACTAGAGGCCAGGAAGAGAAGAGGAATTAAACTACATGCCATAAAACCCATCATGTATTGACCATAGACACATGAAAAAACAAAGTACAGGACTCAATGCCATTACATATGCACTCTACGTGTATCCATTATTTATTGCTATGTGGGGGGAACCTAGAAATGGATGACATTAGAGTTTTGATTTTGGTTTGTTTTGCTTTGTTTCCTTGAGGTCAGAGTCTTAAGAATAGTAGTTTATAGAATGGTACAAGTCCAAAAAGGTCAAGCATGGGGAGTGAATTACCCACTGAGTCTTAGCTAATCAGTAATAGCTGGTGCAGTTTTTCTGGCTCAGAGAACATGGTTGGTGCTTGTTCTATCCTTAGAGGACTTTCTTTCATGAGTCATTTTGTGATGGTCAAATATACTACTAGGGAACAAGGATAATAGTTTTGAGTTCTTAGTTTCATTAATAAAGAGAATTTAAAAATAAACTTGGAAGCTTGGGATCTACTCTATTAGTGTGAAGGAGAAAAGCAACAAAAAAAGAAAAGCTGAAAATGTGGGCAGCTGCTGGGATGAGGAAGATGAGGAATAAAGTCTTCTCTTTTGAGTAGGCCAATGACAGTGGCCCGTGAGGACCAATCTTTAATTAAGCCTTGAGAAAACCCAGATGGTCAAAGCAAACATGCTATTTCCAAGGGAGATACCAAAATAGAGAAAAAGGAATGTTACCCGTTGTGAGTTAAAACTCAAAAAAGTGGGTTAGCTTAGTAGTAAATATCTATAGGCAGCTGCATATAGAGAGAGAGTCTTCTGAGGGATACAAAGGCATCATCACATAGGGAATTAGTTATTGCTGCCATATCTACAGCATAATCCAGGTGAAACTGCTTTCCCAAGTGGTGGTCTGCTGGGCCCATTAATAATATGGTAGGTAGGATTAACTCTTAAAGAAAAGGACAACAACTATGTAATATTTGAGGGAAATAAGAATGTGCATCTTCACTCAGGTCTAGAGAGAAAATGCAGATTTTATTTTATATTTTGATAAAGAAAAAGTAGCTTTCCATTAACTGGTCTTGGCAAAGCCAGGATACACTCACCATCAGATGTTAGACCCTCAGGTGGGATGAAACTTCTTAGGCGTGAGAGTACCTTTCCCTTTAATATGCTAATAGAAAAGAAGACTGGATCAAAGCAAAACTACACGTAACCAGGCAAATATAAAAAATGTGGAACTTGATATGTAACCTCTGGGTTTTTTATGGCAATGTGTTGGTCCCAAAAGGCTCATGTTACTTTATATCTGCAGTCCTATTGTCATTAGTACTTGTGACCTCAATCTTAAGCAGACCTATGTGACTAGAACTTTTCTCATGTGGACATCCCACATTCCTGTCATTTCCAATGTTCTCTGGCCTCCATTGCAATATAGGCTTCATCAGTGCATTTTCACAAATAGCTCACTCAGGAAAAAATTCAGGGTCTTTAATAATGTAAGACATGGCCCAAACTCAGTGTCTTCTAGAATTTGGAGGAAAGTTTCCTTGACTCTTAATTCTTGCATTCTGCATAGCTGCAAGACCAGCATTAAGTGTGTGGTGTTGCCAAGTTCTGTTCCTGGTTCAAGACTGAGCCCAGCCTACTTGAGAGAAATTAAATTTGCCAAGTGGCAGCGAGGTTGAACCTATGAAAACATTTCCAGATGAATGTTTTTGGACAGGGAACTCCTTAGAGTCACTCTCTGCTAAGAATTCTGTTTTCTGAATTATCTTCTTTCACGTGAGTTTTTTCTAGATGTTTCGGTTTTGTGTTTTAGTGGTTTGGTAGGTAGAGTCTGGTGCTCAGCTTGTCAGTCCTATTGTTATAGTACAAAGGGCAAGCCTAACTTTGCTGAATTCTTACACTTACTACACTTTGACTGACTGCCATGTCCAGAATTTTAAATGCATTTACCTTCCTTTCTTAATAAAACCATACCCTCAGTATGCTTATTATGTATTTTTAAGTATAAAATGAAGCAATCACTATCTCATGGCCTTATTCTCCTGCTATCTAACAATCTCCTTTTTCAAGTAAATTAGTATTTGACATTTGAATTCAGTACCATTCAAAAATTTTTTTGAGTAATATACTGCAATTCTTTTTTTTTAATTTTTTTTAAATTTTCTATATTCTATGTTTACATTCCAAAGGCTTTCCCCTTTCCCAGTTTCCACCCACCATAGTTCCCATAGTTCCTCTCCCCCCCCAACTGTTCCCCAATCATTCCCCCTCCCCCCTCGGTTTCTTTACTAAACTGGATGCAATCTTTACAGGCCCAGGGTCCTCTCCTTTCTTCTTCTTGGGAATCATTTGAATTGCTATTTGTGTCTTGAGTATTTAGGGCTTCTGGGCTCATTAATATCCACTTATCAGTGATTGCATTTCATGTGCATTCTTTTGTGATTGGGTTAATTCACTCAGGATGATATTTTCCAGGTCTAACCATTTACCTACAAATTGCATGAATTCATTATTTTTAATTGCTGAGTAGTATTCCATTGTATAAATATACCACATTTTCTGTATCCATTCCTCCTTTGAGGGATATTTGGGCTCCTTCCAATTTCTGGCTATTATAAACAAGGCTGCTATAAACATAGTGGAGCATGTGTCCTTATTGCATGCAGGGGAATCCTCTGGGTATATGCCCAGGAGTGGTATGCCAGGGTCCTCTGGAAGTGACATGCCCAATTTTCTGAGGAACCGCCAAACTGATTTCCAGAGCGGTTTTACCATTTTGCAATCCACCAACAGTGGAGGAGTGTTCCTCTTTCTCCACATCCTCGCCAGCACTTGTTGTCTCTTGAGTTTTTAATTTTAGCCATTCTGACTGGTGTGAGGTGGAATCTCAGGGTTGTTTTGATTTGCATTTCCCTGATGACTAATGATGTTGAACATCTTTTAAGGTGTTTCTCGGCCATCCGAATTTCTTCTGGTGAAAATTCTTTGTTTAGCTCTGTGCCCCATTGGTTATTTGTTTCTTTGCGGTCTAACTTCTTGAGTTCTTTGTATATATTGGATATTAGCCCTCTGTCGGATGTGGGGTTGGTGAAGATCTTTTCTCACTTTGTTGGTTGCCGTTTTGTCCTTCTGACAGTGTCCTTTGCTTTGCAGAAACTTTGTAATTTTATGAGGTCCCATTTGTCGATTCTTGATCTTAGAGCATAAGCTATTGGTGTTCTGTTCAGGAACTTTTACCATTCAAATTTTTAAGATGAGAGTAGAATATAACCAATTTCCCATAACATAATAATGTCCTCCACTCCAGTTCCCTATAGTACTCTGATACCTCATGTGCACAGATTCTATTGTCCACATTCTCACTGGCATGTTGGCCTTGTAATGATTCTCTAGATTATGGCTAGAGTTGCTCCACATTTTCCCCATAAAACACTTCCAAACACCTGTGATTCCCATGACCAGGTTTATCACATCAGCGATCTCAGAATTTTAAGTTTTATATAATCATTACTTTCCTCTTACTGTGATAAAATATCTTAAGGAAGTCATGTAGGAAAAAGGTTTATTCTGGTTCAAAATGTGTGTGGATACAGTTGGGAGGGCATGGCAGCTAGGGTAAATCTCACTTTATGCGGTTGAGGCATGACATACTTGGTCACATTGCCTTGGCAGTTAGCAAGTGGATTGCTGGTATCCGCTCCTGTATCTCTAATCTCGCAGCTGTGCGCCATATAAAAGACTTCTAGTCTTCCCACAGTACAACAGGTGGAATGGTAGAGCTGAATGCACAAAGTTATGGGGACACTTCATATCCAAACCATAACAAAAAGTATTTGTACCATTATTTCTTAAATGTATGAAGGAATGAATAAATAAACAACAGAGGAAAATACATGATTCAACCAGAACCTAGAAATTCCCTGAAGAATTCAGAAAGTAATCCCTATATCTTTGAAGTTTAATTCCCTCACAAGCAGAAGACTTTGACATTTGAAAAAGTGAATGAGATCAGCTACTATAGGCCAGGAGTTTTAAATTGGAACCTAATGTCAGGAGGTAGAATCCCATATCATGCAAAACTTCACATAGGGGAAATCTAGTTAGGCTCAGTGACTATGGAAGAATAAAATAAAATGAATTGAGAGAGTATTACTTAAGGAGCATATCATTTAGGTAGAGTTTTCCAGAAATTCCACATCTTAATAGAACTTTTGATGGCTGGCCAAGAAATTAGATGCCAGTATATGAGATAATTCATCTGCATTTTAAAGGAGTGTGAGTCATGTACTAAAATGTGGCTTAAACTATGTGAACAGTCCAGTGTGATCACTAACCTTGGTGCTTCTAGTACAGCCATCTGGCATATGAGGTAGAACGGCTGTTTCCTTAACTTAGAACGTCCCCTTCCTAGGGTTTATTATTATAGGCACTCTGTAATAAACAAGTGAATTTTTAAAAGTTCATATACTTAGGATGTACAAGATGCTCATTTGATATTCATGCACACTGCACAATAGTCAACACATTCCAATGAGCTATCATGGGACTCATCCAGCCAACTTTGGAGTATATATCTGGAGGAAGTGAAGTCATCATCTTCAAGTCATACAAATAACACCTAGCATTAATCAATGACAGATTAATGGACAAAGGAAAGGGAAATGTATATGAAAACATATCCTGAAAAAAACAAATGAATTATGTTGTCATTACCAAAAACAAATGAAACTTGAGGACATTTTAGAAATGAAAGAAACCAGGAAAGAAAGATAAATATGTGGAATTACATGTGCAGTGTATAGAGGCAAGTGTAGAACATTGCTTATTGGGTCCATAAAAGCTGAGATAGAACATTTAGCCATGAGACTCACTGTTAAATGCAAGCTCACTAGCTTCTATAAGCTCTAACATTCAATACCACAACCAGAGTGAAAAATAGTGTGCTGTTATTTGATGGGAAATGTGTTAAAACAGCAAACTTTGGGTCCTTTACCAATGTGTGATTATGCAGCCCATTAATCAAATGCCATTTTTCTATACTCACTAATTTCTCCTAGCTTGATAACCAAAACTCAGGACTGATTTCTTTTCATCTAAGTTCAATATCAGTGGTTAATTTGTTAATATTTGTTATGACAAAATATATATGTACATATATTATATATTGACAAACATAACAATAAAGAATTTGCACCACTCTTGTAAACCAAACTTTGCTCTGTACAACATATGCCATCACATCAAGTTTGCAAGGATCCAATGCCTTTTCTTCCTCTGTAAATACCTGAACTGACACCTTAATATGACACTCATACATACATATTCATACACAGTCAAAATATTTCAAATATATTTGATGGTATTCTACTTAAGTATTTTTGCTCTAATAATATATGTATCTTTTATCATCAAATTTACCTTTTGAATTTCCTTATATTAGTACATAAAATATTGATTTTACTCATGTTCCCTTCCATGAAAGTATTACTCATTTCAATATTTTATAATTTATAAAATTATTAATATTATCTATGTACTACTTTAAGTACATTCCTTGAATGTTTATATGTCTCAAATTATTGGTATTTAAAGAAAAACCTTTTCAAAAATTTATTGGGATATCATATCATTTAAGTGTTTTGCTTAAAATGTACTATAGAAGTTCTAATTACAAAAATATTCAGGTCATCCTGTTTTTAAATGATTCTTTGAAATCCCATCATGGTATTTGTATTCTTTGAATTGCTTAAGTGGTTTTGACTTTCAATTGCTACCTAAGATATAATTGCGTTTTTGTGTTTGAGTGTGCACATTTGTAATTGTATTTTCACAGTTGAGTACAGGGCAGTTAATAATAATCTGACTCATATCTCAGTGTACATGTTCTCTTTGGACTTAGTCAATTTTAACCTGACTCATATCTCAACATATACAATACGTTAGAGCCATTTCCCCTAAACTTTACTTCCATAAAGTTTAGGGGAAATGGCTCCTCATTCTTAATTGGCATTCTGGCACTTTTATCTCTTTACTGAACTTTTCTTCATAGTTTTTAACATATTCCAAAAATATTAATAGATAGATAGATAGATAGATAGATAGATAGATAGATTCTCTTTGAATGTATATAATGTGAAACATGTAGCAACTTGGATTTTAAATACATCTCTCACTGATATGACCCCAGAACCAAAAAGAGAATCTAGGCCACTATTAGCACTGACAGCTGGGACAAAATAAAATAATGAGTTCTACAACATCTAATATGGTTCACTTATACATTTTAGCGCATTGTGCTGGTTAGTCTTTTGTTGACATAAACTAGCTTCATCTGTGAAGAAGAAATTCAGTTGCTAAAGTGCTTTTTGACAAGTATGTAGTGGATAAGTCTTTGGGGGGTGGGGAATGTTTTTGATTAATTATTGATGAGGGAATGTCCAGCTCATTGTGTGTGGTACCACCTGGGCAAGTGTACCTGGGAGGTATAATAAAATTAGTTGGAAGTTAGCATGTCGATCAATACCAGCAAGTAGAGATCCCTACATTCTCTGCATAAGATTCTGCCTCTATGTTCCTTCTCTACTTGAGTTCCTGGTCCCATATTCCTGTTCTACTTGAGTTTCTACCAGGCTTAATATTAGTATTTGGGACATATAAGCCAAATGAACTCCTTCTTCCTCCAATCAATTTATGTCATTGTATCTATTGCAGCAAGAAAAGAAACAAACAACCTGAGATACATCAACATCAGGATTGAGAAAATGATTCAGAATCAGTTCATATGTGTAAACTATTAAGTAGTAATTAGATTGGGTTTAAATAGCTTGACTAAGGATAGAACAGAGGATATTTAGAAAGAAATTCAATACAGTGGGTATGTCAACATTAACTCAGCATACATGTATTAGTTAGGGAATCATTTTTGTTTAAAAGTCTATATTCCCCATTTAAGGAATTATAGTGGAGCACCAAATTATCTGCACCCCACTTTGCATTATTTTAGGCCAGATATTTCGCTGATTTCTAACTTAATCAAGGAAAGATTGGCTAGAGTCTTCTCATCATTTTTTATTGTATAATTATCTCCTTTGTGATTAAGAATGGTTTATAATTAAATATAGTAATGAAATTAATCAAATGCATGAACTCCATGTATTCATCTGTGTGTTTAAATTTATATGCATGTCTTGAATATTTATGATGTTTGGACTGAAGTGTTTGATGTAATTTGTTCTAGAAAATTGTGATTCCCTTTCAGAACACATTTTTTAACTGCATTAGTCCTTGAGTTTATAGCTGTAAGCCAAAGATCAGTTCACTCTACATTTGTGATAACAATTAGAATTTTCTGCATTTAAGATCAGTTAATTATAATTTGTGAGTTATTTGAATGCGTGGTAGAATTCCCTTGGCTACTCAGACAATTTAAGTAAAATTAACATAGATTTATTAAAATGACAAATGTTGGAAACAAATATTTCTGTAAATGAAAACATATAAGATATCTTAGGTATAATAATTAAATTATAAACTTAAAATTATTAGAGACTTTAGTAATATTTGTTTGTCAAAATAAATGCTTAGTATGTAATTTAATATGTTGGTTCAATGAATTGAATATTACCTTAAGGGTTAAATTACTGTGACTACTTTTTCTATTTTAAAAGGCACTATTAATTATACTATGAAATTTCTAACATTGATTAATACAAATTTTAATTTTTCAATGAATGCTTCTTGAACAATTTAATATTTTGATAACAGTGTTCTCTACCCAGTAAATCTAGATAAATACGTGTGTGTGTGTGTGTGTGTGTGTGTTGTCTATCAAGAAAATTTTGTCATAGTACACTTGCTTTAAGACACTGGCTGAGTGTGTAGAGTTTTTTGGGGGGACATATAAATTTTCTACTATGTGTTCCTTGACACAATTAGCAAATTTGTTAGACACATTTAATACCAGCTCTGGGGAGGTAAGAGGTAATGGGATTTCTGTAAACTTTGGGTTAATCTTCTCAAGAGATAGTATGATCCAGAATGATCAGTGCTATATAGGGAAGCCATCTCTCATTAGAGGGGATATTTGTAATACTTTTCTCTAAGACGCATTATATTTCTAATTAGTGTCACGTCCAGTAAGCTTAATCAACAGGGGGGAAAGGTGGGAATTTAAGGAGAGACTTCCAAGACTCATCTGATGGGTCATATAGAAACATAATACAGTAGCAGCTTCCTAAAATATATGCATATGTAATGGTGATCTAAATAAAATTGCCAAAATAACAGGAAAGGCTGAGTTATAACCTTCTCTGCACACCATCAGAGAGGAAAAGCAAATACCAACCCAACTACAAAGTGATTTAAGATAATGTCCAGCCTTCCATTTATACTACCAAAAGAGTACCACAATACCTTCTGAAGTAATCAACCAATATCATACTGGATTTAAGGTCTTCTCCATGATATAGAACCCATCACTGACACTGCTCCAGTGGTTAAGAACTTGAAGCAGGATAGGACAAAGACCTAGAAGAAACACTAAAACTCCTGTTCTGCTAAGGAGATGTAGACATAAAGTGATTCCTAAGGGCATACTGTTAGACTAATAGATATCTGCCTGGCTCACTTATTGTCAAGAGATGGTTTCTCCTAGAGTAGATGGGAATAAATATAGAGAGCCACAGTTAGACAATGTGAAGGGAGTGAGAGACAAAAGAACATTTTGTGCTGCATGGAATGTCTCCTTAAAAATATCTCCCTTAGGAAGCCCTGCAGAAGAGGAGGTAGAAGAATTGTAAGAGCAATAGGGAATGGAGATCACCAAAGAAACAAGGTCCTCTAAACACACCAGCACAGTCATGCATATAACTTAGAGATGGTGACAGCCTACAAGGAGACTGCACTGGTCTGAGCCAGATGGACTCCCATAGCTGAGATCATAAGTGCCATCCCTGACCCAGGTGCTATCTACAGTTGATAAACATGTCTAAAGGAAACTTAGTTCTCTCCAATTAAGTGTCTATGTATCACAATGTCATGATAAACCACTCTAAAGGGTCAGCCCCATGCCCATTATTAAATGATCAACACAAAAGAAACCCTGCATCTACAGAGTGGCATCTACATAGATTATTTATCCCATAATGCATTGTTAGGTTTTTCTTTTCATTTTAACTCCATAGGTCCTTTGCATATATCTTATGGCTTCTGGTCTTGTGTTTTTATGGGATTCCTGTGTGTACTAATGTGGATGTTTCAGCATCTATACCTGTTTATTGTGCTTTTTCTCTGGCTCTTTTTCTTCTGTTTGCTTGCTTTGTCTTATTCCTGCTTGTTCTTTTTTTCTATTCTTTTTTCCCTTTCATAATTCTTCCTTCCTTCTTTCCTTCCTTCCTTCCTTCCTTCCTTCCTTCCTTCCTCCCTCTCCTCTCTCTCTCTCTCTCTCTCTCTCTCTCTCTCTCTCTCTCTCTCTCTCTCTCTCCCCACCTCAAACACTGCCCTCACTCCCAGTACCCTCCCCACAGAATCCTTCATTCTATCCTTCCTCCTCTTCTCCTTTGAGAGATCAGGAGGATATCCCTGCATGCCCAATCACACACACACACACACACACACACACACACACACACACACACACTCCTGTAAGTTTAGGCACTTCCATTCCTACTGAGGTCAGACAAGCATCCCTTTGGACAATGGATACCACAATCAGGTTGCAGCTTTAGAAACAGTCTCCCCTACAATTGTAGGGGGGCCCACATGGAAACTGGGCTGCACATCTGTTACATATGTACTAGGGTTTTCGGTCCAGCTTGCCTATGCTCTTTGATTGTTGATGGAGAGCTCCTGGGAATCCAGGTTATTTGACTCTGTTGGTCTTACTATGGAGTTTGATCCCCTTCAGGGTCTTCAGTCCTTCCCTCAACTTTTTCATAAGAGTACTTGAACTCTATCTTAGGCTTGTTATTATTATTTTTTGAGTGCTTGTTTGTTTTTCTGAGATAGAAAGGCTGCATATTTGAATAGGAAGGGATTGAGGAAGTTCTTGGAGGAGCCTGTAGAGAAACAATTCTAATCAAAATATATTTATTATACTGACTATATTATATTTTATTAAATATAATACATTGAATATTAAATACAAATATATATTCAATAAAATATTTGAATATACATTAAATATAAATATATCATCGAATATATACATATTGAATATATCTTGAAAAATATATATTTTCTAATCTGCTTCCAGATTAGACCCTTTATGCTTTTCTATTCTGCTTTAAAAATACAAAAAAGTATTTTCATCTAACCAGAGACTGCTTTCAAAACATACCATAAAAATGGCATTTGCAAATGGCAGACAGTTGCTATCAGAAATAGGTATGAGAAGATCAAATCTGATAGTAATTCATAGTAGACTTTGGCATCTTTCCCATCCCTCTCAGATAGGTAACTCAGGTGCCAGAATGTTTATTTTAATATATTCAGATTACAAGAAAGATCTTGAGGGATTTTTATATTTGCTAAGAAATGATTCTTTTTTTTTAAACTTCTTACTGTAAAATAAAATCCTAAACTCAAATGAAATGCAGAAAATACATATCTAGCTTGGTGATCTGTTCCCAAGATGTGCTATTTGAACACTAATAGTTCTTTCAAATTCATTGATCCTTATTTTGCTATGAAATGATACCCTCTTCTATGTAAAATCAAAGGTAAACATTCTTATTCAATAACTACCAGCCAAAGATTTTACCCAGACAATGGGAGAGTGGATCTTAAGTCAGTAAAATTAATATCATTTTCTACTGTCATTTCATATTCAAAATATTCTATCTGACTCAGAACTGTGGTTATGGAACTGGCTGTGATAGTCTACCGTCTGTCAGCAGGATTTTGAAGGCTGAATTAAACTTTTACATCTAGTGACTATTTCTGCCTCCCTCTCTCAAACTGCATAAATCTATCAACTAAAATAAATTGGTTATCTAGTATTGAGAATAATTTCTAAAATAAAGTTTATAACCATGAATTCTTATATCAAGTGTGTCACCATTCTATGTCCTAAGTTACCTTAAATTAAATAGACTTTCACATGTTTTTACTTTTTCATAAAATTGTAATATAATTACTTTTATACTACAAATAATATTTTAAGTCAATTAGTTTAAATGAAGACATGCAAGATCAAGAAAGCAGTGTTTTAAAAGGTCATTCTGACTTTGAATGCCAAGAATTACCCACCCTGAACTTAACACTATTCAGTTCAACACTGTGCACCCAGTTAGATAGGAAAGGAGTGATAATCAGTGGATCAGATATTTTTCCATCCCTACAAAAGCTATTGTGATCACAGCACAGACTCATTTAGAAATTTATCAAAGTAAAAAGGAGAAAAACAAAATTAATGGCCAGAAATTTTCATGCAATTTCAATGGATAGTTAGGAGTTTTTTGTTGTTAATTTTTGCTTGTTTGTTTTTTCATTGCAGTGGTAGACTTTGGTCAAAAGAGACAACAACTGACTTTTGTATTCATGGTACTGGCTATTACAATCAAAATATGAAAGGACTGAATGATGAACAAGAAAAGACTCAAAACATAGACTAGATTAGAGATTACAGCAATTTAAATTGGTTGATCTGTAGTGTATTATATTTTTAAATGATCAAGAAAAATATAATGTTATACTAGTTTAAATATAGTTAGTCATAGAACTTTCCATATGAAATAAAAATGATCATAATATACATTGATTCATTGACTAGTGAAACTTTTAGTATAGAAATTTGAAATTGCAAATTGTTCATACAACTAATAAAAAGAAGTCAAAGCCTTCTACCAACAAAATTTCATATCCATTTACATTTCTGTCTGGTGTGTATGTTTATGACATGTATTCAATGTGTTAATTTTCATTAAAAATAGTCCATGTTGACATAACAATTAAAAAAGCCTAAATGTATACCAATGTCATAAATATTGTTTTTTTTGTAAAACCCTTACATCATATAGATATGATGAGATAAATTTTGATTTATGCATTCAAATGCATGAATTTTCTTTTATAACCAGGTGATTATGTTCCTATATTGTTGCTTTTACTCTGTGATAAACATAATTATATGATTTATGTCATGCAATTTAGGAAATTGGAAAGTAATAGTTTATGAATACTGATACTTTAAATTGATAACTTCAGTATCAGTCTTGTCAGTTATCTTATTTCCTAATTTATAAGTTAGTAGAAAGAACAAGAATAGTTTATCCATAGCAAACTTGAGCATATTTTAAATCAATTTTAGTAATTATTGGAATAGTTTAAATCTCTTTCTAAAACTATTATTTAAGCTAGTAAATGATTTCCCTCCCCAGAAAGCACCATGCTTTAATCAATAACTATGGAAAATATTTTTTCTTCTGGTCATTTAAAGGACATGATCATGAACATTCTGAAGAAGAGAAACTTTGCTATCTCAAACTAGTATCTCACAAAATTCAAACTGATAATTTTTTCATGGAAAAACAGAGACTCACATCTCATATTATCTCACATTCTTTCACACACAGTTTAGGAGATTCCTTTTTAGTCCTTGATCATACATGAGGCAAGCAGTTGTTATAGGTAGGAATTCTCCATAATAAAATTGCTTGAACATCACTTATTTTAGAGAGTTATTTTTTCAATTATATAGCTGCCTCTGACTTGCTTGTGCCCCTGTATGTATCTTCAACCAGGCTTGACAGCTAGGACTCAAACAGAACTCCTTGTTTTGGTCTTTAGCTATTTTTAATTGGATATTTTCTTTATTTACCTTTCGAATGTTATCCCCTTTCCTGCCTTGGAAATCCTCTATACCCCTCCCCCTGCTTCTATGAGGGTGTTCCCCTACCCACAAACCCACTCCCACCTCCCCACCCTCACATTCCCCTACACTGAAGCATCAAACCTTCACAGGACCAAGGGTCTCTTCTTCCATTGGTGCCAAACAAGGCCATCCTCTGCTACAAATGCAGCGGGAGCCATGGGTCCCTCTATGTATACTCCTTGGTTGGTGGTTTAGTCCCTGGAAGCTCTGGGGGCATCTGGTTGGTTGATAATGTTGTTCTTCCTATGGGGTTGCAAACCCATTCAGCTCCTTTGGTCCTTTCTCTAACTTCTAAATTGGGGAGTCCTTGCTGAGTCCAATGGTTGGCTACCAGCATCTGCCTCTGCATTTGTCAGGCTCTAGCAGAGTCTTTCAAGAGACAGCTATATCAGGCTTCACTTGTTACATATAAAGAAGTACTTGTTGACATCTTGAATATTGTCTGGGTTTGGTGATGGATCCCCAGGTAGGGCAGTCTCTGGATGACCTTTTCTTCAGTCCCTGCTCCACACTTTGTCTCTGTTTTTGCTCCTGTGAGTATTTTGTTCCCCCTTCTAAGAAGGACTGAAGTACCCACACTTTTGTCTTCCTTCTTCTTGAGCATCATGTGGTCTGTGAATTGTATTTTGGGTACTTTGAGCTTTTGGACTAACATCCACTTATCAGTGAGTGTGTACCATCTGTATTCTTTTGTGATTATGTTTATACAATCACAATTTATACAATTTATACAATACTCTTTATTATATAAATAACTTTTTTCATGTCTCATTAAGAAAAGTTTTTAAATATTTGGTGACCATACAGTGATCAACAACATCAAAGATAAGTTGAATTGGAATGGCAAATCAAAAAGAAAGAGTTAAAGTGATTGATTTTTAATTTATTACTGCTATGTAAAGACACAAAGTTATTACAAATTAGATACATACAGCAGCACTCTTTCTCAGATTTAAAAATGTGAAGTCCTTGGGAAAATTCAGATAGTGAGGATTGAGAGATTAAAGCAGAAAAAAAACAGTAGAAAATCTCAGTGGTTTATACCAACCTGATAAAACAACCAAAATATTATACAGAGAAGGAAAAGCAAACAAAGAAGCTATGTAGATTGTTCAACATCAAATGTAGCAAGGTTTGTTTTATACTAAAGCTCCTTGAGCAGGATGATAATATAAACCAAATGTGTTTGTAAGCCTCAGAAACTCTTTACAACCTGAAAAATAGTCCAAGAGAGGCATTAATGTCAAGGAGGTTGCTTGTACAGTAAGTGGAACTCCCATGCTGAATTATAGTTTGGTTAATAATAATAATATGAAAAATACTTGGAAGCATAAAGTAACTCGATTCTGGTCCATAGCATTTTCAAAAGCACTAGGGACAAGATTCTCATTTGATGAATATGGGAAAGAATGGTTAAGGCAAAATGAAATTAATCTAGTTTTAGGAGTGGACATTATTAACTCTGCCCTCTGAGAATGTACCGTGTACATTTCTCTTCTGCAATAAAACATACCAAGGCTGGGCCTTGTGACACTGCCTTTAATCTTTGCACAACTGAGACAGATGCAGACTTATTTCTGTGATTTTGAGGCCATGCTTGTCTATAGAGTAAATTATTGGATATCCAGGTATACACATTGAAATTGTGTCTCCCAAAGAAACACAGAAAAAAGGAAAGCAAGAAAGGAAAGAAGGAAGGAAGGAAGGAAGGAAGGAGGAAGAAGGAAGAAAAAAATGAACGAAACTGTAAATCTGATATACAGCAGATGTCAGTACCACTAGGATACAAGTTGAGTATAACCACTGGGGATGCCACTTAAGGCTTCTCTGACTTTAAAGGAAGCTATATGCATATAGGTAAATACGGAGTTCCAAAAGTTGCAGAATTATTTACCCATACCATGCTGTCCAAGTGTGGAAAGATAGGAGGCCAGGAAGCTATGAATAATTATTTTCGTTTATCAAGGTTGAGATGGAATCCTGCCCTTATCAGTGCCTCTGTCAATAAAAATAGTTTTTTTGACAGAACACTTGATACATGTTATGGGGACGTGTGGTGTCACAGAGTCCTTTGTTGTACATTTGTGATGTAAACGTAGATGATGATGTATGTAGTCATAGATGTGTGATTTCTTAACTGATGAAGACAAGATCAGTTAATACTTGCTTAGAATGGATGGCAGTAGACTTTAAGAGATCCAAGACACTCTCCAAAAATAGTGTCATTATATAACACTAACCTTAGTGTACCTTACAATGTTAAAGTTCTTGATGGTTTCATACATGTACTGGGAGAAAATTACCAGCACTCCTGTTTGCCTATTCATACTGTATATTATATCATTAGCATGTGAAAAACTTGTGTATGTTTGTGCAATAATTATGAGACAGTACAAGTTTGGCAAACAATTTTCCAGTTGAATTTAAGGATTTAGAGCTGACTATACATAAGGGAACCTCCATTTGTCACCATGAGGTCAACAAATATCTGTGCCTAAGACAACCCCAGATGACAGAGGTGAGGACACTGTCCTTGTTTTATTAAATAAATACAGTGTTTCTGTCAGACTGTATTATAAAGATTTTAATTGAATGGCCATATATTGCTATTGCTGTCAGCTGCACAAGAAAGAAACTCCTTTTTACGAGGCAACAGATATTTCATAATCTCAAAAGTATTGTACGGTAGTAAATAAATATCTAACTCTGTGATCTATGTTATTGTTGGATAAAACTAATGACCCAATTACTCAACTATAAACAAAAGAACATGATCATCTGTGTGTAATTATCGTTTCCAAACCTCACAGAATATCATCACACAAGAGAAAACAGAATGGATATAAGAAGTGAAGAAAGAGTAGTTTCCTCCTTAGTTGTTTTGTGTTTGTTTTGTTTTATTTTCTGGGTTGAATATCAAGTGTGTTGCAGTGTTTGAAGCAGAACAAAATGTTGGACTGGTGTGAGATCTTCACAGGAATGGGACTATTAACATTTCATTATACAGGCTTTCAAAGTTTCTATGACATTTCATTGATTTCAAGGTCTCAGCAGGATAGCATCCCTATCCTCATGTTACATATGTGGTCATCTCAGTGGCTTTACATAAAGCAAACATAAGCCAGGTTGGATTGCCTGGTGAAGTAGTTGCTGTTGATTCATCTCTGTTCCTGCAAATAAGACTATAGGTAAGTATACTCTCACTTTAATCAGAGAAAACTTCCCCCAAAAGATATATATTATTACAGAGATAAGAAAAATCTGCTCAAAATAGAGAACAACCAACAATAAGGTGCCCTGCTCCTTTCCTTGCATCTACATTGTACCTTCTGCATCTACAGCTCAGGAATAATGACTTCAGAAGTAATGGGAAGATTGTAAGACTTGAAAGGCTTAGATACTTCCAGCTCCAAGGTATCCAATGCCTCTGCTCTCCATGGGTAACTGCATTTACATGCACACACACACACACACACACACACACACACACACACACAGAGAGAGAGAGAGAGACAGACAGACAGACAGACAGACAGAAAGACACACACAGAGATGCACGCAAAAAATTAAAAATACAAAAGAATATTGTTTAAAATTTTTATGTCAGATTATACACATTAAGTCAATATAAAGCAGAGAGTTTTTGGAAAATATATAGTGTAAATTCTGTTTGTCAAAATTGTCTTTGCTAGCTACAGCCAGAGGAAAAATTTCTTGTCATATTTTTACTACTCTAACTTGTGTTGTATTTTCATGTAGTTTATATGACTCTCTTTTTTTCTATGTGATTCGTGGACATCAAATGGTTTAACACAGAAGAGATATTTCTTAGAATAGGCAGATTCTAAGAATAGTTGTTTGACATGCATAATTTTCTTTACGGTATCCAATGTTAGCAAAAAATTTCCTTAAAGGTAAATTCTTATCAAATTGATTTTTTTTCTCTTTTCTTCTCTGTATCAGTCGTTAATGTAAGAGGGGGGAGTATCTTATGTAGTTATCAATGTTCAATATTAATTACTTAAAAAGGGGGTATAAAATATTTTAGGGGATTTATTTCTTTCAAACACTGCAAGAATCTCTACTTTCATCTAAAAAAGAACCACTGATCTTTATTCAGGAAATGAAAAGATGTTGAGTCATCTTCATGAGACTCTGATCACTTGGTGGCATTATTTTCTTCTTATAACTCAGATAAAGCATTTTAAGTTAAGATCCATAATAAAATAAGAGTACATTTGAGAGAGTTGTACTTACAGTGTTCACCTTGCTCTTCATATAGGACCAAGTTATTAATTTAACATCCATTATGTAATAGCTACCATGTTTTCTGATATATACATGAAAGTATAAATGACACATAGATCATTGTCAAAAATGTCCTATGCTGAGGGAACTAGCACCAAATGTTCTAACAGGAAATTGTTTACAAAGATTATAGGAGTTTGCTGACGAAAGGAATTTGCTGAGTATTTTCATTCCTTCTGTGGTTGTTAGGAAAGGTTTTATAGCTTCATCCTTTATCTTAGGTATTTTCATTAAGAAAATAACTGAGTCTGTTGTTTGCTGGTAAAATTTAAAAATGGATGAGTAAGTCTAAACCCAAGAATATTGATCTTTGTTTCCCAAGGTTAGCTGTGCATCCTAAAGGTTTAAATTTTCTCACAACTTGTGCACACCATGAGATTATCCTTTTGGGACCACTGCAAGGAAAGGCAGGGCGAGAGTTTTCTTCTACATCTATCTAATATAATGTTCTGCTTCAGAAAACATTCTATTTCCTTATTGTCTGTTTAAAAGCTGTATTTTTGTGCTTGAATTTAGGAAAATAATCTTAGACAATATTTGCATAAAGACAAGTTTTCATGTCAGCAGTAGAATCATTTTGAGGGATGGCCGATTTCTCCCACTGAGAAATTCCAGGATGAGCACAGTTTAATATAAAATTAAACAACTTCAGTGCACATGTGACAATTAGAATTGAATACATCATGACATACAGAAATCTCATTTTCATGGCATAGCAAAAATGAGGAGAGTTCAGCACTGAGTGAACATTGGTTCATTGAAAACTTCTGTAACCATGATCAGCAAACATTCTGTGGAGGGACAGAGAAAAATATTGTGTGTGTGTGTGTGTGTGTGTGTGTGTGTTTGTGTGTATGTGTGTGTGTTCAATAAATACTTAACCTCATAAACGCAGGATGAATCCACTATTCCGAATATATCAGTGAATCATTAATTAATTTTTATGAATGCTGAAATTTTAATTTTATTGGCTTTCCTGGGAATAATACTATTCTATTACTATTACTAATGTATTGTGTAAAACTAATACATACAGAAAATACAGTTCTGCTAAAGGCAGTAATTTCTCTATGGTGATGATATAATCCCTTAAGTGCTTCGCTATTACTTTGTTGCTTGGGGGAGATTAGAGTAGCATTTTGGATATTTTAAAAAGTTTGCTTAAATCACTTGAATTGTAATCATTAACAGGTGGTTCTTAACATTATTATTATTATTTGCTTCTTTTTGTTCCATTAGTTCCTAATTCTTGTCTACAAATGGCTTACTGAAACATGTTTAAAATCCAATTTTATTTATTTATTCCAATTTCAGAGTCATTTTGTATAGAATTTTAGCATTTTAACTATGTACATATTTTTTACCATATACATAATATACATGTAAAATATGATCTACTGATTTTATTTATAATAATGATATGAAACCATGGGATAACGTTAAGTAATGTTGTCAGACTAGTCAGTTGACAATTTATTCCATGAACGAAAGAGAAGAAAATAAGGGGCAGAACTACATACAATATATTGCATGTCTTTCTAGATGTGGTGTCCTGTACCATTTCTGGAACATTTTTTCAAGAGGGCCATGACCAGATGTAGCTGCTTTATCTTCAAACCTCAATATATGAGCCGAAATAAGTTCATTTTCTTAATATTCACACAGTTCCTGATGTGTATAAACCTAGTAATGAATTAATCATTTATCTCTTCTAGTTTCTGATATAATTATAAACTATTTCTTACAAGACTGTGTTACCAGTACTTGAAATGAGATATCATTTAGATACTCAAAGTTAAATAAAACACAACAAAACCCCTTTTACTCACACCTATTGCTGTTAGTTATTCCTTTTTAGTATTCTAGAATTGTCACTATTATCACATTATTTCAATTTACATAATTTTCTTTAATTTTTATTTTGCAGTATTTTCTCTAATCATTATTTACAGATTTTTTGGAACCACTTAAACTAGTTAAAGTTCCTTTATTTGTTCATGTTTTAATTTCCCCAACCCCTTGGTGTACTTCAGTGCTGGGCAGTAATTTTTCAAGATAGTATCTTTCTAAGCAGGTTTCCCATTTTTTGTTTGTTGTCAAGAGAGAACAAGATGCAAGAAGACCTGTAAGATTTTGTTTTCCCCTTAGTCAGTTGACATTTCCAGGTAACATCTTGTCTAACACGTTGTGAGGGACAAATGAGACAACAGAAAATCCAGAAAAGTATATTTTTCCTCACGATACAGAAACCCACGGCACTGGTAAGTCCTCATCTCTATAACTTTCATATTATTCTCAGAATTTTAATATGCATTGTCCAGATAGTTGCATTTACATCGAGAGGTGAAAAGAATAATATATGGCTATAGTACTTTGCCAGAAATTTCCTTCCTATTGAAACATTCTAAATATGAAACAACATGGGTAGATCCCAACTAGACAGGGTTAAATCCAATTTATGAAAGGAGCTCTAAGGTAAACATATAGATAAAAAGATAAAGGATGGAAAACAATGTATATATGTATGGGTTGGTCCTTTAAAAGAGGAGTGACATATATGAAAGTCAGAGAGACACTCATTGCATTCACTCTTAATCAAATGTTTGACTGGAAACCAATACATGTTTCAATTCTCAGTGTGCATGGAAACTTGTACAGCTTATTGCACGCTTTATTGTTCTAGAAATATTTTTTATGTACCAGATGTCAGGCTCGTATTTTAATATATAAAGAGATAACCAAGATGTAAAGTGTGTGAAATTGTTATAAGAAAATATGCTGCAATCAATTATAACATGGTAAAGTGTGTAATGACAGGGGCATGTAAAACTCTGTGGAGTCATTTATAAATCAGTGAAAGGGTAGGAAACAAGACTCTGGTATTTAGCTTGACATCACAACATCAACACACAGATATGGCAGGAGGGTCATGGGTTTGGCTATAAAGTGAGTTTGAGCGTATCCTGGACAACATATCAATATACTATGTCAGAAAAATAAAATAAATATAGAACACATGTAATCTAATACATATGTTTCCATGTTAGAATAATATTAGTAAAATCAGGTTCTGACCATAATTTTGAGTGAAGGCTTTAAATGTTGATTTTCCATGGTACAATTAAGTTTCTATCATAGACAAAGTATTCTAGGAGAAAAAGCATTATTTTAAATAAACAGTAGTTGTCAACCCACTAAATAACAAGTAAGTGTGTATATTTTAAATTCACATATATATTCATAAATATAAACATATTCACTTAGAACATCTCAGTATTCAGTACATTATTCCAAGTTGCTATGTTAAACACTGAAACCACAGACCATGTATATATAAAATCTAAGAAGAATATCCACACAATCTTCATCAATAGCACAATGGAATATACCATACTTTGCTACAAGTAATATATGTTTGGACTTTAGTTGTCTGGTATGTTCAGAAGCCATCCTTTGTTGTTCTGAAATATAAACCTAAGACTTGTAATTCCAAAGGTGGGACATTGGTGTAATACATTCAACATTATTTGTCAAAGCATGTTGGATTTTATAATCTCAGATAATTTTCCATAAAATTTTGCTTGTAATATTGATTTAGTAAGAAAGAATAGTGTTTATCTCTAATCTGGAATAAATATCTGTCTTTGGAAATGTGCAACCTACAGTAATTTCAAGGACTGAGAAATTTCTATACTTTAATACTTCTAATAAAAATGTACAAACTTTCTTTTAGATTTAGTCCTTAGTGTGTGAAAAGTTCACACATGATTTTTCTCTAAAAAAAGAGTATAAAAATCTCAAAAACTGGGAGGCATCACTTGGAAGGCAAAGAGAAGAGGCAGATCACTTGGAGTTCAAGGCCAGCCTGGACAACAGAATGAGTTCCAGGAGAGACAAGCCTACACAGAGATACGCAATCTTTGAAAACAAAACAAAACAAAACAAAACAAAACAAAACAAAACAAAACAAAACAAAACAAAGTCATATAAGCCTAAGAGAATAATCTTGTTCTTGTAAGTATTATTATTTTACTAATAAGAAAGTTGATAATAGTGTGGTGGTCAATAATAGTGATAGTACATATTTATGGCAACCTAAAGCTTTCACTGGAATTAATGACTTTAGCAAACACTTTTAAAAATGGTTCTTTTGTTGACTAATTAGTTGCCCCAAATCACAGAGAGTATAAAGAAAAATATTAAGCCTTATAGTTTCTCTAAAATGTGCATAATTATAATTTAGATGAGTAAATCTTCTTGTAAATATGTTGTGATTATTTATTGAGTAAAACATGATATTGAATGCAAAGGATGATTCTGTCACAGTGTTTGATATTTTTACAGTGCATATTTGCTAGTAAAATAAGATCATTCCTCAACTTAATCTTGGAAAAGTACTGCTTTAACAAAAGATTAGAAAAAATAGCATTTACTCTTGGCACCCTTTAAGTAGTATTCCACTAAAGGTAAATAAAAATTAAAAAGTGTTTATCATAGGCAAGATTGCCATTTTAACTATATTAATCCTGCCAATACACTAGCATGGAAGATTTTTCCATTTTCTGAGGTCTTCTTCCATTTCCTTCTTCAGAGACCTGAAGTTTTTGTCATACAAATCTTTCACTTGTTTGGTTAGAGTCACACCAAGATACTATATATTGTTTGTGGCTATTGTGAAGGGTGTCATGTCCCTAATTTCTTTCTCAGCCTGCTTATCCTTTGAGAATAGGAAGGCTACTGAGTTGCTTGAGTTGATTTTATAACCAGCCACTTTGCTGAAGTTGTTTATCAGCTGTATGAGTTCTCTGGTGGAGTTTTTTGGGTCACGTAAGTATACTATCATATCATCTGCGAATAGTGATAGTTTGACTTCTTCCTTTCCAATTTGTATCCCTTTGACTTCCTTATGTTGTCTAATTGCTCTCGCTAGAACTTCAAGTATTATATTGAAGAGATATGGTTAGAGGGGCAGCCTTGTCTAGTCCCTGATTTTAGTGGGATTGCTTCAAGTTCCTCTCCTTTTACTTTGATGTTGGCTACCGGTCTGCTGTAAATTGCTTTTACTATGTTTAGGTATGGGCCTTGAATTCCTGTTCTTTCCAAGACTTTCAGCATGAAAGGATGCTGAATTTTGTCAAATGGTTTTTCAGCATCCAATGATATAACGATATGTTTTTTTTTTCTTTGAGTTTGTTTATGTAGTGGATTACGTTGATGGATTTCCGTATATTGACCCATTCCTGCATCCCTGGGATAAAGCCAATTTGATCATGGTGAACGATCGTTTTGATGTGCTCTTGGATTCGGTTGGCAAGAATTTTATTGAGTATTTTTGCATTGATGTTCATAAGGGAGATTGATCTGAAGTTCTCTTTTTTAGTTGGATCTTTGTGTGGTTTTGGTATCAGGGTAATTGTGGCTTCATAGAATGAGTTGGGTAGTGTTCCTTCTGTTTCTATTTTGTGGAATAATTTGAAGAGTATTGGTATTAGGTCTTCTTTGAAGGTCTGATATAATTCTGCACTAAAACCATCTGGTCCTGTGCTTTTTTTGGTTGAAAGACTTTCTATGACCCCTTCTATTTCTTTGGGGGTTATGGGACTGTTTAGATGATCCATTTGATCCTGATTTAATTTTGGTATTTGGTTTCTGTCTAGGAAATTGTCCATTTTCTCCAGATTCACCAGTTGTGTTGAGTATAGGCTTTTGTAGTAGGATCTGATGATTTTTTGAATTTCCTCACTTTCTGTTGTTATATCTCTGTTTTCATTTCTAATTTTGTTAATTTGAATACTGTCTGTGTGCCCTTTGGTAAGTCTGGCTAAGGGTTTATCTATCTTGTTTATTTTCTCTAAGAACCAGTTCATGGTTTTGTTGATTCTTTGTATGGTTCTCTTTGTTTCAACTTGATTGATTTCAGCCCTGAGTTTGATGATTTCCTGTCTTCTACTCCTGCTGAGTGAAATGGCTTCTTATTGTTCCAGAGCTTTGAGGTGTGCCATTAAGTTGCTAGTATATGCTCTCTCCTGTTTCTTTTTGGAGGCTAGCCAGTGTAACCCAATATATTAGCTTTCATTCCCATTACCAGAGCTACAAACTTTCTTCATAGGTGTCTTGCCATTATGGAATGTAAACCCTGAACTTATACTCAGTATATACCCCGCCTTCCTATAAGTTGGTTCTATTATGTTTTGTTGATGTAGTAAAAATAGCTAAAGGCAGCAGGTAGGGCTGGCAGTCTTAGTGCATTTGGATCTATAGAGCAGTGTGTCTATAGCATTTGGCAGGCCCTCACCTTTAAAGCCAGGACTTCTTGAATGGATTTGCAATAGGTACGTGTTGTGTGAAATATTCAAAAATTTACCCCTAACAAGAAACAAAGAATTTTCACTAGAAGAAATTCAGATGGCCGAGAAACACCTTAAGAGATGTTCAACATCATTAGTCATCAGGGAAATGCAAATCAAAATAACCCTGAGATTCCACCTCACACCAGTCAGAATGGCTAAGATTAAAAACTCAAGAGACAACAAGTGCTGGCAAGGATGTGGAGAAAGAGGAACACTGATCCACTGTTGGTGGGATTGCAAAATGGTAAAAATGCTGTGGAAATCAGTTTGGCGGTTCCTCAGAAAATTGGGCATGCCACTCCCAGAGGACCCTGGCATACCACTCCTGGGCACATACCCAGAGGATTCCCCTGCATACAATAAAGACACATGCTCCACTATGTTTATAGCAGCCTTGTTTATAATAGCCAGAAATTGGAAGGAGCCCAAATATCCCTCAAAGGAGGAATGGATACAGAAAATGTGGTATATTTATACAATGGAGTACTACTCAGCAATTAAAAATAATGAATTCATGCAATTTGTAGGTAAATGGTTAGATCTGGAAACTATCATCCTAAGTGAGCTAACCCAATCACAAAAGAATACACACGAAATGCAATCACTGATAAGTGGATATTAATGAGCCCAGAAGCCCTAAATACTCAAGGCACAATTAGCAATTCAAATGATTCCCAAGAAGAAGAAAGGAGAGGACCCTGGGCCTGAAAAGATTGGATCCAGTTTTGTAGACCCAGAACAGAGAAATCCTGGCGGGGGGGGGGGTGTGGGGGGAGATGATTGGGGAATAGTTGGGGGAGAGAGGAAATATGGGATGTATGGTTGGGGGGAACTGGGAAAGGGGAAAGCCTTTGGAATGTAAACATAGAATATAGAAAATAAAAATTAAAAAAATAAGAAACGAAATACATGCTATGTAAAACTTTTCATGTGCAATCTCAAATTTCATTTATTCCTTTTTAATATACAAAAAGACATTGATTGCAATTTTTATAACAGTGGCTTATGTGATTAAGAATTCTTATGAGTTCTTAGACTTAATAAAAATGGTGATCAAGAGAGGAGGCCGTGAACCAAAGAAGCCCCTCATAAAGGCTTCTCATCCTCTTGTTTGTAGTGGTGCAAGGGGAAAGTTCCAAAGACTGGAAGAAGTAAAAGAGCAGTGTCACTCTGGGGACTCTGGAAGCTCATGTATTTGCAGGTAAGATATCAGCTACTGAGAAAATGGGACTAAAATCTACAAGGCATGGAATGCTGCCAACAGACTTTTTCAGCTAAGTTTTGAAGAGGACCCTAGTCTCATCCAAGGTAGGATGCACCATGGCTGACTCTGAATCCATGTCCAGATGTCAAATTCACAAAAAAAATTGGACATAGTATAAACATTATTTGTATACTACTCAGATTGTTAGAAACTCTTGTTATGCTTAGATAAAAGATACAGACTATAATCTTAAGAAAAACCTGTAGCCTCTAAAGCTACAATGTTCTAGGCTAATTATCATCCTACTATTTTTTTGTCATTCAAATTATAACAGATCTCATTAATTGTGAGTGATGATCAAATTAGTTTGTTTAGAAATATATTGTGCACAAATGTATCCTGTATATTTTCATCTATGTAGGTAGACTTCTCTTCACTTAGACATATGTTTACTTTGAATAAATCATTTCCTACTATTTAATCTCAAACAAGTTCAACCTATTGATATTTAATTAACTAAATCAGGTTTAATTGTAGCAGTTTAAATTGACATTCAGAGTTAAAAAAAGGAAAATACAAATGTTTTATAGTACATGAAGCAGATAAATCGGCCAATACAAAAATTAAATACTTTAAAGAGTTGAAGTAATATGTAAGTGTATAATTGAGGGAAATAATGATGTCAATGTATCTTAGTATGTATGGCTTTAAAGTAATGCATAATTTTTAGAAAGAAGGAAAATATACTGCTGTCTAAAACATTATCACATATTATTTTAAAAAGTTGTGTGGCCAATATTTCATAGTTGTGTAGCCAGAATTTCATTGACTGTATTTGCAAAATAATTTCCAATATGATCTTGGGTTACATAGACTTTTTATTGTATCACAGAATTTCAACATGATTTAGAAATAATTAACTTCTGATTACACACATTTCTTGGTAAGTTCATATAGTTACTAAGAAAAAGTGTGCAGGGTTGATGTGATCTTTTTTTGCACCTTTGAAAATATTTCTTTAAAAGTATGGTCAATCTTAACTCCTACAGCTGATAAACAACTTCAGCAAAGTGGCTGGTTATAAAGTCAACTCAAGCAAATCAATAGCCTTCCTATACACAAAGGATAAGCAGGCCGAGAAAGAAATTAGGGCAATGACACCCTTCACAATAGCCACAAACAATATAATGTATCTTGGTGTGACTCTAACCAAACAAGTGAAAGATTTATATGAAAAAAACTTCAGGTCTCTGAAGAAGGAAATTGAATAAGACCTCAGAAAATGGAAAAATCTTCCATGCTCGTGGGTTGACAGGATTAATATAATTAAAATGGCAATCTTGCCGAAAGCAATATACAGATTCAACGCAATCCCCATCAAAATCCCAACTCAGTTCTTTATAGAGTTAGAAAGAGCAATTCTCAAATTCATCTGGAATAACAAAAAACCCAGGATAGCTAAAACTATCATCAACAGTAAACGAACTTCTGGGGGAATCAATATCCTGGACCTCAAGCAATACTACAGAGCAGTGGTGTTAAAAACTGCATGGTATTGGTACAGTGACAGGGAAGTGGATCAATGGAATAGGATTGAAGACCCAGAATTGAACCCACACATATATGGCCAATTGATCTTCGACAAAGGAGCTGAAAACATCCAGTGGAAAAAAGATAGCCTTTTCAACAAATGGTGCTGTCTCAACTGGAGGTCAACATGCAGAAGAATGAGAATTGAATCACTCTTATCTCCTTGCACTAAGCTCAACTCCAAGTGGATCCAGGACCTCCACATAAAACCAGACACACTAAAACTAATAGAAAAGAAACTGGGGAAGACCCTTGAGGACATTGGCTCAGGGGGAAAATTCCTGAACAGAACACCAATCCTTATGCTCTAAGATCAAGAATAGACGAATGGGACCTCATAAAGTTACAAAGTTTCTGTAAGGCAAAAGACACTGTTGAAAGGACAAATCGGCAACCAGCAAATTGGGAAAAGATCTTCACCAACTCCACATCCGACAGAGGGCTAATATCCAATGTATACAAAGAAATCAAGAAGTTAGACCCCAAAAAAAACAAATAACCCTATCCAAAAATGTTGTACAGAGCTAAACAAAGACTTTTCACCTGAAGAAATTTGATGGCTGAGAAACACCTTAAAAAATGCTCAACATCATTAGTCATTAGAGAAATGCAAATCAAAACAACGCTGAGAATTCACCTCACACCTGTCAGAATGGCTAGGATTAAAAACTCAGAAGACACCAGGTGTTGGCGAAGATGTGGAGAAAGAGGAACACTCCTCCACTGCTGGTGGGACTGCAAGCTGGTACAACCACTCTGGAAATCAGTCTGGCGGTTCCTCAGAAAACTGGACATGATACTTCTGGAGGATCCAGCCATACCATTCCTGGGAATATACCCAGAAGACTCCCCAGCATGCAATAAGGATACATGCTCCACTATGTTCATAGCAGCCTTATTTATAATAACCAGAAGCTGGAAAGAACCCAGATGTCCCTCAACGAAGGAATGGATACAAAAAATGTGGTATATATACACAATGGAATACTATTCAGCCATTAGAAACAATGAATTCATGAAATTCTTAGAGAAATGGATGGAGCTGGAGAACATCTTACTAAGTGAGGTAACCCAGTCTCAAAAGAATACCCATGGTATGTAGTCACTAATAAGTGGATATTAGCCTAGAATCTTGGGACACCAAAGACACAATTCACATACCAAATGATGTCTGACAAGAAGAAAAGAATAGACACTAGTGCTGGAAAGGATCAAAGAATCAGTGTAGGGGAATACCAGAACAGGGAAGTGGGACGGGGTGGATGAGGGAGCAGGGGGAGGAAAAAGGGCATGTGGGACCTTAGGAGGTGGGGAAACAAAAAAAGGGAAATAAAATATAGAATATATCCAATAAAAAAAGAAAAATGAGGATAACAACATAAAAAAATATGGTCAATCTTAACATTTCAAACTGTTCTCTGTACATGCTACCCTATGTCTAAAAAGATGAATGGGTTTTTTCTCCTTTTAGTGTCTATTAAAATAAGTGAAAAAGTTTTACCCAGTTGAAACCGTACAGTGGACACATTATACTTGTTTGACATGCATTTCTCAGTCAGTGTGAAGTACAGATATTCCTGAACTCTGAGTGAAAAGATGGAAAGGACAGTGATGCCTTGAAGTCACTGCCAAAATTGGTGTGGTGGTTCGAATACACTTGGCCTAGGGAATGGAACTATTAAGAGGTGTGTCCTTGTTGAAGCAGGTATGGCCTTGTTGGAAAAAATGTCACCTTGGGGGAAGACTTTGAGACCCTCCTCCTAGCTGCCAGGAATCCAGTCTTCTTTTTGCCTTCAGAACAAGATGTAGAACTTTCAGCTCCTCTGGTGCCATTCCTGGCTGGATGTTGCCATGCTTCCCACCATGATAATAATGGACTGAACCTCAGAACTAGTAAGCCAGCCCGAAGAGTTGCCTTGGTCATGGCCTCTCTTCATAGCAATGGAAGCCCTAATTAAGACAGACAGTAAGGAGAAAAATCATTTCTGTTGACCTGCAGCCACTTTTGTTCTCTGTCCAAACACCATCCATTATATTTGTGTCTAACTTATTAAAACTTTTTTTTTTTTTTTTGGTTTTTCGAGACAGGGTTTCTCTGTGTAGTACTGGCTGTCCTGGAACTCACTCTGTAGACCAGGCTGGCCTCGAACTCAGAAATCCGCCTGCCTCTGCCTCCCAAGTGCTGGGATTAAAGGCGTGCGCCACCACCGCCCGGCTCTAACTTATTAATAACAGCTAGATCAATTAATTACAACTCCTTGACCTCTTAAGAAAGAATGCTGTATTGTCTCCCACATCCCATTCTCATGCAAAACTCAAAAAGTAAAGAAAGAATCATCCTGTATAAAAATAGAGTCATATTTTCCCTTTATAGGCTTTCATTTAGTAGATGCTGCAAGGAAAACATGCAGTGAAACTTAACAGCTTTTTCTCTTTTGTGGGACTGACAACCTTTTGATCTCACTCATGATGTGTTTGAAATTAAAAGTGATATGGAGAAACTTTATGATACATACTGCAAGGTTAAATCCTAACTCTATCAGAGTGTTCATCTGTGCCCAAGACATTTATAGATAGACACAAATCTGAGTCAGAAAGGCACTGTAAGCTGTATTTTCTCTAAACTAAAGTTGGAGCAGTTTCTTACCTGTATCTATTTTCTTTTCATGGTATTCTATAATCTTACTCAAACAGATTGAGCCTCTATATTTAACTATTTTCTCAACTGAAAAATCAATGTAAACTGGCTTAAGCAACAAGGGAGCTTATTGACTCATGTAAGAACAAACCTAAATGATGGCGCCAGCTGCAGCCTTCCTTCCACTTGCCTTATTATGTTGATTTTGCTCCACAACCGCACAATGGAAGCCCACATGGATACTGGCAAACTCACCCACTTATGTCCAGTGGAGGTCTTTGCTGGTGGTAGAGCAAACAAAAAGTGAGAAAACAAAACAAACAAGAACTTCACAGTTACTTTGATCAGACCACTTTAGATTATGTGTTCACTCTAAATGATCCAGATAGATGAACAGCAACTTTTACTGGAAAATGTAGTCTGCCTTGGAACTACATTATCTATGGCAACGTTACATGTTCTTTGATGAGAGCCTCAGCCTATGCAAGTGGGTGAAGGTAGAACACCCAATGAGTCTAAGAGCCCGGGAAAGGAAGAGTAGCACCTAATGAAGAAACACTAACTGTCACAGACAAAGGGATTTCAAATATTCCATTCTATGACACTGTATTTATTTATTGACATTTTATGCTCTGTCGTAGACCCTAAAGAAGCCTTTCAGATGACTAAAGCTGATGCTGTGGTCTACTTCCTTTCTCAGCTGTAGCTTGGAACCACTTGACTATTATCTCCTTTTTGCAATATTGCAGCCCTGGATTAGAGCTGCTTTGTTCAGAGATGGCCCGTGCCCTGAAGCTCAGAGACAGTCTCTCCCTGGCTCCACGGTCAAAGGTAGATTCAATTTTATATCATAAATGTTTCAAGAACTTAAATGAAATATACAAATCAGTTGAATGGATAGTGAAGTATCTCTTCAATGTATTCGCTTTGTCTTTTAGTGCTATTTTATAGTTTTTTTTTTCTCTCTCTCAGAAAAGCTCCAGAACTAGAGGTCTTCTAGAATTTCTTTGTGAAAATATTCACCGAGTCTGAAAAGCTGAACAGCAACGAGGAAGCCCATATAATGGCCTTCAATTGCAAAGCCATTTGCTTCCACTTATGCATTTAAATTTGTAGCAGAAATCTAAATGTTTAGCTTAATTGCCCTCCTATGAAATACGGAGGTTTATGAAAGGACGCTAACAGCCTGTCCTGGTGCCATCATTGAGAAAGCTCACCGGGTATACAATAATAGAAAGGAAGAAAAGCATAAGTATAAAGAGGCAAAAATTACACTTAAGTCAACATGGCAAAAGGGTTTTGTGGTACAAAGAAAAATTAAATCTAACAGTGGGGTTCTTTTCAACCCAGGCCTTTTAGAAAATGGGCAAGATGCAATGTCCTTAATTTGTCAGACAAGTGACATGGCTAATAAGTGCTAATTGCTCAGAATGGCCTCTCAGTTAAGCCGGTTAATTAAAACCCATTCTAAAATATACTGACCAAAAGCCCTATGTGGTAGGTAGGAGACAAAAAAAAAATAATAATGAAAAGCACATGCAGTGGGCTGCTCTCTTACTTAATTTAAAAAATAAATAAATAAAAGTGAGGAAGAAAGAAAGAGAGAGAGAGAGAGAGAGAGAGAGAGAGAGAGAGAGAGAGAGAGAGAAAATCAAAACTGATTTAGTTGCAGCCGAGTCAAGCCATTTTTGTCTGCAGTAGTTTTATCTGTAGAGCCCCCTGGCCATCAGTGTGGGAAAACATTCAGGGAACGAATGCATTTTGCAAGAGTAATCATCATCATCATCCTGAAGTGCTTATCAAAAATGAAGACAAAATGCAATTAGGCTAGATTTACAGTCAGACCAGTAATCACAATTCAGATGTTCCAGCTGAGTGTCAAAAACACGATTCTCAAACTGTGACATTTGTGTTCAATGGCTTTCTCCCCCTTTTCTCTCCTGATCGCCAACCCTCCTCCATTTTCCTTCTTTCCCCCCTTCTTTCTGCATTTATAAAATCATGTCAGTCATGATGCAGCACAGCTGAATCATTGTCATAGAGTCAAACACTTGCAGATGGTTAATGGAAACACAAAATTAAACGAACAGCAGTAAAGAAACTCATAGAAAATTAAAGAACTCTATTGCAAATTTAAAGGATCATTTGGTTTCATCAAAAATCAAATAATATGAATATGTTATCCTCTGCATGATAGAGACCATGCTAAATTGTTTTGAGAGCTGAAAAATGAGCAATCAATGATGTGCTAATGAAATTTCGGGGAAAATCATGCACTACTGAAATATAAGGTAAGTAGCCAAGTAGTCTTTGCAGAAGACCTTTCGTGGGAAACTTTTTAAAAAACCTAAGCTTACTAGTCATTTGTATTATTGACCTGGCAATGAAACTTGAAGCCAGTTAACATTGTTAGTAAACAGAAATGAGAGTGGAATTAAATTAAGCTGACTTCTCAGTGAGCTACAGAAGTAAATTAACTAGCTACTATCACAAAAGTATCGTGTCTAAGATCTTTCCCTCATATATTATAAGCCTAACGATTTTAAACACACTTATGATATGTCCCAAGAACAAAAGCAATGTCCCCATCCACCTTCAAAGACTCAAGGAAAGTTTTGCCTAACAAAGCTCACATCTGAGAGGGATTTTTAAAATATATATTTGATAGAGTGTGTGGAAAAGAAAAACTGTCTAGTAAAGCATTAGAGATCATGTAACATGGTGTCATAGAGGAATAGATCTGAATTCCAAATTCTTAAAAAAAAATAGATGAAGGTTACAATGTGGTGAATTCTTTATTCAGTCCTTTTTATTTTTCATTATCTTCTATATTGTCTGGGAAAATCAGAAGCTAATATCTTTTGTCTACAGCAGATATGATTTTCTCCTTGAGGTCGTCCTTCTCAAAAGGAAAGAAAAATAAAGACATGTAAGTGTCCTTCTTTGGAGGTAATAAAGACATGTGCGGCACATACATGAATGAGAGTTAATAGATGAATATTTCAATGACAAATCAAATTTTAGAGAATATTTGAAAAAATGTCATTTTTCAACAAAGGGATACAAGGCTGTAAAAAAATTATTGAAAGAACAGACTGAGAAACGTTAGAATTATTTTTTTATCTTTAATAAATTTGAAGGATAGTGGAGAGAGATATATGGTAGGATTTAGATGGGAAAAATGAAAGGAGAAATATTGTAGTTAGTTTATAATCTCAAAACTGTATAGTGAAAACAAAAGCACTCAATGATTTTTTGAATCGTTTGTATGAAAAAGTGATATGAATCACATTCTTTGCAAATTCAAAGTAAAATGTCTCTAATATTGCACTAACAAGAAGGAAATATTATGCATATGATTTTTCATTTCATTGAGTCTCAAAGAAACACATATATTTTTCCCCAAACAAAATCTTGTCAGTCACTATATAAAGGGAGAATGCAGAGGTTAATCTAGGATCTCTGTGATAATTGGAATAAGTACAAAATCCTTTCTTTAAATTATAACAAACAAAATTAAAATTTAGCTGTTTCAGGGAAAACCCAAAAATACTTCAGCTCTTCAAAAGAACTATATATAGGCACCTGAGGCAAGATGTGGCAGTAAGAGAAGGGGTCTTCCTCAGGAAAGGGTACCCCAGTTAGATGTACAGTAACAAAACATACTTAGTTGTATAGTAACATGCCCTGAAAACATACATACAAGTAATTGTATACTGACTGAACATATATACATATAAGTATGCTCTAGCCTTGGTGAAAAAAGAATTTGAAGGATAGTGGAGATATATCGTAGGATTTACAGGGGAAAAATGAAGGGAGAAATGTCGTAGTTAGTTTATAATCTCAAAACACTATAGTGAAAACAAAAGCACTCAATGATTTTTTGAATCATTTGTCTGAAAAAGTGATTAACTGAGTTGCAACAATATTTTTATCTATTTTTTTTTGGTGATACTAAAAAATTGAAGCTGGTCTACCATTGTACTAAAATTCTTTCCGGTATGCTATTTTTTTGTATAACAATAGTATATTTGCCATTTCAAATCATTCATCTAATTATTAAATATAGATGCATCCCCTATGATATGGTTGTAGCAGTCCTCTCTGATGAGAAAACACTAAAATGCAATACTTTTTTGGATGCATTTATAGTAAGGGATAAGCCAGCAGCCCCACTGTGCAACAATACTTGGTGTTTCTCAATTTTAATTAATTTAATAATCTCCCAATAAAATATTAGCAAAATGCATGGCAAAGTAAATAATTTTTAATGTTAGTCCTAAATTATAATCTTTTCACATACCTCAATTTTACTAAAGTCATATTAAGTAGTGTTATATTTCAATCAGATACAATAACATTTAGTGCATCACAGAAATATATATTCTCTTATTTTAATGAGTTCATTTCTATAGTCTAATCACTGTTTAAATTGCCAGTTTCTGACTGACATATTATACCTTTCACTACAACCGCAGAGCAACATTGAGTGTGCAGGAGGCCCTGGGGGGCTAAGGAAAGCAGAAGTCTAGTGAAAGAATCACAAAATATCAGTATATAGAGTATGACACAAGAAAGTATAAATATGTACACTGTATTTTCATAGATCTGTCCAAAGCTTTAAAAATGGAACTTTAGTTCCAATGGATGCTGTGCGAGTGTTAGCCTGCCCAGTCATATTTCCAGAAAATGGCATTGCTTGGCCTCGAGTATTTGACAAAGCCCTGTCTCTCTTTCAGATAACCCTGTGCCTATTATAGTAATATCAGACAATCCTGTTTACTTTCCATAAGTTTCCATACAGTGATTTATGTGGGTACCCTTGCCTGAATTCCAGTGATCTGCTCAAGATCACCTGAATTTCAATATTTCCCACAGGTCAGATGAAGCCATTGGTATTACATCATTTTTTTCCTAATACTACTTCACATTTTCTTCATGGAACTAGCTTCTAGAAAGCCCTCCAAAACTTAATGCATACAGAACTTAGTCTCCAGTCTATTTCCCAATAACCCAGAGACTGAGCACAATGACAGGCATCTTCAGCAAAGGGAAAGCAATGAAAACTAGTACATTGTGGATCAACGCACACAGAGATAAAAGCACCAGTACACTCACTGGGCTGTCAGAAGATAAAGCTCCTGCTGTCTGACAACCTGAGGGAATTATTTGAAATGAGAATGGAGAAGGTAGGTACCAGAAAAATAAGAAAAGATTAAAAGGGGTTTTAAAAGGCAGAGTTTTAGGTTTTATTGAGTAGATATTTGTGAGTCACAAGTCCAGACTACCAATTCAATGTTTAAAGTTTGAAATAGTGAAACACCCACCAGAAACCCACAATGTAACAATTAAATTCTGCGGGTTTGCCAAGTCATCAATATAAAAGATTGAATCTCTCTCTCTCTCTCTCTCTCTCTCTCTCTCTCTCTCTCTCTCTCTCTCTCTCTCTCTCCATACCTGAGCATACCCATCCATACTACAAATTGGTTGATACAACCTGTATTTATTGAGTAAGCATGGATATGTGTTAAGAGACAGGTTGTACTCTTTACAATTCCATTATGAATTATGTTACCACGATTGTTGTCCAGAAGAAATTGGCTACTATAATATTTAATATTTTACCCACTCAATATTTTCTATTTATGCCTTGTGAGGGTATAACTGAAAGATGAAATTGAACTGGAAAAAAAGAGCCCAAAGAAGAAAAACAGTCCACAGAACTGGGTAATGGTTTACAAAAATTGTCAGCTTCCCATATAACAGAAATACTTTTGTTTGTTATTTTAAAATCAACCTTAACTCCATGTTTGATTTCCCCAGGAAACAAGTGGGTTGACATAAAATTGAATAGAAATAGTGAAATTTCTGTAATTGATTTACTTCTTCATAACATTTCAACTAAGATATTAGATGCTCACCACACACCTTCCTCCTAGGGAACTGTTTCAATATTGTTCTTTCTCAGTAGGAGAATCTTGAAGTTGTCACTGATGTGATAAAATACACCATTCTCCTGTGATTTAACAAATACAATAGCAGGCTATCATTAATATCAAAGAAAAGCCTTGGACACAAACTCCTCAGTTTCTTCATTACCTCCCGATACATTTCTATTACTCACTTGCACTTTCTTGAACATTGGGGTAATTTAAAATAAAGTTATCTGGTAAATACTTTTTTATTTACAAAAGAAAAAAAAACAAAATGATGAATGTGATTTCACACTACAAATAACATACTTGCTCTTTAGAAGATGAGCATCCATTTAAAGCATGATTAGTGTTGTGCAGGTCCAAGCTTGCAATAACAACTCTTTTTATTTCAAGATGACTGGTTGTTCAGGAAGAACAGAACCAGAGAGCCCATAAGACTCTGGAAGTACCAGGATAAGGGAATAAAAACCACTTCCAAGACAAAGGTGGAAGGGAAATTAGACACAACAGCTGACAGTGACTGCCAACAAGTGTGAATACCAACTCTTTCAACAATACAAAGAATTTGTCCACACTGTTTCCAATGGAATTAAAAAAAAAACCTTTAGGCTACTAAAATTTATTTTGACTTCTAGTCAAAATAACTAACTTTAGATGTGGGAAAAATAATGAGATATAAATATATCCAGCCCTTTGAAGAATTGAGGATATGATAGTTAGAAAACTAGTATATATAACTTAGAGCATAGTCAATGTTTAAGTCAAGCTACAAAGTATATTTTGATATAACAAATAATCTATCCCATTTGACACAATCTTGTTAATCATGTATCACTTTTAGTTTTGCCTCAAAGTATGCTTCTGTTTATTTCAATTAGGTAGCATAGAACAGGAAACATTTGAGAGAGCTTTAAATCTGTAAATTAACTCAAACTTTTATTCTTCAAGAAGGGACACTACACTTACTTATAAAGACAAGAGAGACCTACCTTTTTCACAGTTCTATTATAATGAATAGGGTTATTTAAATTAAAATACATTAACATTATTTTGTAATTTTGTTTTTTATGTTTTTGAGATATTAGTGAGCACCTGACTCAGTCCTTACTTAATAGCATCTTTAAAAATATGTAACATAGTAAGGTGTATTTCGTTGTGGATTTTTATTCTTTTTTTATTTTCTATATTCTTTGTTTACATTCCAAAGGCTTTCCCCTTTCCCAGTTCCCCCCCCCCACCATAGGTCCCATAAGTCCCCCCCCCAACTATTACCCAATTACCCCACCACCACCATTTCTCTGTTCTGGATCTATAAAACTGGATCCAATCTTTTCGTTGTGTTTTTAAAAGGAAGTTCTGATGATAACAGAGATGATGGTTGCACAACAGTTATCACACAATATCAGGAAACATTCTAACATCATGAGAGTACATATAGGACCATAGCATTGGTAAGAGCGACAGGGAAAATCACCTATGGTCTACAGTGTTTACAAAAGGAACAACTGTGGGAATTTGAGACTGTACAAGAAGACAAATATCCAAGTGAATATGGAAACTTCAGATCTATAAATTCAACCCTTCTATCATGGGAAAATCACCCAGATTTTATAGCCAGGTATAGTTGTAGACACCTTTAATCCCAGCATTCTATAGATAGAGGCAGGTGGATATCTGAGTTCAAGGCCAGCCTGGTCTATGTAGTGCATTCTAGAATAGCCAAGGCTACACAGGAAAAACCCTGTCTTTTATAAAACACATGTGCGTGTGCACATGCGCGCGCGCACACACACACACACACACACACACACACACACACAAATAAAACCTATAACAAAAAATAATGATAACTCAAATTTTGTTCTTCGATCTTCCTAATTCCAGGAATGGATTGTTATTAGGTACAATGAGGTTTCTATGGCGACCACAATTTCAAGAGACTGCAATTACCACTGGATATAAAAGCAGTGCAAGGTTTAGAATTACCAATATTGAAATCAAAGAGCACAAAGAACCAAGACTATTTTATATATTACTTTTCTAATGGTATGACAAAATATCTGACAAAGGCAAATTACAGAAGAAAGGATTCTATAAGTTGAGGGTAGAGTTCACCTCTGTCTGAGAAGTTATGGAAGCAGGAGCTTGGCAATGTTTATAATTCTGATGAAATGACACACATCAGAGAAGAGGAAAGTGTGATTGACATTATTCTTATCTAAATTATTATTCTTAGTTAAATTGTGTGGTCTCTGGTACTGCAGCATTGGGCATGAGTCTTCCTATTCTATTTAATTATTCCTTTGTTTACTGCTTTGGTTTGGTTTGGTTTGGTTTTTGTTTTTTGAAACAGGGTTTCTCTTTTTAGCTCCAGCTGTCCCGGAATGTACTCTGTAGACTAGGCTTGTATCAAATTCATAGAGGTCCACCTGCCTCAGTGCTGGTATTAAACACATGTGCTACCATCATCTATGTGTATGGGTATTTTGTCTGTATGTCTGTATGCAGTGCCCTCAGAAGCCAGAAGAGGGCGTTGGATTCCTGGGAACTGGAGTTACAGACAGCTATGATCTGTCATTTGGTACTTGGAATTGAACCCAGATCCTCTGAAAAAAAGCACCCCGTGTTCTTTCCCAAGGTCCCAGGTTTTAATATCTCATCTCTCATGAAATGAGTCAGGAAGCAAAAAAAATTTTTAAAAAAAGATGAATACTGATGATCAGCTCCTTTTCTCCTTTTCTTGTTGACCACTGAAAGCAGTCACAACAATTAGGGTGGTTCTTCCCAAATGTGTTTATCAGTTTACCAAATCAAAGGTCAGAAAGATGGTTTCATGTGTCCTGATTCCAATTAGGTTAACAATATAAACTCTCATGAGGCTCTAAAGTGGTATCTCTGTGATTAACAAAAGACACAAACATGTTCTTTTAGTATTAGGCATCTTTATACTACTATAAAATATATAAGATGTTTAATCATGTGATGAACCCAGAGATTGTGCTATTTAATAAAAAGAAAGAAAGAGAGAAAGAAAGAGAGAGAGATAGAGAGAGAGAGAGAAAGAGAGAGAGAGAGAGAGAAAGAAAGAAAGAAAGAAAGAAAGAAAGAAAGAAAGAAAGAAAAACCTGTTTCTAGTAGTGTAGTAGTGTGGCTCAGTCCTTAATCTGTCTGGATAGAAGAGAAACATCCTCTTAATACATACCTTTAATCCCAAACAATGAAGGTAAAGTTAGTCTGTAGAAGAAAGCAGCTATGTTTGAAAATGATATCTGAGTGGGAAATGTAGTAGTGAATCAAAGAAGGATTTGACAGAAGAGGATATACCCAACATTCACTAGAAGAGGGAGGAAAGGGAAGCTACTTAAGCAATCATCACAGCCAGAGATAAAAGAAAGAGGCAGTTTTTCTCATACAGTTGTAGAGAGACAGGTTAAACAGAGAGAACAAGCTAGACACAAGTAAAGATAGTATGAACTGGAGAATCAGATAAATCCAGAATATTGAAATATATTGCCAAAGATGATATGAGGCCAAGCTGAGCATTTCAGTTAGAGGGCAAGCAAAGCCAGATTGAATCAGTCCTCCTGAAGAGGAGTTTAAACCAGGACAGATGAGTTGAGGTAGCCAGCCAGAGCCCAGAGGATACTAAAAAGGATGACCTTATTTAGCAAAGAAAAAACCTCAGAACCTAAAATTATCCTAGGCCTAGATTAGACTTTATGGAGGCTAGAAGCTTCCAGGGCTAAGAATACATTATCAGACTGAGGTGATAAGCCACCAAACTGAACTTACAGTAGGTGACTAAAAAATATTTTAATATAAGTTCTTAAAGGGAAAATTTTGTTTGGTAAAGAAAATAGGATACATTTACCAATATCCAGAAAGAAAAATGTGGTATGTATTCAATTATATTTTAATATTAGTACTTAAAGTAAATGATAAGCTACAATCTTCAGTATCACAGAGGTTAGGTATAGAGTGAAGGACTATGGGAGACCAATAGTCCTTCCTAGGACAGAGACTTGGTGGGATATTTATAAATAGGTACATGGGGTAACTGAAACAGAAGGACCATGTAGAGATATGGAAGAAAGAAGGAGACAAATAACGGAAGAGGTGTACAAATGCCTAAAACTAAGGACAGTTTGAGGAGTTGTATTCAGTAGATGTTTCCTTAAATATATACTGTTATCTCCTTGTACTAAACTCAACTACAAGTGGATCAAGGACCATCACATTAAACCAGACACACTAAAATTAATCGAAAAGAAACTGGGGAAGACCCTTGAGGACATTGGCTCAGGAGGAAAGTTCCTGAGCTTTCATGGTCTCAGGTGAGAAGTCTGCTGTAATTCTGATAGGTCTTCCTTTACATGTTACTTGTCCTTTTTTCTCTTGCTGCCTTTAATATTCTTTCTTTGTTTAGTACATTTGGGGTTTTGATTATTATGTTACGGGAAGTATTTCTGTTCTGGTCCAGTCTATTTGGGGTTCTATAGGCTTCTTGTATATTCATGGGTATCTCTTTCTTTAGGTTGGAGAAGTTTTCTTGCATAATTTTGTAGAAGATATTTGCTGGCCCTTTAAGGTGTAGATCTTCATTCTCATCTATCCCTATAATCCTTAGGTTTGGTCTTCTCATGACCATGAAAGCTAGAAGATCCTGGGCAGACCTCATGCAGACCCTAAGAGAACACAAACTTCAGCCAAAACTACTATACCCAGCAAAACTCTCAATCACAATAGATGGGGAAACCAAGGTATTCCATGACAAAACCAAATTTGCACGATACTTATCTACAAACCCAGCCCTACAAAGGATAATGGGGAAAATACCAACACAAGGGGGGAAACAACACCCCAGAAGAAACAAGATAGAAACCCCATCTCATCCAATCCAAAAGAAGAGAACCACTCAAATACAAACAAACAAACAAACAAAAAATAACACCCAAAATGTCAGGAAGTAATAATTACTATTCCTTAATATCTCTTAATATCAATGGACTCAATTCCCCAATAAAAAGACACAGACTAACAGACTGGATATAGAAACAGGACCCTACATTTTGCTGCATACAGGAAACACATCTCAGTGTCAAAGACAAACACCACCTTAGAGTAAAAGTCTGGAAGACAGTTTTACAAGCAAATGGTCCCAGGAAACAAGCCGGAGTAGCCATTCTAATATCAGATAAAATTGACTTTCAACCTCAAGTCATCAAAAGAGACACAGAAGGTCACTTCCTGCTTGTCAAAGGGAAAATCCACCAAGAAGAATTCTCAATACTGAACATCTATGTGCCAAATGTAAGGACACCCTCATTTGTAAAAGAAACCTTATTAAGCTTAAAGCACACATCGCACCTAACATAATAATTGTAGGTGACTTCAACACTCCACTCTCCTCAATGGACCGATCAGGAAAGCAGAAACTAAACGGAGACACAGTGAAACTAATTGAAGCTTTGGACCAATTGGATTTAACAGATATATATAGAACATTCCATCCTAAAGCAAAAGAATATACCTTTTTTCTCAGCACCACACGGTACCTTCTCAAAAATTGATCATATAATTGGTCACAAGATAGACCTCAACAAATACAAGAAGATCGAACTAATCCCATGTCTTCTATCGGATCACTATGGAGTAAGAGTGGTCTTCAATAGCAAGAAGAACAACAGAAAGCCCACATACACATGGAAACTGAACAATACTCTACTCAATGACACCTTGGTCAAGGAAGAAATAAAGAAAGTAATAAAAGAATTTTTAGACTTCAATGAAAATGAAGGTCCGACCTACCCAAATCTTTGGGACACCATGAAAGCAGTGATAAGAGGAAAACTCATAGCCCTGAGTGCCTCCAAAAAGAAACTGGAGAGAGCATACACTAGCAAGTTGACAGCACACCTGAAGGCCCTGGAACAAAAAGAAGCTAACTCACCCAGGAGGAGTAGGAGAGAGGAAATCATCAAACTAAGGGCTGAAATCAATCAAGTAGAAACAAAGAGAACCATACAAAGAATCAACAAAACCAAGAGCTGGATCTTCGAGAAAATCAACAAGATAGATAAACCCTTTGTTAGACTAACCAAAGGGCACAGAGACAGTATCCAAATTAACAAAATTAGAAATGAAAAGGGGGATATAACAACAGAAACGGAGGAAATTCAAAAGATCATCAGATCCTACTAAAAAAGCCTATACTCAAAACAACTGGAGAATCTGGAGGAAATGGACAATTTCCTAGACAGATACCAAATACCAAAATTAAATCAGCATCAAGTAGATCAGCTAAACAGTCCCATAACCCCCAAAGAAATAAAAGGGGTTATAGAAAGCCACCCAACCAAAAAAAGTACAGGACCAGATGGTTTTAGTGCAGAATTCTACCAGACCTTCAAAGAAGACTTAACACCAATACTCTTCAAACTATTCCACAAAATAGAGACAGAAGGGACACTGCCCAACTCATTCTTCGAAACCACAATTACACTGATACCTAAACCACAAAAAGATACAACAAAGAAAGAGAACTACAGGCCAATTTCTCTTATGAATATCGACGCAAAAATACTAAATAAAATTCTTGCCAACCGAATCCAAGAGCATATCAAAATGATCATTCACCATGATCAAGTAGGCTTCATTCCAGGGATGCAGGGATGGTTCAATATATGGAAATCCATCAATGTAATCCACTACATAAACAAACTAAAAAAAAAAAAAAAAACACATGGTCATCTCATTAGATGCTGAAAAAGCATTTGACAAAATTCAGCATCCTTTCATGTTAAAAGTCTTGGAAAGAGCAGGAAATCAAGACCCATACCTAAACATAGTAAAAGCAATCTACAGCAAACCAGTAGCCAACATCAAAATAAATGGAGAGAAACTTGAAGCAATCCCACTAAAATCAGGGACTAGACAAGGCTGCCCTCTCTCTCCATATCTTTTCAATATAGTACTTGAAGTTCTAGCAAGAGCAATTAGACAACATAAGGAAGTCAAAGGGATACAAATTAGAAAGGAAGAAGTCAAACTATCACTATTTGCAGACGATATGATAGTCTACTTAAGAGATCCAAAAAACTCCACCAGAGTACTTCTATAGCTGATAAACAACTTCAGCAAAGTGGCTGGTTATAAAATTAACTCAAGCAAATTAGTAGCCTTCTTGTACTCAAAGGACAAGCAGGCTGAGAAAGAAGTTAGAGAAATAACACCCTTCACAATAGCCACAAACAACATAAAGTACCTTGGTGTAACTCTAACCAAACAAGCAAAAGATCTGTATGACAGGAACTTCAAGTCCTTGGAGAAAGAAATCGAAGAAGACCTCAGAAAATGGAAAAATATTTCTTGCTCCTGGATTGGCAGGATCAATATAGTAAAAATGGCCATCTTGCCAAAAGCAATCTCCAGATTCAATGCAATCCCCATCAAAATCCCAAATCAATTCTTCATAGATCTAGAAAGAGCAATTCTCAAATTCATCTGGAGCAACAAAAAACCCAGGATAGCTAAAACTATTCTCAACAATAAAAGGACTTCTGGGGGAATCAATATCCCTGACCTCAAGCAGTACTACAGAGCAATTGTGTTAAAAACTGCATGGTATTGGTACAGCAACAGGCAGGTAGATCAATGGAATAGGATTGAAGACCCAGAAATTAACCCACAGACTTATGGTCACTTTATCTTTGATAAAGGAACCACAACCATCCAGTGGAAAAAAGATAGCCTTTTCAACAAATGGTGCTGGTTCAACTGGAGGTCAACATGCAGAAGAATGCGAATTGGCCCACTCTTATCTCCTTGTACTAAGATCAACTCCAAGTCAATCAAGGACCTCCACATAAAACCAGACACACTGAAACTATTAGGAAAGAAACTTGGGAAGACCCTGGAGGACATGGGCACAGGGGGAAAGTTCCTGAACAGAACACCAATTGCTTATGCTCTAAGATCAAGAATTGACAAATGGGACCTCATAAAATTACAAAGTTTCTGTAAGGCAAAGGACACTGTCAGAAGGACAAAACAGCAACCAAGAAAGTGGGAAATGATCTTCACCAACCCCACATCAGACAGAGGGCTAATATCCAATATATACAAAGAACTCAAGAAGTTAGATCCCAAAGAACCAAAGAACCCTATCAAAAAATGGGGTACAGAGCTAAACAAAGAATTTTCACCAGAAGAAATTCAGATGGCCGAGAACCACCTTAAGAGATGTTCAACATCATTAGTCATCAGGGAAATTCAAATAAAAAAAACAACCCTGAGTTTCCACCTCACACCAGTCTGAATGGCTAAGATTAAAAACTCAAGAGACAACAGGTGCTGGCAAGGATGTGGAGAAAGAGGAACACTCCTCCACTGTTGGTGAGATTGCAAAATGGTAAAACTGCTCTGGAGATCAGTGTGGCGGTTCCTCAGAAAATTGGGCATGTCACTTCCAGAGGACCCTGGCATACCACTCCTGGGCATATACCCAGAGGATTCCTCTGCATACAATAAAGACACATGCTCCACTATGTTTATAGCAGCCTTGTTTATAATAGCCAGAAATTGGAAGGAGCCCAGATATCCCTCAAAAGAGGAATGGATACAGAAAATGTGGTATATTTATACAATGGAGTACTACTCAGCAATTAAAAATAATGAACTCATGCAATTTGTAGGTAAATGGTTAGATCTGGAAAATATCATCCTAAGTGAGCTAACCCAATCACAAAAGAATACACATGAAATGCAATCACTGATAAGTGGATATTAATGGGCCCAGAAGCCCTAAATACTCAAGACACAATTAGCAAGTCAAATGACTTCCAAGAAGAAGAATGGAGAGGACCCTGGGCCTGTAAAGATTGGATCCAGTGTTGTAGACCCAGAACAGAGAAATCGTGGGGGGGGGGAATGAGTGGGGAATAGCAGGGGGGAGAGGAATTATGGGACATATGGTGGGGGGGGTAATTGGGAAATGGGAAAACCTTTGGAATGTAAACATAGAATATAGAAAAAAACTAAAAAAAAAAAAAGAAAGAAAGAACTGGTCTGGTTTGCAGGCTAGTCATACAAAGAAGGGAAAGATGAGGAGCCAGAATGGCAGCTGGTAGGAGAACAGAGGCTTTAAGGGCAGACAAGAGAAAGGTGAGTGATCCTTGGGGCACCATGACAAGGGCTGGCAGTCTGTTTCTCCTCTTTTGGCTTATGCCTGGAAAAGAACTGGGTAAGGTGAAGAGCCAACTCATACCTTCTGGACAAGGGTTACTCTTTTGCATAGGTAGAATGCCCCTAGTCCACTGCCTGAATCCAACAGCCTGCTTGAACACCAGCCACAACACCCTATCTTTATCTCCCCTTGAAAACAAAAACAAAAAACAAATAACAATAGTGGAACAGCCACTAAAAAGCTCACTGGTTTCTCTGAAATTTGCACACAGTCTAGGACTCAATTGCTTCCTCAGTCTCAGCAGCATACTCTGGCCCTACCCAAACTGCCCCACAAATCTCCTTTGCCTCTCTATATTGTACTGAGGGAAAGTTCTCCCTTTGCCCTTCCTTCCACTACCCAGCAGCTCTGGGACTCATAAACTGCTAGCTTTCCAGAGATCCAGGCATTTCTAGAAAATCTCTACTCTATCCAGGTTAAGTCTCTAAACTGATATCCTTATCAGATCTCAGGTCTTAAAGCCCATGCCCACATTGACACACTTCCTCCAATAAGATCACACCTCCAAATAGTGCCACTCCCTGGGCCAAGCATATTTAAACCATTTAACCATAGTAGTGTTTTCTATAAAAAAGAGTTTAGGGGGATGGAGACTGCTATAAGATTTAAGGGCATTAATAAAACCATGTGTTTGGGGTCTTCAAAAAAGGAGTTACCCCTCATCTTCACCATTTTCATCATTAACAACTACTTTTTTCAATCCTTCTCTACCCATGAGATAGCCAGTGCTTTTTATTCTCAATACTCCTCATTAAGAAATCTAAGCCAGCCTTAAAATATGAGTAGAGAGTCCTCCCCCAAGGGATGTTTGAACAGTTTCACCATCTTACAGGAGGCAACTGTGACAGCATTAAGACCCTACTTAGACAAAGGTCTCCACATTTATCATTTTATGGATGGTATCTTGGTGTAGGAAGACTCTTCCACCTCCCCTCTCCACATAAGGTTAAATAATATCCTCCTCATCTTCCCTAAGATTTAAGGTAGTTCCTAGCACGTTGCAGATTATTCTACCCATTGCATTCTTTTGTTTTGGATAATTTGTTTATCTACATTTCAAATGTTATTCCCTTTCATACTTTACCTCCAATGGGGAGGACAGATTCTGCAATGCACAAGTGATTAAATCTCAGTCCACTAAGGGAAATCAGCATACTTCTCTCTAGTTACTTTCTCCTTTTGTGTTGGTGTTCTCAAGTTATAGATTCTGATTACTAACTGATTCATAAAATAAAATGGAATAGAATAAAATCGCCTTGTACCACATGTTTTGTTTAACTTAGGTACTAAATCCTGCCCAAGGCTTTCTCTGGAATTGTTTATAGCAGTGTTCTTAACTCAATGTAATTGATTATCATCAGCAGGTAAGGAATCCAAAGACATCATTCTCCAGAACATTTGCAGGTTTGAATTTGGCTTGTGGTTCAGCTTTCAGTTGGCAGGCATGTAGCACAAGATTGGAAGTAATTTATGAAAGGAGTACTAGGAGGGAGGAATGGATCTAACACTTGGATGCCTTTTGTACAAGAAAGCTCTTTCATTTCATAGAATGTGACTGATAGGGATCGTAGCAGCAATGGGAGCATCCAGGGCATAAAAGTCTCCAACATTTTGGTACCTGGAATAAAAATATTTTTTAAAAAGGAAACATATCTTTAAACCTTTTAAACAAGTAAAACTGATCATGAAGGAGATACATATATTACCCAGGAAAAGTTTGACACCAAGAAAACACAGAGAAGGTATACGGGATATTCAGTTCTGTTAGCTCAGCGCTAAGGATGCAGGGAAGTTGGTTCCTAAGTTCTCAGCCAGCTTGGGCAACATTGGAACAATGAAATTCCCAACATAACTATTGGGGCAGCAATTTCCTAATTCTCATGATTCTACATCAGATCAAATAAGTGAGAACATGATGTCAAATACTCAGAACCCATGTAAACTGCCAGGTATAGATATGCATACCTGTAACCGAGTCCTGAGAGTTGTTAGCAATGGAAGATAGAGGATCACTGGGCGTACAGGTCAACGAGGCTCAGCAGAATGCAGTAAGCTCCAGCCTCAATGAGAGAGTGTGCCTCAGTGGAGTAAGCTTAGTGTGATAAAACAGGATATCCTGCATCTTCTCCATAAGCATGAGTGTGCATGTTCATGTGTTTGCACACACCCATAATCCCAATCTATAGGTAGTATAATGTGGAAATTCTACAATCCTTCATGCCAATCTTTCATTGTAGATGATAAAGTAGTTGCTAGCTTTAAAAAAAGTAATAAAACCACCTAAAACAATTTCAAATAGGAGCAAAAAATGGACAAAAAAAGATAGATAAAGGAAATATTTGTGTTTGTGTTCCTAAATAGGAAAAATGCTCTGGCAAGGCTGTATAGTGTGACTTGCATGAATCTTTTTAGCACTGACTTTTTTGGTACTGGATATGTATATACTCTTCCCTGGGATGGTCTGTTTTGCTCTAGGCATTCCTCAGTTGTCCTATATGTCCATGTGTAGACTAGAGTATCCTGAAGTCATATAGAGTAAAGTGCAAGAAAATGCAGACACTTGGCACAGTGTGTGAACTCCCCTGAAATCCAAAACTCTTTCAAAATTAGAAAGTTTTTAAAATATATTGAAAGATTCCTTAGGAATTATATTCAATTTTAGGAAAATGACCAAAACAAGGCACACAATATCATTTAAAATATAAATTTGAAGTAGCTTAATATGGATGTTTTTAAAAATTATTTTTTGCATATATGAGTATCATGAAAATATCCAAAAATTATCACTAATTGGGATGAGAATTTTTTCAAACTCAAACTGAATTATTAACGATGACAATTTCTCAAGAAAAATTTACCAATGTGTGAAATAGTGAATAATTTCATTGTAATTTTTAAGGTATGTAGTTCTGAATCAAGAAAAGTATGTAGTTTTGGTCTTCTCATACCATAATTATGGAGTATGTTGGATCCTTAGTCTAGTTAAGCATCATTTAAACCTGAAACTACAGAATACCAGGTGCACCAAAATCCAAAATATAGAGAATTCCACTCCATTTTAAATGTCAGAATGTAGATATACTGCAAATCAAATTATTTAAAATTACTTGTATGCATGTATGTCTATCATGCATGTATTTGTCATAATGAATTTTTCATTTAAACAGGCCATATTTTAAAGTAACTCATTATTCATAAGCAAACCTCCCCGGACCTGAAAACTCACTTTTGAAATCTGAAGCACTTTTGATCATAAGCATTTTGGATAAGAGCTTCTCATCGTATAGAATAGTTCCATTACATTTCTGTTTACAGTTATTATAAATGCAGAGAGGTATAATGGCAGCCCTGAGAGTGAACAGGATGGCAGAACAACATTTAACCTTTTCTCATCACTTCTTTTACTCCATTGCTTCCACACTTTAAGATTTTATTACAGGCACAATGAGAAATATAAACAGTAAAACAGAAAGCATGACATTCAAAACATTTAATGTTTTCTTTTATGTTACAAAATTCCTCCTCTAAAAATAGAGATTATAAGTTATATGTATTACACAGGAAATATTTAAAAATTATTGCTTAGAATGCTGGGTAAAAAAACAAGGATAAATTTTCCAACAGTCCACTTCCTCTCTGAGTTGGAAAATGTTACTGGAAATGAATTTGATCTTCTAAGAAGTCTTTATTTGGCTTGACTCTTATTGGTACTCAGAGAAGTTTTAGCTAATAACTAAGAGTGATGTTGCCCATTGGTTATGCAAATGTATATACAGGACAGGGAGTAAAATAATTTCTCTGAAACACAGCTATCAGCAGTAGTTCTGTGCATTTTAGAAGCATAAACTATTATTCTGCAGTCTGCTGCACTCCAAGAAACAAAGACAAAGACCCTTCAAGAGAGTTTGACAAATCATCAAGTGTTATTAAAACAATAAATCACCAACATAAACTCTGAACATTTCTTTTAACCCAACACTCAAGCAATTTTTTCTCATAGCCTTTGTCGTCATTTATCTTCATGGTCCACCAAAGGCCTGTGAGTGTTACCAGGTGATGACTACATCTCCCAAGTATCCCACAGTCAATTGCTATATTCTCATAGGAAATTCATGTGTGGCTTTCTGTTTATTAACATAAAGCCTGTACTATAAAATACACACTTAAGCTTAATTTTAAACATGAACATCAAGATACATATGTACATATTTGGAAAATACAATTTTAACGAAAAGCATCTGTCTGTATTCGGCTGTATTTCTGCCTGTTTCACAGGAGTTCTGAGCCAAAATGCTTCTTGTGTCCCCCAAGTCTTGTATGTCTCAAATGTTTGGGATTCTAACTTCCTCTAAAATCTCAATTATTGTATAGGTTGTATCTTCTCTTTTCCATAACTCTTGTTGATGACATCCAGATTTATGGTTTTGATTTTGATAATATTTTGTAGTTTATTTCTGCAACAATCCTTGACATTCAGGTCAATTTCTTATTTTTCTTTTAGGTCCTTTTTAATTGAAAATATATCCTTCTTTTATACAACATATCTGCAGAGTTTCCCCTCCCTGCACTCCTCCTGGCTACCCCAGCTCCCTTCTTCCACAAATCAACTACCCCCAGTTTCTCTCCATAAAGGAGCAAGCCTGCAAGAGATGTCCAAATAGGACAACAGAAGATACAATAAGACAAAGTAAAAACCTTTATGTCAAGGTTGGACAAACCAACCCAGTATCAGAAAAAGTGTCCCAAGAGCAGGCAACAGAAACAGAGACACACAAGCCTGCTCCCATTTTTAGAAGTCACACAAACCCACCATGTTAATAGTCATATATGCACAGAGCCTGGTGCAGAACAATGCAGACCCCATGCTTGTGTCTTCAGTCTCTTTGAGTCCATGCAAGCCATGATTAGTTGATTTTTGTGAGCCATGTTCTACTGATGTCCTCCATCATCTTTGACTTCATAATATTTCCTCCTCCTCTTCTGTGGGGTTCTTGAACACCAAGGGATGGGAGGGACTTAATGGAGACCTCCAATTGAGAATCTTTCTTTGCATCATGTCTGCCTGTGAGTCACCACAACAGCACCTATCTCCTGCTAGATAAAGTCTCTCACAGGCATGTCAATTGCAAGTTCCATTTTTTTTTCCTGAGTCTTCCAGTGATCATGAGAAATACATTTGGACAAAATTATTCTTGAGAATTGATAGAGTCTGGCATTTTTAAAACTTGTTACTGTGGTTAGTAAATACTTATCACTTCATTTTTCCACACTGTTACCTCTGGGGGCCCAGACACCTAGAAATTCTGAATACCACAGCAGATTGTAACGATCTCTTCCACTGATTGCTGCACATGTTTTATAGGTGAATATTTTCACAGGGATGAATTGGCAATTATGAAGCCTTCTGTGCTTGATTAATGTCAGAAAACGAAAAAAAAGTATCTTAGTTGTTATTTTCTGAAAGGTATTTGTGAATACAAAACTATTGTATTGCAATATTAAAACTTTTTAATTGTTTGGGCAATAATACATACATGCAGGTAGTTATACTGTCTATAAAATTAAAACAAAATAAAAGATTTTTTAAAAGATTTTTGTGAAACAAAAAGGAATTATTTCTTTCAGTCACAGATTATTTTGATTTAAAAACATTTTGGCAGGACTGGAGGAATGGCTCAGCAGTTAAGAGCACTGACTGTTCTTCCGAAGGTCCTAAGTTCAAATCCCAGCAACCACATGGTGGCTCACAACCATCCATAATGAGATCTGATGCCTTCCTCTGGTGTGTCTGAAGACAGTTATAGTGTACTTATGTATAATAATGAATAAATCTTTGTATCAGAGCAAGCAGGGCCAACCAGAGTGAGCAGCGGTCCTAAATTCAATTCCCAGCAAACATGAAGGCTCACAACCATCTGTACAGCTACAGTGTACTCATATGCATAAAATAAATAAATAAATCTTAAAAAAAAAGAAATTTGGGGAAACACTAACTTTGACTTGTTTAGGGAAAGGTTAGAAAAATGTCGATTTGGATTGTTATTTCAACAGATGGAAATTTATCTAACAATGATTTAGAGCAGAGGAATAGTTCTTAAACTGTTAAAAGAATGGTATCAGGAAGAATGGCAGACTTGAGCTTAGGTTGGCAAAGCTTCCCAGCAGAAAGGAAAGAGCATCTGCCAGATAGTTTTGTGTCATTTTGACATATGTTAAAGTCATCTGAGAGGAGGGAACCTTAGTTAAGGAAATGTGACTACCTTTGTCCAGCCTTACTATGAGAGGAGGTACCTAATTGTATTGCAACTTGATATTCCATGTTTGGTTGTTATTCTTTGGTAGCCTGTATGGTTTTGGAGGTGTGGACAGGAAGCTGAATTTGGGGGAATGGAGGGATTGGGGCACAGAGAGATGGAGGAGAAATTGTGGTCAAGATGTAATGTGTGATATATGTATAAAAAAACAAGATGTATCATATGACATTACTGAAAAGTTGAATAAAGTTACATGTTATCCCCCTTCCCAATTTACTCTCCACAAACCCCCTTTCTCCTGCCTCTATGAAGGTGCTTACCCACCTGCCTACCCATTCCTACCTCAGAGCCATAGCATACTCCTAATCTGGGTTATCAAACCTCCACAGAACCAAGGGTCTTCCCTCCCATTGAAGCCAGATAGGACCATCCTCTGTTACATATGCAGCTGGAGCTATGGGTGCTCCCATGTGTACTCTTTGGTTAGTAGTTTAGTCCTTAGGAGATTTGGAAAGTTTGGTTGTTTGATATTGTTGTTTTTCCTGTGGGGTTGCAAACTCCTTCAAATCCTTCAGTCCTTTCTCTAACTCCTCCACTGGGGTCCATGCTAAGTCTGATGTCATTTATTTTGATTTAAAAACATTTTGGCAGGACTGGAGCAATGGCTCAGCAGTTAAGAGCACTGACTGTTCTTCCGAAGGTCCTAAGTTGACATAAATGTCATGCTAAAGTTGTGTACATCTGCTTCTGTATTGGTCAGGCTCTGGAAATGCCTCTCAGAAACAGCTATACCAGGCTCCTGTCAGCAAGTGCTTCTTGGCATCAGCAATAGTGTATGGGTTTGGTGTATGCAGGTGGGATGGGTCCCTAGGTGGAGCAGTCTCTGACTTCATGAAATTCGCAGGCAAATGGATGGAAATTGAAAATATCCTCCTGAGTAAGGTAGCCCAATCACAAAAGAACACACATGGTATGAACTCACTGATAAGTGGCTATTAGACAAAAAAGCTCGGTATAACTCACAAACCATATGAAACCCAAGAAGAAGGAAGACTGAAGTGTGGATGCTTCATTCCTACTCAGAAGGGGGGAGGAAATAATCTTGGGAAGTAGAGGGAGAGAGAGAACTGGGAGGAAAAAATGAGGGGGAGAGAAAAGGGGTGCTGGTTTAGATATGGAAGGAGATGGGGGAGAAGTAGAGAGGCTCAGGAATCTGAAGTAGATGTGTAGCAGTGGGGGAGGGGGAACTGAGGGTAGCCACTAGAAAGTTCCAAGTGCCAGGGACTCAAGAGGTTTCCAAGACCCAACAGGATAGACATTAGCTGAAATAACCAACAGAGGGAAGATAGAACCTACAGAGATCATATCCCGTGCATAGGTGCAGCTTCTGTTAGTGGGATGAGGCTACTCACCCACCTCAAAGTATTAATTCAAAATTCCTCCTGTCAAAGGAAATGCAGGAACAAAGACTGGAGCAGACACTGAAGGAAAGGCTCTCACTACTTTTGATAACCATCGGTTATTTGGGACTGAGTGGAACTTTCTAGCCAAGTTGCTTTTGGTCATGGTGTTTCATCACAGCAATATTAACCCAAACTAAGACAGAACAAGAGAATTACAAAGATATTTTTGTTTTGTTTTTGTTTTAACTTGATATAAGAAAATATATTCTATCAAGATTTTTATAGGCATGAACTTCATTTTCACTGTTATTGAAAAAAAATTCTGTTCTCACATAATAAAACCTCATTACAGTTTTCCACCTCCCTCCACTCCTCCCAGCTCCTCCCACTTTTCCTCCCATCCAGATCCCCTCCTTCATGTATCTCAATATAAAACAAACAAGCTTCTAAGGGATAATAATAATTATAGCAATATACAATGTAATAAGATAAAACAAAAATATCACTTCAGAGTTGGAAAAGACAAACACAAGGCAAAGGGCCCAAGAGAAGGTACACAAATCAGAGACCCAATCAGTCTTCCAATTAGTAATCCCCTAAAAAAACCCTAAACTAGAATCATAGTATATACATATTGCATATCTAGATGAAATTTTAGAGTCCACTGGAGTGTACCGGATTAAAAATAATCACATGTTAAAAACTTTACATGTAATATATATAGCCATTTGTTAGTTACTCATGTCCCATATGGATTAAAAGAAGTATGTGGGTTTGTTCTCAGATGATTCTATGTGACATATTTTGGTTTAATGCTAGAGATAACAGCTAAAACAACAAATGTCTTCGTTTGAGAGAGTTTTATTCCCAGTTCAAAGACACCATTTTAATAGGGAAGAGACATGATCACACATAAAGATTCACAGTGATTATTCAGCAACTCAATGATTTAATGGGTTAGTCATTACTTGAGTAGATATAATATTTTTAAAATGGAATACTGAGTTTAAATATACCTGCCTGACCCCATGAAAGACAGAAAGCATAAAGAAATCATTGTTCCTGTGAACATGCAAGAGAGTCACCCTACTACAAATAAAGCTCATAGCAATAGGGTAAATGGAAACAAAATTACTGTTAGGAATACCAGCTATTCTCCATCTGTAATATTCAGTTACTAGATAATGGTCTACTATAAAGAGTACAGCATGCTATTATTGTGATAAAAAGTGTCCTGATACTGAGTTTAAAAGATAACAACATCATGCCGGGCGTGGTGGCGCACACCTGTAATCCCAACACTTGGGAGGCAAAGGCAGGCGGATTTCTGAGTTCGAGGCCAGCCTGGTCTACAGAGTGAGTTCCAGGACAGCCAGGACCACAGAGAAACCCTGTCTCGAAAAACCAAAAAAAAAAAAAAAAAAAAAAAAAAGATAACAACATCAAAATCATACTCTAGCAACATTGGAGATGAATGGTGATTTTTTTTTAAATGAGAAAATTGTAAAAACAAACAAACAAACAAACAAACAAACAAAAAGGCAAAAGCTAGCCTATTCAGAAATGGTGGCATATAAAGAGTTCACCTGGTACTAGTGAAGATACTGTGTCTGTAATCTATTGTAAATTTTAATTTTATGAGCACTTACTGAAAAGCATCCCAATCCAGGCAGTGGTGGTGCATGCCTGTAATCCCAGCATTTGGGAGGCAGAGGCAGGCAGATTTCTGAGTTCGAGGCCAGCCTGGTCTACAGAGTGAGTTCTAGGACAGCCAGGACTACACAGAGAAACCCTGTCTCAAAAAAACAAAACAAAAAACAAAAAAAAAAAAGAAAGAAAGAAAGAAAAGAAAAGAAAAGAAAAGAAAAGAAAAGAAAAGAAAAGAAAAGAAAAGAAAAGCATCCCAGAAAATCCATGCTCTGATTTAGATATGCTTAGTATTTCTATAGAAACTTCAGACTTCAAGTGACATAAAGATTTTATTCCTGGGTCAATAAAACTGATGAATATAGCAGCTAAGTGTAATGATAGGATGGAAATTAAGGGAAATGGATAGGCAAAATAATAATAGGTTCAGCCTCAGAAACTATATAAATCTTGAGTATTTTCCAGTTTCATTGATATACATGTGCCACTCAAAGATCCTGCTCTCCTAGCTTTCTCATATTTCTCAGGGCCAGTTGCCTGGTGATAGATCTGCAAACAGTGGAACTCTCCCACATCAAATATCAAAGAAGCTAACACTGCATACATATGGTCACAGGCCAATCTGATGTAGAATATTCTTCCATTAATATTTCTTTTTCCCAGTTGATTCTAGGTTATGTCAAACTGACAATGGGAAGTAACCATACTGCACTCCTTCTTAGACATGAGAAGAATCAGGGTGAAAAAATAATCAGATCAAAGCAAAACCTAGATCCATCTTCAGTTTGTGTTCTGGAAGTCACTGACCATTTTTGCCAGAAATCACTATGACAATTCCAGGTCTACATCTCTGCTGTCCACAACACATGCAGCTGGTCCCAGGCACAGGCAAGTCAACTAGACCCTAACCCATATCCTCAGAAGAAAATATCATGGACCATTCATCTCCAATGTCCTTGGTCACTCCTGCATCTATAGCTACTCTGTAACTTATGGATCCCCTGTCCTCTTCGGGGAAACACACTCTGCAACATAGTGCTTGGCTTCAGGGGTTCTTCCTGACCACTCAATTCTGTATCTTTTATTCCTTCAAAATCAGTACCAGGCATGCAGCTCTTTCACACATTGCCAAGATCAGCTATGAGCTTGAGGGGGTGCTGTTGATAAGAAAATACTTCCCAACCGTCTTGGCTCCTGTGACCAAGCAGCCAGCTCAGCCAGGTACACAGGGAACAACAGAGTGAAAGATCACTCGGTACACAGTACGCCTGGGTTCCTTCTGTACATAGGAGATGGGCAGCTCAACAGCTGTCCTCATGTATCCTTCAAGGGAGCATCTGACCTGCAGGGAGTCCTGTGGGTAGAGGGATCCCTGTGATCTGAAGTTGCCACCATCTTGGCTGCTGTGACCAAGCAGTCAGCTCAGCCAGGTATATAGGGAACCACAGAGTGAAAGATCACTCGGGACACAGTCTGCCTGGGTTCCTTCTACACATAGGAGCTGGGCAGCTCTACAGCTGTCTGGACACATATCTTGCAAGGGTGCATATGACCTGCAGGGAGTCTTGAGCTTAGAGGGAGTTCTGCTCTCAGAGAAGACCTGTGCCATATCTGACATGGAGAAGATCCCACTTCTGATACTCTTTAGAGAACTGGCAGGAGCAGGTTAATCACCACTGCCCCATCCATTGGACATGGTAGACCTGTGCCACATCTGACACAGGGAAGATCCTGCTTCTTAAACTCTCTGGAGAACTGGCAGGAGCAGGTTATTTGACCTGTGCCCCTTCTGATACAGGGAAGAGCCTACTTCCTGATTCTCTCTAGAGAATGGGCAGGAACATGGCACTCAAGAACTGGCAGGAGCAGGTCATTCGAGTACTAGCACCAGTAGGTGCATTCGAACTGGTAGAAATGGGGTATTTGAAAACCAGCATCAGCAGAACATTTGAAATCTGGCAGCAGCAGAACATTTGAGAAATAGCAGCCTGAAGGGCATTCTACCCTTGCCAAGTCTGCAACAGGAAAGACCCCCATCAACTGATACTTCCTGGAGAACCAGCTTTTTGCAGGGCATTGGATAGAAAAGGAATCCCAGGAGTACAGAAGCACAGGCCAGCAGGACATAGAAGATAGAGACAGCAAGACCAGCTAACAACAGAGATAAGGAGATAGCCAAAGGCAAATTCAAGATCATTACCAATAGTAACCAAGGCAACATGGCACCATCAGAACCCAGTTCTCCCTGCATACTCTACCACATCAGAAAAGCAAGAGCTAGATTTAAAATCACATCTCAAATTGTTGATGGAGGACTTCAAGAAGGACATGAATAATTCTCTTAAAGAAATACATGGCTCAACAGTTAGAAGCACAAAAATCCCTTAAAGAAAAACAAGAGAATATGGATCAAAAGGTAGACGCCCTTAAAGAGGAAACACAAACATCTCTTAAAGAAATACAGGAGAACATCAGTTAACAGGTAGAAGCACTTAAAGAGGCAATACAAAAATCCCATAGGGAATTATGGGAGAACATGTGTCAACATGCAAAAGCCCTTAAAGAGGAATCGCAAAAAATCCCTGAAAGAAACACAGGAGAACATGGGTCAACAGGTAGAAGCCCTTAAAGAGGAAAGACAAAAATTCCTTAAAGAATTACAGGAAAAAAACAAACAAGTGAAGGAACTGAACAAAATTATCCAGGATCTAAAACTGAAAATAGAATCAATAAAGAAGCCGCCAAGTGAGACATCTCTGAAGATAGAAAACCTTGGAAAGATCTTCTGGGAGAGTCACCATCCCTGACCTCAAGATCTGCTACAGAGCAGTAGTGATAAAAACTGTTTGGTATTGGCATGCAGATAGGCAGGAAGATCAATGGAATAGAATTGAAGGCCCAGAAATGAACCCACACACATATGGTCACTTGATATTTAACAAAGGAGCATAAAACATTCAGTGGAAAAAAGATAGAATTTTTAACAAGTGGTGCTGGAGCAACTGGAGATCTGCATGCAGAAAAATGCAAATCTTATCTCCTTGTACAAAGCTCAAGTCCAAGTGGATCAAGGATCTACACATAAAACCAGACACACTGACCCTTATAGAGGAGAAAATGGGGACGAATCTTGAACACATGCGCACAGGGGAAAAGTTCCTGAACAGAACACCAATGGCTTATGCTCTAAGAACAAGAATCGACAAATGGGACCTCATAAAACTGCAAAGCTTCTGTAAAGAAAAGGACACAGTCATTAGGACAAAACAGCAACCAACAAATTGAGCAAAGATCTTTACCAACCCTACTTCTGTTAGAGGGCTAATATCTAATGTATACAAAGAACTCAAGAAGTTAATCTCCAGAGAGGCAAATAACACTATTTTAAAAATGGGGTGCAGAGCTAAACAGGAAAATCTCAACTGAGGAAACTGAAATGGCTCTAAAGCACCTAAAGAAATGTTCAGCATCCTTAGTTATCAGGGAAATGCAATCAAAACAACACTGAGATTCCACCTTACACCAGTCAGAATGGCTAAGATGAAAAATTCAGGGGAAGGCGGTTGAGGGAGAGGATGTGGGGGAAAATGAACACTTCTCCACTGTAGGTGGAATTGCAAGCTGGTAAAACCACTCTGGAAATCACTTTAGCAATTCCTCAGAAAATTAGACATAGTACTACCAGTGGACCCAGCTATAACACTCCTGGACAAGTAGATCAGTTAAATAGTCCCATAACCCCTAAAGAAATAGAAGGGGTTATAGAAAGCCTCCCAACCAAAAAAAGTACGGGACCAGATGGTTTTAGTGCAGAATTCTACCAGACCTTCAAAGAAGACTTAACACCAATACTTTTCAAACTATTCCACAAAATAGAGACAGAAGAGACACTGCCCAACTCATTCTTCGAAGCCACGATTATGCGAATACCTAAACCACAAAAAGATCCAACAAAGAGAGAGAACTATAGGCCAATTTCTCTTATGAATATCGATGCAAAAATACTAAATAAAATTCTTGCCAACCAAATCCAAGAGCACATCAAAACGATCATTCACCATGATCAAGTAGGCTTCATCCCAGGGATGCAGGGATGGTTCAATATACAGAAATCCATCAATGTAATCCACTACATAAAAAACTGAAAGAAAAAACCACATGGTCATCTCATTAGATGCTGAAAAAGCATTCAACAAAATTCAGCATCCTTTCATGCTAAAAGTCTTGGAAAGAGCAGGAATTCAAGGCCCATACCTAAACATAGTAAAAGCAATCTACAGCAAACCAATAGCCAACATCAAAATAAATGGAGACAAACTTGAAGCAATCCCACTAAAATCAGGGACTAGACAAGGCTGCCCTCTCTCCATATCTTTTCAATATAGTACTTGAAGTTCTAGCGAGAGCAAATAGACAACATAAGGAAGTCAAAGGGATACAAATTGGAAAGGAAGATGTCAAACTATCATTATTTGCAGACAATATGATAGTTTACTTAAGCGACCCAACCAGAGAACTTCTACAGCTGATAAACAACTTCAGCAAGGTGGCAGGTTATAAAATTAACTCAAGCAAATCAGTAGCCTTCTTGTACTTAAAGGACAAGCAGGCTGAGAAAGAAGTTAGGGAAATAACACCCTTCACAATAGCCACAAACAACATAAAGTACCTTGGCGTAACTCTAACCAAACAAGTGAAAGATCTGTACAACAGGAACTTCAAGTCCTTGAAGAAAGAAATCGAAGAAGACCTCAGAAGATGGAAAAATATTTCTTGCTCTTGGATTGGCAGTATCAATATAGTAAAAATGGCCATCTTGCCAAAATCAATCTACAGATTCAATGCGATCCCCATCAAAATCCCAACTCAATTCTTCATAGATCTGGAAAGAGCAATTCTTAAATTCATCTGGAGCAACAAAAAACCCAGGATAGATAAACTATTCTCAACAATAAAATGACTTCTGGGGGAATCTATATCCCTAACCTTAAGCAGTACTACAGAGCAATTATGTTAAAAACTGCATGGTATTGGTACAGCAACAGGCAAGTAGATCAGTGGAATAGGATTGAAGACCCAGAAATTAACCCATAGACATATGGTCACTTGATCTTTGATAAAGGAGCCACAACCATCCAGTGGAATAAAGATAGCCTTTTCAAAAAATGGTGCTGGTTCAACTGGAGGTCAACATGCAGAAGAATGCAAATTGGCCCACTCTTATCTCTTTGCACTAAGATCAACTCCAAGTGGATCAATGACCTCCACATAAAACCAGACACACTGAAACTATTAGAAAAGAAACTTTGCAAGACCCTGGAGGACATGGGCACAGGGGAAAAGTTCCTGAACAGAACACCAATAGCTTATGCTCTAAGATCAAGAATTGACAAATGGGACCTCATAAAATTATAAAGTTTCTGCAAGGCAAAGGACACTGTCAGAAGGACAAAACGGCAACCAACAAAGTGGGAAAAGTTCTTCACCAACCCCACATCAGACAGAGGGTTAATATCCAATATATACAAAGAACTCAAGAAGTTAGACCACAAAGAACCAAATAACCCTATCAAAAAATGGGGTACAGAGCTAAACAAAGAATTTTCACCAGAAGAAATTCGGATGGCCGAGAAACACCTTAAGAGATGTTCAACATCATTAGTCATCAGGGAAATGCAAATCAAAACAACCCTGAGATTCCACCTCACACCAGTCAGAATGGCTAAGATTAAAAACTCAAGAGACAACAAGTGCTGGCGAGGATGTGGAGAAAGAGGAACACTCCTCCACTGTTGGTGGGATTGAAAAATGGTAAAACCGCTCTGGAAATCAATTTGGTGGTTCCTCAGAAAATTGGGCATGTCTCTTCCAGAGGACCCTGGCATACCACTCCTGGGCATATACCCAGAGGATTCCCCTGCATACAATAAAGACACGTGCACCACTATGTCTATAGCAGCCTTGTTTATAATAGCCAGAAATTGGAAGGAGCCCAAATATCCCTCAAAGGAGGAATGGATACAGAAAATGTGGTATATTTGTACAATGGAATACTACTCAGCAATTAAAAATAATGAATTCATGCAATTTGTAGGTAAATGGTTAGACCTGGAAAATATCATCCTGAGTGAGTTAACCCAATTACAAAAGAATACACATGAAATGCAATCACTGATAAGTGGATATTAATGAGCCCAGAAGCCCTAAATACTCAAGGCACAATTAGCAAGTCAAATGATTCCCAAGAAGAAGAAAGGAGAGGACCCTGGGCCTGTAAAGATTGGATCCAGTTTTGTAGAGAAACCGTGGGGGGAGGGGGAATGAATGGGGAATAGTTGGGGGGGAGAGGAACTATGGGATGTATGGTGGGGGGGGGAACTGGGAAAGGGGAAAGCCTTTGGATTGTAAACATAGAATATAGAAAATAAAAATTTAAAAAAAAAAGAAAAAAAGAACAAACTCAAAATTGTCTGATATTCTTTATATTCTCAATATGTCTGGTCATAATATATCAAGTATCATGGAGAAAATTTTAGAGTAAAGTTTGATCTATTAATTCTGACTGAGATTTCTATAGTAGACACTTGCTTTCAAGAAATCAGGAACTAGATGGGATACTCTGACTCTAGAAATATCATCTGACATCTTTTGTACATTGGATTAATAAATAACATAGTAAAAAGTTACATTAAACAAGCCCTGAGAGACTAATGTATTAAGATTAGAAAGCTACTACATTGATTTAATGTGGACCAATGAGCTATAAACTTACACTTTCAAGCACTTTCCTTCTTGCATCCATAATCCCTTTTCACAGACAAAGTTACATGGAAGGCTAAATAGAAATCAGAATATTACTTAATATTATAAGTATAACATCGAGCAAGTTGTTCAGTCTTCATGGCTAATTACATCAAACCATGAACCCTGATAACATCCGTCTCTTATATTCTGAAAATTCTGCTACAGGACCTACAGAACATTTTCCTGGATCTTGTCATTATTTGTTTTTGTTTGTTTGTTTGTTTGTTTGTTTTTTGTTTTTAACTTTGCTTCAGAGAACAATGGGCATGCATTTCAAATTTAGTCTTTATCTTGGTAGTCTTGAGTAAATCATGCTCAAAGCACATAGCTTCTGTAGCACGTTCTATTTTCAACATGATAACTTGCATACACAACCATGACCCCACCTACCTTACTTACCATTCAGGGGACGTAGTTGATGAGTTGTCATACTGCAATGTAACTAATTAATTCTTGTTACAAGCTTCAGTATATATCAGAGAATCTATACATATCTAAATACCATTTGTTCAATGACTGAACATACGGATTTCTTCTCTATTTGCTTGCTTAATGTTTGTTTTCTTTACTCTTTGTGTTTAATATTATGACAGACTTTATAAGCCTGGGAATTAACATATGCACACAAAATAATTATCTTCTTTAAGGGAAGTTTTAGGTTTAAATTTTAGATATACTCTTCATGTTGCATATTAAACTAAGATTTTATCAAAATGATATGTGAGATAGTAGGTTTAAAACAAATGGTATGCAATACTATTAAAATAACATTTACAAGCATATTATAGTTTTACAACTAATTAGGCATATACAAGGCTAATTGAAATCATTTATATTAAGAATCAATTTGCATGGAGATAGAGTATTAAAATTTTAAATGTGTTTATTTTAACCCATGTTTTCTTTTAATTAGAGATATTCTGTAAATTCTAGAATTTATGTTTCTGTATAATTAAAATTAACATATTTGTCAATGAAGTTATTTTAAATTCCTGAAATCTAAACAGATAGTCTATGTTTTCTTCCTTCATTATATTAAACAGGAATGTTCATTATGTGTATGATGAATTTCAGGTTCTACTCTGTTATAATTTAGATGATATGCAGAATGTTTGATATTGAATTTTCCACAGTTTCGAGTGTCCATATTTTGCTAGGACACTGTCAAAAATAGGATAGATTTAATATTTCCTAAGGGTATTTAATAAGTAATTCTAAGTGATTCTACATTTATAGAGAAATTTATATTAGTCAATTCTATATTTTTCTTGGTGAGCTAATTCCTAGAAAAACCAGCAGTGTCTGTTCATTTCCATATCCCTTTGTGTTTTCAGACTATGGTGTGTATGTGTGTGTGTATGTGTGTGTGCACATGCTATGTATGTATGTGTCTTTTTAATTTAATACATTGAATTCATTGAATGTCTTTCATGATCTTATAGATAATTCTACTTGAAAAAAAGTTAATAAGGACTTTCACATTTGTTTCTCTACAAACATCCTGCCTGGCTTTCCAGAATTTGAATTTAAGTAAAATTTGAAATGTTGGCATTCCAAAACTTATAAATAAGTTCTTATATATTTTATAAACAATAAAATATTATAAATCAATTAGGATAACAAAATAGCATTCCAAGGAGATCAGGCATAGAGTCAGTTTTATAATTTATCTGGTATCTCTGCAGGACAATTTTTTATCTACTATTTGATATTATATCATACAATTATGAAATTTTTTATATATTTTTCATTGTTTCTCCAAAAATTATTCTAGGAAGAACTCAAAGAACCCCTAACATATATTTGAAAGAAGTTATTTGCTCCACAATTTTACCAGAGATATTATTAGATAAAATAATCATTCTGAATAAAACCTCAGAAAAAATAGTAGGTGAAATATACAAAGTGATAAGATTGTTTTTACCTGCTTACTATCATTTCTTTGTCCTTATTACCTATGGAGATCAGTATCCTAAGAATAAATTTAGTACTAGTAACAAAAGCTCTGGTGGCTTTATTGAATGTTATTAAATTTTATCACCTCTAGGAAAATAATACCTTCAGATATTTCACAATTTTCTATTCAATGTTAATATTTAATTGAACATTTTTTGTCTTCAATTACTCATTGTGTTTCAGTTCATTTGTTCACCATGGAAAATACCTTTGTAAATTAATAAACTTTAAAAGTAGTTTTCAGGGCTTCTTATCTTCCTCACTCTGTATTTCCATCTATGCATTCATTGAAAAGAAATAAGATCGGTATGACTCTAATTAATCTCATACCACACTGAAACTGTTAATCCAGATACTGAAATTCTTTTCTGATTCAAAAGCATTTTAAAGCTTTAAGTTATTACTAGTAATGAGTAATTTAATTTTTGTAATTTAATTAAACTGTGCTTAATTTAGTTACAGCGATACATTCTAGCAGACTTTGAAAATACATATGATGATAATACCCATGGATTGAAAAAAAATTATGTTGCAGATTCATTTCATTATGTCATAGAACCATTGAGGGATAATGGTTCTTGAATTCTGAATGAAATTCTAAAGATGATGATTAAAAACAAATCACAGAACAAACAATAGAGTAAAATTACCATAAAGTACAGATTTGATTGAACAAGAAAAACTAGATGACACTTAAAACTCACTGCAGAACACCATCAATAGGACAGAAGAGAAGATTTCCAACAACAGGAATAAATTAGAAGTCAGAAAAAGTAAAACAAAAACTTAGTGAAGTCAATGTCTGCCTGCTTTATTCTAATTTCTTCTCAATGAATTATGCATGGTGGCAACAATACCCTGTGAGTTTCTATTAGGTTCCACTCTGTAGTGTGTGCATGTTTTTTAAACACACATTATTGCCAAGGCTTATCCATATTCATGCGGGAAAAATGATAATGGCTTTTTATACTTACATGAAGCCCACTCACTGAATTTCTCCATGACAGAGAACACTGAGGTTACTTATGAATAGTGTCTATGTAGTAGCCTTTTGTAGTGAACACAGACTGTAGACTGGGAGCTGCCAACCCCACTTCATCCACTGAAGGTGTTTTACACCCAAGGCCTTAGGAGACTCTCTCAATGTCTCTCTGAGTTCATGGTCAGAATAATTACAGGCTTCACTGTCTGAGAACGCATTGTTCCTGATCTTTCCCATGTCCTTCTTTACATCTCTCTCTCTCTTTATTTTATTTGGAAATATGTTTTCTGTCTCACAATAATGACTGTCTTTCTCTTTTTATGTGCCAACTTTCTCTTATAAATTAGACTGTGTATCCCTTCTTCCCTGTGGTGTTCATATAACCTATTCTCTTTAAATTTTATTTTTTTTTCTTTTCCTTCTGTTATTCTTATATTGTTTAAACCCTACTAATTCTTAGTAGGTTACATGTATATGTATATGTATATCTCTATGTATATATGTATAAAAAGTGATGGTGAGCTGGCTTGGAAGATGGCTCAATTGGTAAAGTTGCTATGGAGCCTCAAAAACTACATTCAGTTCCAGGGACCTCTGTGGCAGGAGGATATTCCACTCTGATTCCACTCTGTCATGGACACACACACACACACACACACACAGAGAGAGAGAGAGAGAGAGAGAGAGAGAGAGAGAGAGAGAGAGAGAGAGAGAGAGAGATGAAAGATTAAACAATGAATGCAGCAGGGGACTAGAACAGACTACAAATATTTGAGGACAAGCTAAAGTGTACAAGCTGTTAGTGTTTAGTTAATTAACTTATTTATTTATATCTCAAATGCTTCCCACCGTCTCTGCTCCACTCACAGGGTCCCTCCTCCCACCCACCTTCCTTTTCCTTCTAAGAGGGTGAGGGTCCCTCCTGGGTATCCCCCCCCTCTAACATATCAAGGCAGGGTAAGGAGTATGCTATCTCACTGAGGCCAGGTAAGGCAGCCCTGTTAGGGTTCTGCTTCCATAGTCATCAACAGCTTTAGGGACAACCCTTGTTCCATTTGTTGGGGGAGCTACATAAATACTGAGCTTCACGTCTGCTACATATGTGCCATGGGTGTGTGTCTCCATCCAGTCCATGTAATGTTCTTTGGTTGAGGGTTCAGTGTCTGAGAGCTTTCAGGGATCCAGGTTTTTTTGTTCTTCCTGTATAGCTCTGTAGAGGGCCTTGAATCCTTTCCCCATCTCTTCTACAGCTTATGCACTAAGATCAAGAATTGACAAATGGGACCTCATAAAATTACAGTTTCTGCAACGCAAAGGACACTGTCAGAAGGACAAAACGGCAACCAACAAAGTGGGAAAAGATCTTCACCAACCCCACATCAGACAGAGGGCTAATATCCAATATATACAAAGAACTCAAGAAGTTAGACCACAAAGAACCAAATAACCCTATCAAAAAATGGGGTACAGAGCTAAACAAAGAATTTTCACCAGAAGAAATGCGGATGGCCGAGAAACACCTTAAGAGATGTTCAACATCATTAGTCATCAGGGAAATGCAAATCAAAACAACCCTGAGATTCCACCTCACACCAGTCAGAATGGCTAAGATTAAAAACTAAAGAGACAACAAGTGCTGGCAAGGATGTGGAGAAAGAGGAACACTCCTCCACTGTTGGTGGGATTGCAAAATGGTAAAACCACTCTGGAAATCAGTTTGGCAGTTCCTCAGAAAATTGGGCATGTCACTTCCAGAGGACCCTGGCATACCACTCCTGGGCATATACCCAGAGGATTCCCCTGCATACAATAAAGACACAAGCTCCACTATGTTTATAGCAGCCTTGTTTATAATAGCCAGAAATTGGAAGGAGCCCAAATATCCCTCAAAGGAGGAATGGATACAGAAAATGTGGTATATTTGTACAATGGAATACTACTCAGAAATTAAAAATAATGAATTCATGCAATTTGTAGGTAAATGGTTAGACCTGGAAAATATCATCCTGAGTGAGTTAACCCAATCACAAAAGCATACACATGAAATGCAATCACTGATAAGTGGATATTAATGAGCCCAGAAGCCCTAAATACTCAAGGCACAATTAGCAATTCAAATGATTCCCAAGAAGAAGAAAGGAGAGGACCCTGGGCCTGTAAAGATTGGATCCAGTTTTGTAGAGAAACCGTGGGGGGGAAGGGGAATGAATGGGGAATTGTTGGGGGCGAGAGGAATTATGGGATGTATGGGGGGGGACTGGGAAAGGGGAAAGCCTTTGGAATGTAAACATAGGATATAGAAAATAAAAATTATTAAAAAAGAAAAAGAAAAAAAGAGTACTGGACCTCCTTTCAATGTTTGGTTGTAGGTCTCTACATCTGCTTCAGTTGGATGCTTGAATGAAGCCTCTCAGTGGGGTGTTATGCTAGGCTCCTGTCTGCTAGCATCATAATAGTGTGTGCTTAACTATCATAATAGTGTTGAGGATTGGTGCTTGTCCATGTGATGGGTATAAAGTTGGACCAGTTATTGGTTGGAGATTCCTTCAGTCTTTGCTTTACATGAATCATGAAGGTGGAGAACAAAATCATTAGCAGAAAGCTCAGTTAAAGGGAAGTTTGAAAGTTGAAAGGTGAGTGCCATGTTATGTTTTAGTTTTGGCTTTTAATTTGTTTTGTTTGTTTATTTGTTACTGATGATCAGCCTAAGGTGACAGCCCATAGAATATAGTTGACCTCACTATATCTGTGCCAAATATGGTTTCCACCTTGTGGAGTACACCTTCAGTTTTAATAATATATAATAAAAATTTAAAAATATAATTTGGAAACAATTCCATTTGTAATAGTATGAACAAGTATATGATCTAAGAAAGTAGATGTAAGACATGTTATTATCTAAGACATCATTGATAATATCGTTATTGTAGAAGGTGTGGCTTTTCAATTAGCCACCCTTGTTCTTCCTCATGCTTACGTTGTTAGTGTTGCAATTATAATTTTTATACTGAATCATACTATGTAGTCTTGTAACTGCCTCAGTCTCCAGATCATAAGATTGATTACTTTTTACCTGTCCTTTATACTATAAGCACTGTACATGTAGTATATACAAAGCAGAAGAAATGGTTAATTTCCTGTAAAACTTGTTCTTCCATTTTGTTTCAAAAATTTGTTAGTGGGAGACATATCATTAATTGTTCATAACCTTGAAAATAGAGAAAAGAATAAAGAATATGTTTTAGGAGAATTTGGAATGCATGTTTCTAAGTCTATTGTGAAGTTTATGGAGCAAAGAATAAAAATAGAAATTATTAAAATAGCTAGATGTTTTTTCCTGAATACATTATCCCAGAATATAAAAGTTAAGCCACAGAGCATAGCTTTACAAGCTTTTAATTCCAAATTTCTGGAGACAAACAACTCAAAAAATGCCAAAACTTACAAATGAAAAAAGACAGTGCATTTTAGCCATGATATATAAAGAGTTATATTAAATTACATTCATCTGAACATAGCAGTTGAAATACAGACATTGGAAGTGTGGATAAAAGAAATGAGATCCCTGCATAGATTCTCTATAAGAAAGTGGCTGAAAATGACATACACAGGTTGCAGGAAAGTTGATAGAAACATTAAAACTTGCAGACATTAATCAAAAGCAAATTGCAAAAGTCATCCTGTTAATTTCCAGTAATGCTACTTTTGGAGGAAACACTATTGCAATATAGTGAGAAAAAAATATTGTCTAATGACTAATGTGCTAATTTACCAACAAAAATATTCATCAATCAACAGAACTGCAGAGTATATGACATAACAGCTAATACAATTGAGATGGGACATGGACAAATGCACAATTATGGACATTTTAGCATGTTTCAACAATTGGAAGATAAGCTACATTAATAATCAACAAGTGTCTATTACTGAGACTAACAGCAGCTAATAGGATTAGTCAAATCCTATAGATGCATGGTTCCCTGTACATTTAGATCAAAAGATAACATACACTGTCTAAACAATAAAAATAAATCTAAGCACTAAAACAATATTTAATAAATTAGAATAATTGATAAAAGGAAACATTTTCACATACCAAAGTAGAAAATTTTAAATGCACAAATGTACAGATATTAGAAAAACCTTTAAATATTTGAAAATTAATCATCTTTCTAAAAATCTGTAAGATTAATGGAAATATAATGCCTTTATAATATGAATAGAGGTAAAAACCTGAAATACAAAAACTAGAAAGTACACATACTGGAGAAAAGACATCAGAGTCTTTCAATGCATACCATAACAATGAAATACAAGAAAAATTAAAGAAAAGGTCATTTTGATTAAATATAAAATGTTGAAAATATAAAAGCAGTAAGAAAATGAACATATTTAATTATTGTATCTTTAAATACATAAATATAGTTGAAATGTTAATGCAGAAATAAAAATAACTTTCAATAATATCAGAAATTTAAAAGTAAATATCTCTACATATACTCAGTCACAAATAAAGATAAAAACACCATAAATGGATATTCTGAAGTATATTTTGGTATTTAAATGAAATGTATGACTATGACTTACCCATTTTGTCATTATCATGACCTATATAGTAACAATAGACACAATATAATTTAAAATGAGTAAATTATTAGAAAACATTTCTGTATAAAAATAATATATAAATAATACACTTGTAAATAGTCTTATAGCCATTTATCAAGGAGATTAAAACCTTCTTGATATATATATATATATATATATATATATATATATTCATTTTTCCTAAATTAGTTATATGCAAAGACTGACTCTGGACAATGTTAGAAAGATGTATTGGAAAAATAAGAATATTCAACATGATGTGGGGCATGGAGTATAGGCACTCTTGAAAAGTGGTGGGTGGTAGGTCATTCAAGTGAGTCCACATAGAGCTAATTCCCAGAAATTACACTCCAATGAATGGAACTAAGAATAGAACATTAAAAAACCTTATAAGTAAATGTTTGTAATATCAAACCAAAATATTTGTTTACTAAGGAATGGATAAGCAAAATAGAATAGTATTTGGTTAAGAAGAAATGGCACACTGATATATGCTACAGCATGAATAAACCTTAGTAAAAAAATACAATTAGTTCAAAATTAATACATGCATTCAACTGAACTCATACAATTTTATGCAGATATATTCATATTAAATTTTCATTCATACAGAACATCAATGAAAAAATAAGTTTAAAAGGAAATTTTCCTTTTTTTCTGATATCAGCCTCTACAGACTAATGGAGGGCAGAGGGAATTGGAGGGGTCAGGGAAGGGGAAAGATATGGAGAGGGGAGGGAGAGGGAGCAGGAGAGGGGAGAATAGAGTGAAACAAAAGAAAGGAGAAAGGGATGTCATGTGTTGAGGATAGATGGGCAAATTGGATCTCTTCCATCCCCAGTGAAAATGTATAAATAATACAACCACAGGAAAAAAAAATATGTGTCTTTTTGCACTTCTAAAAAAGCATGCCTTTACTATATTCTAGTAATTTTTCTTCAGGTCATTTATTCCACACAAGTGAAAAATATCAACACATGGACTGATAAGCAAATGTTTATCGGATGTTTATTTACAATAACTCAAACTAAAACAAAAAGGATGTCTTTCAATTGGGTAAATGTTAACTACCTGGTAAACAGAAATGGCAAATAAATAAACAAATAAAATTATATTCTGTGATAGTGTACTGGCTGGTTTTGTGTGTCAACTTGAGACAGGCTGAAGTTATCACAGAGAAAGGAGCTTCAGTTGGGTAAGTAGCCCCCATGAGATCCAGCTGTGGGGCATTTTCTCAATTAGTGATCAAGGGGGAGGGCCCCTTGTGGGTGATACCCTCTCTAGGTGGTATTCTTGGATTCTATAAGAAAGCAAGCTGAGCAAGCCAGGGGAAGCAAGCCAGTAAGAAATATCACTCCATGTCCTCTGCATCAGCTCCTGCCTCCTGCCCTGCTTTAATTCCAGTCCTGACTTCCTTTAGTGATATGTAAGTGTAAACAGAATAAACTCTTTTCTCCCCAACTTGCTTCTTGGTCATCAGTAGAAACCCTGGTATTGGAATAGAAACCCTGACTAAGCCAGATACTCATAATTTGGTACCTAGCACAATCATCATTGCAGAAGAGCTTATTGGAGCAGATGTAGATACCCAAAGCCAAACCTGAGGTGGAGCCTGAGGATTCCTACAGAAGAAAGGGAGGAAGGATTATAGAAGTCAGGAGATTTGAGAACACCAAGAGAACAAGGCCAGCAGGATCAACTAAGCAGAGCTAATGTAGGCTCAGAGACTAAAACGTAAATGATGGAGCCTGCATAGGTCTACACCAGGGTCTCTGATTGTTTGTTAAGGCCATTAGGTTGGTGTTCTTGTGGGACTTTTAACAGTGGGAATGGTTGTATTTCTGGTTCTTTTGCCTGGACTGGGGACACTCTTTTTTCTTTCTTGGGACCAAGATATCAGGTCTTGGGCTGAGGTTTGTTATGCCATGTTTAGATGATATCCCTGGGAGGCCTGCTCTTTTCCAAAGGGGAATGGAAGAGCAGTAGATCTGGGAGAGTGGTGAGAAGTGTTGGGGATGAACTGGGGGAGTGTGGTGGGAGGTGAATTGTATTGTAATAGAGAAGAATAAATAATTTAAAAAACTATATTAGTCTACACTCCTGCTCAAGACGATGCTGCTCTAAATAATACATTATTTGGCAGTTGAAGACTTACTTCTGGAGAGGTGTCAGAAGTCTCCAGGGGCCACACTTAAATAATATACTTTCCATGACACAATTATAATGACCGTGACTAGAAGGGGTTTGCAACACCATATTGCAACAATATCAACCAACCAAACCATCACCCCCCTGGTTTAGTCCCCCAGAGCTCCCAGGAACTAAATGACCAATCAAAAAATACACCTCCAGTGGCAGATGTGGCAAAGGATGGGCTTGTCGGACACTGAGAGGAGAGGCCCTTGGTCCTATGAAGGTTCTATGCCCCAGTGTAGGGGAATGCCAGGGCGGGGAGGTAGGAGTAGTTGGGTGGGTGGGGAAGCACCTTCATAGAAGCAGGGGGAGAGTGATAGGATTAGGGGGTCCTGGGGGGGACCTGAAAAGGGATAACATTTGAAGTGGAAATAAAATATCCAATTAAAAAATAAAAAATATTGTATGTTAGAGATTGGAAATCATGGAGGCTAAAAGTATAACTATTTAATAGGGAATTATAGTTAACATATTCCATTATATAGAATGACAAGTGAAATCTTTTAAAACTCATTTTGTTTTCTGGCCTCAATAGGAAGTAAATATGGAATTGTATTATAGATGGACCAAAAACTACAGTGGCATTCTTTTTCTTTAATTTTTTTTTTTATTTATTGAAAAGGGAAGTAAAGGGAAGTAAAAACACTTTATGATAAAATTAAAGATTTACATGGAAAGTATTTCAAATAAATGTGTTAAAAATGACAATTTTTGTAGACAATTATGGAGTAAAGTGGTAGACATGTAAAACATTGCTAAGTTAATTGAAATATGGAATAGAAACATTTTATGATAAATTCGATGATTTACATGGAAAATATTTCTGATAAAATTGTAGAAAATTTAGAAAAACATATTAGAATTGAAGATTATCATGGAAAATTTTATACTAATGGTAGACATAAAAGTATTCCTAAGTTGATTAAAAGTGGAAATATAAACATTTTCTGATAAACTTGAAGATTTACAAGTTTTACAAGATTTACTTGAAAACTATTTCTGATAAAATTGTAGAAATATATAAAAAAACATGTTAAAATTAAAGAATATCATGAAAATTATATAGATAAAATAATAGGCATAAAGATAATTCTAAGTAGATTGAAGGCCAAGACTCAAGGCAAGAGCATTTTTACAATTAGTATCTGAAGACCCCCACTATCAAAGATCCTTTCATTTCCCCTCTAACAAGCAACTGCACTGGCACAGCATTGTCAATTATATTATTATGTGGTTAATTGTCAGAAATGTTTTCAATGTAAATCTTTGATTTTATCACAAGTGTTTCTAATTCCATGTTCAATTGTTCAATTAATTTAGAGTTTTTACATCAAACATTTTTATGTAAAATTTTCCACGAAATTTTAACGTGTTTGTCTATTTATTTCTTGAATTTTACCAGAAATATTTTCCATGTAAATCTTCAATGTTATCTGAAAATGTTTACAGTGGCATTTTTAAGAATCTAAACAATGTAGAAACAATTATCCCTGTAATGTATATCTAACATGTTTCCTTTGGAAAAAACAAACAAACAAACATCCTGAAAATGAAGTTGAATTCTAAAACAATGACCCACATAATAATATAATTGAAAATGCTGTGCCAGTGCAGTTGCTTTGTTAGAGGGGTATTGGCAGGATCTTTGACAGTGGGGGTCTTCAGATTCTAATTGTAAAAATGCTCTTGCCGTGGGTCTTGGCTGGATTATTCACATTTATTTAGAATAGAATCTACTATGAATTTTGGCCACTTGACTGAGATTTGCTACTCTGTTAGTTGATTATATACCAGTCTAGTTGCCTGGATATAGCTCATTATTTCTTCAGTATGAAAGATAAATATATTTCTTCCTCTCACCTAAAAGGATAGTACATATATATGGCTTAATCATCCTGTATATATGTGTCCAACTCATTTCTTTGGTTGTACATTAACTAAACTGTCAACGGTGAGCATGAGAATAAACATTGCAATTTTTTGCTTTTTTTTAATTATATTCATAGGAACTGCCCGAATTTTGGGAATATAGTGACTATTTTAGTACAGGTGTCTCTTTGATTTTATTTATGAATTATGTTAAACACAGTTGCACCTTTTCCAAAATCCTTTCTTATCAGAAAAATAAAATGGCAGTGATTTAATCATAGCCCAAAGTTATGTTTGAAAGCTTAATCATAAATACACTCACATTTTTCTTGCAGCCTCCTTTCCAGTTCCAAGTAGTCACCTCCTCTTTGTTCCGAAGTTCTTATTTGTTGTTTGCTTGTTTGTCTTAGTATGTTTGATTTACTTTCCACATGTGAAAACAAACATGCTAACTAAACTCATCTTTTGTATCTAGGCTATGTTGCTTACCTAAGTATCTGGTTACTTCTATTTTCCTGAAATGGCATAACTTCATTTTCCTCTTGGCCAAATGATTCATTCATGTAGTCGTAGTATGATTTCACCTCTTGTTTATGCTCTAATGATCTCTTTTATTGGTTATAGTGAATAGTCCTGCAGCAACTATAGAGGTGTGTGTGTGTGTGTGTGTGTGTGTGTGAGCGTGCGCGCGCGCGCGTGTGTGTGTGCTGGCTTCATGTGCATCATATATGTGTTCTGAGGAGTGGAATAGCTGCACTAAATGGCAGTTCTAGTTCTATAATGGTCTTTTGAAAACCTTCCATACTGTTTTTCTATAATGGCAAAACTAATTAAATATTACAGGTGAGTAAAACATACAATATATATCTATGTGCATAATTTATACTCTAGTGAAGTAAGAAAAAAAGTAGCAAGAAAGACAATTGCATCTTGAGGCAATATGTGTCAAGGATACAAAAATACTTTCATTATTTATTTAGATGACTTATAAAAATTATTTAAAATTAGATGAGAGCAGAGGGTAAATACCAGTAAAAATGTTTGAAAAGTTCATAAGGAATTATAATATTAACTAACTAAAAATGCCTTTAATACATATAACTCAATGTATAAATCCATGTATATAGTTTAAAAAATATTTTGCCCATTGGGGCTGACAACAGTTCCAAGACCCATAGAACCATAAGGTTTAAGAAAACCTTAACAGCAGGCACAAGAACCAAATTGAGTTGATGGACAAGGCTATCCAGGAAATTCTCCCCCAAAATATATACTACTGATATTATCTTTGCCTGCCCCCCGCCCCCAGAGGAGGAAGGGATGTATCTACTACTGAATACACCATGTACTCCAGACACAGGGTCTAGAAGTTCATGAGCTGAAATTGACCTAGGTGCCTCCTCCCTGAGTAGTAACTTTTTGGGTAACAGAAAAGGGCATTCAATCTTCAAAAGGAGAGCAGCAGCCACCAGTCCTACCCAGATATGACACTTAGAGAGAACAACAATGAACAGCACAGCATGGTATCCCTAAAGACATAGGTATAGATTACACTGCATATGGTAACCCGTAGAGTACAGGCACCTATACCTTGGCAGTAACCAATAGCTCTCAGATTTGAGTAAAGACCCATTCAACAATAGGGAAAACAGGCATGGAACTGGAAATATACATGACTGTTTATTCAGGGGTAGTGCTGTCATGGGACTTTGAGGAGACCACTACTTTATTAAGTGAGCCTAATTGCTAAGTACATACTAAAATAGTTGTCTTTATACACAAAGTGAAGCCCTCATTCTTCTCAAGGAAACTTCTCTTTGCAACTGAGAGTGATAGTCACAGAAAACCATAGCCAATAGCAACATTCTACAGTTTAGTCCCGACTGATACATCTAAAACATAACCCACTCCTAAGGACCATTGGTTATATCAGAAGTGGTGTTGGAAAGCTTATAAGTGACAGGATCCAGGAGTTTGTTGTGAGATTATGTCTCCTGGTAAATTCAGGAGCTACATACACAAAGCCTCATGAACACAAATTCCGAACTTGAAAAAGATTGTCACAGATAGCCTTGCTAATAGGGACAGAAGATAGCACAAGAACCCGAACCTGACAAAAAGAACGACTGGCAACGCAGGAACTCTGAGATTCAGAGAAATAGTCTTCTCTAGGGAAGAGCACACCAAAAATTCATCTGATATGAAATCGTCAGCCCTGAAACCATGTATGCTTAAGTACCTTTATACAGACTGAACGCCTAGCATTTGTGTATTTAGGAATAAATACACAATTGCCCGCGCACGTGCACACACGCACACACACACACACACACACACACGCACACATGTATATATGTAATAACAATTAAATGAGAATATTCAGAGAGAGGAAATTGATACATGATATAATTACATTATAATTGAAATGAATTTTATATTAAAAATGAAAAAAATATAAAGTTTCAAATTTGAGAAATATAAATTAAATATATTTAATTCATGTCTATTTCTATTCAGGGATGGAATATAATACATTTACAATTTTTCCTGCCTTGTTAATAGATCTTCAAACATATTTTCTTAAGATGATCTATTGCTAATTTTGAAGATAGTCATGTATAAAGGTTAAGTATTTTTCTCCATTACATACTAAAATATAATACCCAGTTGTTCATGTACCTATGTATATAAATCAGTTATCAGTGTAATATTCAATATGAGATAAGCTGTTCCATTATGTATAGTATTAATAACTGTATACAATTTCTCAAGGCAGCCTTTGTCCTTGATGATGGTGCTAATAATTTTACTTTCCTGATTAAAAGCAAATCCTAGCTTTTGCAGATTTACTGTTCTTATCACAATACAAAATCCTTAAAATAACCACACAGGGTCATGTTGCAGGCTGTTTGCAAGATCATAGCAACTGTAAACTCTGCATAGTCTTGGAGTTTGAATCTATGTGTGCTGTGGTTGCTATGGTAAGTAATTGTGAGTATTCTTTTTCATATTAAATGAAAAGGAAGTTAAATAATGTGAAGAAGTACATAAAATGGTCGCAGAAGAATATTAAAGTGCTGAAGCACAAAGCATGTTTTGAATAGACATTGATTCACTAGGTTATTTTAACCTGCAGACTCTTTGAAGGCTTAAATGGGAATGAGCACCATGTCCAGTCTGACTATTTATTTAAAATATAGTGACAGCAAAGGTAGACATGGTACCTCAAATGTGGCTTCTCTTCAGAACCTCAGACTAAATATCCACAGCAGAACAACTCTGAGAAAATGAAATCACAGAGAAATGGAGTCCTGGGATATAAAATATGACTCCGTTTTTTTAGAAATCATTTTTTTGGATAACTCAGCTTTGCAAAATTTTCTTCAAGTAATGTGTTACCTTCAATAGACTTTTCAAGGTAGATTTGAGCCCTCACTTTCCAACCAATATTAATTCAAGACCATCATGGAACTTCTAGATTGCCAGTGTCAGTTGGCTACATGGCACCAATTATTTAGACATGGGCAAGGCCATCTTTGAGTGTGAAAATAGCTTTCTATTATTAGGGTCCAATAAAAACAGAAGAGGGAAGAAATGAATGCCAAAGGAATTACCCAGCACACAGTGTCTGATGTGAGAAGCAGGGACATTTTCCTGTGCTTGAGAAAATGGCCTTTAACATCTTTTCAAGCAGAATTTCACTAATTGTACTTTTTTTATTTCCTGTTATGTTCACTCAATGTTAGCAAGCTTAGTCATGTTTTCATGAATAGAAGTCAGTCATTTAAAGCTCAAAGTAACAATTTCAGTATGTTTAGGAAGTTAATAAATAAAGTAATTATCATGGTATGTCAGAAATAACCATTGCAAAGTACGGAGTCCAGAATGAAACTGAAATCAATTTTGCACAATTTCTGTTATAGGAAAAACCACAATATTTGAAAATCAATATCACTAGGGGTTACAAGATCCTCCAGAAAAATGATATCTAAAATAAAATGTATATTTAATCGCTTCCTAATTTCTGAAGGGATTTCCTCAACTCTAAAATTGGTTAATTACACTGCAAATGCTAAAAAACATATAACACAGCATCATATCTCCAAATTTAAACAATTTATATAAAGTGATAAAAGGATTTTTATTTTATACATGTTAATATGTGTGTGGATTTTGCCTGCATGCATGTTCACCACATGTGTAACTACTGCCTAGAAGATAGAAGACGGTGTCATGGACCTAGAACCAGAGTTATAAGTAGTTGTGATATGTCATGTCAGTTCTGGGACTTACATTGTAGACCATTTTTAACTACTGAGCCATCCCTGTAGTGCAAAAGATTTTTTAAACTCTGGTGATGATAGAGAAAATGATAGGTGCTCCTGAAGCAGAAAATGTTATGAAAGGTTTTCCCCATCGTAGTGTAAAAACAAAAGGAAAAAAAAAACATACACTCACAACATGGCTGGATAGAATCCTTTGATCTTAGAGAAAGGTGTTTGGTACCTAGTTAGTGAAAATGCCTTTGCTGGGAGAACTGTCCACTGAAGGAAACGTATAGAATAATACTAAGGATAAAATGTGCAGAATGGGCTGTGCATGTGGGAAATGCAAAAGACACATGCAAGATATACCAGGCTTAGGACAGTATGGAAGAAGAGGGAAATTATTATTTGTGTTTTAAAGGGTTCTTGAGACCATATTTACCCCAAGTAACAAAAATATAATTTCTCTTGTTCTGAACTCATGACCTTGAATTTGTGTCTTTCTGATATTTCATGCTGTTATAAGTCATCTTTGAACCACTGAAGTTATGCTTCCTTTTTTAATTAACTTTACAGCATAGGATTTTAAAAGTCCATCTCATAACTAAAAATAAGTAACTGAATCAATATAAATTTATTTTGAGCAAGAAATCTCTTAGGGTATGTCATTTGCTTTAGTGAATATTGGACAAATTATCTTTGCAAAGACAAAAAAAATGCTTCATTACAACAGCTTTAAATAGTGACAGAAAAAATGCTTCACTAAAATAGCCTTTAAAAGCAACAGAAAATTCCAACTTCATTGTCTCTTAACTGTTTTGGGTTACTAATACTACTTACTTTTCATATCTTGATAGAGATACACTCTTTAGTTACTAAAATTTGTATTAATTAAAAACCTTTCTTTCTGTCTCTCTCCCTCTCTCTCTCCCTTCTTCCCTTCCTTCCTTTATTCCTTCTCTATATTGTTTTTTTCAAAAACAAATTCTCTGAAGACATATTGTAAGTTAACCTCTTTATGACTTCATGGTTATTTTAGAAGGGAAGAGGATGAGGTGTGGTAAATGTGACTGGTTAAGAGGTGGTTGGAAGTGACAAGATTATGCATATTTAATTCATGGTAAAATACTTAAAGTGCACCATTGTTTATATTCTCTGGGTAGACAGGCTTCATAAAGAGATGTTCGTCCATTTCTGGACCTTCTCTCAGTTAATTGGATCCAGATGATGAAGGATAGAAAGAAATGAATGATTTAGAAATTCCTCTAAAGTAGAAAAGCTATTCAGAATATTTTTTTACCATGATACGTCTCTTTAAGTTATTAGTGTACAAACATATGTGTTATTTCTAATTTTGTTAAAAATAAAAAAAGAATTTTGGTTGAATTTACACTATTTTTTCTTTACACATTTTGTATTAATGCTATATGGAAAATTATATTTCTCTGCATTTCATTAGTTGTAGTTATTTTAAAAGTAGATGAATAGGCAGTTATGAAGTATAGATTTTGACAGATTTTTTAGCATTCATAGGTTGTTCTGATAAACCTATTGAGTAAGGATATAAAATATTTCAAGCACCTCTCAAATGCCTTCTGTCATTTGCAACCTGTCTCTTGTCTTCTACAGAACAGTTGTTCCCTGTGATCTACAACACACCACTCTCTGGTCTCTATAGCATTGAAGATTGCTTCAACATAAGGAATTTTATCCCTGGCCATTATTTTCCCTAATGGATAAGATTTCTTTGTGCTGCAAAGACAAGTAACTAATTTATGTTATTTTTTCATTGGATATTTTCGTTATTTACATTTCAAATGTTGTTCCATTTACAGGCCTCCCCCCCATGCCCAGAACCCCCCTAACCTATCACCCCTCCCACTGCTTCTATGAGGGTGTTCCTCCAACTACTCCTGCCTCCCTACCCACACGTTCCCCTACACTGGAGCATCAAATCTTCACAGGACTAAGGACCTCTCCTCTCATTGATGTTCAACAGGGCCACACTCTAGTACATATGAGGCTGGAGCCATGGCTCCCACCATGTGTATTCTTCTGTTGGTGGTTTAGTCCCTGGGAGTTATGTGGGAATCTGGCTAGTTGATGTTGTTCCTCCTATGGGGTTGCAACCCCTTTCAGTTCCTGCAGTCCTTTCTGTTACCCACTGGGGACCCTACCATCAGTCCAATGGTTGGCTGTGAGCAACTGCCTCTGTATTTGTTAGGCTTTGCCAGAGCCTCTCAGGAGACAGCTATAGCAGGCTCCTGTCAGCAAGCACTTCTTGGCATCTTGAATATTGTTCAGGTTTGGTGACTGTTTACAGGATTGATCCCCAGGTAGGGCAGTCTCTAGATAGCCTTTCCTTCAGACTCTGCTCCACACTTTGTCTCCATATTTCCTCCAGTCACCATTTTGTTTCCCCTTCTAAGATGAAACAGAGTATAAATACTTTGGTCTTCCTTCTTCTTGAGATTAATATGGTCTGTGAATTGAGTCTTGGATATTCCAAGTTTCTGGGCTAATATCACTTATTAGTGAGTGCATACCATGTGTGTTCTTTTTTGAATGGTTACCTCACTCAGGATGATATTTTCTAGTTCCATCCATTTGCCTAAGAGTTTAATAAAGTCATTGTTTTTTTATACCTGAGTAGCACTCCATTGTGTAAATGTACCACATTTTCTGTATTGATTACTCTGATGAAGGACATCTGGGTTCTTTTCAGCTTCTGGCTATTATAAATAAGGCTGCTATGAACATAGTGGATCATTTGCCCTTGTTATATGTTGGAGCATCTTTTGGGTATATGCCCAGGAGTGGTATAGCTGGGTCCTTAGGTAATACTGTGTCTAATTATCAGAGGAACTTTCAGACTGATTTCCAGAGTGGTTGTACCAGCTTTCAATTCCACCAAAATTGGAGGAGTGTTCCTCTTTCTCCACATCCTTGCCAGAATCTACTGTCACCTTAGTATTTGATCTTAGCCATTCTGACTGGTATGAGATGGAAGCTCAACAATGCTTTAGTCCATGATAGCTCAAGGAAGAAATTAAGAAATTAAAGACTTTAGAATTTAATGAAAATGAAGGCACATCATACCAAAACTTATGGGCCCCATTAAAAGCAGTGCTAAGAGGAAGACTCATAGGCTTTAAAGGCCGCCAAAAAGAAACTTGACAGAGCATACACTAGCAGCTTGATAGCACCCCTGAAAACTCTAGAAGAAAAAGAAGCAAATGTACCCAAGAGGAGTAGACAGCAGGAAATAATCAAACTCAGGCTTGGTTGGAGTTACACCAAGATATTTTGTAGTATTTGTGACTATTGTAAAGGGTATTGTTTCCCTAATTTCTTATTTCTTTCTCAGCCTGTTTATCCCTTTTATAAAGGAGGGCTGCAGTTTTTTTTAGTTAATTTTGTATTTAGCCACTTTGCTGAGGGTGTTTATCAGCTGTAGCAGTTCTCGGATACTAGTTTTGGCTCATCTATATATACTAACATACTACCTGCAAATAGCAGGTCATATGAGTGCTATGAATATGGTCACTCTTCCTTTCCTATTTGTATCCACTTGATCTCTTTTAGTTGTCTTAGTACTCTGGCTAGAACTTTGAGTACTATATTGAGCAGATAGGGAGAGAGTGGGCAGCCTTGTCTTCTACTTCATTTTAGGAGAATTGCTTTAAGTTTATTTCCAATTAATTTGATGTTGGGTATTGGCTTACTATTTATTGTTTTTTTTTGTTTGTTTGTTTGTTTTTTATGTTTAAGTTTGGATCTTGTTTCCTTAACTTCTCAACGACTCCCAACATAAACAGATATTAGATTTTCAGCATCTAATGAGATGATCATTTGAATTTTTTCTTTCAGTTTGTTTATTTAGTGGATTACGTTGATGGATTTTCTTCTCAGTACCTCAGGAGTCATCTCAAAAATTGATCATATAGTCAGTTACAAAGCAAGCCTCAACAGATACAGGAAAATTGAAATAACTCATTCTTTATTGGAAATCCACAAAGATTTAATCAAATTTCTATTGGTATCTGTGTCATTGTTTAAATTTGTATGATTATTATAATGTTTTTATAGAAAGTTATTAAGGTAATTTGAGTATATAAAGTTCAATAGCACTAGAAAAACAGGCAGTTACAGTAGAAACTTTTAGGGTTGATAAACAATATATACACAGATTATAAATACATAGTGACTATGTATATATGTTAGTGTGCTGGTGTAACTGGGTGTCCAGATGCCCAGTGAAGCCAGAGGTGGTGGATAGCCTTGGAGCTGGAGCTACAGGCCATGGGAGACATCTGACTTAGGTGGTAGGTATTGAACTCAGATTCTCTAAAAGAGCAGTGCATGCTCAAAACTCAATCTCAAGTTCTACAATATTGCATTTTCTATGTTCAACATTCACTATTATCCATGGACAAATAGAATTTGACATTTACTCATTAATATATTTGCTTCTGATGATCTTCATGTATCTATAAGCTTTTCAAACTTATATTGGAGTAGACTCTAGAGACAAGTGAGAAAAAAATAGAGACCCCATTTTTCTGATCTTAAGGGAGAGCTGTCCATTTATCCACCCAGAAGCATGATACAAACGGCTTTTAAATAATCATTTACTTTAGACTGAATGTGTTTTCTATTTACTTACACTTTATAAATAGAAGTATGGATTTTGACTACTGAATTTGATACATAGGAGATTATAATTAATTTCCCTGAAGGTTGAAGAAACACATTTGATCATGATATACCATTAGTTATGTATTTAATTATACTATATTAGCAGATTTCATACATAAATTATGAGCCATTGTTAATGAGAATATTCATTATGTCCTTATTATATAATAATCTTTGAGTGTTTTCAAAAAAGATTTGGTGCAATTCTGAGCATAGAGATTTAATGATATTTATTTGACCTTTATATTCCAGATATTTTGTCTTTCAGTTCCTTAAAAATCTTCAAGTGAAAAACTTCATATGTGGAATATTCTTTGTAGAAATATTTTACATTCTAACTCAAACTCATATGCGGACACAGATTTATTCAGATTTTCCTGCTTCTTAGAACATTAATGGTTAGATGTTCTTCTGCAAATGTACTAACACTCCCCATGAACTGAAACTTTGGATATTACATGTGTATGTATGAACTATTTTCCTTCCATCTACCCATATGTCTAGGTTCTGTAATGTTGGGTCTTTTTCTGTTTCTTTCCAACGGAAACTTCTATTTTCTCAATACATCCTTTTCTGCATCAATTATGTAAATCTTCCAAAATCATGGTATTTTGTTAGTGTTCCTGTTGTTTCAAATATTCTTTCTGTAATGGCAATTACATTTATTGTATTCATTCTTCTACCTTTGCTTGTTTGTGATTACTATCCATACTCTCAAACTGTATGTCTCGAGCATGAATTTAAACTTTTGTTCTTTCTCATATTAATATTTAAATGTTCAGAATTTTCTTTAATGTAGTGTATAAAATTATATATTCATATATATAATTATATAATTATTGTTTTAGTCAGTATTGATGGTGTGAAGAGACACTGAGAGCACTGAAACTCTTATAAAGGAAAGCATTTAATTAGGGATTGCTTACAGTCTCAGAGGTTAGGACCACATCCTCATAGACTTGAAGCATGGCAGCAGACAGGCAAACATGGTGCTGGAGAAGCAGCAGAGAGTCCTATATCCATATCTACAGGTAGTAGGAAGAGCTACTAGGCAAGGCGTGGGCTTTTGAAATCCTCAAAGTTCACCCCTTGTGACACAATTCCTAACCAAGCACTTAAATCTATGGGAGCCATTCTTGTTCAAACCACTGCATGTATTCATATTTTCATTTTCATCAAATTTTGTTTACTTCCCTGACAGTAATATTTTAGTAATTATAATTGTTGCTGACAGCAGCTCCTGCAAACTGGTTCCCGGAAGAGAAGCTGAGAGATGGATGGGAAGTGGCAAAAAGAAATCAGAGCCAGGAAGACAGTTTGCTGATTGAGGCCGAGGGTTTTTGTTTTGTTTTTTTTTTTTTTTAATTGGATATATTTTTTAATTTACATTTCATTTCCCTTTTCCTGGTTCCCAGTCCCCCAAAGGTCCCACATGCCCTTTTCCTTCCCCCTGTTCCCCCATCCACCCCTTCCCACTTCCCTGTTCTGGTATTCCCCTACACTGATGCATTAAGCCTTTCCAGAACAAGGGTCCGAAGTTTTTAACGGAAGTTAGGCCAATTTTTAAACAGCTTGGACAAGACCCTCCTCCCAGACTCCAGGGAAGTGATCTGGAGTTTCATTGGCTCCACTGTCATCAGGTGGCCTGCTGGGATCAGGAAACTGCAGGCCTGATAGATCTGTAGAAGCTCCAGGTGGTGGCTAGCAGTGGCTCTCAGGTGAAAGCCGGAAGCTGTATTGTTCTATTAAGAACAAAGGCCAGGAATTTCACTGGCTGAGAACTAATGATTAAAGCAGAGATTCAAAAGCCCAGCTCAAATGCTGGGGGGAGTGGAACAATAATTTTTAGAGGTATAGAAGTCCAAAGTGTGTGTGTGTGTGTGTGTGTGTGTGTGTTGGTGTGTTGGTGTGTTTGTCTGTGTGTGTGAGTGCACTTGTGTGATGGTGTGGTTGTTGTTTATTTACAAGTTCATTTTTAGTGTAGTGATGTGTTCTAGTCTACTATTGTAACTGGCCCCAGTTACATTGAACGGGTTACCTGGAAGGGAAGCTTGGGATGAATGGGAAGGCGGCAAAAAGAGATAGAGACCAAGAAACCACCTGCTATTCAAGGTCTCAAAGTTTAATGAAGAACTCCAAATATATAGGCAGGGTAAAACCCTTCCCCCAAAGGCTGGAAGCTTCTCTGCAGAACCAGTTCAGTTGCTCAGCAGGTGGTTAGCATTTCTCAGGAAACTGCAAGTCCTTGAAGAACAATGGTCTTCCCCTAGGTCTGAGCACTCTATCCTAGGTGGAGGGGATTATGGCTAACACAGGAGTTCCATTGATAGTTGAGAACCTTGCATATCAGGTACTAATGCTAACTTAATGAATGTATTCCACTAATTACACAACATACTAAGAACACTGTAGAAATGGCTAGAAATGTTGTAAGGTCTTATATCTTCACCTCATTATGCATGTGTCTTAATTTCTGTATTTCAAAGATAAAATATTGGTGCATAGACACAAGGACTTCATCTTAAACACCAGTCTATTTTTGTAGTTAAAAATGGGCACTTTATCTCTAAGATTTCTTATGTAGAAAAACACTGGGACACTTATAATGTGATTTTAAAAAATATATAATTTCATTTTAGCTTTACTGTGTATTATTAGTCATGTGTAAGTTTTATATTTTTTGTATATACTGCATTCCCATTTTGAATTGTGTTTAATCTGCTCCCAAAGATTATATACTCTTAAAGAGAAAGTATGTTCCTATCCCGTTTGTGTCATGTGTGGTATTGTAAGATCTGAAAGAAAAATGGGGGCACCCCCCGCACCCCACGCCTCAGAAGCCAGCACCCCAATCATACACGAGGAACAGACCTGATACAATTTGCAAGAGGAATTTTAATTTCCAGAGCTCTGGGGATCACAGTCTTACCATGCAGGGTAAAAGAAGTCAGCCGTGTGGGCTGGCTTGGATTGGCTTTTTATAGCCTTATAACAGAATCCGCCTACCACAAGCTTATAAGCCAATTAGTTTAAACCATCCAAACCCGCGCTCTCTGAGAACCTATCAACCTCTCATAGAGGCCGGAAGAACTAGTTAAGTCATTTCCGCTTATGTGGCCGCCATGCACAGGGTCGTGCCCACCCTCCCCCACTGGCAATAGGGGGGACCTAAGCACCCCCAGCCGTACTTGTCTTTGCCATAGCCACTCCGCGGAGGGAGACAGGAAAAGATGCCAGGGACACTCCCAGCCCAAAGCTCGCAGCCAGACCCTGGAGGAAAGAATGGGCCAAACCTCTGCTCCTTTGGGGTCACCCTAGACTCAGGCACGGGGCATTCCTAGCTTGCAACCTTATCCTTTCAGTATATCATGTAGGACATTGTTAGTTCTTCAGTAAACTGTATAAATCAGTGGTGATCCATGTCAGGTTTCACCAAATATTGTCAGAAAGTGAGGGATAATTTTTATCTAACCTCAAAGATAGTAACTCATTATAGAGCATGCAATAAACTCAGTATGTGTAGCCCTAACATATTTGTTAAAATAAAAATACTTCTTACATTTTTTAGCATATTTTAATAACAAGTTTATATGTCATATTTTTTTTAGTTCATGTATAATCAGCAGCGAAAGTTGCTAATTTAGTGTGGTTTAGTTTTTAGTTTACACAGGAAGTATTCATTTCATTCTGTTTTTACATTACAAATATTATAATTACAGATGAAGGCTTAAGTGAAATGAATACCTGTATTGCAAGGTAATAAAGTAAAATGATGTTACAAGCAAAATTGTTCTGTAAACAATTAGTTTGCTTGGATTGTGACCAAACATTTAAAAAGAATATTAAAAGTTTTCATCAGAAATCAGTTTTTCTATCAAAACTATGATTTTAAGAAAGAAGCTAATTATTTTGAAATAAACATCTTTAATGTGTAAGGCAGATTTTATTTCTCAATTATGTACTTTGGTTAAAAAAATAATGAACAAATAGATAGCAACTATGATTTTTATGTCATTATAAACAAATTAATATTATCCAGAATGCATTAAACTAAGATGTGCATTGCCCTTACATTGAAAAGTTTCTATCACAGTAGAGAGGGCAAAGTCACTTGCTCAGTTCAGATACTAACATCCCTAGATGGTTTTACTTGAAGTATGATCTCTTGAATCGTCACATCTTTTTACAATACCTTTGTTCTGTGTTCAGTCGGAATATACTTTTTGAAAGTAATATTAAAGGTATGCCTCTTTTTTTTTCCACATCAAAATGATGAATCACGCTGAAGTTAAAAAAAAAATCACAAAAGTTCAGTTCATTTTCAAAATTTATAAATAATGTTTCTGCATTAATTCTATATAACCAAGCGAGTTACAGTATGGTCAGTCATATTTGGTGCATGCCTACGTGGATATGAGCAAATACTAAAAGTGTTATCTTTTTATGTTATCAATTTTCTTGACGTAGGAAAATGTTTATTTTAAAAAGGTGAGCAAAATGCAAGATGTAATGGACATTACCTTTATTCTCCCCAACCAAGATTCTCCTTCAAACTTATAGTTGTAAGTTTATAAAGTCACTCACAGAAAGACATATCACATGACTACATGCACATGTGATATCTATAAGGTGGTGTTAGAAACATAAAGTGCAAAAATTTAAATTCCTTGGATAGCTATACTATTAAAAACCACTTATTATTTCTGCCTTCTCAGGAAATTATCAAATAAATTTGTTGCTCTTCTTTGTTTCATAGGAGTTTTCTTTTATGTCAAATTCCAATATCAGTTTGAAGGTCGTGTGAGAATCTCTGAAGGTCAGTTGTTGAGCTGCAGTCCAGTGCTTTTGCTATGAGCTGAGATGAACTGGGAGTTTTGCTGCAACCTATTTCAATCAGGGGTTGCTTTGTGAATATCCAAGAAATACTCACAAATGCTTCTAGGCTCCACTTTCCTAAACCAAAGGTGTGATAGCAGTCATTCAACCATGGCGATTCGACTTAAAACTGTTATAATCAGAGAGAAAACGTGAAGGTCAGCTCAAAGGTGCTGGAACTTTAAAAGGATCAGCTACTCAGCCAAATGTATGCACATTTTGCTTGTGATTTGGCAAAATAGAACATTTATACTCTTCTATAGAATCTCTGATGTCCAAGATGAGTGAACACAGATAGAACAGGAGACAATTGCTCTGCCCCAATGTACTTATCTGTCCTATTTTATTAGCGGTATATCAGACAATTGGCTTTGTTTTTCTTAGGAAAGTGTCTACTGACTTATCTCACTGAAAATAAAGTGGCATGGCATTTGCACCTCAAGGAAGCAGGACTTTAAACTAATTTTAAGAAAAATAAGAACAGGAGGAAGGGAAAGAAAGATGAAGAGGACTATTCGTATTTGGGGAATATTCATTTTACTTTTCCTAAAGGCATTAAACCTTTACTGATTTACTTACAGTTCTGTAACAGAATTCAGTGAACTCAGACCTTTCTGATGCGCCACTTGTTGCAGGAAATATTTAAAAAATGACCTGCTTGTTCCCGTGCTTGTGCCTCCAACTCTGCTCTGGTGAGCTGTGGCAGACCTGTTTCTATCTCATGGAGACTCTTACTCAGAAATCCAAAATCTTTCCACCAAGCTTGCTAGGTTCCCACTGGCGAGTCTCTATCACTACCACGCAGCCAACTCTGTGATTTAAACCCCCCATGGCATTTGTGGTGCACATCTGGCAACTCCACTCTTAGCTGTCATTCCTTTCTCCCTTGAACCCAGATGAGCCACAGCATGAAGGAAAATGTAACACAAACTTAGTTCAGAAACAATGGTAACTCAATCTCTGGGCACAACACCTAACACCAAATCTTGAAAGCCTTATTTAAATCTGATTCTTCCAGTGGATCCACTTTGGGAAACTGGCAGCTACATCTTAGCCATGTGCTGTCCCCGCTTCAAAATAATTCTTCCCAAATTATTCTCTTATGGTTTTATGTTTAAGACTAAAACATCCACACTGCTAATGATGGCTAACATTGTAAAATCATATTATCCTATGTAAATGGATGAATATAAATAGTATAATTCTTTATCCTAATTTCTTCTTTTTTTGATATATATTTTTTTATTTTCTATATTTTTTGCTTACATTCCAAAGGCTTTCCCCTTTCCCAGTTCCACCCTCACCATATGTCCCATAAGTCCTCTTCCCTCCACCCATTCCCCAATCACCTCCCCCATTTCTCTGTTCTGATACTCTCCTACAAAACTGGATCCAGTCTTTTCAGGACCAGGGTCCTTTCCTTCCTTCTTCTTGGGAATCTTTTGACTTGCTAATTGTGCCATGAGTATTCAGAGCTTTTGGACTCATTATTATCCACTTATTAGTGATTGAATTTCATGTGTATTCTTTTGTGATTGGGTTAACTCACTTAGTATGATATTTTCCAGATCTAACCATTTGCCTACAATTTGCATGAATTCATTATTTTTAATTGCTTGAGTAGTATTCCATTGTAAAAATATACCACATTTTCTGTATCCATTCCTCCTTGGAGGGACATCTGAGCTCCTTCCAACTTCTGGCTATTATAAATAAGGCTGCTATGAAAATAATGGAGCATGTGTCTTTATTGTATGCGGGGGAATCCTCTGGGTATATGCCCAGGAGTGGTATGACAGGGTCCACTGGAAGTGACATGCCCAGTTTTCTGAGGAACCACCAGACTGATTTCCAGAGCGGTTATATCATCTTGCAATCCCACCAAAAGTGTAGGAGTGTTCCTTTTTCTCCACATCCTCGCCAGTACCTGTTGTCCCTTGAGTTTTTAATCTTAGCCATTCTGACTGGTGTGAGGTAGAATCTCAGGGTTGTTTTGATTTGCATTTCCCTGATGACTAATGATGTTGAACATCTCTTAAGGTGCTTCTCAGCCATCTGAATTTCTTCTGGTGAAAATTCTTTGTTTAGCTCTGTACCCCATTTTTGATAGGGTTATTTGGTTCTTTGGTGTCTAACTTCTTGAGTTCTTTGTATATATTGGATATTAGCCCTCTGTCGGATGTAGGGCTGGTGAAGATCTTTTCCCAATTTTCTGTTTTGTCCTTCTGACCATGTCCATTGCCTTACAGAAATTTTGTAATTTTATGAGGTCCCATTTGTCAATTATTGATCTTAGAGCATAAGCTATTGGTGTTCTGTTCAGAAACTTTCCCCCTGTGCCCATGTCCTCCAGGGTCTTCCCCAGTTTCTTTTCTATTACTTTCAGTGCGTCTGGTTTTATGTGGAGGTCCTTGATCCACCTGGAGTTGATCTTGGTACAAGGAGATAAGAGTGGGTCAATTCAAATTCTTCTGCATGTTGACCTCCAGCTGAACCAGCACCATTTGTTGAAAAGGCTATCTTTTTTCCACTGGATGGTTGTAGCTTCTTTATCAAAGATCAAGTGACCATAACTCTGTGGGTTCATTTCTGGGTCGTCAATTTTATTCCATTCATCTACTTGCCTATGGCTGTATCAATACCATGCAGTTTTTAGCACAATTGCTCTGTAGTACTGATTGAGGTCAGGGATATTGATTCCGCCAGAAGTCCTTTTATTGTTGAGAATAGTTTTAGCTATCCTGGGTTTTTTGTTACTCCAGATGAATTTGAGAATCGCTCTTTCTAGATCTATGAAGAATTGATTTGGGATTTTAATGGGGATTGCATTGAATCTGTAGATTGCTTTTGGCAAGATGGCCATTTTTACTATATTGATCCTGCCAATCCAAGAGCATGGAATATTTTTCAATCTCCTGAGGTCTTCTTCGATTTCTTTCTTCAAAGACTTGAAGTTCCTGTCATACAGATCTTTTACTTGTTTGGTTAAAGTCACACCAAGATACTTTGTATTGTTTGTGGCTATTGTGAAGGGTGTTATTTCCCTAATTTCTTTCTCAGCCTGCTTGTCCTTTGAGTACAGGAAGGCTACCGATTTGCTTGAGTTGATTTTATAACCAGCTATTTTACTGAAGCTGTTTATCAGCTGTAGGAGTTCTCTGGTGGAGTTTTTTGAGTCACTTATATATACTATCATATCATCTGCAAAAAGTGATATTTTGACTTCTTCCTTTCCAATTTGTATCCCATTGACTTCCTTATGTTGTCTAATTGCTCTCCCTAGAACTTCAAGTACTACATTGAAAAGATATGGAGAGAAAGGGCAGCCTTGTCTAGTCCCTGATTTTAGTGTGATTGCTTCAAGTTTCTCTCCATTTATTTTGATGTTGGCTACTGGTTTGCTGTATATTGCTTTTACTATATTTAGGTATGGGCCTTGAATTCCTGCTCTTTCTAGGACTTTTAGCATAAAAGGATGCTGAATTTTGTCAAATGCATGTTTAGCATCTAATGAGATGACCATGTGGTTTTTTTCCTTTTAGTTTGAGTCAGGAGCCATTACATTACCTGCTTCAGCAGGCTTGAGAAGTACAGGCTGAGCCTCTCTCATGGGTAGGAGCTGAAAGACTGTCACAAAAAAAGCTACAAGATGTTCCAGCCTCAACTTACCCAAGATGTTCCAGCCCAGCCCTAACCTCAACTTACCCAAGATGTTCCAGCCCAGCCCTAACCTCAACTTACCTAAGATGTTCCAGCCCAAACCGCAGAACCTTCCTACTTACACAAGCAGCAGATGTGCCAAGCAGGCAACCTTTCCCTGCTCCCCGCTGTAGCCCACCCCTCACCTGTGTGAAGTTCCTCATTTGAGGACCATATAACTAAAGAATTTATGCTTATTAAACGGAGACCTTGAGAAGAGACTTCTGCTTGGTCTTCTTTCTTTCTCCCTCCCTTGACCCTCAGGTAGTGCCTCTTTGGGACCCTGAATAATTGGAGCTGCTGGATGGGTTCAAGTTTGTTTATGTAGTGGATTACATTGATGGATTTTTGTATATTGAACCATCTCTGCATCCCTGGGATGAAGCCTACTTCATCATGGGGAATGATCATCTTGATGTGCTCTTGCATTCAGTTGGCAAGAATTTTATTTAGTATTTTTGCATCAATATTCATAAGGGAAATTGGCCTGTAGTTCTCTTTCTTTGTAGGATCTTTGTGTGGTTTTGGTATCAGCGTAATTGTGGATTCGTAGAATGAGTTCGGCAGTGTTCCTTCCATTTCTATTTTGTGGAATAGTTTGAAGAGTATTGGTGTTAGGTCTTCTTTGAAGGTCTGATAGAATTCTGCACTAAAACCATCTGGTCCCATACTTTTTCTGGTTGGGAGACTTTCTATAACCCCTTCTATTCTCTAGGGGTTATGGGACTGTTTACCTGGTCTAATTGATCCTGATTTGATTTTGGTATTTGGTATCTGTCTAGGAAATTGTCCATTTCCTCCAGATTCTCCAGTTGTGTTGAGTATAGGCTTTTGTTATAAGATCTGATGATTTTTTGGATTTCCTCAGTTTCCGTTGTTATATCTGCCTTTTCATTTCTAATTTTGTTAACTTGGATACTGTCTCTGTGCCCTTTGGTTAGTCTGACTAAGGGTTTATCTATCTTGTTGATTTTCTCAAAGAACCAGCTCTTGGTTTTGTTGATTCTTTGTATGGTTCTCTTTGTTTCTACTTGATTGATTTGAGCCCTTGTTTGATAATTTTCTGTCTTCTACTCCTCCTGGGTGAATTAGCTTCTTTTTGTTCCAAGGCTTTCAGATGTGCTGTTAAGTTGCTAGTGTATGCTCTCTCCAGTTTCTTTTTGGAGGCACTCAGGGCTATGAGTTTTCTTCTCAGCACTGCTTTCATTGTGTCCCATAGATTTGGGTAGGTTGTACCTTCATTTTCATTGAATTCTAAAAAGTCTTTGATTTCTTTCTTTATTTCTTCCTTGACCAAGGTGTCATTGAGTATTGTTCAGTTTCCATGTGTATGTGTGCTTTCTGTTGTTCTTCTTGCTATTGAAGACTACTTTTACTCTATAGTGATCTGATAGGAGGCATGGGATTAGCTCTGTCTTCTTGTATTCGTTGAGGTCTGTCTTGTGACCAATTATATGATCAATTTTGGAGAAGGAACTGTGAGGTGCTGAGAAAAAGGTATATTGTTTTGCTTTAGGTTGAAATGTTATATATATATATATATATATATATATATATATATATATATATATATATCTGTTAAATCTAATTGGTCCAAAGCTTCAATTAATTTCACTGTGCCCCTGTTTAGTTTCTGCTTTCCTGATCGGTCCATTGAGGAGAGTTGAAGTCACCTACAATTATTGTGTTAGGTACAATGTGTGCTTTAAGCTTTAGTAAAGTTTCTTTTACAAATGAGGGTGCCCTTACAGTTGGAGCATAGATGTTCAGCATTGAGAATTCTTCTTGGTGGATTTTCCCTTTGACCAACAAGAAGTGACCTTCCATGTCTCTTTTGATGACTTTAGGTTGAAAGTCAATTTTATCTGATATTAGAATGACTACTCCAGCTTGTTTCCTGAGACCATTTGCTTGTAAAATTGTCTTCCAGCCTTTTACTCTAAGGTAGTGTTTGTCTTTGACACTGAGATGTGGTTCCTGTATGCAGCAAAATGTAGGGGCCTGTTTCTTTATCCAGTCTGTTAGTCTGTGTCTTTTTATTGGGGAATTGAGTCCATTGATGTTATGAGATATTAAGGAATAGTCCTTATTTCTTAATGACATTTTGGGCATTGTTTTTTATATTTGAGTGGTTCTCTTCTTTTGGGTTTGATGAGAGGGGGTTTCTATCTTGCTTCTTATGGGGTGTAGTTCCCCCCTTGTGTTGGTGTTCTTCCCCTATTATCCTTTGTAGGGCTGGGTTTGTGGATAGATATCATGCAAATTTGGTTTTGTGATGGAATACCTTGGTTTCCCCATCTATGATGATTGAGAGTTTTGCTGGGTATAGTAGTTTTGGCTGAAATTTGTGTTCTCTTAGAGTCTGCATGAGATCTGCCCAGGATCTTCTAGCTTTCATAGTCTCAGGTGAGAAGTCTGGTGTTATTCTGATAGGTCTTTCTTTATGTGTTACTTGGCCTTTTCCTCTTACTGCCTTTAATATTCTTTCTTTGTTTAGTACATTTTGGGTTTTGATTATTATGTGACAGGAGGTATTTCCATTCTGGTCCAGTCTGTTTGGGGTTCTGTAGACTTCTTGTATATTCATGGGCATCTCTCTCTTTAGGTTGGGGAAGTTTTCTTCCATAATTTTGTAGAAGATATTTGCTGGCCCTTTAAGTTGTAGATCTTCACTCTCATCTATACCTATAATCCTTAGGTTTGGTCTTCTCATTGTATCCTGGATTTCCTGAATGTTTTTGTTACCAGCTTTTTGCATTTTGCATTTTCTTTAATTGTTGAATCCATGGTTCCTATGGTATCTTCAGCATCTGAGATTCTGTCTTCTATCTCTTGTATTCTATTGTTGATATTTGCACCTATGACTCCTGATTTCTTCCCAAGGTTTTCTATCTCCAATGTTGTCTTCCTTTGCAATTTCTTAGTTGTTTCTACTGCTGTATTTAGATTCTGAATGGTTTTACTCTGATCTTTCACTTGCTTGTTTGTGTTTTCATGTAATTCTTTAAGGGATTTTTGTGTTTCCTCTTTTATGACTTCTACTTGTTGACCCACGTTCTCTTGTATTTCTTAAAGTGATTTTTGTGTTTCCCCCTTATTGGCATCCATTTTTTGATCCATATTCTCCTGAACTTCTTTAAGTGATTTTTGTGTTTGCCTTGTAAGGGCTTCTAGCTTTTGATCCATTTTCTCCTATATTACTTTAAGAGATTTATCTAAGTGTTCCTCTATCAGCATCCTGACTAGTGATTTTAGATCTGAGTCTTGTTTTTCTGGTGTGTTGGGGTATCCGAGACTTATTGCTGTCGGGGAACTGGGTTCGGATGCTGCCATATTGCCTTGATTTCTGTTAGTAACGATCTTACATTTGCCTTTTGCCATCTGTTATCTCTGGTGTTAGTTGGTCCTGTAGTTACTAGCTGGTACTTGAACCTCCTGTGGGCTCGTAAGGCTATTTCCCCATGACTGGGACACCTGAACTACTGCCCTGCGGGGCTCCTGCTCACAGATTGCTGACAGGTGGCCTGAGTCCCCAGAGGTCTTAAACTCTGGATATCTTGGGTACCTGGTTCCACCTGCTGGTTCTACCTGCTGGTTCTGCCTGCTGGTTCGAAACAGCTGGGAAGATGGCAGAGGCTGCAGGGAGTGCAGCTGCTCTGTGCAAGGCCTGAGTTCCCAAAGTTCTTAAACTTGGGATATCTCGGGTACCTGGTTCCGTCTGTTGGTTCAAAACAGCTGGGGAGATGGTGGAGGCTGGTTCTGCCATCTGGTTTTAAACAGCTGGGAAGATGGCAGAGGCTGCAAGGAGTGCAGGGTCCACCTTCAGGGCACAGAGCCCAGGCTTGGCTGGGGCCCCCCAAACTGCTGCTCTGTGCGCAGCTCTTGCTCAAGGCCTGAGTCCCCAAAGGTCTTAAACTCAGGATATCTTGGGTACCTGGTTCAGCCGGCTAGATTGAAACAGATGGGGAGGTGGCGGAGGCTGGTTCTGCCAGCTGGTTCAAAACAGCTGGGAAGATGGTGGAAGCTGCAGGGAGTGCAGGGTCCACCTTCAGGGCACAGAGCCCACACTTGGCTGGGGCCCCCCAAACTGCTGCTCTGTGCACAGCTCCTGCTCAAGGATTGAGTCCCTAAAGGTCTTAAACTCAGGATATCTCGGGTACCTGGTTCCACCGGCTGGTTCGAAACAGCTGGGAAGATGATGAAGGCTGCCATCCTAATTTCTTCTATGCAAAGACTATTAAAGAATACATTGGTTCTAACATAAAGGAAAAAGAATAAAGTCTTGTCATGGATAGACTGAAAAGTAAATTTGGGCTAGGGAGAGATCTTCTAGGTGATAAGGCTGACATCAAATCTATATTTCCACATATCTTCCTATATATAGGATAGGGAGCATACATCAATAGGTCTGAACACTTGGCTGTTTTTCCGTAGATAGTATGCTGGCTAGTTTTTGTCAAAGGACTAATTTACCTGACATAAAGTAGAGCCATCTTAAAAGACTGGACCTCATGTAGAAAGTGTCTCCATCAGATGGTTTGCAGGCAGTTCTGTGGGATATATTCTTAATTAATGGCTGGTATATGAGGCCCCAGATCTCCATGGGTGGTGCCAACCTTCAACAAGTCTTTGGGAGAATAAGAAAACAAGCTGAACTAGTCGAGTATACCCTACCAGCAAGCAGCCATATTCTGTAGTCTAGGTTTCAGTTACTTCCTCCTGGTTCCTACCTTGCCTAAGTTCATGCCTTGAATTCCCTCAATTATAGGCTGTGGTTGGGATGTGTAAGGTGATAAACTATTTTCTTTCCAAGTTGTTTGTAGTTAAGGTATTAAGGACAGCTGTCAACAGCAAACCAAAGCATCTAGATAGTTTGATGTGAACTTTATATATCAAACTATATGGTAAAGGAAATGATAGTTTAGAGCTAAAGAGATCTCATAAAGAGTATGATTTCTCCTCCTTATCAAGGGTATGTGGCTATGCCGTGTGTTTCTATTTCATATCATTGCATCTGAAGGCTTTTTAAATGACACATTTTGATCTTTCATGCTAAGGAACATGTATATCAAATGAGATTAGCTAGAGGCCATCGGCTTTCTTAGATTGTTAGTGAACATGAATCAGAGGTAGGTATATTTGTTTGTTTTCCATATCAGTTGAGTTCTGAGTCATTTAGATTAATCACTTTTCATGATACTGAAAGTGATACTGTGAGACTCCATCAACCCAACCATTCCACAGTCTAATTTACTCAAACAGCAAATCTATTACTTTCTTTTTAAATTATTAGATATATTCTTTATTTTCATTTCAGACAATTTCCCCTTTCCTTGATTCCCCTCTCCCTGAAAGTCCCATAAGACCTCTTCCCTCCCCCTGTTCCCCCAATCAACCCCTTCCTGCTTCCCTGTCCTTGATATGGCTGTAAACTTTAGCAACCCAAAAACTCCACCAGAGAACTCCTACAGCTGATAAACAACTTCAGCAAAGTAGCCAGATATTACTTTCTTTTGTTGTGACATGATCAATTGATGGTGACTGTGATAGAGTAGTTTGTTTATTTTAGGAATGTGCATTCCGTTTAGTTCCCATGCTCTGGTCTACAGAACTATAACCATACTCATACAGAGGGAACTCATATTTTAAAACAAACAAACAAAAAAGGACATGAAATTGGGAGGAAAATGTGGTGATGATATGGTAGGGGTTGGAGAAGAGGTAGTGAAGGTGTATTTGATCAAAACATATTAGATACATATAGAAATATTTATTAATTATAAATTCCGGCAGCAGCGCATTCCTCACTATCTACCTCAATGTCCTGGATTCCCGAATGAAAGACAAACACAGAATTTGTATTTTGATATGACTTAGTCATCTCAACAGCTGGTCAACTTCCCAACTGCATTGCTAATCCATCTCCCTCTGAAACCAAGTATTACTTACTAAATCCTATACTCCATCTTGGCTGCCTGCCCTTGACCCAGTCGGGCAGCCCTCATGGTCAGCTCCTACATGGTGGCTCTGTCCTCTGTTCTGCACTTTCTCAGGCATGGCAATTCCTCTCCTCTGCCTATCCAGCATGGTGGCTCTCCTTCTTCTCCTACTTCCTCTCTGTCCCTAACTCTGGAATCCTAAAAGTCCCGCCTCTGTCTGCCCTATCCAGCCATTGGCAGCTGGCAGCTTTATTTACCAATCAGAACCACCTGGGGACAGGTTCCCAGAAGCTATGTGCATGCAGATGTTATCATTGAACAGTTTTGGGGACACAAAGTTAACAAGCAGCTACAATACATGTACAAAATTTAGAAACAATAAATGATAGAAATAAATGGCTTAATATGTAAGATCAGGTAATCTGATAATCTTTCACAGTCAAGTCCAAAGGCCTGTAACTCAGGTGAGTCTGCATTCTGTCAAGTTAAAACCCATCGTAAAGGAAGACACAATGGTACAAAAGACAAGCCAAAGTATGTGTGTGTGTGTGTGTGTGTGTGTGTGTGTGTAAAATAAAACAACCCCTGCATTTCCAGTTGACTAGGTATAACCACCAAGTAACTACTTGTTTAGATTAGTATCACTAGAAAAAGGTTCTGCTTAATATATACTTAAATTTAAAGAAGTTAACCACAGCTTTTGCAAGGTAAAGAAGGTGTAGTACATTGTGAATTCCAATGTGCACCTTAAAAACTATTAATAAAATTGTAAGCTTCATTTTCAACTTATAAAATTAGAAATAAGGCATAGTTCTTTCATTAAGGAGAGAGCATTAAGTTTTTACAGGAAGGAAATTAAAGTCTAAGACAACATGTTTTCTAATTTATAAAGTTTTAGATTGCATTGTATGAGCACTTTCCACATAGAAAATACCTTAAAACTTTTCCCCTGTGTTCTTATGATTCCATGAAATACACTTTAATTCATCTTCAAAAGGTATTTTATCCTCTGAGATTTAAAGAGAACATGAAATAGATTCTATTCCTGTCTGGCCTCCCTAAGTTTACCTTTCTCTTCTATTAAGTGATTAAAAAGTAAATTTAAATAACAAAGGAGAATCAAGTTATTCATCTTTTAAACATGCCAAGGTTCTTCAACAGTAAATTCCTTTTACTTATAGTTAGTTTCAATTACAAATTAACTTTGATTTGTTTCTTTTCTCATCTGTGGCTTTTGATTTGAACCAGTGATTGTGTTCTATGAATTCTGCTCTCAAACATGGAACTGGGGGTTCGACAACAAGTATCTTTGAAAGATGAAAAAAACATATATGAAAGAAAGAAAGAAAGAAAGAAAGAAAGAAAGAAAGAAAGGAAGGAAGGAAGGAAGGAAGGAAGGACAATAATTCTTCCTTGTAAAGGCTCCTTAATTAGAAAAACCTTGTTTAAAAAATCATCTTTTTCCTATTTTAATTAGAACTGAAAAGTGATTAAAATGAAAACATTCACATCCTTTTTAAGGCTAAAACGAAGCCATGCTTTTTAAATGTATTAAAAATACATTTAAAAATTTCTTGACTAACAGGTGATTTTATATTTTTGTTTCAGACTACAATATTGGTGGTGATTGCACACATGGTCCTTGTAGTTTTATTTAGTACGTTAGGCTCTTCAAGGCCAGCATCTTAACAGGTATTACAGTGTTGTGTTTTAAACATTTTTCTATACAAGTTGATACTATCTGACCACTCCAGCTGCATAGAGGAAAGTTAGGTAGGTCTGGTTGGAGTAAAAGTGGCTAGATAGTAAATCACACCTTTAACTTGGTGATTGGAACATTCAGTGATGCTCTTTACCCGTGAGTCACTCTCCTCACAGCTTTAGAATCTTGTTTTTTCTCACCACAAAAAGAATCACCAGCCAGATCAGGCAGATTTAAACACTTATTTAAGGTGTATAAAACATGTTGTATAGTTCTACAAACAGTTAATATACTGTGGCTCATACAGGAAACCTTAGGTCATCAATGGGACTTTCCAAACATTCATGTTAACTTTTCTTGCATATTTCTTTTTTTATTGGATATATACTATATTTACATTTCATTTCCCTTTTTTAACAGAAGGATTTCCTGTTAGCTGTAGCTCAGAGAATAAGAAATAAGGTTTCAACAGTCATATTGAATTTTCTTCAATAATTTGTTTATGTTTGTAAATATCTTGATTTTTTTCAACTTTCTACCCTAGTAATCCACTTTAACTGCATCCTCATCACATTCTCTTCCTACCTGATGCTGAAGCACATTTAACATCTACGTTCCTCATATCATCTCAGGGCTACAAGAGAGTTTTGCTACTTTTATTGTGTCTTTACTATCAATACCATTCCACTAACCTAATTAAAACATTCAAAGTATGTTTTTGCAGTATTGCTTCATACATCTCTTGTATAAACAGGACTGCCTAAACACTTGCTGAACAAGGGCTGCAGCATAGCATTGAGAAAGAGCTACAAGCAACTAAAGAACACTGAGAGAGAAAAAGAAAGAGAGGGGGAGAGAGAGAAAGAGACAGAAACACAGAAAGAGACAGAGACACAAAGACAGAGACAGAGAGAGACAGAGACACAGAAACAAAGACAGAGACACAGAGACAGAGACAGAGAGATAGAGACAGAGTATCTCCTTCAGGGAAGAGAATATCAATCGTTTATCCAATAGCAAACAAAAGGTCAGTCCTTAGAACATATATACAAGAAATATTTTACAGCCTGAAGAGGATGTATTTATATATTTAGGCAGTTTAGGCATATATATATATATATATATATATATATATGTATATATATATACATATATATATATGTATATATATATACATATATATATATATATACACACACATATATATAAACATATATATGTATACACACACACACACACAAAGAAGGTCATAAATCTAAATGAGAGCAAAGAGGGGTATTTATGAGAGTTTGGAAGAAAGGAAAGGCAGAAGGAATTGAAGTTATATTTTCATTACAAAACGTATATATTTATATTATTTATTTAATATACATAGGTGTTTTTTTCCTGGTAGCAGCAACTTTATAGACCTTCAAACGCAGTGAAGCAAATCTTGTCTACATTTAAGATGCCAAGCTGTGATAAATCACACACAAGGAGATTGCTGGCACTACTTATTTTTACACCCAAGCTCACTGAATGAGCTGTTTGCATCCCTTGTCAGTCTTTTGGAGAGCTGTCTATCATCTTTCACTTATTCTTGAAAAGTGTCACTGGATTAAAAGAACTGAAGAAGGATTACTGTTCCTCGTCTCTTCTGTATTTCACTTACATAAAAATGTTTACCTCTGGCTGATGAATGCACACATATTCTAGGCCTTATTCTTGTTACTTCCTCTAGAGATGCTATGAATTTCAGTTTCTAAAATCAGAAAATAATTTCTACCTTTGAATACTAGCATTTTGTACTTGCTACTGTTTTAATGTCAAATCAAGTATTTTAATAATAGGAAATTTACTACAGCATCTGTCACTTACAAAAAGTTCTGTTAGTAACATGTAGCAAATATAATTTAATTATCTAAGTAAACATTTGTCTCTAGTGTTTACAAAGAGAATGAATGGGTCATTATAAAATTCAGCAAACATTAAACATGAGTTTAATGACAAAGATTTCATTCTTAACTATTTTAATTTCTTCACATGCAATATGCATGTTTTTATGACTGACCATTTTAATTTTGAAGAATGTTTTATTATACATTGAGGAATGTTTTATTATACATTTAAGCATGAATTTTTAAATGTGCTTCCTTTTAGCCCATCCCCACTTTTTGGTGTACCCACCTATAACTAGAAATACTTTCTCCCTGGGACCCCCAGTGTCCACACTAGATAGAACTTGGTAGAACTCACGTAGGAGGTTTTCACTTTCTTTGCTCTCCTGTACTATATCTTTCCTTTCTCCCGCCCAGCAGTTCAGCAACCTTCTGATAGATGAAGATTTTTACTCCTAATTCCATTTGGTAGAGAACCCAACTCTTAGTACAGTTTCACGGTCATCCTAGCCCTTTCATCTAGATCTTGAGACATATTCTTTGCCCAATCAAACCACACTTATGGGTGCACTACTCTCACAACCCTTCCAACTCCATGGGAACCTCATCTTTTGATATGGACAGCACCCTTTAGCTCTTTACCACAGCTCTTCTCAGACTTTTCTCCTAGCTCATCTTTATTTCACTTTGTCACCAACCCACCAGCAAAAAGTCTCTCTACCATGATACTTAGAGTGATCACATTTTCTTACAATGCAGAAAGAGCAACAGAAATGAAGAACTGGAACATCCAATCAAGAAAGACAAGAACAGATATCACCATATAGAGCCATCTTAATTGTCCCAAATGCAAATACCTGGATTCCAGTTTAATAATAGACAGACAGACAGACAGACAGACAGACAGACAGACAGACAGACAAAAGATAGATAGATAGATAGATAGATAGATAGATAGATAGATAGATAGATAGATCGATAGATAGATAGATAAACAGACAGAGAGACAGACATGGGTAGATAGATGGATAGATAGATAGATAGATAGATAGATAGATGATAAGAAGATGAACAGCCATGACAATATGTCTCCCCCAGAACCCAGTAACACCATTAAAATCCTTAAGGAATATAATACATTTGATTACCAGAAAAGTACTTCAAAACAGAAATTATGAATAAATTTAAGGATGTTAATGTAGATATAAATAAATACCTCAATGAAGTCTGTGAAAATGCAAATAAATAGTGGAACAAAATAATTAAAAAATATTCAAAACATGGGACTATAAATAAAATAATCAGCTAAACCCAAACTGAAGTAAATTTAGAATTGAAAAATCTAGAAAGACAAATAATCTTAAAGAGGCTCAACAGCAAAGTATAATATATGGCAGAGAAAATCTCTAAATGTTGTAAGAGTGATCAACCACTCTAGAACTGAATTAAAGGCCCATTCCATGAGAAAAAGTCATGCCTGACATTACTTGGGTGTGTTTAATAGCCTGAGGCAGGAGGAGTCATGGACCTATAACAAACACAAATACTATTGTTCCACTAACCAAAAATGACTGCTAACAACATGGTGTATACTGGTAGATGAGCATCTTGCTCAGTCTTCATCAGAGAAGTTTTCTTTTGCAGTAGATAACAACTGAAAATTGTGCATACAAAGTGACCAGCTTTGATAAACTGAGTCCTAAATAGAATATCTTATTCATAACCTCATATCACACCCTTGGGGGTCAGGATGCTACTAATAAATAAAAGAGGAAAGGTTTTAAGAACCAGAGCAGATGGATAATTCCAAGAAAACAAATTCTACTAGAGACAGACAAGTGGATTGACTGATGTAAGAACTCACAGAGACTACAACAACATGCACAGGGACTGCACAAGTTCAAACTACATGGGTTCTGCTGCTGAGAGAATTAAGTTGACACAGCTCTCATTCCTGAATATCAAGCTATCCCCAGTTACATTGTTTGCAAAATAAAAAATTAGTTTCCCCCAATTAAGTTTCAATGGGTATACTAACTATGGGTAAGGGTAAGCCCCATCTGTGTCTAACAGTTGATGAATCCAACAGTATTTTCGTATAGGATTTGCCTCAAATTTCTTTACATGGTCATATTTTATCATACTTTTTTTCTGTATATAATTATTTCAAATTTTGTCTTTTATGGGTTTAATTTGTGCTTGTGTTTCTCTCTTATGTATTTGTTTTATGTTTTAATTTTTTTTAGTGTTGATTGTTTTCTAAATAGAAAGAGAAAGAAGGGGTATGGAGTTTAGTAGGTGGGGAGGTGGAGAGGCTTTGGTAGAATTTAGGAGAAAAGGAAATATTAGAATATATTTTATGAAAATAAATATTTTCATAAATATATTTTAAAGTAGATAAACTATTTCCAAACTGACATTTTCAACCACCAAGAAAAAAATTAAGCAAAAACAAAATTACATTGCAGAAAAATGAGAACTGTAAACTAGTAGAGATTTAAGGGTGTAGGTATCCTGCAGAAAGTGATGATAGATAAGATGAGATTTTGAACCACATTTTTTTCTATAATATTCTAATCTAAGGAACAGCTCAACAGAACAGAATTAAAGCAGAAAATAACAGGTCATGGGCTTCTTATTAGAGCAGATTCTGGCATTCTCAAAACACTGAGATACAATGTATTTATTTGTGGCTTTACATAAAGTTACACTACTAAATAAAGTCCCAAAGTCTCTCTCAAATGCATTACTTGCTGTGGTATATTACATGGATGAGTATGAAAAACAAAACAAAAAACAAAAATCAAAAACAAAAAAGCAAGCAACATTCAAAGGTGGCTCTAAATATCTGATATATGCATTCAAAATATCTGATATATAATATATTCAACCAGTCTGGCCAAAATAAAACAAACACATACGTGGAAGAAGTTCCTACATATTTAGACTCTAACCTCATCTCTCTCAGTTTTCATGCAAATAGGGAATGCAAGTAGAAAACACTATGTTCACAAAGAAAACAAGGTAATACAATACTAAAGAAAAATAGAAATTAATTTATGTGTCTTTAGTAGATAGACAATGTGAATAAATATAAACTCTAAGAAACTAAAGATTAGCAGGAATAATTTTATGTATTAATAAAAATTATAAATGTTCTATAGAAATATAATGAATGTATTACATTCAGCATAGTATTTTAACAGAAATATTAGTGACCTAAAAATACCATTATGGGCATGTTTAAGCTGACACATAATGGAAAACTACTAAGGAATAGTTCCAAAGTATGAAGACATACAACATGACTCAGTGAAATTATAGAACTTACCATCAATCAAAACCACATAACAAAAGAGCAAAATTAATATTAGAAATTATGGGAGCTAATTACTTAACAAACCAATGTAAGAAAATAACAAATTTAAGAAACTACAATTTTTGCAGGAGAAATTCCAACGAAACTCTTTTAGATAATTTTCTATTTCTATGATAAAACACCATGACCAGAGTAAGACAAAGTTTATTTTTGTATATGATACCAGAGAGATAAGAGTCCGTCAGCACTGGGAGACAGGCAACAGATTGCAAACGCAGGAGGTGAAGCAACCAGCTGAGTGTTTCCAATCCTGAATCGTTAGAAACAAGCAGAAGGCATAAGTTATGGATAGGGGAAGGCTTTCAGTTCTAAAAGCTCAATTCCAGCTGACATACTTCCTCCAGCAAAGCCACACTTTCTAAGCCCCTATACAAAGCGACTATAGCTGAGAACCGAGTATTCAATTTTCTGAGTCATGGGGAAGAATGAGCATTGAAACCACCACTGAAGAATATCCTTTACATACAAATTACAGACCACATGAACCTCAAGAGGAAGGAAGACCAAAGTGTGGATGCTTCAGTCCTTCTTAAAAGAGGGAACAAAATACTCATGGGTGGAAATATGGAGACAAAATGTGGAGCAGAGACTGAAGGAAAGAACATCGAGAGACTGCCGCACCTGAGGATACATCCCATATTAAACCCAGACACCATTCTGGATACAAAGACGTGCTTACTGACAGGAGCCTGATAGAGCTGTCTCCTGAGAGACTCTGCTAAAACCTGATAAGTACAGATGCAGATGCTCACAGCCAACAATTGGACTGAGCACTGGGTCCATAGTGGAGGAGTTAGAGAAAGGACCCAAGGAGATGAAAGGGTTTGCCACCCCATAGGAAGAACAACAATATCCACTAACCAGACCCCTCCCACCAGAGCTTCCAGGGACTAAATCACCAACCAAAGAGCACACATGGATTGGCCCAGGGCTCCAGCTTCATATGTAGCAGAGGATGGCTTTGTCAGGCATCATTGGGAGGAGAGGCCTTTGGTCCTGTGAAGACTCAATACCCCAGTGTTGGTGAATGCCAGGGCAGTGAGGTGGAGTGGGAGGGAGGGTGGGAGCACCCTCATAGAAGCAGGGGGATGGGGGTTGGGTAGGCGCTTTCTGGGGGATGGAACAAGAAAAGGGGATAACATTTGAAATGTAAATATAGAAATATCCAATAATAATTATATATAAATGTCTATACATGAATATGCATATATGCACATTAATTATGAATTTGTACACACATATGTATAAATAAAATTGAAATGCTGTTAAAATGTTATAATACTATAAAGGGGAGTATAAAATATCCTTGAAAAAAAGAATATCCTTTACTAGGTAGTATGAAAAAAATATCATGTTAGAGAAAATTTTAACATAGGAAAAAGACTTAAAGACATGCTATTGTCAAATAGAAACCAATAATCTAAACTAAGTATTGAACCCATTAAATAAAAGTTAACATTAATTAATTTAAATCTATGAAGGACTAAGAAAACATCTACTTACCAAACATTTATAATCTCTTACACATTTTTTTTCAACAAATGAAGATACCATAAACACTTAAAGGAAACTATAAGGGAGAATAATTGTCAACATATCCACAATGAGTATAACTTCTTAGGTAGAGAGAAATGGGCTCAGATGGTAACATCAAAATATAGAAGTATAGGACATAAAGTTGCTTCTCAATAAATGTCCTCTACATCAACAAAGATAACATCTGCACATTCATATAGTCACAAAAATAAAGAAAGAAGTTAAGAAATGGTAAAATGCCATATATATATCTATATACAAATAAATATTTCTGTGTGTTATTGTAGAAGTACAATCTATGATCAAAACCATAAATCCAAGTATATTTCATCTAACACCATAGTACAAATAAGTATATTTCATAGTAATATGAATATGAAACATAAAAATGCAATATTAAAATAGAGAATTATTTAATTATTTAAGTAACTTAAAACATCCTTCAACAAAATTGACTCTTTCACAGGATTAACCAAATGGAAAAATTAGTCTTCCTACGAAACTTAAAAAAGAAAAGAGTTTCATTTAGAAATTATATTTGTAATTTTTCAGCTTTAGATAAATTATAATTTCTGGTTTTCAAATTAACCTAAATATTCCAGGAATATGAACTGGTACATTTCTCTGAAAAAAAACTCCCTCTGGTCCTGACCTAAGAGCATGACGGGACAAATTGAAGGATTAAAGTATCAGGTCATTTCTAATGGCTGAATAGTACTCCATTGTGTATATGTACCACATTTCTTGTATCCATTCTTCCATTGAGGGACATCTGGGATCTTTCCAGCTTCTGGTTATTATAAATAAGGCTGCTATGAACATACTGGAACATGTATCCTTTTTGCATGCTGGGGAATCTTCTGGGTATATGCCCAGGCAGAGTATGGCTGGGTCCTCCAGAAGTATCGTGTCCAGTTTTCTGAGGAACTGCCAGACTGATTTCCAGAGTGGTTGTACCAGCTTGCAGTCTCACCAGCAGTGGAGGAGTGTTCCTCTTTCTCTACATCCTCGCCAACATAATGAATTCATGAAATTCTTAGAGAAATGGATGGAGCTGGAGAACATCATACTAAGTGAGGTAACCCAGTCTCAAAAGAATACCCATGGTATGCACTCACTGATAAGTGGATATTAGCCTAGAATCTTGGGACACCAAAGACACAATCTACATACCAAATGATGTCCGACAAGAAGGAAGGAGTAGACCCTGGTTTTGGAAAAGCTCAAAGCATCAGTGTAGGGGAATACCAGAACAGGGAAGTGGAAGGGGTGGATGGAGGAACACGGGGAGGGAAAAGGGCATGTGGGACCTTTGGGGGCAGGGAACTACAAAAGTGGAAATGAAATGTAAATATAGTATATAGCCAATAAAAAGTATTTAAAAAAGAAGAAAAAAAAAGAAAAACACTTGAAATTTTAACATTTTCACATGAATTTCCATAATTTAATCAGAATTGTTATACAAAAATCTTTAGTTTTATCAGAAAATGTCTCCACTTTCTTTTTCACTTATTTATAGTTGTATTTGTATGCGTTTCATTGTATCTGAGATTTTACCACAAAAATCTTCAATTTTATAAATTTTCCTATGTTATCATCTATTTTATCATCCATAAGTTAGATGGAGAGCTTCAGAATTAACAGAATATGTCTCCACGTCATTTTTCAATTGTATTCTAATTGTATTTGTACGCCTATTATTGTATCCGTATTTTTTTCTGAATAAATCTTCAATTTTATCAATTAAAAAAAAGCATCAGGTCATAACGTAAACTGAATTTCATAAAGTGGGAAAACATTTTCCCAAAGCACATTTAAGTCACTGATCCCCTCAGTTAGCTCTGGCCAGGCCACTCTGACTTTTCTCCAAATACTCTTACACTGACAGTTATTATCAAATTAAAATTCTCACCTTCAATGTTTCTAGATTTATCTTTCTTAAACTGAATACAAGAAATATTAATATAGTCAGTAATTTCTTATAAAATATTCTTTTGAAAAGGCTTGCAAGTTTTATCATATAACAATAATGTATATACATTTCAAAAATTTCATAAAATAATGTTCTTATGCATATGTATGTAAAGTAAGTGAACATAAAATAAAAACAAAATAATTCTATTCCAAGTCATTTTCTTTTTTGAGGATAGAAGAAAGACATTGTCATCTAGCTCCAGTGATGGAATTTATTTCACAATTTAATACTATTAATTAGTATTAGTGATGTCTATTTTATATATTCAAGCACAGTTGTGAAATACCAGTGGTATATTCTGCTTTATATGTAAAAAATATCTACAAATACGGAAAATTAATGTATAATCCTAGCACTATATCCATTAAGTACTCAACGCAGCAGTCATTGAAGAAATAGAAAATTTTATCATTCTGTCTCAGAAGGGTCTAATCAAAAGAGTAAAGAGCAGTGGTTCATATTTTATGAAAGGAAGAAACAACATTGGTGAATGATTTGTAGATTATTCTAGACTGTAGTTGGTACTGCAACAAGGTATATTCCTGTAGGAATTTCAACTGTCCTGAAGGTATCTCTTTGGAGTAAGAAATAAAAGAAAGATGAAGATATCCAGAGACCTGACAAGGGACCCTGCCTGCCACCACACACTCGATATATGAGGGGATAGACAACAATAGACCCATCCACTGCATGCCACATAGGCAGGCTATAAACACCTAGAGGTTTGATTGCCACCATGCCACATAGTTCAGACAGACGAGGTCACCCAGAGCTCTGGCAGCTGTGTGGTGCCCGTGGCGAAAGAGCAACTACCATGTGCAGACATATGGCAAACAGTTGGAAGAGAAAGGGTAATAGAACAGTTTGCACGTTATGAAGAGAGTTGGAACTGGAGAAGGAAAGGTGGAAAGGAACAGCATTTTGTGAGTAGCCAGCCCCAAGACCATGGTGTGTTTGGTAAATTCCCAATGCTGGCATTGACGCCCAGGCCTAGGTCTTTACCTCTGTAGTGGCAGGGTCTAGGTTGATGTACTTGGTTCATATTATTACTAGAGATCATAGAGGCTCTACTGACTGGATATTTGTGTCAACTTGACACAGGCTGGAGTTATCACAGAGAAAGGAGATTCAGGTGAGAAAATGCCTCCATGAGATCCTGCTGTAAGGCATTTTCTCAATTAGTGATCAAGGGAGAAGGGCCCCATGTGGGTGGTACCATCTCTGGGCTGTAAGTCTTGGGCTCTACAAGAGAGCAGGCTGAGCAAGCCAGGGAAAGCAAGCCAGTAAGTAACATCCCTCCAAGGCCTCTGCATCAGCTCCTGCTTCCTGATCTGCTTGAGTTCCAGTCCTGACTTCCTTTAGTGATCAACAGCAATGTAGAACATGTAAGCTGAATAAACCCTTTCCTCCCCAACTTGCTTCTTGGTCATGATGTTTGTGCAGGAGTAGAAACCCTGACTAAGGCAGAGACCTTGTTCTTCAAGGCAGCTATCTACCTGAAACCACACAGATATCTAAAGGTTATGGGGCACAGGCCCGATCAATCCCTCACTGGGTGTGTTATTCTGAAGAGCTGGCCCCCTCTCTCACTTGTGGAGGGCAACACTCCAGAGACCCAGCTTTGTACCTCATCCTAGAAGCACAGTAGAGCTGGCCCTGGTGGCACTCACTAGCTGGCCCTGCCATCTTCTGTCAGGAGATGTCCCCAGCAGAAGCGATGTCCTTTACCCCCTCACCAACAGAGGCAGTTAATTGTGGAGTCATGAGAGTAGGTGAACTGCCTCTGCCCATCACAGGCTGTAGCGATAGGGAGAGTGAATCCTTGTCTCAACTGAGCAACACAGTGGAGCTGAGTCTGGAGGTGATGGTCCAAGTAAGACAGCCAAGTGCACCAGAGCAAGAGAGTGGACCATGCTTCCTTCTTGCTAGTGGTGATATTGGGTGGTCTCTCCAGAGCAGTGCTGGAAGTTTGTTCTGGTGATGTGGATACACTTCAGTGCTTTGTTTAGTTTCATTTAGTTTTTGTTTGTTATTGTGCTTTCCAATTTTGCAGTGAGATGGCAAGAGCATGTATGAGGGGACAGGGACATGAGAAGGACAGGGGCGCATGATGTGAAACTCACAAAGAATCAATAAAGAGGGGATTTATTGTTAAGAATAAAAGATGAAAACAATGAAATTCCAGCTGATGGAAAATGAACTAGGCATTATTGAAAAGAAAGGATAAGAAAAACCACAAAATCACTGCATAAATCTTACATAAATGCCGCTGAAAATTGTATCATCTTTGCATAAGGTTTCTTTTAATGGCTCGGTCAAAATAACTAAACTGAGACTCCAGTTACTTTCCACTACAGATGATACACAGATATGAAAATTACTTCGTGACTTTAAGAGTACTATTATATGTTTACTAAATGCGAAGGTAAGGAAAAATGTTCTCACAATAAATGAGAAGATTGGAAATAGAGATGTTACTCAGGAAATTACAGAAACAGGATCTACACTAGGCAAAATACCAACTTGAAGAGGGAGGTCTGAACACAATGAAGACAAGAGACAGATCATAAATGTTAGTAAATCCAGAAAAATATCATATAACTGAAAGTAAAATAATAACAATTTGAAAATCATAGCTGTAGGGGAGCACAAAATTAATGCCTGCTAACTTAGGAAAAATAGTTTGCAACTGAAGAATAAAAGCACAATGATGAATTTTTTATGGAAAAATATATATACTTACATATACATATATGTTATACATTCTAGTAACTTTGTTGTTATAAATGGATAAATACAATAATATTTATATCTGGGTATAGAGGAACTATATTTTAGCTAGAAAATTATAGCAAAAAAATATGGAAATGAACCAAAGTAGCACTCTACCAATTATATGACAGGGTAAGAAGTCCTAGTGAATTGAAAGGAATGATATGATGAAAGATTTGGCAAAGACACAGAGGAAAAGGGGATCCACAGATATAGCCAGAGGAGCTCCATGCTGGTAAAGTATCTGAAACTGTACTTGTAATAGTTACAAATATACCACAAATTGTAAATATAGCATTTTAATATATATGACATTATATGAAAAACAAGAAACGTTAGGATATGTTTTTAGACAAATAAAATTTATATTATATTCTTAATTACATCATCACAAAGTACTGAGATGTCAAAGTTTTCAAAGTAAAACTTCACACTTAAACTCAGGCACTGTCAAATATACACCAAAATTTTTCTTAAAATAAATATTGAGCATCTTTCTAGACCTTTATAAGAAAATCATTTTTAAAAAAATCAGTATAGTGTTTCAACTGAGTCCAATTAAGTATTACATAACTGAGAACTACCATAATCCATGATCAAAAAATACTATTTAGAAGATAGTTTGATGCTATTTCCATTTAGAAAATAATAGTAGTAAGATTTGTAGAGAAATATGAATCCAATAATATGTCTTCTCTGGCAAGTAATCATATTCAAAGACCTCCAAGGTGTATATGATCCAGCTGGGATGCAGACATACCGTGGATTACAGTATGATCTGGGTAGAAAACAGATGAATGCTTAGTACACACACTTAATTCTTAACAATAATGATGGCAAGGTTAGTTTGTAGAAGGAAGCAGCCATGTTTTTAAGGGATGTCTAATTAAAGGGCAAGCAAAGTGACAGGTCAGAGAAATATTTGACAGAATGAGTCAGGTAGAGGATATGCTCAACTCACATGAGAACAACATAGGGTAGAGGCTATCTAAGAGCAGAGAGAGATGTGGTAGGGTGTGGGGCATTTTTATGGCAGGTTTCCTGGGACAGATTCAGAGAGACATGTTGCAGGAAGAACAAGCTAAACACAGGTGAAGACAAAAAGAACCAGAAAGTGAGAAGGGTCCAGAAGAATAGAACAGATTGCCAAAGTTAGTAAGAGACCAAGCAGAGCAATCTAGTCAGAAGCTGAAAGAACCCAGATTGAATGGATCAGGCTGGAAGATTGGATTACACAAAGACTGGAAGCTTCCAGGTCTAGGCCTAGAGACAGAAGAGAGAATGAAATGCTCCATGCTCAGACCAAGCTATGTATTTGCACAACTTGGGTAAGGCTCTCATATCATCCCTTCATCTGAGGATATAAATGTGACATTTACTGAGATCATCCCATGGCCCGTTAGTTTTCAACCGCACAAGGTATGTGATATATCCATAAAGTTGCACTCAAGAGTCTTTTGATAAACTCCAAGAGTTGTACAAGAAATTGGTCCATGGGTTCTGCTCCTTTTTTTCCCCTACTATAACCTGATGGAACGACCTCATTGCTCAAGAACACATACACACACACACACACACACACACACACACACACACACACATTTTGATCTGAGACACGAAAAAGTCAGTTGGTATGGACCAGTAAACTTCCATGCTAATGTCTAGTTTCCATATTTCTGGAACATGTTGCTCAGGTAGTTGTGGGACAGGCATGTAATCAACAGTCTTCGCCTTCTGTGAACTCCATGAACATAAAGAATTCTACAATTTCACAATGTTATGAAGATAACCAGCTACATTCTGATATGACTTAAAGACTTCTCAGCAAGAGGAATCAAAGATTTCATACTGGAAATCTGGCCACTTTCATAATCTTGGTGTTATCTTTGTATTAACAAAAGTTTGTTTCTGTTGTTCCAGAGAACTAAACATTTTACATGACATTTACTATAGGATGTTTATTTTGTGCTCAGTCTACAAGTATTTTCAATTCTAATGGTCATATCAATCCTTTCCTGAATATTTTTCTGCAATTTTGATCTATTATTTTTGACTGTAAAATAGCTTTTAGAATCAAAGCATATTTTGACATATTCTTACACAGCTCTTCCATTGTTCTAATCAAACTTTAAATAAGAATTTATTTTTACCAATGCATCATCTTCTGACATTTTGAATATACTAAATGGGAAACAAATGTGTCCTATTTCTAAATAACATCTCATTTTAGGTTGTTTTTAAGGCTTACACCTAAACCACACTTTATTTTACATATACCAATACATTTCATATATAGTCTGTACATTAAATATGAATAAAATAGAATTATCTGATATAATTTTAAACAGAAGGAAATGAATTTATAAGACCTATCTCAAAAACAAATTTTATAATAACTAACATTTACTATGTGGCTCACTGGGACAAATATGTCTTTAGTGACTAGTCATATATAATTCTTATTGAAATAATGTTCAGGAGAATTAATAAATAAACCACAATTTCACAATTACTGCCTTAAAAACTTAATATATATTGGATTATCATGGAATGGAAAAAAAACAACAGTATTTGCCTATGTCAGTACCCAGAAAGTTGAATTCACACACACACACACACTCACACCAAACAAACAAAGAACAAAACAAAACCATGTGGATTTGAAACTAGAAAAAAAATTCAACTTAGGAGTTCTTTTACGACTCATGTGTTCTTTTGCTGATCTTCCATTCTTCCTCTTCACCTATTATTAGCATTTCCTATCACATTTTCTGTAATAACATGTTAATATTATTTCAAATGTGTAATTTTGTTTTTAAGCATTATTGTTTGATTGCTGTTGTATTGATAAACACCACAAAAGAAAGGAAAAGTCTGTAGATCAGTAAAAGCAAGATAAGTTTATATCTTATGTCTCTTCCAGGAAATTGTCCTTAGGAAACTAGTGTTCACTAAATAAACATGATATTTAAACTAAAACATATAAAATTATGTGCCTTTTCTATATATAAATATGTCTAAATTACAGAGTACATTGAAACTAAAAGAAGAATATTAAATGGACATCATATTACTGAAATAAAACCACTTGGAAAGAAGTTTAAAACGAGAAGATTTAGGCTGATCTTGTTCTTCAACAAATATATTGGTAAAAAGAAATGCAGGAAAAATTTTAGATAGATTTTAGTAGCACAGAAACAAAGGAATTTTTAAATGATGTCAATTATAGTTGTAATAAAACAAAAGTGAATGTAATAATAGCCTAAAATGTGAAGCATCTGCGTCGATATGGGACTTAAAGTAATTCTATAACCGTTTCTGCATTCTTGATCCTTAGTGTGATCCTCTCTCTTCTACTAACTATGATTTTAATTCCAATTGAAATTTAATTCCCATTCCATTTCAATTGCAATTACAACACTGTCAAGTTAAGAAAAGCAATGCTGTTTCTTAGATATTGTGAGAGGACATAAACAATATTCAAAACACTTGTAATACTATTGGGCATTTGTTAGGTCATGTGTTTGAGAGCCTCTTGTCATTGCAATTTGCCTGCATTATACTCACTTCATATTTTATGGCATATATATAATATATAATACACACACACACACACACACACACACACACACACACATATATATATATATATATATATATATATATATATATATTAGTTATTCCAAAAATACGTTTTCTAACTTTATTCTAGAATTTATTTCCCAAACACCAGTGAGCATTTGGAGGCATGGCACTGGATAAAGACACTCGTTACCCAGCATGATGACCTGATTCCTATTCCCAGGAGCCTTGTCATCTCCAGCAAGTTGTTCACTGATGTTCTGAGATGTGTGTGCTGGTATATACACATTGCACAAAAATAAACAATTAAACTAATAAATATCAAACAAGGTACTTTAAAATACTATGAAATTCATACAAAAAATCCATGGAGTGAAGAATATTAAGCCATTAATAATGGTTTAGACTTTAATTTACCAATTATTTTTTACAAATTCTCATGCACTTCATGTTTCACCATGGTTTTGCACTGAGTTATATTCTTATTTTCTGTTTACTTACCAGTATGCCATACACAGCTGATGTTCAGTTGTGCAGATGTTCAGGGGCTAATAGATACAATATTTGGCACAAGAAGCCCCATAGGCATGAGCTCATTGCCAATATCAGCAGATTGTAAAGTCTGTGCCTGGAAATTTACATTGATCACAATTATTTTTCCACCTGTATTAAAATAAAATTCTTCCACCTAGAGAAACAAAGTGATACCTCTAAGTGTCAGAAATTTTGTTAGGTAAATGTGCCAAAACATAAACGAGAGTGTGAATTTTCGATAACCAACTTTGTAGAAGTGACTCAGTGTGTTAAATTTGGTTTTTGTTTTTAAAATGGAAGATAAACATCGATTAGGAACGTTTGTTTATTCAATTTACACTCTTGAATCTTTGGTGTTGAGAAGATCTTTGAAATATGTTTCAATGTTATTTTCATAATACTCTTTTGGTCAAAGGTCCAGCAATTATTGAGCAATACTGTAATTCCCAGAGGTGATGGCATAGTACAAAGAGATGAGTACGGAATCTGTTCGTTTATCCATGAGTGGCAACATCAGTGGAAAGAAGGATTTACATATGCTTTGCCTAAAGATACTGACTTTTCAACAAACAGAAGAATACATTATTGAAAACTACAAATGTCAAATCATGGCATATTTTATGGACTGAATGTTTTCTTTTTAATGTATGGAAAGATATATTTCAAAATATCAAGATGCTCTTTAAAACCTCAGTGAAAATAAGCACATAAAAACAACATTGAATAAATTATTCCCAATTTTTAAACAACAAATAATTTTAAAAATTCTGGTTTCATATTCTTTTTTATTTCCTCTATGATTACAAATAAGCTCTGATCTTAAAATAGGCAAACAAAATAGCCAAAAGAATATGTGTAATCACGAGAATAGAAAAATAAAAATAGAAGCAAGGTACAATGGAAGATGGGAAATGGAGGGTGTATTTTAAGATTTGAGAAGTGAAAATTCTATGTTTGAAATTTGAGTTTCATTGCCACTGTGCCGAAGCTTGGTATTAGGCAATGATATAGATCCTTTTGCTCCTTTCTCTGCTTCAACTAACCTCTCTTATTCTTTCCCTATGTTTGGGGATTTTTTTTGTAGTTTTTTTTTTTTAACCAATCTACATGAATTTGTTATCACAATGGATAGTAAAGATTCCTGTGTGCTTCCTTCTATGACCTAAGCACACACCAATGATTAGTTATGGACTTAGCATTCTGCTCTGGGTTCACATAATGCTCTATACTTACTAATAACGTATGATCACTGCAATTGCCCATGACATTATAGTTTATGCGCCTGCAGTGGGGGAAGTAAGCCTTCTTAATGTGCTTAACAGCTTTTTATATATTAACTGAATATTTTTCTTCAAAATCATTCAAGTCTTTCATGTGCCAACTACTTTACATTAATTTATTGTTTTAAAGTCATCAGCTTACTTTAGGTTGTACTAACTTGCAGTACATTGGAAGTAGATAATACCATCTGCAAATATGATTTATCTCTCTAAAATGCATACAAAATTAAAATAGCTTATGATACAAGCACACACATAATTCAATGTGTTCTCAAAAAAAGGTTTAATTCTTTTTTTTTCACAAAATTAAGCAGGTGTTTCCACTGCTTACTCTATCATGCACTGGTAATACAGTTTATCTTGCATAATGAAGATACAATGTGAGAAGATTAAGTACTGGTGAATGTGTACCTTCCATTAACGATCAGAGGGAAGACAAAGACTTCTTGGGATCCAAGTATGAATGTGAACAGTGTGTGCAAGCATAAGTGTTTATGAGCAATTGATCGGTATGTGGAAGTATTAGCTTTACCTTCCTTCTGTAGGATATTTAAAAGCACTGTCTATAGACTTCCCAATAACAGTACATAATCTCTTACTCTCTTCTACACATTATAAAAAGAGCAAGGTCCTGTGGACACTCAGTCCGTGCAACTCCATAAGAGCACACAAAGCAAGTCCACTTGATTCCAACTTTTTTTTAAAAGTTTCCCTCTGTTCAATAGTCACATATGTCTTTTGGGGGGTTGGATATTTTCTTTATATTTCAATGTTATCCCTTTTCCTTTTACCCCATGGAACTCCCCTATCCCATTCCCCCTTCTCTGCTTCTATGAGGGTGCTCCCCCACCTACCCATCCACTCCTGCATCCCTGCTCTGGCATTCCCCTACACTGGGGCATCGAGCCTTCACAGGACTAGAAGCCTCTCCTCCCACTGATGCCTGACAAGGCCATCCTCTGCTGCATATGTGGCAGGAACCATGGGTCCCTCCATATATACTCCTTGGTTGATGGTTCAGTAAAGTATTTGACAAAATTCAACACCCCTTATGGTAAAAGTCTTGGGAAGATCAGAAAATCAAGGCCCATATCTAAACATAGCAAAAGCAATATATGGCAAATCAGAAGCCAACATCAAACTAAATAGACTTCCAGTCTTTTGTATGAGTATCTGTGTGTCTGTTCTTTCTTCACTCCCTCACCACATAGCCAGGTTTCATGTACTAATGCATGCTGTAAGCTCAGCAACACAGAAAGAGAATTTGTGGGCTATAGAACTTCCCTTAGAGATAAGATATTCCATTCTGGAGGCAAGCTTATTATCCTAAAACAGGTGAAAATAGTTCACGATGCAGGTGACTCCTTAAGATATCAAACTTGGGAGGTTTGTGGAATATTCCATCCTGCAGGAAAACTCAGTTTCTCAGAGTATAAACAGCTCAATAGCCGTATAAAGTCCCCGCAGCTCACCAGATTATTAGACCCCTCCATCCCCAACCAAATACAAGCAGTAAGGACTGTTGAGGGATACTGTCAGAACAGCCAGCTGTCTGGAATAAGCACACTGGCTGAACTCCCTGGGAGAAGCAAAGACCAGCAAAGCTTCTTGGAAGAAACTCAGATCAGTTGAGCTCCCGGGAAGAAATTCTCCAACTTGTTAAGCTGCCTGCAAATTATGAATACACTGAAGATTCACAGTTTTTATGAGCTGCCATCCATGGCTTTTTGAGCAATTGTTGACTCAGTTCTACTCCTTTAAGTCCTCACTCATAATCTTTTTATGTAACCCCAACAAACATATTGGTTTTTTATGCACTTTAGTGGCATCATTACTTTGGCCTGTCCCTGGTTCCCTATGTAGGATGCATAGGTATTTATTAATGCCTCCATGGAAGTAATGCCACATGACAGTAAGAAAGCTATCTTTGTCAAAATAGAATGGAGGTTATGTTTAGGGGAGGGTAGAAACAAATAAGACAGATATTAACACACTGGCAAGCTTGTAGATATTTCTACCACTTCCATGTCTTAGAGCGCTTTGTTCTTGTCTTCATATCTTACATGGAATGATATTTGTTATCATACAGACTCCACATTTTTCATTCAATTATCCTTCCTAAAATTGTATATGACTAACTGGGCAATAATGAAGCCTGGAAAAATATGGTCTTTCCCAGGGACTAGCCTTCTAATTTAAATATATTTTGATGGAGGAGAGGGAAGAATGAGTAATACTATAACTACATTAAAATTTCCAAAATAAAATAATTTTAGATGTATATAGTAGACAAAATTGTAAAATGCTGAACATTGCCCTTAACATGGTAGATTCCCAAAAGGTTACTCAGTGAGGCTTACACAAAAGTATAGAAACGTTGGCAGAGAAACTTGTGGTCTTCAGCATTTAGAGAAAAAAAAACATCAATTTTTCCAGTATTGATATCCCATTGCTCTCCTCTTCAAACTTAGTTGAGTGATGCATTGAGATGTAGACTCTATTAGAAGGAATTGCGTGTTGACATTTGACTGCTCTAAGACTGAATCACTCTAGCTGAGGTTTGGTGTTTGAGCTTTTCATAGCCACTAATTCATGGTCTTGAACATTAAAATGTTTTCCACATAGGCACCATAAATATCACTGTGGTAAGATATTATTACATAGATGAAATCCTAAAAAAATACATGCCTCTGAATCTTTGGACTGAATGAATTATTATTTCTTCTTATTGAGTCACTCACAAAGACTGCAGTTACATTTGCTGCCTTTGGGTTTCAAGACCATACTGATGAAAGGCCGTCGGGAAAATATGGTAATGACATCTACTTCACAAATATTTGTTTGTCCAAGAGATAACTTTGGGATGTATGCTAATTTTTCTACATATATATTTTTAACCTGATTTTATTTTTCAGATAAAAAAATTTGATATATCCAATTTCAAGTGCTATTAATAACAATTTATCAGTTAAATAAAAATCCTTCAGAGTTATGAAAATGAACTATGTTACTTAGCATATTCTTGCTTTAACATTCTTATATTCAAACTAAGTTGGTTGTTTATACTCAAATGATTATGGGAATTATGTGGTGCCATTCACACTCAAAGGTTTGAAGACAGAAAATTATATTTGCCTCAGAGGAACTGGGTAAGAACATGCGGAGGAAAATGATAATTAATGATGATGAACTCAAGTTAACTCAAGCCAAATCTTAATCCTCCTAGATGAAAAAATATTCTAACTCTTCAGTACTCTCATTGTTTACTCTCTTTATTTCCTCATCTATACCGGAAATGTACATTTGTAGATATTACTGTCAATATTAGTTTACACATGTAAACTTTGTAGTTGGCCATGAACTTATATTTATGCAGAAACAACTCTGTAGTTATTTGTTACACAAACCTATTGAGAGCAAGCTACCCTGTTGGCTAGCCTGAAGATCTGCTGAACAGCTGCTCTGGCTTTAAAATTTGGACTTTTTGGATGTGATTTGAAATACAAACAGAAAATATGGAAGATACAGGAAAATATAATTATTTAAAGTTCATCATTTGCAATGTAATTTTTTGTTTTATTATAAATTATGGAATGGACAAAAGTTTTAGAAAAGAAAGTGGAAATTATCTGGAGACATTTGATGACTGTACGGCAGATGTATATTTGTTTGAAAACTTCATGCACAAGTCCAAAAAATTTTAACAACATCATTACAACTTTTACAATTAAATAATAAAATCAGTACATATTAAGAAGAAAATATGAAAGCTTTGAATGTACTATCTGTACATAGGATGACCTGGACATTTTTGCTCATTATACTTGCACAAAGTAAAGATATTTTGCATTTTACCAATAAGGTTTAAAGAACTGTATAGTCTAGTTATCTACTAATATGAATGTATAAAGTCTTGGATTGAAAGATAGGGAGAAAAAATTAGAACAGAGACTGAAGGATAGGCCATACAGAGACTGCCCCACCTAGGGAATCCATCCTATCTGCAGACACTAAGCCCCAACACTCTTGCTGATGCCAAGAAGATCTTGCTTATGAGAGCATGGTATGGCTGTTCCCTGAGAGATTCTACCTGTACCTGACCAATAGAGATTCAGATACAGCCAACCTACAGACTGAGCAGGGGGACCCCAATGAAAGAGCAAAGGGAAGGATTGTAGGAGCTAAAGGGGATTGCAACCTCATAAGATGAATCATATCAACTAATTGGACTACCCAGAGCTCCCAGAGACTAAACCACCAAACAGAGAGTACACATGGAGGGAGCCAGGACTCTAAATGTATATATAGCACAGGATGGCCTTACCTGACAGCAATGGGAGGGGAGGAGGGTTTGATTTCGCAGCAAAAGGAAATGCCAGACTGGTGAGGTGGGAGTGGGTGAATGGGTGGAGAAGCACCCTTATAGAGGCCACAGGGAGGGGTGAGGGGGGATGGGACTCAGAATTGGTGACAGAGTAACAAATAAGGGGAATATCATTTGAAATGTAAATGGTAAAATGATTAAAAAAATAAAGTCTTGGATTATATAAAACAAGCAAATAAATATTTTTTTATTTTTAAAAGACAATAGATGAATGAATGAATGAATGAGGTTTGTTCAAAAAAGCATATTGTTCAACAGAAGTAATTCACACTTCATCCAGGCAATGTACAAGAGCACAGCTATTAAAAGTAGTATTTAATTGGCAGGAAAATCTGTGTGGAACTGTTTCATGAATAAATCAGCTCACTTTCACAAAAGTGAAACACAGTGTTGTAAATAAAATTCATAAACTGCCATTGATACGTTGGCATCTTACGACAGTAAGTCATTCTAAACCATGTGTTTATAGTTCTTTGTGAAGATAAAGAACACTAATTAGGACTTTGAAATAAAAAGCAAGCAAACAAACAAAAAAATTGACTCTTCTATAGATGCTGACAACATTGCTCCCTTGCTAATGTGATTTGCTAGTGGTTGTAAGCTGGCAGCTGTTTCTGTGCAAATTACAACGCCATTGCTACAGTGGTTTAAAACTATACTTGACCTCCTTTCAGATGAGTAATAAGTCTAGAATATTCTATTTGGGTGTTTGCTTAGGAATTCTTCAGAGATAATTTCTGGCTACTCTTAGTTCTCCTCTGGAAACTTAAGAAACTAAAGAGCCTCCAAGTTTTCTCTGGTTATTGTTTGTCTGTTTTTCTCATACATAACATCTCTACCATGCTTTCTTTCCTCTCCTTCCATTCCTCCTTGTTCTCTCCATCCTCCCTCCTTGCTCCAAATCCACATAATTTTTGTTTCTCTTCAGAAAAGAGCAGGTCTCCCAGGTATACATACATATATATATGTATATATAAAATCTTTATCACTGTCTTAGGATTTATATTTCTGCACCAACATCATAACCAATCATGACCAAGAAGCAAGTTGGGGAGTAAAGGGTTCTTATAACCCAAGACTACCAGCCCAGATATGGTACTACCCACAGGGGCCCTCCCTGCTTGATCACTAATTGAAAAAAAATGCCTTAGAGCTGTATCTCATGGAGGCATTTCCTCACCTGAAGCTCCTTTCTCTGTGATAACTCCAGCTTGTGTCAAGTTGACACAAAATCAGCCAGTACAATCACCAAACATAGTATAACAAGTTGCAATGTGATTAGGCATAAATCCTTATATCAAGGCTGGAAAGGGGTCCAAAGAGCAGGCAAAACAGTCAGGGTCAGCCCCAGCTCTCACTGTTAGGATTCTCACAAGAATACCAAACTATACAACCATAACATATATGCAAATGACCTAATGCAGATCCACACAGGCTCTGAGATTATCGCTACAGTCTCTGTGTGCTTCTATGATCCCTGGTTAGTTGATTCTGTGAGTCATGCTCTCTTGGTATCCTAGAATCTTCTGGCTCTTACAATCCTCCCTTTCTCTCTTTCACACAGATCCCTGTGCTTACCTTATGTTTGGCTGTGAGTCTCTCCATCCACTCCCATTATTTGCTTAATGAAGCCTCTCTGATGGTGCTTGAGGTCTGATCTGTGAGTATACCAGAATATCATTAGAAATCATTTGAAAGATGTTTTGTTCCCATTCATTTTTTTTTTTTTTTTGGAGCCGTGGAGTCCAGGTAACTGCTTGTTGGCCATCATTGCTGCCTTATCCCCTAAACTCAGTACCAGTTCTTATTCCCTTGACCTTTGGTTTCCAAACTTTTGTCATAAAGAGATTTCTCTCAGTTAATATTTTTCACATCTGAATTCATATTCATTCTCACTTGATGTCTCAGTGTATAAAGTCATGTCCAGCCAAGCCTGATAATATTACTTCAATTCCTGGACCTACATAGTAGAAGGAGGAAATCAAATCCTTCAAATACACACACACACACACACACACACACACACACACATACACACACACACACATATACACAATCAAGTTCAGTAAATAAAGAGAGGAAAAATGTCATTCTTGAAAATAAATAACTGGTAATCCAGGTACCAGGATATAGATATATGCTTATCAATATGAAACAACAGCTCCCTGAATTATAATAAATATAATCCTTAGTTATTTTGTATTATTTGATTCTTTTTATTTTTCCAAAATTATGGGATGCTTTAATAAATAAAAAAATAAATATTTTATATTGAGAGAATATAAAAATATAAAAATTGAGTGGATTCAGATGTTATTAAATCAACTTCACATAAAGTTCATGAACATTGTAGAAGCTGGATTATCTAAGATATTGTTAGTATTTACATACTTCATTTTATTTATTTTCAAGGTGGTAGACTCTTTTAACTCTAAATGTATTTTTGTCATATACCTTTATGTCACTTTAAAATATCTCATATTATGCAATTTATTACAAAACAAGTCACATACTCGAATGTTAACTACATTTTTCCTTGTATTTCAGCTTCACTATCAAGCCAGAAATTGTTATTAAAAAGCAAGAAACATTGGCTTTTAAAATCTTAAGGATTTGTGCCTACTGACTATTCTTCTGACATGAATCCTTCATTATTCCTTCTGTAACTATGCAGTTCATACTGAGGAATCCTTTGGACATGTTTGCAAAAAATACAAATTTGCAACATTCTTTAAGTATATGATTTTCCCTCGTGTCTGCAATACCTGCCCTTTAATTTAGATCTTGTACTAATGTTATTGTCAATTTTACATTGATATTGCTAAATCTGATGATGACTGATAAAGATTACAATGATGAGGATGAATTTGGTGGAAAGGCAGTTTAAACTTAATTACAAATTCATTAAAATTATTAAATATGTTAGAGAAATTTATGAATACATTTTCCTGTTTGCCTAAAACTAATATAGTTCCAAGAGAAAAGTGAAACAAGGTACATGAGCATGTATATAATATAATATAATATGTGTGTGTGTGTGTGTGTGTGTGTGTGTGTGTGTGTATTTTGTAATGGAGTGGAGAAAATTACGAGAATACAGACAGATGGAGAGGGAGGGAAAGAGACAGAGAGACAAACAGAGAGATAGAGAGACAGAGAGAAATGTGAAGGGGTTTGGGGAGAGGCAGAGGGTGCAGAGGAGACAGAGGAGGAAGTGAGTGCAAAGCCACACTGCATGGTTTTAGAAAGCCTGATACTGTATGAACAGCTACAGGAATGGAGTTGGTGAACAGGCAACAGGGACAAAATCCTTCTCAAGGGCAACAGTCCCTTCAGTGACACCCCACCTGCCTCAAGTCTCTCCAAGCCTCCTTGATGCAGCCACAGCAAATTTAAATCATTTCTGTGTCTAGGAAATACTAAAGCTTCAGTTTTCAATCTCGAGTCTTTCATAACCAGCAACTATGGCTGAGAAGTGTTTAGCTCAGATTCCATCTCAACTCTTCTAACCCCTGTTGTTCTGGATGGAAACAGAAGTTTTCCTAATTCATAATTTATGGAATTTCCATTCTTTCACACACACACACACACACACACACACACACACACACGCACACACACAGTTTCTTCTAAATTGCCATTATAGTTTTTTAAGACTGTAGACATAGAGAATGTATTGGGTTCAAGGATCAATTTCTTTAAACTTCTTTAGTTAGTTCTAATGTTTGAGTGGAATATAAACCATTAATTATTTAGCACTTATAGGTTTAATATCTGAAAAGTACTTGTTTTAGCATTTATGCTCATTTTATCATAATAAAAAGAGAATAAAAATGTTTAGCATGCACAGGAAAGATAATGTTATCCTTGCATTTGTAGGCTTTTGTTCTTTGGAGAGAAATTACTCCATGATGAAAAGCCATGAGAGCATCTGGCTCCTTGGCAAGTTCCAGCTACCGCTGGCAATCCAGAGACCCTGAGCGACTGTCAGATGCTTCGGATACTATGGATGTGCTCCATCTAAACTCATCCACAGTTGCTGCCTTCCTATATATCAAGCCTCCTCAAGTCCTATGCAAACTAAATTCATCATTTATATATACACATTTAACACACACACATTCGCACTCAAACACAACCCTTCCTACTAACACTACAGTTAATAATCATACCTAATAGTCAAATAACATATATACATATCAAAATAATTTGAAGAAAAATGTATTTCTAAAAACCCATATTTTATTACATTTTCATACTCAGCATTGACACTTGTAGATGAGCATTATTTATGATATAGAAAATATAGATACAGATATAGATGATATAGATATAGATATAGATATAGATATGGGTATGGGTATGGGTATGGATATAGGTATAGGTATAGGTATAGGTATAGGTATAGGTATAGGTATAGGTATAGGTATCCCAAAGTAATTAATATATTTTCTCATGTTTGTTTATTTGTTGGTTTGTTTGTTTGGGCTAGAATAGGAGTTGATTAGAGATAATTTTGTCCAAATAAGGTTATGTCCCACATTCCTCCAAAGACTCCAGATTTGGGATTTTTTAATATATAATTTAGATTCTAAATCCCTGGACCAAGAAGAGCTTGACCTTCCAGCATGTATGCCATGTGCAAATCACTGCAGGAACAGATTGCTCAACCAAGGCAAACAAACAGAGCTGGACTGCTGCCGCCTCATGTGCGGAACGTTCAGTCAGTGGGTCACTGCCAAGTCCTGGTGAGTGTACTGACTGTATGCCTGGCAAGAAGCTCACACAAGAAGATGGTACACTCTAAATGTTACTTGAAATTTTAAGTCATCTGCTGTCATAATAACCATAGATGACGTGAAAAGTGGAATGTATGCATGCAAGTTTTAATTTTCTAATGATCCATAAAAATTGCATTTAAAATTCATTACCATTTGGTCCACACTGCCAGGACTTTAAGATTCTAGTGTATTCCGTTTTCAAAATTAAATTTATTATAGTTTTATGCATCAATTGTCTATTTATTTCAGTAGTAGCTTCTGTGGTGATATAACCATGTTTCTTTTCTTCCTGTCTCATATTTATAAAATATGGGATTCGGTATTGCAGTAAAATGTTGAATTTTTATTTCTCTTGTGTTTTTGAGTTGCATATCTGCTCTTATGACTGATCCATTGGTAGTGACTTGTAATAAAATTGAAATGATACTGTAGAAGGAATGAGGATATTATTTAATTTTAGTTTTGAAAACAAAATTTTATAAAGGTTTTCAACTTGCTAAATATACCAATCAATCAATGTCCTATAATGGTATTTGGAGCAGTAAAAATGGATTTTGCCAGCATAATTTCTCTGATAGATTTCAACATTACTTTGTTAAACTATCCAAATAGATAGTTGAACCTACTTCCTTGGATGGAGACATCAAAATTAGGTAGTCAACAGATTAGTTGGCTCAGTGATTTTCAATCTTACTGAACTATTACATGCACAATAATTGGCATAATTTTGAATCATTTTCCTCATCTGTGGTTATGCAATACTTGAGAGTACATGGTTTACCTCCTTCGGTTCACTGTCTTATCCCTGTTACATACAGAAGCGTCAGGCAAATCATTTGCTGGAAAAGCTGATTAGATAAATGCTAGGGGTTGATTTATTTATAAATTTTACTATTTACTTAAGTACTTCATGATAAGAAACCACAGTATGATGAATTTGGCATTGAAAAACTGGAACTGAAGGTGTCCTGTAGACCAAGAGGAAGCCCGAGTACCAACAGGAAACAAGGAAATGATTTTGTGAGCATCTGGTTTTCAGGGTTGGGATAATTGCTTCATTGTATAACCACTATTTCAGGATTATCATTTTTTTTCTCTTTAAATCAATGATCTCTAAATATCCTAAAGAAGTCTCCTCTGAACATGTGGTTCTCCTCCTAATTTGGTGTTTAACAAAGGGAGCATTATATGGGCTCAGCATGAGACCATAATAAGAAAGGCACTTGAGTAAACACTCTGTAGTCCATTACTTTGGTTGGTTTTCAGTCTTTTAGCTTAAAATGGACAGCATTTATTGCAAAATAAATTGAATCTCACTACATAAAAGGGATTCAGGCTTCTAGATGGCTTAGGAGATAAGAATTTCTAGCATTTACTTCCAGTGTTACTCAGTATAAGCCATTAGTGGAAGTGTGCTGTATTTCATTAGAACAAAGACTGGCATACTTTTAAGACTGCATTGATCAAATTGAGGAAAATATAAGTTATATGTTTGAACATGGAATTTAGATACTACTTAAAAAATAGCCCTATTAATGTGATATAGCAATCAAGAATCTAGAAGTAACTATAAGCTACCAGGTTAGGAAACTGGAGGAAAAGCTTCAGAAATCTATTATAAAAAAATTGGAGAAAGACCTCTTTATAACTATTGTCCAGATCTTTGAGACAAAAGCACTGTTTGGCTCATTCTGACAACCAAGAAACTTTAAGAAAATAACTACAAATCAGAGATTTATGATTTAGGAGATAAAATGCCATTAGAATAACCTAGAGAGCTGAAAAATCAGAAAATACTTATTCTTATAAGAATCCAATTGTGATACCAAGAGCCCCACCATTAGGAAGAATGGAACCACAGAGAAAGGAGTCTCACACCTTCTTTCCACTCTAGATTCCAAAGTCTGGTATAGCTTGTGATTGAAGCCAATATGAAAGCACCTGTTTCAAAGAAAATTAGCTTTCTGAATCCAGCTATAAGTCAGCATCACAAGACTATATGGAAAGATTTTGAGCACAGAGATTGTAGTTTAATAACTACAGCAAAATTTAAAGCTTATGGCTTTCATTTTCTCTTGCTTAACTTGGACACAGCTCCAAAACAAAGGGATACAGAAAGATAATCTGTCTGGAACGTTATAATTAATTCTCGATTAACCAAATACAAAAGCCCATAAAACCTGTGATTTCTGTAGAAAAGAGAACATTTGCTTTTGGCTGAAGTTTCAGATATGAGTAATTAAAGTTCAACATGATAAAGGTCACTCAAACCTCTTCCTTTGTGCATTGATGAATTTCCTGACATATAAATAAACCAACAAAACAATCAATCAATCAATCAACAAAACAATACAAGAAAAAAAACACTAACAACAACAATTAAAGTTAGTAAAACAAGCAACTCAATGAATAGACTTTGGGGTGGCTATAAACATATGGACAGGAATTCCTTGTAATAGTAATAATAATAATAATAATAATAATAATAATAATAGTAATAACAACAATAATACTAATACTTTACATTACTGTGTGTTTTTGTGTAAAGAAAGTAAAATATATTGCCAAAAATAATTATGCAAAGATCACATAAGACTTTATTTAGGGGAGTTCATATTATCCTAAACAATAGCAGCCAAATAATTGACAATATCACAAATCTTGCTATTCAGGGAAATTGCTGTTTAAATAATAGATACACTAAACTATTACTATGATTTGGGAAGAAGCATCATGAATGTGTTACTAAAATAGCATGTTTTCTTTTACTGCCAATGTTATCCTAGCTATATGAAGATCAACAATAGACAAAAGAAATTTATGGCCATAGAGATATGAGCAGTGCTTGCCTCAAGAAGAATGGGCAAGTTTATGCTGGCAATTTGTGCCAAAAATATGTGGGATAGTATTAAAATGATTGATGTACAATTTAGAAAGGTATGTACCTTGACACACACACACATATACACACACACTACTATAGTGTAGGCTAACATCATTCTATAGAATCATGCTAAATTTGCCTTGGTTAATCAAACACTTTGATTTAATTCTATGAGTTTGAATTCATCGACTTTTTGGTTGAATTTTTACACAGATTTCAGATTGAACTATACAATCTTAAACCTTGTCTGTACCAACCAACCAAAGTATTTCCTTATGTATAATATTTTATTATCCTGTCTTCTAATTGCTATTTTCAATACCAGTTTTTCCCCAGCATGCTTCTTGCTTTTGCTATCATTGTAGCTCAGGATTCAGCTTTTCTTGGATTTTTTTTCTCCACCCTGAAATGATTGAATGAGCTGATTCTATCTTCCTAGGACTGTCCATGAACCATAAAACAACACCCAGTAAGAAGGAAAGAACTACTTTTATTATCATTTGATAAATTTGTGCTGCATATTATTGTCAACCTAATGAGCCAATCCATCACCATTCATCGTTCATCAAGCTAAATAAACTAAAAGTACGAATCTTATGTTTGGCACTCTCCTGTGCTCTCCTACAGTGCTAGAATTCCTTGAATCCTGATTTAATTAATTTTTAAAAGGGGGTGAGGGTCAACTGCAAGTGGATTAAGAACCTCCACATAAAGCCAGACACACTGAAACTAATAGAAAAGAAACTGGGGAAGACCCTAGAGGACATGGGCACAGGGGGAAATTCCTGAACAGAACACGAATAGCTTATGCTCTAAGATCAAGAATTGACAAATGGGACCTCATAAAATTACAAAGTTTCTGTAAGGCAAAGGACACTGTTAGAAGGACAAAACGGCAACCAACAAATTGGGAAAAGATCTTCACCAACCCCACATCTGACAGAGGGCTAATATCCAATATATACAAAGAACTCAAGAAGTTAGACCCCAAAGAACCAAATAACCCTATCAAAAATGGGGTACAGAGCTAAACAAAGAATTTTCACCAGAAGAAATTCGGATGGCTGAGAAGCACCTTAAGAGATGTTCAACGTCATTAGTCATCAGGGAAATGCACATCAAAACAACCCTGAGATTCCACCTCACACTAGTCAAAATGGCTAAGATTAAAAACTCAAGAGATAACAGGTGCTGGTGAGGATGTGGAGAAAGAAGAACACTCCTCCACTGTTGGTGGGATTGCAAGATGGTACAACCACTCTGGAAATCAGTCTGGCAGTTCCTCAGAAAATTGGGCATGACACTTCCAGAGGACCCTGTCATCCCACTCCTGGGCATATACCCAGAGGATTCCCCTGCAATAAAGACACATGCTCCCCTATGTTCATAGTAGTCTTATTTATAATAGCCAGAAGCTGGAAGGAGCCCTGATATCCCTCAAAGGAGGAATGGATACAGAAAATGTTGTATATTTATACAATGGAATACTATTCAGCAATTAAAAATAATGAATTCATGCAAATTGTTGGCATTCTGGAAAATATCATCCTAAGTTAGTTAACCCAATCACAAAAGAATACACATGAATTGCAATCACTGATAAGTGGATATTAATGAGCCCAGAAGCTCTGAATACTCAAGGCACAATTAGCAAATCAAAAGATTCCCAAGAAGAAGGAATGAGAGGACACTGGTCCCAAAAAGACTGGTTCCAGTTTTGCAGGAGAGTACCAGAACAGAGAAAGGGTTGGGGGCTGAATGGGGAATGGGCAGGGGGGAGGGAAGAGGACTTATGGGGCATATGGTGAGGGTGGAACTGGGAAAGGGGGAAGCCTTTGGAATGTAAACAAAGAATATAGAAAATAAAATAAAAGCAAAAAACTAACAAAAATAAATAAATATAAAGGGGTGAGGGTGATGGAGTTGTTACCCTGCTCTATATGAAACACTGAGACACATGTGGTATTCTCAAATATTTCATACCAAAGTATACATTTTATACTTTACAATAGGTCCTATCCTTCAAATCTAGTTATTAAAACTCTAGCTATATTATGAGCCCCAACACTGACAACAAGATCCAGAAACATAACCAACATGTACTTCATACTTTGGCTAGCAATTGTTCTTTCACATTGAGGGCAAACCCTTTCATTGAGGTCATCTCGCAAATATCCATCACAGGGATGATTCCGCATCTTATAATAATATGCCACTATTTGTTTAACTCTACAGCAAGAGGCAGGTGTCCTGAATGATACTTAACTCTACCTTTGCTTCTTATCATATCTGTTCTGTATCCACTGCTGTAAATTACAAAGTTGGAATTCCACAATAGATTTCTGAGTTTAGCTCCTTCCTTTGTCGGAGTTACAATCTCCCTCAGAAGAGAATGCTATCACCTTCTACTGGGTTCTGTGCTTGTACAGGACTGGATACTTCTTTCCAAAAGCACAGCGACCACTGTGAAATGTATTTGTGTTTTATCTTCCAAGGCATTGATGATTATCTGCTATGATTTGCCAGCTCTTCAAAATCATTCTCTGTATGTACATCTGAAAACTTAATTTTTCTCATACTCCATATCAAATATGAAGGGTTTTTTTCTACTGCATTTTATCCTCTTGGGCTAGATTTTCTACTAAAGGTCATGGCCTTGGCTTGAATTCAGCTGTGTAGCTGTTGCTAGAGCTATGTCCAGTAGAGGAGATGCAGGTTAGTGAGACTTCTCGCCTTCTGAGCCAATAGAAATTTATAGTTCATAATGCAATAATATTTACAATATAAATGTTTCTGATTTTGCAGCAATAGAAGTTTTTAATCAACAGGTGTCAAGTTACATTTAATTCTAAGAATTTCCAGAAATTAATATCATTTGTTTAAATATTATTTATTGTATATTTTAGTGTTGTTGTTGCTAGCACTCTTTGTAAGTTTGAGGTATCATGAACTACTCCCATCCTTTTCAGCATGTCTATTGTTCATGTCCTTGTTCAGCTTGTGACACTGATGAGAATAATAAGCCATTTTATTTTTAAGTGTTCTTTTTATCTCATTTAATAGAGTCAAATTCTCAGAACCTGACATTTCAATTCTGTGAATATTTCTTCTATGAGTTTTTATATATAATTAAAGCAATGTTATTAATTCAAAACTAAATATTTAAGTAATCCACTGTTTTTAAAATGAAGATTAAGTTTTCAGCATGCTTTTCAACAAAAAAAATGCCCAATAATATTGAGTATACTGCAACTGAGTAACACTTCACACGACATATACATTTCTATCTAAATTTAATTATCAGGACAAACCATATTAAAAATTAATCTACCGTGCCATTAGAAATATCCTTGGCATATATACAAAGAGTAGGTATATTTTCTAAATGAGAAATTTCAGATAAGTAAGATCCAATCCATAGGATATATGCATTAAGAAAAGATTATATGTCTTAGTCTTTTAGCTAGATCAGTCTTTCAAGAAAATAGTGGAAAAGTTACTTTAGCCAGCAAAATTAACTCAGCCAAATTAAAGAACACTGCTAAGAAACTTGGGATTGACATTCTCACAAAACAAAATCTTGGTAGATAGAGTTAAAAATATGTTCATATGCCTTAGATGTTAACTGTACTTAGCAGGCAAAGTATACTCAAGGTCTCCCAAGGTGAAGAAGAGATCCTTCATTTTCAGTGAAAGGATACCTAAAATAGATGTCATGGCTCAAATCCACCTGAGATGAAAGAGGGAAATTAAACTGCGATAGAGAAATGAGAATCTCAAGCAAAGTGCGGATACCTCACTGATCCTATAGGTCAGTAGCATTTATTTAAGTCCCTAACATCTGAGGTCTGGATTCCTTAAATGGTTTTCTAAAATAGCATCAGATTCTTTCCCTGCCACTTTTACTGTGACTCTTTTCTCTCTCTAATTAATTTTACACACAATCTCTGGATTAATCTCTTTCAAGTCCTTTCTTTACACTAATGTTCAAAAATCTACAATAGCTATGCTTTGAAGAAGATTTAATCTCTTTCAAATACTCTGCAAAGTTTCTGTTTCTCTTGCAGGACAATTTCTCACTACTTGAAAATATGGGCCTTCTTTGAAACTAAACTCTTGTGGTATTATTTTTTTATTTCCCTGTTGGGATAAGTCAAGTTTTATTTTTTTCTTCCTTTTATTTTTTTTTAATTTCCTACATTCTTTTTTTACATTCCAAATGATTTCCCCTTCCAAGTCCCCCCTCCATAAATCCAATAAGCTCTCTTGCCTCCAGCCATTCCCTGATCAACCCCCTCCCACTTCTCTGTCCTGGTAATCCCCTACATTGCTGCATCAAGCCTTTCCAGGACCAGGGCCCTCTCCTTCCTTCTTCTTGGGAATCATTTGATATGTGAATTCTGTTTTGCATAGTCAGAACTTCTGGGCTCACTATTATCCACTTATCAGTGACTGCATTCCATGTGTGTTCTTTTGTGATTGGGTTACCTCACTTGGGATGATATTTTCCAATTCCAACCATTTGCCTAAGAACTTCATGAATTCATTGTTTTTAATTACTGAGTGTTGCTGCCAGCAGCAACAGGTGAACAAGATACCTGGAAAAGAACTCCGGGGAGGTATGGGAAGGTGGCAAAAGAGAATTGAGTCAAAATGACGTTTGCTGATCAAGACTAAGCTTTAATGAATGTTAGGCAATATATTAGCTTGGGAAAACCCCTCCCCTCAGACTCAGGGCTGAGTTCCAGGGAAATCATCTGGTGGTCCTTGACTCCTCTGCTCAGGCTGCTGGGTGGGTCACCTGCTTAATTCAGGAATTCGGAAACCTGGGGGAACAATGAACTTCACCTTTACTCGTTGTTCCTCCTTGGAGCAGGATCCTGACTAACACTGGAATCCCTGCTCAACAAAGGCTGGGAAAAGAAGTTCACATTGATCAATGCCAAGTTCCTACCAAGTGGAATGACACTGTTATGGCTCTGTATAGCTGAGTAGTATTCCATTGTGTAAATATACCACATTCTCTGTAACCATTCCTCCATCTGGGTTTCCAGGTTCTGGCTATTATATATAAGGCTGCTATGAACATGGTGGAGCATGTGTCCTTTCTGCATGCCTCTGGGTATTGTAAGACCCAGCACCCTATGCCCAAATCACTCACAAGAAATGGTCTTGATGCAACAGCAAGAGGATTTTTATTCCAGAGGCTCTGGGGTTCACAGCCATACATTCTGGTGCAGAATTGGGACAGCTTTTATAGGTTTACAACAAAACCTGCATAATACAAACCAATCATTCCTTAGCATTGAGAGCCCGCACAGTGCGAGCCAATTGATTTGTACAACTCCATAGCTTCTAAGCCAATCAGTTTAAATTATCCAAGCCCGTGCTCCAAGGGCCAATCAGTTTTCTATAGAAGCCAGATAGCAACTAGTTAGCTCATTTCCCCTTATGGGGCCAGGATCATGTACTCAGGCCCTTTCACCTAGTTCTATACAGAGAGCGGGCTCAAGGAATGTGACCTTTCACCTAGTATCTAACAAAGAGCAGGCTAAACTTCTGACTTTTGGGGGTCATTTAAAGAGTCAGGTACAGGGGATTTTTAGGCTGTAATTCTCATCCTTTCAGTATACACCCAGGAGTGGTATAACAGGATCCACCAGAAGTGTCATGCCCAGTTTTCTGAGTAACTGACAGATTGATTTCCAGAATGGTTGTACCAGCTTACAACGCCAGCAGCAGTGGAGGAATGTTCTTCTTCCTCCACATCCTTGCCAACACCTGCTGTCTCCTGAGTTTTTAAACTTAGCCATTTTGAGTAGTGTGAGGTGAAATCTCAGGGTTGTTTTGATTTGCATTTCCCTAATGACTAATGATGTTGAACATTTCTTAAGGTGCTTCTCAGCCATTCGAAATTCTTCAGGTGAAAATTCTTTGTTTAGCTCTGTACCCCATTTTTAATAGGTTTATTTATCTCTCTGGAGTCTAACTTCTTGAGTTCTTTGTTCTTTCAACAAATAGTGCTGTTTCAAGTGGAGGTCAGCATGCAAAAGAATGCAAATTGATCCATTCTTATCTCCTTGTACTAAGCTCAAGTCCAAGTGGATCAAGGACCTCCACATAAAACCGGACACACTGAAACTAACTTACACGAGTCAGAATGGCTAAGATTAAAAACTCGGGAGACATCAGGTGTTGGCAAGGATGTGGAGAAAGAGGAACACTCCTACACTGCTGGTGGGACTGCAAGCTGGTACAACCACTCTGGAAATCAGTCTGGTGGTTCCTCAGAAAACTGGACATGATACTTCCAGAGGACACAGCCATACCATTCCTGGGCATATACCCAGAAGATTCCCCAGCATGCAATAAGGATACATGTTCCACTATGTTCATAGAGCCTTATTTATAATAGCCAGAAGCTGGAAAGAACCCAGATGTCCCTCAATGGAGGAATGGATAAAAAAAATGTGGTATATATACACAATGGAGTACAGTTCAGTCATTAGAAACAATGAATTCATGAAATTCTTAGAGAAATGGATGGAGCTGGAGAACATCATACTAAGTGAGGTAACCCAGTCTCAAAAGAATACCCATGGTATGCACTCACTGATAAGTGGATATTAGCCTAGAATCTTGGGACACCAAAGACACTATCTGCATACCAAATGATGTCTGAAAAGAAGAAAGGAGTGGACACTGGTGCTGGAAAGGATCAAAACATCAGTGTAGGGGAATACCAGAACAGGGAAGTGGGAAGGGGTGGATGGGGGAGCAGGGGGGAGGGAAAAGGGCATGTGGGAACTTTGGGGAGCGGGGAACCAGAAAAAGGGAAATGAAATGCAAATATAAAATCTATCCAATAAAAAAAATGAAAAAAAAACCCATATATATAAAAAAAAGAAACTGGGGAAGATCCTTGAGGATATAATTACAGGGGAAAATTTCCTGAACAGAACACCAATAGCTTATGCTCTAAGATTAATAATTGAAAAATGGGACCTCATAAAATTACAAAGTTTCTGTTGTGATATTCTTGATGCAACAAGTCTTTCACAGTCATGATAACCCTGTTCAACTTTGATTCTTTCTTAGTGTATGGATATTATTATTATTATTATTATTATTATTATTATTATTAATTCTAGTTTAAATTTGGATCCATGGAAAGTACATGAGTTATGGTTTCCTTACCCTGACATACAGAATTCTGTTTGCTATAATTCATTTTCAACTTAAGAAGCTATTATTTTATCATGAACACTCAATTTCACTGAGATTTAAAACATAAATAGGATAGCTCTATGAAATGATATACCACATTTCCATTCCTATGTGTTTTATAATAACTAGAAATGAGATAAGTGGATTATTTACTTATAAGATATGTTATTTATTTACATTTGAAATGTTATCCTCTTTCCCAGTCCCCACCCACCCAGAAAGCACCTATTCAACCCCTGCACTGCTTCTATGACAGTATTCCCTCACCAACCTACCTACTACTGCCTTCCCAGCCTCCTATTCCCCTACACTGAGGCATCAAGCTTTTACAGAACTAAGGGACTTTTCTCCCATTGATGCCCAACAAGGCTATCCTCTGCTGCATATGTGGCTGGAGCCATGGGTCCTTCCCTATGTACTTCTTGGATGGTGGTTTAGTCCCAGGAGCTCCTGAGTTGATAATGTTGTTCTTTCTATGGGGTTGCAAAACCCTTGAGCTCTTTCAGACCTTTATCTAACTCCATAATTGGGAACCCTGTTATCAGTTCAATGGTTGGCTGTGAGCATCTGTATCTGTATATGTCAGGCTGTGGCAGAGCCTCTCAAGAGACAGCTATATCAGACTCCTGTCAGCATGTACTTCTGGGAATCCACAATAGTGTCTGCAATTGGTAACTGTATATGGGATGCGTCCCCATGTAGTGCAGTCTCTGGATGGCATTTCCTTCAGTCTCTGTTCCACATTTTGTCTCTGTATCTACTCCCATGGGTATTTTGCTACCCCTTCTAAGACGGACTGAAGCACCCACACTTTGAACTTTCTTCTTCTTGAGCTTCATGTGGTCTGTGAATTGTATTTTGGGTATTCTGAGCTTTTGGGCTGATATACACTTATTAGTGAGTATATACCATGTGTGTTCTTTTGTGATTGTGTTACCTCAGTCAGGATGATATTTACTAGTTCAGGCACTTGCCTAAGAATTTCATAAAGTCATTGTTTTTTGGTTTTTGGTTTTTCGAGACAGGGTTTCTCTGTAGCCCTGGCTGTCCTGGAACTCATTCTGTAGACCAGGCTGGCCTCAAACTCAGAAATCTACCTGCCTCTGCCTCCCAAGTGCTGGGATTAAAGGTGTGCTCCATTGTTTTTAATAGCTGAGTTGTACTCCATTGTGTAAATATACCACATTTTCTGTATCCATTCCTCTGATGAAGGACATCTTGGTTCTTTCCAGCTTCTGTCTATTATAAATAAGGCTGCTATGAGCATAGTGAATCATCTTTTGGGTATATGCCCGGGAGTAGTATAGCTGGGTCCTAAGGTAATTCTGTGTCCAGTTTTCTGAGGAACTGTCAGATTGATTTCCAGAGTGGTTGTACCAGCTTGCAATCCAACTAGCAATGGAGGAGTTTTTCTCTTCCTCCACATCCTTGCCAACACCTGATGTCTCCTGAGTTTTTAATCTTAGCCATTCTGACTGGTGTGAGTTAGAATCTCAGGCTTGTTTGATTTGCATTTGCCTGATAGCTAAGGATCTTGAGCAGCTCTTTAGGTGCTTTTCTACCATTCAAGTTTTGTCAGTTGAGAATTTTTTGTTTAGGTCTGTGATCCATTTTTTTAATAGGGTTATTTGATTGTCTGGAGTCTAATTTCTTGAGTTCATTGTATATATTAGATATTTGCCCTCTATTGGTTGTAGCATTGGTAAAGATCTTTTCCCAATCTGTTTGTTGCCATTTTGTCCTATTGACAGTGTCCATTGTCTTATAGAAGCTTAGCAATTTTATGAGGTCGCTTTTGTCAACTGTTAGAGCATAAGCCATTGGTGTTCTGTTCAGGAACTTTTCCCCTGTGCCCATGTATTTAAGGCTCTTCCTTACTTGTCTTCTACCATGTATTTTAGTATCCTCTTGGTTATATTTTGAAATGCTATTTACTGAATAAAATAATTTTGTCCCATTTTCTGCAACTAAAACAATTCCATTCTCTGTTATTGAATGAGACTCCATTATATATACATGCCGTGTTTCCTAATTCATGCAGTGATGCTTGCCTAGGCTAATTCAATAACATGATTACAGTGAATACCATCACAACAAATATTTGTATGTGGGCATTTCCATAGTAAATTATCATTGGTTCTTTGGTTATATATAATCATGATTCACATTATAGCTCTCTCTCGAAATTTTCAGTACCCTCCTCTCATGACCAGTTTTATGTCAACTTGATACAATCTAGAATTGGTCAGAAAGAGAGAACCTCAATTGAGAAAATGCTCTCACCAAAATGTCCCATGGGTGATAATAAGGACCATTTCACTGAAGGATGACTGACTGACGAGAGAGAACTCAGTTCACTCTAGGCAGTTCCATCACTGCACTGGTGCTCCTGGGTACTATAAAAAAGCAGACTGAGCAAGCGAGAACAAACAAGTTAGCATAGTTCTTCCATGGCTTCTGTTACAGTTCCTGCCTACAGGTTCCCGCCTGGAGTTCCTAATTTGAATACTCCCAGTGATGAAGTGTAAGCTTTGAATTCTGAGCAGAAATAAACACTCTCTTCACCATGTTATATTTGGTGAGTGTTTCATTACAATGGTGGAAAAATCCAACTAAACAGAAATTGGTAGCATGTCATAGTTTATTGGTGTGAGCACCCTAAGTACATTTTGGGGGATGACTTTGGAAGGAATTTGGAAATTTTTCTTGGGAAACTTCAATGAACTATGGTGGAGTTTGGACGATATGTACACTAAGAAGGATGCTTAAAATGGATGCCTGACATTGTATATTTCAGAATCAATCAGGAACACTATCAAGGCCATTTCTGTAATATTTTAAATTAAATATTCACTGTTAGAGTTAAATTGTGTTGAGAAATCAACTGCAATTGGAAAATACCAGCTTCAACATCATTTTTGCTTTGATTAATCATGACTGTATTACATAGCTCTTCACTCTAGGAGTGAGAAAGTATTTAACTTCCACCTCTAATTCTCAGGGCACCATATTTAAGACACTTTGGAATTTTAGATGGACTTGGACATTTCCCAAGACAAATGTTCTGGGAAGTGTTTCCTTGGGGTCACTATACAAAAGCTGTGCTCCAGAGCAGATCATACCCACCCTGTCTTTTTGGAGACAAACTTAAAGCTATGCAAGTTTCACAGGTGGTGTTTATTTTGCAAGCATGGAGAGAACACTCAGTGGCTGCAGCTTGCAGCTTTAAGAAGCTGGAAGGAGCCCTGGGTGAATGTTCAGCCTCAGTTGTAGTAGAAGCCCAGCAGGGTAATGGAGAGAAGTTGGGGCTTGATACCATTTGGCAGGTCTAGAGTTCCTGCAAAGACCCAGGGAAGGAAGAATGGTGATGGAGCACCCGAAAGCAGTGGATTCCCCAGCATTTGGACCAGAACCTGACTGCCAAGGACAGCAGCTGCTATGGAGTTGTGCCAGCCTTTTCCTATGAGACAAGCTAGTGTGTGTGCTGCAGAACATAGAGCCAGAGAAGTGCCTTAGGCCCTTCGGAGCACCAGGCATCATGAGTGGCCTCCATATATCCAGCACCAAACTCTTTATACCATTCAACATCATTTTTGCTTTGATTAATCATGACTGTATTACATAGCTCTTCACTCTAGGAGTGAGAAAGTATTTAACTTCCACCTCTAATTCTCAGGGCACCATATTTAAGACACTTTGGAATTTTAGATGGACTTGGATATTTTAGAACGTCTTTGGTTTGTTTAGAGAAATTTAACTTTGGGGAAACTTTGGAGGTCTTTGGATGTTTTAAAGAGATTGAGCTTTGAAAGTGTTTAGAATTTCAAACACTATGGAACCTTTAAAATTTGGAAATATCATATTTTGATTATTAAATTTCACATGCTATTCTTGCAGTCAAATAAGAATACAAAGATTATAAATGAATAGTGATATGGATGTGTATCATGTACACAAGAGATTAGTTCTGCTGGCTAGTTTCTTTTGTATTTTATTACTATTAATCATTTCATTTGTTTACTTCCTGGTTATCTATCCACAAATTCCCTATTTCATGTCTGCTCTATTCCCCTCCCTTTGCTTCTGTGAGGGTGCTCCCCCATCCACCCACCCCTCCAGCACTCCCTTACATTGGGGCATCAAACCTCTACCGGACCAAGAGACTACCCTCCCATTGATGTCAGACACACCATTCTCTGCTACATATGTGTGAGGTGCCATGGCTCCAATCCTGTATACTCCTTGGTTGGTGGTCCAATCACTGAGAACTCTGGGGATGGAGGGGGTCTGGCATTCTGCTGGCTAGTTTTACATCAACTTAGCACTATAGATTAAAGAAACTCAACAGAGAAGTTACCTCTACCAGATTGTCCGATGGATAAACCTGTGTGTTTTTTTTTTTTTTTTGACTAAAGATTGATGTGGGAGGGTACTGATTATTTTGGGCATGTGAAATTATAACAAAGAAATTCCTCTGTTCTGTGGCCTACTTATTTAATCTGATAATCCTTCCTTCCTTCCTTCCTTCCTTCCTTTCTTTCTTTCTTCTTCCTTCTTTTCTTTTATACAGAAACTTTTTAACTGCACTCAATTTCACTGGTCAATACTTACTAAATTTTCTTGTACTAGTAATGTTCTATTCCTATAATTATCACTCATGCTTCCATCTCTAAGTGTTTTACCTATGTAGTTTACAAACTCCAAATGGACTCTGATTTGATTTTTGTATACCATGGGATATAAGTATCCAGGCCCATTCACACACATTCAGGTTTGCCCCAGAATCCTTGCTATATATACAAAAAATATACACATATATACATACATACATACATATATACATATATATGTATACACACACACATATATTTCATTAATCTTTCACACCGTCCTTTTGGATATCATTTAATTAATTTCAGTTCTGATCTGTATTATTTTTCCTTTGTACTAATATTGCTTTTCATTTTCCTTATAATCTTCCACAAGGAAATGTACAGTTTTTCTATTACCTTGCTGTTATATGTAACTTAACTCTTCTCTCTTGTAGCTTTTGATATGCTTTCTTTTTAGTACAGAGTCATAATTAGTCACGTTTCCAGTTATATTTGATTTTCTAGATATTTCCAGAATATACCCAAGTATAGTCCCAGTTAGTAATTTTCCCTCTAATTTCACTGAAGATATTTTCTGTACTTTAGTCTTTATCTCAGATCCTTCCTTTATGAAAGAGCAATAGATTTTTAACACTTCCATGTATCACAGGGATCTTAAAAACATGAAAAGGTTCACATTTTATTTTTCTGTATTTCCTCAGTGCTGTCTTCCAGGCCTGATACATTTCTTCTGCTTGGTATAGTCTATTCATGTTTTCCATTGAGCTTTCTATTTGGTTCACAGAATTTGCAAGCTGGTGCAACCACTCTGGAAATCAATCTGGCAGTTTCTCTGAAAAATGGACAGAGTACTACCTGAGGATTCAGCTATACTACTTCTGGGCATACAGCCAAAGATCTTCCAACATTTAACAAGGACACACACTCCCCTCACTAACAGCAGCCTTATTTATTATAGCCATAAGCTGGAAATAATGCAGATGTTCCTCAACAGAGGAATGGATATAGAAGATGTGGTACAGTTACAAAATGGAGTACTTCTCAGCTATTTAAAACAATGAGTTCATGAAATTCACAGGCAAATGGCTAGAACTAGAAAGTATCATCCTGAGTGAGGTAACCAAATCACAAAAGAAAACACATGATATGCACTCACTAATAAGTGGAAATTATCCCAAAAGCTCAGAACACCGAACACACAATTCACAGACCACATGAAGCTCAAGAAGGAAGACCAAAGTGTGGATTCTTCTGTTCTTTTTAGAAGGAGGAACAAAATACTGATGGGAGGAAACACAGAGAAAAAGTGTGGAGCAGAGACTGAAGGAAAGGCCATCCAGAGATTGTCCCACCTGGGGATCCATCCCATATACAGTCACCAAACACAGACACTGTTGCTGATTCCAAGAAGTTCTTGCTGACAAGAACCTTATATATCTGTCTCCTGAGAGGCTCTGCCAGAGCCTGACAAATAACAGATATGGATTCTGGAAGCCAATGATTAGAGTAAGCACCGGATCCCCAATGGAGGAGTTAGAGAAAGGACTGAAGAAGCAGGAGTTTGCAACCCCATAGGAAGAACAACAACATCAACCCTACCAACCAGACCATCCATAGTTCCCTGGGACTAATCCCCCAACCAATGGGATCCATGTCTCCAGCTGCATATGTAGCAGAGGATGCCCTTTTGGGGCATCAATAAGAGGAGAGGCCTCTGGTCCTATGAAGGCTCAGATGCTCCAGTGTATAGGAATGCCAGGGCAGGGAGGAAGAAATTGATGGGTGGATGGGGGACACCCTCGCAGAAGCAGAGGAGGGGTGATGTAATAGGGGGTTTCCCATGGGGCAACCTGGAAAGCCAATAACATTTGAAATATAAATAAAGAAATTATCAAAACAAAACAAAAAAATCAAATTCTATTAGTTTGTGTCTTTGTTTCTTTTCGGGAGATTGTATTTCCTTTAATTTTACTTATTTTAAGATTATAATTTAATTTCTAAATTCAAATCTCTAAATTTCAGATCACAATTTAATCACATTTTTCTTTTCCTCCCTTTAAACCCCCTCTTACACCCACCATCCATCTCTTTGCATTTGTCACCTCTTTTATATTAGCATATATATTCCTGTCTTAGGCAGGGTTTCTATTCCTACACAAACATGACCAAGAAGCAAGGTGGGGAGGAAAGGGTTTATTGAGCTTACAGTTCCACACATCTGTTCATCACCAAAGGAAGTCAGGGCAGGAACTCAAGCAGGTCAGAAAGCAGGAACAGATACAGAGGCCATGGAGGGATGTTTCTTACTGGCTTGCTTCCCCTGGCTTGCTTAGTCTGCTCTTATAGAACCCAAGAATACCAGCCTAGAGGTGGCACCACCCACAAGGGGCCCTCCCCCACTTGATCACTAATTGAGAAAATGCCCCACAGCTGGATCTCATGGAAGCACTTCCCCAGCTGAAGCTCCTTTTCCCATGATAACTCTAGCCTGTTGACACACAAAACCAGCCAGTACAATTCCTCAATTTAATCTTTTCAGTCCTCCTAGTACTACCTATATGTACACTTTTAGGATTGACCAATAGGCTCTGGACAACTCATCAATGAATGAGTAATAAGCTTAAAATGATTTCTTTACTCCAATCATAGGATTATTTTTTTAATTTTCTTTGAGGTTATTGTTCATTTTGAAAGTTAGGCATTCCAATTATTTTTCCAGAATTCCAATTATCTCAACGTATTTGGATCTAGTTCTTGAATAGTTATGAATTTGGGGGAAGGCTGCTTTCCATTTTATATTTACTGTTACCCATTGCAATAATTGTATCTGGTGAGATGATTCTGTGTTCCAATTCTCTGTGGAAGTGTTCTTCTTGGACAGTCTTCTACTTGCATCCCTGTGCTTATTCCCACTCACCAAGGAAAAAGAAAACTGTTATGACAAGGAAATTACAAACTTTTAAAATGTATTATAAGTGAAACATCAACTATACGCATAACATGGATGTGCAAATAAGGAAGCAAGAACATTTATTATGATGTAGAGAGTTAATTAGCACAGGGAGGAATTAAAAGTGAATTGACCCTAAGAAGGAGGAAAGATGAAGATAATGCATTTATGGTATAACACAATAGTATGAGGGAAATCAAAATAGCATTAAAACAAGCTATAAGAAGGCAACCAGAAAATATAGTTAATAGTTGTTGACTAAAACAACTTCTGGAAAGCATAGGATGGGAGAAACATTTTCTCATAAATGTTTTATTTTGAAGTTTGTGTGGATGGGATGGTACCATCTGTCTATTTGTTTCACTGGGACAGACATTTTAAACCAGAAAGGACTGTGTAAAGGCTGAGCCCTGCTCTACTTTGCCTAGGTATAATTATAAGCTAAAATGATGTCTGCAGAACTTTTATACCAATATCTATAAGAGGCCTGTAACTTGGCAAGAGGAGGAGCTACTGCACTCAAGCAATTACCCTCATTAAATCTGGGTCTTGTCCAACCTGATGTCCCCTCTGTCAAATAAAATCTAATAATTGGTGTGGCTGGGGTAAATGCCAGAAAAGTTGATGCATTTTTACCAAATTCCTCAGGGGCTCTGAAAGTGAGCATAGTGGTCCACAGAAAGTGATTTGCATTGACAGGCATTGAGTGGTCTTTTGGTACCTAAGACCTGCTGAGAACATATAAGTATCTCCTTGCATCTCATGTCATAGAATGTGCTGCTATCCCACAGCTGGATCTCATAGAGGCACTTCCCCAAGTGAAGCTCCTTTTCCTATGATAACTCCAGCCTGTGTCAAGTTGACACACAAAACTAGCCAGTACAATTGACCCCTTGTCAACTTGACACACCAACATATCACTATTAAGCCTCAACCCTTACTTTCTTACTCATCCCCAAGATGTAAATAACGTAAAAAGTCCCACAGTCTTTACATATTAAAAGTTCAACCCCTTTAAAATGTCCAATATCTTAAAATTCCAAGTCTTTTAAAAATTCAAAGTCTCTTAACTGTGGGCTCCACTAAAATACCTTCTTTCAAGAGGGAAAAATATCAGGGCACAGTCACAATAAAAAAAAAAAAACCAAAACTCAAACTCCAATGGATCAATGTCTGGGATCCAACTCACGATCTTCTGGGCTCCTCCAAGGGCTTGGGTAACTTCTCCAGCTCTGCCCTTTGTAGCACACAACTTGTCTTCTAGGCTCCAGCTGCCTGTACTCCACTGCTGCTGCTGTCCTTGGTGGTCATCGCATAGTACTGGCATCTCCAAGCCTCAACTCTTTTGCATGACCCCTTCAGTCCTGGGCCATCAATTACAACTGAGGGTACACTTTCACCAATGGCCTTCCATGGCCTCTCACAGTACCAAGCCTCAGCTGTTCTTCATGATGCCTTCATGCCTTCAAAAGCATCACCACCTGGGTGACTCTTCCACAGTACCAAGTCCTGCTACAGCACAAGGCACAACCTTGGCTATCTGGAACACACCCTCTGTGCTCTCAGAAAACAGTTCCCAGAAGATTTCACCTCAGTGATGCTGGTTTCTTCTTAATCACTGCTAATTTCTTAGCTCCAGCTAACCAGCATCAATAGTCCCAGTAACACAAAAAGTTGACTTTAGTGGTTTTGGTATCTTGTTATTCACAGCTGATTCTTCAGCCCCAGCTAACCAAAACCACAGAATCTTCATGGCCCTGATAAGAGTCTTTAATCTTCCCTCTGAAATTTCACAAGCCAGGCCTCCATCTTCTGCACTGTTCTCAACATAATCTTCCAAGCTCTTGTACAACATCTCATGGAGGTCTCAGCACTGAATGGACCATGTAGCCCAAAGCTCCAAAGTCCTTCCACAGTCCTCCCCAAAACATGGTCAGGTTGTCACAGGAATACCCCACTACGATGGTACCAATTTGTCTTAGTCAGGGTTTCTATTCCTGCACAAACATCATGACCAAGAAGCAAGTTGGGGAGGAACGGGTTTATTGAGCTTACACTTCCACACAGATGTTCATTACCAAAGGAAGTCAGGACTGGAACTCAAGCAGGTCAGGAAGCAGGAGCTGATGCAGAGGCCATGGAGGGATGTTACTTACTGGCTTGCTTCCCCTGGCTTGCTCAGCCTGCTCTCTTATAGAACCCAAGAATACCAGCCCAGAGATGGTACCACCCACAAGGGGCTCTCCCCCACTTGATCACTAATTGAGAAAATGCCCCACAGCTGGATCTCATGGAAGCACTTCCCCAACTGAAGCTCCTTTTCCTATGATAACTCCAGCCTGTGTCAAGTTGACACACAAAACTAGCCAGTACACTATCTTTTGTAGATTATATTATAGATATATTTTAGTTGATATTTTCTTTATTTACACTTCAAATGTTATCCCCTTTCCTTGTTCTGTGCTGAAATTCCTATCCCAGCCGCCTTCCATGATGGTGACCCCCCACCCACCCATATACTCACTCCTCCCTCCCCGCCCTGGCATTCCCCTAGGACCAGGGGCCTCTTCTCCCATCGATGCCCAACAAGGCCATCCTCTGATACATATACAACTGGAGCCAAGGTTCCCTCCATGTGTACTCTTTGGTTGTTGCTTTAGTCTTTGGGAGCTCTGGAGGAGGTCTGGTTGGTTGATATTATTGTTCTTCCTATGGGATTGCAATCCCCTTCAGCTCCTTCAGTCTTTTTTCTTACTCCATTGGGGACCCAGTGCTCAGTCCAGTGGTTGGCTGCAATCATCTGCCTCTGTATTTGTCAGGCTCTGGCAGGGCCTCTCAGGAGACAGCTATATCAGCTCCTGTCAGCATGCACTTCTTGACATCAGCAATAGTGTCTGGGTTTGGTGACCGTATATGGGATGGGTCCCAGCTAGAGCTGTCTCTGGATGGCCTTTCCTTCAGTCTCTGCTCCACACTTTGTTTCCATATTTCCTCCCATATGTATTTTCTTCCCCTTTCTAAGAAGGACTGAAGCATCCACACTTTTGTCTTCCTTCTTCTTGAGCTTCATGTGGTCTGTGAATTTTGTCTTGCGTATTCTGAGCATTATAGATATATTTTAATATGTTTCTAAAGTTCTCTTAATTTAATTTTGAAGTTCTTCAGTGCTCAGGTGGAGATATTTTGATACCTTAAAATATATTATGTTTTAATCACATTTTCCCTCAATAGTAGCCACTGACTCTCTGTAGTTCTTCATCCAGTGGTGAGGCATTGTGTTTTTCTTATACTTTCCACTGATGTGATCATTATTTAGTTTTTGTAATGAACTGCTGAGATTCCAGGCTGTAACACACAAGTTTTTTATAGAAGACTCTATCTTGCATCAGGTATTATGGTCCTAACAATCTTTCCTCCCAGTCTTCTGAGATGTAGTCCTAGACACAGACTTAACTATGAACTTAGTAGGAGATATATATCTCTATAGATATAGGTATTCACATAGGTATCTAGATAGAAACATAGATAGATAGATAGATAGATAGATAGATAGATAGATAGATAGATAGATGGATAGATAATAGATGGCAGGAAGAAAGAAAGAAAGAAAGAGAGAGAGAGGGAGGGAGAGAAAGAAAGAAAGAAAGAAAGAAAGGAAGGAAGGAAGGAAGGAAGGAAGGAAGGAAGGAAGGAAGGAAGGAAGAAAGAAAGAGGCACAGCAATTCCAGGGGGGAAAAATGGAAAAACAGGGAGAAAGGGACAGAAATGTCTAGTAATGCAAGAGATAGACATGGAAATGATATAATGAACTCATACATGATACTCTCAAAATTAAACAATGATGTTTTTGAAGGAACATATTGTGCATAAATTCTAGGAAATTCCTTTGTTATCTAAACTCACATAGTTGAAATTTTACCTAAATAAGTTTTCTGACAAGTACATACATTTATTAGAAGATATGTACAAAGCATGGCCTTACTGCCAACTGTACTCAGTGGTCTCCCATGCCTGACCTTCTGTGCTCCTGAGTTCCTATTCTATAGACCTCTAAATCTATACCACATCCAGGAGATGCCAGATACAAATCAGACCTGGATAGGAAGCGTGTATGTGGGTGCATTCCTTTTTAAATGTGTCATCAGATACATCACTGCATAGTTCTCTGTGTAACTATATCACACAGTTCTTTCATGATGCAAATAAATTATCTCTTTGCTTTTCCCATATATGCACAAAAAAATCCTTATTTCTCCATTATGGGAGAGTATTGTGTAGCAAGGAGATGAGAAAAGAATCATCTAACACATCATTATTTAGGCTCCAATAAAAACTGGATTTAGTAAAGATATTTTCTTGTATGTTCTAATTATAATCTTTATTGATATCTCATTTATATATATTAAATATCATACATCAACAACTATGTTTTCCAGTTGATTTGTCTTCCATTTTGAACAATTACAATGTAGCTTGTGGGTCTGTGTTTCTTTATATTTATCCTATTACTGCCAGGGTCTTCTCTCTGATATAGAAAGTTATTATCCCACATTTTGTATAGTTTCACTTCTATTTCGACTGAATTCTCCTTCTGGGGCAATATGTTCACATAATACGTATGATTCAAATTGATTTGTTTCTACTACTCTCCATCTGAGCCCCAAATTTACTAGTATGTAATTCTATGTTTCACCAATTCAAAACATGTCCTAAACCATATCTGATTACATTTAAGTCAGATGGATGAGGTCTTCAAGACCCCTCTTTATACATAAATATTCTAGATAACCCTCAGTATTTAACCCTCACTAAGGCCCTTACTCACTTTTGTTAGAATTATACAATTTAGTAATTTTAAGTATAAACAAGCTACCTTTTAGATAAACTTTAGGAGTGCAAATTAGTTTTTGAAATACATATGGAAAAATATGACGTAGTACAGAGATTAACATTACCTTTGCCCTCAATAATACCAACATTAGTGAGGTCTTATATATGTTGCATAAATATAAAAATATTATAATAAATTAGAAATTGGAGGTTTTGTTAGAGAACCTATGGCTCTTGGAAAACATCACCCTAAGAATGTAACTTTATTTTTCTACATGATGTAACTTTCCTTAAACTACTCACAAATGTGTACACATCCAAGGTCCTTTTTCACTTTCTTGGCTACTGGGTTTACTCCAGGTTATATATTCACATGTAAAGGTTTGGACCTAGGCTCCACCAATAAGAGAGAAAATTCAGGTTTGTCTCTCTGTGTCTGTGTTACCTCACTTGGACACATTCCAAGAAGTGTTATAGCTGAGACATATGGTAGATCTGTATTTTAATTTTTGAGAGTTCGGCAGAAGTCTGGACCCATTTACAATCCCATGAAGAGTGAATGGGATGGGATTTTTTTTCCCTTTGTCACATTCTGGTCAGTATTTTCTCTTCCTTCCTTCCTTCCTTCCTTCCTTCCTTCCTTCCTTCCTTCCTCCTTGCTTTCCTTCCTTCCTCTCTTATTTCTTCCTTTCTTCCTTCTTTTCTTATAGATATTTTGATTAGGATAATATTGAAATTAAAAACTCGTTTTAATTTTCATTTATCTAATTGTCATTCCTAGTTCCCTTTTGAGAACTCTTTTTTGAAGTGGAAACTTAAGGTTTCTTTGGAAAGTTGTTTTGCTGGAGCAAACAGGTGAAGGAACATTTCATTAAAGTGGAAACAGGTGTGAAAGGCTAGTACAGACTCGTGAAGGAACATTTCCCTGAAGTAGACACAGGAGAAAGGCTGTTGTGCTCAAGCAGGTCATAAAGGTGTTGTGAAAGGACAGGTAATAAAGGCTTCTTTGCTAAGACACACATTTATCTGTCAACCTTACCTTGCATAGTGAGCTAGAACATCATAGACCAAAAAGAAACTTCTGATGGTGTGCTGCAGTATTTTGCTGCTTCGGTGGACTCAGGATGGTAGGATGCATGTGAAGAGACAAGACACTTGCAGAGGCAAAACCCATGCTGAGGCAAGAGCCATACTGAGGCAAGACACTTGGAGGACATGTGCTGTTTAGAGGATATAAATAGGACTCCACTGAGTGGCAGAGACAGAGCTTGGCTTGCAGGTACAGCTAGCTGTGTAATGATTATGGGTCTCTTACCTTTGCTGATACTTCCTTACTTGAAAGAGGCACAGTGTATAACTTCTCCTGGTGCCTCCTGTTGACTTGAGACAAGGCTGGGGCCTGCCTGTCTCTGCTATTGCTAACCTGACTTTACCAAATGGGACTGCTGGTATATCTGAGAAGTGTTTGTGAGGGGACTGAGCTGTGGCTGCCTGCTAACCTGTAAACTGAACTGCAGATTTCCAGACAATACAGACAGGGGTTGCTCCAAACAACCTTTCTAAACAGGTCCACTTCCCCTGTATCCTTTCTTTTCCACTACTTCTGGTGGCTGGTGTGCTACAATGGAGGAGGTTAAAACATTTAAGAACCATCATTAAAAACAAGATTTGGAAAAACTAAAGTAACACTACTTATACCCATAGTTCATTTGCTACTTCACTTTTTTGAGTTCATCGTATATTCTCACCACTGATTCTCTATCAGTTGTAAATCTGGTGTAAATTTACTCCACTCTCTGGTCTTTCTCTTCATTCTATTGATTATTTCCTTTGCTGAATAGAAGGATTTTAGTTTTATGAATCTCATTTGTCAGCTGTTTATCTTCATTCCTGATGGAATAGCATCCTATTCAGAAGGTTCTTTCTGACATGATTAGGAGCACTGCCTGGGTTTTCTTCTAGAATTTGCAACGTTTTAGCTTTTACCTTGAGCTCTTTAATTCAGAAGAACACTGGAAGAAATGGGAACACAGCTTAAGGATGGATCACTTCCTTCCTCTCTTGAACCTTGGGTCCAGCCTCCAGCAATGAAAATAACTACAGAAAGCTTGTAAATGAAAACATGCTGTTAACATTCAATGTGTATGTATACTTTATGAGTCAAGCAAAAGGACACTATGATAAAATATTAAGGCAATGAAAAATATGTGTATTTAGTATCATTAAGGACTCATAGCTAATTACTTTAATAGCAATAACATATAGAACTGTGATTTTAAAGTCATAGTTTTACAAAGAACCTATGGATGCCAAACTAGGAGAATTATAACCTCACTAAAAAATTACTGTTAAGGGTTTCAAAAAAGAAATTCAACATCAATTTAGATAAAATATAGAGACAGAGTGAAACTGGATAATTAATCAGTGGATTTTATGGTATTTTCTATTTGTGTATCAATAGGTTACTCTTGTAATTTTTAAAGTAATACCAGTAAGATTATACACCAATTGTATTTGTTAAAGGGAAATGGGTAAATAAACTGGGAAATAGACAAAAACCTAGTACATGCTGCATTTATACTCTTTAATCATCTTGTATATTTTATGGAGCTTCAATCCTTTTTCTAATTAGCTAATTCTTTCTTCACTTAATATAGATTTACCTGGACATTCAAAATTTTGTTCATAAAAACCAAGCAAGTTTGTCAAATCTATTCATGGTCAAAGAGTTATTTCTTGACTTTGTCCATAATATAAAAGCATCTTAAGAACTAGGTATTAGGCAGAGAACTCCACCTTCTTTCTGGGCTTCAAGAAATACTTAAATAACTCCCTTAAAGAAATACAGTAGAACATCAGTCAACAGGTAAAAGTCCTTAAAGTGAAAACACAAAAATCCCTTAAAGAAGTACAGGAGAACATGGGTCAATAGGCAGAAGCCCTTAAAGAAGAAACACAAAAGAACCTTAAAGAATTACATGAAAACACAAACAACCAAGTGAAGGAACTGAATAAAATTATCCAGGATCTAAAAGTGGAAGTAGAAACAAAGAAATTACAAAGGGAGGCATCTCTGGACATAGAAAACCTTGGAAAGAATTGAGGAGTCATCAACAACAGAATACAAGAGATAGAAGAATCTCAGGTGCTGAAGATACCATAGAAAACATTTACTCAACAGTCAAAGAAAATGCAAAATGCATAAAACTGTTAACTCAAAACATCCAGGAACTCTAGGACACAATGAGAAGACCAAACCTAAGGATTATAGGTATAGACTAGAGCCAGGATTTACATCTTAAAGGTCCAGTAAATATCTTCAACAAAATTGTAGAAGAAAACGTCCCTAACCTAGAGAAAGAGATGCCCATGAACATACAAGAAGCCTTCCGAACTCCAAATACACTGGACCAGAAGAGAAAATCCTCCCTGCACAATAATCAAAACACCAAATTCACTAAACAAAGAGATAATATTAAAAGCAATAAGGGAAAAAGGGCAAGTAACTTATAAAGGCAGACTTATCAGAATCATACCATACTTCTCACCAGAGACAATGAAAGCTAGAAGATCCTGGGCAGACCTAAGAGAACACAAATGCCAGCTCAGGCTACTATACCCAGCAAAACTCTCAATCTTCATAGATGGAGCAACCAACATATTCTATGATAAGACCCATATTGCACAATATCTGTCTACAAATCTAGCCCTACAAAGGATAACTGGTGGAAAATGCCAACACAAGGAGGGAAACTACACCCTAGAAAAAGCAAGAAGGTAATCTTCCAACAAACCCTTAAAGAAAATACTCACACAAACATAAACATAACATAAAAAAAAATAACAGGAAGCAACAATCACTAATCCTAAATATCTCTTAATAACAATGGACTCAACTCCCCAATAAAAAGACATAGTCTAATGAATTATTTCTCATGTAAATCTTAAATTCTATCAGAAAGTTTGTAATTTCCATTTTAATTAATTTAGTAATTTCTTTTATGTCTACCATTTTGTCTGCATTATTTTTCATGATAATCTTCAATTTTAATGTCTTTCTATATACTTCCTCCATTTTATCAGAAATGTTTTCAATGTAAATCTTTGATTTTATCACAAAGGTTGCTAATCCCACATTAAATTAATTCAGAATGGTTTTTACATCAACCATTTTTTATATAAAATTTTCCATGAAATAGTCAATTTTAGTGAGTTTGTCTATTTATTTCTTGAATTTTACCAGAAATATTTTCCATGTAAATCTTCAATTTTATCTGAAAATGTTTATAATTCCACCTTTAATCAACTTAGAATTATCTTTATCCCTATTATTTTATCTATATAATTTCCATGATAATCTTTAATTTTAACATATTTTTCTATATATTTCTGCAATTTTATCAGAAATAGTTTCCATGCAAATCTTCAAGTTTATCAAAAATGTTTATAATTCCACTTTTAATCAACTTAGGAATACTTTTATGCCTACCATTATTATAAAATTTTCCATGATAATCTTCAAGTTTAACATGTTTTTCTACATTTTTCTACAATTTTATCAGAATTATTTTCCACATAAATCTTCGATTTTATCATAAAATGTTTCCCATATTTCAATTAATTTTGCTGTTTTACATGTCTACCATTTTACTCCTTAATTTTCTATGAAAATTGTCAATTTTAACGTGTTTATCTGAAATATTTTCCATGTAAATCTTTAATTTTATCATAACGTGTTTTTACTTTCCTTTACTTCTCTTTTCAATAAATAAAAAAACATAAAAATCTAATAAAAATGATTAGGAGCACGCGCGCACACACACACACACACACACACACACACACACAGAACAAAAAACAAACAAAAAAAAACTAGGTATTAGTGCTAGGCACTTTTTAAATACATTTCCCTCCTTATTCTCCACTAGGGAGAAATGTGACCTCATTCGGTGATCCAAATAACACACTCCTGTGTGACTTATTAGTGCATCAGATCCGGTGGGATAACACTATCTGGCTCTGTGTGTGTAACAACAAATTCAGCTTTGAACAGTTGCCAAGGAAAGTAAAGACAAAGCATGGAAACAATAATTGATTAAGCACAGTAGGTAGTATGCTCTAGAAAATTAAACAAAACAGTATGCTTCTATTAACAATATAGACATAGCAGACTTCCAAATGCTTATCTTTTCATCTCCATTGAGGTGTATTAAATAGCCCAAGATATTCATTTGTTTTAGATATTCAGCCCAGTAGAGTGGAAGAAGCAGGCACTCACCCATCACCGAAGTCAATGTGTGGACTACCACAAACACAGAAACTCTGGCTTCAGCTTCCTACCCTCTGTATCTGATCCACCACTAGGCAGAAAGAAAGAAAGAAAGAAAGAAAGAAAGAAAGAAAGAAAGAAAGAAAGAAAGAAAGAAAGAAAGAAAGAAAGAGAGGGAAAGAGAAAGAGAGGTAAGAAAGAAAGAGAGAGAAAGAGAAAGAAAGAAAGAAAGAAAGAAAGAAAGAAAGAAAGAAGAAAAAACTAAATCAGCAAGCATGGGTTTGGTTTTATAAATTCTAGAGATTTAAATGACTGTCATACCAAATTTTGATTATGCTATACAGTTTTACTGGCTGACTTTCTGTGGAAAGAGTACCACTGTTGGGATAAACAGAACAACTAATCCACTCTAAGATGTTCCATTTAAATATATTAAAAGGAAAGCTATTGGTCAGGACCCTGGAGACCAAGTTCTCAGTACAAAGGAGATTTATCTGTCCCATAAGGACAAAGGACAGGGGAAAAAAAGACAACTATGAGAGATAGAGGACTAGGAAGACAGGGCAGGGAACCAATGAAAGGGAAGGAAGGTTTGGTCCAGAGGGGACAAAGGACTGTTTCTTGGTAGAGAAGAGACATACATGGCACAAAGAAAAATGGAAGTTTCTAAAGGTAAAGGGGGAAATCCTGTGTTAGGATGAGGTGTTTAATTTTAATTACGTGAGCCAAAGGGTATTTTAATTGCTGGGTTTCCATACTTTGATAGCTGGAACTTGGTAGTCAGCCTCAGGAGGAGGAAATGGGCAAATAAGGAAACAGACTGTTGTGGATAGCCTTGGGAATGTAATTGAATAGCTTTTAATAATGCAGAGGGAATGGGAGAGAAGGGAAAGGCCAGCCAGAGACCTGCTCAGCATGCTTATGTTGGCCAGAGTCCCTTCAAAAAATAAATATAAATATGCATACTTATAAGACAGAATATAATATATATAAACATACAGAGAGAATATATTTGTATTCTATATATGTATGCACACTCATTCACAAACACATGTGACTATTTCTGTGCATATATATATGTATACATATACATGAATATATATATATATATATACATATACATATATTCACTTTTCTTTTTCCAGAGAATCCTCCCTAAGACAATTACCTACATTTATACAAAATTTATTTTGCAGAGAATATGTTTTACCACTTAAAGTCATTACATACTGTAACTTATACTTTATTTTGTTTCTTTTGTCATTGAGAAGGGTTTTTTTTTTGTTTACACTCATTAATTGAATTATTCATTTTACATCCCAAACTCTGCCCCATCTCAGAGTCCCTCCTCTCATCCTTCCTCCCCTTCTCTTCTGAGAGGGTGGTCCCTGTTATGCCTTACTTGCTGGTACCCAAAGACCACTAAAGAACCAATTCTTATGTAAAACACATAAGGGTCTTTATTAGGAGTTCTAGAGCTAGTTTATTGTCCCTGTCAGAGCAGGTCAGAGTGAGAGCCCTGAGTCTAGGGGAGTAGGGTATTTATTGTAGTTTCTGCAAGCTTGCAGAAATTTTCATATGAGTCAGCAAGCTAACATTTTAAAAACTGCATTTCTGGCATACTTGGCTAAAACCAAACATGGAGACAAAACCACCTGACAAACAGGATAGCTAAGTTTTTAAATTTTCTATTCTCTGCAGAATCTTTTTCTTTTTCTTTTTTCTTTTCTTTTCTTTCTTTCTTTCTTTCTTTTTTTTTTAGTATAGAATATAGTTTATTATGGGCAGGGGGAGGTGAGTTGAAAGGGTAAGAAGGACAGAGAAAGACAGAGTGGCAGAGAAAGAGAGAGAGAGAGAGAGAGAGAGAGAGAGAGAGAGAGAGAGAGAGAGAAATAGGAAGAGGAGAGAGGAGGAAGAGAAAAGAAAGAAGAGAGAAGAGAAGAGACGAGAAGAGAGGAGAGGACAAGAGAGGACAAGAGAAGAGAAGAAGAAAAGAGATGTAGAGGCTAGCCATGAAAACATGGCAAGAAAGTGGGGAAGGGAATGGGGACTGAGGTGGGGAGGGGTGAGTGGACAGAGCGGGTGCAGAAGGGCAAGAGCAAGGGCACAGTAGGATGTCTTAAGTTATCTATGTGAACCCTGAGCCTACAATTGCAGCCTGGCTGGCTGTTGCTAAGGAAAGGTGGTGCATTGGGGGTGGGGGTTGGGGGTTGAGGGTGCATTGCTGTAGGATGTTTGCTCAGGTAGACTTTATGATTTTCTTCCTGGAATTGGAGTTTAGCCCCGGTCTTGTACAAAATAGGGTTTCTTCAAAAAAAGAAACCTAATCTAAGAAAGGCAAATGCAGTCTGTTTTCTCTCATATGCAGATTCCAGCTTTCAATTTTTATACATGTGATTTTTTTTTTTTACCTCAAAAAGAATGGTGAATAGTTTGTAAAAAGGGAAAAGGAGCCGGGTGGTGGTGGTGCACGCCTTTAATCCCAGCCCTTGGGAGGCAGAGGCAGGCAGATTTCTGAGTTCGAGGCCAGCCTGGTCTTCAGAGTGAGTTCCAGGACAGCCAGAGCTACACAGAGAAACCCTGTCTCGGAAAAAATAAGCGGGGGGGGGGGGACCATGAGAAAAATCAAAAGATTTTGAGAAGTTAAAGTAAGAGAAAGAAGACAGAATAACAGAATTCATATGACATAAGTGTGGGAAGGGAAATCCCGGGTGTGAGGAGCTGCAGTGGGAGGGGAGCATGGGGGAGAAAACTAAAGTACTTAGAGTGGAGGGCTGGTGTGGATGTAATCAAAATGCAAAGTATTGAATTTTTAAAGAATAAAAGTTTTTTTCTAAAAGAGAATTTGAATTTCTAGGTACAATGATTACATGTCTTTAAATCCAGCACTTCAGAGTTTGAAGCAGATTGATCCCAGTGAGTTTAAGGCTAACAGTCTCCGTGTGTGTGTGTGTGTGTGTGTGTGTGTGTGTGTGTGTGTGTGTGTGTCTGGTGTGTCTGTGGGAGAGAGAGAGGCAGGGGGAGGCAGGTTAGGGGGAGAGGAAAAGACAATTTGAGCAAATATTGCTCAGAGTTATGAAAGGGAATAGGAAAGATTTACAATTATTTTTTAAAGAAAGAAAGAAAATGCCAAAAAGAAATCCACTACACTGAATGTTAATTAAAAGATCCAAATTTCCTGGCTTCCATGGACACCACACTCATATGTACATACACATTGAGAGAGAGAGAGAGAGAGAGAGAGAGAGAGAGAGAGAGAGAGAGAGAGAGAGGGGCATATGCATGTTATAAAATAAATTTTTAAAAGATAAATGAAAATTTAATATTACCTCATAAAATGAAACATTTAATAAAATATTATAAACAAAAGCTATGAGATGTTTGGCAAGAGTGCTCTATCCAAGTTTTTTTTTATTGTATATATTCTATATTTACAATTCATTTCCCTTTTTCTGGTTCCCCACCCCCAAAGGTCTCACATGTCCTTTTCCCTCCCCCTGCTCCCGCATCCACCCCCTCCCACTTTACTGTTCTTGTACTCTCCCACAATGATGTTTTGGTCCATTCTAGCACCAGGGTCCACTCCTTTCTTCTTGTGAGACATCACTTGATATGTGATTTGTGTCTTTGGTGTTCCAAGCTTCTAGGCTAATATCCACTTATCAGTGACTGTATACCATGGGTATTCTTTTGAGACTGGGTCACCTCACTTAGTATGACATTCTCCAGCTCCATCCATTTCTCTAAGAATTTCATGAATTCATTGTTTCTAATGGCTGAATAGTACTCCATTGTGTATATATACCACATTTTTTGTATCCATTCCTCTGTTGAGGGACATCTGGGTTCTTTCCAGCTTCTGGCTATTATATATAAGGCTGCTATGAACATAGTGGAGCATGTATCCTTATTGCATGCTGGTGAATCTTCTGGGTATATTCCCAGGAGTGGTATGGCTGGGTCCTCCGGATCGAAGACCCAGAATTGAACCCACACATCTATGGCCAATTGATCTTCGACAAAGGAGCTGAAAACATCCAGTGGAAAAAAGATAGCCTTTTCAACAGATGGTGCTGGCTCAACTGGAAGTCAACATGCAGAAGAATGAGAATTGATTCACTCTTATCTCCTTGCACTAAACTCAACTCCAAGTGGATCAAGGATCTCCACATAAAACCAGACACACTAAAACTAATAGAAAAGAAACTGGGAAAGACCCTTGAAGACATCGGCTCAGGGGAACAATTCCTGAACAGAACACCAATTGCTCATACTCTAAGAACAAGAATAGACAAATGGGACCTCATAAAACTACAAAGTTTCTGTAAGGCAAAAGACACTGTCAAAAGGATAAATCGGCAACCAACAAATTGGGAAAAAATCTTCACCAACCCCACATCCGACAGAGGGCTAATCTCCAATGTATACAAAGAACTCAAGAGGTTAGACCCCAGAAAACCAAATAACCCTATCCAAAAATGGAGTACAGAGCTAAACAGAGACTTTTCACCTGAAGAAATTTGGATGGCTGAGAAACACCTTAAAAAATGTTCAACATCACTAGTCATTAGGGAAATGCAAATTAAAACAACTCTGAGATTTCACCTCACACCAGTCAGAATGGCTAAGATTAAAAACTCAGAAGACATCAGGTGTTGGCGAGGATGTGGAGAAAGAGGAACACTCCTCCACTGCTGGTGGGAATGCAAGCTGGTACAACCACTCTGGAAATCAGTATGATGGTTCCTCAGAAAACTGGGCGTGATCTATCCAAGTTTTATTGTTATAGTCACAGTCTCAAAGACATCCAAACAAGCTAAATCCATCAATTAGACATTTAAATGATGGATAAATAAATATTATTAGTATTTTTAATATTCATAGTCTAGAGCAGGGCTTGGCATAAAAGGTAATGACTTATTTTCCACACTGTGACTGTGACATGGACGTGCCTCTAAAGCAGCATCTGAGAGGAACTGAGAAATGACACACCATGTGGCACGCTTCATATTCATGATCCATATGAATTTGGGGAAATACCAACAGTAAGAACGGAAAGCACATGCATTTCTTCAAACAGTGGTGGTAGTGCAGCATTTGACTATAAAGCAGCACAAGAAATGTCTCTGCAGAGATCTTCTGTGGGGTCATCTGATAGTGCTGGACTTCTGTGTTTTCAGATGGGTAAAGGTGCAGAACTTAAATGGATACATTTCATTCTTTGTACATTAAACTTCAATGATCACGAAAAACACAAAAGTTATAAAATCAGAGTCCGATAAATCCTGATTGCTTTTGTTCCTGTGTTTTTATTTTTCTTTACCTTTGTTCTCTGTATTTCACTTTTCAGTTGGCTTATGCAGTCTGAGTGTAGTCTATTGTGAACAGTAAATATTATTCTTTGCTGCTTTAGAAATAGGGTCTCATTCCACAAGCTTTATTGGAGCTTGTAATCTAGTGCAGCATAGGCTTGAATTCACACAGCTCTCATACTCCACCTCTGCTGTGCTGTGATTCATAAAATTCTTAGGCCAATGGATGGAACTAGAAAATATCATCCTGAGTAAGGTAACCCAATCACAAAAGAACACACATGGTATGCATTCATTGATAAGTAGATATTAGCCCAGAAGCTCAGAATACCAAAGATACAATTCACAGACCACATGAAGCTTAAGAAGAATGAAGACGAAAGTATGGGTGATTCAATTCTTCAGAGAAGGGGAACAAAATATTCACAGGAGCAAATATGCAGATAAAGTGTAGAGCAAAGACTGAAAGAAAGGCTATACAGAGACTGCCCTACCTGGGGATTCATCCCATATATAGTCACCAACCCCCGACACTATCACAGATGCCAAGAAATATTGCTGAAAGGAGCCTGATATGGTTGTCTCCTGAGAGGCCCTGCCAGAGCCTTACAAATACAGAGGCAGATGTTCACAGACAACCATTGGACTGAGTATGGTCCCCAAAGGAGGAGTTAGAGAAAGATCTATAGGAGTTGAAGGGGTTTGCAAACTCATAGCAAGAACAAACATATCAACCAACCAGAACACCCCAGAGCTCCCAGGGACTAAGCCATCAACCAAGGGGTACACATGGTTCTAGCTTCAAATGTAGCAGAGGATTGCCTTGTCAGGCATCAATGAGAGGAGAGGTCCTTGGTCCTATGGAGACTGGATAGATGCCCCAGTATAGGGTAATTGAGGGCGGGGAGGTTGGAGTGAGGTGAGTGGAGGAACAACCTCATAGAAGTAGGGGGAGGGAGGATTGAATAGGGGCTATCCAGGAGGCAGGAAACTGAGAAAGGGGATAACATTTGAAATGTAAATAAAAAATATATCCAATAAAAAAAGAGATGAGCATCAACATGACCTCTATGGAGGAGGATGACTTATAAACAATTTCATACAGTACAATGCAAATGTAGTTTGTGTGTTATCATCAAAGAGAATATAAACTTTCAGAACAGTTCTGTTTCAACATGGATCTGACACACTATCATTTACCAAGATAAAGCATGTGTGCAGCTGTGTGTGCATGTGTACATGTCTGTGCATGTATATGCTCCCATAGCTGTACATGTGCGTTGGTGTGTGTGTGTGTGTGTGTGTGTGTGTGTGTGTGTGTGTGTGTTTTGTGTGTGTAAAATAGAGTTAAGTCTAAAATTCAAGAGTAGAGGAAGATATAGTGTACCTCATAGGTGCAATTACAGCATTTTTTTGTAGTCAGAATCATAGGCAAGTACATTATTAACATATACATTCTATTATTTGGACTTATACAGACAGAGAGAAAGAGAGTGAGTGAGGCAGGAAGAAAGAGAAGAAATGAGGGAGGGAGAGAGGGAGGAATATAGAGAGGCAGAGGGAGATGGAGACAGAATTCTGACAGCTATATCCTAAAAATATCTGAATAAACCCTTGAACTTTTGTATCTGAATGCCAAAAACAAACTAGTCTTTTGGAAAATGATAGAAAATGAAACATTTCATACTGATTATATATATATATATATATATATATATATATATATATACATATATATATATATATATATATATATATATGAATGAACTGCAACAAAATAATATTATGAAAAACAGTATATCAGGAGACAGTGTAAAGTAGGAATTAAGTGTGTCTTAGAATGAAACTTATCTGTGTACAAGTGTTTTGTAGCATGGAAAAACTCTGTTCCATTTATGGTGCTGGGTGTCAAATCCATGTCTTTTGCAAATGCAAAACAGTTGTACCCTCACTGAGCTGTACCTTATTCTTGTTTTGCAAATCAGGTAGCATATAAGGTCAAATTTAAATACATATTTATGCCACATTTCTATAGGAAAAAATAATCTTAAGTAATTTATAAATTTTATGTTTTAATCTTTGTAATACTGTTACTGGCATACTCCAAAACCATTGTATCACAAATGAGAATTAGAGATTCTCTATCACTTATGGGTTTCAAAAGTTTCTTTTCAGATTTACAAATTGCAGAGTTACTTGAAAAGGGCAGCAGAAAACAGAAAGTAAAAATATATCAAAATTATACTAAAGCCAAATATCATTCCCTCAAATTTTCCAGTCAGTAGGGTCCAGTGGAAAGCAGTAAGGAGAAAGAAGACTGAATTGTCTTTGTAAATACTACTAAGCAAAAATGAAAGCTTCCTTGTCAACATATTTTCATAGGTTATTTTAAACTAAAAATTGTGGAGAAGGTATGGCAATGCAAGCCCATAATGAATCCAAAGCCAGCCTGGCCTGTATAATGAGTCGGAGGTCAAAGGGGAAAACAATTCATCCATTCAAGCAATCAATCAACAATTCGTTCATTCAATTAAACAGATAACTAAATACTGTGAGTCATGATATAAAAACATGACTGAAAAACAATTTGACATTGCTGCCTTAAAAAAGCATGCTTTTATGTTTATTTAAAGACTATTGCTCAATACACAAATGATTTAATCTAAAAATAATCGCAATGTTTATTACTTTCTTTATGCAAATTTTAATCCAATGACACAGGCAATTCCTTACAAGAAAGTAATGAGATGATTATTTTTCCTTTGGACAAGTGATTCCTTGAACTCCAGAAATACAATAGGTTGTAAGTTTACTGGTAAAAAAGATACAATAACATCCAAAAATTTATATTTTATTACTTTTTGAAAACTGAAATCATTAGCGGTTAAATGAAAGAAAAATTTATTATTTCTTATTTTTTTAATCTTTAAAATAGTATTTAATAAACAATATGTTTTACAGATAAAAATACCCTGCTCATCATTTAATATGAAGTCTACTGAAAAATCTAATGCCAACTTTGCACTAATAAGTATGTTTCAGAAGTGTAAAATTGTTTCAGTTACAAGAATCAACCTCAGGTTTATCATATGGAAGGTTATAACAGGAGATGTTACTATTAGTTAAATATAGAGCAATTCTCATATTTTACACATATAACTTTTGTTATGAGGGATTTTCTTTTGATTGGTAAATGATTAGCAACACCCCCTTCCCTTATTTATTAGATATTCAGAGTTGAAATTATAATTACATAATATGCAGTCGTATAAATTATCAATTGATATAGGCTCCCTACGCAGAATACAGAAGTCTACATGATAGGATTTTAAAGATTACAGGGAAGAATCTAAAAAGTCTTCATTTTAAAATTATTTGGAATACAATGTTTTCAATGTATTGATGAAACGTCAATGGGAATTATTTCTACAAACTTCCTCCCTTTATCTTAAAGGTTTGCTTTTCTATTTCATTGATTTGAATGCTGAATATTGGCTTGTATTTTACACATGTGTGCAAGTGTCTGAAGAAGCAGGAACTGAATGTCAGTCCTTCTGGACCTGGAAGTCCAGGCTCCTTTGAGCTGTCTGTCTGAAGTGGGTAGTAGCAACCAATATGGACTCTTCTGGAATAACAAGCATTCTTTAAAAAAAATTCATTTATTCACTTTACAACCCAATATCTGCCATTCCTCTCATCCAAGTGCTCCCTCACATAAATCCTCCCCCATTCCCCTTAAAAGAGGAAGCCCTCTTCTGGGTGTCAAACCCCCCACTGCACCCTCACCCTCCCACACCCCCACCGTTCAACCCCTCTCATCCCTATCACCCTATCTTTCCATCGACCTCCAATATCTATTTTGTTTCCCCTTCTGAGAAAGAGTCAGCTCTGCTCCCTGTGCTCTCCTTGTTCTTTGGCAGCTTTGGGTCCATACTTTTTGTCTATTATCTACTTATCAGTGAGAATATACCATGCAGGTCATGTTAGGTCTGAGTTACCTCACTAAGGATGATACTTTCTAGTTAAATACATTTATTTGCCTGAAAACTTCATGGCACCTTGTTTTTAATGGCTGAGTTGTATTCCATTGTGTAAATGAACCACTGTATTCATTCTTCAGTTAAGAGATATCTAGGTCATTTCTGCTTTCTGGCTATCACAAATAAAGCTGATATGAACATAGGTGAGCAAATGTTCTTGTGGTGTGGGAGAGCATATTTTGGGTATATGCCTAGAAGTGATATAGCTGGAGCTTGAGGTAGAACTGTTCCCAAACTTTTTAAAAAAATGCCAAATTGATTTCCAGAGAAGTTGTACAAATTTGCACTCCTAGCAACAGTAGAGTAGTATTCCCCTTGCTCTACAACCTCACCAGCATGTATTGTCCTTTGAGTTTATAATCTTAGCTATTCTAATAGATATAAGGTAAAATCTCAGAGTTGTTTTGATTTGCATTTCCCTTATGACTAAAGATGTTGAACATTTCCTTAAGTGTTTCTTGTCCATTCAAGATTCTTCTGTTAAGAACTCTTTGTTTACTGATGTACCTTATTTTTTTTAATTAAGTTATTTGGATTGCTGGTATATAACTTCTTGAGATCTATATAAATTTTGGATAGTAGCCTTCCTTCAGATGAAGACTGTTTCTCAATGTGTAGGCCATCATTTTGCCCTAATGACTGTGTCCTTTTACTTTCCAGTTCCATAGGGTCCCATTTATTTATTTTTTGATCCTAGTGTCTAAGTCACTGGCACTATGTTCAGGAAACTATCTCTTGAACCAACAAATTCAAGAATATCCCCCAGTTTCTGTTCTTTTTTTTTAATTGTATATATTCTATATTTACAATTCATTTCCCTTTTTCTGGTTCCCCACCCCAAAGGTCCCACATGTCCTTTTCCCTCCCCCTGCTCCCGCATCCACCCCCTCCCACTTTACTGTTCTTGTACTCTCCCACAATGGTGTTTTGGTCCATTCTAGCACCAGTGTCCACTCCTTTCTTCTTGTGAGACATCACTTGATATGTGATTTGTGTCTTTGGTCACCAGCAGTGGAGGAGTGTTCCTCTTTCTCCACATCCTCACCAACACCTGATGTCTTCTGAGTTTTTAATCTTAGCCATTCTGACTGGTGTGAGGTGAAATCTCAGGGTTGTTTTAATTTGCATTTCCCTAATGACTAGTTATGTTGAACATTTTTTAAGGTGTTTCTCAGCCATCCGAATTTCTTCAGGTGAAAAGTCTCTGTTTAGCTCTGTACCCCATTTTTGGATAGGGTTATTTGGTTTTCTGGGGTCTAACCTCTTGAGTTCTTTGTATACATTGGAGATTTTGTAGTTTTATGAGGTCCCATTTGTCTATTCTTGTTCTTAGAGTATAAGCAATTGGTGTTCTGTTCAGGAATTTTTCCCCTGAGCCGATGTCTTCAAGGGTCTTCCCCAGTTTCTTCCCAGTTTCTGTTCTATTAGATTGTGTGTCTAATTGAGTTATTTGACCTATTTGGATTTGAATTTTATGCAGGGTGATAAATTTGAATCTATTTGCACTCTTCTACATATAGACATCCAGTTAGACTAACACCATTTGTTGAATATATTCTCCTTTTACCATTGTATGAAAATTTGTTAAAAATCAAGTATGGGTAGGATCCACCTATCTGTTTCTATGTCAGTACCCTGCAGTATTTATTACTATTGCTCTATAGGTCAGCTTAAAGTTGGAGATATTGATACTTCCAAAAATTCTTTTATTGTTCAGAACAGTTTTACCTATCCTTGGTTTCTTTTTCTTTTTCTTTTTTTCATATGAAGCTTAGATTTTTTTTCGCAATTTCTGAAGAGTTCTGTTGGAATTTTGATGAGGATTGCATTGAATCTGTAGATTGCTTTTGTAAGATGGCCATTTTCACTGTTAATCCTGCTGATCCATGAGGAAGGGGGATCATTTCCACCCTCTGATATCTTCCTGGATGTCTTTCTTCAGAGACTTGAGGTTCATATCATATAGGTCTTTCACTTTCCTGGTTGGAGTTATGCCAAGGTATTTTATGTTTTTTGTGGCTATTGTGAAGAATATCTTTTCTCTAATTGTTTTCTCCACCTTTTATCACTAATAGCATTCTTAACCACTGTGGCATCTCTGAAGCACCACAGCTTTTCTGTTGGGCATTTAGTGTCCAGTATAGAAGGGACCCTACTCTTTTAAGCACCATGTCAAAGTAGGAAGCAGTTACCCAGATTAATATCTTCTTTGAATAGATGTTGCAAATGCTACATTATAGATTCTATACCATTAAGAAAAAAAGTTCGGTGTTATGTCCTTCGGCATGCACAGATTTTTCAAGAAAGTGTCTGGACTACATTTAAAGTGCAATGCTTTCTTCAGCCACAAACTGTTTCATGATACACTAAAGTTGTTTCAACCACAAGCAAATAAAAATATCCCTGGGTGCTGTCTCTTACTTTGAAAAGATGGGTGCATTTAACTGTAGTTTTGATTACCCTCAATTTAAAGAAGCAAATCTTGAGAGAATGAAAATAAAGCATAGTATTTTCCTCCATTTCAAAATATGACTATAAAAAAATACTGAGCAATACTTTGAAAAAATCCTTTATATTTCTGCTTGGTTGATATTGCCTAGGAAATAATTGCTTCGAAAAGAAAATTATCAAAAAGTGATTGAAAGTGTTCAGAGAAACACTTTTGTTTTTAAAGGACAAATAACAATACACAAGAATAGCTTTATTAAATCTATCAATCAGCAAACTAAAAGCCACAGCTACTGCACTGGTACAGGCTGCCCAAAGGCACTTGAAAGTGTCAAATGGCTGTTTTCAGTCTTGGTAATATCTGGATGAAGTCCTAGCTGCATCACTTGAGAAAGCATTTACATATGTATATTTTTATCTTTATTTGTGTCCCTAATTATCTTTTTTGACTTTAGCAGATACATATTCTTAATAAAAATTAGTTTCCAACAATAAAATATATTTATGCCTTGTTTCTTTTATATTTATCATTAAGAGACTAATAGTGAAAATTCTCAGAAATTGCTACATTGTTTTAAAATTAAGCTTCATATGGCAATATCACTCCATTTGTCAATATGTTGCTAACAATGAGTACAATAAAAATAAGATTTTGTGCTGTGTTGAGTTATTAGCATTGTATCACCTATGCATTTGTTTAGAAGCAGCTTTGAGACTTACTGTTTTAAGTAGTCCAGAAATATCCTGTTTATAGCAATAAGTGGTGTTTTAAAAAGTATATCTAAAGTATTTATTATGTGTCATAATGACATCAAGGAAGCCTACATGTTTATGATAGCTTATGATACCTAAAACAGTATATGTTGCGTTTAAATGTGTTGAAAAAAAGTTTAATGGTTCAGAAAGTATCATTACTACATAACACAAACTTATGTAAGCAGTAAGTAGCCTCCAAACTTTAAAAGTAATTTTTGTTCACCTGATGTTATTGTCAGCTTGGAGGCTTACTTCTGAATTAGCTCACTCTTTCTTGTTTTCCCTGAACTCTAGCTAACTGGCTCAACTTAGCTATTCTGGTTCAAACTCCTCTCCAAGCTGACTAATACATTCTGGCTTCTCTTACCGCTCACTGAGTTGCTCTGCTTAGACTCAAACTAATTTTGGCAATCCGTTATAATCTTCTGGTCCCTTCTTATTCTCATTTTCTGTCTCATTCTGTATTCACCTGCAACTTTGTCTTTGTAAAACCATCTTAGTAAAGCTTCCTCTCTGACCTGCATGGCACTGCACTTACTGCACTGACTCCCTCCCTGTGCTGCTCTTAAATAGCTTTTCTGTTTGTGTGTTTCTTGTGAGAATTGGGTCTATCATCTCTCCGACTCACTCTGTCAAACCTTTCAGTGATTTGTCACTTTGTCTATCCCTCAATTTCAAACACAGCTGCTCCTTATTTCAAACGTAGTCTACCTTAGAAGTATCTACTGATGGTGTGTCTTTCTTTATTCTGGCTAGAGGGATTAAAGATGTATTTCATCTGCATTCCAGCTGGATAACATAATCTTAGGTACTTGGATTTGATTCTCTGTCTGAGAAGCCAAGTTACTAGATCAATTCCAGTAGAGAACTGAAGAATTTCATATCATTCATTTAAAATGGATCCTTCACAAACTTCTAATATTCCTCTGTGTTTCTTCATACCTGATCCTTCCCCATGCCTTCTCCTCTCCTTCTCACATTCACACCTTGGTCCTTCCCTTCCTCGGCTTTCCAGGATTATTTTGGTTCTGCATTTAAGTGGGTTTGAAACATCCTCACTTAGGCCTTCCTTCTTCTTAAACTTCATATGGTCTGTAGGTTGTAACATGGGTATTCTGTATATTTTATCTAATATCCCCTTATCAGAGAGTGCATATCATGCATGTCATTTTAGGTCTGGTGAGATTTTCTAGTTCCCTTCAAATACCTGCAAAATTCATGATGTCCTTGTTTTTAATAACTGAATGGTATTCCATTATATAAATGAACCACATTTTCTCCACCCATTCTTCAGTTTAGGTACATCTGGGTTGGTTCTAGCTTCTGGCTATTACAGTTAAGGCTACTATGAACATAGTAGAGTACATGTCCTTGTGGTATGGTGATCATCTTTTGGATATATGCCCAGGAATGATATAGTCTTCAAGTAGAGGTATTTTCAATTTCCTGAGGAACCTCCAGATTGATTTCCAGAACGATTATACAAGTTTGTAATCTCTTCAGCAATGGAAGAGTGTTCCTCTTTCTCCCACATCCTCTCAAGCAGGTACTGTTGAGTTTTTTATCTTACTACTCATTCTGATTAGTATAAGGTAGAATCTCAGGGTCATTTTGATTTGCATTTTCCTGATGACTAAGGACTTTGAATATTTCTTCAAGTGCTTCTCAGTCATTTGAGATTCCTCTACTGAAAATTATTTGTTTAGGTCCATACCCCATTTTAATTTTTTTTTTTGTTTTTTTGGAGTTTAACTTCTTGAATTCTTTATGTAGTTTGGATATTAGTCCAGAGGCCCAGGAGAATGAATGGAAATATGTAGCTGAGGGGGATGGGAGGGGCAAGGAAACCTCTAGAAAGTGTCAGAGACCTGAAATAGGAGAAGCTCACAGGACTCAATAGGGATGACCTTAGCCAAAATCCCAACAGTGGGAAGACAGAACCTGAACAGATGACCTCCAAAAGATAAACAGGGCCCCCAGTGGAGGGTTGGGGTTCCCAACCTACTTTCAAATATTTTCATCCAGAATTGTTCTTGTCCAAAAGAAATACAGGGACAAAAATGGAGCAGAAGTGGAGGAAAGGCCATCCAGTTACCTGCCCAATTTGGGATATTATCCTATGGGCAGGTACCAAAACCTGACACTATTACTGATGCCATGTTGTGCTTGCAGATAGGAGCCTAGCATGGCTGTCTTCTGTGAGGCTCTACCTACAGCTAAGTTAGAAAGATATAGATATTCACAGCCAACCATTGGACTGAGGCCAGGGAACCCTATAGAAGAGTTAAGGGAAGGACTGAAGGAGCTGAAGGGAATTGCTACCCATGGGAGTAACAACAGCATTAACTAACCTAAACCCCTCAGAGCTCCGAGAGATAAGTCACCAACCAAAGAGCATACACAGGCTGCTCCATGGCCTCTGGCATATGTATAGCCTAGGACTGCCTTGTCTGGCCTCAGTGGGAAATGATTTGTCTAATCCCATAGAGACTTGATGCCCAAGGGAAGGACATGTCAGAGGGGAGGGGAAAGTAGGTAGGGGAGTACCCCTTCCCGGTTCTACCTCCAAGAGTTCATCACCCAAAATATGATAGAACAACTGGTATTGAATTCACTGCTTAGAGTGAGGAAAAAGTAAAACAGGATTATATATAGAAAAAAATTGTTTTAAGACCTTGGAAAGTAGGCACTGAAACACTGTTCCCTCTGAGGATATAAACAGCTCAAATCCTACAATGAACCCAGCTATCTTGCTGGAGGCATATTAGGATTTTTGATAAGTAAAGAAAAACAATAACAGAACAGGGCAGTCTTTCTGTGCTCATGCAGGTCAAAGGAGCTGAAATGTGAGAAGTACAGCACAGGACAGGTGAGAGTACACCACAGAGTAAGTCAGACAAATAAAAAAAATAGAAAAGAAAAGAAAAGAAAAAAAGAAAAATGTTGAATGGAAACACATCATATCAAACCTGGGAGATGCATTACCTGAGTTGCTACAGCTCTGTCTTGACTTTCTCTTCAAACTCCATTGTGTAGGAGCATAGGTCCCAGCATGGTACCTTAAGGAAATGCTGGGAACAGTGAGATGGAGGAATATGGATTGGTGCATCTTTTAAAAAGGTTTCTTAGTTGGGCTGTGTAATGTACCTGTTTTATTCATATTACCATGTGTAGCCTAATTGTATGTGAGTGTGTGTGTGTGTGTGTGTGTGTGTGTGTGTGTGATTATACATAGAGTTTCATATTCTTTTCTAGCTACATGAAGAAATTTATTGGTGTTATTTATAAGAGTTGTAGGTCTTCTGTATACCACTTAATATTATTTAATCTTTAATTCCATGAATAAAGAATTTTTTGTTCACTTTATATTATGGTATTTTAAGGCCTTTATTGCACAAATCTGTTAAATCTATATATATATTAATTACTATTTTATTTTTAATGGTACTTCATCATAATTTCTTTCTTAATTGAATATTCTACAATTTGTTATTTAAATATAATGGTATTTCTAATGTTCCTATTCATTTGGCATGTGTTAAATTTATATATCATATTTAATAATTTTATTAAGATTTAAGAGATTGATTTTTCCATATGAAATCATCTTTTTATTTGAAAAAATTAAAGTACATCCCCTTCAATATTTAATGGCAGGACATTGAGTTTTGCTTGTAGAGGAATCAAAGTAGAACCTTTATTTTCTACAGTTACAAAAATCAAAGCTTGGAATTAAAGATGATCATAAAACATCACACACAAAACTCCTAAAAACAATATGAGAACATTGAATATCTTAATCAGGACAATGGAAATCAGAAGGATCCTATGAACAAGAACTCAATAAAACAGGTAGCAAAGACAACAGCAACAACAAATGCAAAACGAGTCACAGAAAATGAGCATGTGTGCAGGCAAAAAACCAAAAGAATCCACAACAAAGGAACCATCTTTATAAGAATAATATTGGTGAAGGATGCATCTCATATACTGAGGTAATTATAGTATATTAGTAAATCCAAGTAAAGAGAAATATAATAATCTGTTTAAATGTTGAATTTGTGGGACAGTTGGTATAGTGCTTAAAATCATGCAATCCCTAGCGTAACATACAAACTGAGTACTAAAATTTATAGCTATAATTCTAACCCTTCAGAGGTAGAGGCAGGAGGACCAGAAGTCCAGGGCCAGCCACAGATTTGAGGTCAGCCTGGGCAATGTGAGACCTTTTCTTTATCATATTTGTTTGTTTGTTTGTTTGTTTGTTTGTTTTGGTTTTTTGAGACAGGGTTTCTCTGTGTAGCTCCGGCTATCCTGGAACTCACTCTGTAGACCAGGCTGGCCTCGAACTCAGAAATCTGCCGGCCTCTGCCTCCCAAGTGCTGGGATTACAGGCATGTGCCACCACCGCCCGGCTCTTTATCATATTTAATGTATATGTGTATGTGTATGTGTATATCTATGTGTATGTATATGTATATACACACATGTGTGTGTATGTGTAAGTTTGTAATGTTTAATATATATTCACTATATGTGTGTGTTGGGACATTTGAATATATATATATATGGGTATATAAATATATGAATATTACTATATAGGACTTAAGATACATATAAATCATATACATATGTATATAATTTGATACACAATGTAAAGTCTAATTAAATAAGGAACAATAAATTTTTTAACATTTTTTTATTGGGTATATTCTATATGTACATTTCATTTCCCTTTTTCTGGTTCCCTGCCTCACAAAGATCCCACATGCCCTTTTCCCTCCCCCTGCCCCTCATCCACCCCTTCCCACTTCCCTGTTCTGGTATTCCCCTACACTGATGCTTTGATCCTTTCCAGCACCAGTGTCCACTCCTTTCTTCTTGTCGGACATCATTTGGCATGTGAATTGTGTCTTTGGTGTCACAAGATTCTAGGCTAATATTCACTTATCAGTGAGTGCATACCATGGGTATTCTTTTGAGACTGGGTTACCTCACTTAGTATGATGTTCTCCAGCTCCATCCAGGAACAATAAAATTAAAGACACATTTCTCCACATACATACAGCTGAAGAGGTGGCTTTCTGTTTAAAATATGTACTATTCTTACAAAAGCTTTGCATTTAAGTTTGATTCTAGCACCCATGTCAGATGTCTCATAACTGTCAATAACTGCAGTTCCAGGGCATCTGACAGTATTGACTCCCACAGGTATCTGCATTCACATGCACATACGCCAATATAGAAACATATACATAGAAATAATTAAAGATAATAAATCTTGAAAACAAGGAAAATTGTAGGTCGTTATGGGCCAGCCAAAGCCCATTAGATTCTGCTTATCATTTATAATGATGTGGCTAGGTAAGCCCAGCAGATCAACGTCTTTTGTTGTTGTTGTTGTTGTTGTTGTTGTTGTTGTTCCTTTAGGCACTAGGAACTGTATTTTATCCACCTTCCTTCGTTAACATTCTAAATAGTATACAAACATTTAAACAAATTAATCTGTTTGTGACCCGGGACTGTGATAGGAACCATCAATTATACAGTAGTGACAGAGCTTTTCCTGTTTGTTTTTCCAGCCCCCCTTTCAGTTGCAGTCACTTGTCCTTTTTTTTAATTTTTTTATTTTTATTTTTTATTTTTTTTGGTAAATTTAACCTAACCCTTGTGAAATAGGGACCAAAAAGAGTACCAACTCAGTATCATGATGTTTAAGAGATGGCACAATAGGAAAAAGGCCAAGTTCTGAGGAACCTTCAAACTCCAGAGGTTCCTACCCTTTGGCCCAGCTCTTTCTGGGTCCTGGGCTGAGAAGCCAGCAGTTCTGTAAACTGACCACACAGATCTGAAGACAAGGTGAGGGTCTGGATGATAAGGTCCATGGGCTTGTGACCATCACTGGGGCATTCAGCCTCAGGACTTCCCAGGGTCCTCTCCATTCCCCTGGGACAGTATGAGGGGTACAGCAGAGGTCAAAGACAGAATGACCAGCCCCAGTGGGGGGTGAGAGCAGGGGTTGGGGGGACACTGGCGACATTACTGCAAAGTTGGTAACGCTATAGCCCCTTATCAATACCATAGATCTCTTCTGAGGCACATATCCCATGACCCAGTCTTATCTGGGTACCACTACTTTTGTGACCCCCAACATTACAGGCTCTCTGCAGTACATTCCCATCACACACAACCCACCAGACACCAACAGTCCACCACACACACCATATTCCAACCCTTATTGCTTTCTTGACCTTTCACATTCTGGGTAGGCTAAGATGAAATCTTAAAGTTGTTTTCATTTGAATTTCCCTAATTTCTAAGGATGTAGAAGATTTTATTGAACTATTTGATAACAATTTTTCTTTCTTCTTTTGAGACTGCTCTGTTCAAACCCCAAGCCTGTCTCAGTGAATGCATCATTTATTTTTCACTCTTTGCCTTTGAGTTCTTAGAATATCTGGAGATTAATCCTCTGTCATCACTAGCAAACTTCCTCTCCCATTTTATGATCTTGCTTTTCAACAGATCATTTTATTGGTGGAGCAGAAATCTCTTCAATGTCTGAGATGTGCATGTCGGTTACTGGCTTGCAATCCTGGACAAATGGAGTCCTATTCAGAAAGTCTTCCTACATCTCAAATGAGTAGGATGTTTTATAAGTTTTCTTCTAGTAGTTCAGTGTTTCAGGTTTCATATTTAGATCTTTCATCCATTTGGGGGTTAGATTTTTGAAAAGCTGATTGATCTGTATCTAATTTTATTCTTCTTTTTGTGGGTTTTCAGTTTTCCCAGCAGCAATTGTTGAAAACGATAATCTATTTTTCACCAATATATTTTGTCATCTCTATTGAATATTAAAATGCTCTCATTACAATGTTCATGTTTCTGAACTTCATTTTTGTCCCATTCATCTATATGTATGCTTTATGCCAGTGCCATTTTGTTTTTATTACTACAATACTGAAATATATGAGGCCCAATATGGTAACCTCACTGGCACTGTTCTTTTTGCTTAATGTGGATGTTGCAATGTAGAGTCTTTGGTGTTTCCATATCAAATTTAGGAATTTTTATATTTATGTAAAAATTTTGATGAGCATGTGGATGAGAATGCATTGAATCTGAAATGTCCATTGGTAAAAGGGTCATTTTCTCAATATCCTACCAATCTCTGAGCTTGGAATGCTTTTCTATTTCCTAGTACATCTGTCTTCAGTGATTTAGGCTTTAATTGTAGGGATCCTTCAATACCTTAGATAGGCCTATTCCTATATATTTTATTTTGTTTAGGACTCCAATGAATGGGCCTATGTTAGTTATCTATTGCTGCATGTTTGTTTTCTTCCTTTTCAACTTGTGTAATAACTTTCAACACTATGGAAGCTAGGTTTCAGGGAGGAGACTTTTACACTCTCCTAGAATGAGTAATTCAAGGATTGTTTCAGGATTGTGGCAACTTTAGCAAGAGGGTCTTACCTTTAAATTATGGAAAACAACTAAGGACAATAACAATAGCCTGTGTTGTTATGGTAGCCTGTTGGTACACCATGCTTTCACCAACTAACATCACTTGGGGGCATTTAAGGGTGTCTTCCATCATTAATTATTAATTTTTATTAATCTCTCTCTCTCTCTCTCTCTCTCTATATATATATATATATATATATATATATATGAGTGTGTGTGTGTATACCTTTGTGTGTATCTGTATATATACCTTTGTGTGTGTATGTGTGTGTGTGTGTGTGCACCTGTGTACACATGGATGCAAACACATGTGCATATGTGTGACTACATAAGATAATGTTTCTTTATGGATTTTTAATACATCATTTGTGTTTGCTCCTTTTCCTTGCTCTGTCTATATCACTATCACTTTCCATTTCACTAGTTATAGCCTCATCCCCAGCTATTCTCATTTCTCCAATCATAGCACCTGTGTCCTACTATCTATCACTCTAGACTGCCTTCTGCCATGATTGCTTCTTTATTTTCCCTTGTGGATATTTCACATGGTGTAGACAGGTTTAAGGATTTGGAGCTAGGATCCAGAAAAAATAAAGAACATTTAGCATTTGCACTTCTGTGTCTGTATTACCTCACTGAGTACAATACTTTCTAATTCCATTAATTTACCTTCAAATTTCTTTTTTTTTTCACAGCTGATTAGAACTCAATTGTGTCTGTCAACCATGTTTTCATTATCAGTCCGTCAGTTGCAGGACATTTAAGAGTGTCCATCCAAAACTACTGAAACAAAACTGAAGATGGCGGAGCAAGTATCTGCAGAGTAGGATGTCAAGTCTGTTGGCATATACCAAAGAGTGGTATCCCTGGGTCATGTGGTAGATCTTCTTTTAAAGTTTTGAGGAATTTCCATACTACTTCCCACACTGCTATGTCAATTTGCAATGATACCAACCTTTCTCCACATACCATGAGTACGTGTTGGTTGTTTTCTTGATCATAGTCATTCTGACTAGGGGGAGACTAAAACCTCAAAGTTCTCAAAAGAAGAAACAAAACTCCCAAGGAACAAAATATCTTTAAAGGTGGTCTAAATTCTCACATGTTAAGTAAATTCAAAGGAAAACTGTATTTTACAATGTGATTTGTCAATGCTTTGCATTAAATTCTGTAAACTCTCATACAAATGGTAATCTTAAGGTCTACTTTATGGTTTCCCATGATTCATTTATATGCAAACAATACTGTCCTAAATATCACCATCTACAGTGAACCTGAACTGGCAGAAAGACAGTTGCAAGCAGGAGAATATAGTTATAATCTCGTCTTCTCTCTTATTTTCATGAAATATTGAGAAAATCTGAACAATTTGTGTCTCTTTACAATTTACCAATACTTTAAAATACTTTACCTCTCTTAAGATTTTATTAATTTTCTCATATATTTCTCTCTTTGAAAGTGTTTATATCTCTTTTTTATTTGGTTCATACTAGGGAAAATATGGAATTATTTTATTGTACAGAAAATTCTATCTTGAATTCATTCATGAGATTTTAAAAAAACTCTTAAGACCTTAACATCCGAAAAGCCTGTTTACACTCAAATATAAAGCACATGGCTTTGTCATCACTCCTCTCCAGGTTATTTATTTTTTTCTTTCAGTACTAGTATGTATCTTCTATATGACATATTATAGAAACTTCAGAAATACAAGCATATGGATGAACAAAATATTTAAATATAAACTTAGGTTATTTATTAATCTTAGGCAAAGAAGCATCACATTGTCCAAATTAAGTTTAATGGAGTTTTATAAAACCAGTACCAAAGACATAAAAAAAGAATCTAAAAGGTACCATATAAAACCTTAATGTTGTCCTTAAGATAATTTAGAAAGCACAATTCTATCATTCTAGTGTTCTGTCACCTCATTTCCAATTTTGTTATATATGCACATGTGTTTGTTTCTAGTGTCTACTTGTGTGTGGATATACATCCTCATAGAGACTAGACTATGGTGTCGTGGGGGGGGGGGTTCCATTAACACTTTCAATCTTATTCTCTTATGATGTGGTCACTTACTGTGTCTGAAAATTGTTGATTTTGGCTTCGTTGACTTGCTGGCAAACCCTAGTGATACTCTTTACTTTGCCCTACTCCTCAAATATTGATGTTGCACGGGAATGTGCATGTCTAGCTCTGAGGGGACTGGGGACCTGAATTCATGTCTTCAAGCTTATGTGGCAATTCTCTTATTCAATAAGCCCAGACTTGAGGGTCCTCAAAGACAATGAGAAGTCAAACTCGTATGCAAAAGCAAATAGTCTTTATTCAAGGTTGAGCTCAGACCCTCATGCCCCTCTACTGCAGCAAGATTGTACAGAAGGTCCTGAGTACTGAAGGTTCAGCCTTTTTATTACAGTGTAGTGGTGTTAGGGGCCTATCGAGTTGGCAGTTACATGAATGGCTAACAATGATTTTAGTTGGCTTTTTTTCCTATATTTGTTTATATTCCAAATGATTTTTCCCTTTTCCAGTTCCCCACTCCCCCTAAGTCCTATGAGCCCTCTTCCCTCGACAGTTCCCCAATCAATACCCTCCCACTTCTCTGTCCTGGAAATCCCCTATAATGCTGCATCAATCCTTTCCAGGATCAGGACCCTCTTCTTTCTTCTTCTTGGGAATCATTTGATATGTGAGTTGTGTCTTGGGTATTCAGAGCTTCTGGGCTAATATCCACTTATCAGTGACTGCATTCCATGTGTGTTCTTTTGTGAATGAGTTACCTCACTTAGGATTATATTTTCCAGTTCTAACTATTTGCCTAAGAATTTCATGAATTCATTGTTTTTAACTGCTGAGTTGTATTCCATTGTGAAAATATACCACATTTTCTGTATCCATTCCTCCATTGTGGGACATCTCGGTTCTTTCCAGTCTGGCTATTATAAATAAGGCTGCTATGAACATAGTGGAGCATGTGTTCTTACTGCATGCCGGGGACTCCTCTGGGTATACACCTAGGAGTGGTATAGCAGGGTCCTCCACAAGTGTCATGCCCAGTTTTCTGAGGAACCGCCAGACTGATTACATGGCTTACGCAATCTATCTATTTCTATCTATAGTCTCTGGAATGTTAGGTACTTTCCTAGTGGTGGCCCAAGTCTATGGTGGTTCCTTCCTGGAACAGTTTGTGGTTTTTCTAGTAATTAGAGTTTTATCTAAGGACAAGACATATATATATAGTCATAGTATATATATAATGGAGAATAGGTTACAATATGGAGTCTGTCTTGTCAAGTTGGGATCCTTGATAAGCTCTCTTACCAATCTATATTTAATGTTGATGTTATATCATCTTCTAACAAACCATGACTACATGTATATTTTAGCAGACAAATAAGTTAGAAGCTCAACCACAACAAAGACTATCTCTTAAATGTTCACATAAAAATTCTGCGGAGAGTCAAAAATTGCATTTCTGCATGATTGTACAGGGTGTTCAATTGAGCAATTCAGCCTTAGATTAGTTTGCATATAAAAGAGGGAATTTGAAGTTATCATGAGAATATATTCAGCAAATAATTAGCCAGAGACAAAACAGATGAATATATTTTCTTATGCTAATATATCCTCAGATAGAAGGTTCTCAGAGAATGTTTTCATTGTACATTAAGATTTCATGAATGTGAGCTTGTCTAGCATGGTGAAATCTCTAAGCAGGGAAGTTTATAAACTTACAACTTACACATAACTATTCAACATTAATTTGATGGAATGACTATAATGGATACCTAAGAGAAAAATATACTGTTAATGATATCCATAAAAATGACTGGTTTGCAATCCTGTGGAATTTATGAGTTTGCTCTCTGTATAATATTAAAAAGAAAAAGAAAAAGAGGGCATGAACCTTTTTAGCACGCATAAATATAAGGCAGGATTTAGGGCAAGGGGACATACTCCTCAAGGAGATGCCTTATGTTTATCCACTCAACAGAGATGTGTGTTCATAAATAACTACAATGTGGTCACAGTAAAAGACAATAAAGTTGATTAATAATATTACTTTCATTTACTTTTAAAATATACATTTAATTCAAGATAAACAGGAAATAGCCAAAATACAAAAATAGATAAAATATACAAAATACATATAAAACAATGCCAGGGCCAGCTTCAACTGGGAGAGGGGTTCTGAGAGAAAGGATCTCTTAGAGCAGTGAAAGAAAATGACTCCAAGTCCAACTGTAGATCCAAGATGGCGGCCTATGTTCTGTTTGTGGCCACTTTCCAAATAGCCTCTTCTCTGTTCTGCTTTCTCTCTTGAATTCTCGAGACAGCTCTCTCTCTATTTTCTGCTCAAGACAGTTCACCAAGCAGTTCTCTCTTGTTATTCTAAAAATTTCTCTGGATTAGTCATCTTTTGCAGAGCATAATCCAAGTCAAACCAAAATATAGCACATGAAATTCTCAAAAGTAAATAACATTATAAATGAGCAAATAAATTATGTTAGTACTTGTCTAATATAGTAATGTTAGTTGAATTGAAAATTCTTTTTTAAAGATCTGTGTTCATTTTTTTCCATTTATATGTGTATGCATACCTGTCTCTGTGTATATATAGTATGTGTTCAAATATTCCCAGAGACATGAAGTAGGTTGAGGATCCATTGGAGTTGGAGTTATAGGTACTTGTATGCTTGATGCTACAAATATAAATAGCATCCTCATGAAAGGGAGCAAGGAGTCTTCTGAGTTAAGGGTCAATCTGTGAGGAACATAGATTTAAATACAAACATATGCTTCTGGCTAACTATAAAGGCAGTATAGATTTTATTCTCTGGAACTGGATTTACAGTTCAAATGTGGCTGGTGAGAACTAAACTAGGCTCTTCTACATAAATCTTATGTGCTTTTAACCATTGAGTACTTTCTAATAGGATGCGTAAAAATGGGGAGCAAAATATTTAGTAACTTAATAAACTCAGTAAAAAAAAACCTTTGAATCCATAGTTACACAGAAAATACTTTGATTCAGATAATTTGTATTCTTAAAAAAACACTTTGACATCCAGAAACATATTTAAGCACAGAAGAAAATCATGATTTGTTATAAGAAAAGGACTGATGTTAAAGTCTATTCATTCTTTGTGTGCAAAGTTAATTTTTGTTCCTTTTTAACAATATACAGCTTGATGAATTTATTTGAAAAAAATATAATTGCTATAATGTTTTGTGCAATTTTGTAGAATTTGAGCAAAGTAAATTTGTTTTACAATGGAATGGGCAAAGGTGAGTTGAGGAAGAAAATAAAAATCATTGGCTATGTAGAATCCCAAAACTATGATATACATTGACCAATTATTGATGAATTATAAAATGCATGTTCTGAATGTATGGATTAAGGATATAGGACAGTGCTAGAATTCTAGGAGAATAAACACAAAGCTGAGGCTTCATTCTGTAGTACCAAAACAGTATAAAAAAGATAATATATGCATAATTAGAAGTTTAAAATAGAAATAATATATCTCATTAAATATAGATAAATCATAAATTAGCTTCTGCAAAATTGTGCCATCTATGCACAATTCCTTAGTTCAAAACAACATTCAGAAAGCCATTTTTCAAATACATACAAATACACAGTTTTGGGACTATGAAGCATCATAACCAATTAATATGAGAGTCAGGCATTAGTAGGTTTTAATGTTTTGTCTTTGCTTGTTTTTCTCTTAAAAAACAAAATTTTCACAAGAAAATATTTTATACTATTAAAATTTCTATATAAATTTAATTTACATATAATTTTTGCTACTATTGTGTACCTCAATAAACTCTTAAATAAAAATGAAGTTTATACATCAATTTATCAATTTGACATTTATTACTTCTCCTTCATTCAGCCCAGGTAGTAGATATATAACTCAATACAATAACTTGTTCAATGAAAATATACTTTTTGTTGGAAAACCATATAAGTGTGTTTTTATTGATGAAATGGTCTCTTATACAGAGTTTTAAATCACTAAAAATAGATAAATTATTCCTCAACATCAATGATCAGGTATTCAAATATATTAGAAATCAACAAGACTGGAAGTCCAGACACTAGGTAGTTTGAGAATCTATGTAGAAAACCACCAAATTCCACACAACTATTTGATCATACAATAATTATTAAAGAAGGGTCTTCTGGTTATTTTACATTGGTTTTTCCCTATTACTCTAATTATTTAATTACTAAATTATTTAATTACTAAATCAAATTTGTCATCATTGTAGTCTTTAACTAAATATGAGACAAGGACACTAAAAACAAAAGAGAATTAATATATGAGGAAGGAATATTCCACTAAAAACCGACTACAGAACTACTGAAGGTTGTGAGGTCACCAATCATCAAGAATGAAAAGGAAGTACAGAGCTTTCTAGTAAAGAAAAAGCTGTACACTAAAAGTTCCACCATAAACGTATATCAAAATCCTCTATGTGCCTAAAGGCTGGAAATACACATGTACTGTTGCTTCATCTATTGAGATTCTATGTAAACAACCTATTTTTCTTAAAAAAATTATGATTAAAAAGATATTTTATGCTGAAGATAGCCATAGATCATTTGTAATTTCAGAAGTTGGGAGTCAGAATCAGAGGGCCTAGGAGTTCAGGGACAACCTCAACTGCAATAAATGTGAAGCCAGTCTGGATATCTGAAAACAAATAAAAAGTACACTGCATTGATATATTGATATATATATATATATATACACATACATATATACATACATATATACACATATATATGTATACATATATAGAAAGAAATAAAAGTTTGTACAAAATAATAAACAAGTATTCTTTTTCACTGATTTAGGACACTTTATTTAAAATTTCTCCTTCTCTACCTTCCTCTCCCTTTCTTTGCCTCTGTTTCTGTCTAACTCTAATTTACTTCTCTATCTCTTCACAAATATACAACTACATTACTATAAACACATTTATTTCTTGTTTACATTAATCATGTTGCATAATCACTCATTTTTCTTTTCTATAGTCACAAATATATAGGATAGAACTTACTGAGTTAAACAGAAAAATAACTTTTTATATGTGTACATTAACACATTTCTAATGCCATTTGGTAGTTCTATCAATGTATTTCTGTCAATTTCTATCAATATAAAACAGGTAATAGCATCTCATGATCATGAGCTTCTTATTTTATTTCTATTCCACAAGAAACATTAGGGGTTTTGTGATCATATTTATACTTTGTTGACTTTTTTTTAAGTTCTAAGTGTTCTTGACCTCTTCCCAATATTCTGGGAAGCAGAAATCAAATGTCTGAGATTTGCCTATTAAACATTTGAGGCTGGAGGAAAGCCTATGTGAGAAGAGCACCCTTTCTGGTTCTACTTGCTCTGTACATTAAATCATTTTGAGCTCTTAAATATTTTCACAAAATGATTTATTCACAAATTGCTGCCTGTTCTATAGAAAGAGTATTTTTAAAGTTCAGCTTCAGTAATGACTTGAAAGGACTAAATTATGGTCTGTTCACCTTAAACCCAAGTGGGTGGTTAAATACCTTTCATGTAAAGTAAACACGAAAGGTTAATGGGAGCTTGTACCATTAAAAGTAGACGAAAACCAGACTTTTATTCTTCGTTTTTCCAATGTGGTATTTATGATTACTCTTTTTGACAAACTAGTATTTCTCACATACTTCCAAATAACATTTATGGATTCCTAGCCAACTTCTTGAGAAAAAGCTTTAACCTTTTGGCTAAGGAAAGATTTCTAGCCTGGAAGGGCTCTTAGATCCCACTGCAGCTGTCACTGTAGTGAAGGGCAAAGTGCCGGTGAGGTGGGGACTTGACATGTTTTAGGACTTCCACTGTTGAAAGAAGAATATTTTAAAGAGATTAGGGTAGAATCCCACAAAAGTCATCTGTTTATGCTCACCCTTGGGGAGGGGCTAGCCAGCTTGGAAGATAAGGGATTTTCCTGTGATGTGGTTCCTTTGTGCTTTCAACCTTACACAACCATAGATATGCTTGTCTATTTAGGTAATAAGAGAGGGAAGGGGTGGGCAGAAAGGATATGTCAAGTCAATGTACAGAAACTCAGAGAAGGTTCTTTATCAATTATGAGATGCAGGCATTATTTGTCTTAGAAACATAAAAACAAATATTTCTATTCTTTTTCCTGGGACAAGGCCTATGTTGCTAAGGTTGGCCTCAGAACCACTATGTAACTGAGATTGGCCTTGAATTCCTGATTGTTTTCCATTCTCTAACTCCTGTGTGCTGGATTAAGTGTAACTGCCATCAAATTGGCATTTATTAAAGGTCCTGATAACATGCATTTTACAGCTATGGATTTAGGAGAAAAAATGCAGACTGTATTTTGCATTTCAAAATCAAAGCAGTATAAATTATTATTTCTTTATCTCCTGACAAATAATCATGAGATTTCTTTAATTGGTGATCCCCAGTTACCAGGAAATGTTTTGAGTGAACTGATTTCACAGGCATAAATGATTGCTTGAATATGAGGAAAATCTTGCTTTTGGGATAACAATCTGAATTTTGTCACCAACATGATGTGCAGTATACTTTGAGTGGGCAGGAGAATAACTACTGGGAGATTCCTATAGTGGTGCAAATACTTACTGGTCTCCAAGCTTCTGTCTTGATGAGTTTCCCTAATTAACATGCTACATTTTGTTGTTTTTCTTCTTCTGGAAAGGCAGCCATGACATACAAATTGTATGCTAAAGTGCTAGTATTATGTTCATTAGTAATTCAAACTTTTACATGATTTGTTAGGTAAATAAAATATTTTAATTCAATAGCTTTCCAATTACATAATAATATATTTAAATATATTATATTTTTCAATTAATATATATAATGTTATATATACTAAATATATCCCTTTCTGAATTCATAATTAACAAAACCAAAAATTCACTTATAGATTTTTGTAAATTGTTTTGAGAACCTGTATTATATTTCATAGAATTGTAGAAGACAAAATTAGAGATGTAGTACTATTCAAAATGTCTAATAAAATGCTCAATATATATATATATGTATATATAGCTACACATTGTGATAAGCATTTAATTTGATACTTCTACTTCTGTAAGTATGAAATAGATTTTCCCATTGGCATAATAATTTTCTAAGAATATCGTTCTATATTTACTTAGATTGCATAAATGTTCATTTTCTGATAAATTAAATATTTAAACCTATTATATTATTTAATGTAGCATACAAAGCTTTCTGATTGTGTGTATTTACAATATCCCTTAATGTTCTGAAAGTATATTTCAAGATTAGAGATGTGTAAATTACATAAGGGCTAAATCCAACTATACCTTGCATTTATAATCCAATTCTTTACCAGCTTTTGACAATTTGTCATCTAAAATGCTTCCTCTTAACAACACAGAATTGGACATTGATTAGAGAGCAAGTATTTGTCCTGCAAACGCGTACAACACATACTATTTGATCCTTAGAAAAAGCCTGATGGATCATGGTTGTTTTAAATAAAGATATTTTAAAATTATTATGCCTTGCAGTTCAGACATTACCAATTAGAAAGCATACAGAAAAGAGAAATTGAATAAAATGATGTTAAGTCATAGATAAACAACCTTAGGGAAGGGAACACTTTACAGCGCTTTCTTGATATTAACACACTGCTGTCTTAGGTACAATAAGCAGCTGATTTATTAAAAGTGACTGGTGCAGTCAATATCTGAAATGAAACAGCTAGTTTCATCTTGTCCAATTTTTACATTACTCTTCATTTTCCCTGAGAACTACATCGCCGAAACACTTTTACTAAAGCACTTCCTTGTAAAATGATCAGTTGTATCTGTCAGCAGGAAGAAATGCATTCTCCTGCTTTATTATAGCCATCTGCATCCTTCATTTTCTTTTAATTCAGTCACTGGAGCTCTAATGATTGCAGCCATTTGAGGAGAAGCCATCAATTACAGCAAGGAGCTCATTCAGAAGTGAAGGATGAGCTCCCTTCCCAGTTGTTCCGAGGTCAGTGATCATCCTCCAACCTCTTCCCAGTGAACAAATAGGACAAGAAGTTGAACAGGCGCCTTTCATTTTTCTCAACTCTGCTTCTTTATGACTTCTTGTAGACCTTGGTTGTAATAACTTCATATGTTTTATCCTGGCAGCCCTAGAAAATGCCTGACCCAACCGTTCTCCTTGTGTCTACTGTGATAAATTCAATCATATTTAATGCTGACTTCTACAAAGGTATTTGGAAGAACAGGTATTGGAAAAGCATTATTTTAATATCCTTTAAAAGAACTGTGTTTTATATACTTCTATTCAAATGATAATAAAATAATAATTTTTACTGACAAACATTATTTCACAGAAACAATTATTATGGAAGAATTAATGACAATTTTAAAACAATAACAGCATAACATAATAGTCAAATTATTGTGTTTACATTTCTTAAATAAGCATTATTAATCATTTTATTTTTATTACAACAATTAATTTATTTTATTTCCAATATGTAGATGTAGAACATGAATGCTCTACATCCTGGAAGAGTCTCTTCTCTAATTGCATCATGTGACTCTAAGGGACATACACGTCAGGGTGTCAGGCTTTACCCTGCTATGCCATTATTTTGGTTCAGCATTTTAAATCAGATAACAGGATTTCATTTTATTAATTAATATATTATATTAATATATATTTAAAATATACATTTATAGATGATATATTTACATATTTATATATAATTTTACATATACCACATATTTAATATCTGGAATATAGCATTAATAATTAAAGACTTAATACATAAGAACCCCAAACTGGAAGTCATAAGAATGGCAAATGGGAGCCGGGCGTGGTGGTACACGCCTGTAATCCCAGCACTTGGGAGGCAGAGGCAGGCAGATTTCTGAGTTCGAGGCCAGCCTGGTCTACAGAGTGAGTTCCAGGACAGCCAGGACTACACAGAGAAACCCTGTCTCGAAAAAAACCAAAAACCAAAAAAAAAAAAAAAAAAAAAAAAAAAAAAAAGAATGGCAAATGGGAAGTGAGCAGAAGTACTTGTGCACAGGGAGCATAGCATTACTTAGATGACTTTTAGTGAGATACTGAGCTACGAATAATATGAGAACTTAAGTGCATATCAGTAACATTCTAGAAGTACCACTTACTGAATTATTCTGAGTATATGAAATTTTGTAAAAGGAATAATGAAAGAGATGGAAAAATCAATGGCTGTCAAAGCGTCCTAGTCTGAGGGACTGGAAAAACTGAGCAGGTAAAGCCATTCCAATTTCACGACACCGGAATTAGTCTGCATAAAACTTTATTGTTGCTTATATAAGACCTTTTTATCCTTTTTCATTCTTTTCTTTCTATTGAAAATGGATTTTCTTTCTCACATAATATATCCAGGTTATGGTTTCCTCTCTTTCTAATCATCCCAGTTTCTTCCCACTTCTGCTTCCATCGGGACCCATCCTCTTTCTGTTTTTTATTAGAAGATAAGCATGTTTCTATTGGATATAAAATAAAATTATATAAGGTAAAACAAAAAAATAAACCAGAGTAGGACAAAACATGCAAACAGAGCAGAAAGAGCCTAAGTGGTGAAGACTAAAGAACCATCAATCCACTCATTGCACTCAGGAGTTCCATAAAAAACCATCAACCAGAAACCGTAATATATATGCAAAGGACCTGGAGTATAAAACAAGAGAAGAAAAGATATATAAGTAAATTAAAATTAAAATGAGATGAAATTACAACAAAAAGAAAATACAGATGACATAAAACAAAAATAAACAACAACAACAAAATCCCAAAATTAACAAACAAAAGAAAGAACAAGTTAAATCCCTGATGTGACCTTATGAGGCAAGAAAATTACAAATATACCATGAGTTCTTTTTCTGTTGACCGCTTACTGCTGGGCAGACAGCCTACCCTTAAAAGTAGTTTGTTTTGCCAGTTGCACTCCCTTGGAAGAAACTAAATTTTCATTTGCAAGTGGTTATCAATGAAAATTGCTTCAGTGCAAAGGATGGGGCACATGTCCACTTATTTCAGCTCTTGGACTCCATCTGGTGGAGTCCTGAGCAGACCCTGTGCATGCTGCCTCTGTGTCTGTGAATACACATGTGTGTCAATTCTCTTATTCAGAGGACCTGAATTTCTTGTTGTCTGCCATGCCTTCTGTCTCCTATACATTTTATGCCTCCTCTTCCATGGGGTCCCCTGAGCCCTGAGGTGACTGATGTGACCTCACTTCTAGGGCTGATTATTCCATGGTCACTCAGACTCTCTATATAATGTCTGGCTGTGTGTCTTTGTATTTGTTCCCATCTGCTGCAGGAGGAAACTTCCCTGATACTGACTGAACAAGGTACTGATGTACGAGTATGGCAGAATGTCATCACAATTCATTTTATTGCTCCATGTTTCATGTAGAGCAGCAATATTTGATTTATTCGAGGACCCTGAGCTATCTAGTCTCAGGTTATTGGTCAGCCACGCAGTATCCACTATGGGCTTCATCTTAAAGAGTGGGTCTTAAATGAAAACTGATTCATTAGTTCCACAAGCAGAATGATATTACAAGTCATGTTTTTGCTACATGTTTTGTTAGAAAAGCAGTGTTTGTTGTTCTTCCTACAGTTTTGCCAGTCCTGCCCCTAACATGTCCACTGGGGTCCCTGTGCTTAGTCCCATGTTTGGCTGTGTGCATCTGCATCTGTATTGGTCAGGCTTTGGCAGACCCTCTCAGGGAGCAACTATACCAGGCTCCTATCAGCAAGCATTTCTTGGCATCAGCCATAGTGTCTGGGTGTGATGTCAGCAGATGGGATGGATCCCTATTTGGGGCAGTCTCTGGATGGCATTTCCTTCAGTCTCTGCTCCACTCTTTGTCCCTGTATTTTTCTTTTGACAAGAGCAATTCTGGGTTAATATTTTTGGGATGGGTGGGTGGCCCCATCCCTCAAATGGGATCCTTTCTTGACCTCTGGATATGGACTTCATAGCTTCTACCTCCCTTTTGTTGAGTATTTCAGCTAATGTCATCCATGTTGGGTCTGGAAGCCTCTTGTATCCCTGGCATCTGGGATTTTCTAGTGACTCCCCCTAATTTCCCATTCCCCATTGCTATACATCTCTGTTCAATTTCCTGATCCTCTGTACTTCTCCCCCAGCTTCCCCCTATACTTGATCCTGCCCCCCTTTCCCCTTCCTCTCCTTTCTCCTCTCCAGATCCCTCCCTACCCATACCCTTCATGATAATTGTATTTCCCATTCTAAGTAGGACTGAGGCATCAACCAACCAGAACCCCTCCCGAGCTCCCAGGGACTAAACCACCAACCAAAGAGTACACATGGAGGAACCCATGGCTCCAGCTGCATATGTACCACAGGAGTGCCTTATCTGTCATCAATGGGAGGGGAGCCCCTTGTTCTTATGGAGGCTTGTTACTCAGGCATAAGGAAACAGTAGAGAAGTGAGGTTGGAATGGGGAGTTGGATGGGAGAGCACTCACATAGAGGAGAGGGGGGATGGTATGGAGAGCCTGAAAGGAGGATAACTTCTGAAATATAAATAAGAAATACCCCCCAAAGAGCAGTATTTGGATATCTTACTCTACCAAAGATGCTAGAACATAGAAGTACTCTGAAGGTACCAGTTTGACTTCACCATATGCAATGAGTTTTGTAGGTGTTGTCTGCAACAATATGTTCTTGCTGACAGTTTGAAATTCAATCTATAATCATGGCAATAGTTGGCTTGTTTGTGGATTCCCATGGGACCTCTTTGGCAAATAATATAAGTTATTCCTGGTTCAATCCTGGGACTAGAATCCTCATTTGATAAGAAAATATGGCTGTTCATCTGTGTGTGTGTCTGTGTGTGTGTGTGTGTGTATGTACGTGTGTGTATCCAAATGTTAATTATGAATATGAGAAAAACAATAGATGTAATTTTTATACTGTAACTATCATCTTGAAACCAAACTTAATTAGGTAATAGCATATGCTATAACAGATATACAATGAAAACAAAAATTAGGAGAAAGTAATTCTAGATAAAACACTATATACAGTGTATACTTCCTGATTCAGAAAGCCACATTTCAAAGGACAGTGTAATATAGTGTAGACTGGGCAATGGAATCAGGGGCACTTGCAGAGAACATGAAGTCTTTTGAACTTCTGATTTATGGGTTTCACAGATGGGCCACTTGAATGTTTCATTTTTGCTGCAGAACCCTGTTTATCACCACATTTGGCTTGAATGGTAGCCAAAGGTTGCCAGCTCAATGCCAGTCTGTTTTCACATATCTTACAACGAAGTTATGGTGTCTAATGTATCCAGTCTTATTTATTCTCCACCTCTTATGGGCAGCCAAAAAAATTGGCAAAATCTATGGTTGGTGGACATTTGGGAATCTATGTTGCACTCCTCTAGAGATCTGTTCTGTTTAAAATTAGGAATATTGAATTATTGAGTTATAAATATTCCATTAACATATATTTAAACTGAATCTTTTACTGTTTTCACTCTGGGTATATATAAGTATGTGTGAGTTTGCATGCCTGTGTGTGTGCATGTGGATATTTCCCTAGTAGTACTGATTGAACCCAAGTTTCCGTGTGTGCTAGGCAGGCAGCTTACCTTTTATCACTGCTCTACCCACTTTATTTGGAAACTATTATTTGAGCATAGGATCTGTTGCGGTTGCCTAGACCAGCCTTGAACTTACGTTGGCTTCTGAGTAGTTTATCCTACAGGAAAGCTTTACTCTGTACCTAATTGTTTCTTCTGTTTTCTTCACTATTTTAGTGAGCCAAGTCCATCATTAATAGAATTCATCATTTCTATTGCAAGATTTCATTCTGCAATGTTCTTCTGCTGTTGTTTCCTACTATTTCATTTTGCTTGTGTTTGAGAGTTTTCGCATGCTGAGGTTATATACACATCTGAAGGTGGATGTGTGTTCGAAGCTTGAACTTCCCTGTGACAGAATTGGGAAATGACCCCCACATCCAACCTATTTGAGCAAATGATGAGAACAAATACAATGAATGTGTCAAAATGATTACTTAGGCAGTAAGTTTCAGTTATGTGTAAGTGTTCTTCATATTAACTTCCTACCACTGACTCATTGTGCTTTACCTTTGCCTGCTATGATATAATATGAAGGCCTTCGCCAGACATGAACAGAATGGCTTGTATTTGGTTCTCGGTCCCCAGAATTACAGCTTGAACTTGTTTTCCTTATAATTTTCCTAGCCAGCTGGAATCTATTATAACAACGGAAAATTTGCCAATGTACCACCACTTGCTGAGGAGGTGCCTGTCTGTTATTTAATATTAATCTTGTTTTCCAATGAAGTCTCTAGCAAGTCAATTATAGCTCTATTCATCTTTTAATCTGATAATTTCACAACCTCTGCCATTTCTGTGTCTGCTTCTCACTTTAGCTGTGTAGTATTTACCTATGGTAAATTTTCCATTTACCATTTTTTTATAGTTCAGAATTTTTTGATGTTGTTGTTGTTGTTGTTGTTGTTGTTGTTGTTGAAAATAGGCCATTTTAGTAGGTAATAGGACCTAAGAAATACAGGTCTATAATATGACGTTTTATCTTAATCTGGCTGAGAATTAGTCTAATTTATGATTTAATATGTGTATAGAAGTCTGAGTACAAAACTCATATTTATGTCTTTGTTTCAGTATAATGAATGTTGTATTAAGAGAATTTTAATATTCATAGTTTACTAAACTAAAATCTGTAATCAAACACAGCACCTATGAGTATACTTGTAAAATGTAGGGTAAGAAGTTCTTTCATTTGCCCATTGTGTCTTAGACTGTCAGGGAATCTATCACCATGAATGATGATAGATACTAGCAATGAGCATTTTGTTTGCTTTAATTTTTGAGGGTTTTGAGGCATTTACCTTATCTCAACTAGTCCAGACTTGGAAAAACCCCATTCAGTGTCTTCTAAAGCAATGGTCTTTTAATGGACATTCTGTGAAGAGTCATAGAGAATCTGGGTTTATTCCAAGAAACAAACAAAACTGCTCTGTACTGGCAACACATGAGTGTAGCTTCAGTGATAGCCTCTTCTGCTGCTGCTGAAAACAAGATAAATAATGGTACACAATTAATCTTCACTATAAGAACCTAGTAACACTCTGGAAAGGAAATCCCGTACACATGAAAATCTCTGTGTCTTTCAGTCTTGTTCTGTTCATGCTAAGACTCCAGCAGTTTATCAGTAGTCTTCTTAGAACTGTTGTTTGGCTGTGAAACTGGTTTATCTTCCTAGACGTCTTTTCTGATCAGCCGTGGTTTGAAACACCAGGATAGTTGTATCTCCAGGGCTGGACATGACGATAGTTCTATGGCATCAATTCTCAAGTGGACCCAAGCAGAGCTGTTAACCTTCAGCGTGTTCTTCTTTTTCTCTTTTTAAAAAGCATATAGGTCATTAATCCTGAGCTCTGTCCATGCAGAATGACAAATGCTCTTACTAAGCACATCATAAGGAAGTAAAATGAATATGCATTGCTGGACAAATGAAAGTATTAGTATTAATCTCGAAGTGGCATTGTAGATATACCCTGTATAAAAGCACTGCAGAGCCTTGCTATACAATTATTTGACTCTAGTAATATACTTATTGGAACTATAAGAACTCATTATATGTATATAAAATACATTTTGATCAAGTTTCTGATCTCATTTGGGAAATAGTTTCGAATGATGTATATGTGCTAACTCTTAAAATGTCTAGTCCACACTTCCTCGGACAAGGAAAATCTTATTTTAAATGAAATTTCAATTTTATTCTTATAAAATAGAAACTGTGAGTAAAAGTAAGGAAAAATTTCCAGTTCCAACCATTTGCCTAAAAATTTCATGAATTCATTGTTTTTAATTGCTGAGTAGAGGATTTATGGGACATATGGTGAGGGGGAAAGTGGGGAAGGGAAAAGCATTTGGAATGTAAACAAAAAATATAGAAAATTTAGAAAAATTTAAAAAGTAAGGAAAATATTCAAAATTTTTGAGTGATTCATTTAGAACAAATTTAAATTAAAAATATTTATCTCATGCCTTAAATGTGTGAATATTTGAACTAACCAGCCAATAAGAATACAATAAGGCTGTATGCAATATACGGAGCTGTTTGTCTTTTGACAAAAACAGAGACACACAGGAAATTGATGATATGGTGAGGAAAGAAGATAATGTTTCTTCTTTATACTTGTCTGAGAAAGATAACTTGTGCTGAAATAGTTCTACCTACCTAGGAGATGCATTAAGAGAAGCAATGTAGTCTACTTACCTTGAACACTTTTTACTTCTCAGTGCTTTAAGAGTGGAAGGGAAGACATATATAGGTCTTCCTTGAATAGGCAGAACCCTCATCCTTACCGTGAAAAGCAGGCCTTGCAGCAGAGGGAGTGCAAGCTCATCCATTTTGAGACACACATGGCTATGACCTGAAAACCTGGACTCAGGATGCACTGAGTAACAGGTTCCAGTGTGTATTGGCTAGAGGCTTTACAGTCATAAGACGACAGAAATCATGATGCCATGGCATTTTAGCTGTAGTGGTGGGAACAGCGGGTAGGCAGCATCCAGCAATTCATTAAAAACTATCTTGTATGAGATCTGATGAAATTCTTAGTTTGAAGGTTGCTGGAGGCTAGTGTTCTGTTAAATGAATACCCTCCAACATCATTCTCTTAGTGTTAAGCCAAATAAAGAGGTCAGAAATGGAAACTGCTGATTTAGAATTGTTCTCCCTGTTGCCTTGATAAAATAGTATAAACAGAGGGATTTAAGGCAAATGGGTTTTATTTCCACTCCAGTTCAAGGAGCCCCTCACATGGGGAAACCACAGCAGCAAAGCTCTCCAAAGAGAGAGAGAGAGAGAGAGAGAGAGAGAGAGAGAGAGAGAGAGAGAGAGAGAGAGAGAGAGACTGTTTGCATGCTGGTGCTCTGGTTACTTGGTTACCTTAAACTGACTGGGATCCCCTGTCTAGGAAACAGATAATATGTCTTCCTACCTCAATTAATATAACCAAGATAATCTTCCATAGGCATGAAGGGGGATTTTCTTCCAGATAATTCAAAATCCTGTTCATTTGGCAATTAGTACTAACTGTGATAGCTACTAAGGGGACCTAAGAGAGCTGGCACAATTTGATACCAGATCTTCAAAATTCCTTTTCTTCAAATCATGAAGTTCTGATCAGTCACCTGGCTTTGTAGAACTTTAACATGTAGCCTCCCTGTGTCCCTCCTACCCCAGGGAACTATAGTTCATAGAGCTCTGCTATTTATTTATTTATTTAGAAATATAAACTAAAAGATTAAGGTGACTCACACTATCAGAAAATAGAAGCTATATTAAAATTAATAATGCTTTATATTACAAGAGAAAAACATAGTTCTTTGGTTATATGTTTATTCTCTATGTGTTTTCCTCAATTTACTACTAGTAATCATTCCTTAAGGGTTTTATATTAATAATTGATATGATATTATTAATATTTTACTTTTATATATTTTACATGCTCTAGAAGTGGAAAAGGAAAATAGGATTTAAACAATGGATGTGTTTCAAGACAGAGGTAAAGGGAGAAGGCAAAATGTTTATTTTGGGTTCACACAGTCAGTTCCTGGCCTGCTGCTACTTCCAGAGTGATTGCTGTTAAGGAAAGGAATTGGGTTAGAACTCCAGCTGACTAGGTGCTATATTCCGCACTTTTGGAGCAGAGGCTACATCTGTAATAAATGACTTTAATTTAAATGTGATTTCTAACAAAAATAATCTTACTATTTGAATATATACATATACACACATACACACACACATATATGTTAGGGTTCTGTTTTAGGGTAACAATTATTTATAGTAATAAAAATAATTTAAATCTTTGAACCTGCTGGTATAAAGTTTATTTTCTATGCAACATAATGAATATGAAACATTTAAATTGGGGCAAAGTCAGAGGTATTCCTTCTCTCTCTTTTTCCCTCTTGCTTTCCCTCCCTCTCTGTCTTTCTCATTTATGCTTCCTCTTTAAATAGTGGGGGCCAAATTAGACATCTGGAACAGAAATTAAAATTGAAATGAACTGTTTAAAAAGTACTAATTGTCAACTTGAGGGAAGTAAAGGTTAGTAATTGATATATTAAACATTCATATTGATTATGGTTGAAAAGTGAAGGCAATGTTCATAAAAAGCATGTTTTCCATGAGAAATCATCATTTCCCTCTCAGAAAGAACAGTCAGCATGAAGGGAAGACATGAGGAAGTGACAGAGTTTGCTGAGCTCTTTAATTAGAGAGGACCATAATGGTGATGGCTGGATTTAAGGTCAGATAAATTTTCTAGAAAGATTGAAGAATTTCTATGACTTCAGCATACGCATGTAGAAAATGACTAACTTAACTGGGCAAATGAGTGTTTTCATAAAATAATGAAGAAATAAAGTTAGAAGAAAGTATTCTATAAAGTTATTACAAAGTAAATGGGCTAGACCAATACAACAACATTATTTTGTGTAAGGGCAGGGAATTACAACAAGGGATCATTTTGTAATTTCATGGGTTTTGTTGGTGTGTTGCTTTGGTTGGTTGATTGTTTTTTGCTGAGACAGGCTCCTAATCCAGGGTCTTGTACAGCTATGTGCCTAAACCCTTGCAGGTATTAAGTAGCTATTTTATTTTTCTGCATGATGATCCCATAAACAGAAGCATCCCAGATCCTTACAGATTCAAGATTACAGCAGGGGCTAAATGATGTGATATTTTTCATAATGAGAAGGAAAAACATAAACAAAACTAATGGCCCAAGTACATTTATATCATATCCCTACATAAATTCCCTTTAATCTATAGTTATTTCAAAATTAAATATTTCAAAGTTTCCCTGTATATATCTACTCAAGGACTCATTCCTGTACCTACACATTTCTAATTAAAAGAGCTGTAGACTCCAATGTTCTACCATCATTAAATGTGGCTGTAAAAGGCATTAGCCCATTTTCAAGCATCATTAATGCTCTTAGTAATTTGTCTTTGCACCATGCAGTTTTTGTGTAATTATTCATTTATTTCTATAAAAGTAGAGGGCATGAGTAGAATTTTGTATGAAAAGCAGGCATGGGAATTGTCTGAGGGGTCTGTATGCAACTCGGCCTCAAATTTTATGTATAGAGCACATTTAGTCTGGGTAATGTTGGTTACTGAAATAGTTCACTAAGGATTAAAACCTACTCAAATGACTATTAGACTATGATTTTCCATTTATTCAGAATACACAGTAAGTCATAAGGGAATAATATAGTTCACAGAAAATACACTAAATAACGTAAAATAACAGCACTCTGCCTTCAAGGTGATGGCTATTCTATAGGAGTTGCACTTTCAAATGAGAAAATATGTAAGGCAGTTAACTTAACAGTGTATCTCTGTTCTACAGACAGTGGGATGCATTGTGAGCCCTCTATCCTAGAGTTACAGAGAGCTTCCAATCTTTCTGGCCATACAAGCACTATTTATATCTTGTTGGAAAGTTTTGGCATGTCCTAAAGAATCACTTATAATCAAGCAAGAGAGGATTTCATAGTATCTGAACATTAAATTATAATCCATGAGTTCTCAACTGCATTTGACTTACATAGTCCAAGAGTATCCACAATGATTTGCAACCACAATTGGACCCAAGACACAATTTTACTATCCTCACTCTAGAAACAGGAAATTTTGATTTGAGGATATAAAATAAAAATAATAACACAATAACTGTAAAATATGCCTATTATAAGTTAATTAGGTCCAATCAACATACCTATGAATGTATATATTAATGGAAGTAGACAGCTCTCTCGGCTCAATCAAATAGTTTTGTATTCATGAAGCAGGCAAGAGAGCACATATCTTTAGAGTAAAATGGCCTTGGTGTTTGTTGAAAGGTAAATTACCAGAAAGCCTGTGGTGGACTGATGTGCTCTGGACATGATAGTTGACTGGACTGATAATGTAAGAGTCTGTCAGAAGACCCCCCCCCGACTCAATAAGGCCATAAGACCAGAATCCCTGCATTCTGAAAGAGGGTTATTAGTTCAATATACATTGGGGTCCCCCCGCAAGAGGAGACCCTGAGCTCACAAAGCATACACTTTTTAAATGAATATTTTGGCAGGGAGTTCAACAGTCTCCTGATTTGGATGACTGTGATTGGTTACTCTGAGCAACATTTAAAGTTATTGGTCTACTCAAATGGGGAGGTTGGCTGTGCCATTTGGTAAAGTCCTGTCCACCTTATGGTATTTGTGTTGTTTGCTGGCATTGTCTTTTTTGTTCAGGCACTTCCCTCTCTGGCCTCACCCTAGGGTGGTTCTCTGTTTAGGCCATTTCCTTATCTGTCCAACTCCAGGCATCCCTGGGCAGAATGGAAAATTTCCTTGGTTGTGGGGAGCTGGCCTGCTGTTTCTGACAGGGTTCTCACAATAACACTGCAATCTTCTGATAAAGAATTCTACAAACCAGGGCTCCCAGTAGCTTCCCAGGGCTCCCACTTCCACGCTGGAGGGGAACTGGCTTTCAGAGGGACTCCTTGTGAGGAATCTGACACTTCTATGTCCAGCGCAAGTAGCCTGGTGGCAGCAGGACACATCATCACTAGCTGCTGAGAGGTGACATATCCCCACTGTCTCTTCCATGGTGGCATGTCCTCCTGGTCTATATCACCTGACAAAGGGCCCCTTTCCTCCTACCCCATCCCCTGTTTTTCTTCTATCTCCTCTGTACTCCCCAATCCCACTGCCTCACCCTGAATAAGCTTCCCATGTGAGACCCGTTGCATGGTGGGACTTTATGGATCCCTCCACATAGACCCAACACTCCTTCATTCCCAAAGTTTCCCCTTTGACATCCCCATAGGCAAGGGCCCTTCAGTTATTCTGATGAAAGAAAAAGTAAACAACAAATCTGATTTTGAATATGCCTACCTCTGCCCTTACTTCCACAATTGGCTTCATCAATATCTATGTGTTTTCTTATTAATATATGTGACATGAAAATATATCTCCATATAACTTGAAATTAGGAGTAGCAATTATTATCTTTGACTCCTATGTTATCACAGTGTAACCATTGACTAATACTAATGACATTAATTACTATGAAATTATTATTTCAAAACTATAGTTTTAAATGTAGTGTCTTGATGGGTCTTCAAATTTAGTGTTTTAAGAAGATAATAGGCTGGATATCGATGAAGTGTATAAGAAACTAGAGATCAATGTTTCTTTTTTACATTGTGGTACAAAAGTTGGGAAATACCACTTCTTGATTTGTAAAGAAAAGATTCCACAGTGGAAAATACAGCAAATACTTAAGATGCTAGAAGACCAAAGTTCCTAGGAAGAAGAAGGTAGGTGTTGTAATTCAAATTTCATGCTAATTCCCATTGACCAGCCTATTTAAATGGTAATCAGGCGTAGATTGTGCTTTTTGCCCAAGTGTTTGAAACTCTGTACACGGGGTGGCTGTCAGGATTTAAAAAAAATTACTGCTGGACTCTGTGGTCTGTTCCTAAAGCTTGTGTCTTATGACTTAGTTTCTGGGACTTATGGTCTCTTCCTGAAGTTCTTGCCTTATGGCCTTTTTTGAAATCAAGCCTGGTCTTCCAAATGGAGATAAACAGGGTCCTTTAAAAGAAGACAAATGGGGTTTACATCGTCCTTTCAATATAATTTGGGCCAAAACAATAAGTCAAATTAAAAACAATTGTTTGGAAAATTAAATCCTGCTGTACATGAGAAGGTTATGTTTGAAGATGTAAACATATATAACACAAGTTATGAAGTGATGTTTGACTAAAGAAACAAAAGAAAAGATAATAATAACAACAACAACAACAACAACAACAACAACAAAAAGTAAGAGAAGGCATGGGGACAGGGAACATCAGAAAGAGAAACTTCTCAAGCTAGAGGTGTAAAGGACACCTAACAGCAGACTCAACAATGTGAAGAGAGGTTGGAAACAAGAGGGATAGGTAAGTGAGAAACAGCAAACTTGAAAGGAAGTGGGTTGTATGTGGCAGCAAAAGGGAGGAACCAGATTGCAGAATTTCAAAGAGAATTGTGGAGTCCAATAGACAGATGCATGCTGCCCACCATCTAGAGTGGATCTGCTCAGTTTGAAGGAGATATTTCAAATTATTATTATAAGTTACTATTTTTCAGACTGTAATATTAATGATTAATAGAATACATTATAAGACCTAAACTTATCCTCTAAGCCCCTCTTGCCTAAGGACAGATCTCCACTTCTCTAAGCAAGTTTTGTCAACCCAACTGCACTGGATATGTTTGATCATACATGGGCAGGAAGTACTTAGGCAGGAAGTATGGATGTATGCTTGGCTCCAATTGGACAACATAATTTTGAGAATTCTTCTTTATAAGATATTTGCCCGACCTGAATTCTGGACCATTCTCTGGGAACTGTAGTTATGGACCTAGTCAGTGCTCATCTTCCTGCAGTATTAGATAGAGTTTACTTTAATTGGATAATTGTGCAACTGATCTTTCACCTCGTGATGCTCAGGTTTAACACTGTTACCATGGTATAATTAAGCTTAGATGTATATTTCTGTATTTTGTTATCATTTATAATTGCAGAATGTTGCTTTCAGTATTCATGTGAACTAAAATAGAGAATATGAATTTTATTTTTATTTGTCTGCTTTTAAACTGTATAGTGTCAGACAGAATATAAAGAATTTTATCTACATTTAGCACATATAGTACTCAGAAAATCCACACATTAAAATGTATTTTCCAATTCACAGAGAAAAAATACATTAACAACCACTTTTGACAAAAAGAAATAATGATTTTTTTAAGGCAATCTAGTGCCAACTTTACTGTTAGAACTGATAAGGATAATTTTATAGATTAGATTGGTAGCTATTATGATTGCGCAAAGCCCAACAATATCAAACTACATCTTGAAATGATGAAATCCTTTAGCTAATTACTGTCCTGGATAATATGGCATATTTCCCCCTTCTTACTCCTAGATAAAGTAATTTTATCTATTATAAAGTTTGAGGCACAGTCTCCCTGGTAAAACTGTAGTCACATGTTCAGTTATACTCCATATATTTCATGTGTTAAACTGGAGAAAGTAAAAATAATGCCTGTGGTGATTTGTGTTGTTTGTGTGCTCATTTATTTGAGTAGGTGTAATTTCACGTGTGTAAGTGACATGACCATGCATGTGCATGTCTCTTGTGCATGTGGTGTGAGAAATTTTTCTGAATTGTCCATCTCTTTGTCTATGAAAAATCACAAATCTCCCCTCGAAGTGAATGAAAGATAACTTATTCTAGAGCCAAATTGGAGTGAGCCTGAATACAAATTTAGATGATTTCAAATTCCATGTTCTAACTTGGCAGCTGTCTCATGAAGTTTGTATGGGAAGGGGACAAAGAAAGACTTGTTGGGACCATCAGAGAGGCAGTGTCCCCAAGATGAGAGAAGCTCTCCTCCTGCCCTCACATGCTTCAGTCTTGAATTGGTGGAAGCTAGAGGTCTGCTATGTAAGTAGATTTCAAACGTCTAGTCACAAGACCTTCACTCAGACTCAGTCTTATGCAACACCAGCTGTCCAGATGGTTAATGTATACAGAGATAAGGGAATTAGTCACTGGACATTCAGATCTCTCCATACCAGGGTAGCTCTAATATTCAATCACTGTAGATGCAGCTGAATTCTAGGAATTCTCTTTACATCCTCAGCTCTGTTATGTGATTCTTATATGGATGCTTTTGTACAAAATACAAAGAGATTCATTTCGATTAAGCACAAAATTATTTCTTTTTTTTTTTCCAAGACAGGGTTTTTCTGTGTAGTTCTGGCTGTACTGGAACTCACTCTGTAGACCAGGCTGGCCCCGAACTCAGAAATCTGCCTGCCTCTGCCTCCCAAGTACTGGTATTACAGGTGTGCGCCACCATGCCCGGCTATGTTAAAAATGTTCTTTGGTTGGTAACTTCCATCTCTGTATTTCTGTGTTATTATGACTTCTTTACTTTCTCCTCAAATTATATAGAGAAGCACATACTTGTTGACTGGAGGACATTTTAGAAATCACTCTTTTGTGGCCTTTCTCAGTTCTCTGGATAAGTTCTTTTATATCTTTCAATTTAGCACTTTGTTCTACTTGGACTCAATAATACTGGATAGTCCAGAAACAAATAAATAAGACGGCATTCTTATTAACTGTTCTTTGTAATTTTACTTTCCTAATGTTTTTCTGTTACATATTTAAAATTGGGAGAAGAAGGATTCTTTGCCAAGAAAGATATTTTTATTAAATGTATTCATTCATTTATAACCCAAAATCAGCTCTAAATTTTAAAAAGAAAATATTGCAACTTTCATTTCAATATAAAATGAACACCTGCATTTTTACATCTCATTAAATAGCAGAGAAGCCAATAGGCTATTTTTAAAGGAACATACACAAATATTTAAAGAACCAGGTATTCACCAGCAATTTACTAAAAGATGCCTTAAACAATATTGTAGTAAATGCAAAATTGCTTCAAGTCCTAACTTTCTGTTATTTACTTCAAAAAATCTTGGGTCTTGCATATCTTCTAAACCAAAATCTAGACTTTTTTTTCTGTTCAGTTATAAAGTATCTTCTTATTTATAATAAAACCATGGTTCAACCTCAGAACCACAAGGAAAGATCCTGTAAGATCTGCCTATTTCCATATTTCAGATGATATTTTTCCAGCTCCAGGTCTTCTTGTTTAGATACTTCTTATTTTATCTTTTCTTTTCTCTATTCAGTTGTGTGTTTCCTTTGTGACATTTTGCTGATTCTGTCACAGGTAGCTGGAGTATTCCTATCAAGATTTCTCCGCAGAAACTAGAGTTAGGTTGAGAATTATTAAGGTAATCATATTACTGCACCTTCAATCCCTTGCTAGATATCTCTATGGGAATATAAAATCAAAGGCCAAATTCAATGCTATCCCCAATATTTTTTCTCACATTTCTGACCAAACCTTAACATTTGGTTCCTATAAACTCAGCTTATATATGCAACACTATTAAGAAACTCAGCTTATATATGCAACACTATTAAGAAACTCAGCTTATATATGCAACACTATTAAGGATCATCATTTTCCCCTGGAAATCTGAGAAGCACAATTTTAAATATCAGATTTATTAAAGAAATCAATCATATTCATAAAAATTAGGACATCACAAAGGTTATCAAATTACAGGACAAATTCCAATATAAATTATTTCTATTAAATTTATCATATTTTAAGGGTAGGTAAGAATAGGCAATAGACTGGAGGCAGACCTATGTCCAGGGGGAGCAGCTTGTGAACTTTCCTTGGAGCTTGCCCAGTAGGGCTTCCTTTGTTCTTTATGTAGCCAGTGTCCTGTGGCATCTTTGTTTCAACTCAGTTGCTGTTACTTCCAAAAGAGGTGACATGTAGTTCTCCTTCTTGCCAGTTTTGATTACCTCTCAAAGGTTATAACTCAAGGACACTCACCATAACTGGTAGATTATAATAATAGCAAATGAAGTTTGTGATAGATGCCTTCAGAGATACATTCTAACAACTTCTGAATCACAAAGCTTAGTTATTATTTTCCCCTTGGGTACATAAATGCTTTATCCATTAACAATGGTTTGAAGTCACTAAATCCTTATAAAAATTTTTAATATACTTTCTGTTATCATTTCTGAAAGACACTGATCATCAAAGCTGAACAGACTGTCAAAGTATCATAATTTATGGAAAAAAATTAGATACAAATTTGGTTGTTTGTTTATAAAGGATGAACCAACCAAAGCAAAATTTTGAGTTCAATTAAGACCATGACATATATTATCTCAGAACATAAAATATTTTAAATATTTTACACTATGAAAAACATGATTAGAAAAAACATGTAATTATTGCTTAATATAGACATGATTTTTGAAAAGAAAATCAGTATTTGAATTTGTATTTTCCAAATTTTTAATTGCAAATATTTACCAATTTTAATACTAAACTGAAGCAAAATATTTAAGGTAAATAAACAAATATGCAATATGGCCCAATTTAAAATTTTACTTTGAAGTTATGTTCAAATTCTAACTTTTTATGTGTCAAAATATGTCATAACATTTTAAAAATGCTGAATATGTATGACTCATTATATGATTATTCTTGTTTATTTATACACAGTTAATAAATATGCATGTGATATATACATCAGATATCCAGTGCTTAATGAGGGACATAGTTTCTGTGAGATAAGTCCCTAAGTAATTTGACAGAGGCATAAACATTTGACTTGCACACATATATATGATGTCACTAAGCAACATACTGTTAGGGTACCAAATTCATAGATATGGTTCAGTATTAATCAACCATCTTATGAGAACCTTACCAGTATATGGAAAGCTTTAAATAAGTGCAGATTTTTGACTTCATAGATTTGACTAATTTTGACACCAGATTATTGGTCCAAATAACAACATTCATATGCACTGTATGTAAATGATGTTGAAAAACATATTCCATTTTATGTTTTAAATGAATATAATTAAATATATCCTATCCTATATTTCTCAAAAAAGTAGGCTGCCTAACATGTGGTAGTCTATTATGTGCCAGATGTACCCACTGTTATTCCAATTCTGCCATTTTGATTTGGGTTATGAAAAAGCTACTTATAATATAGCAACATTAATTTCCATGTGTAGTATTATTTATCAGTTTACATAGTATACAAATAAGTCAGAAGGGAAAATTATAATAATAAAAGGACATTGCATATTAATAAGAATTTTTGTTGTAGATGTCAGAGTTTATAACTCGGTAGCTACATTTCTCTTTGTGTAGCATGTAGATTACTTTTCAGCACAATGAGCACTAGTCAGACATGATAACACCTGTATGAACCAGCTTGATCTTTCCGTGTGTGTTGACGTAAGTAAGTAGTAGATTCAGCAATAAAGCCTTTCCATCATGATGTAGAGTGTGCAAAAAGGTTGAATCTACCCACAAAGTGTACAGTCATATTTCTCTTTTAAAGTTCATAGTTTCATGAAAGTATAAGAGGAAAATGAAATTACTTCAAGACATAAAAGTGGAAAATTATTATATTGGATATAACCCCCCAAAGAGCAAGCAACAAAAGCAGAGACAAATGGGATTTCAGAAATCAGGGAGACGCTTCAGAGCAAAGAAAGCCATTGATAATGTGACAACGAGATCTACAGAAAGTAGAAAATATTTGCTCCCTACTCATCTCTTAAAAGTCTCATGCTTAGAGTATACAAGGAATTCACAAAGACTAACACAAATATTAAGTAAACCAATTTTGAAATAAATGATTCATCATCCAAACATCATTCAGTACAAATGATTCATCAATCAAATACAACCACAAATATATTACAAACCATCAGAGAAGTACTAACATGATCCATGACATTTAGAATAGCTATTATCAGTGATGAAAAAAAATTGTATGGAGAAAAGAGAGCTTCAATTTGCTGCAAATGATAATTAGATGAGTATAAAATTCTGGAGAACTATAAAGAAGGGCCTTGAAAAAATTAATAAGAGACCTAGTACATGGCTTATTTTTTCAGTATTTATACAAAAGAAATCAAATCAATATTCCTTATAGGTAGCTGCATTCTCATCTTCATTGAAGCAAATTTATTGTAACTGAACTATGTTTATATCAATGGATAAATACCTAAGAACACTCCCAAAATAAAAATACTATTCAGTAATAGCAATAAATTAAATATCTTTCCTTTTCAGGGAAATGACTGCAACTTAAGACACATTTGTTAAGACCAGGAAAAACAAGAACAGAAAGACAAATGCTATATGTTGTCTTTCATATGTATAATCCAAAAGGTACTTAACTTCATAAACAATAGTGATTACAGATGCTGGAAAGGGAGATAGATAAGGTAGATAAAGGAGCTTAGATTTGGTAAGCATATTTCTGTATTCACATTATGAAATATTACATTGAATTCTAGTTAAATGTACATTTAATTCAATAAAAAGATATTTTAGGTCCTCTGGGAAGCAGTTTGCAAATATATTACTTCATACAACACAACATTTGAAAAGAAAAAGTTGGAATTTCAATAGATCAGAGATATGTCAGAGCATGATGAGTGTATAACCACACTGAAAAGAGAAAGTTCCAAAACCTGAGGACCATTATGTAGCTTTAAGACATTTGTGGCTAGTTATGTAGACAGTCTTCAAACCATCACTTTCTGTAAAAGGAGCACTGTGCTTTGCAGAAATTGCCTTTCCTAGTGCATCATGCTCAACAGTTCGTTCTCAGGCACGGGTGACACGCATGGACTGAACATGACTACCATGAGAGGAGGATATCAGCTATGTCAGACTCATACTGGCACAGCAGAGAACAAGCAGAACACATGTGTGTGTATGTGTGTGTATCTATCCCAGGTCACAGAGTTCTGCTTCTGAACATCACCACCAGGATTGCACATCCCTCTGATTCCCCGAGTCTCACTATTTTAGGAGAAAACACAGATTATGAGTAACTTTAATTATAGGCTCCTGATGTGCTGTTAATGGTATAAACTGCGGTATTCAATCCCTCAGTGAAAGGCATGCTTTCTTCTATGTGTGTCACTGTTATCACCAATCATGTCATCTATTATAAAGGTCTGTGTAGTGTGGCAAGGCAGAAATATTGCCTTCAGTTCCCAACCAGGAAATGCTATGAAATAGGCTTTCCTATTTCTAATAAAAATGCTATATGAATCTGTTTTCTTTATTGTGGGAGAATTTCCGGGCTCTTCCTGAGCAGCAAGCCCTGAAAACATCATTGAAATAGTAGTTTATGGGCCCTTTTATGCTTTGTCCTCCATGGTATGTGTTACATTCGTCTCATTGAGATTGTACTTTGCTCCTACTATCTGATCAGCATGATGTCACTGACATGAAAAATCTTTGAGATTTTCAGTGGAATCCCCTGGAAGTTTGCAAGAGAAGATATAACAGGGTAAAGTCAATTGGCGTATCCCTGAAGGAAAATTTTAGATGAATATTCTTTACCTTACAATGAGGACATGGACATTCTGAATTAAATAGAAATACAATAATGCTGCCTTCTCTGAAAACTGTAGCTATTCCCTGACAATGATAATGATAATGTTCAGTACTGGGGATGGGATTCTGTTCTTGGTACTGTTTTAGCTAGTGACGGGACAGTATTTTAACAGGCTCAAAATGGTCTTCCCAACTATAGGGATCTTAATTTACAATGCAAAGACACAATATTCCATATATTAAGAAAAATGCTTGACATTTAGTAGTTCATGTGGAAACTACTAAATAGGTAGGACAGATTAGGTAATCAGAGTTAGATATTTATGAGTGCTACACTTATTTCTTGCCATTCCCAAGTTTCTATGAATCCTTATTGCTAAATGGGGGTCAAAGGTTATTAGTAGTTATTATTTAGAGTCATTCTTTTTATGATTGTAAAATGTGGGAATGTTTTCCTGTCTTCTTGTAATGTGACACAATACTACCTTATTGCATTATAGCACCACAGGGTAATCTCTCTACAGCATATATTTTATGGTGTTCCATTGTCTTTTTTCCTATGGTGCTGTTCAGATATTCAATAATGGATTTGGAAGTGAAAGTATTAATACAAGCCTGGAACTTAAGACGTGAATCTGATATTTATTTAATCCATTTGTCTTTTACCTTTTTTGAGTCTAGATGTCAATCATCACCCTTTTGGTCTGCCCATCAATTTTGTTTGTGGAGGTGACCTGCTTTGCTAATCAACTTCCATACTTCATTAGAGACCTGCTTAGACTACTTATTTGATTTTGATATTCATTAATAAAACTGGCGCTTCTACCTATCTTCTGATTTCCAGGTATAATCTTGGGCTTTATTATATTGGAGAACCATGATTTCATGGACTGAAATAGTTCTGAAATGACCTCCCTTATGGTCATAGATGAGCTACACACCCACAGTCCTCATCTTCTTGTTGACCCTAGGCTATTCCCAATAAATCACTTTGGAAATATTGATAATTATAGTATTTTGTATATCTTTCTATGAAGCATAAACATAAAACAAGCATAACCAAGGTCACAAGATAAATCTATTTTAACAGTTCTACTTGTCTCAGTCTCTTCATTTCTTCCCGTTATCTTTCAGGGAAAATAAGGACATTTCTTTTTTCTTAATATTAATTCTATCTTTCTAAAACTGAACTTAGAGGTATTTTGCACATTTTCTGGAGTCTTTTTCAAAGTCTAAATTATAATTCAATCAAAGACTCCATGTCAATGACTGCTTGATGTTTTGATACTGTATTACAGTCTCTAATCAATTACTCAAAGTTACATTATAATTCTTTATGACTACTTTTAGTAGCACATTGTCCCTACTTTTTAAAAATATTTTTGACGTCAAAATATAATTATATTCTTCTCCCTTTCGTTGTGCTCCCCCAAATGCCTCTCATGTAGCTCTCTTACTCATTCTCAAATTCATGAGCTTTTTATATTACTATTGTGACCATATATTTAAGTAAATAATTTGGTATATACTTTTATCCTAAACTTTTTCCGGGACTGATTTTTTGTACTTATTACTTGCCTGGTCAAATTATTGAGGCTAATGAGATCTTAGAGAGGAATGAACAACCTTTAGTCTACTAGACCAGCATAATTCTTCACTGCCTTCTAAAATGTGTCCTTATACCTATAGACAACTATAGTTCTCCTTCCTCATCACATAAACTTCTCTTTCTCAAAAACTGAGATTGTTACTTTGTCAGTGATCTACTGCTGTGAAAAGTATTCTATAACCACACCAATTCTTATAAAGGGAATTTAATTGGGAGCCTGCTTACACTTTCAGAAGTTTAGTTCATTCTCATCATAGATGGAAGCATGGCATAGACAGGTTACTAAAGAAGGAATAGACTGCTACCTCCTGATTCACAGGGAGAGAGGGAAAGAGGGAGGGAGAGGGAGAGAGAAAGAGTAAGAGAGAGAGGGAGAGAGGGAGAGGTAGAGAGAGGAAGATATGAGAGAGAGGTAGAGAAGGAGAGAGGGAGAGGGAGAGAGAGGAAAAGAGGGAAAGAGAGGAAGAGAAAGAGAGAGGGAGTAAGAGAGGGAGAGGGAAGGAGAGAGAGACGGTACCTGGTGTGGCTTTTGAAAACTTTTTTTCTTTTTTCTTTTCTTTTCTATTTTTATATTCATTTACTTCTTGATTCTGGAAAGACTCAGTGCAGCAGTGTAGGGCTTTTGAAACTTTAAAGTCCACCTTCAGTGACACACTTCCCCCTGCAAAGCCATCTCTCTTAATCCTTCTATTCCCGTCAAGCAGTTCCATTCCATGGTGACCAAACATTGAAATATGAGCCAGTGTAGGAGAAATTATTATTTAAACCAATACACTCCATATCATATTCTACTCACTATCTGCCAAAAGCTTGTAGCCTTATCATAATGCATAAAATGAATTCAGCACAACTTCAGAAGTCCCTACAGCTGTGGTTCTTAACGTTAACATTAACTAACGCTGTCACCCTTTAATATAGTTCATCAAGCTGTGGTGACTGCAACAATAAAATTATGTTTGCTGCTACTTCATAAGTATCATTTTGCTACTTTTATGAATCATAATGCACATATCTGGTGTGTAGAATGGTGGACATTCACACACCTGTGAAAGGACCATTTGACTATCCATGGTGTTACAACACACAGACTGAGAACTGCTGCCCCATGGCCTATCACAGTTTCAACACTAACAGTCCAAAGTTCAAAGTTTCTTCTGAGACCCTTGGCAATCTCTTAACCATACCCCTTGCAATATGAAGATCAAAAGGCAAATCATATGCTTCTAACATTCTATGGCACAGAGTATACATTACTATTCCAAAAAGGAGGAAAGGGAAGATAGTGAGAAAATACCTGACCAAAGTATTTCAAAATATACTGAAACCCAGCTAGGCAAACTCCAAGTTCTGTACCTTCAAATCTGATAATATAACATTGTTTAAATCTTCAACTCTTTTCAGCATTGTTGATTGCAGCAAACTTCTCTCTTTAGAGCTGAGTTCACACCTAGTATACAGCTTTCGTCAGGAGGTAGCCCAAGACCCCAGAATCTCCAATATCTTTGGTTTTCCAAGGCAAACCAGGATTTACCATCACAGCTTCATTCAATGATCTTGGCAGGCTTCCATGCTGAGACACCCTTATCACACACCTGGTTTCAATGGCTTTCCTTAGCTTTGTAAGAAGAACCTCTTTCTTATATACCCAACTTTGATACTAGAGCCACTACGCTCGAGCTGCTAAGTTCTGTTGCTTGCTGAGCTAGAACTCAGCTCCCTCGATCAATTATATTGTATCAGTTTTATATTATTGATGATTTCCTTCATTGCATAAGCTTTCCTTTAATTTCTTTCCACAAACTGGAAACTTAGCTGAGTAGGGTTTTTCCCTGAAGTCACTACTGTTATTGTCATATTTATTGTCAAGCTTTTCTTTAAAATTTTATCATCTCGAACACTGGATGCGGTTACACTTCCTGCTTCTCTTAGGTTTACTATTACTATGAAAAAAAACCATGACCAAAGCAACTTGGGGAGGAAAAGATCCATTTGGCTTGTGCATTCATGTAATGGTTTTTCATCAGCAGAAATCAGGACAAGAACTCAAGTAAGGCAGAAACACAGAGGCATGAGGTGACAGATATAATGGAGATGCAAAGATTATTGGTTTTGCTCTCTGGCTTGCTCGGGCTGGTTTCTTCTAGAAAACAGACCCCAACACAGGGATGGAACCACCCATAATAGACTGGGCTTTCCTGCATCAATCACTAATTTTTTTTAAAAGTGCCTTACAGATGGATGTAATGGAGGTTTTTTCTCAATTGAGGTTTCCTTCTGTCAGATAACTCTAGTTTTTGTGTCAAATTGACATAAGACTTTCTAGCACACTAGTATTCTCTTTTTTTTTTTTACAGCTAGATATTTTGTGTTTTTCCTGGTTCAGCTTTCTCCTTTTCTGCATGAGGGTGATTAATAATAATCACACGACAGAGTCAATAATATAAAGCTAACTTGGAATCTCCTCTGCCAAAGCCATTAATCTAAAACTCTTCAATTTACTCCCAGGCATAGTTTTAAGACATGGGAAAAGAGTATCCATATTTTTTGACAGAATATCACAAGAATGACCTTTAGGCCACGTATTAATATTATTCTCTTCTGAGACTTCTTGAGCTTGGTTAAAAAAAAAAAAAAAAAAAAAAAAAAAAAAACTCATCAGGATCTTCCATCCCCCTGCTAGAATGAGCTGTTAAGTCCTGTTTAAAGTGTTCAAATGTTTTCTTCATTCAACATTACAGGCTTCTATATTCCTCCAACAAGCAGGATGGTCATGATTGTCACAGAAATACACTTCTCTTGGTACAAAGTTTTGTCTTAGTCACTATTTATTTCTATAAATAAATAGCATGTTTTGAAAATACCACGACCACTGCAAACTCTTGTAAAGAAATGCATGTAATTACAATTTCGAATACAAAATGCATTATCTTCATGGCATGAGCATGATGGCACTTTTGATGTGGGCAAATAGGTTGAGAGCAACATTATAATCCACAAAGCAAGAGAGAGAGAGAGAGAGAGAGAGAGAGAGAGAGAGACATAGAGACACAGAGTGAGAGAGACACAGAGAGACAGAGTAAGACAGACAAAGACAGAAAGAGACAGAAAGAGACAGAAAGAGAGACAGAGGTGACAGAGATGGAGAAACAAAGACATAGAGAGAGACAGAGACTCAAAGAAATAGACAGAAAAAAGAGAAAATGCAAAAGAGAGACAGAAACAAACAGACAGGCAGACAGACTGAGAGACTGACTGTCTGACTGACTGTGCCTGTCATGGACTTGTGAGTCCTCTAAACCCAATCCCACTGACATACTTTTTCTTACAAGGCAACATATCTCAATTCTTCTCAGCTGATTAAAAAGCCCCACTCCCTGGAGACTAAGCATTTAAACATAAATGTATAAGGAGTCATTGTCAGTTAAACCACCACAATCACATGAAAGCCCAACATATCATAAAGCAGAGATCAATGGATAGGGTGGAGCCTAACCCCAGGGATACATCTTCAAAAACATCTCTTGAAACTAAGGCTGAGAAAAATGGTGGAAGAGGTGATAGAAAGCTTATAAGATAAACAGGGCCAAGAAGTTTTCTTCGAGGTTGTATCATCTAAAACTGACAAGGAAACTTTGCCCATTAGATTTCAATAACATGGCCGCCAGACAAGACGAGACCTCTTACAATACTAGTGGATATGCTAACACATAAGGAGAGACTCTCCTCTGTTAGACAAATAACAAAGATGGTGAATGGCTGAGGAAGGAAGAATTAATTACCTTCTCAAAGGAACTTTTAAAAAAGTCTAAGGTATTGTTCTTTTGATTTCCTACCAGTTACGAAAATGACCATCTCAAAACAACTGTTACAATATATTTTCTGATTGCTTTTTTTTCCTTTTATCTACAAGAGGTAGTTCTACAAGTGGTATCGGCAGCAGAACTGGATTTATTTGGGATTGTATAAAAAAATCACTGTAAGACAGAAGTCATGACCCGAATATGAAGAATTGCACAGTGTTTCTGAAATGCACACAATTATCTTTGATGTAGCTTATTAAGAGTTAGACTTTCTAAATGAAGTGACACAAATTTTAGAGTATACAAACCAAACTTTGGTTTCAAGAACTGATTTTTTTTATTTTATTTCAGAGCCCATATCATTTGCCTCTAGCCTAGAAATATCTGTATTTGCTCATATACTTAAAGGGTTTTCTTCAATATACGCTATCACAGTTATTGTGTTATTATCAAATGTTATTCTCCTCTTTAATAATCTCACTGCTTTGCCTACAACCCACTCCTTGCTATCCACATCCAGAAATCAATTATACACCCATACACACTACTACATTTCTTCCTTCCTTCCTTCCTTCCTTCCTTCCTTCCTTCCTTCCTTCCTTCCTTTTTCTCTTTCTTTCTTTCTTTCTTTCTTTCTTTCTTTCTTTCTTTCCTTCTTTCTTTTGTCCTTCTTTCTTTCTTTCTTTCTTTCTTTTCTTTCCTTTCCTTTCCTTTCCTTTCCTTTCCTTTCCTTTTTCCTTTCCTTTCCTTTCCTTTCCTTTCCTTTCCTTTCCTTTCCTTTCCTTTCCTTTCCTTTCCTTTCCTTTCCTTTCCTTTTTCCTTTCCTTTCCTTTCCTTTCCTTTCCTTTCCTTTCCTTTCCTTTTTCCTTTCCTTTCCTTTCCTTTCCTTTCCTTTCCTTTTTCCTTTCCTTTCCTTTCCTTTCCTTTCCTTTCCTTTCCTTTCCTTTCCTTTCCTTTCCTTTCCTTTCCTTTCCTTTCCTTTCCTTTCCTTTCCTTTCCTTTCCTTTCCTTTCCTTTCCTTTCCTTTCCTTTCCTTTCCTTTCCTTTCCTTTTCTTCTTCTTCTTCTTCTTCTTCTTCTTCTTCTTCTTCTTCTTCTTCTTCTTCTTCTTCTTCTCTTAGAAGCTACCCTGGCCTTAAATTTGTATGGAATACGAAAGAATCTGTTTTATTTCCTGAAGTAAATTAATACTCTCTATTTTGCTTTTGAATATTTTAAGTAAATTGATAAAGAAAACCAACTGTCTAGAGATGTTATTTTTTTCTTATTTTCAAAGACTAATATAATCTATTTATAATATAAAACTAATTCTGTTTGCAAACTCAGAGGAAATGATAAAAGACTGACTGTGATACTAGCTTGGAATAATACTGTAAGGATTATGATAGGACTAAAAGTAAGGAAACAAACAACAAACTAAGCCAGCATGGTGAGGTCCTTCTCAACACCAGCCCATTCTCTGGTGCTAATTTTGGTCTTATTCACTTTTTTGATTTTGTGATAAAGCACCATGATCAAAGCAAATTTTGACTTATGTTTCTGGACGAATAAGAATCCACATGTTTGGGAGCCATGGTAGCAAGCAGTGGGAACGGGGGAAAGAAGAGAAATGTGGAGATCATATTTTTTACTGAAAACAGGAAGGGAGAGGGAGAGAATTGAAAAGAGTGACGCTATAAAAGTCTCTAGCCATTATTTCTTTTACTTAGAATAAAAGGCGTGCATGTGTAGGTACATATGATGCCTCTTATTTATTCACAGTTTTGGACCTCCAAATCATTAATAATGTTTTTTTTTAAATGATGATGGCAAACAAAAACTTCAAATAACTAATCCAAGGTCAGTTAAGAGGGATTGTTTATTGGAATCTCTCTAAGTACAGATGTGACTTGGATAACCAAGAAATTGTGCATGGATTGAAGTGTACACATGAACGTGCATACATACCTGAGTGTGTACAGCCAGGGTGCTTGCTTTAGACCTATCAGAATCCTTACACTATTATTCCAAGCTAGTATCACAGTCAGTCTTTTGTTATTTCTTCTGAGTTTGTTTTCTGATTTCAAGTGATAAACCAGTAACAACCAGATAACTAGCTTATATAAGAAACTGCACACCATCTGCCTTTTCACACATAACTTGACAATTAGTCTTGTTAAATAACATAGTATGTAGTTGGAAGATGTTCATACTACAACATATAATTGAGGAAATATTTGCTCACATCAGGAAATTAAAAAGCCAGTCATTGTAAAGAGGCGATCCAAAATAACTTCCAGAAATAGACTTGTGTTGTGTCATTATCAGGATCTCGAGAGAAAAATCGCTTGTCATATTATAAATCGCAGTAGGATGTGGCAATAATTTTTGGGTTGCCTATGAATTATTCTTCTTATAGTCGATAATCTGAGTCACATATTGTTTTGGTTAAAATAGAAAGCATGAGATTTTGTGTTGGAATTTCAGAAGTGGTATGATTTCTAATATGGCATGGGAAGGTAGCACAGTATAAGAATAATATTTGCAAAAGCTTTTAACCATGAGATTTGAATTTAGAAAACACATCATCTGTGGATTATAACTCTTAAGTTAGAGGTAGATGTCAAACCAGAAACTCAAAAACAGGCTAAGTAATCAGAGTCAAAACATAGTGTGAACCGAACATGTGAACATTGCTTATATCCAATACTTATTTTTGAAGTAAAATCTTAGACCACTCGGCCACGTGGAAAATATCATCCTAAGCGAATTAACCCAACCACAAAAGAATACACATGAAATGCAATCACTGATAAGTGAATATTAATGAGCCCAAAAGCTTTGAATACTCAAGGCACAATTAGCAAATCAAAAGATTCCCAAGAAGAAGGAAGGAGAGGACCCTGGTCCTGAAAAGACTGGATCCAGTTTTGTAGGAGAGTATCAGAACAGAGAAATGGGGGGGGGAGTGGTGATTGGGAATGGGCAGAGGGAAGAGGACTTATGGGACGTATGGTGAGGGCAGAACTGGGAAAGCGGAAAGCCTTTGGAATGTAAACAAAGAATATAAAAAAAAAGAAGTAAAATCTTCAAGAAACTATTCTCTGCTAAGTTCCTCAATTCTGATATTTACATAAAAACTAGATAGGTGCTAAACAATGTGACTGCCCTTTTTTAATATTTTATTATTCATCATTATTTTTCTTTTATGATCACAGGTGTTTTGCCTACATATATGTGTATATACTGCACGCATATGTGTTGCCTTAAAAGATAAGAAGAAGGCATTGGATTCCCTGGAAATGAAGTTACTACATATGGCTGTAAGCCACTATTTAGGTGTTAGGAATTAAAACTGTGATTTTTTTCCTTTTTTTTTTTTTTTGTTTTTGTTTTGATTTGTTTTTCTTTTTTTATTGGATATATTCTATATTTATATTTCATTTCCCTTTTTCTGGTTCCATGTCCCCCAAAGGTCCCACATGTCCTTTTCCCTCCCCGTGTTCCCCCACCGACCCTTTCCCACTTCCCTGTTCTAGTATTCCCCTACACTGATGCTTTGAGCCTTTCCAGAACTGGGTCCACTCCTTCCTTCTTCTCGGACATCATTTGGTATGTGGATTGTGTCTTTGGTGTCCCAAGACTCTAGTCTAATATCCACTTATCAATGAGTGTAAACCATGGGTATTCTTTTAAGACTGGGTTACCTCACTTAGTATGATGTTCTCCAGCTCCATCCATTTCTCTAAGAATTTCATGAATTCTTTGTTTCTAATGGATGGATAGTACTCCATTATGTATATATACCACATTTTTTGTATCCATTCTTCCATTGAGGGACATCTGGGTTCTTTCCAGCTTCTGGCTACTATAAATAAGGCTGCTCTGAACATTATGGAGCATGTATCCTTATTGCATGCTGGGGAATCTTCTAGGTATATGCCCAGGAGTGGTATGGCTGGGTCCTCCAGAAGTATCATGTCCAGTTTTCTGAGGAACCACCAGACTGATTTCCAGAGTGGTTGTACCAGTCCTGAGTACAAATCCCAGCCACATGGTGGCTCACAACTATCCATAATGAGATCTGAAGGCAGCTACAGTGTACTTAGATATAACAATAAAATAAATTAAAAATTTATTAAAACTGTGATTTTAATGAAAACAAAATTTCCACTCTAAAACATTCCTCTTTTTTTTTTCACGAAAATTAAATGCCAATATTCTATCTCTATTGATTCTCATTACAAAGGCCATAATGCAATCTCTGTGACATGATGGGATGCACTTTCCTTCTAGTCACTCTGAAAATCTCTTAAAATAGAAGTTGTTGGGTGGTTATTATATTTATTTACTTATTTAATTCTTAACCCTTTATTGAAAATAGATTTTTCTTCTCACATACTATGCCCTGATAATTTTCTCCCTTTCCCATACACCTTCTTGCTCCCAGCTCCCATCTGATACATCTTTCTGTCTCTCATTAGAAAACAAACACACCAGCTGGGCGTGGTGACTCACGCCTAAAATCCCAGCACTTGGGAGGCAGAGGCAGGCGGATTTCTGAGTTCGAAGCCAGCCTGGTCTACAGAGGGTGTTCCAGGACAGCCAAGACTACACAAAGAAACCCTGTCTCAAACAAAACAAAACAAAACAAAACAAAACAAAACAAAACAAAACAAAACAAAACAAAACAAAAAACAAAAAGAAAAAAGAAAAGAAAAAGAAAAAGAAAAAAGAGAGAGAGAAGAAAACAAGAAAACAAATACACTTCTAAGGTAAAATAATAAAATATAATAATATGAAACAAAAATAATAACAGAATTGAAAAAGGAAGGAATATTCCTCAAGGGAAGACAAAAGAAACATAATCTCAGTCATTTTTACACTCAAGAATCCCAAAACTACACTAACCTGAAAGCCATATCATATATGCAAAGCATTTATAGAGTAAAAGGAGAGAAGTAAAATATAATTTCAATTGAAAATATTAAGATTGTTTTTTTAATGTAAAAGAAATAAAAATAAAGAAGAAAGAAAAGAATAGCCTGGACCCAACATTGATAGACAAGTAATTTTTTCAGAGATTTTGCTGAGCTTTTTTTTGGGGGAGGGGTAAGAATAAAAGTTTAATCTTATAAGTAAAATTATTACAAATAACTACACTATTTTGACTTTGCTGAGTTTTATAAACTCTAGACTAGGCTTCACCTTCAGGAAGATTTGACCAACTACTATACTGTATATATTGAACTCCACAATTTTTTCCTGTATACTTTTATTTGGTTATAGTGTGGTTATTTGGTTATATTCCTTTTTTCTATTTGTTTTCTTGGTAGGGAGTTTTTATTTGTTTTCTTAATTTGAAAGATTTGTATTGTTGTACTGGATTTTGTTTTATTGAGAAAGAACTTAAGGTTGTGTGAGTAGGGAGAAGCTCTGGATAGGCATGGGGATGGGAAAATGTGATCAAGATATATTTAAATTTAAAATTGTTTTAAACTATAAAAATATGATAAAATTGTGTTAAGTAATTGATCAAAAGCTAGATATGGTAGTTAAAATTGATGTATAGATAGCTAAAAATTATTAACTAGGGGTTTACATTTATGTCAGTAATAATTAAAAATTTGAAAAGCACATACCACTTCAAGCTCTCTGAAGTACCCCTCAAGCTGATGGATAATTGAAGGATGGTATTTACCATAGAGGATTGTCTAACAGTGATGGGGGAAGAACACACTAAAGATTATTTTTAGGCATCATTTTGCTACCTATGCTCTTGAGTAAACAAAATCATGAATCCATAAAGCTACATTCAGTCTAGCGATCAGGTGGAAATAGAAGTATCTATTTTGTTTCACATTTCTCTCTCTCTTATTAACGTTAGTGTTTTTCCTACTATCCTTTATAAGTCTAGAACGAAAATAAGGTTTTCCATAGTCCTAAAGAGTATAGTGTTCAATTTTTACAATGTCAATGACATGGTCTTTGATTTCTCACACTAATAGAGTTTTAATGCAAATGTGAAAAATAGTCACAAATCTAATAGATATGTTACATAAGTGGTATTTCCCACAAATGGAAAATTATTTCTAAAATTACAAACACACACACACACACACACACACACACACACACACACACACTTCCAGGATTTGTTTTTAGGATAAATAAAATTGACTATCATTGAAAAAGAATACCACTACTATTCCTTAAGATGAACATTTTCCTCTTACCATACTCTGCGAAAGGCATGACTCTAAGAAGCACAGGTTTGTTGTCTTGACTGGCAAGGAATGGGGTGACTGATGTGAAAATAGATTACTCCATATCTCAATTCTAAAGATGTTAGCCCCATGTAACTTTTCTTATCACAGAAGCTCATCATCAGTTTTACTTTCAGTACATAAATCCAATAAGACCTTAACAATTCACAGAATGTCACAATGGTCAACAATATAATTCCTTGTTTTTAAAACCTACAGACTTCAGACAGAGAGAAATTCCACCAAAGAGAGTCCACATTGCATTTGTCTTGAAAGTACATTGGTATCAAGAAACAGGAGATAATGATGGCTAAGGAATGGTGAATTAGAATTCTTAGTTTCATTTGATTTTTATGGTATTCCAATAAAGAATAACTAGTTTAATTTTAAAATCAAACAGTATCTTCACCAGCTTAATCTTTCTCCATTTTTTTTCTTCCCAACTACATTTATATACTTAGTTTTCTACTATCACTTTTTAAAGTGTGAACTGGCCTCACCCCTATTACATGAAAGACAGGACCAGGAACTGTGTACCTTCAGCTGTATTGCTAAATGACCTCCATCTTTTCTAATACTAATGGCCCTGTTATATTTCTGTAGATAAACAGTAATTTAATCTTAGCAATTTAGTCATAAATTCAAAGTTAAAATAATTGTTTCATAAATTTCATTATTTGGTGGCACCAAGCCAATAAAGTCAGCCCATGTAAAACATTTTAAGTTACTTTCTAAAAATGAGACTTTTCAACTCTATGGCCTTAAAATTGATAGCTTCAATTCTCCTCTTGCCTTGTAACCCTGATGGAGCTGATAGAAGCATGATGCTTCTTGAGAGTAGAAGTGCTATGCTTAAATTAAGGTCTGCGACAGTGTGGAAAAAGTCATATATTTGGGTAAGACTGTTTCTGGGATGAATAAGATATCTTTCCATGTCAATAGAATATGAAACTCAATTTCATAAGATTTTTTCCAGTGTCATCAGATATTTAAGCAGAGCTATCATTTCTAGTCTTAACAGAAAGGATAAGTCATTATAGACCTCAACATTTCTTGCTGTAAAATATAGTTTTCCCAGCCCTCCTAAAGTCTATCGTATTTTGAGCCTTCAGAAGAGCAAAACTTTATTTTATTTTGGTTTGTTTTCAGTTTCAACATTCAGGAACATCTGAAAATTCCAAGTACTCCATTGGTATTTCTCCCATGATATTTAAGACATTATCTGCTAAACAGTGATCATAGATCTGAATTATTTAGAAAGAATCATAGTAGCTTGAAGATTCTGCTACAAGCCACATTATCTTAAAAAGAGCAAGAAGCAAGTCTGTTCTGATGAAATATGAGATGGAATCATATCTAGCAAAATTAAGGCTATTTTTATTTACTCTCCAAAGAGGGCATAAAAATCAATAAAAAAGCCAAAACTAAACCAAAACTAAACTTTAAAGGTCCTAAATAATAGCTTAAAGGTAATGTAGAAACAGGAATCTTACAATGAATTCATCTTTTTATTTTCATTTTCCCAGCAGCTTTACATTGTTCCACCACAATCAGCTTGTAATTACTGTGCTTTCTTGTATCAAATGGTACTTCAAATTTTTTCAATACCTTTTATCTTTAATTTTTCATAATAACTTTAAAAATATGTATATGGAAACAATGTCTGATACCATCTATCAGGCATTGTTTAAGTAGAAACAAATCAGGTTAATACTGATTTAATGGAGTGTTTGAATTCTAGAATGGGAATGGTGGATATCATGTAAAAAAAACAAGCTTCAGTTAAATGCTAGGATTACATTTTATTGGCAGTTAATAAAGATTCATCAATTGTCTTAGAACCTCTCATTATGTGCCATCAGTTCATGAAGGATTTTCTTGGTACCACCAATCACTGAATTTTCTTTTGCTTTTTACATAGTCAAAAAGATTATCTATTCATCTATCTATCTATCTATCTAACTATCTATCTATCTATCTACCATCTATATATCTAATCTACTTACCTATCATCTATATTTAAATATCTATCTCTATCTAGATATCTAGACCTAGATATCTAAAGATTTTATATATATAATCTTTATCTGTCTATCTATCTATCTGTCTATCTATCTATCTATCTATCTATCTATAATCGATAAAAAGGTAAATAGATGGATGATCTATTTATGTATCAATCTATGCATCATCTATGTAGCTACATACCCATCAACTATCTCTAGATATCTATATCTAGATAACTAGACCTATATATCTAAAGATTATATATATATACATATATATATGTATATATATATATACACATATACCTATACATATAGAAAGATGATTGCAAGACAGGTAGATAGATGGATGATAGATAATAGATAGATAGATTGGTAGATAGATAGATAGATATATAGATAGATAGATAGATAGATAAATGATAGATTGGTAGATAGATAGATAGATATATAGATAGATAGATAGATAAATGATAGATTGGTAGATAGATAGATAGATAGATAGATAGATAGACAGACAGAAAAATAGATAGATTTCAGTATTGGAAATATATGAATAAATGTTCAATGAAATAAACTCTGCAAGGGTCATCATTTGAGTGGTAGCTTAACATTAAGTTCAATTATTTATATTCATTTAAAGTTTTGTTAGCTCAATGCTTTAGATTAAAGTGGTCCCGATTAATCTCCATGTTCTTCCAGGAATGATCTTGATTGGGAATATTGAATAATATGTGTCTGGATTATGTGTTTTTTCCCTGATGCTACATTTTATCAGCCTTTGCAAGGATATGCATCCATAGTTTAATCTTTAAACTACATTGCTTTTGTGATATGCTTTCAGAAAATAAAGAATTGTAGACGACAATCATGTTTACTTCATTGTTTATTTATATGGAAGTTCTCTGATAAGAGTCTTGTGCACAGGGGATCTTAGGTCTATTTCATAAATTTCTCCCTGTGGAAACTTCAACATACTATAATTGTCTGATAGTCATGGGTAACTCTGAAAGCCAAGGAACTTAATGTGATGATATGCAAGTAGTCTGTGAACACAGTGCAATGTGCTATGTCATGCTGTGTTTTTTACTATCAAGTGGTTAGAAAGAGAAATTGTAAAAGCTCATGTTTCTTTAATATTTTAAATCCCTATTATGGTCAAGTTCTGTTGATTTGGACGAGTCAGCAGAGAAAGAGAAACAGATTTCACAATAACAATGAGAATTGGCTTCATGATGAGGGATGATATGAGCAAATTATTATGAACAGTTCACTTCTCAAAGGGACTATGAACACTTAGGTTGCCTTCCAATTGTCTATTTCATTTCCATGTTTCCAGTTTATATGGCTCCTCAGTAGATTATGACGCCGTAAGCCTTAGCTACATTTTACAGCTCCTCTTTGTAGCATCTGAAATTCTTGGCTTCCAGGTATAATGCAATATACATCACAGCAGGCATTTGTATAGCGCCAAGGGCACATGCACATATAAGACTGTGCTTGCACACAAAAATGCTAGAACTAGTTTTCATTTCCAAGTACTTTTTCCCTGTCCCCATTATTTATGGCTATTTCAGCACGTCTTCATTTACACTTAGTATCTGAGTTACAGAGTTCAGCTTATATTAATTCTAAACACCAAAGGTTATTCATTAGTTACTGAAACAGAAAAAAAATCCATACCTAAGTAATACTCTAACAGATTCTCCCAACTTTGACCCAAAAGAATTCTTCTTATTCTTTTCCTCCTCTTCACTTTTCTATTAAACAAAGTGAGCACAACTCCATACTTGCCAATATGTTACTGTGTTTATGTTTGCTTGCTTGTTTTGCTTGTAATCAGCATGGTATAAATTTTGCAGAATAAGTAATTCTAAGTAGCAATTACTTGACAACAATTTGCTAATCCAAGGCAAAGCTTGCAAGTCTTTATTACAAATTTAGCCAGAAGTGCTCACTACAGAACAGTTAAGGTCTTTATTCAAGGCTAAAATACCTGCATTCTCTTTTAAAAAATAAACCAATTTAGCATGGCTACACTTAAAAGTAGAAGTTTATGTTAGATTACTATGGGTTGACACATGTACTATTAGCCAAATTTGCTTAGTTCACAAAAAGAGAGTGGTGTTACTGCACTTAGTCTGAAGGATGCTGTCTGTTGTAACTTTATCTGTACAAAATCTGCTTCACTTTCTTGTTTTCTGTTTACTCCCTCCCTTCCTCCCTCTCCCACTACCCTCTCTCTCCATCTTTCTCTCTCTCTTTCTCTCTCTCTTTCTCTCTCTGTTTCTCTCCCTCTCTCCTCTATTTCTCTCTTCTCTCTTCTACTCTATTTAATACTCTTTATTTTTTCTTTTTGAAAACACATTCTTGATCTAATCCAAACTATCAAAATTAATTTTGTAAAGTGTATCATTTGGTGTTGCTTTAAAGCACAAAATAATTTCAACAATCATTTCCATCCAGCTTCCCCCACTGAGGATACTCAAACCCTTTAAACACTTAGTTTCCCCTGGTGCCTTGAGGTCAGTGATTTATATTTTATCCCAATTCATTTACTTATTTGAGATGTTTCACCTAATTGGAATGAATACAATTTGTATGTCTTGATGTCTAGCTTCCTTTCTAGAGATATCTTTGTGGGATTTATTCACTTGCTCATTCCATTGTAAGTGTAACTTCTCCATTTGATCACTATTATTTTCCTCCTACCAGTAAATATAATAAAAGTCTGTACCTTTTCTAACACTTTATTTATTCTTCAGAAATTATCATTAATATTTATGGTTAAATTGGTCAAAAAATAAAAGTAGGAACTAGACTGGCTTTTTAGTCAAATGACATGAACCGGAATTTAACCAGTCAATGGAATACTGGAAAATCAGCTTCTTCTGCATGGTAACATTGGTAATCTGCTATGCTTAGACTTATGGGTAATGAAATAAGGTGATGCCATATGTGTTTCAGAAACATTAATGAATAAAAAACATGAGTGTACAGAGTGCTGTTTGCATTCTTGTTGCTGGCAGGGCTTTTGCTTATCTGTTTTTTTCTTTCAGATTATTTTCTTCTCTAACTTGATTTTTAGTCCAATCCCTGCTAAATGATTCCCATTTCAGTTTCCCTCTGAGCCTTTAGGGGAGATTGAAAGTAGCAGTTAAAGCTGGTTATGCCCCATAGTCAAGGAAAATTTTGTTTACAACATGCTCCCTGTTACAGTGTTTGCATTGTCTAAATAACAGGCAATAAAGTCGATCAGCTGGAAACCTCCTCTTGCTGTAAATGAGGAGATGATTTCAGTCACTGTCTTCTGTGAAGCAGGCTTTCAAGGGCAATCTACTTTTAAGAGTAAGAAAGCCATCTCAAGCCTATATGTACATATTTATGGAATTAATGGGTACATTCACACTAATATGGCTGACAATACAACAGTTATAAAAAGTTGAATGAAAATTCCTTGCTGCTGGCAATTGACCAACTATTTGTGTGACAAATTAATATACTTTGTTTTAAAGGGAATATTTGTTGTTTCCAGTTACAAATGCATGATGAAGTTAAACTTGAAGAAAACAATCTGTGGCTCAGATAATCTGATACAACTTTATGCAATAAGTGGGATTTGATGTAAACCTGAAAGAGGTAGTGAATGTGACACTATATATACAAAAATAGGAGAATTATAAAAAGAGTATAAATTATAAAAACAAAAAACCTCGATAGATATTTATTTAAGAGAAGGGCTAGAAATCCAAACATGGGTGAGAATAGAAGAAACATAGAATGTCTCTTAAGCTATACAACCCAGGGTAATCCACTGAAGGAGTCATCACAGGTTAAGAGCGGAGAATTAAGGAACATTGATTTTGCATATAGTAGACACAATTATAATCACAACGTTGTTCAGTGAGATACCCAAGAGGAATAGAAATTATAACTCATTATAATCTAAGGATGCAAAGTTTTAATTCTAAATGAGGCAGTAGGAATAGACTTAAGAAAGAAAGGAAGTTAGCACTGAAATTCAATACTAATGAGAGCCTTATCAGATGTTTTTCAATTTCAACATTCACTGTATGATTTTTATAAGGATTCTTTTATCCATATAAGAGATGAGTAAATTCACACGTGTATTACTCAATTAATATATAGGAATAATTTTTAACTTGGGTTTACTTCACTCTAAGACATATATTTGTTATTTTCCATATTTATAAAATTTATAGAAGCATATAAAAGATCAGGTTTCTACATGATAGTAATATAAATGTGTATCAGAAGTTATATACTTCTTTTCAAACCAGGGGACAAAATGTTCTATCCAAGTGCATAACCATATTTGAGCAGTAAGGTTAGCAACATCCCACTATAAATTTGGGGTTAGTATGAACATCATGGCAAATCCTTGTTACCTCTTGATTTCATGACCTAAACTTGGCCTTGTCCTGTAACTTTCTTTCCTTTTGCTACCTGACTACAGAAACTTCATTGTCCTGGGATCTGCCCTCAATTTCTTTCCTGGCTTCCTAGAATATGGCAGGCTAGTATTCACACAAGGTTTAAATGGTTTTTCTAATTCTAAAAACCCAAAAGTTAGGGGTAAGATCTACTTTGATTTTAGAAATATATGTTGTGTGTGTGTGTGTGTGTGTGTGTGTGTGTGTGTATTTAAAAATCTTGAGTTATTTGATGTCAATATATTCTTTCTCTTCTTGATTGAATCACTTTAATCAACCATTTTCCATTTCACCATTTCTGTTATCTTCTTTCTGACTTCTCTAGGGTTGGCCTCTTTACTGCTTCCCTGCACATTTTCATGTAACATGAACATCTAACCTAAAGAGCTGAAATTGAAAGGTTCCCAAATAAAAAGCATCAAGCAGAGTACACACAACACTGGACCTTTTATAATCAGTACAGTTAAATCACAGAATCTTTAAAGTATTATGAAAATTAAAATCACCTTTACAGTATATACATATAAAGAATGTGAAATAAAACATATTTTATTCTTAGACTTGGTTATCTTCAAAGTATATAAATAATATGCCTAAATTTTAGCAAAAAGGCAAAAACATCAGAAAGTCAAAGTCATCCTCCAGGACATAATAAATTAAGGCAAGGCTGAAACACAAGAACAAGAAGACACAAAGTTACCAAAAATATCAATACAATTGAATTAAGAATATACCCCAAATCTAAAGCAATTTTGGTCCCAAATATTTTAAGTTGGCTTATTCAATCTGGGCCACATATATGTACATGTTTCCATGAGTTTCCCTTTCAAGAAGCTGCTCTTCTTAGCATTAGCTTTTTCTTCAATGAGTGAAAGAGTATGTCTGCTAATAGTAAGCATCATTTAAAAGATGGATTAGACTGTTTTAATTGATTTTATTTCCTTCATCTTTTTATCTTTGAGTACTTCTCTCATTGAATTGTCTGGCAAGGAGAAAGGAAAGAAGTCGTTAAATGTTCCATCCAAGAGCATTTCCCCACTGCGGAGATGATTATTTGCTTGTAAGAATCAACACCTGAAATATTATTGTGAGAACCCTGTGCTTTATGTTGCAAAGGATGTATTTTCCCCATTTGCTGTGCTGTTCAGAAGTCTTTTGTGCTGCTCTAGTTGAAAGCTTAATAGTCTAATAAAACTGCTTGTCATATGAAATCCTAGTATTTGACAACCATATTGAAAAATATGTACAATATTTAAATGAATATAGAAATTTTACAGGAAATTATTTTTCCCCACTCTTTGTCCCTGTATTTTCTTTAGACAGGAGCAATTCTGAGTTAAAAATTTTGAAATGGGTGGGTGACACCATCCCTCAACAAGGGCTGTGCCTAACATCTGGATATGGCCTCTACAGGTTCTTCCTCCCCCCCTTTTTTGGATATTTCAGCTAATGTCATCCCCATTTACTGCCCCACCTGGGGGATCCATTGCATACACAGCCATCAAACTCAGACATTATTGCTGATGCCAAGAAGTACTTGTTGACAGGAGACTGATATAGCTGTCTCCTGAGAGGCTCTTCCAGAGCCTGAACGATACAGATGTGGATGCTTGCAGCCAACCACTGGACTGAGCAAAGGAACCCCAATGGAGGAGTTAGGGCAAGGAATCAAGGAACTGAAGGGGTTTGCTACCCCATAGGAAGAACAACAATATCAACCAACCAGACAACCCCAGGCCAACCAGGGACTAAACCACCAACTAAAGAGTTCACATGAAGGTACCTATAGCTCTAGCTGCATATGTATAGGAGGATGCCTTTATCTGCCATCAACAGGAGTGAAGGTTCTTGAGCCTATGAAGGCTTGATGCCCAAGATAGGAGAATGATAGATAGGTGGGGAGGCAGAGTGGGTAGGTGGGAGGTAAGCACCATCATAGAGGCATTGGGGAAGGAGGAATGGGATAGGGGATTTGTGGAGGTGAAACCAGGAAGGGGGTTAACATTTGAATTGTAAATAAATAAAATACCCCAAAAAATTAAAAAAGAAATTATTTCTTATAATTACATATCTAGTAATACTTTATATGTTTTGAACATCATAATTTAGTGTATATGGGAGTAATAACACTTTCATTTATATTAAGATAAGTTATGGTAACAACACATCAGGATCAAAAATACTGGTAAAAACGAGACATGAGTCTATTCTAGTCTTACAACATCACTACTCAGAATAAAGTCATATGAGAATCTTTATGCCTTATATATTGACAAAAAATTAAACAACTTTCAACATCTAGATAATTGCTCACTAATATTGCCACACAAACAGGGAAAATCTGTACCTAAGTTACTTTGGACACTATCATTAGTTTCAATATGCAAAGAGAATTTTAAATGCATGCTGATTGGTATACTCTCTCAACTCACTTTCCTTCATATCAACAATTTAAATAGTCTCTTCCTATTTCAGGAAGTATCACATGAGGTTTTTGCTTTGTTTTAAATTGGACTACTAACCTTTCATTCTATTAATTCTATTTCTGCCTCAGAAATGACCTGATTTATTTATTAGGATTAATCATTATTTACCTAGATCCCTGTGTAGAATATTACATCTAAAATGACTGAAAGACAGTCAAGTTTTGAGTGTTGAAAGATACACATTGTTCTTTGTCAATAAATATTTGCTAAGTTAATGTAAAACATTATCAGCATATTATCACCATTCATCTTTATTTTATTTTATTTTGTCATCGAACAATGGATTGAAGTTTGTGACTCTGCCAATTTATCAATGCATTTTAAAATTAGGAGACCTGGAAAATATGGCACACTGGTCCAATTATTCAGTAAATATATCTACTCAGATATATCAAATTGAACCAGTAATTATCTACCAAAGGATATTCACAAGAGTTAACATAACAAGGAAGATAACAGAGTGCCTCTCTTTAGTGTAGAAATGAGAAGACACATTGAATAATTCAGGGAAAAATGGTCATTCTCTCTACCATTTCTCAAAGTCCAAGTAGCACATAATGACTCTCCTCCTTTAGGGAGAGAGGGAATCAAGTTTAGGTAGTACACTTGAAACCCAGCACTATGTCCTCAACACAGACGTCTATATAAACTGAGCTTTATGTCCTTGAATGTCAGGTGATAACTATGGACTGAGTGTCTGAAATCACATTGGAAAGAAAGCACAATTGCTTCTGTCTAAGACTCCACTACCAGGGGATCAGGACAGAAAAGATAGCAGCAAATAATACTGTCTCAGAGGTCAGAGTCAGGTCCACTGTGATAAGACTCACTACAGAATAGAAAGTGAAGCTCCCTTACTTAGTGTAATGCTAATAAATGTCTCAAGGTCTGTCCAGCAACAGACAGATGTGAACCAATAGAAACCAATTTGGGCATATAACCATGTCTGCCTGCTTGGGCCATTAGCCAGTCTTCAAGACCGTGCAAGGACCTGGAAATGTGGGACGCTTGTTTTTTACAGCTTAATGTCGACTTTGGTAGAGACACTGTTATTTTCTTCCATTCATTTCTCAGCCTTGTTCAACGTGGATTTTATCAGGCTAATGTCTGTGATGGACTTCTATGTATGTGCAGGTGTGAAACAGGAATATGCACTCTGGGAAAATTAGTTTTATACCTTGAATGTTTGTCAGCTACTGTGCAGATTTTGGAGTATTACTTAAACTCTGCATCTTTGTTTGTTTTGTGGTTGTTGTAGTTGTGGTTGTAAGTTTCAGGGCAACTGAGCTTAGTTTAAACTACCTTCAACAACATTAAATACACAGTCAGTGCTGCTTTGAGAAAGATAATTTTTGACCAGTGTGGTAGTTTGAATGAATGACCCTCATAAACTAGAATTCTTGGTTCTCAGTGACTGAACAGTCAGGAAGGATCAGAAGGTTTGGCCTTGGTAGAAGAGCTGTGTCTGTGTCCCTGTTGGAAGAGGTATGTCACTGGAGGGTGTGCTTTTGAGGTATTAAAAACTTATACCAGTGTTATTCTTTCTGCCTGCCACTTCTCCAGAACAATACCTGCCTGTCTATGATCATGTCCCCAAATCATGATGATAAAGGACTAACCCAGTGAATCTGTAAACAAGCGCATGATTTAATGCTTTTATAATAAGAATTGCCTTGGTCATGGTGTCCCTTCACAATAATAGAACAGTGACTAACATAATCAGGAATTCAGTAACTAGTGGGTAAAGGAAACCCAACTGATATTCTATTGGTTCATAGCCCAGTCTTATTTACAAAAGAACTGCCCATAGTAGAAAGAAACACATGTCCCCAGTTTATCAAATTCTATTCTACTCTGACTAATATTTTGTAAATAGTAGCAGGAGAGTATTGAATATATATATATATATATATATATATATATATATATATATGTATGTATATATATACACGTATATATATACATATATATGTATATATATATATATGTGTGTGTGTGTGTGTGTATTAGAGTTAGAGAAAAGGTGGGTAATTGCAGCATAAACAGACTATAAATGGTAATATTTTGTATACTACCAAAAGTTTTAATAGAAGGTGTTTTAATTTTACTACAAAGAAATGATACATGTTTGAAGAAATAGATATTTGAGCCTAATTTAAACCTCATACAATGCACACCTGTATCAGAATATTACAGGATTGCAGTATACCACATTAACATGCATATCTTTTAAACATTGATATATCACTTTTATTTAAACTTACAGTAAGTGTATTTCAGCACTTATAATATGAAGATCTCATAGAATCACAAGGAGCAGATAATTTCATGCATAATCTTCCTCTCATATTTTCATTCATACATATATATGTGTGTGAACATATATATAACCATTCATGTATATATACACATATATATGTGTGTATATACATATATATATACATATATATACACATATATATACATATATATATGTGTGTGTATATATATATATATGATTTTTTTCTCTAAGGCAGGGTCTGGCCTCAAATTCATTGTGTAGTCTATGTTGACCATGGTCTCTTGATACTTCTACATATACCTCAGAAGTGCTAGGATTGAAGTCCTACTTCATCATTCCTAGCACAAACACAAACACACACACACACACCACTAAAAATTATATATATATATATATATATATATATATACATGTAATATAACACATATGAAAGACATATATGTCATCACACACTAAAATTCCACATTTATATGTGTGTATAATATAACATGCATGATATGTATCAGAAAACAAACCATATTTTAAGAAGAAACTCGTTTAATAGATTGAATATCAATACAGTTGAATTAATTAACTTGGCTGGATAGTTTAATAATTGGTTAGGGAACACATTGTAATGTCTTAACAATTTGGTTCGTTATATTTTCCAAGACAGCAATTCTTCATTTTCCTTTCCAACACTCATCTGTCTTTCTCATTAGAATGTGAAATCAGTTCATAATGGATCAATTCCTGTTTGGTAACCAAAGCACTCCCTAAGCCTTAGGTTAGGAAGAAATTCAATGATTTTTGAAGTGATCTACAGTTTATATTTCATACAAAGCACAGGGAATTGGTCAGGAGGACCTGTTGGGAGGATCTTAAACATCAAAGAGGACATCGTTAGATCTGTATTCAAGAAGACATACTTGTCAGAAATGAGGTTAAAGACAAATTGAAGTACATATTTCATAGAGCCAATGGTGCTAGTTTAACTCTGATTTGTAAAACGTGGACATAACAAGTCCAGGTTCTTAGTGATGACTCTGTCTTGTAAAAATAGCACTTATTTGCCATATGTAACAGATATTTCAGAGATTCACTGTTGAGTAAGCCCACCCTTTCTACTTCTCCCTAAACCCTGCCTGACTGGTTCAGCGGAGCTGTTTTGCCTCATACTCCTCCCCAAGCTGACTGATTCCATCTGCTTTGTGTTGGATTCTCAATGAATTGCTCTGCTTGGCCTTAAAATAACCCTGGGAATTTGTTCTAATCTTGTGGCTGTTTCTTTTTTTTTTGTTTGTTTGTTTTTTTTTTTTTTTTTGTTTTTTTGAGACAGGGTTTCTCTGTGTAGCTCTGGCTGTCCTGGAACTCACTTGGTAGACCAGGCTGGCCTCGAACTCAGAAATCCGCCTGCCTCCGCCTCCCAAGTGCTGGGATTAAAGGCGTGCGCCACCACCGCCCGGCTCTTGTGGCTGTTTCTTATTCTCTGGCTTCACCTGCCCCTGCTGACCTGCACTGAACTGGATGAACTCACAAAGGAACTCAACTCCACTGCAGTGAACTCACTGCACGGACTGCTAACTGACTAACTCAACTCCTCTGCACTCAACTGCCAGATTCTCACTCCATGTGCTAGCTACCCTTTCCTGTACTGTTTTTGAGAGTTGGGTGAATCCAATCTCTGACTAATTCTGTGAAATCTTTCTTTCATTCATCACTTTGTCTGCCTCTTAGTACATCATTTGGTTAAATCTTTCTTTGATTTGTGACTTTGTCTGCCTTTCAGTTAGACATCATTTTCAAACATGCTGCTTCCTTCTACTAACTAATTTTATGTACATCGTTTGGGATTAAGTTATTTTTTTTTATTGTATATATTCTTTATTTACAATTCATTTCCCTTTTTCTGGTTCCCCACCCCCAAAGGTCCCACATGTCCTTTTCCCTCCCCCTGCTCCCGCATCCACCCCCTCCCACTTTACTGTTCTTGTACTCTCCCACAATGATGTTTTGGTCCATTCTAGCACCAGTGTCCACTCCTTTCTTCTTGTGAGACATCACTTGATATGTGATTTGTGTCTTTGGTGTTCCAAGCTTCTAGGCTAATATCCACTTATCAGTGACTGTATACCATGGGTATTCTTTTGAGACTGGGTCACCTCACTTAGTATGACGTTCTCCAGCTCCATCCATTTCTCTAAGAATTTCATGAATTCATTGTTTCTAATGGCTGAATAGTACTCCATTGTGTATATATACCACATTTTTTGTATCCATTCCTCTGTTGAGGGACATCTGGGTTCTTTCCAGCTTCTGGCTATTATATATAAGGCTGCTATGAACATAGAGGAGCATGTATCCTTATTGCATGCTGGTGAATCTTCTGGGTATATTCCCAGGAGTGGTATGGCTGGGTCCTCCGGAAGTATCACGCCCAGTTTTCTGAGGAACTGCCATACTGATTTCCAGAGTGGTTGTACCAGCTTGCATTCCCACCAGCAGTGGAGGAGTGTTCCTCTTTCTCCACATCCTCGCCAACACCTGATGTCTTCTGAGTTTTTAATCTTAGCCATTCTGACTGGTGTGAGGTGAAATCTCAGGGTTGTTTTAATTTGCATTTCCCTAATGACTAGTGATGTTGAACATTTTTTAAGGTGTTTCTCAGCCGTCCGAATTTCTTCAGGTGAAAAGTCTCTGTTTAGCTCTGTACCCCATTTTTGGATAGGGTTATTTGGTTTTCTGGGGTCTAACCTCTTGAGTTCTTTGTATACATTGGAGATTAGCCCTCTGTCGGATGTGGGGTTGGTGAAGATTTTTTCCCAATTTGTTGGTTGCTGATTTATCCTTTTGACAGTGTCTTTTGCCTTACAGAAACTTTGTAGTTTTATGAGGTCCCATTTGTCTATTCTTGTTCTTAGAGTATAAGCAATTGGTGTTCTGTTCAGGAATTTTTCCCCTGAGCTGATGTCTTCAAGGGTCTTCCCCAGTTTCTTTTCTATTAGTTTTAGTGTGTCTGGTTTTATGTGGAGATCCTTGATCCACTTGGAGTTGAGTTTAGTGCAAGGAGATAAGAGTGGATCAATTCTCATTCTTCTGCATGTTGACCTCCAGTTGAGCCAGCACCATCTGTTGAAAAGGCTATCTTTTTTCCACTGGATGTTTTCAGCTCCTTTGTTGAAGATCAATTGGCCATAGATGTGTGGGTTCAATTCTGGGTCTTCGATCCTATTCCGTTGATCCGCTTCCCTGTCACTGAACCAATACCATGCAGTTTTTTTTTTTAATTTTTTTTTTTATTTTCTATATTCTTTGTTTACATTCCAAAGGCTTTCCCCTTTCCCAGTTACCCCCCACCATATGTCCCATAATTCCTCTCCCCCCCATGCTATTCCCCACTCTTCCCCCCCCACGATTTCTCTGTTCTGGGTCTACAATACTGGATTCAATCTTTACAGGCCCAGGGTCCTCTCCTTTTTTTCTTCTTGAGAGTCATTTGACTTGCTAATTGTGCCTTGAGTATTTAGGGCTTCTGGGCTCATTAATATCCACTTATCAGTGATTGCATTTCGTGTGTATTCTTTTGTGATTGGGTTAGCTCACTTAGGATGATAGTTTCCAGATCTAACCATTTACCTACAAATTGCATGAATTCATTATTTTTAATTGCTGAGTAGTACTCCATTGTATAAATATACCACATTTTCTGTATCCATTCCTCCTTTGAGGGATATCTGGGCTCCTTCCAATTTCTGGCTATTATAAACAAGGCTGCTATAAACATAGAGGAGCATATGTCTTTGTTGTATGCAGAGGAATCCTCTGGGTATATGCCCAGGAGTGGTATGCCAGGGTCCTCTGGGAGTGGCATGCCCAATTTTCTGAGGAACCGCCAAAGTGATTTCCAGAGCGGTTTTACCATTTTGCAATCCCACCACAGTGGAGGAGTGTTCCTCTTTCTCCACATCCTCGCCAGCACTTGTTGTCTCTCCAGTTTTTAATCTTAGCCATTCTGACTGGAGTGAGGTGGAATCTCAGGGTTGTTTTGATTTGCATTTCCCTGATGACTAATGATGTTGAACATCTCTTAAGGTGTTTCTCGGCCATCCGAATTTCTTCTGGTGAAAATTCTTTGTTTAGCTCTGTACCCCATTTTTTGATAGGGTTATTTGGTTCTTTGGGGTCTAACTTCTTGAGTTCTTTGTATATATTGGATATTAGCCCTCTGTCGGATGTGGGGTTGGTAAAGATCATTTCCCACGTTGTTGGTTGCCGTTTTGTCCTTCTGACAGTGTCCTTTGCCTTACAGAAACTTTGTAATTTTATGAGGTCCCATTTGTCAATTCTTGATCTTAGAGCATAAGCTATTGGTGTTCTGTTCAGGAACTTTACCCCTGTGCCCATGCCCTCCAGGGTCTTCCCAAGTTTCTTTTCTAATAGTTTCAGTGTGTCTGGTTTTATGTGGAGGTCCTTGATCCACTTGGAGTTGATCTTAGTACAAGGAGATAAGAGTGGGTCAATTCGCATTCTTCTGCATGTTGACTTCAGGTTGAACCAGCACCATTTGTTGAAAAGGCTATCTTTTTTCCACCGGATGGTTGTGGCTCCTTTATCAAAGATCAAGTGACCATAAGTCTGTGGGTTCATTTCTGGGTCTTCAATCCTATTCCATTGATCTACCTGCCTGTTGCTGTACCAATACCATGCAGTTTTTAACACAATTGCTCTGTAGTACTGCTTGAGGTCAGGGATATTGATTCCCCCAGAAGTCCTTTTATTGTTGAGAATAGTTTTAGCTATCCTGGGTTTTTTGTTGCTCCAGATGAATTTGAGAATTGCTCTTTCTAGATCTATGAAGAATTGATTTGGGATTTTGATGGGAATTGCATTGAATCTGTAGATTGCTTTTGGCAAGATGGCCATTTTTACTATATTGATCCTGCCAATCCAGGAGCAGGAAATATTTTTCCATCTCCTGAGGTCTTCTTCGATTTCTTTCTTCAGGGACTTGAAGTTCCTGTCATACAGATCTTTCACTTGTTTGGTTAGAGTTACGCCAAGGTACTTTATGTTGTTTGTGGCTATTGTGAAGGGTGTTATTTCCCTAACTTCTTTCTCAGCCTGCTTGTCCTTTGAGTACAAGAAGGCTACTGATTTGCTTGAGTTAATTTTATAACCAGCCACGTTGCTGAAGTTGTTTATCAGCTGTAGAAGTTCTCTGGTGGAGTTTTTTGGATCGCTTAAGTAGACTATCATATCATCTGCAAATAATGATACTTTGACTTCTTCCTTTCCAATTTGTATCCCTTTGACTTCCTTATGTTGTCTGATTGCTCTCGCTAGAACTTCAAGTACTATATTGAAAAGATATGGAGAGAGAGGACAGCCTTGTCTAGTCCCTGATTTTAGTGGAATTGCTTCAAGTTTCTCTCCATTTATTTTGATGTTGGCTACTGGTTTGCTGTAGATTGCTTTTACTATGTTTAGGTATGGGCCTTGAATTCCTGCTCTTTCCAAGACTTTTAGCATGAAAGGATGCTGAATTTTGTCGAATGCTTTTTCAGCATCTAATGAGATGACCATGTGGTTTTTTTCTTTTAGTTTGTTTATGTAGTGGATTACACTGATGGATTTCCGTATATTGAACCATCCCTGCATTTCTGGAATGAAGCCTACTTGATCATGGTGAATGATCGTTTTGATATGCTCTTGGATTCGGTTGGCAAGAATTTTATTTAGTATTTTTGCATCTATATTCATAAGAGAAATTGGCCTGTAGTTCTCTTTCTTTGTTGGATCTTTTTGTGGTTTAGGTATCAGTGTAATTGTGGTTTCGAAGAACGAGTTGGGCAGTGTCCCTTCTGTCTCTATTTTGTGGAATAGTTTGAAGAGTATTGGTGTTAAGTCTTCTTTGAAGGTCTGGTAGAATTCTGCACTAAAACCATCTGGTTCCGTACTTTTTTTGGTTGGGAGGCTTTCTATAACCCCTTCTATTTCTTTAAGGGTTATGGGACTGTTTAGCTGGTCTACTTGATGCTGATTTAATTTTGGTATTTGGTATCTGTCTAGGAAATTGTCCATTTCCTCCAGATTCTCCAGTTGTTTTGAGTATAGGCCTTTGTAGTAGGATCTGATGATCTTTTGAATTTCCTCTGTTTCTGTTGTTATATCCCCCTTTTCATTTTTAATTTTGTTAATTTGGATACTATCTCTGTGCCCTTTGGTTAGTCTAGCTAAGGGTTTATGTATCTTGTTGATTTTCTCGAAGAACCAGCTCTTGGTTTTGTTGATTCTTTGTATGGTTCTCTTTGTTTCTGCTTGATTGATTTCAGCCCTTTGTTTGATGATTTCCTCTCTTCTACTCCTCCTGGGTGAGTTAGCTTCTTTTTGTTCCAGCGCCTTCAGGTGTGCTGTTAAGTTGCTAGTGTATGCTCTTTCCAGTTTCTTTTTGGAGGCACTCAGGGCTATGAGTTTTCCTCTTAGCACTGCTTTCATTGTATCCCAGAGATTTGGGTAGGTCGTACCTTCATTTTCATTGAAGTCTAAAAAGTCTTTGATTTCTTTCTTTATTTCTTCCTTGACCAGGGTGTCATTGAGTAGAGTATTGTTCAGTTTCCATGTGTATGTGGGCTTTCTGTTTTTGTTCTTGCTATTGAAGACCACTTTTACTCCATATTGATCTGATAGGAGACATGGGATTAGTTCGGTCTTCTTGTATTTGTTGAGGTCTGTCTTGTGACCAATTATATGATCAATTTTTGAGAAGGTACCGTGCGGTGCTGAGAAAAAGGTATACTCTTTTGTTTTAGGATGGAATGTTCTATATATATCTGTTAAATCCAATTGGTCCAAAGCTTCAATTAGTTTCACTGTGTCTCTGTTTAGTTTCTGCTTTCCTGATCGGTCCATTGAGGAGAGTGGAGTGTTGAAGTCACCTACAATCATTGTGTTAGGTGTGATGTGTGCTTTAAGCTTTAGTAAAGTTTCTTTTACGAATGAGGGTGCCCTTGCATTTGGAGCATAGATGTTCAGTATTGAGAATTCTTCTTGGTGGATTTTCCCTTTGACAAGCAGGAAGTGACCTTCTGTGTCTCTTTTGATGACTTTAGGTTGAAAGTCGATTTTATCTGATATTAGAATGGCTACTCCAGCTTGTTTCCTGGGACCATTTGCTTGTAGAACTGTCTTCCAGCCTTTTACTCTAAGGTGGTGTTTGTCTTTGACACTGAGATGTGTTTCCTGTATGCAGCAAAATGTAGGGTCCTGTTTCCGTATCCAGTCTGTTAGTCTGTGTCTTTTGATTGGGGAATTGAGTCCATTGATATTAAGAGATATTAAGGAATAGTAATTATTAGTTCCTGACATTTTGGGAATTATTATTATTTGTATTTGAGTGGTACTCTTCTTTTGGGTTGGATGAGATGGGGTTTCTATCTCGTGTCTTCTGGGGTGTTGTTTCCCCCCTTGTGTTGGTATTTTTCCCCTATTATCCTTTGTAGGGCTGGGTTTGTAGATAAGTATCTTGCAAATTTGGTTTTGTCGTGGAATATCTTGGTTTCCCCATCTATGGCAATTGAGAGTTTTGCTGGGTATAGTAGTCTTGGCTGAAGTTTGTGTTCTCTTAGGGTCTGCATGAGGTCTGCCCAGGATCTTCTAGCTTTCATGGTCTCAGGTGAGAAGTCTGGTGTAATTCTGATAGGTCTTCCTTTATATGTTACTTGTCCTTTTTCTCTTACTGCCTTTAATATTCTTTCTTTGTTTAGTACATTTGGGGTTTTGATTATTATGTGACGGGAAGTATTTCTGTTCTGGTCCAGTCTATTTGGGGTTCTATAGGCTTCTTGTATATTCATGGGCATCTCTCTCTTTAGGTTGGGGAAATTTTCTTCCATAATTTTGTAGAAGATATTTGCTGGCCCTTTAAGTTGTAGATCTTCATTCTCATCTATCCCTATAATCCTTAGGTTTGGTCTTCTCATTGTGTCCTGGATTTCCTGAATGTTTTGGGTTACCAGCTTTTTGCATTTTGCATTTTCTTTAATTGTTGAATCCATGGATCCTATGGTATCTTCAGCATCTGAGATTCTGTCTTCTATCTCTTGTATTCTATTGTTGATATTTGCATCTATGACTCCTGATTTCTTCCCAAGGTTTTCTATCTCCAACATTGTCTCCCTTTGCGATTGCTTAGTTGTTTCTACTTCTGTTTTTAGATTTTGTATGGTTTTGCTCAGATCTTTCAGTTGCTTGTTTGTGTTTTCCTGTAATTCTTTAAGGGATTTTTGTGTTTCCTCCTTTATGACTTCTACTCGTTGACCCATGTTCTCTTGTATTTCTTTAGGTGATTTTTGTTTCTCCCCCTTATTGGGATTCATTTTTTGCTCTATATTCTCCTGGATTTCTTTAAGTGATTTTTGTGTCTGCCTTGTATGGGCTTCTAGTTTTTGATCTATTTTCTCCTCTATTACTTTAAGAAATTTATCTAAGTGATCCTCAATCTGCATCTTTACCAGTGATTTTAGATCTGAGTCTTGTTTTTCTGGTGTGTTGAGATATGTGGGATTTAATTGTGTTTGTCTTGCAATGGCTTCTAGCTTTTGATCTATTTTCTCATGTATTACTTTAAGAGATTTATCTAAGTGTTCCTCTATCAGCATCCTGACCAGTGATTTTAGATCTGAGTCTTGTTTTTCTGGTGTTTCGGGGTATCCAATATTTATTGCTGTTGGGGAACTGGGTTCGGATGCCGCCATATTGCCTTGATTTTTGTTAGTAGCGATCTTACGTTTGCCTTTTGCCATCTGGTTAACTCTGGTGTTAGTTGGTCCTGTAGATACTAGCTGGTGCTTGACCCTCCTGTGGGGTTGTAAGGCTATTTCCCAGCGACTGGGATACCTGAATCACTGTCCTGCGGGGTTCTTGCTCACAGATGGCTGACAGGTGGCCTGAGTCCCCTGAGGTCTTAAACTCAGGATATCCCAGGTATTTGGTTCCGCCTGTTGGGCGGCTGCTCTGCACTGCTCCTGCTCAGGGTTTGCTGTCTGATATCCTGTTTCCCCAGGGGTCTTAAAGTTGGGATATCTCAGTTATCTGGTTCCGCCTGCTGGTCCCAAGCTGCTGGGAAGCTGGCTGGGTCCGGTTTCCAGCTTCCCTGCCACTGGCTGGATGGGAGGCTGGTTCGGCCTCTGGCTGGGTCTGGGCACCTGGTACACTGGCTGACTCAGGCTTCCCCACCACCAGCTGGGCGGGAAGCTGCAGGCAATATGGCAGCTGCCTGCAGGGAGCTCGGGGTCTGCCCTGCGAGTGCAGAGTGCACCCGCTATTCTGTGCCCAACTCCCACTCCAGGCCTGAGTCCCCGAAGGTCTTAAGCTCGGGCTGTGTTGGGTACCTGGTTCCGCCGCCGCCGCCGGATGGTTCTGAGCACCTGGCACGCTGGGTGACACTAAGGCTTCCCTGCCACCAGCTGGGCGGGAAGCTGCAGGCAATATGGCAGCTGCCTGCAGGGAGCTCGGGGTCTGCCCCGCGAGTGCAGAGTGCACCCGCTATTCTGTGCCCAACTCCCACTCCAGGCCTGAGTCCCCGAAGGTCTTAAGCTCCGGCTGTGTTGGGTACCTGGTTCCGCCGCCGCCGCCGGATGGTCTACCATGCAGTTTTTAATACCACTGCTCTGTAATATTGCTTGAGGTCCGGGATATTGATTCCCCCAGAAGTTCTTTTGCTGTTGATGATAGTTTTAGCTATCCTGGGTTTTTTGTTATTCCAGATGAATTTGAGAATTGCTCTTTCTAGCTCTATGAAGAGCTGAGTTGGGATTTTGATGGGGATTGCATTGAATCTGTATATTGCTTTGGGCAAGATTGCCATTTTGACTATATTAGTCCTGCCAACCCACGAGCATGGAAGATTTTCCCATTTTCTGATGTCTTCTTCAATTTCCCTCTTCAGAGACCTGAAGTTTTTGTCATATAAATCTTTCACATGTTTGGTTAGCGTCACTCCAAAGTTATTAATTAAGGGCATGTGTGTATTTCAGCCCAAGCAGTCATGTTGCTGGTTTAAAATTCCTCTAGATAGATTTGAAACTCACTGTATCATTCAGAAACTTCTTCACAATTATTAGGCTCGTGTGATTCTGATTGTGGTGTTATAACTAATCGGTATTGCATCCATAGACTGAACAATATTCAAAATACTAGTCGTGAACTAGCACAACCCTATTAATGAAAAGCACAGGTACCTCTTCCAAATATATTTCACCAGAACATCTTGATTGCACAGATATTTTATCCTGACCTTGCACTGTTTTGTGAAAGATGATATAGGAACCCTGAGATCATAGCCTGGAATTCCTAAACAAGGAAATGAAGCAGGTATGTCATGGCTTTGAAGTAAAGCTCATCTACACAGTGTGTTTCTGGCCAACTTGGACTATGTACACTTTATGTTTTTTTAAAAAAAGAAAATTAAACCACATAATAATGGGTTTTCATAACAATGTTGAAGGTTATTTTTTTCTAGCCCTGCTCATTTAATCAATTTTTTGTATGATTGGAAAAACATCTTGTTATTTTCTTGTTTCAGTTTCTGAAGTAGGTAGACAATCCTTCTATTTTATATGAGACTTATTGAGGTAATCAACTTATGTACTCAAGTGTGGAAATAGTTTAGTACAAATTTCTGGATAAATATACACAAAATATTAAGTATTTTTTTAGAAGTTTTATTACTACTTTTATAGTTTCAATTTAGTAGTTTTAACATAAATAGTAATTTTAAAGACAAATTAAACTATGACTTAAGTTTAATGCCAAACAATAAGTAAGTAAGTCCTGTGACTCATGAATTACACTTGAAAACCCTTGCTTTGGGGTTTTTTGGAACTCCTGTTGGTATTTGGTTGAATTTTTTTCCATGGAATTCCAACACTAATGAGATTCAGTAAGGTAATCACTGTTACTCCTTAACTCTCTTATGTCAGATGACTGGGGAGCTGTGTGGTGCCTACTTTTTATGATTGACACAAAACTAAACAGTCTACATGATGATGTTTGCACAATACGTTCTCAGTAAACATATGCTATGTCTTTAAGATTGTATAGAAGAAAATGAACCTCATATTTTATCAATACATATTTTCATACTGTAAGAAAACAGAAGGATGCATCCGAGTGGAAGACAATGAATGTTTATTCTTTATTGCTTAAGAAAATGACAATGATATGTAGTGAGATGGATCAGAGGACAAAAGCCCTATCCACAAATCTGATAACCAAAGTGCAATCCCAGGACATTACACTGAAACGTGAGAATCAACTCCTAGACCTTATCCCATACTTTCACATACAGCATGGTACCCATGTGTGCTCTCTCTGTCTCTGTCTCTCTGTCTCTCTGTCTCTCTCTCTCTCTGTCTCTCTCTCTCACTCACACACACAGACACAGAATAATAATAATGATAATAATAATAATATTTTATAAAGGAAATAATATTGAATAGACATATAGAAACTCACAATTTTATGCAAAGTTTTACCAGAATGAAATCTGATTTAATTATAATACCAAGCAATATGTAAGAATAGTCCCAAATTCCATTTATACAGTATTTTCTGTGTACTAGAAAGAATACAAATTATTTAAACCAGTAAATTATTTAATCACTTAGAGGTTCTTATTTAGAAAGAAGTCCTGTCTGGGTTGTACAGATAAGTAAAACATATACCAGGGAAAATTTAAAATTCACTAAAATTAAAGAGTTACTTAGTGGATGGTGTGATTAATCACAAAAGGCTACATGTTCGTGAAGATCAGATTTCATATCTTCATTATGGCCCTGTACTGGCTAAACATAATAATTAACTCTATTAGTAAATGAAAGCTATGAGTGAAGAATCACTGATTGATTTTTTTTATAAAGAGTTTCCCAAGCTCTTGAGATATATTGACATAAAATCGTGGCTACACAGTCAATATGTACATTGTGCTGTTCAGAAAATGACAGATTATACAGATTTATCATTTTCCATATGCATATTTAATCTTTATTTGTCAAACTTTCTACAAAGTTCAAACTCATAAAACAACTGCACAGATCTGACAAGTGTACATTTCCTTCTGTGTTTCCTTGTTCTGAATCACTGGATGGAAGAGCTGGATATATGGAACAAAGGGAAACAGTACACTAAAACCCCCTCTTCCAGGACCCTCCTCACCTCAGACTTGCTGTGGCATTGTTCAGAATGTATTGTTTTGAAGTAAAATCTTGTATTTTAAGAACATCTATAGATCACAATGATCATAAGTCAATGTTCAAAAAACTAAAGTTAGATTAATAATCAGTGACTTACCATCACTACATCATAATGTCCCATTCTTTTACCAAATAAAATAGAAAATCAAAAATGAGCCACATAAAATAGCTTGCAATGTATGAAACAAGCAAAAATTGTTATGAATATAAATACTGACTAATAAACCACAGCCATATGGCAGTTAAATATCTTCCCCATTACCACTAACCCATGTTTCAAAAAAGAGTGACAAGTTTGAAGAAGCAGGTAAAAATAATACAAATTTCAATCCCAATGTTTCAACTTAATTTTTGAGAGAAAATAACACCAGTAAAGATTCATTGTAAAAAATCTTGTAAAAAGAAACTTAGTGAGATTTCTGAAATTATAATCAATTTTCAGCAGTACTTATGTATGAGTTTTCTATGTGGTGAAGCTAAAACTAAGAACAAGTAAAGACTCCTTACTTTGACTTGGTTATTACTGAGAAATGCAAAAGCTAAGGGAGAATTTTAAAATGCTTCTTTTAATCATTTGTTAGATATTGATTTCTTTTTTTAATTTTTATTTTCTATATTCTATGTTTACATTCCAAAGGCTTTCCTCTTTCCCAGTTCCCCCCCCACCATACGTCCCATAATTCCTCTCCCCCCCCAACTATTCCCCAATCATCCCTGATTTCTTTTTTAGAAAGTTGGTGACCAATTAGAGAAAGTGCTTCATTTAAATCAATAGAGGGAGTACTTAGGACCACATTTTTATTTCCAAGGCAAACATGGTCATTTTCTTGTTCTTGTATGTGTCTATGTCTATGTATATATATTCATGTGTGTGTGTGTGTGTGTGTGTGTGTGTGTGTGTGCACGTGTGTGCTTATGAATGCACACAGGAACCAAAGTCAGTTGTTTTCCTAAATTACTTTAATATTACTTTTGAGATAGTTTTTTATCACCATACCTAAAACTCGCTTATTCAGCCAGACAAAGAGGCCAGCAAAATCCCATCTCCTATTTTCTGATGCCTTCATTGGAGGTAGGGCTGCCATGGCTCACTGTGCATGCTGCTGAAGATGTGTGTGCATCCTCATTCTGACATAGCAATTAATTTATGAAAACATATCTCCAGGCTCCACATTTACATTTTTAACATCTTATTCACCAGTAATTTGTTAGAGCATGCTTCACAAGAAGAAATGAGTTTGAGAAACTATAAATAAGTATATGGAAGTTTTCCTATTTGTGCCTCATAAGTATTGCTTTTTGTATACACAAATAATTTTAACATGAGAAATGCTTCCATTTACAAATATCTGTCTATATGTATAAAATGATAAATGATAATTTTCTACCTTTCTTCCCTCTCTCCCTGCATTTCCTCCTCCTCCTCCTCCTCCTCCTCCTCCTCCTCCTCCTCCTCCTCCTCGTCCTCTTCTTCTTTTCTTCTTCATTGTCTATTTGATCTTCTTCTTTTCTTAAGACAGATTCTCATTCTTAGTCCTAACTGTCCTGGAACTCTCTATATAGGCCAGGATTGCCTAGAGCTCACAGAGATTTCTCTGACTCTGCCTACCTAGTGTTGCGGTTAAAGATATGTGCCACCATTCCCTGCTACAATATTAATTCTAACTTAAACTCTACTTACCCAATTGTGTGCATTTTTCTCAGCACTTAACTTCTTTACATTTTTAGATGAGTTCCAGTAAGCCTTTAAATAAAACACAATAAATATACATATTCTTTATTCTACTTGTTTTACAGGAATGTGGCACAACAGCCAATGTTGCATTATAATATATGTGATGGATCATTCTATTTCAGTGTGAGCAGAGCCTTTCTTCATATTCTCTCAACTATCTTACTTACACCAGCATGTAAGTAATGGTGCTCATGTAATTCCCAATTTCATACTAATATATATAATGGGGCATAACCAAGATTTCTGTATTTCATCTTTGACTCATGCATGTATATTCGTAGAATAAATCATCTTCACAACTAGAATAGCTGTTTGAAGTGTATATGCATTTGTAATGTTGTTGTTTACTTAGACTGTACTAATAATTTATGAGAATATCTTTTTCTCCAGAGGTGCAGAATTGATGTTTTATCATTTTATCAGTGTATTGCTTCAGCACTCTTTTAATACAACTCTACAAAAAGTCAGATGAAGTAAATGGTTTACAAGGCATTATTCTTTCTATTTCTGTGCACTCTCTGTTTTAGAAAAGCCACATTTTTTATTCAGTTTTGTAATGCTGTTATATTGTGTGATTTCTTATATATTAGAGAGAATGACACTGTGCATTTGGATGAGGATTTGAAGTACTTTTTTCAAGTTTGTCACTAAACTTCTAAAATATTCTCTTAAGCTTTGTTCAGTTTGATATTTTAAATATGTGTATATATGTGTCCCTATCTATATATATGAAATGACTACTAACTTGAGAAAAATTCTTTTGGGTTATATTAATTCTTTCTATCATTTTCAGTGTGCCCCACATATAATATGATAAGCCATATGGCAGTCATAATTTCTTATACAGTTGTTAACTATTTGTCAGAGAAAACACTAAATTCTTGTATAATCCTCTTAAATTCAATAGCATTCTTTTGAAGCTCTCTTGTAGCTCATTGTATTGATCTTTGATCTAGTTTTTCTCTATGTCCTCTATAGCTTACCAGTAGTAATCACCAATATCAATCACCAACAGACTGATATAATTACCAGAAAGTATGTTTGTTATATAATAATATACACTATTTTTCTAAATAATCCCTTTAGTTGGATTTATGAGCCTAATTTTTATTTAATATGTTAATCAATTAAAGAAGCACATAAGTTTATTGTTTAGAATGGTAGTCATAATATTTTTAATATCTATTAACTAAAAGATATTTTTAATTTTATTGGTTATTTTATTTATTTACATTTCAAATGTTATCCCTTTTCCCAGTTAGACCCCCTATCTGCTCCACCATCTCCCCTGTTTCTGTTAGGGCACTCCCCCATTCCCCCCCATTCCACCTAAGCACCCTACCTTTCCCCTGGGTAATCCAGCCTCCACAGGACGAAAGGGACAGTTTCAGGTAGAGCCCCCATTCAAGTTGTTGGGAGAGCTGCAGGACACCAAGCTGCACATCGGATGCATATGTTCAGAGGGCCTGGGTTCAGCCCGTGCTCACTCTTTGGTTGGTAATTCAGTCTCTGGTGGCCCTCAAGGGTACACTGTAGTTGACTCTGTTGGTCTTCCCGTGCAGAACCTGCCCTCTTCGGTTCATCAATGCTTCGCTCATCTCTTCCATCAGACTCACTGAGGAGCTCCATCTAATGTTTGGCTGTTGATTTCTGTATGTCTGCCACTGACTTCTGTGTGGAGCCTCTCAGATGAGAGACACACTGGGCTCCTTTCAGGGACTGGTTCTTGCCCATTGGATCAGTCTCACTTTGGTGCAGTCATTGGTTGGCAATTCCTTCTGTCTCTTGTAATCCTTGATATTTTACTGTTTTGGGTCTGTTGATTAACCTGTATTTGTTTAACCTGTATTTTATGAATAACATCCACTTATCAGTGAGTACATACCGAGCTTGAACATTGGGGTCTGGGATACCTCTCTTAGGATATTTTCTAGCTATTCATTTGCCTGCAAAATTCATATTTTTGTTGTTTTTATGATTTTTTATTTTTTGTAATTAACCTTTTTATTTTTATTAATCATTTAATTCATTTATATTTCAAATGATATTCTCCTTTCCAGTTACCCCTCCACCAATCCCTTCTTCCCATAATAGCTGAGAAATATTTCTTTGTGTAAATGAACCATTTAACCATTTTCAGTTGAGTGACATCTGGGTTGTTTCCATTTTCTGACTATTACAACTAAGGCGGCTTTGAACATAGTTGAGCAAGTTTCCTTGTGGTATGGTAGAGTGTATTTTGGGTATATACCAAGGAGTGGTATAGATGAGTCTTGAGGTAGAACTATTCCCAATTTTTGTGAAAGTACCTCTATTGTCATTATAAGATTGGATTCCCAGAGACTGCCCCACCTGGGGATCTATCCCATATACAGTCACCAAATGCAGACACTATTGTTGATGCCAAGAACTACATGTTGACAGGAGCCTGATACAGCTGTCTTCTGAGAGTCTCTGCCAAACTCTGACATATACAGAGGCAGATGCTTGCAGCAAACCATTAAACTGATCCTGGGGTTCCCAATGGAGGAGTTAGATAAAGGACTGAAGGAACTGAAGGGGTTTGTAACCCCATAGGTAGAACAACAAAATCAACCAGCCAGAGCTCCCAGGGTCTAAACCACCAACCAAAGAGTATATCTAGAGGGACCCATGACTCCAGCCTTATATGTAGCAGAGGATGACCTTGTCAGGTGCCAATGGGAAAAGAGGACCTTCGTCCCTTGAAAGCTTGATGCCCCAGTATAGGGGAATGCAAGGACAGAGAGGAAGAAGTAGGTGGGTGGGTAGGTGGGGGGGATACCCTCATAAAAGCAGGAAGAGGGAGATGAGATAGAAGGTTTCTGGGAGGTAGCAAATCAGAAAAGGGAATAACATTTGAAATATAAATAAATAAAATATCCAATAAAAACAAATATTTTTTTCAAAAAAAGAATAGGAAGCTTAAAAATAATAAAATAAAATAAAATGTAGTCCATCTTTCACATGTCAAAAAAAAGTAGATTGGATTTGAGATTGTCTTCTCATACTTAGGTTTCCTTAGGATATCCAGGGTTTGCTCTAGGAACGTAGCTGGACTCTGGTGGTGCCATATTGACCTGGCTTTCATTGATTTTGTTTTTAACTTTTCCTATGGACACATATTGCCCCTGGCATTGGCTGGATAATCCTGATGGTGGCAGGACTTCTCAGAAAGGCAGAAGTCCTAGGCCAGACAAAGAAAGTCAGAGGACCAGATTATTCTGGCTGTGCCTCAGGTGGACCTCACTCTGCTGAATTCCAGTGGGCCAGACTGTGGATTGATGGGCACATTTATAAGCTTGGTATTTTGGGGGACCCTGCAGGTCTCCATGGGGAAAAATGATGCTCTTGGACCCCTTAAGATCTAAAGGCAGTACCAGTCCCAGATTATGGGGGTTAGGGGAACTAATACATTTATTTATGATGCTTTGTAATCAAGAGCATTATTTCCTTTCCTCCTATTCATATCTTTATTTAATCCAGGCATAGTGGCAGAATCTGAAAGCTGTGAGCTCATAGTTTGAACCCTAGGCATGAAGCAGAAAGAGATGAAACAAGATGTGGTGTGAGCACTTTATATTCAATGTCAAACTTAGTGTCTTTACTTACTCCAACAGGCCACATATTCTATATCTTTCCAAATAGTGCCAACTGGTAAGCTGTCATGTGATACACGTTTAAACCACTGCAATGTTCAACACAAACAAGTTCACAAGTGATAACAGTAAATTGTAACCTATCTCTACAAGGAACCTTAAAGTGTTGACTAGAACCCTCTGGTCAGATTACCTGCATGCTTAGGATGCTAGAGATGAATAGAAGATAGAAAATAGAAAACTGATGATTGCATTCAAAAATAGTCATTTTTGTACTAATTATTGTACTCCTGATGAGAAATGATGTATCTGTTCTCTGAAAAAGCACCCAGAAAGGAGAGTTTTCAATCAAGTACCCAGTCTTGGTCTAATATTCATCTTAATAATGCATTTAATCTATTTATTTTTCTATTTCAGTAAGATTAGAAATATATCCTTGAAGTATGTCTTTTCAGATACAATTTTTATAGAGAATAAAAAGAAAATATGTTAACATAGTTATTTTTTCCTTCCAACAGTGCTTTTCCTGTGTTCACTGCAAGTTTGCTGGCTTTTTATCTCAGTTTGACCATGTATTGCCAGGTTAGTGCTTAGGTACCAAAAAATTGTGAAGACAACAGAACATTTACTATGCATTCAGACACTACTCCCATCCCAATTGCTCCATCTGAAAATGGAGGTTGATAGTTTCTCATTATCCTTTGCCCCCTCGGAGGTATCCAGATTGCTATTCAAAGAGTATCAAAGTTATCTTTGACTCTCAAAGCAAATGTGAGTGAGCATTAAACTGACTGTGATAAATACAATCACTCTAGTGGCACAGAGTGATTCACTGGGAGCACTTCTGGTTTATTTGATATGACTGAATATTGAAACACTTTTTTTTTGCACTGTTGCATCAAATAAAACATATGACCTATGTAACTTGGAAGTCTTATTTTCCTGTTTCCAAGTGGGCAAAAAAATTTGAATATTCAACACCTCATGCAGAAGCATCTTTTTCCTTTTGTCAGAAAAAGGAAATGAATCCTTTTATTGGCAAACATTTCGAACTCAATTCCCTGACAGAGCATTGTAGACATTACTAAGCTCGGCAATTACTAAATGTAAATTAAACATGAACGAATTGACCACCAAGACCATGTGTGATGCATGGCCTTAGAATGCAGGCCCTGGCTCCCTTTGACACTCTGCTTGCCCTCTTGCTCCATTTTTGAAGTGCTGACTTTTGTTTGTGCTGTTTGATTTACACCTCCATCCAGGGTTTCCACTGTCTATGTAGAGTTGGTTTTCCCACTTGTCTTTAGCAGATGAGTTGGAAGAGGTAGATTACCTTGAGCTTGTGAGATTGCAAAGTTTGACTACTCAATCCTGATTTTTTTCCTTTTTATAAATCATTTGTTTACATTTCAAATAATATCCTCCTTTCCAGATACTTCTCCAAAGACCTCCCATCCCATTCCCCCTCTCCCACCTCCCCTTTGCTCTATGAGGGTGCTCCTCCACCCACTCACCCACTTCTGCCTTACTGCTCTAGCATCCCCCTATGCTGGGTCATCAAGCCTCCACAGGGCCAACTCCCCTCCCACTCTATTCTAGAGAATATTTTCTGTCTGTTGAGATGAGAATGAGTTTTCCATCTACCTCCTATGATGAGATTTTCTGTTTTATTTCCTGTTTAGCTGTGCAGTCTATATCTTAAAAGTAAACACCAGTGCTCAACATACCACTGAGCCCCGAAAGAGGGGATTCTGAAAAGTGGGTTCTGAAAGAACCTTGGAATGGTTGTTTGTTGCATGTTGTGTGGAGGTTGAACTTTTATCCTACTCCTGGCTTATCGCCAGTGTCTTAACACTTTGTCAGGTGTTAGAAGATTTCCTTCTGATGAAGTTTCATGTTGGCTTTTCCCTACGTTGTGATTATTTAGCTTGTATCATGGGTGCCTCTCTCTAGGGGATCCCTGATATGGGAGAAATACTTAGGTACATGTATATGATCAGATAGAACAGAGAAAAGACTACAAAACAAGACATACAATATAGGGGAATGAGATTTTCCTTTCGTTCATTTCGTTTTAATAAAAAGAGCATCACCAAATGACACCCCACTCTATCAAGGAAACTCTATCAGAAGGTGGGTACCATCTAGGATACAAACATTTCAACAATAGGTTCAGTATAAAGGAGAGAGAGTCTTGGAGGCTGATTCTTGGTTGGAATACAGGGCAATAACCAAAGAGAATTCACTTGGGGCTTGGGTAATTTGGTTTGGTTGCTAGGGTGTGAGCTCTGGTAGTTTGACTATGCTCCAACTCCTGCATACTCCTGAGGCCCAAGTATGTCTCAATACTATAGATTAGATTCCACGAGTTCAAAATAAAAAGATGAAATGAAAAAAAATGCACTTGAACTGGTTTTCTGTTCTTTACTACGTTCAGGACTGCCAGCTGAATCTTTATACCCAAGGAAAGGCGCAGCAGAACAGTGTCAAAAGCCACAGCTGAGCAGTGAGCACTCAGCTACAAAAGGTGCTGAGCTGGCTTAGTGCTAGTGTTTAGAAAGAGAAGGTAGAATAAGGCAAGTGGGGGGGTGGATACAGAGAGGATGAAGAGCTGAGACTGAAAACTGATGGAACACTTAAGAGCCAGAGAAGAGAAATGAAACGCCCTGGTCGCTGCAAGTCAAACCTTTAGTCCCTGATGTTCACAGACACTGTGGATCTAGAAAGTATAACGATGGCTATAGTCAAGCTCTGAGGAATTCTGATATCTAGGTTTGTCCAGAACTGAAACACCAGCTGCTGACAAATGTAGAAGGATCTAGACTGTGCAGTGCTTTCGAGAAGCCTGCACAAGGACTGCAAACAAATGGAGAATGGTGATCCTCTGATCTTACGTGACTGCTCCTGCCACTTCCAGCTAGCAAACCATGAGGTACAGAGATAACGTCTCAGACAAACATTTTCAGGGCTGTTCTTGCCTACCCACAGTTCTAGATAGGATAAAGCAACCAAGCTAACTGATTACTAGGACTGTTAATAGTAAGTCCAGAGACTTCCCTACTTCGGGCTCCATCCCATACACAGTTACCAAACCGGAATGCTATTTCAGATGCTGGGAAGTGCTTGTTGACTGGAGCCTGATATGGCTGTCTTCTGAGAGGCTCTGCTAGAGCCCAACAATTAAAGAGGTGAATGCTCACAGCCAACCATTGGACTGAGCACAGGGTCATTGATGGAGGAGTTGGAGAAGAGACTGAAGGAGCTGAGGGGGTTTGCAGCTCCATGGAGGGAGCAACAGGGTCAACTCTCCAGACCACCCCCCCAGACCTCTCTGGGTCTGAAGCACCAACCAAAGATTATACAGGGCTCAGTCCACATATGTAGCAGAGGATGGCCTTGTTGGACATTAGCAGGAGGAGAAGCCCTTGGGCCTGAGGGTGTTCAAGGCCCCAGTGTAGGAGAATGCCAGGGCAGGAAGGTTGGAGTAGGTGGGTGGATGGGGAGCACCCACATGGAGGGATGGGGAGGGCATGGGATAGGGGGTTTCTGAAGGGGAGACCAGAAAAGGGAAAATATTTGAAATGTAAATAAAGAAAATATCCAATTTAAAAATGGTTTAATGTTTAGTCTTATAGTATGTTAAGGATTTCCTTCAATAGGTGTTCCTAAGACTCCTCTTAAAATAAAGCAGGTACATGATAAAGCACATATCTACAGATATTAGATATCATACTGTTATTGATATCTGATGTATATTAAAAATATGTTATTAAAATCTTTAAGTAATTTCAGCTTATAAAGTTTATAAGTAATTTTAGTTTATAAAGTAATTAAAGGTGAGTTTGGAATGATTTCTCTGGTTACCCTCAAAAAACACTTTGCTGTGTGTTCACTCACATAAATCAAAGTATTCTTTTGTAGCATGAATGAGACAATTGACAGATAATATTTGTCAAATATTTATACCACTGTATCCAAGATAAATGTAGACTATTCATTTATATTGTTAATAGCGCCTTGAGAATTTATTTGAATATTCATTTCACTCTTCCAAGATCATTTAATATTTAGTTTTACTTTCTACCTCTGATAAAAAGATGCTTTCATATCAAGATGCTTATGTTAATCATACATAATAAGCAGAAAATTAGGTTAATTAATTAACAAAAGTCCTAATTTTGTCATGGGCCTTGTTCAGAGATCTATACTTCAAGAAAATTTCTTAATATAAAAACGTAGCAGATAATACATTTTTTGAAATGTTTATTTGGGGAGGCTAAGAGTTATTTTCCTAATTTACACATCAGCTGGAGTTTCTTCTCACAGTCAGCTTTTCATTTTGTCAGTTTTATCTCCATCAAGCATAAGATGCTGGCATTGTTTATATCACATACAAGAGATTTTGAGACAAATGTGAGAGAGACGCAGAGGAGATGGATGGATTTTCCAAAGGAAGAGTCTATGGAGTGAGCCATCTCTTGCAGAGTTACTGAAATAAAGGAAGATACTAGGTGTGACTCGTAAAATAATGAAAACTTGTCAAGAATATGTTACCAGTCTTCTTTGTACTTGAAACTACAATGGTATTATGTTACGATTAGGAAAGAACATGAAACAAGATTCTGAAGTAACCTTGTAAAATGGTTCAATTCTATGTCAGCAAATTTCATTCTATTCCCTTTATAAAGAGATAACTCAAAGACTCAGTAGCATTTTCCCTTATTCCTCTATTTCAAGAGAGATGAAACCTGATGTATTTCATCATGGTGGTTCAGGAAGTGGGGAGTAGGCTTCTTATTTAATGAGCTTATACTATTTAGTCATTCACTGTAAATGTATTAAATTATTTTAAATTACAGATATCCTGTTTGAGGTGCTTAACTAAGCTCAATAAACTATCAAGCAAAGATAGATTTATCAATAGATAACAATTTTATCCAAGGAGACATTCACATAAAATTCTATGTGAATAATGTGGAGAAAAAAGCAGTGATTTTTTCCTCTGAAAACAGAGAAGATAATATCACTTGTCTTTAATTTTTGAAAGACAATTAATTTGGATATGGAAATCAGTATTTCATTCTGACTAAAAGATATAAAAAGCAAGTGAACAGGGCTGGAGAGATGGCTCAGCGATTAAAAGCACTGTCTGCCCTTCAGAGTTCCTGAGTTCAGTTCCCAGCATGGCTCACAACCATCTGTAATGGGATCTGATGCCCTCTTCTAGTGTGCCTGAAGACAGAATCAGTTTACTCACATAAATAAAATAAATAAATCTTTTTTTTCTCATAAAAAGCAAGCAAGTAAACAAAATTGTTAAAAATTAAATTACATGATACATACAAGATATACATCATGGAAATTTATCCTATAGTGGGTAAGCAAGATAGAGTAGGGGAAGAAGATACCCACATATGTTTAGGCGCTATTCCAAACAGTGGATGCATAACTAGATTGAACATGAATGATTTTAGCTAAATATTGTAATCATATTACATGCTATACTGTTATTAACAGGTGTGAGTACAATAGCTTTGTGACATTATATGTCAGTCTATCACAATATGTTTGTACTAAAAACAATCTTGAAGAAAAGTAAGATGGCTAATGATGGTCTCTTTAAGCCTTGTTCTTTATAATCACTGAAATATGCCTTCTTACATGGGAAATTATAGCTATCCTTGTAGTTTTACATGTCCAGCAATGCAATTATCAAAGCAACATTCATTTATTTTTCAGTCATAGAAAATATATGAATATGATGATGTTATTTTAGCAAAAGGAAAAATTAAAATACACTAGTGCAATGTTAAACATGTGAAATAGTGAAGTAGAAGCTGATTTTCATTAGTATAGGTTATTTTGCCCTTACTGGGAGATTCTTTCACCCATTTTGACAGGGAAGTCATCTGTATAGGTCATTGAACAAAGTGTTCAGATCTTTTATTTTCAACAACAGGGGCTTAGCAACTATAGTTTGAAAAGCTGCCTCAAAGCCTCTCTGCTGTTCCTTTCCAAAGACAGTCTGAACCTCACTGATGTGTTTCTCTTAACTGTCATGTTTCTTGTGACTGATGTCTGTACACGTTTTCTTTTCTGTGCCATTAGAATAAGACAATCCTTTCCACCATCAGTAAACATCCATTCTTGAAGGACATCTTACTCAATATCCACATTGATCACACTCGGTCAAGGCTCCATACGATCTCACTATTGACAGCTGTAAAGATGAAAATGAAGTTTTGTCCCATACTGATGAATTAGTTCCATGAGATGAATCATGTGGCTCTGTCCACAGTGCAGTTAGACAAAATGAATTCTGAATCCCTTTTGTTTTTATAGCAACCAAAGTAGAACACCTCTTACTATTCTTGCAACAATGTGTGTGTGTGTGTGTGTGTGTGTGTGTGTGTGTGTGTGTGTGCTTTCAAGGCCAATGAGCTTCCATTGAAATGCATATACAAAAGTGTTTTTCCATTTATGGCTTAGGTTCTTTCCATAAAAAAGAATGAGTTACAGTTGTATTTGAAGAGATGTTTTACTGTCTTTTAAAACCAGCACATACCTGATTAGGATTTTTACAAGTAAGTGTCTAATGATTAGCAGGTAAACTTTGGCAAGGTGTTGCAAGGACCATTGGATACAGCACAGAAATCAATTTTTTCTGATACAGTAAGTTATTGGCTGTTATAGCCCATTGATCTCTGGAAAGTTTCTCAAGAAAAATGTGCAAGATATTTACATTAGTGCTGGTATAATGACGCTGCCTAAGTACTGGGATTCATTTTGGAGTAATGAGGTAGAATAAACTTTTGACAGATGTGCCACCTGTTTACCATGATGAATAGCAGAATTAAGTCATGGATGGTTACAGGTGAGAAGAAGAGATCATATTGGGAAACCTTCAGCCCTTATGCTGTCATGGTGGAAAAGATCAATGAGATGGTGAGAAGCATGACAGAATATTTGGATTTTATTGCAAAGTAAGTAGCCTTACAGCACTGAGAAAAGTGACCTCATCACTTCATTATGCTGTGTAGTTTTCTTTATTTTGTAGATCACAATTGAAAGTATCTGATCAGGACAGGCATGGGGTGGTGGTGGTTATACTTTGTAATACCAGTACTCAGGTGAAAGGAGAGGCAGATTTCAGGAGTTCTAGACCAGACTGGGATATACAAGGAGTTACAAGCTAGCTAAATCTTCAAAGTGTAACCCTATCTCATAAAAAAAGAAGTCTAGTCATTTTAAAATGTAATGGTAGGCTAAACAAAGACACGTTTGAATTTCATAAATATAGTAACACAGCATTTTAGTGGAAATATATCCATTAAATGACCAACACCATGGGATATGTAATAATAATTTCAAAAATCTATCTTAAATTCAAGATTTCCTAGACCTATTCTAAGTTCTCTGTTGAGTTTTACATTCTACCAGGATTAACTGATACAGTGACTACAACTCCTGAAAAAAAAAGTGCTAGAGACATATTAATGGTGGTGCCGCTATTTTTACTGCCTTTTAATTATCCATAATTTTGTACCAGGGGAAGTTATAATATACATTTATTAAATGTGTAATACACTGCATATATTCTCTTACCTCCTCTATAATTTTTGCTCCATTATGATAAAAATAAATGACAATATTTTACATGCTGAGAATATTTTCTTGAACTTCAATCTAAAAAAAAAACTGAATTAAAAGGCAGCTGTGTTTTACATTACACAGACTTGAACAGAATAGTAGATGCCAAGTATCTCCAAGAACAAAGATAACTGAGGATATACATATCTTTAGTGGACCATAGATTATTCATTTGCTGTCATGTGTTCCTAGGTATTAGAGGAGCTACACGCTCGAATATGTGAAACATGCCCCAGAAATAATCATAACCTATTTCCTTATCCCAGGAAAGCAGCTTCAGTTCCTATGTGTAAAATATGTTGTCATCATTAGGTCTATTAATTTAATTCCATAGACCTGGCTTTGTGCTATAATTGTACTAATATTTCATCCTTAAAAATATATATCGTATGCATACCACCATTATTGCTGATGGCAAGAAATGTTTACTGACAGAGGCCCGGTATAGCTATGCCCAGAGAGATTCTGCCAGAGCAGGACCAATACAGATGTGAATGTACACAGCCAAACATTGGACTGAGAGAGGGGACCCCAATGGGGAAGATATGACAAAGGCTGGGGAGCTGAAGGTGTTTGCAACCTCATAAAAAGAACAGCAATATCAACCAAACAGAACTCCCAAAGCACCCAGGGGCTAAACCACCAACCAAAGTGTACGCAGGGGGTACCCATAGCTCCAGCTGCATGTGTACCAGAGGATGGCTTCATCTGTTATACTGGGAAGGGAGCCCCTTGGTCCTAGGGAGGCTTGATGACTGAGGATAGGGGGATGCTAGGGCACTGAGGCAGGAGTGGCTGGGTGGGGAGGGAACTCCCTCATAGAGGCAGGGGGAGGGGATGGGAGGCATATGGGGGAGAAACTGGGAAAGGGGATAACATTTGAAATGTAAATAAATAAAATATCTAATAAAAACAAATGAGCATTCCATACATAAAATCTCAATGATTAGAGATACAAATAAAAATTGTTAGAGGAAGAAATTATATACAGAGAATTTTAGAAATGGAATGTTTTTAGGATTTATAAGAGAAATATATATGAGCCCCAATTTTTCTTTTTTCTTTATTTTTATTTTTTATTATATATAAGTACCTTGTAGCTGTCTTCACACACTCTAGAAGAAGGCATCAGATCTTGTTACGGATGATTGTAAGCCACCGTGTGGTTGCTGGAATTTGAACTCAGGATCTCTGGAAGAACAGTCAGTACTCTTAACCACTGAGTCATCTCTCCAGCCTGAGCCCCAATCTTTAATCCTGCAATTTTTCAATGACAAAAGACAAATCACTAAGATCCAGAAAATAGGAAATTTGAAACCATATCAGGAAAATAGTATTATATTCAGTTTTGCTGTGGCAATACTGAAACTAATGGAAAGAAAATCTTATGGGAGTGGAAAGAGGTATTCTGATCCTAGGTAGCATATCCACAAGGTGAATTATACTACATTTATTATGGTATTTGTACATATGAGAAGGACTAGGGACTGGACACTTCCATGAGCTTTCAACTCAGTACAGGAACTAAATTAGAACAAATGATGTATGCATATCTGTAATTGCATATGCATGCTTATTCATGTCCATGTTCATGGGTATGCATGTATGTGGGGACTAGAGAGTAAATGTCTTCCTATAACGTGTTTGCCTTGTTTCTGTCTCCTCTGTCTCTATCTGTCTGTCTGTCTGTCTGTCCGTCTGTCTGTCTGTGTGTCTGTCTCTCTCTGTCTTATACAGGCCTTCTCACTGAAACTAAAGTTTAGCAGTTAAGAAAGAATCCTTTACAAGAGAACCCCAGATATCCTTCTGTTCCCACATTATCAGTTCTGGGATTACAGCACACTGTGTAGTTTTCATCTGGGCACTGGGTATCTCAACTCCAGTTCCCCTTCTTGCACTGCAAGTATTTTACCAAAGAAACAACTCCTTCAGTCCTTCTGTTGTGTATTTACATATTACTTCTTGATTGCCACCATGTCCTGTGAAGTTAGTATTTTTTTCCTCTGTTCCAGAATGAAAGTACCAATAATAATAAAAGCTGGTAAATTTTTCACCAGATGGATTACAATCAAGACTCAAGAGTTGGGTGCTCATTCTGTAGCCCATTTAATACATTGGCAAAATTAAAATGAAAGGTTTTGTAATTAAACACAAGGTGTCTTAGTTAGGGTTTCACTGCTGTGAACAGACACCATGACCAATCCAAGTTTTATAAAAGACAACATTTAATTAGGACTGGCTTACAGGCTCAGAGGTTCAGTTCATTGTCATCAAGGTAGAAACATGGCAGCATCCAGGCAGATATGGTGCAGGAGGAGCTGAGAGTTCTTCACCTGAAGGCTGCTAGTGGAAGACTGACTTCCAGGCAGCCAGGGTGCGTGTGTTAAGCCCACACCCATAGTGACACACCTATTCCAACAAGGCCACACCTCCTAATAGGGTCACTCCCTGGGCCAATCATATACAAACTATCACATTCCACTCCCTGGCCCCCATAGACTTGTTCAAACATGAGTCTATGGGGACCATACTTAAACATAGGATAATGCAAAATACATTTAGTCCAACTTCAAAAGCCCCTGTAGCCTATAGCAGTCTCAACAAGTCCAAAGTTCAAGGTCTCTTTTGAGATTCATCCAATCACTTAACTGAAATCCCCAAGCAAGACAGGAAACCAGCTGGGCAAAGTCCAAACTCTGCATCTCCATATCTAATAGCAAAGCAGTCTTCAGATATCCAACTCCTTTTTCATCTTTGTTGACTGCAACAAAGTTCTTTCTCCTGAGCTGGTTCCACTCCCTGTTAGCAGCTTTCCTTGGCAGGCATCCTGTGGCTCTGGCATCTTTAACATCTTGGTGTCCCCAAGTCAATTTCAGCTTCACAGCTTCTTGTTCCAGTGTCTGAAATCCACACATGATCTTCTGTACATCTCCAAAGAGCCGGTGTCACTTCTCCAGCTCTGCCCTCTGTAGCACTCTAAGTTCAGGTTGATCCACTCTGCTGCCACTGCTGTTCTTGGTGGTCATCCCATGGTACTGGAATCTCCAATATGCTAGGGTCTTCTACTGCAACTATGCTTCATCAAAGCCTCTCATAGGCTCTCTTCATGGTACCAAGCCTCAACTCCTTTGCATGACCCCTTTAGTCCTGGGTTGTCAACTACAACTGAGGCTGCACTTTCACCAATGGCCTTTCATGGCCTCTTACAATGCCAAGCCTCAGCTGTTCTTCATGATGCCTTCATGCCTACAAAGCCAGTACCACCAGGGTTATTCTTACACATTACCAAGTACAGCTGCAGCATGAGATACAACCTTTGCTATCTCTGGAACACAACTTCTTTGTACTCTCAGAAAGCACTTCCAGAAGATTTCACCTCAGTGATGCTGGTCTTTTCTTAATCATCACTAATTTCTTAGCTCTGGCTAACCAGCATCAATTGTCGCAGTAGTCTCCTTCTCCTCTTGAATATAAAGCCAGAGACTCATGGCCGAAGCTGCTGAATTCTGGGTCTTGCAGGAGCTAGAACATTGGCCCTCTTGTTCTATTACGTTATCACTAGCTTCCTCTTTCCCCAGCTCCTTCACTGCCTAAGATGGCTGTCCTGAAATTTACTCCTTAGACTGACTTTGAACTCAAGAGATCTGCATGCCTGTCTCCTAAGCACTGGGATTAAATGTGTGGTCCACCAAGCCTGGATTTATGTTTTTCTTCACCTAGAATTTGTTCTGTTCTAAGCTGGTCTTGAACTCAGATATCTGCTTATCTTTGCCTCCTGGGATTAAAGGCTTGTACTACCAAGCCTGGCCCTAAATTTAGCTGGGTGGAATCTTGCCCCCAGGTCACTACACCCTTAATTCAATTTAATATTCTTGAATTCAGTTCCATTTCACTTCCTGGAGTCCCTTTAATACTCAAACTATATTTTGAGTATTAAACTTTCTACTTTTCCTTTCTCAGCTGGCTATGTTTGTTCAAAATTCTCTTCATCAGACTTAACCAAAGAACAAAGTCTTTGTTGGGCTTTTTTGAGACTTCCTTTGAAGATGCAGTTAATATAAATCTCTTTACATTAGCCCTAGGCAGTCTCTTCAGACAATGGCAAAAACAGCATGTTCTTCACCAAAACTTCACTAAAACAGTCTCTCAGCCATGTATTAAAGTTCTCCACTGAAACCTCTTGGGCCATCAGGCCTACACAGTTCAAATGACCCTGAGTGCCACTGTTTTCCATATTCCTACTAGGCTGGCCCATTAAGCACCACTTAAAGCATTTCATGGCTTTCCAAATTCAAAGTCCCAAAATCCACATTCTTCCAAACAAAAGCATGGTCAAGCCTATTACCGCAATACCCACTCCTGGTACCAACTTCTGTCTTAGGGTTTTACTGCTATGAACAGACACCATGACCAATCCAAGTTTTATAAAAGACAACATTTAATTGGGGCTGGCTTACAGGCTCAGAGGTTCAGTCCATTGTCATCAAGGTAGAAATATGGCAGCATCCAGGCAGATATGGTGCAGGAGGAGCTGAGAGTTCTACATCTTCACCTGAAGGCTGCTAGTGGAAGACTGACTTCCAGGCAGCCAGGGTGCGTGCGGGTGTTAAGCCCACACCCACAGTGACACACCTACTCCAACAAGGCCACACCTCCTAATAGGGTCACTCCTTGGGCCAATCATATACAAACCATCACACAAGGTAAAGCAAATACTTACAATTTTCATTCCATGGCCACTAATGTTATTAATTTGGATAAGAGCATTACACTTCTCAGGAAGCTGCGTGTCTCACCACTTGGGTTAACCTCATAATACAATAAAAAATAATGGTCTTTGTAAACCTGCATTCGTTACATATAGCATGTTATAAATCCTCCTTATTTCAAAATCTTCTATGTTCTACAACCCAGAGGGAGAAAAGCAAGATAGAATATGGTGATGCAATTTCATGAAAATTGCTCCTGCTTTCAAAGAGTCCGGAACATTTGCTATACTTCACAACTGAGTTAATAATATCTCTAGAGGTCACTTTTAAAATTTAGCCATATATCCCGCTGTGTACTCAACCTAATTGTTTAATCTGCCTTTACAACCAAAGCTGATACATAGATTTAATCTTAATTTATATACTTTTCCATAGTCCTGACCAAAATATAAATGCATGTCTCTGTTGGGGGTATTCATTCCTTAAAACTACCAAAGGATTGGAATAAACCATACAAAACAAATACACACCATAAATGTTGGAAGCAACACACATGTATATATTGGGATCATATGATTTTAGTTCTCAGTTCAAGTGAGTGACAGGCCTATGTAGAACTCTGCTAAATTTTCCTGTAAATTGTCTCTCATTCATTTCCCATTTTTATGCTTTCTGTTTTGTTCAGTACAGAGTAAAGCACTTTGTTAGGGTAACTCCTGTAGGAACAGACACAGATGGGCCAATAATTACAATCTCCAGATAAATGGAAGACTCGGAGAGAGACCTGGAGAAATCAAATTTGGACGGTTTTGTGGATTCACACTAATTATAGAAGATTACTTCTCTATGAAACACTAATGCCTTTCTGAGGTTATCATTTGTGTGTTTAAGTGACACAATAGAGATTTCAACAACAGTCTGGGATAGGCAAGGCTTGTAGGATTTTCTGCTTTTTTCTTAACCATAAGATTATTCCCATTGTTATACCCTGTGGAGTTTTCGCTAATAATATATTTTTTGGTAAACTGGACTTAGTTATTTTTTAAATAATAGAATTATTAGAGGCACATGAAGCTCTATCTAAAACAAAAGACCAAACTACTATGAATAATACAGTAAATATGTTCTACGCCATTTTATCTCATTCAATTCTAATTTTTTTCTTTTTTTTTCTTTTCTATATTCTTTGTTTACATTCCAAATGATTTTCCCTTACCCAGTTCCCCCCTCCCCATAAGTCCCATAAGCCCTCTTCCCTCTGCCAGTTCTCCAATCAACCAATAAGAATAGAACCAATAAGAATAGAACCAAAATAAGAATAGAATAATCATTTTGGTAATGTGTTTATGTATTGTATAAATGGATGAGAATTTGTATATTATATTTATTTTCAAAGCTGAAATAGTTTCAAAAATGACAATGCTACATCAATGGCAGACAAAGATGATCATACTCTAGTTTTGAAAATGGTTTTATTGAGCGATACTTTCTGTAGACACCAACTAGGTGTTTAAGCATTCTGAAAGGATCACTCCTCATCCCAACCACTTACTAATAAAAGCATGCCATTTACCTCCTACAGCTGATTCTTTAATCACTGCCACAGTCACCCTTACACCTGTGAGTGTGAAATCTGACCATCTCTTCACAGGAAAAATGAACCCCTGAAAGGTACATTAATGGAAAGGGAGGCAAGCTAGTAAAACTTCCAAGGGAGCTGTTTTAATTTCTTCCAAACCAGAGCAGAGGAAACGCTAAGACAAAGACATTATAAAAAACAGTAGAATCAAGAATCTTCAGTGTGGAGGAAGTAAATACAAACTATAAAGAACGTATACACAAATGCATACACACAGAATGAGAGAGAGGGAGAAAGAGAACAAGACAGAGAAGAGAGAGAAAAAGAGAGAATAGACAGCAGCATTGGTGAGAATAAGATAGAGACACAGAGATGTAAAGAATAGGAAAACTGATGTTCTAACCTATTTTGAAAAGAGATCACATAAGCTTTTGGATAACTGCACACATCCAGTTAAGTTTGTCCATGGGGCATCAGGGCATTTGCTATAGTCTACACTTCTCAATTCAGATCTGCCTCCCCGATTCCTTTTCTCATGCACTATGAAATAATTTTAACATAAGAAACTTGTAGGATGAGATGTGGGGACTAGGAAAGAGTGGCTCTGCCCTCTATTCCTTCATCGGGGCTATTTTTGGCCCACGTCAGTGAGAGAAGAAACTAAAACCCTATTTTTAGTGGCGAATAGCACCACTATCATCATTAAAGCCTTGCAATTATCTCCTTCTCCCTTTTCTCTTTTGTCATCAAGACCTTTGATATTTGAAGAAGGTGTCCCCAGGAATAAATTTACTTGAATGATGAATGAGAGAGAGACAACTTAACTTTTAAATAATCTTATCCATTGACTTTGTGTGAATGGTCCTTCTAAGAACAAAGAAATGATTCTGCTCATCATCTGCCTCCCCTTGTACCAATGTTCATCTCTTCGTATTTTTTCAAGATACTTCTGTATCCCATTGTCATGGAGATGGAAAGGATGGCTGTCAATAATGTTGTTTCTTTAATGTTTGAAATGGATGCCCTGTCTTTGCCTTTCCTCTAAAGTCATCGCTGACAAGCCAAGTAGATACACTTAAAATGTGAATAATCTTTTACATGAGACTTCATAATTCTTATAGAAGTTTTCTGTACTCTGTCCTTTATATTTATACATTTAATTATAAACTACTTTCTGGTCTTATCTGTTGTTGTTTCTGTTGCTTTATGATAGATAGATGTCTTCACCAAACCAAAATGCATTTCAGTTTCACATATATTTACAAAAAATTCACTTCTCATATAACATATATTTTGAAACATGATTTAGGATAAAGTGTAAATTAATTATTGTAGTTTCCATATCAATAACTAATTTTGTTCAGGTACTTCTTTCAATGACTTACTGATTCACTATTTACCCCCTGAGCAATATTTGACCCATGTCCTAATGTGCACAATGTGCACTGTGTTGAATAGCACATGTAAAACCCTAGAGCACATGAGTGGTTTCAGAAATCTTCAATTTATTACCCAAATTGGCTCCCATTTATGAGTACAACAAGACACAAAAGCATGTATTAGTATGCCAAATAAATAGAAGATAACTACACAAATGTAGATATTTTTTATGTTCAAGTCTTATGTTATAGTCTCCATCTTTCTCTCTGCATGTGCTACATGGTGGATTTCACACAATAGTCAATACATACATTGATCAGAGTAGTCTGTTAAGATTATAAGAAAGTTAAAATATTCTAATTGCTTAGGATGTTGTAACATCATAGTGCAGGCTAGTATATTCTGCTGCTGCATTGGTAAGGTTTTCACAAGCTAGCTACCCTGGCAACCATCAAAATAATACAGCACAGACAATTACATGTAACACTCAATAGTGATAATAACCTGTTCTCTTGCTGGTTTAAGTTTATTATACTATACTATACTATACTATACTATACTATACTATACTATACTATACTTCTTTACCATTATGTTAAATTTCCATTTATTTATTTATTTATCTATTTGTATGTGTATGTAAGGATCAGGCCTTTTCTTTTGCGCATTTAATGTGACTGCCCTGCCACAAATCTAGGTCGCCAGGTCTATGATTTAGTTTTAAAGGGAAAATCAAACCTTTGAAAAGAGAAAAAAACCTATTGAACATAAGATTCAAATGTTTCACATAGATGTACAATGTTTGCTTTTTAAATTGTGTGCCAAAAAGCTAAAGAAATGAAAAGTTTAACTACAGTTATTTAACTTACTAATAAAGAAAACATTTTGCCAAAAAAGATCTGTTAATTACCAAAAAAAGAAAACATTTAAAATTAGTGATATATAATCCTACTTCACTACTTCAAAGCAGTTGTAGCAACCTCTGTCTTGAGTCCCTAATACTTGAGGATGCAGGGATTTCAAGATTATATTTATGAATTCATTAAAATGTTTTTATCTTATGATTTTTTAATCTTAAGAAGACTACTCAGAAGAAAATATATACTATTACCCTTTTCAGCATCCTGCTAAAATTAAAATTTTACCAAAATATAGTAGAATTAAGTAATATTTGTCAAACAGTGACATCAAAAGTTTAACATATATATTGGAAATCATTGATATTTTTTCACACAGGACAGGACAATGTTCTTTGAACTCACTATTTAATGATTCCTTTAAGTCAGAGTTATATTTTATCATTTCACATTGTTCTCTGCTTAGCATTAATAACGCGAAATGTGCAATTTTTCTGACAGTCCTAACATCCCCCCTATTCAGAGTCCCCTCTACCTCCTGGTAATATTGCACATGCTCCATGCTTCCTTAATCCTTTAGAACATGTATACATGCCATGTATTTTACCCAAACATAATCTGCTTAACCCCAGAGATACACACAGTTCCTGATTGCTGTGCTATCTGTAGATAAGCACCAGTAACTAATTGCTCCATATCACCTGCTGGTCATGTTTGGACAAACTAAATTTATGGTAATTTCTTACTGATATAGCTTTGTGATACACACACAAACAAATTTGCTTCATCATAACCTGTCTATACTGACTGAAGAAAACAGCACTTAAAACATTTTGGTACGGGTGTGAGAACATTAATTATGAAATGGCTCCAATGTTCTTTTGCATAGAACTAAGAGTTCACATTTTTGAAACATGCTTTAGAAAGTACATATTAATTTCTTTAAGTAAAGAAATGCTGCATTTCCTGTAAGGATAGAAGTTATCAAGTTACTATAATTACATATATTGTTGAGAAATAAAATATTTTATTTAAGCATAATACTATTTATGAAAAACAGAAACTTTGCATTCATCACAAATGTAATCACATTGACTTTTCTAAGTTAACTGGACAAAATAATCTCACAAAAAGCCTTTAATGTAATAAAACCTGAATTTGTTTAGTGAGAGTATTTTTATATAAAAACCAGTTAAAAGGATATTTAAAAACTGTAAATACCAACGTGGTAAATTAATTGTACAGAGGCATATTTTCAAATTTAAGATATTGGGTGGTGGAGTAAAATTTGAACATTTACTTGAACTTACAAGTGTAAACCCTCTTTCTCCCTTAGCCGAAAGGAATCCACAGATGAATCATAAAAGGCCCAAGACAGGACACAACCCAGAAAACAATGAGGAAAACTTAGATTGTCAGAAAGAAAGTCATGACAGACCCACTACAATCAAGAGGACATAAAGAGAATTTTCTAAAATCAAAACAAACCCCAAAAGTAAAATTAAATAAACCAGGACAAGACATATAGCCTAGAAAGCTTGCCTAAATCAAGAAGATAACTAGCACCACAAGCAAGAAGGAGTTGGGGTGGAGGTCTGCCTCTGACAAAACCAGAAAATTACTAAGGCTGCAAGGTTACTAGTAAATCCTCCCAGCATGATGCCTGTGCGTCCTAATCTGCCTGTTTGTATTAAGTTCATAAATCTGCCTGTTTGTATTAAGTACATATTTATTTCTTACAAATTATATGTAATTACTGTATTTAAAATGTGCTTTGAAGTCACCAGTCTTTTGACTTGTAGTATCCGGAATCTTGAGCTGAAGAACATTTCAGTGAGTGAAAATGACATACTTCCCAGGACTTCCTCAGCTGAGGTAGCTCCAACAAGGGCTCACACGCCAAGGTGCAGGGATTCTAGGAACGAGCTTGCAGGAGAGCTCCCGAATGGACATCACGGGTTCCCCAGCTAGCTGTGCATGTCTATCTTCTTTGAAGGCATGCCATATACAGTTTATATGCTCCGGTGTAAACATTTTTATTTTCTGTAAAACCAGAAACAGTATAGTCCGACTGCCAACCAATGATTGAAGGGCCTCTCAAGTCTAATATCTGAACTGGACAAAGCGTCCTGTTTGGGTAACAAATTAGATAATAATACTCTGATTGGGAGGAAATGAAACTTTCAAATGCTCCTAGTTTAGAAATGAACCTTTTCACGGGGCATTAAATCTTTCTCTGAAATTAAATGTTTATTGATTTAATTTCTCTTTTCTGTATAGAAGATTTGCCCACATCCAGGAAACAGTTCTTTGTTCATGGAAAGGCATTTAAGCGTTTAATAGGACCTATCACACACAACAGGAAATATGATGCCCGCTACCCACTAGGAGCTGGCAGCCTAGGAGGTAGCTAACCATTTGTCTCTGCTGTTCATCAGACACAATTCATACAGCTATCATAAGAAGCAACACTTCTACACGTGGTCCACTACATTCAAACTGTATCATGATACTTTTGACTATACTCACAGTAGCAATAATAGAGTTATATAGCCCTTGTCTTGAGGACAAATTGCTTCAATTATTTTAGTCTGAGAAACAATGAGACTAGTCTGATGATATTAAGGCAGTCACAATAAAACATTATTTTTACTCTTCAAACTATTTCTTTCCTCATACAGACATTCTCACAATGCATTTGCACTAATACAGTCCTAAATACAATGTTTCTTCCTTCTTCCTTCCTTCCTTTCCCTTCCTTCCTTCCTCCCTCCCTCCCTCCCTCTTTCTTTCTTTCTTTCTTTCTTTCTTTCTTTCTTTCTTTCTGCTTCTGTTTGTTTCTGGTTATTTCTGCATTTCATTTACAAGGAATATGCCCTGTAAAGGAAGAAAGAATTTCTTCCAAAAGGAATATAAATATGCACAGGAGGAATATTTTGTGTAAAAATACTTTGTGTTTGGTTTTTCCAGCTTGCTTACTATCCTATGTTCCACTGCTTAACAAGGCTGTTTCTTCTTTACACTAGAACTCCTCTTGGCCTTTTTATTGGACAATTTACTTTAAAAAACTAAGTCCAAAATCTGTTTTTATTTGAAATAAAATCTTCTAAAAGCTTGTGTCAATGCTCTTTTTTTTAAATGCCCCATAGACAACAGGGTATCCCAAGATTTTCCACTGTGCTCTTAACTGCCATCCCTACTTCCAGCAGAGCTGATTTCAGACTAGATTATAAATCTCCTTTCCCTATTACAGTTACTAAAGAAAAAAAGGCACTAATTTTTAAACATTCAATAAGCCTATTAAATTCAAATAATATGAACTATATTATGTCTAAAACCACACAGGTACCTTTTATTTAATATTTGTAATTTCCTTAAGAAAATGGTTGGAGCATAGCAATGTGCTGATGGGGTGATTTTGTGCTTATGGTCACACCCTTTGCTGTTATATATTGAACAGGATGATATGAGGCAAGCGTATTCCTCATATGTGCTAGACTGGAAACAAAGAGTTGTGTATTTTCTAATCTATTTCAAAGGTGTTCTATGATTCTCTTTTACCCCTTCTAAAGGTTTTATGCATTGGATTAGAGATAGAAAAACATCCTTCCTTGGTGTTCATTTTATGATGTTCATGCTTTGTAATTCTTATGCCATCTCTAGTATAGTATTGCTTTCATCTGGGAATAACCAAGGAACCCTGTCTACCTCTCTATATAAGCAAAGATTTTGAAAACAAATCATTAGACTACTCCATCTCAAGTAGGCTGAAAATGAAGTACTTCAGTACATGCATTCAAAAGCCTTTGAGCTCAGAACAAATAGGTAGATGTAGGTAGTGCCTTACAAAAAAAGCCTTCCATTTCACGATTCTCTTTGTGTTCAACCATTTACCATAGAATAAATCCACTTAGCCTAGTTCACAAAGAATGGAGTCCGGAAAAATGTTTATCCCAGAAAGCCCAAGGCGAATCAGCAGATTTCTTTTATTCTTAGGGAACAAAACATGCACAATCCTCTTGAAGACTATTTCTTAAAAAAAAAAAAAAAAGAATATGCCTACTTTTTCATAATAGCACTGCTTTTCTCATATATTTATTTGATTGTAATTTGACTAATAGGTCCATGATTATTTATGGCTTTGAAATGTCTCTGATGGGATTTGAGTTTCATGGAGAGAAAGAACTGGCAGCAGAAACAGACTTGAAATAAAAAGAGAAAATGTTACTCAAATCACTATAGCCATTTGGTAAATGTCCTCCAGAGTGAGATTAGAAGGCACTGAAATAGTCTCCATTATCCACACGAATGGTGGAAATTCTGATGAGAATTAAGGTCAGGTTTTTTACTTTTTGAAATCATGGAAACCTTTTAACCTTCCTTTATGGTAGATTTAAAAGTCTCTTTTAAATTTGATGAAGTTTAATTTATACTAACAGTTACCAGTGGAGACCAATAAATAAGTAAATAAACAAATAAATAAAAAAATTAAATGTCATTTTGACAAAGGCAGAATCATCTCTTAAGAATTCTATTCTTGGCCACTGGGAGTTGATGGAAAAGGCGGCACTGCAGGGACTGGGGAGAGGCAGGCAGATCACTTTGTGTTCAAGGACAGCCTGGTCTACAGAGTGAGTCCCACGACAGCTGGAGCTACACAGAGAAGCCCTGTCTCAGAATAACAAAATAAAACAATCAAACAAAAATGGGATTATCTTCTCTGAGGAAAGAATACACTTTTCTAGAATACTATAGTTATATTGTGATGTGGCAAAACAGTTTAGACGCTCTGCCCACTGTGGGTGAGTCTTTCCACTTCAGTTTCTGTACTCATTAAGGGTTCCAGATAAACCTGCTAGACAGTAAACTTCTAGGTGATTCTATGTCTCAGAAAGTTGAAAATGTAGACTGACCATAATATAATTTTTCTGGCAATTCAAATAGGAATAATTATTTGAAGTATACAGTCTTAGTAAGGGTTTCTATTCCTGAACAATTATCATGACCAAGGAGCAAGTTAGGGATTCCAAACAAAACTGACTAATAGGTTGTTTCTCTGTAGGTGAAATGAACCAATTCAAACCACATTCGATTAGATTGAATGCAGGTTTATTGGGAAGGCGCTCTTGTGTGAGTTCACTGAATATCAGGACCAAAGCCAGGGATGTAATCATGGAGTTGGGGACAGGGAGAGAAAGAGCACACAGGCAGGGATAGATGAGAAAGAAGAGAGACAAGGAGGACAGGAGGAGACAAAACTGTCTGGATTTTATAGGGAAGAGATTCTGGGGGAAAGTTCAGGGTTTTGGTCAGGGTATGCCAGGTAGGGACTGAGGGATGATGGGCGAAGCTGGAGGTAAGGTCTGCTTTGATAGGTAAAATATGCACCTCAGTCCCTTGTCCTGAGGTCTGATGCCAGGCACTAATTATTTTCAGTCATAATTAAATGACAGTGAATAAGTAAAAAAGATGTTGTGTTCAATTTCCACACACTTAAAATGTGATTAGCTACAGGTTAATTATCTTCATGTAATATGACATAATTACATGTTATCAACAGAAGGAATCAACATATTTTAATATCTCAAAAGTACAATGTTTTCCAAGTAATTGTGTTGGAGTCTGAGATCCACTCCACAAACCACATTAAAACCAATCTCAGACAGGGAGGGTTTATTGAGGGCACACCCTAATACTGAACATTCAGGACCAAAAAAGGAATAACCGAATAACCCAGTTAAAAAACAGGTTACAGATCTAAACAGAGAATTCTTTATTTTTTTATTTTTTTTATTGGATATATTCTATATTTACATTTCATTACCTTTTTTCTGGTTCCCTGCCCCCCAAAGGTCCCACATGCCCCTTTCCCACCCCGTGTTCCACCATCCACCCCCTCCCACTTCCCTGTTCTGAAATTTCCCTACACTGATGCTTTGATCCTTTCCAGCACCAGTGTCCACTCCACTCTTCTTGTCAGACATCATTTGGCATGTGGACTGTGTCTTTGGTGTCCCAAGATTCTAGGCTAATATCCACTTTGATCTCATCCACTGGTCCATAATTCATTAAATAAATAGTCTGTGATTTATTGTGGTCAAATGACTGATATTTCCTCTCTGATCCTTACAGGTATCAGTATACCTTTTAGGAGTGATTTAGGGTATAACTGTTCTCTAGTAAAATTTCTATTGTATTATATTTTAATTAATGATGTTTTTAATTATAATGATAAAAACATTGGTGGGGCATGATTGAAAGTTCAGATTATTCTGCATGTTGACCTCAAATTGAACCAGCACCATTTGAGCTCCTTTGACGAAGTTCAATTGACCATAGGTGTGTGGGTTCGTTTCTGGGTATTCAATCCTATTCCATTGATCCTCCTGCCTGGTACTGTACCAATACCGAGCAGTTTTTAACACTATTGCTGTGTAGTATTGCTTGAAGTCCAGGATATTGATTCCCCCAGAAGTTCTTTTACTGTTTATGAAAGTTTTAGCATCCTTGCGTTTTTGTTATTCCAGATAAATTTGAGAATTGCTCTTTCTTTTTTTTTTAATTTTTATTTTCTATATTCTATGTTTACATTCCAAAGGCTTTCCCCTTTCCCAGTTCTGCCCCCCACCATATGTCCCATAATTCCTCTCCCCCCCAACTATTCCCCAATCAATCCCCCTCCCCCCACGGTTTCTCTGTTCTGGGTCTACAAAACTGGATCCAATCTTTACAGGCCCAGGGTTCTCTCCTTTCTTCTTCTTGGGAATCATTTGACTTGCTAATTGTGCCTTGAGTATTTAGGGCTTCTGGGCTCATTAGTATCCACTTATCAGTGATTGAATTTCATGTGTATTCTTTTGTGATTGGGTTAACTCACTCAGGATGATATTTTCCAGGTCTAACCATTTACCTACAAATTGCATGAATTCATTATTTTTAACTGCTGAGTAGTATTCCATTGTATAAATATATCACATTTTCTGTATCCATTCCTCCTTTGAGGGATATCTGGGCTCCTTCCAATTTCTGGTTATTATAAACAAGGCTGTTATAAACATAGTGGAGCATGTGTCTTTATTGTATGCAGGGGAATCCTATGGATATATGCCCAGGAGTGGTATGCCAGGGTCCTTTGGAAGTGACATGCCCAATTTTCTGAGGAACGGCCAAACTGATTTCCAGAGCAGTTTTACCATTTTGCAATCCCACCAACAGTGGAGGAGTGTTCCTCTTTCTCCACATCTTCGCCAGCACCTGTTGTCTCTTGAGTTTTTAATCTTAGCCATTCTGACTGGTGTGAGGTGGAATCTCAGGGATGTTTTGATTTGCATTTCCCTGATGATTAATGATGTTGAACATCTTTTAAGGTGTTTCTTGGCCATCCGAATTTCTTCTGGTGAAAATTCTTTGTTTAGCTCTGTACCCCATATTTTGATAGGGTTATTTGGTTCTTTGGGGTCTACCTTCTTGAGTTCTTTGTATATATTGGATACCCTCTGTGGGATGTGGAGTTGGTGAAGATCTATTCCCACTTTGTTGGTTGCCGTTTTGTCCTTCTGACAGTGTCCTTTGCCTTGCAGAAACTTTGTAATTTTATGAGGTCCCATTTGTCAATTCTTTTTTTTTTCAGTTTTATCTTTTTTTTTTTTACATTTTTTATTGGATATATTCTATATTTACAATTCATTTCCCTTTTTCTGGTTCCCCATCCCCAAAGGTCCCACATGTCCTTTTCCCTCCCCCTCCTCTCTCATCCACCCCCTCCCACCTTACTGTTCTTGTACTCCCCCACAATGATGTTTTGGTCCATTCTAGCACTAGTGTCCACTCCATTTGTCAATTCTTGATCTTAGTGCATAAGCTATTGGTGTTCTGTACAGGAACTTTCCCCCTGTGCCCATGTCCTCCAGAGTCTTTCCGCTTCTTTTCTAATAGTTTCAGTGTGTCTGGTTTTATATGGAGGTCCTTGATCCACTTGGAGTTGATCTTAGTGTAAGGAGATAAGAGTGGGTAAATTCACATTCTTCTGCATGTTGACCTCCAGTTGAACCAGCACCATTTGTTGAAAAGGCTATCTTTATTCCACTGGATGGTTGTGGCTCCTTTATCAAAGATCAAGTGACCATAATTCTGTGGGTTAATTTCTGGGTTTTCAATCCGATTCCATTGATCTACTTGCCTGTTGCTGTACCAATACCATGCAGTTTTTAACACAATTGCTCTGTAGTACTGCTTGATGTCAGGGATATTGATTCCCCAGAAGTCCTTTTATTGTTGAGAATAGTTTTAGCTATCCTGGGTTTTTTGTTGCTCTAGATGAATTTGAGAATTGCTCTTTCTAGATCTATGAAGAATTGAGTTGGGATTTTGATGGGGATCGCATTGAATCTGTAGATTGCTTTTGGCAAGATGGCCATTTTTACTATATTGATCCTGCCAATCCAGGAGCAAGAAATATTTTTCCATCTTCTGAGGTCTTCTTTGATTTCTTTCTTCAAGTACTTGAAGACCTGAGTTGGGATTTTGATGGGGATTGCATTGAATCTGTATATTGCCTTTGGCAAGATGGCCCTTTTAACTATAGTAATCCTGCCAATCCATGAGCATGGAAGATTTTTCCATTTTCTGAGGTCTTCTTCAATTTCCTTCTTCAGAGACCTGAAGTTCTTGTCATACAGATCTTTAACTTGTTTGGTTAGAGTCACACCAAGATACTTTATATTGTTTGTGGCTATTGTGAAAGGTGTCATTTCCCTAATTTCTTTCTCAGCCTGCTTATCCTTTGTGTATAGGAAGGCTACTGATTTGCTTGAGGTGATTTTATAACTAGCCACTTTGCTGAAGTTGTTTATCAGCTGTAGGAGTTCTCTGGTGGAGGTTTTTGGGTTGCTTAATTATACTATCATATCATCTGCAAATAGTGATAGTTTGACTTCTTCCTTTCCCATTTGTATCCCTTTGACTTCCTTATGTTCTATAATTGCTTTAATTAGAACTTCAATACAATATTGAAAAGATATGGAGAGAGGGGTCAGCCTTGTCTAGTCCCTGATTTTAGTGGAATTGCTTCAAGTTTCTCTACATTTAGTTTGATGTTGGCTACCGGTTTGCTGTATATTGCTTTTTCTATGTTTAGTTATGGTCCTTGAATTCCTGTTCATTCCAAGACTTTTAGCATGAAAGGATGCTGAATTTTGTAAAATGCTTTTTCAGCATCTAATGACATGACCATGTTGTTTTTGTCTTTGAGTTTGTTTATGTAGTGTATTGCATTGATATATTGAACCATCCCTGCATCCCTGAGATTAAGCCTACTTGAACATGGTGAATGATCGTTTAGATGTGTTCTTGTATTAGCTTACTGAATATGTTAACTCATTATAGAGACTTTGGGGCAAATCACTTCTCACCTTGATATTACTTCTCATATCCACCTATATAAAAGTCCTGACTCATTTGCACATATTGCAAATTGGCATAGACATTTTAATGATGATATATATAATACCTATGATTTCGGTACCTTTCCCAAATGAAGCAAAAAGTGAATAGTTCTGTACATAATTTTGTGGCAAATCCTATGACAAGAATATTAAGGAAATAAAACAGTTTTTCATTACATGAGGGTTGACTCATTGGGAAATTATTCTTTTTAATGTTGTATTGAAATATACTCTATTGTGCTCATAAAATGAAAGCAGAAATCTTTTTAATATACTTAAGAATAGTGAAAACGCACAGAAGAAACATTTATGATAATGCCTCTTATTTTAAATAGTTAAAAAAATGTGAGCACTCCCAAAGAACTACATTGAAGAGATGGGTTTGTTAATCATTTTCTGAAGTATGTAAGAATTTACAATTCTTTTTTTTAGAAGAATGTAGCTATTTATTTTCTTTTATATATATATATTTTCTGTAATCTTTGTTTACATTCTGAAGGCTTTCCCCTTTCCCAGTTCCCCCGTCATCATATGTCCCATAAGTCCTCTTACTCCCACAACCCCCGCCTATTTCCCAATCATCACTCCACCATTTCTCTGTTCTGATCTGGTACTCTCCTACAAAACTGGATCCAGTCTTTTCAGGACCAGGGCCCTCTCCTTCCTTCTTCTTAGGAATCTTTTGACTTGCTAATTGTGCCTTGAGTATTCAGAGCTTCTGGGCTCATTAATATTCACTTATCAGTGATTGCATTTCATGTGTATTCTTTTGTAATTGGGTTAACTCACTTAGGATGATATTTTCCAGATCTAACCATTTGCCTACAAATTGCATGAATTCATTATTTTTAATTGCTGAGTAGTATTCCATTGTGTAAATATATCACATTTTCTGTATCCATTCCTTTTTTAAGGGATATCTGGGCTCCTTCCAACTTCTGGCTATTATAAACAAGACTGCTATGAACATTGTGGAGCATGTGTCTTTATTGTAAGCAGGGGAATCCTCTGAGTATATACCCAGGAGTGGTATGCCAGGGTCCTCTGGAAGTGACATGCCCAATTTTCTGAGGAACGGCCAAACTGATTTCCAGAGCAGTTTTACCATTTTGCAATCCCACCAACAGTGGAGGAGTGTTCCTCTTTCTCCACATCTTCGCCAGCACCTGTTGTCTCTTGAGTTTTTAATCTTAGCCATTCTGACTGGTGTGAGGTGGAATCTCAGGGATGTTTTGATTTGCATTTCCCTGATGACTAATGATGTTGAACATCTCTTAAGGTGTTTCTCAGCGATTTATGCATTTCTTCTGGTGAAAATTCTTTGTTTAGCTCTGTACCCCATTTTTTGATAGGGTTATTTGGTTCTTTGGGGTCTAACTTCTTGAGTTCTTTGTATATATTGGATTTTAGCCCTCTGTCAGATGTGGGGTTGGTGAAGATCTTTTCCCACTTTGTTGTTTGCCGTTTTGTCCTTCTGACAGTGTCCTTTGCCTTACAGAGACTTTGTAATTTTATGAGGTCCCATTTGTCAATTCTTGATCTTAGAGCATAAGCTATTGGTGTTCTGTTCAGGAACTTTCCCCCTGTGCCCATGTCCTCCTGGGTCTTCCCAAGTTTCTTTTCTAATAGTTTCAGTGTGTCTGGTTTTATGAGGAGGTGCTTGATGTACTTGGAGTTGATCTTAGTACAAGGAGATAAGAATGGGTCGATTCGCATTGTATGCATGTTGACCTCCAGTTGAACCAGCACCATTTGTTGAAAAGGCTATCTTTTTTTCCACTGGATGGTTGTAGCTCCTTTATCAAAGATAAAGTGACCATAATTCTGTGGGTTAATTTCTGGGTCTTCAATCCTATTCCATTGATCTACTTGCCTGTTGCTGTACCAATACCATGCAGTTTTTAACACAATTGCTCTGTAGTACTGCTTGAGGTCAGGGATATTGATTCCCCAGAAGTCCTTTTATTGTTGAGAATAGTTTTAGCTCTCCTGAGTTTTTTGTTGCTCCAGATGAATTTGAGAATTGCTCTTTCTAGATCTATGAAGAATTGAGTTGGGATTTTAATGGGGATTGCATTGTATCTGTAGATTGATTTTGGTAAGATGGCCATTTTTACTATATTGATCCTGCCAATCCAGGAGCAAGAAATATTTTTTCCATCTTCTGAGGTCTTCTTCCATTTCTTTCTTCAAGGACTTGAAGTTCCTGTCATACAGATCTTTTGCTTGTTTGGTTAGAGTTACACCAAGGTACTTTATGTTGTTTGTGGCTATTGTGAAGGGTGTTATTTCCCTAATTTCTTTCTCAGCCTGCTTGTCCTTTGAGTACAGGAAGGCTACTTATTTGCTTGAGTTGATTTTATAACCAGCCATTTTGCTGAAGTTGTTTATCTGCTGTAGAAGTTCTCTGGTAGAATTTTTTGGGTCGCTTAAGTAAACTATCATATCATCTGCAAATCATGATAGTTTGACTTCTTCCTTTCCAATTTGTATACCTTTGACTTCCTTATTTTGTCTAATTGCTCTCGCTAGAACTTCAAGTACTATATTGAAAAGATATGGAGAGAGAGGGCAGCCTTGTCTAGTCCCTGATTTTGGTGTGATTGCTTCAAGCTTCTCTCCATTTATTTTGATGTTGGCTACTAGTTTGCTGTAGATTGCTTTTACTATGTTTAGGTATGCACCTTGAATTCCTGCACTTTCCAAGACTTTTAGCATGAAAGGATGATGAATTTTGTCGAATGCTTTTTCAGCATCTAATGAGGTGACCATGTGTTTTTTTTTTCTTTTAGTTTGTTTATGTAGTGGATTACATTGATGGATTTCCGTAAATTGAACCATCCCTGCATCCCTAGGATGAAGCCTACTTGATCTTGGTGAATGATTGTTTTGATGTGCTCTTGGATTCAGGTGGCAAGAATTTTATTTAGTATTTTTGCATCGATATTCATAAGGGAAATTGGCCTCTAGTTCTCTTTCTTGGTTGGATCTTTGTGTGGTTTTGGTATGAGTGTAATTGTGGCTTTGAAGAACGAGTTGGGCAGTTTTCCCTTCTGTTTCTACTGTGTGGAATAGTTTGAAGAGTATTGGTGTTAATTCTTCTTTGAATTTTTGGTAGAATTCTGCACTAAAACCATCTGGTCCCGTACTTTTTTTGGTTGGGAGGCTTTCTATAGTCCCTTCTATTTCTTTAAGGGTTATGGGACTATTTAGCTGATCCAATTGATTTTGATTTAATTTTGGTATTTGGTATCCATCTAGGAAATTGTCCATTTCCTCCAGATTCTCCAGTTGTGGTGAGTATACACCTTGGTAGTAGGATCTGATCTTTTGAATTTCCTCCATTTCTGTTTTTATGTCCCCCTTTTCATTTCTAATTTTGTTAATTTGGATACTGTCTCTGTGTCCTTTGGTTAGTCTGGCTAAGGTTTTATCTATCTTGTTGATTTTCTCAACGAACCAGCTCCTGGTTTTTTGATTCTTTGTATGGTTTTCTTTGTTTCTACTTGATTGATTTCAGCCCTGAGCTTGATGATTCCCTGTCTTCTACTCCTCCTGGGTGAATTAACTTCTTTTTCTTTCAGGGCTTTCAGGTGTGCTGTTAAGCTGATAGTGTATGCTCTCTCCAGTTTCTTTTTGGATGCAATTAGAGGTATGAGTTTTCCTATTAGCACTGCTTTCATTGTGTCCCATAGATTTGGGTAGGTTGTAACTTTATTTTCATTGAATTCTAAAAAGTTTTTGATTTCTTTTTTTATTTCTTCCTTGACCAAGGTGTCATTGAGTAAAGTATTGCTCAGTTTCCATGTGTATGTGTGCTTTCTGTTTTTTTTTTTTTTGTTGTTGTTGTTGTTGCTATTGAAGACCACTCTTACTCCATGGTGATCTGATAGGAGGCATGGGATTAGCTCGATCTTCTTGTATTTGTTGACATCTGTCTTGTGACCAATTATATGATAAATTTTGGAGATGGTACCATGCGGTGCTGAGAAAAAGGTATATTATTTTGCTTTAGGATGAAATGTTCTATATATATCTGTTAAATCTAATTGGTACAAAGTTTCAATTAGTTTCACTGTGTCCCTGTTTAGTTTCTTCTTTCCTGATCGGCCCATTAAGGAGGTTGGAGTGTTGATGTCACCCACAATTATTGTATTAGGTGCAATGTGTGCTTTAAGCTTTAGTAAGGTTTCTTTTACAAATGAGGGTACCCTTGCATTTGGAGCATAGATGTTCAGTATTGAGAGCTCTTCTTGGTGGATTTTCCCTTTGACCAGCAAGAAGTGACCTTCTCACTCTCTTTTGATCACTTTAGGTTGAAAGTCAATTTTATCTGATATTAGAATGGCTACTCCACCTTGTTTCCTGAGACCATTTGCTTGTAAAATCGTCTTCCAGCCTTTTACTCTAAGACAGTGTTTGTCTTTAACACTGAGATGTGTTTCCTGTATGCAGCAAAATGTAGGTTCCTCTTTCCTCGTCTAGTCTATTAGTCTATGTCTTTTTATTGGGGAATTGAGTCCATTGATGTTAACAGATATTAAGGAATAGTAATTATTACCTCCCGACATTTTTTTGAAATTATTTTTTTATATTTGAGAGGTTATCTTCTTTTGGTTTTGATGAGAGGAGGTTTCTATCTTGATTATTCTGAGGTGTGATTTCCCAACCTCCTGTTGGTGTTTTCCCCCTATTATCCTTTGTAGGGCTGGGTTTGTGGAAAGTTAGTGTGCAAACTTGGTTTTGTCATGGAATACCTAGGTTTCTCCATCTATGGCGATTGAGAGTTTTGCTGGGTATAGTAGATTTGGCTGACGTTTGTGTTCTCATAGAGTCTGCATTATATCTGCCCAGGATCTTCTAGCTTTCATGGTCTCAGGTGAGAAATCTGGTGTAATCTTGATACGTCTTCCTTTATATGTTACTTGGCCTTTTTCTCTTGCTGCCCTTAATATTCTTTCTTTGTTTAGTATGTTTGTGGTTTTGATTATTATGTGATGGGAGGTATTTCTGTTCTGGTCCAGTCTATTTGGTGTTCTATAGGCTTTTTGTGTATTCATGGGCAACTCTCTCTTTAGGTTGGGGAAGTTTTCTTCCATAATTTTGTAGAAGATATTTACTGGCCCTTAAGTCGCATATCTTCCCTGTCATCTATGCCTATAATCCTTAGGTTTGGTCTTCTCATTGTGTCCTGGATTTCCTGGATGTTTTGGTTTACAAGCTTTTTGCATTTTGTATTTTCTTGGACTGTTGAATCAATGGTTCCTATGGTATCTTCAGCATCTGAGATTCTTTCTTCTATCTCTTGTATTCTATTGTTGATATTTGCATCTATGGCTCCTGATTTCTTCCCAAGGTTTTCTATCTCCAAAGTTGTCTCCCTTTGTGATTTCTTAGTTGTTTCTACTTCTGTTTTTAGATCCTGGATGGTTTTGCTCAGATATTCTGCTTGTTTGTTTGTATTTTCATGTATTTCTTTAAGAGTTTTTTGTGTTTCTTCTTTCAGACTTCTACTTGTTGGCCCATGTTTGCCTTTATTTCTTTAAATGATTTTTGTACTTCCTCCTTATTGGTTCCTAATTTTTGATCCATAATCTCCTGAATTTCTTTAAGTGATTTTTGTGTTCGCCTTGAAAGGGCTTCATATTTTTTATCTATTTTCTCCTGTATTTCTTTAAGAGATTTATCTATGTGTTCTTCTATCAGCATTCTGACCAGTGATTTTAGATCCAAATCTTGTTTTTCTGGTGTGGTGGGGTATCCGGGACTTATTGCTGTTGGGGTGCTGGTTTCAGATACTGCCATATTGCCTTGATTTCTGTTAGTAACGTTCCTACGTTTTCCTTTTGCCATCTGGTTATCTCTGGCCTTAGATGGTCTTGTAGTCACTAGCTGGTTCTTGAACCTCCTGTGGGCTCAAAAGGCTATTTCCCCACCACTGGATGACTTGGTATCTCCTGGCACAGATTGCTGATGTGTTGTTCTCCTCTTGGGTGCTGTTGGACCCGTGTTGTATCTTGCTCTAAGCAATGTTATATTCGGTTATCACTGTGGACCTGATGCTGCTTGTCTTCTCTGGATCTGTTTGCTTAGTTCAGTCAGCAGCAAGGATGCAGTCTGAGGCCTCAGTGAGTGGGGAGTGCGGAGTGTGGAGTGCGCGGACTCTCAGAGGGCTAGGAACCCACGCCCTGGTGGAACACAGGAACTACTGCACTGCCAAGTTTCAGGTCTTAGATAACTGGCTGGCAACCCGGGTCTCCTGAGATCTTAAGCTTGGGGTATCTCAATATCTGTTTCTGCCCGCTCAGCCTAAGCACCTGCCACCAAAATGGCAGCAGATGAACAAAGTGCAGGGTTTCCCTCAGAGCGCAGAGCCAACACCTGGTTGGGGCCCAGGCACCCTGCTCTGCCCAGATCACTGCCAGGCGGTCTTGCGCCCCCAGAGATTCCAAGTTCTGGGTATCACTAATACCTGGCTCCGCTCTCCTTAGTCCAGATCACTGCAAGGATGCCAGTGGTGGCCTCTGGATGTGGGGAGTGCAGCATACCAAGTCCCTTGCCTCATGTGTATTCTATTGTGATTGGGTTAACTCACTTAGGATGATATTTACCAGATCCAACCATTTGCCTATGAATTGCATGGATTCATTATTTTTATTTGCTGAGTAGTATTCCATTGTATAAATATACCACATTTTCTGTATCCATTCTTCCTTTGAGGGACATCTGGGCTACTTCCAACTTCGAGCTATTATAAATAAGGCTGCTATGAACATTGTGGAGCATGTGTCTTTGTTGCATGCAGGGGAATCCTCTGGATATATGCCCAGGAATGGTATGACAGGGTCCTCTGGAAGTGTCATGCCCAATTTTCTGAGGAACTGCCAGACTGATTTCCAAAGCAGTTGTACCATCTTGCAGTCCCACCAACAGTGGAGGAGTGTTCCTCATTCTCTACATCCTTGCCAGCACCTGTTGTCTCTTGAGTTTTTAATCTTAGCCATTCAGACTGCTGTGAGGTGGAATCTCAGGGTTGTTTTGATTTGCATTTCCCTGATGACTAATGATGTTGAACATCTCTTAAGGTGTTTCTCAGCCATCCAAATTTCTTCTGGTGAAAATTCTTTGTTTTGCTCAGTACCCTATTTTTGATAGGGTTATTTGGTTCTTTGAGGTCTAACTTCTTGAGTTCTTTGTATATATTGGATAGTAGCCCCCTGTCTGATGTAAGGTTGGACAAGAACTTTCCCAATTTGTTGATGGCTGTTTTGTCTTTCTGACCATGCCATTTGCCTTACAGAAAACTTTGTAATTTTATGAGGTCCCATTTGTCACTTCTTGATCTTAGGGCATAAGCTATTGGTGTTCTGTTAAAAAAACTTTCCCCCGTGCCCATGTCCTCCAGGGTCTTCCCCAGTTTTTTTCTATTAGTTTCAGTGTGTCTGGTTTTATGTGGAGGTCCTTGATCCACTTGGAGTTGATCTTAGTACAAGGAGATAAGAGTGGGTCAATTCGCATTCTTCTGCATGTTGACCTCCAGGTGAACCAGCACCATTTGTTGAAAAGGCTATCTTTTTTCAACTGGATGGGTGTAGCTCCTTTATCAAAGATCAAGTGACCATAAGTCTGTGGGTTTATTTCTGGGTCTTCAATTCTATTCCACTGATCTACTTGCCTGTTGCTGTACCAGTACCATGCAGTTTTTAACACAATTGCTCTGTAGTACTGCTTGAGGTCAGGGATATTGACCCCTTCAGGGATTCTCCCCAGAATAGTTTTAGCTATCTTGTTTTTTGTTTGTTTGTTTTTTGTTTTTGTTTTTGTTATTCCAGATGAATTTGAGAATTGCTCTTTCTAGATCTATGAAGTATTGATTTGAGATTTTGAAAGGTATTGCATTGAATCTGTAAATTGCTTTTGGCAAAATGGCCATTTTTACTATATTGATCCTCCCAATCCAAGAGCATGAAATATTTTTCCATTTCCTGAGGTCTTCTTCAATTTCTTTCTTCAAGGACTTGAAGTTCCTGTCATACAGATCTTTCACTTGTTTTGTTAGAGTCACGCCAAGATACTTTATATTGTTTGTGGCTATTGTGAATGATGTTATTTTCCTAACTTCTTTCTCAGCCTGCTTGTCCTTTGAGTATAGGAAGTCTACTGATTTGCTTGAGTTGATTTTATAACCAGCAATTTTGCCGAAGTTGTCTATCAGCTGTTGGAATTCTCTGGTGGAGTTTTTTGGATCACTTAAGTATACTATCATGTCATCTGCAAATAGTGATAATTTGACTTCTTCCTTTCCAATTTTTATCCCTATGACTTCCTTATGTTGTCTAATTGCTCTTGCTAGAACTTCAAGTACTATATTGAAAAGATATGGAGAGACAGGGCAGCCTTGTCTAGTCCCTGATTTTAGTGGGATTGCTACAAGTTTCTCTCCATTTATTTTAAAGTTGGCTACTAGTTTGCTGTGCATTGCTTTTACTATATTTAGGTATGGGCCTTGAATTCCTGTTCTTTCCAGGACGTTTAGCATGAAAGGATGCTGAATTTTGTCAAATGCTTTTTCAGCATCTAATGAGATGACCATGTGGTTTTTTTTCTTTTAGTTTGTTTATGTAGAGGATTACATTGATGGATTTCCACATATTGAACCATCCCTGCATCTCTAGGATGAATCCTACTTGATCATGGTGAATGATCATTTTGATGTCTTCTTGGATTCGGTTGTCAAGAATTTTATTTACTATTTTTACATCAATATTCATAATAGAAATTGGCCTATAGTTCTCCTTCTTTATAGGATCTTTGTGTGGTTTTGGTATCAGCATAATTGTGGCTTCATAGAATAAGTTGGGCAGTGTTTCTTCTGTTTCTATTTTTTGGGATAGTTTGAAGAGTATTGGTGGTTACATCTTCTTTGAAGGTCTGATAGAATTCTGCACTAAAACCATGTGGTCCCGTACTTTTTTTGGTTGGGAAACTTTCTATAACCCCTTTTATTTCTCTTAGGGTTGTGGGGCTGTTTAGCTGATCTAATTGATCCTGATTTAATTTTGGTATTTGGTGGTATCTGTCTAGGAAATTGTCCATTTCCTCCAGATTCTCCAATTTTGTTGAGTATAGACTTTTGTAGTAGGATCTGATGATTTTTTGAATTTCCTCAGTTTCTGTTGTTATATCTGCCTTTTCATTTCTAATTTTGTTAATTTGGATACTATCACTGTGTTCTTTGTTTAGTCTGGCTAAGGTTTTATCTATCTTGTTGATTTTCTCAAAGAACCAGCACTTGGTTTTGTTGATTCTTTGTATGGTTCTCTTAGTTTCTACTTGATTGATTTCAGCCCTTAGTTTGATGATTTTCTGTCTTCTACTCCTCGTGGGTGAATTAGCTTCTTTTTGTTCCAGGGCTTTCAGGTGTGCTGTTAAGTTGCTAGTGTATACTGCCTCCAGTTTCTTTTTGGAGGCACTCAGGGCTACGAGTTTTCCTCTTAGCACTGCTTTCATTGTGTACCTTCATTTTCATTAAATTCTAAAATGTCTTTGATTTCTTTCTTTATCTATTCCTTGACTAAGGTGTTGTTGCATAGAGTATTGTTCAGTTTTTATGTGTACATAGGCTTTCTGCCGTTTTTGTTGCTATTGAAGACCACTATTACTCCATACTGATCAGATAGGAGGCATGGGAGTAGTTCGATCTTCTTGTATTTGTTGACATCTGTCTTGTGACCAATTATATGATCAATTTTGGAGAAGGTTCTATGCGGTGCTAAGAAAAACATTATATATATATATATATATATATATATAATCTTTAGGATGAAATGTTTTATATATATATATATATATATATCTTTAGAATGAAATGTTATATATATATATATATATATATATATATATATATATATATATATAAAGTCCAATTGGTCCAAAGTTTCAATTAGTTTCACTGTGTCTCTATTTAGTTTCTGCTTTCCTGATCAGTGCATTGAGGAGAGTGGGGTGTTGAAGTCACCCATAATTATTGTATTAGGTACAATATGTGCTTTAAGCTTTAGTAATGTTTCTTTTATGAATGAGGGTGCCCTTGCATTTGGAGCATAGATGTTCAGTATTGAGAGTTCTTCTTGGTGGATTTTCCCTTTGACCAGCAGGAAGTGACCTTCTGGGTCTCTTTTGATGATTTTAGGTTGAAAGTCTATGTTATCTGATATTAGAATGGCTGCTCCAGCTTGTTTCCTGAGACCATTAGGTTGTAAAATTGTCTTCCAGCCTTTTACTCTAAGGTAATGTTTGTCCTTGACATTGAGATGTGTTTCCCATATGCAGCAAAAATGTAGGGTCATCTTTCTATATCCAGTCTGTTAGTCTATGTCTTTTTATTGGGGAATTGAGTCCATTGATGTTAAGAGATATTAAGGAATAGTAATTATTACCTCTTGACATTTTTGAAATTATTTTTTACATTTGAGAGGTTATCTTCTTTTGGATTTGATGAGAGGAGGTTTCTCTCTTGCTTCTTCCTAGATGTAATTTCTCTCCTTGTGTTGGTGTTTTCCCCCATTATCCTTTGTAAGGCTGGGTTTGTGGAAAGATAGTGTGCAAATTTGGTTTTGTCATGGAATACCTTGGTTTCTCCATCTATGGCGATCGAGAGTTTTGCTGGGTATAGTAGTTTTGGCTGAAATTTGTCTTCTCTTAGAGTCTGCATTATATCTACCCAGGATCTTCTAGCTTTCATGATTTCAGGTGAGAAGTCTGGTGTAATTCTAATAGGTCTTCCTTTGTATGTTACTTGGCCTTTTTCTCTTACTGCCCTTAATATTCTTTCTTTGTTTAGTACATTTGTGGTTTTGATTATTATGTGATGGGAGGTATTTCTGTTTTGATCCAGTCTGTTTGGAGTTCTGTAGGCTTCCTGTATATTCATGGGCATCTCTCACTTTAGGTTGGGGAAGTTTTCTTCCATAATTCTGTAGAATATATTTGCTGGCCCTTTAACTTGTAAATCTACACTCTCATCTATACCTATAATCCTTAGGTTTGGTCTTCTCATTGTTTCTTGGATTTCCTGGATGTTTTGGTTTACAAGCTTTTTGCATTTTGTATTTTCTTGGACTGTTGAATCAATGGTTCCTATGGTATCTTCGGCATCTGAGATTCTTTCTTCTATCTCTTGTATTCTATTGTTGATATTTGCATCAATGGTCCCTGATTTCTTCCCAAGGTTTTCTTTTTTTGTTTCTTTGTTTTTGTTTTTGGATCAAAAAAAAATTTATTGGATATATTCTATATTTACAATTCATTTCCCATTTTGGTTCCCCACCCCCCCTAAGGTCCCACATGCCCTTTTCCCTCCCTCTGATCACTCATCCACCCCTTCCCACTTCCCTGTTCTGGTATTCCCGTACACTAATGCTTTGATCCTTTCCAGCACCAGTGTCCATTGCTTTCTTATTATCAGACATCATTTGGTATGTGAATTGTGTCTTTGTTGTTCCAAGATTCTAGGCTAATATCCACTTATCAGTGAGTGCATACCATGGGTATTCTTTTGAGACTGGGTTACCTCACTTAGTATTATGTTCTCCTGCTCCAACCATTTCTCTAAGAATTTCATGAATTCATTGTTTCTAATGGCTGAATAGTATTCCATTGTGTATATATACCACATTTTTTGTATCCATTCCTCCGTTGAGGGACATCTGTGTTCTTTCCAGCTTCTAGCTATTATAAATAAGGCTGCTATGAACTTAGTGGAGCATGTATCCTTACTGCATGCTGGGGAATCTTCTGGGTATATTCCCAGGAGTGGTATGGCTGGGTCCTTCGGAAGTATCATGTCCAGTTTTCTAAGGAACTGCCAAACTAATTTCCAGAGTGGTTGTACCAGCTTGCAGTCCTACCAGCAGTGTAGGAGTGTTCCTCTTTCTCCACATCCTCTCCAACACCTGATGTCTTCTGAGTTTTTAATCTTAGCCATTCTGACAGGTGTGAGGTGAAATCTCAGGGTTGTTTTGATTTGCATTTCTCTAATGACTTATGATGTTGAACATTTTTTAAGGTGTTTCTCAACCATCTGAATTTCTTCAGGTGAAAAGTCTTTGTTTAGCTCTGTACCCCATTTTTGGATAGGGTTATTTGGTTTTCTGGGGTCTAACTTCTTGAGTTCTTTGTATACATTGGATATTAGCCCTCTGTCGGATGTGGGTTTGGTGAAGATCTTTTCCCAATTTGCTGGTTGCCTATTTGTCCTTTTGACAATGTCTTTTGCCTTACAGAAACTTTGTAACTAAAGCAAAAGACTATACCTTTTTCTCAGCGCCTCATGGTACCTTCTCCAAAATTGACCATATAATTGGCCACAAGACAGACCTCAACAAATATAAAAAGATCAAATAATCCCATGCCTCCTATCAGATCACCATGGAGTAAGAGTGTTCTTCAATAGCAACAAAAACAACAGAAAATTCTCATACACGTGGAGGCTGAACAATATTCTACTCAATGATCACTTAGTCAAGGAAGAAATAAAGAAAGAAATAAAAAACGTTTTAGAATTTAATGAAAATGAAGGTACAACATACCCAAATCTATGGGACACAATGAAAGCAGTGCTAAGAGGAAAACTCATAGCCCCGAGTGTCTCCAAAAAGAAACAGGAGAGAGCATACACTAGCAACTTAATGGCGCACCTGAAAGCTCTAGAACAAAAAGAAGCTATTTCACCCAGGAGGAGTAGAAGACAGGATATCATCAAACTCAGGGCTGAAATCAATCAAGTTGAAACAAAGAGAACCATACAAAAAAATCAACAAAACCAAGAGCTGGTTCTTTGAGAAAATCAACAAGATAGATAAACCCCTAGCCAGACTTACCAAAGGGCACAGAGACAGTATTAAAATTAACAAACTTAGAAATGAAAAGGCAGATATAACAACAGAAACTGAGGAAATTCAAAAAATCATCAAATCCTACTACAAAAGCCTATACTCAAACAAGTGGAGAATCTAGAGGAAATGGACAATTTCCTAGACAGATACCAAATACCAAAATTAAATCAGGATCAAATAGATCATCTAAACAGACCCATAACCCCCAAAGAAATAGAAGGGGTAATAGAAAGTCTTCCAACCAAAAAAAGCACAGGACCAGATGGTTTTAGTGCAGAATTCTATCAGACCTTCAAAGAAGTCCTAATACCAATACTCTTCAAACTATTCCACAAAATAGAAACAGAAGGAACACTACCCAACTCATTCTATGAAGCCACAATTACCCTGATACTAAAACCACAGAAAGTTCCAACTAAGAAAGAGAACTACAGGTCAATTTCCTTATGAATATTGATGCAAAAATACTCAATTCCCAAGGTTTTCTATCTCCAAAATTGTCTCCCTTTGTGATTTCTTAGTTGTTTCTACTTCTGTTTTTAGATCCTGGATGGTTTTGTTCAGATCTTTCGTTTGCTTGTTTGTGTTTTCATGTAATTCTTTAAGGGATTTTTATGTTTCCTCTTTTATAACTTCTACTTGTTTGCCCATGTTCTGTTGTATTTCTTTAAGTGACTTTTGTGTTTCCTCCTTATTGGCTTCCATTTTTTGACCCATATTCTCCTGAATTTCTTTAAGGTATTTATTTATGTGTTCAGATATCAGCTTCCTGACCAGTGATTTTACATTGAAATCTTTTTTTACTGGTGTGTTGGGTCATCCAGGCCTTCTTGTTGCCACCCACGCAATGGTCACTGGCAAGAGCCTGGCAGAATTCCACCCAAGGCGTCTGTCTCTGGCCCTCTCTACTAGTGACCTAGCGACAAGCTAGAGACCATTGTTGTAGGGGCCTGGGACAACCACGGGGCAAGCAGCTCCCAGCCACACTGTGGAGATGATCTGCAGATCTGCCCCGACTCTGGCTACTGGCCCAAGCTTGGCGGTTTCCTGCCCGAGCTATGGCAGGCCCTGATTAGGTCTGGATACCTGCACCTCTCTGCTGGTGACCTGGGTGCAAAATTGAATTTACAATTCATTGATTAATGACATATACTAGTATTATTTTTCAAATACACAATGGGATAAATTATGTTCATGTTGAACATGTTTGAAATTCACAAGGCAAGTTTTACAGTGTAGAAAACTAATAATATAATAATTAAGATCAGGGAATTATATTGATCTGAATTCAGTTCTTAACATGGTAAGTTTAGACATCTGATTGGGGCCTGACCTAGGCATTAAACATTTAAATGGGATGATGTTGCTGTGTGTTTGGAAATTCTGCCATAATAAAATAAATTGGAACTTCCTCTAAGGAACTCATAATTTGTGTGCCTGTCACTGCTTAAGAAAATTAGTTCACTGCTTTCATTGTGTCCCATAGATTTGGGTAGGTTGTACCTTCATTTTCATTGAATTCTAAAAAGTCTTTGATTTCTTTTTTTATTTCTTCCTTGACCAAGGTGTCATTGAGTAGAGTATTGTTCAGTTTCCATGTGTATGTGGGCTTTCTGTTGTTTTTGTTGTTATTGAAGACCACTCTTACTCCATGGTGATCTGATAGGAGGCATGGGATTAGCTCGATCTTCTTGTATTTGTTGACATCTGTCTTGTGACCAATTATATGGTCTATTTTGGAGAAGGTAACATGTGGAGCTGAGAAAAAGGTATATTCTTTAGCTTTAGGATGAAATGTTCTATATATATATCTGTTAAATCCAATTGGTCCAGAGTTTCAATTAGTTTCACTGTGTCCCTGTTTAGTTTCTGCTTTCCTGATCGGTCCATTGAGGAGAGTGGATTGTTGAAGTCACCCAAAATTATTGTGTTAGGTGTAATGTGTGCTTTAAGCTTTAGTAAGGTTTCTTTTACGAATGAGGGTGCCCTTGCATTTGGAGCATAGATGTTCAGTATTGAGAGCTCTTCTTGGTGGATTTTCCCTTTGGCCAGCAAGAAGTGGCCTTCTGAGTCTCTTTTGATGATTTTAGGTTGGAAGTCAATTTTATCTGATATTAGAATGGCTACTCCAGCTTGTTTCCTGAGACCATTTGCTTGTAAAATTGTCTTCCAGCCTTTTACTCTAAGGCAGTGTTTGTCTTTGACACTGAGATGTGTTTCCTGTATGCAGCAAAATGTAGGGTCCTGTTTCCGTATCCAGTCTGTTAATCTATGTCTTTTTATTGGGGAATTGAGTCCATTGATGTTAAGAGATATTAAGGAATAGTAATTATTTCCTCCAGACATTTTTGAAATTTTATTTATTTATTTTATTTATTTTTTATATTCGAGAGGTTACCTTCTTTTGGGTTTGATGAAAGGAGGTTTCTATCTTGCTTCTTCCCGGGTGTAGTTTCCGTCCTTGTCTTGGTGTTTTCCCCCTATTATCCTTTGTAGGGCTGGATTTGTGGAAAGATATCGTGTAAATTTGGTATTTTCATGGAATACCTTGATGTCTCCATCTATGGCGATTGAGAGCTTTGCTGGGTAAAGTAGTTTTGGCTGAAGTTTGTGTTCTCTTAGAGTTTGCATTCTTTCTGCCCAGGATCTTCTAGCTTTCATGGTCTCAGGTGAGAAGTCTGGTGTTATTCTGATAGGTCTTCCTTTATAAGTTACTTGGCCTTTTTCTCTTGCTGCTTTTAATATTCTTTCTTTGTTTAGAAAACTCATAGCTCTAAGTGCATCCAAAAAGAAACTGGAGAGAGCATATACTAGCAGCTTAATGGCACACCTTAAAGCCCTGGAAGAAAAACAAGTTAATTCACCCAGGAGGAGTAGAAGACAAGAAATCATCAAACTCATGGCTGAAATCAATCAAATAGAAACAAAGAGAACCATACAAAGAATCAACAAGACCAGGAGCTGGTTCTTTGAGAAAATCAACAGGATAGATAAACCCTTAGCCAGACTAACCAAAGGACACAGAGACAGTATACAAATCAACAAAATTAGAAATGAAAAGGGAGACATAACAACAGAAACTGAGGAAATTCAAAAGATCATCAGATCCTACTACAAAGGTCTATACTCAAAACAACTGGAGAATCTGGTTGAAATGGACAATTTCCTAGACAGATATCAAATACCAAAATTAAATCAGCATCAAGTAGATCAGCTAAATAGTCCCATAACCCCTAAAGAAATAGAAGGGGTTATAGAAAGCCTCCCAACCAAAAAAAGTATGGGACCAGATGGTTTTAGTGCAGAATTCTACCAGACCTTCAAAGAAGACTTAACACCAATACTCTTCAAACTATTCCACAAAATAGAGACAGAAGGGACACTGCCCAACTCATTCTTCGAAGCCACAATTACGCTAATACCTAAACCACAAAAAGATCCAACAAAGAAAGAGAACTACAGGCCAATTTCTCTTATGAATATAGATGCAAAAATACTAAATAAAATTCTTGCTAACCGAATCCAAGAGCACATCAAAACGATCATCCACCATGATCAAGTAGGCTTCATCCCAGGGATGCAGGGATGGTTCAATATACGGAAATCCATCAATGTAATCCACTACATAAACAAACTAAAAGAAAAAAACCACATGGTCATCTCATTAGATGCTGAAAAATCATTCGACAAAATTCAGCATCCTTTCATGCTAAAAGTCTTGGAAAGAGCAGGAATTCAAGGCACATACCTAAACATAGTAAAAGCAATCTACAGCAAACCAGTAGCCAACACCAAAATAAATGGAGAGAAACTTGAAGCATTCCCACTAAAATCAGGGACTAGACAAGGCTGCCCTCTCTCTCCATATCTTTTCAATATAGTACTTGAAGTTCTAGGAAGAGCAATTATACAACATAAGGAAGTCAAAGGGATACAAATTGGAAAGGAAGAAGTGAAACCATCATTATTTGCAGACGATATGATAGTTTACCTAAGCGACCCAAAAAACTCCACCAGAGAACTTCTACAGCTGATAAACTACTTCAGCAAAGTGACAGGTTATAAAATTAACTCAAGCAAGTCAGTGGCCTTCTTGTACTCAAAGGACAAGCAGGCAGAGAAAGAAATTAGGGAAATAACACCCTTCACAATAGCCACAAACAACATAAAGTATCTTGGCGTAACTCTAACCAAACAAGCGAAAGATCTGTACAACAGGAACTTCAAGTCCTTGAAGAAAGAAATCGAAGAAGACCTCAGAAGATGGAAAAATATTTCTTGCTCCTGGATTGGCAGGATCAATATAATAAAAATGGCCATCTTGCCAAAAGCAATATACAGATTCAATGCGATCCCCATCAAAATCCCAACTCAATTCTTCATAGATCTAGAAAGAGCAATTCTCAAATTCATCTGGAGCGACAAAAAACCCAGGATAGCTAAAACTATTCTCAACAATAAAAGGACTTCTGGGGGAATCAATATCCCTGACCTCAAGCAGTACTACAGAATAATTGTGTTAAAAACTGCATGGTATTGGTATAGCAACAGGCAAGCAGATCAATGGAACAGGATTGAAGACCCAGAAATTAACCCACAGACTTATGGTCACTTGATCTTTGATAAAGGAGCCACAACCATCCGGTGGAATAAAGATATCCTTTTCAACAAATGGTGCTGGTTCAACTGGAAGTCAACATGCAGAAGAATGTGAATTGACCCACTCTTATCTCTTTGCACTAAGATCAACTCCAAGTGGATCAAGGACCTCCACATAAAACCAGACACACTGAAACTATTAGAAAAGAAACTTGGGAAGACCCTGGAGGACTTGGGCACAGGGGAAAAGTTCCTGAACAGAATACCAATAGCTTATGCTCTAAGATCAAGAATCGACAAATGGGACCTCATAAAATTACAAAGTTTCTGCAAAGCAAAGGACACTGTCGAAGGACAAATAGCAACTAACAAAGTGGGAAAAGATCTTCACCAACTCCACATCCAACAGAGGGCTAATATCCAATATATACAAAGAACTCAAGAAGTTAGACCGCAAAGAAACAAATAACCCTATCAAAAAATGGGGCACAGAGCTAAACAAAGAATTTTCACCAGAAGAAATTCGGATGGCCGAGAAACACCTTAAAAGATGTTCAACATCATTAGTCATCAGGGAAATGCAAATCAAAACAACCCTGAGATTCCACCTCACACCAGTCAGAATGGCTATGATTAAAAACTCAAGAGACAACAAGTGCTGGTGAGGATGTGGAGAAAGAGGAACACTCCTCCACTGTTGGTGGGATTGCAAAATGGTAAAACCACTCTGGAAATCAGTTTGGCGGTTCCTCAGAAAATTGGGCATGGCACTTCCAGAGGACCCTGGCATACCACTCCTGGGCATATACCCAGAGGATTCCCCTGCATGCAATAAGGACACATGCTCCACTATGTTTATAGCAGCCTTGTTTATAATAGCCAGAAATTGGAAGGAGCCCAAATATCCCTCAAAGGAGGAATGGATACAGAAAATGTGGTTTATTTATACAATGGAATACTACTCAGCAATTAATAATAATGAATTCATGCAATTTGTAGGTAAATGGTTAGACCTGGAAAATATCATCCTGAGTGAATTAACCCAATCACAAAAGAATGCACATGAAATGCAATCACTGATAAGTGGATATTAATGAGCCCAGAAGCCCTAAATACTGAAGACACAAATAGCAAGTCAAATGATTCCCAAGAAGAAGAAAGGAGAGGACCCTGGGCCTGAAAAGATTGCATCCAGTTTAGTAAAGAAACCAAGGGGGAGGGGGAATGATTGGGGAACAGTTGGGGGGGAGAGGAACTATGGTGGGTGGGAACTGGGAAAGGGGAAAGCCTTTGGAATGTAAACATAGAATACAGAAAAGAAAAAAAAGAAAAAAAAAGAAAATTAGTTCAATACATGGGCTGGACCTAGGCCTCCCTGCTCATATGTAGCAGATGTGCAGCTTGGTCTTCATGTGGGTCCTGAACAACTGGAAAAGCAATTCCCAAAGCTGTTGACTGTACATGGGGTATATTCTTCTAGCTGAGCTGCATTGTCTGGCCTACGTTAGAGAGGAAGCACCTAACCTCACAAAGATTTGAAATGCCTGAGGTGGGGGATACTCAGGGCTCCTCATATCCTCAGAGGAGAAGGAAATATGGATAAGGGGGAATGATTATGGGAGAGCTGACTGGGAGGGTGGCAGTGAGTAAGACGTAAAATGAGTAAATAAAACACAAAATTAAATTTAATAAATAAAGAAAATTAGTTCAGACAGATAAATGTTCAAAAATCTAGACTTTCCGTTTAATATCCATCACTTAGCAATTGCTGCTATAATATGTATATGTTTATGTATACTAATTTGGTAGGTCTAATGCATGGTATTCTGTTTAGTTGTATATTGCCTTCAAGCAATGTAAAATAATGTCTATATATAATTTGTATAACTCTTCCAAGGTTAAGAAATACAGCTACCAAATATATCCTGTCATCAGATATTAGACTTAATGATTCTAAATGTAGTAGAAATTCTACTAAAGGAAAGATGAGCAAGAAATTAATGATTACATAATACTTCAGCTAAAACTCATGAAAGTGAGAAAACATGTTTTAATGGTGGCAGGTAAGAACTTGCAGTTTGTGTTACTTTTGTTCAGATACTTCTTGAGGATACAAATAATGTGAGTTTAGGAGATATTATACCTGCTCCCATGTGAATATGAATTCATACCCGAGTCCTAGTGTTTTAAGTTAAGTGACCCTGATATTAGAGTCATGACTCACTGGAAGAGAATTATAGACGAATGCTGGAATGTAGCAACATAAAGTTTCAAGACTACATATGAGTTCTTGAAGAATACAGAACTATTTTGAATACAGATTACTCAAAAGATCAGTTTGATGAGCAGGTGGCTTTGCACTCTGTAATTGTGGTCTTGTCCTTCAAGAACATCTAAGTAGAATGAACATGACTAAATGATTTATCTTTAACTCCTTAAGACTAATGAGGCTCTTTGAAGCCTAGATGCGACAATATTTACCTTTGTGGAGAATAATAAAAATAGGCAGTTCAGCATCAAATTTAACTGTAACACTTGAGTAATATTTCATAGTGTTACTTTTATTTGTTAATATCCCATATTATAGAGTCACAAAACAAATGAGGTTTATAAAAATAAAATAGTGATTTAAATATAATTGTTTTATATTTCAAAGAGGTTCAAAAAGATCATTTTTCAATAAACATTTGACAATTTAACTGTGCAGTCTCATAATCCTTGTTTTGTTTGGAATGCAGCTTATACTTGATAAATCTCTAATTATTAAATATATTGTGCTTTTGGATTAACAGTTAATTATAATTCCATGTTTTTAAGTTCAAAAATGTCATATTTATTTCTTAACTATACTAGAAATAAACTTTATATTATTTATACATTATAGTTTACAAAGAAAAATAACATAAAAAGTAGGCAATTTCACTGTATCTTGGCCACAAATATATACTTAAAATATGGAAATGCATTACATAAAATTACATCTTAAAATCTACATTATATAAGAGAATTAACACCTGAACAGTACATTCATTCTTTCAAATTTTAAGACACTCATGTTCAGAGTGTGTCTAACAAAAAAAATCATCTGATAGCAAATCTATTTAAATATATACACAGAGATAAGAATACTAAATCCTGTATTTCATTTTAGAATTTTTTCTGTTCATTTTAAATGTAAGGTAATTATTCAAGACCAACAAGATAGTGATTTTTATTAAAAATGTGCATATAATACAGTATCATTACTTTTTCTCTCCCTAAGTTTCTCACAGTTCCTCCCCAACTCCATGATGCTTTATTCTCTCTTTCTTAAATAAACAAATAAAAACAAATAAACAAATGAGAAAACATCAATTGTAAAACACAAGAAACACACGCACAATGCCCTTCATCCCAAGGATGCAAACCAAAATATACAAGCGAAAGACCATCACCAAGGCCACTACCACCAACAAAAGCCAAACAAAGCAATATGAAGCAAAATTAACTACAAAAATAATACTGAGTTCACTTTGTGTTGACCAACTCTGCCTGGGCATCGTGACTATGCTGGAGTATGCTTAATATGCATAATGAGAGTCCATTGGACGAAACTTGTTCTGTTTTCCCATTGTAAGTTGGTATAGATCACTGATAGCATCTTTGTCAGAAGTGGGATCCTTGTCTTAGCACCAAGAACCTATCTGTTTCGAACTTGTCCAGCCTTTCTAGTGCTACCACAGTCTCAGAGAATTGATAATTTTATCATATATGTTCTTTCTGGAAGATACAGCTTCCTTAATTTCATCCATCATCCATGGCTCTTACAATCTCTGCACCTGTTCTGCATAGTCTCTCACTCTCTTCCAGTTGTGGGTCTTTCTCTGTGTCATCTCCCAATTACTAAAAGTAAGAAGTCATTCTGATGATGGCCCCAATCTATCATCCTGGTTACCTTTAACTGATAAGATGACACAACCTAGGAAGAGAGACTTTAAGGAAATTTATATAAATCAGATTGGCCAGTGGACTTGTCTGTGTAACTGTCTTGATTTTTAGGTGATATAGGAAACCACAGCCCATTAGGAGTGGCACAATCTCAACATAGGGAGTACTAGATCATGTAAGACATAAGAAGACAGAAGACAGAAAGCAATTGTGCAGGATGATTTTATTTGCTCTTTACTCTCTACTGTGTATGTGATACATAATATGCATGGTTGGTCTCTTGAATTCTTCCCTTTGCAGAAATGACTAACTATAAGGTAAGAATTCAAGACACATAAACCTTTTTCTGGCCCTCTTTATCTTTTTGTCTGAATTCCTGATTACTGCAACATGTACAAAAGTAGTCTAGGAATCTTTTAAAAGAATGACTACATATTTTTATTAAATTTTTATTGTAATACACAAAACAGATGACAGATAAATAAAAAATTCATACATTTTTGTTGAGAGTTTTAAAAAGACAAAAACAAAAAATCATCACATATTTATGATAGCTTGCACAATGCAAAGCTATTACTAATGATAATTAGGCAGGCAACCTGTCTCAATATTAGAAACTTCACAGGCATGATTTTAAAGTATGCATATGGTGCTTACAATTGTTTGATTTTGGCACTTGTGATGGTGGAGCTGCTTGTGGTGGTGGTGAATCATGTATTTCTGTTCGACACAAAGCTCCATATACTTCCTCACTATAAGACTAAATCACTGTCACTTAGTTGTAATCAATATTCTCTGAAGCAAATGCTTCAGGTTCATGTCTCCTTTCTGCCTGTCCTGCGTACTACTGGCATACACATGGCTCTCAGTTCACTCCCCTCTCCACTTTTCTCAAGGTATGAGAGGTATATCCAGATGAGTTATATCATCTGAGATTTCTGATGGAAGACATGAATGAAATCGAAGCTTAATTCTGACTAATGTTTGGTTAGTCAATTTAGTTTTCACATTGGCAGCAAAGAATAGTATGGAAAGAAAGGAGCTTAAAAAAATGTGATGAAGGAGAAATAGGAGTGAATAATGGAAGGAAAAAGAGAATGTTAAATGTAATTGTTTCTTACATGAAGAATTTAACATTGCATATACATTTATAGGATCTGAGATAAGAGATAAATAATTTGGCAAAGGTATGGGATTAAGAAGGGGAGGGAACAATTTCATGGCAAATTTCAGGCAAACTACAGCAGCATGCATGAATGATCATGCCATAAAGTATTGACTTATTTTGTACACTTATTAAAACTGGAAAAAAACTGTTGAGATTTGTCCTTTTATTACTTGTTACAGTAGTTATATTATTAATTACAACAAGCCTCTTTTTGAATATAAATATGGGCATAAATATAGCTCACAGATAATTTATTCGTGAATAAAATGACAACCCAAGGGTAGACAAGCTCATAGAAGACAGGAAGAAGAGAATGAAAACGATAAACATGAGAGTCGGCCACTGGTGGCAGGCAGCCACAAGACAATAAAGTAATGTTAGAAAAAAGCAAGGTTTTTTATTAAGGGCAGTAAGAGAAAAAGGCCAAGTAACATATAAAGGAAGACCTATCAGGATTACAACAGACTTCTCACCTGAGACAATGAAAGCTAGAAGGTCCAGGGCAGATATCATGCAGACTCTAAGAGAACACAAACATCAGCCAAAATTAATATATCCAGCAAAATTATCAATCATCATAGATGGAGAAACCAAGGTATTCCATTACAAAACCAAATTTGCACATTATCTTTCCAATACCCAGCCCTACAAAGGATAATAGGGGAAAAACACCAACACAAGGAGGGAAACCACACCCCAGAAGAATCAAGATAGAAACCCCCTCTCATCAAACTCAAAAGAAGATAACCACTCAAAAACAAAATAACATCAAAAATGACAGGAAGAAATAATCACTACTTCTTAATATCCCTTAACATCAATGGACTCAATTTCCCAATAAAAAGACATAGACTAACAGACTGGATACGGAAATAGGACCCTACATTTTGCTGCATACAGGAAACACATCTCAGTGCAAAAGACAAACACTACCTTAGAGTAAAAGGCTGGAAGACAATTTTACAAGCAAATGGTCTCAGGATACAAGCCGGAGTAGCCATTCTAATATCAGATAAAATTGACTTTCAACCTAAAGTCATCAAAAGAGACACAGAAGGTCACTTCTTGCTGTTCAAAGGAAAAATTCACCAAGAAGAACTCTCAATACTGAACATCTATGCTCCAAATGGAAGAGCACCCTCATTTGTAAAAGAAACTCTACTAGAGCTTAAAGCACACATTACACCTAACATAATAATTGTGGGTGACTTCAACACTCCACTATCCTCAAGGGACGGATCAGGAAAACAGAAACTAAACAGGGACAGAGTGAAACTAATTGAAGCTTTAGAGCAATTGGATTTATCATATGTATGTATATATATATATATACACATACATATATATGTATATGTATATATATATATATATATATATATATATATATATATATATAAAACATTTCATCCCAAAGCAAAAGAATATACCTTTTTCTCAGCACCACATGGTACCTTCTATAAATCTATCATATAATGGGTCACAAGACAAATGTCAACAAATACAAGAAGATCGAACTAATCCCATGACTCCTATCAGATCACTATGGAGTAAAAGTGGTATTCAATAGGAAGAAAAACAACAGAAAGCCTACATATACATGGAAACTGAACAATACTCTACTCAAGGACACCTTGGTCAAGGAAGAAATAAAGAAAGAAAAAAAAGACTTTTTAGAATTCAATGAAAATGAAGGTACAACCTATGCAAATCTATGGGACACAATGAAAGCAGTGCTAAGAGGAAAACTCATTGCACTGAGTGCCTCCAAAAAGAAACAGGAGAGAGCATACACTAGCAACTTAATGGCGCACCTGAAAACCCTGGAACAAAAAGAAGCTATTTCACCCAGGAGGAATAGAAGACAGGAAATCATCAAACTAAGGGCTGAAATCAATCAAGTAGAAATGAAGAGAACCATACAAAGAATCAACAAAACCAAGAGCTGGTTCTTTGAGAAAATCAACAAGATAGATAAACCCTTAGCCTGACTACCAAAGGACACAGAGACAGTATCCAAATTAACAAAATTAGAAATGAAAAGGGAGATATAACAACAGAAACTGAGGAAATTCAAAAAATCATCAGATCCTACTACAAAAGCCTATACTCAACAAAATTGGAAAATCTGGAGGAAATGGACAATTTCCTAGACAGATACCAAATAGCAAAATTAAATCAGGATCAATTAGATCAGCTAAACAGTCCCTTAATACCTAGAGAAATAGAAAGTCTCCCAACCAAAAAAAGTACTGGACCAGATGGTTTTAATGCAGAATTTTATCAGACTTTCAAAGAAGACCTAACACCAATACTCTTCAAACCATTCCACAAAACAGATATGGAAGGAACACTGCCCAACTTGTTCTACAAAGCCACAATTATGCTGATACCAAAACCACACAAAGATCCAACAAAGAAAGACAACTATAGACCAATTTCCCTTATGAATATCGATACAAAAATACTAAATAAAATCTTTGCCAACCGAATCCAAAAGCACATCAAAATGATCATTCACCATGGTCAAGTAGGCATCATCCCAGGGAAGAAGGGATGGTTCAATATATGGAAATCCATCAATGTAATCTACTACATAAACAACCAAAAGAAAGAAACCACAGGGTCATGTCATTAGATGCTGAAAAAGCATTTGAAAAAATTCAGCATCTTTTCATGCTAACAGTACTGGAAAGAACAGGAATTCAAGGCCTAAACTTAATAAAAGCTATATACAGCAAACTAGTAGCCAACATCAAACCGAATGGAGAGAAACTGGAAGCAATCCCACTAAAATCAGAGACTAGACAAGGCTGCCCTCTCTCTCCATATCTTTTCAATATAGTACTTGAAGTTCTAGCAAGAGCAATTAGACAACATAAGGAAGTCAAAGGGATACAAATTGGAAAGGAAGAAGTCAAACTATCATTATTTGCAGATGATATGATAGTATACTTAAGCGACCAATAAAACTCCACCAGAGAACTCCTACAGCTGATAAACAACTTCAGCAAAGTGGCTGGTTATAAATTCAACTCAAGCAAATCAGTAGCCTTCCTATACTCAAAGGATAATCAGGCTGAAAAAGAAGTTAGGGAAATAACACCCTTCACAATAGCCACAAACAATATAAAGTATCTCGGTGTGACTTTTACCAAACAAGTGAATGATCTGTATGATAAGAACTTCAAGTTCTTGAAGAAAGAAATCGAAGAAGACCTCAGAAGCTGGAAAAGTATTTCTTGCTCTTGGATTGGAAGGATCAATATAATAAAAATGGCCATCTTGCCAAAAGCAATCTACAGATTCAATGCAATCCCCATCAAAATCCCAAATCAATTCTTTATAGATCTAGTAAAAACAATTCTCAAATTCATCTGGAGTAACAAAAAACCCAACATACCTAAAACTATTCTCAACAATAAAAGGACTTCTGGGGGAATCATTATCCCTGACCTCAAGCAGTACTACAGAGCAACTGTGTTAAAAACTGCATGGTATAGGTACAAGGACAGGCAAGTAGATCAATGGAATAGGATTAAAGACCCAGAAAGGAACCCACAGAGTTATGGTCACTTGATCTTTTATAAAGGAGCTACGACCATCCAGTGGAAAAAAAGATAGCCTTTTCAACAAATGGTGTTAGTTCAACTGGAGGTCAGTTTGCAGAAGAATTCGCATTGATCCATTCTTATCTCCTTGTACTAAAATGATTTCCAAGTGGATCAAGTACCTCCACATAAAGCCAGACACACGGAAACTAATAGAAAAGAAACTAGGGAAGAACCTGGAGGACATAGGCACAGGTGGAAAGTTCCTGAACAGGACACCAATAGCTTATGCTCTAAGATCAAGAATTGACAAGTGGGACCTCATAAAATTACAAAGTTTCTGCAAGGCAAAGGACACTGTCAGAAGGACAAAACGGCAACCAAAAAAGTGGGAAAAGATCTTCACCAACCCCACATCTGACAGAGGGCTTATATCCAATATATACAAAGAACTCAAGAAATTAGACCCCAAAGAACCAAGTAACCCTATTAAAAATGGGGTACAGAGCTAAACAAAGAATTTTCACCAGAAGAAATTCGGATGGCTGAGAAGCACCTTAAGAGATTTTCAACATCATTAGTCATCATGGAAATGCAAATCAAAACAACCCTGAGATTTCCCCTCACACCAGTCAGAATGGCTAAGATTAAAAACTCAAGAGACAGCAGGTGCTGGAGAGGATGTGGAGAAAGAGGAACACTCCTCCACTGTTTGTGGGATTGCAAGATAGTACAACAGCTCTGGAAATCTGTCTGGCAATTCCTCAGAATATTGGGCATGATGCTTCCAAAGGACCCTGTCATACCACTCCTGGGCATATACCCAGAGGATTCCCCTGCATGCAATAAAGACACATGCTCCACTATGTTCATAGCAGCCTTATTTATAATAGCCAGAAGTTGGATGGAGCCCAGATGTCCCTCAAAGGAGGAATGGATACAGAAAATGTAGTATTTTTATACAACGGAATACTACTCAGCAATTAAAAATAATGAATTCATGCAATTTGTAGGCAAATGGTTGGATCTGGAAAATATCATCCTAAGTGAGTTAACCCAATCACCAAAGAATACATATGAAATGTAATAACTGATAAGTGGATATTAATGAGCCCAGAAGCTCTGAACACTCGAGGCACAATTACAAAATCAAGATTCCCAAGAAGAAGGAATTAGAGGACACTGGTCCAGAAAAGACTGCTTCCAGCCTTGCAGGAGAGTACCAGAACAGAGAAAGGGTTGAGGGGTGATTGGGGAATGTGTGGGGGCTGGGCGAGGACTTATGGGACAGATGGTTAGGGGTAACTGGGAAAGGGGAAAGCCTTTGGAATGTAAACAAAGTGTAGAAAATAAAATTTAAAAAAAGAAAAACGCAAGGTGATATGTATTATTCAGATTTCTCAAGAGTCACAGAAGTTTTGGGTAATCTCTATATCATAAGGGAGTTTGTAGATGACCTGTAGTCTGTAGTCCAACTCCTAACAATGGTCAGCAGAAGCTGTAAATGGAAGTCCAAGGGTCTAGCAGTTGCTCAGTCCCACAAGACAAGTGGGCAAAAAAGAGTGAATCTTCTTTCTTCAAATGTCCTTATGTAGGTCTCCAACAGAAAGTGGCCCAGATTAAAAGTGTATGCTACCATGTATGGATCTGGGACTTGCTTTTTCCCAGATGACCTTGAACTCAGAGATCTCCCAGTCTTAATATTCTGGGATTCGTAGTCACTATTCATCAAGATCTCCAAGTCAAGATCCAGGTCCGAAACTTATATCTCCCAGCCTCGAGATTAAGATCACAGGTGAGCCTTCCAATTCTCAATTGTAGTTTATTCCAGATATAGTCAAGGTGACAAAACAGGGATAGCCACTACAGTGATACAAAGCATTAATGAAGTTTAGAAGCACATATAAGTAGTAGACATTTTTCTAATGTCCTTAACCTCACTAGCCCCAGCAAGATGGTTTTGAATATCAGGAATGTTTTCCTCCCCGGAAGTGGTCCTTAGGTAGAATTAGATAGCTCTTGGTTATCATCAGCACACTAGGGACATTTATTATACCTGTATGAATATCTTGCCATGTTGGTCATTGTCATGGTTCATAGATGTTACAGTTGTGTAGGCCTGTTTAAATACTTCCTCTCTTAGTAGAGTGCATAGTACTTTCTGGGTGCATAGAGGCTAGACTAAGGAAAGAGGTTTGCAGGTCAAATACAGCTTCAATCACAGAGGACTTCTATGTGAACACTGCAGTATCTTTATTTTTTCAATTAAATTCTTTTATTTTTTTACATTCTAAATTTTGTACCTCCCTGGTACCCCCTCACGGTTCTTTACCCCATCTCCCACCTTTTTTGTCTCTAAGAGGGTGCTTTTCCGTCAACCTACCCAACCCCACCTCACTCTCCCCAGCAACCCCCTTTTCTGGGGCATCAAGTTTCTATAGGATTCGGTACCTCCTCTCCCACTGAGGCCAGACAAGGCAATCCTCTCCTACATATGTAGCTTGGGCTAAGAACTGGCCCATGTATGCTCTTTGGTTGATGGCTTAGTCTCTGGGAGCTCTGATTCATTGACACTGTTGGTCTTCCTATGTGGTTACCATCTCCTTCAGCTCCTTCAGTCCTTCTTCTAACTCTCCCAGGAGTCTCTGAGCTTAGTCCAATGGTTGGCTAAGACTACCTACATCTTCAACAATAGGGCCCCACTCTCAACCTCTGAGAGCAACCAAGCACTGCATCATCGATATGGGATACTGAATTGGGAGTCACATGGACTACAGTGACCTTTCATTCAATAGGATGTTTCTTATTCCTAGTACCAGAGTTTTTGCATTGTCAGCCTAAGTGACTTAACTTCCTTTAAACTGTATATACATATAAGCATATGGTTGCATATAGTAGTCATGAAGAAGGTAATCTCACCATTTCACATAAAATTGTGTAATCATATAATATTCTTATATGGTTTTAATTTTTATGTATACTCAAAATATATGTTGATTATTAAAAAGATTAAGGATGCCAAGTCATCTGGCAAGTGCATATTCTAGAATTAATAATGATAAAATAACATGTTATTGTGAAAGTTTTATATTTTAAAACCACAAAATGGAATATATCAATTAAAGTTGGTAGTCAACAACTATTGAAAACACAATGTAAAGTTCTAATCTTAGGCAATGCATCATTATTAGGAGAAATAATATATTTCTAATTGTGTTGTTAAGACCTAAAAATAAAATCAGAATCAATCACTTGAAAATCAAATCAAAAATGATTATCAGTTTAATGTATTAGGTAAATGTAAATTAAGTGGAAAAGTCTTTCAAGGTACAAGAGAGAAGTTTTGCAGATATCAAAATACTTCAAGTAATCTTATGGTATGTTCCAATTTATAAATTTAAAAAATAAACTGGTTCAGTTTAAGAGAAGTCACTTAGCTTTGAGACACTTTGCTCATGATGAGGTGATGAGAGGCCCAGATCTGATGTCTGTTATCAAACTGAAGTTTTCTCTGTACTCTAAAATTAACAATTAAGACACAAGTGTCGTGTCTCTTATACCCAGTTATTTATCAATTGCTCATTAAAAACATGGCATAGTGACATATCCGTATCAAGTTTAGTGTTCTCTTGGTATTAATATACCTTGATAATCAATCTCATACATTAGACTCTAAGGATTACATTACAATTTGGATCATGGAAATGGTTTATGCTAAGAGAGTATGCATCTTTAAAATTCATTCTACAGGTTCATAGAGACTGGTATTAGTTTTCTTATAAGACAGTAGAGAATGCAGTATATCAATTTGAGAGTATCTAATTAAATTTTGGACTAGGTGAAAGTTCTATGTACAATATTTTTCTAAAAATAAAGTAATGTCAGTTAATACAGCAATATATTGGAATAATAATTATGTAATCTAATAGTGCATGAACAAAAGCAATGCTTACTATGGAAGAAAAATATAAAGATCCCTTAAAATATTTATATCACCTATACCAAACAAGAGATTACAAATAGGGATATAGGGCAGTACAAATATTAACTGCCCTTATTAACTATTAAGCAAAATAGTATTTGCAAATAAGCTATGTGACAATTCATTGTTAAAGGCAGAAAGCACTGAATCAAATAGCTAATGTGAAATTTCTTTCCCTGAGTAAGTATAGAATAAGTTCTTGTCTCAAACAGATGTTACTGGAAGGACTAACCTTCAGAGTCATGCCTTGAAATTTTGCTAAGTGATTGTGAAACTACAAAACCACCATTTATCATCATGTGCTTTTAATATTCATGAATATAATTTTTCTTGTATTGCATTTCTTCCCTAGAGTGCCTGTATTTTCCTGTGCTTACATTAAAATGTTATTGTTATTATTATGAAATATACCAAAACCTTGAAAACCAGGAAGGTAATTTTACTTTGGAATACATGGAAGAACCAGTTGCATACATATATTGGACAAATAATATATAGATCTTTGGAGTGGAGGGTGTAGATTTCAATGCTGATATTAGTTTTGGAAAGTTTCATAAAACCTGGTAAAATTTATTTCTTCTCGCTTAATTTTTCCCTATTTACCACCTTCTCTACCTACCCAACTATGTTCTTTTTGTTGTTGGTGTGGTTGTTTTCTGGGCTTGCACACATCTTCTGAATGCTTTCAAACATTATGAGTGTAGATGCAACTTCTCTTCTGTGCCCAGGAGGCAATGTCTCCTTGTCACCATTTGCTGACACTGGATCTTACAGTTTTTCATTTCTTTTTTCTGCTATGATGTCTGAGTCTTGAGAGTGAATACTTTTGTCTATATTCTCTTCAGAAATGAGCCTTCTGTGGTCTTATTTTCAGTAATTTTGCATCTTGATCTGTTGTGAGTCATTATGTTAATCACCATATCATGTAAATAGAAGCTTCTCTGATGAAAGTTGATAAATCTATTGATCTATGGACATAATGATGGGTAATTAGGAGTCTGCTTGATACTGTACTCATTTTCAGCACTATATAAGTTGGTTCTCCCTTAGCACTCAGGACGATTTGCCATAGGTGCTTAGATAGGAGTGTCAAGTCTGAGTTTTTATCATGTAGAATTTACCATGTTCTATGCTCAAATGTGTGTAGTCCTTAACAATAGATTCTTACAGTCGCATTCTTTAGAGTATACTAGACCATTTATAATAGTACCGTATGGAGGTATATTGGACGTCTCTTTGCTAACTACTCCAAATGAAATAATTCATACTTTGCACTGGGATTGTGCTTTTGTTTTTCTTTGTTCTCAAAAATATCATAAAATGGAATATAGTGATACAAATCTACATTATACCCTTCATTTCCCCCTACATACTCTGTAACTTGCTGCCCTCCAAATAACATGCCTCATTTCCCCTCTTATTTTTCATTTTCTTTCTCTCTTTCCTTTTGTCTTTTTCTTTCTCTCTACTTAAAATATTTTTTTGATTATCAAAAAAAAATTCCAGTTAGTGCTGTACATATACATGCATGAGTATGGGGTCAAACCATCAATAAAGAATGATATTCTGCCACCCTGTGTCCATCCACTACCAATAGCTTCTCAGTAAGAAGTTAAGCCTTAAGCCTCCTTGTATATGAAGGTTTTGGCTGGCTTGATATTTTGAATGTCATGCTTAGTCAGCCACAGCTTCTATGAGTCCATGAGTGCAGTAGCCACTCCCTGTAAAGAAGACACCATTTCTCAGCATGCCTCTCTGTCTCTCCGCTCTGGCTCTTATTTTCTTTCTGCTTCCTAGACCGTCATGTTTGCTGTGATGTGGTTGTGTATCAACATTAGTAATTGAAGGCTCGTTACCCAGTCTGTTATTCCTATCACATTGTGCAGTTATAAATCTCTGCATTGGGTGCTGTCAACTGTAAGTAGCAGCTTTTCTAATCAATGTTTAAAGAAGACCTAGTCTATAACTAGAAACATGCTTTTATAAAAACTATGGTGACAAAGTATTTTGTTCTTCTGTCTTTTTATGTTATTTGTACACTGATGTTTCAACAGATGTAGTATATACTCTACCACTAAATTACATCCCTTGGTTTCTTATATTTTTCTTTTTAATATTTTTGCAGAAAAGAATATAGAGATAGATAGATAGATAGATAGATAGATAGATAGATAGATAGATATGTGTGTGTGTGCACATGTAAAATAATGGCAGTTTAATTCACATAATAAAATAAATACAATGAAGAACTCTGGCGTAATAATTGGGTTTGAAGATAAAAATATATACATGTTATATATAATGTAAATTACAATTTGTGTCTTTAGATTAAGCTTTAACATCATCAATACTGCTAGAAAAACAAACAACACCAGGTCAATGTGTTAGTAAAAATACATCTGTTGTTTGTAAGCAAAGTGAATCTTCATCATTCCATCACATACTGCATTATCTAGAAAACACTCATTGTTTTATACTGTAACTATTGTTATAACATTAGTGTTTCAAGGAAGAGTGAATGCTAGACATCCCTGGCTATTCTCAAACTGATGAGATTAAGTATCATCCTAAATATGACTATAGGGAACTACTACCATGCTTGACTCTTTCAAAGTATTTAAAGCTAATTGCACATTTCCAGTTAATTGAAAAACAATCAATAGTAAGCAATTTGACATTATAGAAACTCTATTGTGCAATAATGTAATTTGATACAGATTAAATATTCTTATATTTCTTTCATCTCATTCTAATGTTAATATCAACTTTAAATTTCATGCATTTATATTTTATAAATCTCTTATTTGATATTTTGAAAGATAACACAAGTTTATAAAGTTTGGGGGTGCTGGAACATGTCTTAAAATCCACTTTTTTATTGGATATATTCTATATTTACATTTCATTTCCCTTTTTTTTGTTTCCCCACCCCCCTAAGGTCCCACATGCCCTTTTCCCTCCCCCTGCTCCCTCATCCACCCCTTCCCACTTTCCTGTTCTGGTATTCCCCTACACTGATGCTTTGATCCTTTCCAGCATTAGTGTCCATTCCTTTCTTCTTGTCAGACATCATTTGGTGTGTGAAGTGTGTCTTTGGTGTCCCACGATTCTAGGCTAATATCCACTTATCAGTGACTGCATACCATGGGTATTCTTTTGAGACTGAGTTACTTCACTTAGAATGATGTTCTCCAGCTCCATCCGTTTCTCTAAGAATTTCATGAATTCATTGTTTCTAATGGCTGAATAGTATTCCATTGTGTATATATACCACATTTTTTGTATCCATTTCTCGATTGAGGGACATCTGGGTTCTTTCCAGCTTCTGGCTATTATAAATAAGGCTGCTATTAACATTGTGGAGCATATATCCTTATTGCATGCTAGGGAGTCTTCTGGGTATATTCTAAAAATCTAAAACTCACAGTCCTACTCAAAATATGATCAGGTCTTTCACAATAATACCCTACTATGCTGGTACCAAACCACCTTAATCAAAGAAACTTGAAGACTAAAGGGTTTATTTGACACACACTTAGATGAATTGCTCACTGTTCATCTTCAAAGGAAGTCAGGGCAAGAACTCAATCGGGGCAGAAAACTGGAAGGAGGAACCTATGTCTTTGCTATGGAGGAAGGGGTGCTGCTTACTGGCTTGCTCATCATGACTTACTCAGCCCTCATTCTTGTAGAATCCAGGACTATAAGCACAAAGGTGGTTCTGTTTGCAATGGATTGAGCTTTCCCTCATTAATCACTAATTAAAAATTCCCTTTAGCCAGATCTTAGGGAGACATTTTCTCCTCCCTAAGATCCTTTTGAAAACTAAATTTTGCTTGTGTCAATAGATAAAATGAGTTGGCTCAGGAGTTTAACTGGGAAGTGGGGATGGAGGAAAAGAGAAAGAATCATAGAAGGAGGTGGAACAAAGACCATGGTATACAGTAGATTAAAGCCAAAGAAAGTAATTTTGTTTACCTATAATGATATATATATATATATAAATAATAATCTCAAATTACATATGTATACAACAAAGGGTATATATACACTTATACATCTATATATCCATATATATGTATATGTGTATGCATCTGTGTATATTAATATGTACATACATATACACATATATACCCATGTACACACATATATGGATACACACATACACATATATACACATACACATATACACATATTTACATACACACATATATGCATATATACATAAATTCATACGCATATGACATATATCCTTATATATGCATACACTTAGATACATAAATATATACACAAATATATACATGTATACATGTATATATACATGTATTAATGAAGTTATATTTACATACATTTATAAAGAAAGTCACAACATAGAATATCTAACACAAATACCTATACCAAATACAAAAAACTTCATACTGATTTGGTCATGGCAGTCCAAGATTCTCAAAACCATGATAGTGACTATTGTCATTTACCTTGGTTAAGTTTCAGTATTTGAAGTTAATTCACTGTTGCTACACTTATCATAACTTTGACACAGAATTGGTATGATTCAAGGTGGACATCATTTAAAAGACTCCTCCATCAGGACTATCTCTCCAAGTACTGGAAGGTGCTATAATTTGTACAATATGTATAATTATATACTGTTTGTATAATTTCTAATTGCATTCTAAATATGTATCCTTATATTTACATGTAAATGGAACTCATAGTTCTCATCAAAGAAAGTTTTCTGTGCATTATAGAAATCCATATCTGGTCAAAATTCAAAAAACAACTGACCATTGCGTGCTCAGCACCAACTGAAACACATGCAACATGCCTCCTGTATGTAAGGTTTGGGGAATGCTGCAGAAAAGGAGGAGCAAGGACATTAACTGTTAGATGATCAGCATTTCTGCAGTGAGGTTATGTAATTTATATGTGACACAGAATCTCTATCCATAAAATGTCAGCAATATTGTCATTTAAATAAGACACACATGATGACAAAAGCTACTTGACACGATAATGTGAATTGGGAAAACATCAACGATCGGACCCCAAGATGGAACAGATAAATAATGACTGTTGAGAATGGGGGGAATCCATCTTTCCCATGCATGAGTACCCTAATTTGTTACTAAATTCCAAGTGGAGAGAGGAGACTGAAGAGGAGATCACATGTAAATACAGACCTAATATGTGAACTCAGAAGATACTAAAAGAAGCTTCGGTTACTGATTAAAGAAAAATCTAAATTTTAGAACAGAAAATTTGTATCAAGTGAAGCTGTTTAACCTATCATACAATGCTCTTTGTTAATTTTATTCCTTTTACTCAAAAGATTTCTCATTCTAGAACTATTTGTATTTTCATATGAGGAAATAGTAAGAAAGCTTATTTGTATTACTCCACTTCAATGTGAAAGTTAAAAATTAACCCTAAAGAAATTAATCATAGTCATGACAACTTTAATGATTATTGTTATAAATTGAAAAAGCAACATAGTTTATACAAATTAAAATAATATAAAACTGTAGTTTGAAACCACACTTCTAGGTCTACTTATAAGAGGCATATTAATTAAACTTAGGATCAAGGTTAATGAGTAGTTCAACTCAACAAGCAAAACTCATGTTAGTATTATAAATATAGGAGCTAATATTCATTGAATTAAGAAAAATTTGAGATTTTACCCAAGAAATTGTTTTGTTCCAAATTATAATTGTATCTGTGTATACTTTCAAAGAGACCTAACTAGTAACCAAGTCAGATAAATGTGTTTAATGGGTATGAAAGTATAGTAAAAACTCCAGAATACTCTAAAAACACTTTTCTCCAGAATGCCCCACACCACACAATAAGAACATCCAAATGTCTTGTTAAAGCAATTAGTTTATATAATTTTTAATGTATTAGTCTAAAATGTTCTCAATATTTTTATATATACAGTGAACAACATCAGTCTCTCTCTTAAAACACCAGTATTTGCATACTACTAGAGAGTCCTTGTTTAGATATTATTGTTCTTAGCCCTTGGTTGATAAATTATTTTCTTTTTTTTTACTGAATAGAGAAGAGCATTGAAAAGATAGCATTATTTATTCAGACAATTTAAAATATACAATGCCTAATCATTTTAAGGTTTTGAAATACTAGTGTGTCTAAACCATTTCCCTTTCTCCTTCCTCTCTTGGGCATTCAATTGGTCTTTGTCAAGTTTATGTCCTCTTTTTTTCATTTTAAATGTATGTAAATGTGTTATTTTTTATATATTAATTTTATAATGTATACTTGATCATCTGTTAATGGATAATGATTTCTTCTTGGATAAAAAATTTGATCCAACTGTAGATAAAAAATTATTTTAATCAGAAAAAGCATAATTTCACAATGTGATACAGTGCCCTATAGAGTGGCTTTGCCAATCAACAAAAATTTAAGGTTGTATCCGCAAATCCTGTTTCAAACTAGATATGTAAGAATAAGGAGACTGTATCTAGCTCTTGCCACTTCATTTTAAATTTACAAAATCATCCTGGACATCATCATCATCTCCCTGTTTCCTTAAGAGTAGGTTTATGTTTTATAATTAATTCTACAAAGTGAACACCAATGATTGCAATACAGTACCAGTAAATTTTAACACACACTGTGTTTATTTTCAGCACTGCTAAACATTTGAGAATTATGTTAATGTACAAAAGTTTAATTGATTTTGTTTTGAAATTCAATATGAAGAATTTAAATATATGAGAAGCAGGCTAAATAATCACCTGGTGTGATATAATGAGTAGACATTGTAAAGTCATTATATTTTCAAAGGCTTCACTTGGCAGCTTGTTAGTGAATACATGAACTATGATGAATAAGCCTAAGGGTAAGCCCTGGTCTTGTCTACCATTGTAAATCAGCTTATCAACAGCTCACACTAATGCAATAACATAAGTGAGAAATAAATCACAGCCTACACATTAATTATGGTCAGGAAACCAAGAAACACACTTTCAAATTCTGACATCATTCTTGATTTTTAATGCCAGAGGAAACAAACTGAAAGAGTGGGTAAGGAATGGATGTAAAATGCTTTGTGTGCCAACATTTCCCATCTTAATTTCAGATTTAGAATTCACCTTTTGCAAAGAGAGTTGTGATAAAGGATTCAGGCTAACCAAGTTGTGTAGGTTGTTAAGGGTGGTGTGTGTGTGTGTGTGTGTGTGTGTGTGTGTGTGTATTGCCTGCATCCATAGCACAAGAAAAAAACAAATTAAAAGAGAACAACATTGGATCTTACTAGTGGTAGTTATTTCCTGGTTTATTGTATGGGTATATTTCAAAGTTGTAACCTATATGTGCATATATATGTATGTATGTATGTATGTATATATATATATATATATATATATATATATATATATATATATGTGTGTGTGTGTGTGTGTGTGTGTGTATACAATCATTTAATTTTCACATATATTCATATATATATATATACATATATATGCATGTAGATTGTCTTGTGAACCAAATCTCAATGAACCCAAATATGTAAGAAAAGTTGGAAAATATATAATGTATGATGTTTTCAGCATAAAAATAAAACAACAAAATTCCCCTAAACACTACAAAACAGTAAATGTTAAAAAGAAGTGAGCATAAAATAAAAATAACTTTTGAATGCTGTGTGTGTGTGTGTGTGTGTGTGTGTGTGTGTGTGTGTATGTGAGTGCTTGTGCCCATGCATGGGTGTGTGTATGATACATGTGCAACCATTTGTTTACTTAAATAAAAGAATCTTTGCTGGCATTGTTTTGTGCAGTGTCTGAGGGTTCAAGAAACAACTCCTGTCCACAGATGAGGTGATTATATTTGTCACATGGTCAGAGATGATCTATGACTTCATGATAACAGTGATTTCCAAGAGCAAGACAGATGCACTTATGAACTTACAATGACTGTGACAACATGCAAAAACCTACAAAAGCCCCACCCAAACAAAATCCCAGGATTACGAATAGAACATAGGCAAATATTTCTACCGCTAGCCAAACAACTAATGGCATTTGATCAATGGTGGGTGGAAATATGCCAATGTTCTTTAAAAAAGTTCACAATACTTTGACCACTCTACCTGGACACTATGCTCAAGGAATAACATGCCAACACAAATTAGATCTCATAGTTTTTTTTTTAAAGTTTAAATATTCTGTTTCTTTATAGAGAGGGAAAATCATGTAATTGGATGCTTAAGACGGTGGGATGGGGTCTGGAAGAATCTTGGCGAGGGAAATTTGTATGACCAAAATAAGTTATATGACATTCGCATAGAATAAGAGATACATTATTTTAAAATGTAAAGTAAAATAAAGTTTAAAAGTTGAAAGATAAGAAAAAAGAGAAAAGCAAGGAAGGAAAGACAACAGAAATAAATAAAGGAAGAAAGGAAGAAAGGAAGAAAGGAAAGAAAGAAGAAAGAAAGAAAGAAAGAAAGAAAGAAAGAAAGAAAGAAAGAAAAAGACGGATGGAGGAGGGGACAGAAGCAAAGAAGAAAAAAAGAAAGAAAGAATACAAGGAAGGAAGGAAGAAAGAAAGGAACGAAGGAAGGAAGGAACAAAGGAACGAAGGAAGGAAGGAACAAAGGAACGAAGGAAGGAAGGAACAAAGGAACGAAGGAAGGAAGGAACGAAGGAACGAAGGAAGGAAGGAAGGAAGGAAGGACAACCACTGAGTGAGATTATTACAGTTGCCACATGAAGAGAAACAAAACCAAGAAAACCATCAGTGTGAATTCTGGTGGCTTACACAAAGAAATACAGTCACAATCCCACTTATAATCAACTAGCTATCTTAGCATTACTTGGAATAAAACATGATCTTTAAAGGCCCTGTAAGAGCTTCTTTAATTTCTCAAGAGTGATAGTATGCTTACTACTACTTATGAAACAAATAATAAGAGTCATAGCAAATACATTTTGGGAAGTTTACTCTGCTTCTCTGTATAACATAAATATCTATAATGACTATGTTATAGTATATAATTCTTCATAATGTCAACCCTATAGTATTAAATTACTGTACCATTCTATTATACTGTCCAATACTGCAAGCCAGGAGTAGATTAATTAACTTCTTGTAGTCACATTGCAAGTAGAGCTTAAATTTAAAGATTTGACTCTAGTTTGTGTGTTCAACCTATGTACTTTACCAGTCTAGGAAAAAGGCCATTCTCCTTAATGCCTGTTCTGTTTGTGTGGTCCTTCAACATATACAAACAGGGCAGTGCTTAAGAAAGAAGGTCCAGTATGGGGACAGCCTTGCTTTGGATTTCAGAGGATCTATAAATTTTCAGTAGTACACGAGTACTGTAAAACTCTATGTGCTTTACTTTTCTAGTCACTCAAGTGAGATAATAGTTAATTTATAAGAATGTTTAAGTGAACTTCCAAGCTGCAATCTTGCCTCAATGTCCATAACACTGGGACACAAGTGAACAATGTGCACCTAATGCATGAGACACAATAGCTTCATATAAAGTGCTACTGGAAGATATACTCCTTGGAGGAGGATAGTGGCCATCAGGTCCTTAGTCCTTACTGCTTCATTGGGTACTTCTCAGGGCAAAGCTGATGATACTATGTAGCAGAAATTTATGGGAAGAAATCTGAAGTGTCTGAGGCTATAGGGAATGATCAGTACTTTGGAAAATGGAGAATTACCTTAGAACATGCCAACATGGAGACCTTTGTAGATTATTTAAAAGAAAGAAAGAAAGAAAGAAAGAAAGAAAGAAAGAAAGAAAGAAAGAAAGAAAGAAATCTTAGCCAGGCATAGGCAGGCATATTTCTGAGTTTAAGGCCAGCCTGGTCTACAGAGTGAGTTCCAGGATAGCCAGGGCTATACAGAGAAACCCTGTCTCAAACAAAACAAAACAAAACAAAACAAAACAAAAACAAAAACAAACAACAACAACAAAAAAAAAACAGCAGCGGTTGGTCTCCATATTGTCACCAGGCCACCTCTAAAGAGGCCCAGGTATACAGACTTAATCAGGGACTACCATTGATTGGGTGGATCTGCCAGGCTCTCACCAGTAGCCAGGGCCAGGGCGGCAGCTAGGCAGGACATCTCCATGCCCACCAGCCTTGCACCAAGGCGCTGGGAGCAGCCTGCCCCTCGGTTCCTTACAGCGGGAGTCGGTCTCCATATTGCCACCAGGCCACTGCTAGAGAGGCCAAGGTATACAGACTTAATCTGGGAATACATCACTCAGGTGGATCTGACAGGCTCTCACCACTAGCCAGGGCCAGGGCAGACACGGGGGCAGGATATCTCCACGCCACCAGCCTTTCACCAACTCAGTTGGGAATCTTCTTCCCTGAGGTCACCTCAGCACTTGCAGAGACAGTCTCTATCTTGCAGCCTGGTCATAAGTAGAGAACCAACAGGCAAGCCCAGCATCACAGGAGGTTCAAACACCAGCCAGTGACAACAAGGCCAACTAAAGCCAGAGATAACCATATAGCAAAAGGAAAACGTAGGAACGTTACTAACAGGAATCAATGCAGCATGACAGCATCTGAACTCAATTCGCCAACAACAGGAAGTCCTGGATACCCCAACACACCAGAAAAACAAGATTTGGATCTAAAATCAATGGTCAGGATGCTGATAGCAGAACACATAGATAAATCTCTTAAAGAAATACAGGAGAAAAAGGATCAAAAGTTATAAGCCCTTACAAGGCATACACAAAAATCACTTAAAGAAATTCAGGAGAATATGGATCAAAAAAGAAAAGCCAATAAGGAGGAAATACAAAATCACGTAAAGAAATACAGGAGAACATGGGTCAACAAGTATAGTTTACTTAAGCAACCCAAAAAATTCTACCAGAGAACATCTACAGCTGGTAAACAACTTCAGCAAAGTGACTGGTTATAAAATCAACTCAAGCAAATCAGTAGCCTTCCTGTACTCAAAGGACAAGCAGGTTGAGAAAGAAGTTAGGGAAATAACACCCTTCACAATAGCCACAAACAACATAAAGTACCTTGGTGTGACTCTAACCAAACAAGCGAAAGATCTGTATGACAGGAACTTCAAGTTCTTGAAGAGAGAAATTGAAGAAGACCTCAGAAGATGAAAAAATATTTCTTGCTCCTGGATTGGCAGGATCAATATAGTAAAAATGGCCATCTTGCCAAAAGCAATCTACACATTCAATGCAATCCCCATCAAAATCCCAAATCAATTCTTCATTGATGTAGAAAGAGCAATTCTCAAATTCATCTGGAGCAACAAAAAACCCAGGATAGCTAAAACTATTCTCAACAATAAAAGGACTTCTGGGGGAATCAATATCCCTGACCTCAAGCAGTACTACAGAGCAATTGTGTTAAAAACTACATGGTATTGGTACAGCAACAAGAAAGTAGATCAATGGAATAGGATTAAAGACCCAGAAATGACTCCACAGACTTATGGTCACTTGATCTTTTATAAAGGAGCCACAACCATCCAGTGGAAAAAAGATAGCCTTTTCAACAAATGGTGCTGGTTCAACTGGAGGTCAACATGCAGAAGAATGCGAATCGACCCATTCTTATCTCCTTGCACTAAGATCAACTCCAAGTGGATCAAGGACCTCCACATAAAACAGACACACTGAAACAAATAGAAAAGAAACTGGGGAAGACCCTGGAGGACATGGGCACAGGGGGAAAATTTCTGAACAGAACACCAATAGCTTATGCTCTAAGATCAAGAATTGACAAATGGGACCTCATAAAATTACAAAGTTTCTGCAAAGCAAAGGACACTGTCAGAAGGACAAAACAGCAACCAACAAAGTGGGAAAAATCACCAACCCCCATCCGACAGAGGGCTTATATCCAATATATACAAAGAACTAAAAAAGTTGGACCCCAAAGAACCAAATAACCCTATCAGAAAATGGGATACAGAGCTAAACAATGAATTTCACCAGAAGAAATTCAAATGGCTGAGAAACACCTTAAGAGATGTTCAACATCATTAGTCATCAGGGAAATGCAAATCAAAACAACCCTGAGATTCCACCTCACGCCAGTCAGAATGGCTAAGATTAAAAACTCAAGAGACAACAGGTGCTGGCGAGGATGTGGAGAAAGAGAAACATTCCTCCACTGTTGGTGGGATTGTAAAATGGTAAAACCACTCTGCAAATCAGTTTGGAAGTTCCTCAGAAAATTGGACATGCCACTTCCAGAGGACCCTGGCATACCACTCCTGGGCATATACCCAGAGGATTCTCCTACATACAATAAAGACACATGCTCTACAATGTTCATAGCAGCCATGTTTAAAATAGCTGGAAGGAGCCCAGATATCCCTCAAAGGAGGAATGGATACAGAAAATGTGGTATATTTATACAATGGAATACTACTCAGCAATTAAAAATAATGAATTCGTGAAATTTGTGGGCAAATGGTTAGATCTGGAGAATATCATCCTAAGTGAGATAACCCAATACAAAAGAATACACATGAAATGCCATCACTGATAAGTGGATATTAATGAGCCCAGAAGCCCTAAATTCTCAAGGCACAATTAGCAAGTCAAATGATTCCCAAGAAGAATAAAGGAGAGGACCCTGGGCCTGAAAAGATTGGATCCAGTTTTGTAGATCCAGAACATAGAAATGGTGGGGTGGTGGTGATTGGGGAATAGTTGGAGGGGGAGAGAACTTAGGGGACGTATGCTGGGGGGGGGAACTGGGAAAGGGGAAAGCCTTTGGAATGTAAACAAAGAATATAGAAAATTTAAAAAAAGAATAAAAAAAGAGGAAACACAAAAATCTCTTAAAGAATTACATGAAAACACAAACAAGCAAGTGAAATCTGAGCATATCCATCCATGTTCTAAAAACAGAAGTAGAAACAACTAAGAAATCGCAAAGGGAGACAACTTTGGAGATAGAAAACCTTGGGAACAAATCAGGGGCCATAGATGCAAATATCAACAATAGAATACAAGAAAGAATCTCAGATGCCAATGATACCATAGAAACCATTGATTCAACAGTCAAAGAAAATACTAAATGCCAAAAGCTTGTAACCTAAAACATCCAAGAAATCCAGGACACAATGAGAAAACAAAACCTAAGGATTATAGGTATAGATGAGAGGGAAGATTTACAACTTAGAGGGCTAGCAAATATCTTCTACAAAATTATGGAAGAAAAGTTCCCCAATCTAAAGAGAGAGATGCCCATGAATATACAAGAAGCCTACAGAACTCCAAACAGACTGGACCAGAACAGAAATACCTCCCATCACATAATAATCAAAAACACAAATGTACTAAGCAAAGAAAGAATATTCAAGGCAATAAGTGAAAATGGCCAAGTAACATATAAAGGAAGACCTATCAGAATTACATCAGACTTCTCACCTGAGACCATGAAAGCTAGAAGATCCTGGGCAGATATCATGCAGACTCTAAGAGAACACAAATTTCAGCCAAAACTACTATACCCAGCAAAACTCTCAATCGCCATAGATGGAGAAACCAAGGTATTCCATGACAAAACCAATTTTGCACACTATCTTTCCACAAACCCAGTCCTACAAAGGATCATAGGGGGAAAACACCTACACAACAAGGGAAACTACACCCCGGAAAAAGCATGAGAGAAACCTCTTCTCATCAAACCCCAAAGAAGATAACCTCTCAAATATAAAAAATACTTTCAAAAATGTCAGGAGATAATAATTACTATTCCTTAATATCTCTTAACATCAATGGACTCAATTCCCCAATAAAAAGACATAGACTAACAGACTAGATACACAAACAGGATGCCACATTTTGCTCCATACAGGAAACACATCTCAGTGTTAAAGACAAACACTCCCTTAGAGTAAAAAGCTGGAAGACAATTTTACAAGCAAATGGTCTCAGGAAACAAGTTGGAGTAGCCATTCAAATATCAGATAAAATTCACTTTCAACCTAAAATCATCAAAAGAGACTCGGAAGGTCACTTCTTGCTGGTCAAAAGGAAAATCCACTACGAAGAACTCTCAATACTGAACATCTATGCTCCAAATGCTAGTGCACCCTCATTCGTAAAAGAAACCTTATGAAAGCTTAAAGCACACATTGCACCTAACACAATAATTGTGGGTGACTGCAACACTCCACTCGTCAATGGACTGATCAGGAAAACAGAAACTAAACAGGAACACAGTGACACTAATTGAAACTTTGGGCCTATTGGATTTAATATATATATATTATATTTAATAAATAAATATAATATTATATATATAAAACATTTCATCCTAAAGCAAAAGAATATACCTTTTTCTCAGCACCACATGGTACCTTCTCCAAAATTGATCATATAATTGGTCACAAGACAGATGTCAATAAATACAAGAAGATCGAACTAATCTCATGACTCCTATCAGATCACTATTGAGTAAGAGTGGTCTTCAATAGCAACAAAAACAGCAGAAAGCCCACATACACATGGAAACTGAGCAATACTCTACTCAATGACACCTTGGTCAAGGAAGAAATAAAGAAATAAATCTAAGACTTTTTAGAATTTAATGAAAATGAAGGTACAACCTGTCCAAATCTTTGTGACACAATGAAAGTAGTACTAAGAGGAAAACTCATAGGCCTGAGTGCCTCCAAATAGAAACTGGAGGCAGCATACACTAGCAGCTTAACAGCACACCTTAAAGCCCTGGAAGAAAAAGAATGTAATTCACCCAGGAAGAGTAGAAGACAGGAAATCATCAAACTCAGGGCTGAAATCAATCAAGTAGAAACAAAGAAAAACCATACAAAGAATCAACAAAACCAGGAGCTGGTTCATTGAGAAAAACCAACAAGATAGATAAACCCTTAGCCAGACTAACCAAAGGGCACAGAGACACTTATCCAAATTAACAAAATTAAAAATGAAAAGGGGGACAAAACAACAGAAACAGGAAATTCAAAAGATCATCAGATCCTACTACAAAAGTCTATACTCAACACAATTGGAGAATCTGGAGGAAATGGACAATTTCCTAGACAGATACCAAATACCAAAATTAAATCAGGATCAATTAGATCAGCTAAACAGTCCCATAACCCCTAAAGAAATAGAAGGGGTTATAGAAAGCCTCCCAACCAAAACAAGTATGGCACCAGATGGTTTTAGTGCAGAATTCTACCAGACCTTCAAAGAAGACTTAACACCAATACTCTTCAAGCTATTCCACAAAATAGAAACAGAGGGACACTGCCAAACTCGTTCTTCGAAGCTACAATTACACTTATACCAAAACCACACAAAGATCCAACAAAGAAAGAGAACTACAGGCCAATTTCTCTTATGAATATCGATACAAAAATACTAAATAAAAATCTTGCCAACTGAATTCAAAAGCACATCAAAATGATCATTCACCATGATCAAGAAAGCTTCATCCCAGGGATGCAGGGATGGTTCAATATATGGAAATCCATCAATGTAATCCACTACATAAATAAACTAAAATTAAAAAAAATCACATGGTAATTTCATTAGATGCTGAAAAAGCATTCAACAAACTTCAGCATCCTTTCATGATAAAAGTCTTGGAAAGAGCAGGAATTCAAGGCACATACCTAAACATAGTAAAAGCAATATACAGCAAACCAGTAACCAACATCAAACTAAATAGAGCGAAACTTGAAGCAATCCCACTAAAATCAGGGACTAGACAAGGCTGCCCTCTCTCTCCATATCTTTCCAATATAGTACTTTAAGTTCTAGCAAGAGCAATTAGACAACATAAGGAAGGCAAAGGGATACAAATTGGAAAGGAAGAAGTCATACTATCACTATTTGCAGATGATATGATAGTATATTTAAGCGACCCAAAAACTCCCCCAGAGAATTTCTACAGCTGATAAACAACCTCAGAAAAGTGGGTGGTTATAAAATCAATTCAAGCAAATCAGTAGCCTTCCTATACTCAAAGGACAAGCAGGCTGAGAAAGAAGTTAGGGAAATAACACCCTTCATAATAGCCACAAACAACATAAAGTACCTTAGCCTGAGTCTAACCAAACAAGTGAAATATCTGTAGGACATCAACTTCACGTCCTTGAAGAAAGAAATCAAAGAAGACCTCAGAAGATTTAAAAATATTTCATGCTCTTGGATTGGCAGGATCAATATAGTACAAAAGGCCATCTTGCCAAAAGCAATCTACAGATTCAATACAATCCCCATCAAAATCCCAATTCAATTCTTCATATTTCTAGAAAGAGCAATTCTCAAATTCATTTGGAGTAACAAAAAACCCAGGATAGCTAAAACTATTCTCAACAATAAAAGGAATTGTGGGGGAATCAATATCTCTGACCTCAAGCCATACTACAGAACAATTGTGTTAATAACTGCATGGTATTGGTACAGCAACAGGCAGGTAGATCAATGGAATAGGATTGAAGACCCAGAAATGACTCCACAGACTTATGGTCACTTGATCTTTGATAAAGGAGCTACAACTATCCAGTGGAAAAAAGAGATAGCCTTTTCAACAAATGGTGCTGGTTCAACTGGAGGTCAACATGCAGAAGAATGCAAATTTACCCACTCTTATCTCCTTGTACTAAGGTTAACTCCAAGTGGATCAAGGACCTCCACATAAAACGAGACACACTGATACTAATAGAAAAGAAACTGGGGAAGACCCTGGACGACATGGGCACAGGGGGAAAATTTCTGAACAGAACACCAATAGCTTATACTCTAAGATCAAGAATTGACAAATGGGACCTCATAAAATTACAGTTTCTGTAAGACAAAGGACACTGTCAGAAGGACAAAATGGCAACCAACAAATTGGGAAAAGATCTTCACCAACCCCACATCGGACAGAGGGCTAATATCCAATATATACAAAGAAATCAAGAAGTTAGACCCCAAAGAACCAAATAACCCTATTAAAATGGGATACAGAGCTAAACAAAGAATTTTCACCAGAAGAAATTCAGATGGCTGAGAAACACCTTAAGAGATGTTCAACATCATTAGTCATCAGGGAAATGCAAATCAAAACAACCCTGAGATTGCACCTAACACCAGTCAGAGTGGCTAAGATTAAAAACTAAAGAGACAACAGATGCTGGCGAGGATGTGGAGAAAGAGGAACATTCCTCCACTGTTGGTGGGATTGCAAGATGGTAAAACTGCTCTGGAAATCAGTCTGGTAGTTTCTCAGAAAATTGTTCATGACACTTCCAGAGGACCCTGTCATACCACTCCTGGGCATATACCCAGAGGATTCCCCTGCATCCAATAAAGACACATGCTCCACTATGTTCATAGCAGCTTTATTTATAATAGCCAGAAGTTGGAAGAAGCCCAGATGTTCCTCAAAGGAGGAATGGATACAGAAAAATGTGGTATATTTATACAATGGAATACTACTCAGCAATTAAAAATAATGAATTCATGCAATTTGTAGGCAATTGGTTGGATCTGAAAATATCATCCTAAGTGAGTTAACCCAACCACAAAAGAATACACTTGAAATGCAATCACTGATAAGTGGATATTAATGAGCCCAGAAGCTCTGAATACTCAAGGCACAATTAGCAAGTCAAAAGATTCCCAAGAAGAAGCAAGGAGAGGACCCTGTTCCTGAAAAGATTGAATCCAGTTTTGTAGGAGAGTACCAGAACAGAGAAATGGGGGATTGGTGATTGGGGTATAACTTGGGGGGGGACTTATGGGACATATGGTGAAGGGGGAACTGGGAAATGGGAACGCCTTTGGAATGTAAACAAAGAATATAGAGTAAATAATAAAAAAAGAAAAGAAATCTTATCACTTTCAGAATAGATAATTTTAAAGAGGGAGAGGAAAATGTCACAACATGTCCATCTGCCATGTATGTACTAAGATTTCCCCCTAAGACACCATACTATTAAGCACACACACACACACACACACACACACACACACACACACCACAGAGATAGAGGCACAGAGGCAAAGAGACAAAGAGACACAGAGACATACAGAGATACAGAGACACAGAGACACAGAAATTCAGACAGTCAGAAAGGCAGAGACAGAGAAAACCAATAGGATATTAAATGGATATATAGAGAGAACAGTACACATGAGAAGAAGAGAAAGAAATGTTAAAACAACAACAGCAATAGAATATTTCTCCCAATCTTCTTTAGTTGCCTGTTTTGTTTGTGTATGTTTGTTTTTGTATTTTTGGATTTTTTTGTTTGTTTGTTTTTTATTTTGATTTTAAAGCTAATTGTGTTGGATGGTGTTTTGCTAGGGAAAATGCATTAAGGAGTGTTTTTCTGAAGTAGACTAAGGTGAAATACAAAGGCAGACTCCTAAAGGAATGCTTCACCTAAGGTGACACAGATGAAAGGATGTTTTGCCAAACAAGCATGTGAAAAGAGATTTTATGAAGTATTCTTCACTGGAAACACACATGTGTTGCTTCCCCTTACATTATTTTGCTGATCCCTACTTGTGATAATGCCATAGAGACAAGATCTTGGAAAGTATGTTCCAACTTTTCTTGAAGGAAGAATAGGGCTATTGGAATTTGTGTCTTTTTTAAAAATCTGCTCTCAGAACACTTATAATAAGCAAATGATTTTCTTTATTATGAATTGATTTGAAATTGTTTAAAGCAAAAAATAGTATTTTCTACAAAATAAAAAAAACTGCTTTCAATGACTGAAGTAAAAGTTTAATTTTAAGATATATTTAAAGAAGAACAATTTCTCCTTTGAAAACTAGTCAGTTATTTCTAGCAGGTTCTGAATCAATTCCTATATGAATTATTGGCTTCTTCATAAAGAATGAGAAATTATTTTTTAATATATATCTTGAAGAATGATGTTTGCAAAGTATATTTGGCATAACTATTTGGTGATTAGATTGAACAATTTATGCACTGTTCCCTATAACATTCAGGCAAACAGTATTCACTATATAGAATTACTTGGATGCATTATTAAGAGTATATTAAGTTCGATATGTCTCTTCTTGGTTCAGTTGTACAAATGCCACCGGGGTATAGAGAAGTTTACACTTGCATCATTTTATTAGGATGAATAGAAAATTTGCCTCAATGTGTGTGTGTGTGTGTGTGTGTGTGTGTGATTAAATTTTGCTTGTAGAAAAATTGTATTTACCTCCTTTTATTTCATAAGTCTAGAATAAAATCAAAGTTGTTTTGCATGTAATGTTTTCTTGTAAAGTAATATTATTACTCCATCAGCACTCAGTGGGCAAACATATTTCTCAACATTCCTCTTTTAATTAACTTGTCTTACAAACAAAGGCTACCAGATGAACACAATTTATCCACAGCATGTATTTTCAGCTAGGAGGCAGATAATTATTGCTCACTGCAGAAATAATGTTCTCCTACTTGCTCATGTAAAACAAACTTCAAATGTCATTTTGTACAATAAAGATTACACAGCACAGAGCTGACTTAAGAGAAGACAATTACCCAGAGGAACTTCTCATTAGCCTGAAGGTCAAGGGTGAGACATGATCACCAGCTCTTGGTAATGCAAACCTAAATTGCCCCACTCCAGCTGTAATGCCCTCATAATAACACAAGCGGGGACAGTAAAGACTAAGCAGTTATTGTGATAAGTCTCTAAGCGGAACTGTACATTATGGGAGCTGGCTTAGTACCTGCCACCTTGTCACCTGTGTCTGGGGATCAGAGCATGTTGCTTGAAACAAAGAGACTCTTGGAGAGAAATGCCTCCTCTAATAAAGTAGCAGCTGCTTGGCGACATTTAAATGTATTGTTTCAATTAATCACAGCAATTGTGGTGTGATCCTTAAGCATTGAAGGGAAAATTGCACATTGAAACTGAGCATCTGAAGCCTTCCAAACACCCGCAACTTCATGGGGGAAATTTTGTGTCATATATATATAATATGACATTAGAGAGCCCCAGTGGAAATCACGCTTCTAGGTTTTAAATTAATTTCCTAACCTGTATGGTTCTTAAGCCATAAGAACTCCGGCACTGCTGAGTCATCCATTCTTCTAAACTGTCCTAAACTGCAGAAATTCACCAGGTTTTGAGACATTGCCCAAGCAGATAAGTAATGAAACAAACACATGCTTTTCATAGCATAGTTGCATAGTAGACTACTATGCTTATCATAATAGTCTAAACTGTAAAGGAGAAAGAAATTTTTAGGAAGTTTCCAAGAAGACCATGATAAAGACATACTCCCCTATAAAACTCCTTTACCAATGATCTACTGAAATGTGGTGTGAAATGATCCTGGGATCAAGGACTTTCAGGTGGGACTGGTTGTTTTCTAGAAGTGGCCAAGTCAGGGATGGGCTTCTTTAAAACAGTGGGTGCTTCCATATTATCTGTGAGGGCATTGGGTAGTAATGGGTAATGAGACCCTCCCATTTCCATAGGATTTTAGAGTTTTGATCTTGGTTAAATTGGTAGCCATCTGGGAAAGAAAACTGGTTTGGAATGAGACCCAAAATAAATATGGTAGATAATTTACCCTGAAATTAGATAGAGCTCAGCTTGAAATCAAATTTGACCCTCTGATGAGTCTTCAACAATGCACTGATCTATGGGTATAGTAGTGCCACATTAGGAATATAATAATAATAATAATAATAATAATAATATATCCGATTGTCAGAATAATAGTAGGAGGTTCTCCATTTGGATCCTTTGTAGTATTTTGGAGAGGAAAGACTAGTGGGAGAATCTATGTTCCTTCAATGTATACAATGAATGTATAAAGGCTAAGCTCTGGATCCACATACATGACCTTACACTGGCTAACCTTATCAATGTTAATGAAAATTCAGCGTGGGCAGGAACCTTGATGGTGTTCTTGAAGCAGGAGGTAAGGATCGAGTCAGGATTCTCTCCGTCCTCCAGCCATGCGAGGGCATGAGCCTCCTCAAGAGTCCCAGACATTTGCTCTGACTCTCCTACTACAGAGTTAGGGCATTCCCATAGCACATGACCATGCCCAAGAGGTACATCTATGTTCATCGAGTACTCAGTTCCTCTGGAGACTGTCATGTTCCCTAAGGTGCAACCTATTTTATCTGGTATAAGTTGAAAATATGCTCTCTAATTTACACAAAATTATGAAAGTTTTATTTCCACTTCATTTTACATGTGAACTTAAATATCATTGTGACTTCACAGAACTTTAAATAAAATATATGGTAGGTTGTTTCTCAAAGTTTCCACTATATAATTCTACTTTAATTTTTCATGAAAGCTTCTCTGGTCCTTTTTTCTACTATCCATCTTTGGATATCATACATTGTTAATGCATATGAGTCGTATAAAATATTATTTAAATTTGAAAAGCCCAACAAAGAACTTAATGGAGAAATGATTTTAAAAACAGGTTTGTCTGTCTTTACGTCTCCACACATGACACAAAAATATGGCTATTGGTTTTTTAAAAAATAAGGCATATAATTTGATATGACACTAGAATGCATGTCAGAGCGAAAGAAATTAAAAGTAACCCAGCATAGTTTTGAGCTGGTTCTACTTAAACACATCTGTAGATGTCTAACAGAAAGATTCTGCCTGTCCTTCACACATTTGCATGCTGCAGGATGATGCAGACTTTGAAAAATATTTAACGTGAAATGCATTGAAACAATTCTTCCTTCCAACAATCCCACCTCCCTCCCTCCTCAGAAGGACAGAAGTAAAGTTGACCGAGCAGTGAAGGACAGATGGAAAACATGAAACTTGACCAGATTATACCATCCCGTGTCAGCCCCTGCAGCTCACATTCAGGGTGGAATGGGGAAATGTGTGTTCTGTTTCTGTGAGGATAACTTCTCTGCTTCCTCAGGTGGGTGAAAAAAATGAGTAAAATCCAGGAACAACACCCACAACCGCTTCCCCCAAAGGAGCTGCCTCTCTTGGATGCATTGTTTCAGAACCGCCCTTGTTCCAGGCAAGAGAAACTTGGTACTTAATGGGAAAAATAAAACAGGCCCAGGGAAGATTAAGTTGATGAATAATCTTTATTGTAAATACACCCTGCTCTGACTAATTATGAGAGGAACAATCTGTAGGGTTTTTCTGTTTTTATTGTTTTCTTGTGTTTTTTTTTTTTTTCTGTTTCCTTCTGGTGGTTTTCTCTCTCTACCTTTCCTGTTGTGGTTCCTCCACAATACTTTCTCTTTTTGTCTTTCCCCCTTTTCTGAATTATTTCTAAGACTTTTAAAAAACAATTGTTAATCTATTATATCCCAGGATGTTGCTGGGGAGGTTCATCAAAAGGATAACAGTATAATTTAAATGTAGCCTACATTTGTACAGTAATGTTGTTAATTGGTTTGTCTGTAAGGTCAGAGTGGACAATGAGAAAAATTCTTTTATTAATTAATTGATTTTTTGTGAAAAACTGTATCAGTATTCAAGATTCACATGTTAAAGGACCAAACTATTTCATTATTGTATTTGTATACACCCATTAGTGTAACGCCCAACCAACTCCGGTTTTGAAAAAACTCCATTTTGTGAGAGACCAGGGTCTAAACACCAATTCCAGGAAGAAAATCACAAAGTTCACCTGATCAACCATCCTATGCTCCACCCCCCACTCTTTTAGCAACAGTCAGACTACAGTAACAGGACTAAGGTACTGTCTTAGTTAGGGTTTTATTGCTGTGAACAGACACCATGACCAATGCAAGTTTTATAAAAGACAACATTTAATTGGGGTTGGCTTACAGGCTCAGAGGTTCAGTCCATTGTCATCAAGGCAAAAACATGGCAGCATCCAGGCAGATATGATGCAGGAGGAGCTGAGAGTTCTACATCTTCATCTGAAGGCTGCAAGTAGAAGACTGACTTCCAGGAAGCCAGGGTGAAGGTCTTAACCCCACACCCACAGTGACACACATACTCCAACAAGGCCACACCTCCTAATAGTGCCACTCCCTGGGAAAAGCATATACAAACCATCACATTCCACTCTCTGGCCACCATAGGCTTGTTCAAACATGAGTCTATGGGGGCCATACTTAAACATAGGATAATGCAAAATGCATTTAGTCCAACTTCAAAAGACCCTGTAGTCTATAGCAGTCTCAACAGTGTTAAAGGTCCATAGTTCAAGGTCTCTTTTGAGATTTATTCAATCACTTAACTGTAATCCCCCAAGCAAGACAGGAAACCAGCTGGGCAAAGTCCAAACTCTGCATCTCCAAGACTGATGGCAAAGCAGTCTTCAGATATTCAACTCCTTTTTCATCTTTGTTGACTGCAACAAGGTTCTTTCTCCTGGGCTTGTTCCACTCCCTGTTAGCAGCTTTCCTTGGCAGGCATCCTGTGGCTCTGGCATCTTTAACATCTTGGGTACCCCAATTCAATTTCAGCTAAACAGCTTCTTCTTCCAGTGTCTGAGATCCACACATGATCTTCTGTGTATCTCCAAAGAGCTGGTGTCACCTCTCCAGCTCTGCCCTTTGTAGCACTCTAAGTTCAGATTGATCCACTCCACTGCCACTGCTGTTCTTGGTGGTCATCCCATGGTACTGGCATCTCCAATATGCTAGGGTCTTCCACTGCAACTATAATTCACCAAAGCCTCTCATAGGCTCTCTTCATAGTACCAAGCCTCAACTCCTTTGCATGACCCCTTCAGTCCTGGGTTGGCAATTACAACTGAGGGTACACTTTCACCAATGGCCTTTCATGGCCTCTCACAGTACCAAGCCTCAGCTGTTCTTCATGATGCCTTCGTGCCTTCAAAACCAGTACCACCTGGATGATTCTTACACATTACCAAGTACAGCTGCAGCATGAGGAACACTTGGCTATCTCTGGAATACAGCTTCTTTGTGCTCTCAGAAAACACTTCCTATATTTCACCTCAGTGATGCTGGTCTTTTCTTAATCATCACTAATTTCTGAGCTCCAGCTAACCAGCATCAATTGTCCCAGTAGTCTCCTTCCTTTTAATATAAAGCCAGAGACATGTGGCCGAAGCTGCTGAGTTCTGCTGCTTGCAGGAGCTGGAACATTGGCCCCCTTGTTCTATTACATTATCACTAGCTTCCTTTTCCCCAGCTCCTTCACTGCCTAAGTTGGCTGTCCTGAATCTTGTTCCTTAGACTGACTTTGAACTCAAGAGATCTGCATGCCTGTCTCCCAAACACTGGGATTAAAGGTGTGGTCCACCAAGCCTGGATTAAAGTTTTTCTTCACCTAGAATTTGCTCCGTTCTAGGCTGGCCTTGAACTCAGAGATCTGCTTATCTTTGCCTCCTGGGATTAAAGGCTTGTACTACCATGCCTGGACCTAAAGTTAACTGGGTGAATCTTGCCCCCAAGGTCGCCACTCCTTTAATTCAGTTTAATATCCTTGAATTCAGCTCCATTTCACTTCCTGGAGTCCCTTTAATACTCAAACTATATATTTTGTACTTTTCCTTTCTCAGCTTGCTATGTTGGTTCAAAATTCTCTTTATCAGACTTAACCAGAGAACAAAGTCTTTGTTGGGCTTTTTTGAGACTTCCTTTGCAGATGCAATTAATATAAATCTCTTTACCTTAGTCCTAGGCAGTCTCTTCAGACAATGGCAAAAAGCAGCCATGTTCTTTACCAAAACATCACAAAAAATTCTCTCAGCCACATATTAAAGTTCTTCTCCACTGAAACCTCTTGGGCCGTCAGGCCTACACAGTTCAAATGACCCTCAGCACCACTGTCTTCCATATTCCTACTAGTCTGGCCCATTAAGCCCCACTTAAAGAATTCCATGGCTTTCCAAATCCAAAGTCCCAAAATCCACATTCTTCCGAACAAAAGCATGGTCAGGCCTATCACAGCAATACCCCAGTCCCTGGTACCAACTTCTGTCTTAGTTAGGGTTTTATTGCTGTGAACAGACACCATGACCAATGCAAGTTTTATAAAAGACAACATTTAATTGGGGTTGGCTTACAGGCTCAGAGGTTCAGTCCATTGTCATCAAGGCAAAAACATGGCAGCATCCAGGCAGATATGATGCAGGAGGAGCTGAGAGTTCTACATCTTCATCTGAAGGCTGCAAGTAGAAGACTGACTTCCAGGAAGCCAGGGTGAAGGTCTTAACCCCACACCCACAGTGACACACATACTCCAACAAGGCCACACCTCCTAATAGTGCCACTCCCTGGGAAAAGCATATACAAACCATCACAGGTACATATAAATAACCTAAAATATCCTGCAGTGAACAGATAATCTGACCGCCTGCTTTGTTAGATGGTTCGCCCTCCAGTTCCTGCAGATTATGCCAGAAATGCAGTTTTTAAAATATTAACTTGTTGACCCCTATGGAAATTCCCCAAACTTGCTGTAACCACTAGGAAAACCCTGCATCCTTAGACTTAGGGCTCTCACACTGACCTGCTGCTATGGTGAGAGCCTGAGAAACCTTGTGAGCATATAATAAAAGATCCTTGTGTGTTTGCTTCAAAATTAGCTCCTCAGTGGTCTTTCGAGTCCCTTTGACTTGGGCGTAATACTAGCAATCAGTCCCTTATATGTATATTGTGATTTTATTTATTTTAAATTATTTTACATTCATTGATTCCCAAAAGAATGCTATAATGATAAAAGTGTAAATGATTTTTTCAAGCATGGCACATTGTAAATACTCTATAGAATGAAAAAATATTACTGTGTCAAATTATCAAATATCAACAGAAAGTTTCTTACTATTTATAATTATCACTCTATGTCCTAAGTATGCAAAGCGCCAGTGTACTCTTATATCCTTTATCCCTTCATAAGAATCTGCAACGGTTATGTGAGTAATGTAGGTGTCCTGCACACATTCTGAAGAGACACAGACCTCATTGGACTAAGAATTCCATCAAGTCATCACATGATTCTCTTATGAAATGTAAATGCAGCAGCAGAAGATGCCTGGCCAGCCCTTGCTTAGGTGCCTCCCTGAGAAATCATACCATGCAACAGACCTGGTTTAAGAGAGGTTTATTTGGGGAAGGGTGTGAAGTGAATACCCAAAGAAGGGGTAGGGGCAGACAGATAGGCACAGAGTTATGATGACAGAGAAGGAGGGAGGAGGGGACAGACAGGAGCAGAGTCTTGATGACAGAGGAGGAAGGGAGGGGCAGGGGGAGGGAGAGGAGGAGGAAACAAATGGGTAGCAGGAACTGGGGTAGCAGGGAGTGGTAGAGAGAAAGTGAGAGAGTAGGGAGGAAGGGGATGGGGAGGACAGGGTATCAATCAGTCCTCTTTATAAACTGCAGCTGCCAAACCTGGCTCACACCTGGCAGGTGGCAGAAAACAGGTGGAAACAAGTAAAGCATCAGTATTCTCATTTTCTCATTGAGGTCTTTTATTACTGCCCCAGTTATTACTGCTCAGTTATAGCAGTAGTATAGATTACAGAATACTTACTGTGTCTCATTATATGTAGCAAGTAATGTAAGTTGCAAGCACTTAAAATAATTTTCATATTTGTTATTAAATATTTTCTTTATGTGCATTTCAAATGCCTCCTTTCCTGGTCCCCACTCCTGGGAACCCTCATCTCTTCTCTCCTCCTCCTGCTTCTATGAGGGTGTTCTCCCACTCACCCACCCATTCCCTCCTTCCTACCCTCCTATTCCCCTATAGCATTGAGCCTTCTCAGAACCAAGGGCCTCTCCTGCCATTGATGCAAAACAAGGCCATCCTTTGCTACATATGCTGCTGGAATCATGGGTTCCACCATATGTATTCTTTGGTTGATGGTTTAGTCTCTGGGAGCTCTGGTTGATTGATATTGTTGTTCTTCCTATTGAGTTGCAAACCCGTTCAGCTCCTTCAGTCCTTAACCTAACTCCTCCATTGGGGACGCTGTGCTCAGTGCAATGGTTGGCTGTGAGTATTCACCTTTGTATTTGTCAGGCTCTGGCAGAGTCTCTCAGGAGACAGGTATTACAGGCTCCTGTCAGCAAGCACTTCTTGGCATCTGCAATAGTGTCTGGGTTTGGTGTCTGTATATCTCCAGGTGGGGCAGTCTCTGGATGGCCTTTCCTTCAGTCTCTACTTTTTGTCTCCCTGCTTCCTCCAGTGACCAAGCTCCTGAAATCCTGTGATCCTGGGCCTGTTAGAGCACCTGGAAATGGAGCTTTCTCTGGGTGTTGTGGGACTAGATGTGTAGCTAGTGCCCAAGGTCTCTAATTTTTGTTACCTTTAACAACATTTTTAAACTTTATTTCTCAGTGTTTGAAACTGATGCAGATACTTGGTAAAATTATTTGTTCTATCTAGGTCATAACTTTTGGATAATTAATATGTTTCACATAAAATATTGCTTATGTAATACCCAAAATAACATTTTTATCAAACCTTTACTGTGCTGTTTTCTTTGGAGGATTATAAAATACTTTTTTGATAATCATTTATTGACAAAATGTCAGTACTATGCTCTGTACTTGTTGTTTTAACTCATATGGAATCTAGGGAGAAACTTTTCTTCTAAAACTTTAAAGAGAGAGTTTCAAAAGTTTCGTGTGTTTTAAAATTCATCCTAAAATGTGGCGGTCAGATGTTGCTGCTACTTCTATATGAATAGACTCACACATGGGGGAATGAAACCAATAATAATTCAAAAAGCAGAGATGAGTCCTGGAATGTACAGCATTCTTTTCTAAAAAGAAATTCCCACTGATTTCAGCAAACATCAAAATGGGCTACTTGCTCTTTCCTAGTGTACAAAGTTGAAACTAATTAAAAGAGAAATTATAGAGTAGTTGTGTTTTGTGTTCAAATTTGCTAGCTTACTAAATATGCATTTTAATTTGAGTAGTTTCAGAATTAGAAAATATAGATACAAGTAAGTTTTATATTCACCAGACATCATTTTTTTTACATTTTTGCACTGATCCATATAAATATCGAGGTGAAACTTCTTTATTGAACTTTCTGTTATATTTGTTCTTAAGAAATAAGAGAGAGATGGTGCTAATGCAACATTTCACCTGTTAAGATCATTTATTGCTTTTACAGAGGACCTCACTTCTGTTCAGAGCACCCTACATTGAGCAGCTTACAACTGTGTCTAACTCCAGCTCCAGGAGATCCTGGAGCTGTTCCTGGAGATTAGATCCCTGTTCTAATCTCACTTGACACCCACTTACATGTGAAACACATATATATGAATAAACATAATCTTATTTTGACAATTTCCTTTTTATTTCATCTTTCATCTAATATATTCTGATTCCAGGTGTTGCCCCCCTTCCCCCAGTTCCTCACCATCTCCCTCCCATCGAGATCTACTCCCTTTATGTCTCATTGGAAAACAAACAGGTTTTTAAGAGGTTATAATAAAATAAAATACATTAAAATAAAAACAAAAACCTAACTTATTAGAATTGTACAAAATAAACCAACATAAGGAAATAAAAACAGGAGAAGGCACAAAATTCAGAGACCTACTGTTTTTCACCCTCAGGAATCCTAAAACAAACAAACAAAAAGGCTAAAATATATATTATTATATATAGTCCTAGGTCAGACCTATGCAGGCTCCCTGATTGTCAGTTCAGTCTCTGTGAGCCTCATGAGCTCAGGTTTGTTGGTTCTGTTGGTTTTCTTTTGGTGACCTTAACGAGTCTCAGTCCAATAACCATAACCCTTCAGCAGGACTCCTTGAACTCTGCTTAATGTTTATCTGTGTTTCTCCGCATCTGCGTCTGTCAACTATTGAATGAAGCCTCTCTAATGTTGATTATGCTAGACTCCTGTCTATCAATGCAGCAGAATATCATTAAGAATCAATTCACGGAATTTTTATTGCATTTTCATAAAAAAACAGACAGGTTGATCAATGGAATCAAACTGAGAACCAGGACATAAATTCATATATCTATAGACAGCTAACATTTACTACTACTACTACTACTGCTACTGCTACTGCTACTGCTACTGCTACTACTACTAACTACTACTACTTCTACTACTACTACTACTACTACTACTACTACTACTACTACTACTACTACTGCTACTACTACTAACTACTACTACTATTGCCACTACTACTACTACTAAGTACTGCTACTATTCCTGATAACTTTAATATCATTATTATTATTATTTTCCATAATATGGAATTGAAAAAAGAAAGCATCTTCAATAAATGTCTCAGGTCTCACTAGATGTTTGGATTATAATAATGCAAACAGATCCATGTCTGTCATGCTATACAAAACTCCTATCCAGATGGATCAAGACCTCAACATAAAACCAGATACACCAAACCTGACAGAAGAAAATGTATAGAACAGTCTTGAAAGAATTCCCTGAGGGGAGAAAAATGATAAAATGTGTAGCATATGCAAATATTCATTCAAAGGAAATATGATTTAAGTGCATATATAAAGCATGTTTGCTGTTCTGTGGCCACAGAATCATGTTCATGTTACAAACATTATTATAATATTTGAGTGCTAAATGAAATAAAGATGCGGGAAAATTAAATAAAAATTATATAAAAATGAGTCAGAAATATTAGCTGATATTTTCCACTTGCATAAATAGTTCTTATATAAAAGGCTAACATAACTCTAATGATCTCAATAAAATGAAAGTGTACTAAGGAAGGAATCATTTTATTTCTAAAGGATTATGCATTAACTCTTAATATTAGATTGCACTTTGTGGTATAGCACCATTAGCATCTGGGTCATATCATTAAATACATTAAAAAAACGTGTGTTTGCTCTCAGGAAATAAACTTGACATTTTGGAGTTAGACTGAAAGGCTAAAATGGGGACTAGATGGATGGGAGATAAAGCATGGAGAAAATCAATCAAGAGGAAAGCTCTCTGACATCTGTCAGAAAAGAAATTTCCAAGAAGTGAAAGGCTAAAGCAAGGTAGTAAAGGACATAAGCTGAGTTTAACAACTTTAGATTTGAAAATAAGTGATACACTGTGCAGAGTACTGTAGTAAAGTTCTGTAGGGGACTTTGTACTGTGTTGTTCTTCCTTGCTTTAAAAGACAAATGTGATTTCCAATTGAGAAATCAAAAAGTAGAAGGTGGCAGTGTAGGACTCGATTCTAATTTTATATGAATGTGTGTAATTGGCATAAGCAATCACAATGGTTGCTTCTTTAAACAGAGGGGTTCATCTGGGATAGACACACAGATGAACCAGCCTATGAGACCCATGAAAATTAATTTTGAAGCAATTAAAAATGTGGATATATCTTTGCTCTAGAAATGTTATCCAAGAGTTCAAGCAAAGCTCAGAATCATCATCTCCTTTCTTAATAAGGATTAATAGTGATTGAATTAGGTAGAGTTTCCTAGAGAAACTGAAATAAAATAATAAAGTTTACATATATAACATGCATATAGTTATATATGTATATATAGTATTTATATCTATATAGTATATATGTAATATTAATTCTATCAATAGATATTGAATAAATATTCTATCTCTCATCTATTTATCTATCCATCTATCTATGACTTATTAAAGTGGCTTTCAGGTTGTGATCCAGAAAGTCTAAAATGGTTGTCCCCTGATTAAAAGTTTAAGAATTCAATAGCTACACAGTACAAAAGCCTGGATGTCTCAGCTGGTCTTCACTATAGGTCAGCCTCCCAAAGAAGGAGGCTTTAATATTAGTGAAGTAATGTCTCAAAAGCAGGAAGAATAAACATGCCAGTGAGAACAAGAACTAGTAGGGGAAAAAATAAAAGCTACCTTCTTCCATATTTCTTTATAAACAAATTCTAGTAAGAAGACTGGCTACCACCAAGATTTAGGGAGGGTCTTTTTACGTCACACAATTTAACCAAGAAAAATTCCTCGCAAGTATGCCCAGCTGGTTGACTTTTATTTCATTCCAGATGAAGTCAAGTTAATGACCAGGAGAAGCCATTAAAGGGATAATATTGGCAGGCCTACAATTTTAACTACAGAAATAAGAGAGGAGTCTAATTCTTATAGAAAAGATATCTAGGGAGCAAAGTTTGCCTGGCACACAAGGCTTGACATGCAGGGATGAGAGAAAATGTGCTGGGATTGACAAAGGAAGAGGTGTATTACCATCACATCTGAAATCTTTAGTCCTTCTACCCTGAAGAGAACACATGAATTCCCATTCATATATCCAGACAAAAGTTAGAGATGTGACCCCATGTATCATTGAAAAAAATGACAAAAATATGCTGTCGGATATTATAGGCTGTGGTAAAATTATTTTAAAATATATATTCTATTACCAAGTAAAGTATTAAGTGAATGAAAAGGCAAATGACCATGCTAATCTCTGTGAATAGCCCTGCACACAAATGTCTGTGGTGATGCTTTTGCAAATTTTCTTCTTCCCAGTGACCTTTATCTTGATGCCTTCCCAAAGTAGCCACTCTATGTATTGCCTGTTTACTTCACATGAGGCACACACTCCCTACTTTTTAAGATGGAAATGGAATAATTGGCTTTCAGTGTATTTAGTCTTTGTTACAAATTCCATTTTGAATGAAAGAAGCAGAAAGTGTCTTTATAAAAACCCCTGATGCGGAGTTACAGTGCTCCTTGACATAGTAGCTAAAAGGTAAACTGACCTAGCCTTGGCTTGCATTATTTCAATCACATTGTCATTTCCATAGAAGGCAGATGGTTCCTTATAAATCAAGGTTAGGACAGGGCTTCAACTCCTTCTTCAATAATAAGTTCAGTCATCCCCTTCTCCCCTTGACCTTGATTTCTTCTTTCTGAGGATGCATTAGCTGTGTACACAAAGGCTTTCCTTTCTCTTTTGATGCTTAATGGTTTTGCATCATGAACAAGTAGCAGAAGAGTTTGCCATGAAAGCGTATTTTGTCTTAAACCAAAGGTTTCACATTCACTTTTCTAAATTACCAGTTTTGTTAATTTCATTCACTCACGTAGCGGATAGTAAGAGTGCATAATATTTCTGTACTCCACTACGCAATGGGAACAGGCAGGCATTCACGTGCCAGCTGCAACCAGGGCTGCCATCGTGGTGGGAGAGAAAATATAAAATTAAGGAAACATACTTTTTTTTGAAAGTTGGAGTAATTGTTAATGGAAAACTCTATAAAGGCAAACAATGTTCATTACACACAGCGCCATCTCAGGCTCTTAGCAGCTAAAGTAATTGCAAATAATATTTGAGCCTAAATTTGAAGACTGTGCCGGAAAAGTGTGCTGAGTGAAAATAAAGGAGGAGTATTGCAGCTGAGGAGGCACAAGTACCCAGCCCCATCACGGTAATGGACATGGAGTACCCTCCATTCCACTGCCATTTATCCTCCTGCAGCTCTAAGTGCACGATATCATGAGGAAGTCAGATATTAGGTCTGAATGGTCAGTACATGCTTGAAGTTGAAGGAAAAAGAGAAGACCCTTATAACTGAGTGCAATGTAACAGTGCAGTGAGTATTAGAATGTTTTCTGCATTGTAGTAGCAATAATAATAATAATAATAATAATAAAAACAATAACAATAGCTTCCACTCCCAAGTTCACCTAGAAAGGCAACAATGAAGGTCCTCTTCAACAGAGGATTTACAAAACTCCGACGGTGTGAATCTTCTAGTGTGTGAACATCATGCTCCTGAGAGGTTACCTTTTTTCATAGTCGTAGGTCTGTGATTAACATCTACGTGCTTTATGATCGAACATTCTTGGCCGAGAAGAAAGAAGCCGTGGAACTGGCCCAATCAAAGTCCAGTACTATCATTTTAGAAGCTAGCTTATTAAATTAAGAATGTTCACGTTGCCTTTTCATATTACTCTCGCACAAAGCCTTGTAAATCAAATTCTTAGTCATAAGGCTAATATGTAAGACAGACATTTAAAAATGAATTTTGATTAAAATCCCAGAGTTAGATAACTGACAGCTGGGTATACTTTCTTTCCACTCCATAAGAAAATAGAAATGTATGTCTTTATCTCCTTGCAGTATAGATTTTTGAAAGTGGTAGGCCATATTTTTACTATTTACATATTTATCATTGAAATATTTTCATGAATTAATCATTTTTGATTTTACATTTAAAAAATATCCATATGTCTACAATTTTAGATGACTATATATGTAAAGCACATTTGAAGTTTGTGGACTTAGCCAGGTACATTGGTATGTGTTTATAATATCAGCACAGGAAAGGCTGAAGCAGAAATATAAGAACAAGGGAGTTAAACTGAGTTACATAATAAAACATTATTCTCTCAAAAAACAAGAGAAAAGGAAATTAATAGACTTAAATGGACTTAACTATTTAATTTTTAATAAATCTTTTATTTTTGAAATTCCAACAATTATGCCAGTTTTTCTTTTCCTTATGTTCCTCTGAAGAATCCAGTGGAACTCTTGTAACTTGTTCTTGGATTCATTGCCTCTATTTCTTCTTAATTGTTTTAAACACACACACACACACACACACACACACACACACACACACACACCTCTAAAAATCCCCCCAATACATGAATAAAACCAGCTCTTTATCTGTATGTATATTGTCAGGGTTCACCATTTAGTATTGAATAAACAATTATTGTGCTCTTCTCTGGGAAAGACTATTTCTCTCAGTCTCAGCATCCTTTAGGCGACTTTAGTTCTTTTGCATAAGGCTGAGTCCTCATAGGTGTACCCACATCCACTTTAGCTTATCTATTGTTCTTGTGATGTCCATCTCATGTATGCAGGCATATTGGGAATTCTTTAGGGGTGCATCTTCTGACATTGCTAAGAGACACAATTTCATAGAATCAACTCCCTCCACAATTTTCTCTTTGCCTAAAGTACAGAGAGTTATTACTTTTCATTGTTGTTTTTGTTTCATTTTGCTTTGTGTTTGTTTGTTTCTTTAGTAAATAATATATCCATTTGAACTAGTCTCAAAACCACAATTCTAAACCATGTATCTTGAGTGGCTGTTGTTTTCTGTAATGGCTTCCATCTGTTAGAAAAAGGAGTTCCTTGTTGAGAGTTGAGAAGGACACTTGTCTGTGGCAATAAGAGAAGGTATTAAGGATTTAGTTAGGGATTAGGCTAATTTATTAAAGTGGTAGTAGTAGATTCATCTTGAAGATCTATGGCTTTAATAACACATATTAGGAAACTAAGTTTCTAGTATGAAGCATGATTTTCTTCTTGCTGAGCATGTCTTCAGTCCAATCACAAAGGTGTGCAACCCACTATTGAAGCTTTGGGTTTAGCATGCATGTTGGCCATTGACGTGATTCGTAGGTATCTTAAATGGATAGGACTGATGTTTGCTTGCCACTTTTGGATGCTTGCATGGTGCCTCCCAGTACCACGAAAACTACTCCTCAGTGGGGAGGCATTGAGACCAGTCTCATATTAGTGGTTGCTAGGTCCTGGTGTCCTTAGTAATAGGCATTTATCCTTTTTTTTTAATGTACAACAAAGCTCGCATGAACTTCCAGAGACTGAACATCCAGGGCTTTTCTGGTTCTGAACCAGATGTCTACTAGGTCTTCTGTATATATACATATATATGCATACATATATACAATTATATATATATATGTATATATACATATATATACACGTATATATATACATATATATACGTATATATATGTATATATATGTATATATATGTATATATATATGTATATATATATATATATAAAATTGTATGCCTTGTTCCTTTTGTAGGACTCCTAACAGTGGGAACAATGGCTGTCTCTAACTCATTCAGCCTTAATATGAGTGTAGGTGCCTAGTTTTACCGCAATTTGATATGCTATGTTTGGTTGATATCCCTGGAAGACCTGCACATTTCTGAAGGAAGAGGAAGAACAGAATTAGGGAGGGAGGGAGGTTGATGAGGGGATGGGATGGGAGAAGGCAGGGGAAACTGTGGTGATGTAATATATGAGTGAAAAAATATAAAAAATAAAACCAACTGTCTTTTGGAAGTCTTAATATATGGTCACTGTTAGCTGTAAACCTCAGAAAATGTTTCTCCAGAATATATAAGCATGCCCAAGGCTACAGTAATGTAAATATATACACATATACATAAACACACATATATACACATATATATGTATATATACATGTATACACACACACACACACACACACACACACACACACACTACTAACAGGGTGAGAGATTAACCCCAAAAGAAAAAAGGCTATGTTGTAGTCAACAAATTTGGAGGGAGTTGGACATCTAAAAAGCATGCTGACATCAGACATGTAGATGCAGAGTGTGAGGTTTGCCCAGCTAGTTTTTGGTCTTGCTTTGGTCCAGTATTTCCTCACTGTGCTCTTTTTAGGAATAAAAATCTATATCCCGTGCAACCGTATGTTGGAAATAAGTGATCTAATTTTTCATTTTGATTTTAGAAGAGGTTGCAGCTAAGAGATTGCATAAATCTCCAAAGAAACTTTGAATATTGGACTTTTAAGCAAGCTTGAAACCATTATAGACTATGGGGACTTTTGTAGTTGGAATGAATGAATTTCTGCATTATGGTATAGATACAAGGCTCTGGGGATGAGAAGATTTGAATAGAAATGACCCATACACACTTCTGTGAATGATTGGCCCATAGTTTGTAGCATATTAGGAGACATGTCCTTGTTGGAGTAACTTTAGCCTTCTTCAAGGAAATCTCTCAGTTTTTGGTCAGACTTTGAGGGTTTATTTCTTCAAGCCCCATTCAGTGTGCCTCACAGGATTTCAGAAAATGTAGAGTTCTCAAGTCCTCTATCATCATTTCCTCTTGCATGCTGACATTCTTCCTGTCATGATGATAATGGACTAAATCTATGAAATTTTAAGCCAGCCTCCATAAATGTTCTCTTCTATAAGAGTTCCCATGGTAATGGTGTCTTTCCACAGCAATAGAAACCCTAACTAAGACAGAGTACTTACAGACTGATAGAAATTTCAATTAGTCTGCCCCATAAGAGGACTTTGGATATTTAAACTGTGTTGAGACTGATACACTATAGCGACACTTAAAGTTGGATTAAATGTATTTATCCTACATTTCCACAAGTCTATGGTGGGTAAGGAGTGGGATGTGGCAGTTTGAATGACAATGGCTCCTATAGGCTCATATATTTGAATACTTGATCAAGAAGTTGGCTAAACTGATTAGTCTGGAGAAATTTTAATCCATCAATATGACTACTGATGGGACTTTAATCCAAGGAGAGAGAGGAAAGCAGATCTCTGGGTTCAAGGCCAGCCTGAAACAGAGCAAGTTTCAGATAAAGAGAAGCTTACACGCCGGGCGGTGGTGGTGCACACCTGTAATCCCAGCACTTGGGAGGCAGAGGCAGGCAGATTTCTGAGTTCGAGGCCAGCCTGGTCTACAGAGTGAGTTCCAGGACAGCTACACAGAGAAACCCTGTCTTGAAAAACCAAAAAAAAAAAAAAAAAAAAAAAGAGAGAAGCTTACATCATTAAGCCAGGATTCGAGTCATTCAGCTGAGTTCAATCAGTAAATCCCTTGCGTTTTCAGAGTTAAGGAGCAGGAAGTCAGCTGAGTATGATCAAACTGAATATGGGTAGCTTCCTCCAGCTTCCTCTGCAGTGAGCCTCAGCCACTGGCAAATGCTTCAGGGGAAAGGAAGTGCCTTTTACAAACTGGGAAGCATTAGATGTTGTGGCCTTGTTGAAAAAATGTATGTCACCAGTGGTGGGTTTTGAGATTTCAAAAACCCACACAGTGCTCAGTGAGCTGTCTTTCACTCCTCCCCTTTCTCTCCTGGTTGTGTCTCCAGAGGTGTGCTCTCATCTTCTATTGCAGCACGAGTCCTGCCTGCCTGCTGTCAAGCTCCCTACAACACTGGTTGTGAACTCAAGGCCCATGGAACTGCAAGCCCTTGATTAAATGCTTTATTTTATGAATTGCCTTGGTCATGTTTTTTTCCTCAAATTAATAAGCGGCATGTAATACTAGCAGGTTAACCAGTGTATACTCAGATACAGTGAGATAAGACCAAAACACCTGTGTTTACCCTCACGAACTAGACAATTGTAGAAATTAATGATCAGCTGAACATTTCAAGAGATTAAAGAAGAAAATTCAAATTTCCATTTACTGGAAAGGATTGAAAATTACTTGAAAATGCAAGTTGTTTAATCTGACATGAAATCTGTGACATTAATCACATAGTACCTATAGTTACACAACACAATAACCTATTTATATATAAAACAATAATTATAAGTTTATCAACATGGATGGGGTGTGGTGGATATATATATTCACATATATATGAATGGATTATTAGCGATTTTGAATAAGAATGCTATGTAGTTAACATAATTTTTGCAGTACTTCTTTCACAGTGGTTTTTTTTTCATTATTTTTTTTCTTTTCAGTGCTGGAAAATCAACACATGTTAGAGAAGGTCTGTCACTGGGGTAGGCTTTGAGGGGTAAATTCTGTGCCAGGAAACTACGTCAGATATAATGGGTAAATGCTACACCACCAAGCCACTTCACCGATAAGATCCATGCTACTGAGCTACATCTCCACCTCAGTAGTATGTTTTTTAAAGAGAAGAAAACATTGTGAAAGTGTTTAGTGACTGATCCAATAATTTAGGCTGTGACAGTGATGATAGAATAAGTTGATATAGAAATTGAGTAAAACAGACACCTTAAGACAGATCCAGAGGATTTTTATGTTTATACAAGGAATTTAATACAGGGCGAGGAATGAGGATGTATATGAATAAATGTTTTCTAACTCCTGTAAGAATGATACCTCATCTGCCAGTAAAAGTAGGCATGCAAAAATAAAGAGAATTAGCCCAAAGTATCTTAGAACACTATTTGATTATGGACAAAATAAAAATTTTGATATATGGAATAGTCACACGATTTCTGGTAATGTAACCTTGAAATAATTCTATGGCAATGGGTAGACAACCACTAAAAGTTAAGATGAGTGTTAGAAGACCATAGGAGTATGGACCTGAGAACTTACACTCAGAATGAGAATTTGCCAACTTCTTGTAGATTGTACATACAGACATCCATCTTCCCTGACCTTACATTGTCTGCCAGAAATATAGAAGCTTTGAGTCAGAAGCTTCACAATGTTTTGGCCTATAAAGAAAATTAGGATAAGTAAGGCTTTGCCATTTCTCAGTTAGAGGGCTTAGCAGAAGCCATAAATATCATAGTTGTATTTATGTTTTTTAAAAGACATATATTTAGGGCCTATTACCTTGACATACTGAATACTTAGTTCCTTTGACAGTATTTAAATTTTTTTTTTCATTTAGACCTTTAAAAAATTAATAAAATGATAATGTTTCAGATTTACTAAGAAAATATTTTGGAGGATCATGTTTTGATAAATATTGAACTATGAAACTCACAGCCTCCTAGATTTCCTTAAATACAAGCTTATAAATAGTCATCTCCCCTTGAGGAATTCAGCTGAGCATATATAGAACCATGCTCCTTGAATGACCAGTACATTTACAAATCGTTATTTTTTTTCAATTAGAAATTTTAATGATTCTTCATTTATTGAATTCCATATCACTTTAGAAAATGGAATGATCATAAAAACTTTAGTAAGTTGCAGTTTATGATGTAGGTAAGAATTTCCTCTGCTTTAAAAGAAAACCATTATGTCCTTTTTAGATTGTGAAAGTGTAGCTACAGTACACACACCAATCAGTAGATGTCTTTACTTTTCTTTCTTTTTGTTTAAATTACTATGTTTTAGATGGGTGGGCCCTACAGTTGAGGATCAAAGTCCTCCAGGTTCAGACAGTGTCCTTAGCTCAGTAAAGGAGTCTCAGTAGGGTCTCCTCTTCTCTGCCTGATCTAAGGAACCCTACCTACAGGTTCATTTTCCTTTCCCAAGATAAGAACCAGTACGGTAAGCACCTATAATTCCAGGAATGCCTCTTCAAGCAAACGTGGCATTCTTCTCTACCCTAAGCTCTAGCCAAAGATCCTTACCCTCCCTGGAATTTCCCACTTCCTTCCCCACAACTCTATATCCATTAATTCACTCCCAGGAAGGCTGAGCTGCTTCTCTCTAAGGATGATAAGGAAGTAGGCAATTTCCTGTCATACTCTGAACTCTGTTTTTTGACTCTGTTCCATTTGTCTTCTTGAATTAGTACCCAAGAGCCTCTGAGTAGAAGGGAGGCCTGTATTCGAAAACTCTTAAATTATTATTGTCAAGAAACTTCCATCTCAGTTTGTGATCCTCATTTATGTGAATCAGTTCTCCAAAGCATATCCAAAAATGTATCAAAAAACTTCCAGGAACCAAATTATTTCTGGGAAGACTATTTCACTTAGCTTACATATGACATTCAAAAGGCTCCAGAATGACTTTTGAGTAGTAGTCCATGTACTAATCAAACCTTATATTGTAGAAAACATTATGGAGTATTCTAAACAGAGAATATTACATTGAAAGTGCATAGGTTCCCTATATATTTTCTTACCAGTTATTTTGACTGGTCATTATCCATTTGGTAAAACTTCCCAAACAACTCATTAATATTTAAATGGCTATCTGAATTATAAACTTCAAACTGTAGAAACCAAATGTCTTTATGCATAATTCAAAAGATCTTTGCAGAAAACAATCTCTGGGTTGTAATTGCTCTCAAGTCCCCCTCTTGAATTTCTACAAGTAAATCCAATACCAATGCAATTCAAATCAATTCATTCATGGTTGATTTTAAAACTCGCTTCATATGGATGCTGTGGTCGAAGCAACACTATGAATTCAAACAAGGATCAATTACCAAAGCTGAGGATTATTTTCTCTGAGAAACGGGCATATATTAACATTATTTGATAGTTTTGATATTGTCTATATAAGCAAATTCTCATAAAAGTTGTATATGTATAGATTGACTTTAGTTTAACCCTACTTCCCTTTGCAAACAAATGCATTTAACTATCAAATTTTGATATTGTTTTATTTAGTATTGGGCTAACATCTGGTGGATGACTAAATAACTGGGAAAAGACTATTTTTGTAGGTTAGTGATAGTATCTATTTTTCTCATTTATATGCTGAGTATTGCTTTCTATTCAAGTTTAAAAAATGTTGGCTGTAAGGATTACATAAATTGTTTATTTGTTTATAGCCAACATGTTATCATAGTAAGCTAATATAACAGTAAAATATATCCTGGTATGATATGAAATGCCTTTCTGCCATGCAGAATACAGTTTTTATGCAAATGGTTAAGAGTACAGACAAGGTATATAGCTAATTGTATATGATATGAATCACAAATGGAATCAAGGTGATTAATATTATCCTAATGAGTTCAGAATGAGTGAAAAATTACTTTCCACTTATTGTAAAGGCTTGCCTTCAGTGTATAGTTCACATGAGATGCATTCAGTTCACAATGATATGAAGAACCTAGCCCACACTAACAAAGACAGGAAACTCAGGGGTAAAGTTGAAAGCATCTTAGACTGTTAGCCTTTATATCACATATGGTAAGAAGTATGGGCATTCCAATTTCACATATGGAGGTCTTTGAGAGGGTTTCATTTCCTCAAGGAAAGGGAGGTTACTTTTGAGATAAAAGGAAGAAGCCCCTATATTATGCTTATTTGAAAAATGTTTATGGGTGAAATTTTGAATGCATAATATGTTCCATATACCTATAAAAGGTTCTCATATTCAATGGCATGGGAGCATGTATACACACTAACAATATTCTTTAACCTCAGCTGTCTTTTCAAAAAGGAATGTGCTAGGAAAAGCAGAAAATGATTGATGACTCAGCAGTATATCCCTATCCAACTTGGAGGAGAAAAAAAAATACTGAGACATATAAAGAAAAGTAAATGCATATTATTTAATTTATAATATTTAAACCTACTCAGAGTTTTTTTAATAGCATACAGGTTTCTTGCTGACTATGAAGTTATGAAGTTTTGAGGAAAGCTCAAGATATTGGCACATTTGATGTATGGTATTAATTACTCTAAAACCTATAATTTAACATTTATAATTATGTAATAAAATATTATTCATTTTAGTTTCCTTACCTACATCAATATGTATGATTTCATTTTGTTTGGAAGAAATGTGCTGTTTTAGTAATAGCAATCAGCAGATACTAACAAAGGAGTAGATACCTATTTATAGCCAAACACTGTTTTAGAAGAAAGTGGTCTGTCTACAATGAACATAATAACTTGAACCATGGCATTAATCTATCAGAAAATATTAGTGCTAGCATTATAACGAATAAAATGTGAAAACATCTAATTAAGCACCAATAAATAATTGTGCCATAGATAAAATAACAAAATGAATGGAAGCTAATAAAAGTTTCCTTCATACCACAATAAAATAAATGAAATAATGATTACTTAGTCTTTAAAATACCAAATATTCTTATTATATGAAAAATTTGCTTTAACATTGTAAGTAGAACACACTTAGAAGTGATTATTTGTTCAAGATGATATAAAGGCATAAAAAATTGGGCTATGGGTAATAAATTATGTTATTGAGAATAAAACATAAAATTCATAATATAGTCAACTGATTTCTTGGCATTTTAATTATATTTTTAAATAAATGAAACACAAGTATTGTCACATAGATGTATTTAAATGAACACATTTTCCAGTAGAGTTTGAACTGTCTAGAAGTGACTATCTATACAGATATGGGCAACACTGATTTGACTTAATGGGTAGGTGGCTACAAACATATTTCATTGTATACATATCTGAAAGCCTCAAACAATTGATAAAAAAATCAACTAACTAAATATTTTGTATTATCTCATTACATTTAAAGAAAATCAGTATAGAAGCTGACATACAAAACCATAGATTGTGCTCACAAAGTACATTGTATGAGCTGTGAATTTGTCAACTATTGGAAGATTAGTTTTTTGGCAATTGGAATTCCCAAAAGAGACAAACATATTCACATAAACTTATATCTAAAATGGTCTTGGTTTTCATCTGTCCCAATTACTTCCATGTGTTGCCGGCATGTGATGCAATGCAGCCCAAAGAGTAAACCAGCAAGTATCAGAGATGGATTCTGGGTGTCACCACCATGCTGAATTGCAACATTAGTCCTGTACCATGTGTCTTATGTTAAATGTAACCTATTCAGTCTTGATATGGCTAGAAAACAAAGCCACAGTATCATTCACTAAGCATTCACTCTGTTCCAGCACTGTAATAAGGTGTAGCACATAGAAGTGAGAACAAAGCTAAACAATTGCTGGGTGCAGTTATTCCAGTCAATTAATTTAATTTGAAAAACCTATTGGTTTTTTTGTTTGTTTGTTTTTTTCACAACACTACTGTAAGACAAGGAAGGTGGAAGCAAGATAATTTGTACATAAGACATACTGGATTAGGAATATGGGTGAGAGTAAGAATGAAGTTTGTGGGAGTGTGTGTGTGTGTGTGTGTGTGTGTGTGTGTGTTCTTGGTATAAAGAGATGGTCACATGTAATAGTTACTTGTGTGAGGTTTTAACCAAGAATTTGAGAGAGAAAAGAAAAACTACTTAATTTGGCCCGGGACTTTGGATTGTTAACTTCTGTATTTTCTTTGCCTCATGTGTAAAAGCATATGAACATCACTGTGGTATAAGCAAGATTGATTAGAGATTCTTTACCTTATGACAGCCAACACCAGAATATCTAGTAAAAGTTGTAGGTAGGTGATATCACTGAAAATTTCCTAGAACTCTCATTATAATGTCAACTGGTTAAAGTCTAGAGAACCAGACTGAAAAGCTCAGCCCTAAATGGGACATTTATATCACACCTCTTCCTCATGAGGTTCAGTGGTCATCTTCTAAGCAGGGATGGCAGAGTACAAGAGACAGTGGTAACATTTTATTGTTGTACATCTGATATTTGTAGGAGGTACAATTTCATGGCAAACTTCCTGTTAATCTGTCTCTTCTAATATTTTAAGTCCTTTAGTGAAGTTAATTCCTGATTATGAGGGAATTTTAATAGGGATGAATCAGTAGGAAGTGTGTTTCTCAACCCTGCATTTTGGTTACTTTTGGTTTTCAGTGATTAGCGAAAGCCCATGAGACCTAGACCCTTTACCAAGAACTATTGTCAGCTAAGGAATGCTTAGGGAAGACAATCTTCCCCAGGAAAGAAAATACAGATTGGTAGATTGGGTATCCAATACCAAATGGTCAGAGCTGAATATATATATATATATATGTGATATGTATTCATTAAACAGACACCACACACACACACACACACACACACACACACACACACACTAAATGAAAAGAATGTTGTCAAATCATGAGTTTGAAAGGCAGTGAGGATAAATACATGAGAGGCTTTGAAGTAAAAAGTGGAAGAAAGGAATCATGCATTTATATGACAATCTGAAAAAAGTAAAATAAAGAAAGAAATAAAGAGAAAAGCAAAATAAGCCATGGCGTGTGAGTCAGTAAGCACAATTACTCTATCATCTCTGCTTTGATTCATACTTCTATATTCCTACATTGAGTTCCTTCTCTTGTATTCCTCAGTGAAGACAGAGACTGAAGAGGTTTAAAATAAAATAAACACACTTATCCTCCTTCCTTTGCCCAAAGTTACCACTTGGAGGCCATGTTTCGGCAGCACAAATTGGACTGGATAAGTGATAAAACCAAAGAACAAAATGTTCATTCGGTTCAGAGGTAGAGGATGGGGAGGTGTTGAATATAATAATATCTATAGTATGAAGTTCTTAAAAAACTAATAAAAATAAAATGAAATCAATGCCTGAAGCTTAAGAGCCAGTACTGGATATATGTAGATACACAAGACATTTTCTGTTCATATGACAGTGAACATTATTGGATGGTCATTACACCTTGCTATGCAAGGGTAGCTTTGAACATGTTATTCCCATGTACACATGTACTATTACTTGAATAATTATTTTAAGATAGTCATGTATTGAAAAAAGTGAAACTGCTTATCCAACCACTAGTTAAGCGATTGTGAATATTTTTTTGGGGGGTGGGGGAAACATCTGGTCCTTTATGTCATGTATTACAAAAGATAGTTTTAGATCCTAAGTAATGAATTTAGGTTCAAATACAACTCATTATGACCAGAACCACAAAATTGAAGGAGGCAAAGACTTTCTGTCAAAACCAATAGGACATGCTGTAGCTATTCATTAAAATATTAGCTTTGTTGCAATGGTCACAGTAACCAAAATGAACAGACTAGTGGCAAGTTTCCTTGGAAAGTTTATATATGAAAAGACAAAATAATTTAACAGAAAGACATTTTTTTCAAGGATTAATGTAAAACAGTCTCATCTGGCCACTGCACATGTTTGCCACTCAAGTGAGGAAATTATATCCTATTCATGCTTTGTAAAAAAATAAAAAAATAAAAACAGATATTCTTGCTGGTTTAGATTTTTGCATTGCTATAAATGTTGAAGGCATTGATTTGAATGTGCGATCACAAAATGGCATAAATCCATTCCGTGCATTTATTTGATTGATTGCACATCACACATTCAAATAAACATGTACAGCATGATCTCAGATTCAGATAAACACACTGCATTTATTTAAATGTCTTCACATTCATATTGGATTGAACATTCAAATGCATTTAAATCAGTCTCAGAAGTGAGTCACTGATGCATTGTTAAAAGGTGAATATAATACTTGCTAATACTTGTCTGAATCTTACAGAATTCTGTGGCCTGTCTGTTTACTCAAGACTATTCCCCAAGCAAAAGTCCATGTCAACACTCCAGGTAAGTTTGGGAACAACGTGGTATGAGCTATCTCAGTGGTGATATGTTTATTGAAAAGCAACACATCTGTCACTTCTAAAGAATCCAAAATCTTTTTAAATTTCCCTCAGAGAGGCAGGTTGGATATTGCAATATGAGATTCAGTTTGTTTTGTTTTTAGGGGATGAGTTTGCTTCCTTGCTTCCTAAAAACAGATATTCTTAACAAATTTAGGGAACAAGTACATGGAAGTTCTCCTTAACCACACTTAACTCGTGAGGGTAGGAGAATGATATCTCTCCTAGAGGGTTTTCTACACATAATTACATGATGCATCAGCAAACTTTTGCAAACGAAACCTAAAATTTAAAAATATAAAGCAGTGTTTTGCTGTGCTTGTTTTCAATATAATAGGGAAATATCAAACAACACATTTCTTTAGTTAGAGATCAGTATGCCACCATACTGTATGGAAAATTTAAAGATGTAAAATTTTAATTGATGTCCCAGGGTTTAGTGGAAAATGTATTCAAACTCTAAAAGGTCAAAATTCCAAATCTAAAATAGATGTGGTCCCTACTATTTTAGATAACATTCAACCTTTCTATGCAGAGGCATGTTGGAAAATCTACCTTTTGTTATTCTAAGCAGTATTTTTAAAAGAAAGACTTATTGTCTCTTATTTTTTATTCAAAATAGCTTCTTTTGTACTCTAAAATTTGTCTACTCATAGTTTTCATTTTTTCTTCTTGTTCTAGAGCATTCAAGCCTTGTGTTTTATAAAAATAAAGAGGGAAGGAATATGATTGGTGGATGTGCAGTCAGGTTTGGATGAAGGGATACCTTCTTAGGCCCATGCTGAGGCATTCCTTCCCCATGAGGGACCAGCCATAGTATAGAATATTCTAGAATAGTATAGTATATAGTATACAATAGTATAGAATACAGTTTACTCATGGCATGAGGACAGGAGTTGAGAGGGTAGTAGAGACAAAGAAAGGGAGAGAGAGAGAGAGAGAGAGAGAGAGAGAGAGAGAGAGAGAGAGAAGAGGAGGAGGAGGAGGAGGAGGAGGAGGAGGAGGAGGAGGAGGAGGAGGAGCAGAGGCCCACTATGAGCATGTGGGAAGAGGGGGAGGGGAATGGGGAGAGAAGGTGAAGGGGGAGAGGACACAGCAAGAGCAAGAAGGCAAGAGAGAGAAGAAGGGACAAGCATCCCCTTTATAGCAATTCAGGCACACCTGGCTGTTGCCAAGTAACTGTGGGGTGGAGCCTAGACAAAATGCTAACATCAGGTGTGATGTTAACTTACTGGTATGATATCTCTCCAGTTTTTATCTTATTTATATTTTTTATGTAGGTACTTCATCCTAGGAAATTTCGTTATAGGAGTGGCTCCACTGTGTCCCAGAAGTTTCAGTGTTGGGTTTTATTCAATCCTAGAATTTTTTTATTTCTTTTTTAATTTCTGCCTCCACCCATTTTTTATTTAGTAGTGAGTTGTTCAGTTTCCATGAGTGTGTAACCTTACTGTTGTTTCTGCTGTTGTTGATATCCTGGATTAATCTAATCTGCTGTTGTTGATATCCTGGATTAACCACCTGATAGGACACAGGTGGTTATTTCAATTTTCTGTATTTATTGGTATTAGATTTCTGCCCAATTATGTGGTCAGTTTTGTAGAAAGTTTCATGAAGTGCTGAGAGGAAGTTTTATTCTTTTGTGTTTAGGTGAAATGTTCAGCAAATTTTGTATGTGAAGTGTAGGAAAACCCTATATTTTTTGTTAGCTATAATTGAAATTAGAAAAGAAATTCAGGTGGTGAGGGGCTGGAGACATGGCTCAACTTTTAAGAGAAGTAATTGCTCTATCAGAGGACTGTATTCACATTCTAGTACCCAAATTTGGTGGCTAATGAAAATAAAGCATGATTACTTAAGGAGTTCTTAAATAATCAACTTCGGTGCTTTTACTCAATAGTATATTCTAGTTTTGAGTCTATATTAATCTTCAATGTGAAAATAGGTGTGTATTATTGTGTATTGTCAAGTTAACTAAGTAACAAGATATCTGAACTTCTGACTCAATATTTATACTGCATACATTATTTCTTGTCAACTTATTTATAGATGTTAGAAAGATAACCCATTAGTTTGAATTAAATTAAATCCTTGGATCACTTCTGTCAAAATGAATATATACCAAAGAGATATGTTACATGTGTGTGTGTGTATATATATATATGTATGTATATATATGTATATATATGTGTATATGTATATATGTATATATATGTATGTATGAATATGTATATACATATATACATGTATACATACAATCAAATATATGTTTGTAACTTTAGAACAGTATGTGTGTTGTTCTCTCTCCCTCTCTCTTCCTCTTCCCCTCCCATACCCTTCATGAATGTGTGTGTGCATGTGACACCCTTTGTCATCGACTTCTTGGGGTAGTCAGGCCTGCTGTGGACTGAACTGGGTTAGAAGGAGGGAAGTTTAACCAGGCATGGGTGGGTACTGTGCAGGAGCTCAGAGATGAGTTTAAGGGTAATAAACACACCAGGAAGAGCTTCAGAGAACTGGTTAATTATTCAGGTTGGTCTTGGACAAAGTAAAGACCATGCCCTGAGGAGGTACCCAGAGTTTCTGTGTCTAGCCTTGTACCATGTACCATTGTCCAGGACATTGTTTTTGGAAGATGCTTCTGCTGAGTATGCAGGGGTTGTAGGGTGTGTGTGTGTGTGTGTGTGTGTGTGTGTGTGTGTGTGTGTGTGTGTGTGTGTGAGAGAGAGAGAGAGAGAGAGAGAGAGAGAGAGAGAGAGAGAGAAGAGTTATTTTCTGTCTTGTGTAAGTGTTAAGTGATGAGAGTATAGAGTCTTATGAAGTCCTAAGGAAATGTGTGTGTGTGTGTGTGTGTGTGTGTGTGTGTGTGTGTGTTTGTGTGTGTGTGTGTATGTGTGTGTGTGTATGTGTGTTTTCTTTGACATAGACAAAGTTGTATCAAGGACCTTAGTGACTCAGGTCCATGGGAACTGGAAAAACATTCCCTAAGTGAGGCTCAGATAAATGACCAATCTTTCCTTTGTTCCAAGTGCAAATGCTGGTGCTCTGTATAGAAAATGTCCACAGTAGCTTCCTTATTTGTTGTTGTTGTTTTTGTTTGCACTTATTTTTTATGCATTTTATTAGACATATTCTTTATTTACATTTCAAATGATTTCCCCTTCCCGAAAGTCCCATTAACCCTGTCCTCTTTCCCTGTTCCCCAATCAACCCCCTCCTGCTTCCCTGGTATTCGCCTACACTGCTGCATAGAGCCTTTCCAGCACCAGGGACCTCTCCTTCCTTCTTCTTGGACAATGAATTCATGAAATTCTTAGACAATTGGGTGGAACTGGAAAATATTATCCTAAGTAAGGTAACACAATTATAAGAGAACACACATGGAATGCACTCACTGATAAGTGGATATTAGCCCAGAAGCTTGGAATACTCAAGACACAATTCACAGTAGCTTTCTTAATCCTGATACTGATGTTTGGGACATGAAGATTGCTTCTACTACAGAGACTGTTCCTATTGAAATTAGCTTAAACCTGCTTTGCTGGTCATATGCATACAATAATCCCCCATGTTTGTATGTATCCAATAGTGCCATGCTTTATTCAGCTGTATGAAACAACCCCTCTTCTGTGGCCAACTGTTATGTAATAAAAGTGTTCATCTGGGGTAATGCAGCTTCTCCATAAAAGAGCCCAGAGTACCTGCTTACAGCTTTTCTAAGTGTCTGGCTGGTCTTTCTTCATTTTCTAATTATCCCTAGTCAGGAATCCAGAAGCCAATTCACAGAACCTCCACTATTCAGTAAATTAAATAAATCTATTGAACAAAACAGGAATTCCCATTGTATTGACAATGATAAAGGTACTGTACTCAGAAGCACATGTGTCAATGTGCAGTTAATATTGTTACACATTTACTCTAATGTGATGCCAAGAAATGGTACACAAAACATTTAATGTGCTTGAGGAAGGTTATTATTCTTCACAAAACACTTTTCTTAAATCAATAAAACAATTTTATGACATAGGTATCATCTTTCCCCCTTTTCAGAGAGATGGAGATCAGATGAGATGACATAGAATTTGGTATTATGCAGGCATAAAATCAAGCTATTTCCATCCCTCCTCTCTCAATATGAGCATAGAGAACTGGAAAAATATTTATATTTTCATTGTTGTTATCTGTAAAGACCCCCACCTAGGACAGTATGGAAGTCTAATTTGCCCTAGAAAATATAGAGAAATAAAGAATTAGTACATATAACCCACTCGGTCAAAACATTTATAAATAAAACTGTGTGGCTTTTATTAGGTCAGTGTATTTGACACGATATACACCTTTGTCTGTTACTTTTAGTTGTTTTACTGAAATATGCCTTCTTGCCAATTTGTCTCAAATTCTAACTGCTCACTGCTTGCTTTTGTATAGCAGATATGAATAAAAAATATTTGTGTGTGAATACAGACTAAGCAAATCTGGGTAGATTTCTCATTCAAGAGATCCATGTATGCAATTTTTTGTATTTGTGTGTTTAAAGTCAATTAAACATTACCGGTTTAATATTAAAAAACTTAAATGGAACAAGGAAGCTTTGTAAAAAATATGAAATTAAGTTAATAGTAATGTTATTTGTTGAACTTTTAATTTGAAACCTGAAATAGTGAGAATAAGCAGTACTAGATAGCTTAAAAAATAAAAACTAGCTATGCTTCAACATAAAACACTTAAGAAATAAAATGAAACTGAAAACAAAAAAATGAAAAGGTGAAAAATAAACAAATAAACACTTTTCTTTAATGTGCACAATTTCTAATGTAATAAATGAGCGTTGGAAACATCATAATACAGAATCTGTTTTTGAGGTTAGCATATGTTTATAAGCTGAATAGTGTGCATTAATTCTTAGTAATAGAGGATGGTGTCATCAATCTACAAACACCCTCACTATCAATAGTTGTGACATAAAGGATTTTCCCCTCTATGCCCAAACACAAAGAACTTTAATAACCATCAGTGATTACTGACAACATGCAGTATCTTTTGAAATAATGCAGATAACTCACAAGTACTGAAACCTCAGCTATCTGGAGAGCCATGAAGTTGCCCAGAGGACAGATACAGGGCAATTTGGAAATACATAATTTAGGAATGACTTGCCGGTGTGACAAGAAAAAAAAGTGCTCTCTAATATGGCTCTCGATTGAAAACTAACTGATTTTTTAACTAATTAAGAGAAAATATTATTTAATAAAACTCAGAATTACAATTTTAAGAATAAAGTAAATTCATAATTGATTATATTAGAATAAGGATTGTACACCATCATGACAAAAATCGTTTAAAAACAAGTTTTCTATAAAATACATTTATAACAAGTGTGTAATTTCAAGGAATATACAGTGCACAATCTACTTTTAATTTCAAGAATTTGGTGCATGCTCTATGATGACTAGAGATTAATGTGAGAATAGTTTATAAAGAAGCAATTTTGTATCCATTCTTCTGTCATGGGACATCTGGGCTGTTTCCAGGTTCTGGCTATCACAAATAAGGCCTCTATGAACATATACAGTAGAGGACTGCCAGGTCTGTGTTCATTCAAAGATGATGCACTTAATCCTCAAGAGACTGGAGGCCCCAGGGTGTTTAGAGGTCAGGTTGGGTGAGGGGTGGGGACATTCATGTGGAGACAGGGGAGTTGGGAGGAGGTACGGGATGTGGAATAGTCAGAGGGTAGAGAGGGGTAGGGGAAATATGGAGTGTAAAAAATAAATTAATAAATGTATATATATATATATGTATATATATATATATATATATATACACATATATGAAGCAATTTTGGACATCAAAATAAAGTACTCTTCATGCCACATTGAATAAGAAAATGACATAGAATGCAGATTAAATAATAAATCAAAATAATGAATACCTTCACCTGGATAATTTTCATGTTATGTTTTCTCTTGGCCATCTGGATTTAGTTTGACTTAAATGTGTTCTTAGACCTAGTTCACAGGTGAAGAGAAAGGGATTGAAGGACTATATGGCTGTAGATTCTACAGTAAGCACATCTGAGTCTCAATCCTCAGAAAGTCTTCCTTTTGCACGTGCATTGGATGTTAACTTGGAAATGAATGCTAGAAGTTTGTTTTCTCCTGAGGATCCAGGGATAACCATGCTAACCAACAACCCCAAACTTGAGATGTTCAAACATCATGGTATGTACAGTAACAGGACAACCGTTTTCTAATACAATTTCACTTGAAGTTGCTTCCTGGAATTATTCCTAGAGATTCTGAAAATCATACATTTATGGCAAGATACAGCTCCTCCCAAAAGGACTCAAGCATGAAGCTCTTATAGAGACTGCCACTGCCATGTTTGAGCAATTTCATTGACAGTAGGATTTTAAAGAACTTAGCAACATATACTTTTAAGAAGAAAACATGGTAGATAATATAGCCATGTGGAAAAGAAAGGGAATTTTGTTCTTAAAATTAGGTAGATATTATTGAAACAACTCACTAATGAATGCTTTGTAGCTGAGAATAAGGAATCTGTAGAGGGCAACACTGCCAAGGTTGTCATGAGTATACTCTGAGAACCCTCAAGAAAGCTGATAATAAAAAATGTTTCAAACCATAAGTATGCTGTGAAGTGGAATATTAAGTAAAAAGACTGCCCAAAGAGCGTTGTCAGAGTCTTCATGTCTCAAGTACTGGGGAGTCATTACTTTGACATGTGTGAATGGTTTGGTGTCTCAATATTTCCTTGACTGGGGCTTTTAAGGTTTCTTTTCAGAGGAAATTAGGAAGAAAAATTCTTACAGCGTATGAAAGTGCTATTGCCTCATGTTCATCCCAGTGTCTTTCATTCTCCATTACATGACCAAGACAGGTCAATGGGCACATGAGCTCACACTGGGACCTTCCTCAGTCATCCCCTCTTCATCTTCACTTCCCTCTCATTTTTGACTTTTCCTGTGTCTCCTTACTGCTAGTAGTAGTAGTAGTAGTAGTAGTAGTAGTAGTAGTAGTAGTAGAAATAATAGTAGTGTTGCCTTTTGTTTTGTTTTGTTTTGTTTTAGTTCATTTGAAAAAGTGGTTCACTCTTTAGTCAAGGCTAGCCTAAAATTTACTGTGAAGCCCAACTTAACTGCAAACAGGATCCAACCCCCATGTCTTTGTCTCCCAAGTGATGTTACACATACAATCTACTCTATATGGCCTTTTAGTGCCTTAAGTTTCTATTTTATTATTTCTGTTTGGAACATAAGTGACTGAAGTTGCACAGAGAGGCTCAACTAGTCATCCTTCACTGCAGGGCAAGCCCTTTCAAGAATCCAAGGGAAAAAGACACCTCACCTTCTGCCTTCAAGTGAACAAGGACAAAACTAAGTCACTGATAACTTCTTCACTCATTTGTACAGAAAACACTTCTTGCACACAGTAATTGGGGACCAGTAAGCATGGGGAATGTACTAACATGCCGTACCAGGACAAACTAGAGCTAAAATAGCAGATCAGACAGGGCTCCTTACAAATGTACTATTATTGTATTATTAAAGCACTTTTCAACCATTGTGACATTCCTGTGACATGTGAGACTACAATCACTTTTCCAATATTTTCCTATATTTTATTTTACAGAAATACTAGTCCCCAAGGGTGATAGTCATGCTCCTTCAAGGCAGCTCATTTAGATGAAGCTTTGATCTAGTCCCTCACAGCCAAGTCCTGACTCTAAGGTTTATCTGCCAGTGTTGACTCACGAAGACAATGAAAATATAGGGACCAGAATGAAGCGAGTGCTCTCAGTAATTCTCAGTTGTCATGGCCACTGTACGTTTGCAATTGTTGCTGTAATTTGGTTTATTTGGCATGTTTTCAAATGAATATGTATGAAATTATACATATAGCAAAATAAATGTGTCATTGAACATACACAGTTAGATTATAGCAGGACTTTAAGATGCAATGCATGATGGGACATGCAACATAACAAGACTTGAAGTGAAATATGTAAAGATAGAAGCACTATAAACCCTTCAGTTCATATTTGAAACTTAAAATGATTTGGATCTTTGCAAGTATTCTTAGTAAAAAACACACTTTCTCTGAATTAGAAAGTGCAACTAATCAAAACAGAGCCCTTCTTTCATGGCCTAGAAAGATTAGGTCAGATTTGCATGAGATTTTTATTGAAGGCAAACTAACTATAAGACAGACAATTTCTGCAATATACATCATACAATTACTAACCAACACTAGTGAGGCTCATAGTAAATAGAATATTAATTTTATTTAAAATTTTATCCAAATAAAAGTTATCTTTCTATTGAACATCTTGTCTATGAAGCCATCAGGTACCGTGTATCTTTAGATTGATTTTAATTTAGGCAGTGCAAATAAAAATAGCATTCTTTATGGCATGTAGAAAACAATACATGTTTATATACCTATCTCTCTCGATATAAATCTATATACACATATCTCACTGGAGGTATCAGCTGCAGAATTTGACATTTGACACCTGAACGTGGAAGACAGCGGTATGCAGTCAAAAGATGACTGGTGTTATGAGTGCTAAAAGCAATGTTTCAATACTGTTTTTCCACTTAGACATGATAAGTTTTTCTTAGAAGTCCTATTCTGAAAGGAAAGAATTAAATCAATAAGTGTTTAATTTCTCGTGGGAACTGCTTCTGGAACTACAGGGTCAGCTCGGAGGATTAGATCAGTCAAATATAAAGGAATATAAACTCCTGAAGTGATAGTTGGGAAAACCCTGTTAAATGGAATTGCTTGCCAGGTTCTCTGAATCTAAATGAAAGCTTGAACAGATCTACAGGCAGAGAGCAGAAGTAGTCTCAGAGCAAAACCCCGTGCTTGCAAAAGAAAGATTTTTAAAAGAACACTGGGTTCCCTAATTCTTGACAAGTGTGACTCATTTTCGCTTGCTTTAGATGAATGCCTTACAGGTTACAAATGGTTTTACTCCTAAGAGAATTTTCAAAAGACATGTGGACTCCATTATCTTGTGGCTTTCTCCTCCCCATCCATTAAAATAGCAGAAGAAGATAATAACGGAGTGGCAGTGCTACACTGAAAGGAATGATTGATTCTGAACTAACTCTGTTTGTTAATGCTACCTTCCAAACAGCAGGTAGCTCAGCTCGTCTGCCGTTTGAGACTCTTCTTCTGAAGCAAAGTATTTTTCCATTCGTGTCATTAATATTCAAGCACAGGCGAATTAGTGAGCAATCCCCCCATCTCAATTTGCAAATCTTTGTCTAACCTAGATTTCCAGAAAGCACAATACAATTTACAAGCCTGTTTAGGGGTGGGTCAATAAATCTTTTAAAAGAAATGTGGAGATATGTAAAATCTATATGTAAAACATATATATGTGTGTGTTTTCAGTGAAAAAAATTAATAATCATAATCTGCATGCTTAACTTTAAGCACCATTATGTTTTTAAAAGCTCAAATTTATTCTGCAGTAATACCTAAAGCTTATGCCAGAAATGGATTTTCTGATATTGTTTTGAACCTTATTTCTGCTAAGCTTTACACCTTCGTAATCCCTTGTTTTCAATTCCGCTGGTTTTGCCAGCAATGCAAGAGTTTATGACATCAAAATAAACACCCCACAGAACTGTAACAAACTGAATGAAAGCCAGAGTCTGTTTAAGTACAGAAATTAGTAAGGCATAAGGCATATTCAATGGACTTTTCATAAGCAGGAACAATCTACCATCAGTTAATCAAGCAGCATTCCCTAAAGCCTAACCTAAAGAAATATCTTACCTATATTTAATTAAAGACTTTTAGGTATCAAACGAATCCTCATTACATCAAGAACTTCTGATCTTTTTTGAGGTGATCACCTAAGCTTCCCTTTGTCCTCAAACCTTGTGGGACACACCCTCCCTTGGTCCTTCTGTATGTCCACCTCAGAATGAAAGTAGAAAGGAAAAATGTTTCTGGCTAAAATGGAATAAGTACTTGGAAATGACAGACCAGGTTAAAAGCAGTTTCCCATGAATTTGGTGGAAGTACATGTAAAATATTGTTCTACCTTTAGGAAAGTTCCAGACCCAAGGGGCAGCTTAGTACCCAAGAGTCGAATCTTTCTGTTCCATCCCAATGAGGGTAAACAGGTTGAGAAAGGAAAGAAAGCAGAACATTGGAAACAGAAGATAAAATGACACAGTTTTAGACCCACGTCACAGTGCATCCAAGTAACATGACAGAAGAGGTTCTAACCAAATTTATGCTGTGTTAGTTTGCCTTTTGAGTTTCTAAGTGATTTACATTTTAGATCCGATTGGATCAAAAATGGTAATTTTTTTTGGTCTGGTCTACCTGATTTCTTTTAATATGTAGAAACAATCGGGTTTCTGGCAACTCATGTTGAAGACCTATGTTGTGTAAGGGAGAAAAAAAAATAATAAGAGTAACATTTAAACATTTCAGTGTGATCAATGTTGAATAATACTACAGCCACAAAAGTTCCAATCAAGATATTTTCCTGCAGATTAATACTTATATAATTTTTAAAAATGAAATAAACATCATGATTCTTAGCCAAATATATTTTCTCTGTGTCTCTCTGTCTCTGTCGGTCTGTCTGTCTGTCTCTCTCTCTTTCTGTCTCTCTCTCTGTCTTTTTCTCTTACCTACCACGTCCCTTCCTTCTTCTCACTGGTATTGTCAAAAGTGGCTATAATCTCATGCAGATGAGCTATTGATCTGTTGCCTATGTGCACAGAGAAGCCAAAGGGGAATCACATTACCAGCTGCAAACTCCATCAATCATAGTCGCCTTAATAACCTCACTTAAACGATCTCTTTTGGCATTAGTGTATATTATAACCATGTCTGACACTCATACTTCAAAAAGGAAAGAGTTCATTTTAAAGGTATGTTTGGGGCCACCACTGATAATGTGAATGAAAGGTAGCTCAGACTTTCCCTAGAACAGTGACATTTATTTAATTAGTTAACTTAATATGAACCATTTCATTTTTTTTCAAGTCTATAGCTACAGAGCAAAGGATATGTGGATTGGCCTCTAAATATAGGATTATATGCTTTAGTTCTCAAATTCAATATTTACAAGTGATGCTTAAAGTATGTGTAGAATCCAAGTGTATATATTTGGATCACACCCTCGCGGGTTTGAGGATTTTCTTTTTCTTTTTCTTCTTCATTCCTTCCTACTATGCAGACACTTGAAAAGTTACAAAAAGGTAAAATTTGGAAGAGAGAAGGACGGTATAATAAAGCAATATTGAGAGCTTTGTAAGCTATCATTACTCCTGAAAATCCAACCGTTTTTGCTTCAGATTCACTAACAAACTGTTATTTCAAGTGCTGAGCTTCTTTGATATAATCAGCTCCACCATTCTTCTTGGCACCATGACAGACTAGGAAACACAAGGGAAGAGTAGTAAGCACAACAGACCCCTTCCCTCTGGTTCTCTTAGGTGGAAAGAACCCCTTTCTTCCGGTTCTCTTATGTGTAAAGACTGCCACCATATTCAGAAATAGTCCTAGGGGAACACAATTTTCCTGCCTAGTCCTTTTCCTTCCTAGTCCCACCTGTCCTACTGTGATAGTTGCTTATAGAGCAGTGGTTCCCAACCTGTGGGTCCCATCACCTTTGAAGGTCACACATCAGTTATCCTTCACATAAAATATTTACATCACAATACATAAAAGTAGGAAAAATAGTTATGAAGAATAAAAGTGTAATTTTCTGGTTGTGAGGTCATTGCAGCACGTGGAATGATATTAAAGGACATCAGGAAGGTAAAGAACCACTGTTTTTTTTTTTTTAATTTTTATTTTCTATATTCTATGTTTACATTCCAAAGGCTTTCCCCTTTCCCAGTTACCCCCCACCATATGTCCCATAATTCCTTTCCCCCCCTGCTATTCCCCACTCATTCCCCCCCCCCACGATTTCTCTGTTCTGGGTCTACAATACTGGATCCAATCTTTACAGGCCCAGGGTCCTCTCCTTTCTTCTTCTTGGGAGTCATTTGACTTGCTAATTGTGCCTTGAGTATTTAGGGTTTCTGGGCTCATTAATATCCACTTATCAGTGATTGCATTTCATGTGTATTCTTTTGTGATTGGGTTAGCTCACTTAGGATGATATTTTCCAGATCTAACCATTTACCTACAAATTGCATGAATTTATTATTTTTAATTGCTGAGTAATACTCCATTGTATAAATATACCACATTTTCTGTATCCATTCCTCTTTTGAGGGATATCTGGGCTCCTTCCAATTTCTGGCTATTATAAACAAGGCTGCTATAAACATAGTGGAGCATATGTCTTTATTGTATGCAGAGGAATCCTCTGGGTATATGCCCAGGAGTGGTATGCCAGGGTCCTCTGGAGGTGACATGCCCAATTTTCTGAGGAACCACCACACTGATTTCCAATAGCTTATGCTCTAAGATCAAGAATTGACAAATGGGACCTCATAAAATTACAAAGTTTTTGTAAGGCAAAGGACACTGTCAGAAGGACAAAATGGCAACCAACAAAGTAGGAAATGATCTTCACCAACCCCACATCCGACAGAGGGCTAATATCCAATATATACAAAGAACTCAAGAAGTTAGACCCCAAAGAACCATATAACCCTATCAAAAAATGGGGTACAGAGCTAAACAAAGAATTTTCACCAGAAGAAATGCGGATGGTCGAGAAACACCTTAAGAGATGTTCAACATCATTAGTCATCAGGGAAATGCAAATCAAACAACCCTGAGATTCCACCTCACACCAGTCAGAATGGCTAAGATTAAAAACTCAAGAGACAAGAACCACCGTTAAGGAGTTTTGTGTTTTACTTTCTCCCAGAACACATAGCTGAATTCATTTCTTCATGACCATATTTAAATGCAAAATAAAACCTCTCTGCATAAGGTTCAGCTAATGTTGCTGAAGTTAGGCCCTTTACTGGTTCTAGTATTGAGCTGGTTAGGACACAAAGGCAATTATGTGACTCAAGAAGAGCCTGAGCTGCTCAATGTGAAAGGTGTCTGCCACAACACCTGGTGACCTAAGTTTAAACCTAGGACCATGTTTTCAAAGGAGAGAGCATATTTCTGTTTTCCAGCAAGTGGAAATCTGACTTCTAAAGTCATACCTGTCATGCCTTAATCTGCCCCTCCCCAACCTGGAATCCCAAGCACAGAGACAAAACTAAATAATTACCGCAAAATATTTTAATGTTTTAATTTACTATATTACGGGTATTGGTGTTTATTCTGAATGTATGTCTTTGTGCTATGTGTATGCTTGTTGTCATTAGAATTCAGAAGAGGACATTGGGTCCCCCAAAGTTGTAATTAAAGACTAAAGTTACATATCTATGTGGTTGCTGAAACTTGAGCTGGTCCCTCTAGATGAGCAAACAATGCTCTTAGCCAGTGAGTAATCTCTCCAGCCACTAAAAATATTTCATCAAAGGAAATTATTTAGGTCAAGACTGTGATCTCTATGATTAGTATATTATATGCTGGGGAGCTTGTCTCAGTTATATGGCAAGTTGACAAAACAAAACAAACAAACAATGGAAACAAAAATAAAAGAGAAAAATCTAACCTGAAAATGATAGCTTTTTCTCCATATGATATTGTGACAATTATTGCTACTCTGTAAAAACTTACAATAGGACCAATAAAATACAAATTTTAACAAATTGCAGATTCCACTTAAATTGTATTAGTATTATTAGCATATTACAAATACTTGTGTGTGGTATTGCTTTTGCCTAATAATGAACAAAATAGAATTTTATTATTCTCATTATTACTTATAAAATAAGCAGAACAAAGGGTTTAATAAATTATTTTCAAAACAAGCATAGTTGCCCATCAAATACAATGTTGAAAAGGGATTCCTGAATTTTGAGTTAAATTCTGCAGAGCAGCCATGTATAGTTTTGTAAATCATTTTGCGTGTTTGTGTGTGAGGGCAATCCTGCTTTCTATATTTCCAAATACTGGAATGTTGGGGATGACAAAGCAGAAACTTCATGCATGGCCAGATGGACCAGAGACTTCTGAGTTTTCAGAGGACTCTGTAAGATACTTGTTTCCCTGCACCTATGTTAGGCATCTCCTGAGAATTGTACTTAGATTCACTCCACTCTCCCCTGTAATTAAAGGTAAGATAAAATCTCTGAAACGATCAGATGTGACTTAATTGTTTATAACTTTATTTTTACTTCAGGAGCCTGATATAGCAGTTTCCTGAGAAGCCCTGACAGTGCCTGACAAATACAGAGGAGGATGCTCTCAGCATCTGAGCACAGGGTCCCCAATGGAGGAGCTAGAGAAAGGAGCCAAGGGGCTGAAGGGGTTTGCAGCCCCATAGGAGGAGCAACAATATCAACCAACCAGGACCACAGAGCTCCCAGGGACTAAATCATCAACCAAGGAGTACAAATGGAGGGTCTCATGGCTAAGCAGGCGTGGGTAGGTTGATGATCAGGGGAAGGGAATATGGGATAGGGAGTTTTTGGAGGGGAAATGAGGAAAGGGGATAACATTTGAAATGTAAAGAAAGAAAATGTCTAATAAAAAAATTACACAAATCACATATCAAGTGATGTCTCACAAGAAGAAAGGAGTGGACACTGGTGCTAGAATGGACCAAAACATCATTGGGGGAGAGTACAAGAACAGTAAAGTGGGAGGGGGTGGATGCGGGAGCAGGGGGAGGGAAAAGGACATGTGGGACCTTTGGGGGTGGGGAACCAGAAAAAGGGAAATGAATTGTAAATATAGAATATATACAATAAAAAAAAGAAAGAAAAAAAAATTACAAAAAGGTATTTCCTTTCAGAAATAAAACAAGAATTGCTCTTTTCTAGTGTTCTGAATGTCGATCTTTTAGATACTTTGGTTGAATAATTAATATTATTTTAGGTACAAAACAACAGAAGTGTTTTCATGCATGTATTATTATTACATGTATATAAAATTTATGTTACACAAAACACTGATGAAATTATTTGGTTGGCATCAAAATAGGTTTGAGATTGAGAATGTAGCCTTTTGACTTGTATGTTGTATCCTGTGTATAAGTGTGTGTGTGTGTGTGTGTGTGTGTGTGTGTGTGTATGTGCTTGTGTATTGTAGGTGTTGTTGTGTTTGATGCATATATGTGATGCATATATGTAGATCTGTATACATCTGTACACTTAATTTCAATATGAGGGGAAAAAGTGAGTTTCTTCCTAAGGTGCCAAGGAGCTGAAGGGGTTTGCAGCCCCATAGGAGGATCAACTCTTGGCTTCCTTATGCGTTTAGTACCCGAATTTGCATTATACCTGAAACTCTCCACTCTGGTTAGGCTGGCTGGTCTCTGCCCCAGTGGTGAGAATGCAGGCATGCATGTGAGTGTGTGGGTTTCACACTCAGGTCTTCATTGTTATAGGACAAGGGAGCTTACCCACTGAGCATTCACTCCAACCCTGAACACGAATCTATTTAAGTTGCTCCTTATTGCTGTCTTTCTATTTTTAGTTTTGGAGATTATAGTATAACTACGTCTTATTTCTCTCCTTTTTCCTCCCATAGAGCTCTGTTTACTCTCTTTCAAATTCACATATATTTCAAAAACTAACCTGCTCTATTTGTATAAGGCTACTTGTTTATGTTTTCAGGGTGGAAAACTTAGTATTGGATACCAACGGTTGTATTCTTCCTTGGCAAAGACTATTTCTCTCACTCTCACCATTTTTTAGTGGACTATAGATCTTTGTGCAGGGTTGAGATCCTATGGGCTTTCCCCACTCCCCTTAGCATGCCTGTTGGTGTTGTCTTTGCTCAGGTTATATTGAAGCAGTCATATTTGTGAGACTGTAGGGCTGTAGTGTCTAAGATCTACAATCTCAAGTAAGCTCTGGCTCTTATAATTTCTTCACCTCCCTCTCAGCAATGGTCTCTGAACCTTAGGTACAAGAATTGCTTTTGAGATTTATCTGTAGGGACTGGGCTACAAAAAGTCTGTCCTTTATTGGTTATTTGGTTGTTTATTGATGGCATTTTATTGGTTTTATGTAATTTTCTTCTGTGATGAGATAAACAAAGGCTAATACAAAATGGTCAAATATTTTGTCATAAGGAGCTTAGGGACATTTTTACCTTCTTCCAGGTTATTACACACATAATTCAGTCTATGACACACAAAGGAGAATATGAGCTTCTAAATATCTTTACTCTTCAGACTAGCATTATGTGCTGTGTGTGTATAAATATATAGACATACAGATACACACAATTATATGTACATATATGCATATATGTGTATATGTGTAAGCTTATATTTATTTACCTCTTCTTTTTAATACTAGCATTATCTATAAATTCTAAGTTTTTAAACAATATTGGCTCTCAATTTCAATACTAATTTTCCTCCTCTCTTCTTTATGTGCTATTTAAATCTGTAGATCCTTCATTCTATTATGTCTTGCTCCAAAAAATTCAGTGTTTACAAATCATATAATATTTTATTACCTTGAAAATGCTGATTAACATTTTGTTTAAACACTAACAAAATTCCTGTTCAGAAACATAATTACTACTTTCCTTGAAGGATTTGATATATACACTTCCACACAACATGCACCATGCAGCCACTTTTTAAAACAAAGATATCAATACTTGTCTAATAAGTGCATATGAGATTCATCCTGTTTAAGACACCTCATGTGCTAGTATATGATGTAGGCTGGAATAGAGCATCAAGGACACAGAAATGCTGCTTCGCATCTGCAAGTGCATCTTGTGCTCACCAGATGCACCATCACAGGCTAGCAGCTCATGCTGTGCATTCTTCAGTGTTTTTATATCCATAAAATCATTGATAGTGTGGACATGAATAGATGTCACACAGAGAAAAAAATTTAGACAAAGAATTAGCATATTAATACAGAAAACAACTGTAGCACTTGATGTCAGTTGGATTTCTTGTGACTCGTGTGCTGTAGAAGTTCAATTGTGAATCTGTCTTAACAGATCTGTCTAGTTCCTCACATATACCTGAGGAGGAGGTCATGGCCTTCCAGAATGGCCCAGCATTGACATTTTGGGCTTGCACCTTTTACCCCCATGTCTACCACTTATTTAATTGAGGTGGTTTAGCGAAGGAAGGGAAACTGGGCAGAAAGCTCTCTCTTGCCTGTGAAGGGGACAAACACAGAGGAACAGCCCCTGAAGCCATAAAAACAAACAAACAACCTTCAAGCAGGATAAGGACTGAGGTGGAAGCAGGTCACAGAAAGTGGTTCTTCCCAGGTATCAAGTCACCAGTGCTTTTTTTTGCTTCTCTCCAAATAAAACAAAGCACGTTGTGATCTGCTTTATTTTAGTAAATCTAAATTCCATAATAATTTCAGAGGCAACTCTAAATGTGAATGGGAATGTGAATAGAAAGACAAAAAAAGCAATTGCCTTTTCTTGCCCAGTCTTCACACCTTTTTCCTTTAGTGTTCATTTTCTCCATTTGCTCCTTGAACAAATGCTACAGGTGCGTACAAAGCCAGCGGTATTTCACTGAACTAGGGCGACGGTGCATTTTCTCAGCAGGAAGGTTTTGTTTTAGGTGCCATTTAGAATCTCTTTCTTTCCAGCTATCATAGAAATTATAGTTTGGAGAGATTGTTCTAAGGAATTTGTATTTCTGTATGGAGTAATGACCATAATTCTGTGAGATCACACTCAACATTGGCCATCCAAACAAGTTGTGATTTTTAGATAATTTCCATCCAGGATATAAGCTTAGTAATAAAAATTTGCCACTTCCTTATAATAATATGATTATTATAAATGTTCTGTTCAAAGAAACAAAGCAGTTTTATAATTAAATTACGTTTCAAAATTTCGAGATGAATCATTCCATAAAATAGTTTAATAAGTACATACCTAAAATTCAGTCAGAATTTCATTTTCTGTATTTACATTTGTATTACATAGCTCATGCCTGCTAGTCACACCAAGAATTATAAGATATAAACACATATCTGTATAATATCTGTGAATTATTTTATTATTCTCTTATAGTAGTTCCTGAACCTGTAGTTCCTTTAGCATGATTATCAATAGATAAAAATATGAACATATGTATGATATTTTAATATAAACTTAGCAAAGAGCTTTTATAATTTTGAGAAAAAGAGAGCCATTGAATACCTAAATATATCTTCAATTTTATAGTTAAATCAATAAGATTTGTTTTATTGCTTTCTTTTAGCTACATAAAATGGCTTAATACATATGAGAAGTACAGTAAAATACAAACCCATGTTTTCCTTTCTCTGAGCCACTCCTCCAAAAAATAATCATCATCGAGTTAGGCTCATTGAAGCAAATATTCCGAGATGAGAAAATTTGCCTTAAGTTTAATAAAGGGATATTCTTCAACAAAACAAAAATTTCTTCCATGACATTCAAGGTTTAGACAATTAATTTCATTTGTCACTTTTTTTCCTCATCTGTGAAATGGGTAGAATGACCGTGCTTCTGTCCTTACAGGTGAGTGAGACTTAAATGGTTTCTGTGATACACTTCTCTTTCTGCTGCAGCATCTTTAGACCAAATCTCAGAGTATCTGTGACTCCTGGTTAGGATGGTGGCCAGGAGTGTAAATCATGTATACAACACAGGGTTTCTCTGTGTAGACCAGGCTGGCCTTGAACTCAGAAATCTGCCTGCCTCTGCCTACCAAGTGCTAGGATTAAAGGCATGTGCCATGACTGCCCAGTGTGCATACAACTTATAAATATCTTGTACTTTGCTTTTTCAGATAAAATTTTATTGAGACTCAGTTTTATTTGGTATGAATGTTCCATTCTTGGAATTCTCCGCATAAACAAAGGCAGGAAAGTTGGGGTTTGTGACAGGGATTTTGGAGTCAATTGTATTTATCCTTGTCATTTAATAATGCAAAGCTGAAAAAATTAATTATATATAGTCCATGAAGTCTAGAAGCTGATAATTACAAATTGTTCAAATGTTTGATGCATGGTAATAAGAATTTCCCGTTAGGACAGAATTTTATAAGTAAATTTAATCAATGTATAGCCAGCCATTAAAGCAGATGAATGAGATAACAATTGCATTGTTTAAATACAAATATTTTGTGGAAGAAGAACATCTCATAAAATAACAGCCAATTCACTCTCGGACACTATCCAGTTAATCCACACGCTGAGCCCATGGAATCAGCAAAATGCTTATTGTGTCATCTTAACCATTTGGACCTTCCCAGAATTTTATTACCAATCCTATTTCGCCCTCAGTTTTAATACTTGTGTAGCTCTCACTTATTTCCAGGCACTGATTTTTCATGATGAAGAAGCTCCCTTGTCATTGTTCTTTACATTTTTTATTTTCAGTGACTCTGTACCCTATAACAGAAACAATGAGGCATCGTGTGACTTCACTGTACCCTTCTCTTTGCTGGGGAACATTTTAAGTAACATTTTCTACAGTGGTTCTGCAGCAGGAAACTTAATAGAGATGCTGTTTCCATAACAACAAATAGGATTTGAGCAAAAACACAATGCTCAGTGGTTACTGTTCCTCACAGCAGGTGAAAGCAGTTATTCAAAATTACAAGCAGCACGACATTGAAAAAAAATAAATTAAAGCAAGGAGTGCTAAGAGCTCTGTTCCATATTTAGTAAATGTTTAACTCATAAATGCTCGAGGGGGCAGCTGTAGGATCCCATTGTAAGCAACATTTTCCTTCAAATCATGACCTAACAATCAAGACTAGACATGGACATTCATTTCACAGACATTAAGAATCTTGTGAGACAGGGAAACACTGGTGGTGGTATATTACCGTATTTGCTAACTTAGCTGGCCCACTATATTAGTTTTCTATGTAAAATTACTACTCCGCACTGATGAGACTAACCATGTTCAAGTTGTATTTTATTTAATGTTCTCCCTTCAAATTATTTAACAATATATTTCTATGAATTAAAAGAGTCTTCTCAGTAAGTTTCGTGGTTTCTCAGTAAGTCGGTGTCACAGCTGAAGGCAAGAACTATAAGCTCACTTGAAGGACCCCAGCGCTTTCACAGACTACAATGGGAGCCTTTCTTAACACATGGCTCAATGGGCTTCTTTGTTTAGAAGTGTCCATCCTTTTAGCATTAGCAGACTCTGGTTTTGGAGACCAGGATGAGGGACTGAGGTGTTTATTTTACATATATAAGCAGACCTGGCTTCCAGGTTCTTCCAGTATCCTTACCTGGCATACCCTGACCCAACCCTGAACTTTCCAGCCCAGAGACTGGGCTGCCACAGGGGCTCTTTGCTATGTAATCCAGACATCTCTCTCTCTCTCTCTCTCTCTCTCTCTCTCTCTCTCTCTCCCTCTCTCTGTCTCTCTCTCTCCTCCCTTTTCTCCTCCTCCTCCTCCTCCTCCTCCTCCTCCTCCTCCTCCTCCTCCTCCTCCTCCTCCACTCTTCTTACCCTTCCACCTCACTGCTCTGCTAAAGGAATGGAGCATGGATCCCAGTAGCTCCATTATGCAGTTCACTGTGACTGCAAACCCAGCTCCCAAAGACCTGAATCCCAATTCAGAACTGTACAGATTTGTTCCCATCAATAAAAATTAAAATACTTAACTTAAAAATGTCAAAGAAGTCTGTTACCTTGGTTACCACAGAAAACTACTACTCATATTTCATAGGAACATACTAAAATGTAAATTATTTACTTCGTTATTTTCTGTTTATTATCATGTAATACAAATCCATGTCATCTAAATACAAATTCATGTCACTTAAATGTATCTAACTATGTGATGAATGATTAAAGTATGTATTTACACTAATGGAAAATGTCTGAAGAACAAGGTAGGAAGCAGCTCCTATGTAACATTATTTAGCTTTATTACAAACTACAGTGTGTTTTGCACTGATATTGTTATCCAAAAAATGAAGCCCAGTTTTAGAATCTTTCCATTATAAAGAATGTTTACCCAATGTATCATTTTATAGCATCTGACTCTCTAACTCTTGATTCCACATTTCTTTTGGAAATAGGACAACTTTACTTTTACATCCATGGTCAAAAGAAAGGTCTTACACTGGGAGTACATAGCACAGAAAATGTTTTCTCTAACATCTGATAAAGTAGTTTTATAATGATCAACATTGTGGTGGTTTGATTGAGACATATTCACCTTAGATTCAGGTATTTGAGCCCTTAGGCCCCAGTGGTGCCAGTGTTTGGGAATGTGATGTTACCTTGCTAGAGAAAGAATATCAGTGGGGCTTAGGAGTGGGAATTCAAAGCTTTAACTTTCTTCTCATTCACTGTACTTTGTGTTTGTAGTAAAGGAAAATCTCTAAGATTCCTGTTGTAACAATCTGATACCATACTTTCTCCACCATTATACACCTTCACGAAGAAACTATAAGTCAGCAGAAACTCTTCTAGAATTTGGCTTGGCAATAGTGTTTATCACAAGAATAGAAAAGTAAGTAATATAAACATGAAAAATTTGAAAATAAGGCTTCCATGCAAAAAATACAAGTTAAGAGACAAATTCAATCACTGTTCATTTGAAAACATATGTTCACTCTTGATGAAGTTTGTATATTATTTGTTTTTTCATTACTTTCCCAAATAGACAAGTTTATGACACAAATGTATTTAGAGACTGTCTACTGCAGAATATTGTCAGATATTTAGATATTACTATTGCTTAAATAATTTCCCAGAATTAAATAAAAATGGATACTATCAAACTAAAGGTAAATATATGTTAAAATTTATTTGACTTTAACCAGTTCTATTATTGTCTTTCACTGTGACAAGTCATACACTTTTCCTAAAAGCACATGACAATCTAGCATCCAAAGGCTGCCATCAGTGACACAGACTCAGTTGTTTTGTTGCAAAGTAAACTACTGTAAATTCAAGAAATACAGCAGTGGGCACATTCTTGAAAACAAGCTTGGAATAGAGGTTTCATAATTGCATCAGAGCAGATAATTAGGCAATTAGAGCTATTAAAAGTTGACAGAGCACATGCCTGGGTGAAGTATGCTTCTGTTTTCTAAAAGGGAAGCCAGAGCAAAAGAAAGATCTGCAGAGATTTTGTTCAACTCTATTCCCCAGAAAGAAGTTCTGCCCCAAAGAAAAAAAATGTACAAGATGTGATTTCTCTGCTGCTATCCTCAGGATTTAAGAGGTAAATTTACAGGATTAAATTTTCTAGTGATGCAAAACTCTCGTATCATTTGCACACATTTATTGAGTGCATTAATAAGGTGAAATTAACTTTGAAACATATATAATTGAATAAAAACACAAGTTGAAAATAAAACAATGGAACTAATAATTTAATTTCTAAAAAGCATCTGATGCCTTGGCTTACATCAAACATCAATCTGAAGCAAGGAAGAAAATGGGTTATAAAGATGATTGTATTTTAAATATGCTGCAAACACAACAAATTAAATTGAATTGTGTAAATGAATAATGCAAACTGGAAGCAGGGCAATCCTTAGAACCCCCAGCTCCCTGATCTGCTTGTTAAATTTAGGATGATTATATATGGCTTGAGATTATTGCAGCTTCTCCAGTTGACAAATGTAATTGCAGAGACTGATGAAAGAGTATATTGGGCTGCTGCTTTGGATTCTGTTGCAAAGTACTTAGGAGCCAACAGATGGTGCATACATTTTGAGGTTGAGAAGGGTAAAAAGGTAATGAGATTGGGGACCAAAAACAATTACAGTGTCTTAAGTCTCCAGTGCAGCATAATTATGGTTGTGGATTAGGCAAAACAATTGAGTTTAATGTATTCATAATGTTGTCAGAAGTTCAAGAAACAAAACCTGGAGGTGTAGGATCTGACAGAATGAGTCAAATTTCTGCAGAACATTCTCCCCATTCAGTTACCAGAAAATTCAGACAATACATATTTATTCATGCAAAATGAATAAATAGTATGTCGTTGATTATTTTGTTGATGCAATCCTAGCAAACAGAAACATGTATCAAACAAAAGTGACATCATTACTTGACAAATTTCTTATGAATGTAGAAGATTATCCAACTGGAATAACAGGCTTTGATTACAAAAAGAAAATAAATGTGCCCTTGATAAACTTACTGGACCCTGCTGAAGGGCTGTGTATGAGAAATCAAATTTTAATAAGAACTTGAATTGATAATAGTGAACTATTATGACTTTAAATTTTTTAAATATTATATTTAATGGTAGTTCGTAAATATTTTTAATATCCCTTTTGCCCACTACCCACGAGAGATAGAGGAAAAAAAAAGATACAGGGGAAGCAGACATGTTTAGAAATGTTTTTTGAAACAACTCCCATCTGTCTTGTCTCGAAATCAGCAGTCTTGATCCTCTCACAAACACTTGACAGTTCACCAGCAGTACAGTTTGGTAGAGTCAGGATAGCAAACACAAATTAGCAGTGGTGGTAATAAATGCAGCATAACTATGCAATGTAAGGCAGATGCATACATAGCAAAGAATCTTCTATCACATGTCCCTCCATGTGTTTGTTTGAGTAGAACAAACCATGAAAGGAAATAATGATGTTTAAAATAATATTTGAAACAATACCGAGGATGTAAAGCAGAATAAAATAACATTTTCCTAGGGCATTTACCTAGCAGAGATAATCAGGCCTCAGCCTTGGCACAAGTCAGCAGGAGAGACCAGAAGAGAGACCAGGAGAAGTTCTCTGCTGTGCCTCTCTCAGGGAAACAAAAGAGCAGCGAAGATGTGATCCAACAAATTTTTGAACAGCTAGCTCTATGAGCAAGTCTAGCGCCCTTCCCATCTCTGTCCATCTCTGTCCTGAAAATATCATGTGTTCTCCATGAGTCTTGTCTCAGGATGTTTCTTGTCTCAGTATGTGATTCTGACTCAGTTGACATCACCTGTCAATAAGCCAGAATCCTCATAATATCAAGAAGCCACAGTACACCACAAGAACTTTCTTGGTATGTTTCTCTCTATGGAGTCCCCCTAAATGCAGCATAACTATGCAATGTAAGGCAGATCCATACATAGCAAAGAATCTTGTATTACATGTCCCCCATGTGTTTGTTTGAGTAGAACAAACCATGAAAGGAAATAATGATGTTTAAAATAATATTTGAAACAATACCGAGGATGAAAAGCAGAATAAAATAACATTTTCCTAGGGCATGTCTTTTTTGCAAGCCACGTGTACTAAAGAAAATCTTTGCATTCAATTTCCTTCAAAATACAAAACACACTGTCAGTGTTCTTACCTCACCACAAGAAACGTACTGAAAGGCATGGGCAGCATCAGGGAGTCTATACATACTATACTGTTTATACATGAAAATAATTCTTAAAAAGAAAACCATCAATGCAATCACTGATAAGTGGATATTAATGAGCCCAGAAGCCCTAAATACTCAAGGCACAATTAGCAAGTCAAATGATTCCCAAGAAGAAGAAAGGAGAGGACCTTGGGCCTGTAAAGATTGGATCCAGTTTTGTAGAGAAACCGTGGGGGGAGGGGGAATAAGAAAAAAAAGAAAACCATCATTATGAATTGAATATTAAATATATGCTAAATTTATGTAATAGGAAAAGATTTAATAGGAGTAGATAAAAACCATTTTTTCACTTTCCTAAAGTTAATGTAGTATGTGGCTCTCCCAATTGCTCCTTGTAGAATCGCTTACAGTGTGTTCCAATGATCTGGTCCTATTCTTGTTTAATGATACAAAGTCATAGTATCTTTTCATGCCAACATATAAACACCATTAAAAATAATGAGTCCACATTAAATGGCATGTGTACTTCCAGTTCTTATTATTTTTCTCTCCAAGTATAGCTATCCTAATCCTAATAGAACGAATATTGCTACAGTCTTTACAGAGGACTTGTGGATTTAAAATAGTTTATATTTTCCAACTGTTTCTGAAATATTTATTCTTGATAATTCCATAATTGTGTACATTGGATTGTGACCATATGTCTGTCCCCTTGCTTTCTTCCTCCAAAAATTCCTATAACCTTCCACTTTCACCATCTTCTAATTTTTTTGTAGCTCACTCAGTCTCAGGCATGATAAACTATTGTTAGTGTTTTAACATAAAAAAAAATTAATGAATCTCTCTTTCCCAGTTTTTCTGTCCTGTGAAGTTCAGGCTTAAGTAATAACAAGGACAGAGACAAGGGGATATTACAGGCCATTTCCTCCACTTAACAATAGTTCTAGAACAGAGTAATAAAACCAAACTTGTTGATCCTTTTCAACATTCTCTAAATAAGTAGTACAATGAATATATATGTATATTTATATATATATATATATACATATATATTCACTTCCTTTAGAGTCTAATTAAAAATTACTTAGTAAAAGCATCAATAGACAGTAGTCTATATGTAGAAAAATGAAAATAGACCCACACTTGTCACCTTTACAAAGCTGATGTCCAAGAGGATCAAGGACCTTAACATAACACCAGATAGACTGAATCTAGTAGAAGAGAGTGGGACAGAGCCTGGAATTCACTGGCACAGGGGTGAGGGGCTTTTCCTAAATAAAACTCCAATGGCTCAGGATCTAAGATCAAGAATTGATAAATGGGACCTCATGAAACTGAAGGACAAAGGACATAGTCAATAAAACAAATCTGCAACCTACAGATTGAGAAAAAAAACTACCCTAACCCCACATCCTATAGAGCACTAATATCCAAAATATATAAAGAATTGAGGAAGCTAACCACCAAAAAAATAAACAACCCAATCAAAAAAATGGTGTATAAAACTAAACAGAGATTTCAAAACAGAGGAATATTGAATGACTGAAAACTATGTAAAGAAATGTTCAATGTCCTTAATGCTCAGGGAAATTCAAATTAAAATGAACCTGAGATTCTACCTTACACCCATCAGAATGGCTAACATCAAAAACTCAGGTGACAACACATTTTCACGAGGACGTGGAGAAAGAGGAACACTCCTCCATTGCTGACGGGATTTTAAATAGGTACAACCACTCTGGAAATCAATCTGGAGGTTCCGCAGAAAATTTGAAATAGGTCTACATGAAGCCCCAGCTATACCCCTCTTGGGCATATTCTCACAAGCTGCACCACCAAGCCACAGGGGCACATGTTCCACTATGTTCATAGTGGCCTTATTTATGATAGCCAGAAGCTGGAAACAACACAGATGACTAAGACAGAAGAATGGGTATACAAAATGTGGTTCATTTACACAATGGCATACTACTCAACTATTAATAATGAGGACATCATGTGTTTTGCAGACAAATAGATGGAACTAGGAAATATCATCCTGAGTGAGGTAACTCAGATCCAAAAGTATATGCATGTTATGTACTACTAATAGATGAATATTAACCAATAAAATACAGAATACCCAGGATACAATCCGAAAAACTCAAGATGAAGAGTCCAAGTGAGGATGCCTCAATCCCACTTGGGAAGGAGAAGAAAGCAATCATGGGGCAGGGGGGAGGAACCTGAATGAGAGAGGAAACAGGGAGAACTTGATCAGGTATTGACTGGGATTGGGGGGAACAGGACTGAAGCTCTGAGGACCAGCAGAAAGAATGGAAACAGGTAACCACAAGAGGTAGGAGGTGGGGGTACCCTCTAGAATGTGCCAGCGACCTGGGTGGTGACAGACTCTCAGGACTCAAAGGGAGGGATCTTATATGAAAGGCCAAACATTGGGAAGAGGGAACTTGTACAGCCCAACTCCAGCAGAAAGACAGAGCAACAAGTGGAGGGATAGGTTGCCATCCCACAGTCAAAAACTCTGATCCAGAACTGCTTCTGCCTGAAAAAACTGCAGGGACAAAATGGAGAAGATCCTGAGAGAAAGGAGGCCCAATGGCAGGCCCAAATTGGGATCTGTCTCAAGGGGAGTCTCTGAGGCCTAACACTATTACTGATGCTGCGGTGTGCTTACAGACAGGAGCCTAGCATGGCTGTCTTCCTAGAGGTCAAAGAAGCAGCTGAAAGAGTCAGATACAGATATTTATACCCAAAGACAATCCAGGAGCTGGAGACCCCTGTGGATGAATTAGGGAAAAGCTGGAAGAGGTTGTAGAGGAGGGTGACATTCATAGGAAGACCAGCAGTCTCAAATAACCTGAACCCACAAGATCTCTCAGAAACTGCCACCAGCTAGGCAGCATACACCAGCTGATAGGAGACACCCAATCAACTTAGTTTTATGAATGGATCTTTAAATGAGATTTATCAATCTTTCAATAGCAACTGAGATTTTAATTATATTGAAGATACATAATTGCTTTTGAGATTGATAAGTGAATAAACAACAACAAAAAAGTCTGACAGTGATATCAATGAATGCAAAGGAGTAAGGAAGGAAGATCAGGTTAAGATCTGAACAAAGGACTGTTCAGATTTTTTTGTAACTTAGATACTAAAGTCTAATTATTTCCTTATTCTTCCTCAACCAAGTGGGGACTTAAAGTGTCTGATATTATTGTATGCTGTAAAGAAAATAAAAATAAAAAGGAAGCTGGTAGCTTAAATGAGTAACTCAAGTTGAGTTCCATGTTTTATAAGGTGAAATGTTGGCTTTGACTTCCTCAGTCACCAAATTAAAGGCAGGGAGAGGTGAGTAAGTGACAATTAAACTTCTCAAAGAAAGATGTCCAGCAAAACTTTAATGGTACTAGGAACAGAAAAAAAAAACTTTCTCATGTGTCATATTAACATATGAAATTATTTATTTCAAAATTAATAGTGAATAGGCAATAGAATATTGTTATTTTAGAGTTAATTTGGGAAGGTAACTATTGAGAGAATCCCTTATGTACTGTGCAAAAGAATCCTCTGTCAATAAAAAGCTGATATTATATTAGTTGAGGGAGGAAATAGAAAGTCAGACATCCCACAGATATTCTTGGTCAGAGTCAAGAGTGGGAAATTTGCTCCAAACTCTGAGGAATGGGTGCATGAAACTGAGGAGAGATATCTAACCATGTTGCAGACATAGACTAGAATAAACAGGTTATTTAAGTTAGGAGCTAGTAGGGATACAAGCCAACTTTATGGTCTAGGAATATATTCATAAATAATTAAGTCTCAAAGTCATTATTCTAGGGACAAAGAGGATGGGTTAAAAAAAAAAAGTAAAAGAGCTTCCCATCCAGCTGGTGGCGGGGAAGCCGGACCCAGCCAGCTTGCCAGGTGCTCACACCCAGCTGGCAGAACCAGGTACCCGAGATAGCCCGAGTTAAAGACCTTCGGGGACTCAGGCCTGGAACGGGAGCTGCGCACAGAGTAGCGGTTAGGGGCACAGTGGACGAGCCTGCTCTCTGCACTCACAGGCTGGACCCCGAGCTCCCTGCAGGCAGCTGCCATCTTGCCTGCAGCTTCCCATCCAGCCGGTGGCAGGGAAGCCTGACCCAGCCAGCTTCCCAGCAGCTTTGGACCAGCAGGCAGAACCAGATAACTGAGATATCCCAACTTTAAGACCCCTGGGGAAACAGGATAACAGACAGCAAACCCTGAGCAGGAGCAGTGCAGAGCAGCCGCCCAACAGGCAGAACCAAGTACCTGGGATATCCTGAGTTTAAGACCTCGGGGAACTCAGGCCACCTGTCAGCAATCTGTGAGCAGGAGCCCTGCAGGGCAGTGGTTCAGGTATCCCAGTCGCTGGGAAATAGCCTTACAAGCCCACAGGAGGCTCAAGCACCAGCTAGTATCTACAGGACCAACTAACACCAGACTTAACCAGATGGCAAAAGGCAAACATAAGATCATTTCTAACAGAAATCAAGGCAGTATGGTGGCATCCGAACCCAGTTCCCCAACAGCAATAAATCTTGGATACCCCGAAACACCAGAAAAACAAGACAGATCTAAAATCACTGGTCAGGATGCTGATAGAGGAACACTTAGATAAATCTCTTAAAGTAATACATGAGAAAATAGATCAAAAGCTAGAAGCCCTTACAAGGCAAACACAATTAAACCTCGGATATCTCAACACACCAGAAAAACAAGACTCAGATCTAAAATCACTGGTAAAGATGCAGATTGAGGATCACTTAGATAAATTTCTTAAAGTAATAGAGGAGAAAATAGATCAAAAGCTAGAAGCCCATACAAGGCAGACACAAAAATCACTTAAAGAAATCCAGGAGAATATCGAGCAAAAAATGAATCCCAATAAGGGGGAGAAACAAAAATCACCTAAAGAAATACAAGAGAACATGGGTCAACGAGTAGAAGTCATAAAAGAGGAAACACAAAAATCCCTTAAAGAATTACAGGAAAACACAAACAAGCAACTGAAAGATCTGAGCAAAACCATACAAAATCTAAAAACAGAAGTAGAAACAACTAAGAAATCGCAAAGGGAGACAACGTTGGAGATAGAAAACCTTGGGAAGAAATCAGGAGTCATAGATGCAAATATCAACAATAGAATACAAGAGATAGAAGACAGAATCTCAGATGCTGAAGATACCATAGGAACCATGGATTCAACAATTAAAGAAAATGCAAAATGCAAAAAGCTGGTAACCCAAAACATTCAGGAAATCCAGGACACAATGAGAAGACCAAACCTAAGGATTATAGGGATAGATGAGAATGAAGATCTACAACTTAAAGGGCCAGCAAATATCTTCTACAAATTTATGGAAGAAAACTTCCCCAACCTAAAGAGAGAGATGCCCATAAATATACAAGAAGCGTATAGAACCCCAAATAGACTGGACCAGAACAGAAATACTTCCTGTCGCATAATAATCAAAACCCCAAATGTACTAAACAAAGAAAGAGTATTAAAGGCAGTAAGAGAAAAAGGACAAGTAACATATAAAGGAAGACCTATCAGAATTACACCAGACTTCTCACCTGAGACCATGAAAGCTAGAAGATCCTGGGCAGACCTCATGCAGACCTTAAGGGAATACAAACTTCAGCCAAAACTAATATACCCAGCAAAACTCTCAATTGCCATAGATGGGGAAACCAAGATATTCCACAACAAAACCAAATTTGCAAGATACTTATCTACAAACCCAGCCCTACAAAGGATAATAGGGGAAAAATACCAACACAAGGGGGGAAACAACACCCCAGAAGAAACAAGATAGAAACCCCATCTCATCCAACACAAAAGAAGAGAACCACTCAAATACAAAATAATAATAATAATAATAATAATAATAATAATAATGCCAAAAATGTCAGGAAGTAATAATTACAATTCCTTAATATCTCTTAATATCAATGGACTCAATTCCCCAATCAAAAGACACAGGCTAACAGACTGGATACGGAAACAGGACCCTACATTTTGTTGCATACAGGAAACACATCTCAGTGTCAAAGACAAACACCACCTTAGAGTAAAAGGCTGGAAGACAGTTTTACAAGCAAATGGTCCCAGGAAACAAGCTGGAGTAGCCATTCTAATATCAGATAAAATTGACTTTCAACCTAAAGTCATCAAAAGAGACACAGAAGGTCACTTCCTGCTTGTCAAAGGGAAAATTCACCAAGAAGAATTCTCAATACTGAACATCTATGCGCCAAATGTAAGGGTACCCTCATTCGTAAAAGAAACTTTATTAAAGCTTAAAGCACACATCGCACCTAACACAATGATTGTAGGTGACTTCAACACTCCACTCTCCTCAATGGACCGAACAGGAAAGCAGAAACTAAACAGGGGCACAGTGAAACTAATTGAAGCTTTGGACCAATTGGATTTAACAGATATATATATATATAGAACATTCCATCCTAAAGCAAAAGTGTATACCTTTTTCTCAGCACCACACGGTACCTTCTCAAAAATTGATCATATAATTGGTCACAAGACAGACTTCAACAAATACCAGAAGACCGAACTAATCCCATATCTCCTATCAGATTACTATGGAGTAAAAGTGGTCTTCAATAGCAAGAAGAACAACAGAAAGCCCACATACACATGGAAACTGAACAATACTCAATGACACCTTGGTCAAGGAAGCAATAAAGAAGGAAATCAAAGACGTTTTAGAATTCAATGAAAATGAAGGTATCACTTACCCAAATCTTTGGGACACAATGAAAGCAGTGCTAAGAGGAAAACTCATAGCCCTGAGTGCCTCCAATAAGAAACTGGAGAGAGCATACACTAGCAACTTAACAGCACACCTGAAGGCCCTGTAACAAAAAGAAGCTAACTCACCCAGGAGGAGTAGAAGAGAGGAAATCATCAAACTAATAGCTGAAATCAATCAAGTAGAAACAAAGAGAACCATACAAAGAATCAACAAAACCAAGAGCTGGTTCTTCGAGAAAATCAACAAGATAGATAAACCCTTAGTTAGACTAACCAAAGGGCACAGAGATAGTATCCCTATTAACAAAATTAGAAATGAAAAGGGGGATATAACAACAGAAACAGAGGAAATTCAAAAGATCATCAGATCCTACTACAAAGGCCTATACTCAAAACAACTGGAGAATCTGGAGGAAATGGACAATTTCCTAGACAGATACCAAATTCCAAAATTAAATCAGCATCAAGTAGATCAGCTAAACAGTCCCATAACCCCTAAAGAAATAGAACGGGTTATAGAAAGCCTCCCAACCAAAAAAAGTACGGGACCAGATGGTTTTAGTGCAGAATTCTACCAGACCTTCAAAGAAGACTTAACACCAATACTCTTCAAACTATTTCAAAAAATAGAGACAGAAGGGACACTGCCCAACTTGTTTTTTGAAACCACAATTACGCTGATACCTAAACCACAAAAAGATCCAACAAAGAAAGAGAACTACAGGCCAATTTCTCTTATGAATATTGATGCAAAAATACTAAATAAAATTCTTGGCAACTGAACCCAAGAGCGTATCAAAACGATCATTCACCATGATCAAGTAGGCTTCATTCCAGGGATGCAGGGATGGTTCAATATACAGAAATCCATCAATGTAATCCACTACATAAACAAACTAAAAGAAAAAAACCACATGGTCATCTCATTAGATGCTGAAAAAGCATTCGACAAAATTCAGCATCCTTTCATGCTAAAAGTCTTGGAAAGATCAGGAATTCAAGGCCCATACCTAAACATAGTAAAAGCAATCTACAGCAAACCAGTAGCAAACATCAAAATGAATGGAGAGAAACTTGAAGCAATCCCACTAAAATCAGGGACTAGACAAGGCTGCCCTCTCTCTCCATATCTTTTCAATATAGTACTTGAAGTTCTAGCAAGAGCAATTAGACAACATAAGGAAGTCAAAGGCATACAAATTGGAAAGGAAGAAGTCAACGTATCATTATATGCAGACGATATGATAGTCTACTTAAGCTATCCAAAAAACTCCACCAGAGAACTCCTACAGCTGATAAACAACTTCAGCAAAGTGGCTGGTTATAAAATTAACTCAAACAAATCATTAGTCTTCCTATACTCAAAGGACAAGCAGGCTGAGAAAGAAGTTAGGGAAATAACACCCTTCACAATAGCCACAAACAACATAAAATACCTTGGCGTAACTCTAACCAAACAAGCAAAAGATCTGTATGACAGGAACTTCAAGTCCTTGAAGAAAGAAATCGAAGAAGACCTCAGAAGATGGAAAAATATTTCTTGCTCCTGGATTGGCAGGATCAATATAGTAAAAATGGCCATCTTGCCAAAAGCAATCTACAGATTCGATGCAATCCCCATCAAAATCCCAAATCAATTCTTCATAGATCTAGAAAGAGCAATTCTCAAATTCATCTGGAGCAACAAAATAACCCAGGATAGCCAAAATTATTCTCCACAATAAAAGGACTTCTGTGGGAATCAATATCCCTGACCTCAAGCAGTACTACAGAGCAATTGTGTTAAAAACTGCATGGTATTGGTACAGCAACAGGCAGGTAGATAAATGGAATAGGAGTGAAGACCCAGAAATGAACCCACAGACTTATGGTCACTTGATCTTTGATAAAGGAGCCACAACCATCCAGTGGAACAAAGATAGCCTTTTCAACAAATGGTGCTGGTTCAACTGGAGGTCAACATGCAGAAGAATGCGAATTGACCCACTCTTATCTCCTTGTACTAAGATCAACTCCAAGTGGATCAAGGACCTCCACATAAACCAGACACACTGAAACTATTAGAAAAGAAACTTGGGAAGACTCTGGAGGACATGGGCACAGGGGGAAAGTTCCTGAACAGAACACCAATAGCTTATGCTCTAAGATCAAGAATTGACAAATGGGACCTCATAAAATTACAAAGTTTCTGTAAGGCAAAGGACACTGTCAGGAGGACAAAACGGCAACCAACAACCTGGGAAATGATCTTCACCAACCCCACATCTGACAGAGTGCTAATATCCAATATATGCAAAGAACTCAAGAAGTTAGACCCCAAAGAACCAAATAACCCTATCAAAAAAATGGGGTACAGAGCTAAACAAAGAATTTTCACCAGAAGAAATTTGGATGGCCTAGAAGCACCTTAAGAGATGTTCAACATCATTAGTCATCAGGGAAATGCAAATCAAAACAACCCTGAGATTCCACCTCACACCAGTCAGAATGGCTAAGATTAAAAACTGGAAAGACGACAAGTGCTGGCGAGGATGTGGAGAAAGAGGAACACTCCTCCACTGTTGGTGGGATTGCAGAATGGTAAAACCACTCTGGAAATCAGTGTGGCGGTTCCTCAGAAAATTGGGCATGTCACTTCCAGAGGACCCTGGCATACTACTCCTGGGCATATACCCAGAGGATTCCTCTGCATACAATAAAGACACATGCTCTACTATGTTTATAGCAGCCTTGTTTATAATAGCCAGAATTTGGAAGGAGTCCAGATATCCCTCAAAAGAGGAATGGATACAGAAAATGTGGTATATTTATACAATGGAGTACTACTCAGCAATTAAAAATAATGAATTCATGCAATTTGTAGGTAAATGGTTAGATCTGGAAACTATCATCCTAAGTGAGCTAACCCAATCACAAAAGAATACACATGAAATGCAATCACTGATAAGTGGATATTAATGAGCCCAGAAGCCCTAAATACTCAACGCACAATTAGCAAGTCAAATGACTCCCAAGAAGAAGAAAGGAGAGGACCCTGGGCTTGTAAAGATTGGATCCAGTATTGTAGACCCAGAACAGAGAAATCGTGGGGAGGGGGAATGAGTGGGGAATAGCAGGGGGGGGAGAGGAATTATGGGACATATGGTGGGGTGTAACTAGGAAAGGGGAAAGCCTTTGGAATGTAAACATAGAATATAGAAAATAAAAATTAAAAAAAAATAAAAAAAATAAATGAAAAAAAAAAACAGAAGAAGGAATGAGCCAGTTGCCACTCAGGAAATGTGGGGGGAAAAAAAGTAAAAAAAAAAAAAAAAAAAAAACGCTGGTGGCTACAGGTAACAGAAAATGTATGCGTCTCTTCTAAGCACATGAGAATGCACGCATGCCATGAAGCTTGGTAAGCAAAGAGTTGCCACAAAAGGAATTGAGGCATGAATTGCAATAATAATAATAAAGAGACGATGCAGAAAAGTTAAAAAAAAACACACACATAAAATCCAATACATACAATAGTGGTACTGGAACTATTTTAGGGTTTCTGAACATTTAAGAAAACAGCAATGAAATAAAAGACCATGTGATTCCTTATATGGAAAATCACACATTAAAACATTGAGTTCACAATGGTAAAACAGACTATTTTTTGGTAGCTTTATATTATTTAGACTGCCCTTTTCAGTCAATTTTTATTAGAAAAATGTTCGTCGTTATCACTGGATGTCAAACCACATAAGAGGCTACATGTGATTTAATATTTTTATATGGGTCTTATTTTTTCAGAAAACAATTGGGAAAATATTTCTGAATTGGATACACAATTTTCACACACATAAGTGTTTATGTGTATCAGTGTCAATCATTTCTTATGAGTACACCTATAGTGATAGGAGAAAGGTTTACATTCAACTGTAATGAAGAACAGAAATTTCTGAGGTTGTTCTTTTCTCCTCTTATAAACACCAATATCTCCCAGAAGCAGAACAGAGGGAGAATGTGGTCCATTGAGAGTAATAACCTCTGTTTGTTTTTAGTTTTCATTGTGACCTTAAAAGAGTTTCGATGCACTTTAGCTGTCTGCAATTTCAGCTGAAAAGCAGAAGTTTGAGAGAGAGTATGGTAACATAAAACGGCTATGTTCAAGAGGAACTAATGGACTGATGTTGACAGGATAAGGAATTCTACCTCCTTAAGAGGTACTCTTAAGAGAAAGTGCTCTCTGGAATTGCAGACAAGGAAATCCACAATTAAATCACAACCCTCACTTCCATAATGGTGAGAGATTTATACTTTCATTGAACAAACAAAACCCACATATTCTACCTGCTTGCCTCTTAATTACTCTGGCTTCCTGATGTTCAGGGTTTGCCTGTCAAGTTGTGGTTTCTTAAGAGAAAGTTACTGTATTCATATTGCTTCTTTTACCAACTAACAGAGTGAGTTTAAATTTTCGTATGAATAATAAACTAAGGCACTTTAAATAGACAAGTCTGGAATACGAGCAGAAACATCCATTTAATCCATTTTCAAGTGGTTTTTAAAAGGATGCCTTTATATTTAGTAACAGCAAACATAATTTATGTGTTATTGGCATTTTGTTTATATTGAATCATTTCCTTTTTTGAGTATGAATACACTAACTAAAAATAATGTGTAATCAAATATTATAATATGTCCAATAGAAGTTGAAATGATTATCTGTACTTCATATTTTACAATAATAATGTTTTAAATAACAAAGCCTTTAACTTAGATAACAAATATTTATTTCCTGTATATAAAGATACATCCATAATTTTAATGATCTTTTGTAATCTGGAATGATGGTGCTATCTCCAAGGGTCAAAGACCAACTAATAAAAACACAAATACCAGACAGGAGAAGCCATCTTTTAAGTTGTTGACCACAGCTCTACAAGAGACTTCAAAAACACAAAGCCTATTTTTGTTACTCTTAGTTACTCTCAGGGGTAGAGAATATGTCAATTGTGGAATTCACAATGCTCTTCAGACATAGAGTTCAGAGACCAGTGATTTGGGACTGAGTTAAATGAATACCCCCTTAGGGCTAGTTCACATTGGTACCAGAAGGCATCAAGCAAGGTTCCAAGGAAGGAGGTTGCCAACAGTCACACCCAATTATAATACTTATGAACCACATCCATGGTCAACATGGCAGGATAACACTAAGGATACCATCACAGCATATACTTTCATGATAACTATCAGCTCACTGATTAGACTTAAGACCTGCTTAACAAAATGGGAGACCATGTCTAGTACTAGAAATCTAGCAAACTATTCATTACTAGTGAGTTAGTGGTTATTGAAGAAAATAGCTACAATCATTAGTTTATTAAATGAGCATAATCTACAGCAACAACCTATCAATATTTGTCCATATAAACACAGATAAATGTAGTCTTTGGCCCACATCCAGATAAATGTACAGATGTAACAGATGGAGATTGCTGAAGAAAATCAAAATCAATCAAAATGCAGAGTTGTGAATCCCAATTCCAATAGATTTACTGACAAAACACTCCAACATCTAAGGCTCAGAAAGCATTGTGGAGGAAAGGGCACAAAGATCCTAACAGTCAGAGGAAAAAGGACTTTGCAATGCGCTGAACTATGGGATACCAAGAAACACTGGAAGTGAGTGAAGTGTTTTTTTTTTCCAAGGAGGAACACACCAATTAGCTGCCTGGTGCCAAAATGTCAGGCAAAATATGCATACAAGCAACATTATACAGACTAATAATAAAATGATAAGTAAAATCTGCAAAAAAAAAGCAAGATCCTTGAAATACTCTGCTTATAGATGCTTTAAGAAAAAAATCAACAAGAAGCAAGGAGATGGTACCACAAGAGCTGGTCTTAACACCAGATTCTTAGTCAGGGTTTCTATTCCTGCAGAAACATCATGACCAAGAAGCAAGTTGTGGAAGAAAGGGTTTGTTCATCTTACACTTTCCACATTGCTGTTGATTACCAAATGAAGTAAGGACTGGAACTCAAGCAGGCCAGGAAGCTGGAGCTGATGCAGAGGCCATGAAGGGTGTTTCTTACTGGCTTGCTTCCTCTGCCTTACTCAGCTTGCTTTCTTATAGAAGCCAAGACTACTAGCACCACCCACAAGGGGCCCTCTGCCCTTAATCCCTTGAGAAAATGTCTGACAGCTGGATCTCATGGAGGCATTTCCTCAACTGAAGCTCTTTCTCCATGATAACTCCAGCCTGTGTCAAGTTGACAAACAAAACCAGCCAGTACAATTGACCTCTTGTCAACATGACACATAAACACATCACTATTAAACATATCATTATTAAGCCTCAGCCCTGACTTTCTTATTAATTCCCAAGATCTAAATAACGTTAAAAGCCCCACAGTCTTTGCAAATTCTCACATATTTCGTTTTCAAAGTTTCTGTAAGGCAAAAGACATAGTCAAAAGGACAAATCGGCAACCAACATATTGGGAAAAGATCTTTACCAATCCTATATCTGACAGAGGACTAATATCCAATGTATACAAAGAATTCAAGAACTTAGACCCCAGAAAAGCAAATAACCCTATCAAAAATGGGGAACAGAGCTAAACAAAGACTTTTCACCTGAAGAACTTTGGATGGCTGAGAAGCACCTTAAGAAATGTTCAACATCATTAGTCATTAGGGAAATGCAAATCAAAACAACCCTGGGATTTCACCTCACACCAGTCAGAATGGCTAAGATTAAAAGTTCAGGAAACAGCAGGTGTTGGCAAGGATGTGGAGAAGGAAGAACACTCCTCCACTACTGGTGGGATTGCAAGTTGGTACAACCACTCTGGAAATCAGCCTGGCGGTTCCTCAGAACAGAAGACCCTGCTATACCACACCTGGGCATATATCCAGAGGATTCCCCAGCATGTAATAAGGATACATGCTCCACTATGTTCATAGCAGCCTTATTTATAATAGTCAGAAGCTGGAAAGAACCCAGATGTCCCTCAACAGAGGAATGAATACAAAAAATGTGGTATATATACACAAGGACTTAGGTCACTTCTCTAGCCCCGCATCTTGTCTTCTAGGCTCCAGGTGCCTGTACTTCACTGCTGATGCTGTTCTTGGTAGTAATCTCATGGCACTGGCATCTCCAAAACACTGCTGTCTTCTACTGTAACTAGGCTTCACCAATAACCTCTGATAGGCTCTCTTCATGGTGACAAGCCTCAACTCCTTTGCATGACCCCTTCAGTCCTGGGCCATCAATTGCAAATGAGGCTGCACCTCCAGCAAGGGTCTACAGTGGCCTCTCACAGTGCAGAGCCTCAGCTGTTCTTCATGACCCCTTCATGCCTTCAAAACCAATAGCACCTACACTACTCTTACATATTACCATGTCCAGCCACAACACAAGATACAACCTTGGCTATCTCTGGAACACAGCCTCTGTTCTCTTAGAAAACACTTCCCAGAAGCTTTCAGCTCAATAATTCTGATCTCTTCTTAATCACCACTAATTTCTTAGCTCCAGCTAACCAGCATCAATAGTCCCAGGAATGCAAAGTTTTCACTTTAATAGTTAATAGTTTCTTGTTAATAACAGCTGATTCTTCAGCCCCACCTAACCAAAACCTCAGAATCTTCACAAATCAAAATGTGACCCTGGTAAGAGTCTTTAATCTTCCTCTGAAATTTCACAAGCCAGGCCTCAATTTTCTGCATTTTCTCAACATTATCTTCCAAATTCCTACCCAACATCCCACAGAGGTCTTAAGACTGAATGAATCTTCTAACCCAAATTTCCAAAGTCCTTTCACAGTCCTCCCCAAATCATGGTCAGGTTGTCACAGGAATACTCCACTATGTTGGTACTAATTGTCTTGGTCAGGGTTTCTATTCCTGCACAAAACATCGTGACCAAGAAGCAAGTTGGGGAGGAAAGAGTTTATTCAGCTTACACTTCCACACTGGTGTTCATCACCAAAGGAAGTCAGGACTGGAACTCTAGCAGGTCAGGAAGCAGGAGCTGATGCCCAGGCCATGGAGGGATGTTACTTACTGGCTTGCTTCCTCTGCCTTGTTCAGTTTGCTTTCTTATAAAACCCAAGAGTACTACCCCAGGGATGGCACCACCCACAATGGGCCCTTCACCCTTGAAATCTAATTAAGAAAATAACTTACAGCTGGATCTCATGGAGGTATTTCTTCAACTGAAGCACCTTTCTCTGTGATAACTCCAGCCTTTGTCAAGTTGACACACAAAACCAGCCAGTACAACCAGTTATTCACCATTGTGCTGGTGACCCTGCCCTGAGGCACAGTTCCTTGCTAATATCAAAAAGAATTAGAATTAACTTCTGAGTCCTGTTAGGACAATCTTTGCTTAAATTCTCAAACAAATGTTCTGCTTCTTAATTAGGAGAAGAATTTTACTGAACTGGCATCTTCAGTTACCATAATAATTTCTTCACTCATTAGATAATGAATGGTTGTTTATTATTCCTGTTATTCAACAATGATAGAATTGGCAAAAGAGAAAAGATAACTCTCATCATCCTTTCCTGATTTGCACATGCTACCGAAAATGGGAGTTGCATGATTTGCATGTGGATATGACATTTGTTTCATTCCAGCCTTATCAATTACCAAAACCCAGATAACTACTTTATATAGGATTTCAATGGTAATGTTACAGATTAACATATAACTCTGTTTAAATGCTTTTAAAACACATCTTAAAATAGCTATATGGTCATTTGTTTCCTGAGCAGCTTGAACCGTTCTGCTCTCCAAAGCAGTATTGCCAAATTAACCTTTCTATAAATGCAGGTTTTTATACTCACTAAGACTTATCCTGTGGCAAACATTGTTCTAAACTCTTTACAATACCATTTCTGTATTTTTCAAAGTTTTCAGTGGATAACCTTTACCATAAAGAAAGGAAAAACAGATATTGTTGTCACATTTTTAATTATTTAAAACCTCAGAATTATTGTAGCAATAATTGTTGTGGCATATTCCCACTTATTTCTAATAGCACTTATCTTTCAGTTCACAGCTTATCTTCCCAGTATGCTGCTTGCTCTATGGTCTCTGTTCATTTAGTATTATTTTCTTCTTATTTATTTACTTTTTGGATCATGTATGACATATGCAAGGCCTAATGGCTTTTTCATAATAATTCATGAATGAGGACATGGAAGACTTTGACATACGGTGAAAATATCTAAGTTTGTGATTATGGGCATAGAACAAGGAGAAAAATATAATACCATAGGCATAAAAGGCATGATCTATAGCTCCTATAAAATCACACAGGAAAAAAATATCAACACCTAGCAAAAGGGATGTCCATGTAGTTACAAGGAGCCTATAGAACTTATCTTCAAATTTTTAAAATACACAAAAGTAATACATTTTCTTTTTTTAATTTTAATTGGCTTATTTTCTTTTTTCTATTTTATTTTCTATATTCTTTGTTTACATTCCAAAGGCTTTCCCCTTTCCCAGTTCCCCCCTCACCATATGTCCCATAAGTCCTCTTCCTCCTCCCATTCCCCAATCACCACCCCCACCACCATTTCTCTGTTCTGATACTCTTACAAAACTGGATCCAGTCTTTTCAGGACCAGGGTCCTCTCCTTCCTTCTTCTTGGGAATCTTTTGATTTGCTAATTGTGCCTTGAGTATTCAGAGCTTTTGGGCTCATTAATATCCACTTATCAGTGATTGCATTTCAGGTGTATTCTTTTGTGATTGGGTTAACTCACTTAGGATGATATTTTCCAGATCCAACCATTTGCCTACAAATTGCATGAATTCATTATTTTTAATTGCTGAGTAGTATTCCATTGTATAAATATACCACGTTTTCTGTATCCATTCCTCCTTTGAGGGACATCTGGGCTCCTTCCAGCTTCTTGCTATTATAAATAAGGCTGCTATGAACATAGTAGAGCATGTGTCTTTATTGCATGCAGGGGAATCCTCTGGGTATATGCCCAGGAGTGGTATGACAGGGTCCTCTGGAAGAGTCTTGCCCAATTTTCTGAGGAACTGCCAGAATGATCTCCAGAGCAGTTTACCATCTTGCAATCCCACCAACACTGTAGGAGTGTTCCCTTTTCTCCACATCCTTGTCAGCACCTGTTGTCCCTTGAGTTTTTAATATTAGCCATTCTGACTGGTGTGAGGTGGAATCTCAGGGTTGTTTAGATTTGCATTTCCATGATGACTAATGATGTTGAACATCTCTTAAGGTGCTTCTCGGCCATCCGAATTTCTTTTGGTGAAAAGTCTTTGTTTAGCTCTGTACCACATTTTTGATAGGGTTATTTGGTTCCTTGGGGTCTAACTTCTTGAGTTCTTTGTATATATTGGATATTAGCCCTCTGTCAGATGTGGGGTTGGTGAAGATCTTTTTCCAATTTGTTGGTTGCTGTTTTGTCCTTCTGAAAGTGTCCTTTGCCTTACAGAAACTGTAATTTTATGAGGTCCCATTTGTCAGTTCTTGATCTTAGAGCATAAGCTATTGGTGTTCTGTTTAGAAACTTTCCCCCTGTGCCTATGTCCTCCAGGGTCTTCTCCAGTTTCTTTTCTATTAGTTTCAGTTTGTCTGGTTTTATGTGGAGGTCCTTGATCCACTTGGAGTTGATCTTGGTACAAGGAGTGGGTCAATTCTCATTCTTCTTTCCTTACATGTTTCTTCCCTGAAGTTCCAGCATTTCTACTTATACATCTAGAAACTTCTGTGTGTGTCACATGAAATAAGTGTTTCTATAACAGACATTGTGCTGAATTTTTCTTTGTAGCACCAACAAAGAAAAAAGACTATCAAAACATTCAAAAGTGATTCTTTTAATCCTTTTGCTGTGATCTCGATAGCAATTTGTTAAATGCTGAAGTTTAAGAGTGAATTTTTGCTATTTACCACTTTTTTTGACAAAATTGGTAGAAGAAGTCAAAATGAACTTGATGAATCTATAAAACCTCTATGCTGCTGATTTCAAACAGAAGGACTGCTTGTCCTGTAAGTATAAACACTGGCCATTAACATGGGATTTAGGAAATTCCCTAATTGTAGGGTGACTTTAAAGTTTTATCTTATTATATTTTCTTAAAATTTAAAATTACATAGTCTCCTTTTAACAGAAAAAAAATTTAGTTCTTTAAACCTGGCTTCTTATGCAATATAATATATCCCTTATCAGTTACTCTTGTTAGAATTCTTTGATTTTTATTTTCAAGGAAGAGTTTCTCTGTGTAGTCCTGATTGTCCTAGAACTCATTCTGCAGACCAGGCTGGCCTGCAAATCAAAGAGATCTGTCCACCTCTGCCTCCCTAGTGCTGGGATTAAAGATATGCACAATCACAACCTGGCCTATCATTTATTCTTTACCATTAACTATTTTGTCATGTTAATCATAGCACGTAAATGCATTTTTGTCTTTCACTGTAAAGTTTACCAGTATTCTTCACTAATCTAAAGGATTATTTCAAAAGTACTGTTCAAATCTAGATTTCTACTCTCTTCCTTATTCTATGCTCCTTGTTACATTCAAATAAGGATGTAATCTCCATACATCACTGGAAGTGTGAGTAATTCAAGCTACTAATTCTTAATGTAAAATTAATTGTTTGTAGAGTTAATATTAATTGGATTCATTGGTCTCGTTTTACAAAATTAAATTAAGCAATTAAATTAGTGTGCAAATAGTAACGTGTGATTGCAGCATCAGGAGCTCTACTAGGTCTTAATCGACTGGATATTAGTAAAATAATCTCAGAAAATTAGATTAAAGAAGTCCCAGATGCAGCTCCCCTACACTGTTCTGTTTTAATAGGATATCAAGATTTCCAAATGTGCTGAAAATGAGAAACAAGTGAGAAGAAGAAATTAAGGTTTCTTCTTTGATGAGGCCCCTAAGATATGCAATTTAGAGTAACTAGAATGCATTTTAAGACTTGGTAGGGTATGCCTCCAAATATATATCTGAGTATTTCAGAGGCACCTCATAGAAGACTGAAAAGTCAGAGTGTTATAGAAAAACATCCTTTATAGCAAAGCGTTTGGTCAAAGACAGATCAGAATATTTACCTTCAGTTTCTCATTGTGGCTGTGCATATGTTTGTACATGCATGTGTGCATGTGTGGGAATTACATTAAAATAGAAATAATGAGATGTTGTCACTTGATTGAACAATGCAAATATATATTAAATGTATAAAGAAACACCGAATTAAGGTGCAAGATTTTTAAAGTTATAACAGAGTTAATGGTTTATTAGTAGTTTTATTAGGTCAATAAAGGACATAACTGCATAAAATCAAAGAAAACATTTGTTTAATTTTAAAGAACTATAGATCCTTAAACATGTATAGACCATTGTGTTAAGCATTACCGATTTAGAAAAATATATTCAAAATATGTTCTCTTCTACCTAGGAAATAAACTATATGACATGATTTGAGTCATTTTCATTTAGTTATTAATTTGCTAACTTCATTTAAAAATACAAACTTTTATTTTGTATCTCTCCATTCAACCTTGAGTATATATAATTTGAGAGTGAGAAAGGGTGATAAGAAGAAGAAAATAAGTGGAGGAGAAGAGAATAGTAGAAGAGAAAAGTTAGAGAATTTTCAATTATCGTATATATTTTATGTAGACTAAATCTTAGGAAAGGAAATATATATATTTATTTGGTAAATATAAGTGCCACCCTATCAAGGCAAGTCATTCTTTTGCTCCAAAGATTATGTATCTTGAACAACATATGAAAATAAATTTACAAAGAACTTTCAAAAATGTTGGTGGCAAAATTATGTGTTAAACGTGAACATGGTGGTTAAAGAACTGAGATAAATTATTTTTTATCTAAAATCTAAAATTATAAGTAAATTAAGAAGAATGAAACCTACAGGACTTCAGTGTAGTGGGAAATATTAAAAAAGTTGACCTGCCAACTCTCCTCGAGTTCTGACCATGTTCCACACTCCTACCAACTCTCTGGAGCTGATGGTCTCTAGACCAGCAAACTCTTTGGCCCTGTGGGACCATAGGGCCTCCACTGGGCCTTCTTACTCTGCAGTTCCTCTGCCCACCATCTCCCTGGAACATGACACCGAGGTTCTCTCACTACCCTGCAAAGCCCCACACCTCCAATGATATGCCTCCTCACCACCTAATTACCTGTTAGAATTAAGACTCTTAATGAGGGGGGAGGGGGAATGATTGGGGAACAGTTGGGGGGAGAGGAACTATGGGAACTATAGTGGGTGGGAACTGGGAAAGGGGAAAGCCTTTGGAATGTAAACATAGAATATAGAAAATAAAAAAAAAAGACTCTTAATGTTTAATTCACCAATCAGATTTATGTATAAATAATATTACAATTTACAAGATGTCCATACAATGTTTTTAGAGCCAGTTGATAATGATAAAAGCTTTATCCCAATATTTCTAACCTTATAAAATATTTGTGCCTGGTAAAGTCCATACAGTTCCACATCCAGAGCCATCCCGATTCCCTCCTTCTCCTGCGACCACTCTGTCCCCTCTACTCCTAGCTCTGCCTAGCTCTGCCTACTGTTTTTTGTCCAATCACAGGCCTTCCACTGTCATAATGTGATTGGACATCAAAAATCCTGCAATGTTTCAGTACTCATAAATAATAATAGCTGGCCTCCAGTAGGCCAATATGGCCCCTACCATTTGTTCCTCTCTCTCTCTCTCTCTCTCTCTCTTTCTCTCTCTCTCTCTCTCCTCTCCCTCTCCCTCTCTCTCTCTTACACACACACACACACACACACACACAGACACACACACACACACACACACACACACACACACTTCTTTTACCTTTTAAAATAATTATTTTCCTGCATCTATTTCTATTACTCTTACATTTTTTAGAGTGTAGACACTGATCTAGCTTATGTTATTGTTCTACTAAATGTTTCTATCACTTTTTGTTTTATCATGCCCTCCTGAAAATGTTGTGTGATACTTACCAGGAGGACAGCTATTAATTTTATACTAAGAGCTATGAGGATTCCAGGTAAGATGGCATACTAGATGATGCATCAGAGCAAGTAACTGACTACAGTTTGGGAAAGAAAAGGAATGAGAAAAATATTCTCACTCCATTTGTCACGTCTCTTGTACCATAGTCAACTTGATCAATACTCTCAACAAATTCCATCTGCCTTTGGAATCAGGAGCTTGCTCTGGGCATGCTACTATGACTTCAGCAAAAATAGCAATCACCTAGACATTGGCCCTGACAAACTTGCTTAAAAGACTCCTTACAGGAAAGCTATAGAAACAATGCCAGTGGGAAATTTATAGATCAGATTCCAAGCTACTGCTGCCAATGCCACAACCAGGAAATCAATGTGGAAAGGTGAAGTCACAGGAGCCAAGTATACACTCTCAATCGTGTTTTGGACATTGCACAGCCAATAGATACCCAGAACCCTGTGTGAGCACAGCAACCACCTTGGCTGGGCAGAGTTTGATAAGACTATCCATAGCCCACAGAACAGAATCAAGGAAACTCTGTAAAAAGGGAAAGTTCAAAGCCGCAAGAAATGATGGTTATATAGGGATATATGAATGCAAATAATTGAGACAAAAAGATAAATGGGTTGCCTGATTACTTAAAATTTTGAATACTAACAAGTCTGTTTTGTGTTCACTTGCTATTCTATTATTATATCTATTTAACTACTACTAGTGAGTGTTTATGCAGACAAAATTTAACCCATAATAGCAGACTGGTGATAGAATAGTGCTTGAGTCGGCAGGCTATTAAGTTAAATCATCATTAAAAATGTACTACAACTTATTCTTTCTTGAATATGGCAAACATTTACTAAAAAAGGAAAGGTAATCCCAATTAAAAATACAAAGATAACAAATTTTAGCTAACAAACTAACCAGAATGTGCAGATTATAGCACAAAATACATGCAACATGCAAAACCAAGAAAAATTACCAATCCATTACATCAAATATGACTTAGAGGAAATTCCAAATGCAAAATTCAAAGGAGTAATTATAAATATCATGAAACAAGTCAAAGAAGAAACAATTTTCCAAGGAAACACAGAGAATACAATAAAGAATTTAATCCATGATGTAAAAAATAAATAAATAAGGCATAGAAGCACAGAAGAAAACTCAAAACAAGATAATAATTGATGACAAATGATCAGTGGGAAGCCTCATTAAAAAGCTGATGATGTGAAAGGTGGAATGTCAGGTTATGAGGATAAAATAAAGCAATGACATCATTCAGCAAAGGTCAATGACACCAGTTTCAAATGCATGAACAGAAAATGTAAGAGCTCTGGAATTCCATGAAGAGGTAAAATCTACATATTATAGGAAAGAGAATTTTAGGCAATGAGTATAGAAAAAATCCTTTAAAAATATTTATTTTTATTTTAGCTGTATGGGCAGATTTGACCATATATATGTGTACCATATGCTTTCAGATGATGAAGGATCTCCTAGAACTGCAGCTATAAACAGCCATTGCTTGACATGTGGGTGTTAGCAATTGAGTGCAGGTCCTATGCAAGAGTGAAAAGTACATCTAGCAGAAGAGTTATCTCACCATCCTCATACAGATAAATTTAATAAAATTAAAAAACCTTTCTCAAATCTAGGGAAAGTGAACCGCATACAGATATTGGAAATGCACAGAACATCACACACGAGTCCAGAATAGAAACTTCTATCATGCTATAGTTAAATAATAAATGTAGATCAAAGAAAGTATATCAAAAGCTACAAAAGAGTAGTGCAAAAGTCACATTCAAAAGTGGATCCATTAGAATGTTTGATGTCATTTCAACACATACTAGGAAAGCAGAAGCTCTTAGACTGTAAATTCTGAGAGGCATGGTGTCCAAGCAAGCCTTATGGACACCTAACGTTTTCTGCCGCAAGTGACAGTCAAAGAAAACTTGTCCATAGTGAAAGCAGGTTGAAGGAATTCATGAGCAACTAATCCAGCAACTAATACAGAAAATACTAAATACTTTAGTTTGAATTGAAAGAAGTGCACTCAAGAGATTACAGAAGGGAAAGTAAATGATGGTAATCAACAGGACAGCAGGGAGCCATATATGTCTTTCAATAACAACCGTAAGTCAATGGTCTCAACCACCCATGACACTGAGCAGTGATTTGGATTACAGAAGAGAATGCTTCTTTTTGTTGCATCTCAAAACGACATAGAACACAAAGATATAGACGAGGTATATTAGTCAGAGAGAGGTGGACTAAGACCCACAAGTTTCGCACAGCTAAGACTCTCTCTCTTTCTCTCTCTCTCTTTCCATATATATATATATATATATATATATATATATATGTGTGTGTGTGTGTGTGTGTGTGTGTGTATATACACACACACATATACATATATACATATATATGTAAATATATTCGTATATATATACTTATATATGTGTGTGTGCATGTGTGTGTGCATGAATGGATGTATATTATATATATTCAAGCTTTGTAATACATTTAAATACAAATATTTAAATAAATATATATTGAATTAAACACACACATATATACATATACACATCATACACACACACACACACACACACACACACACACATATATATATATATAAAACCTTTAAATTGTAGATGTTTCCATATCCTCATGGAATGTATTTTTTTTTTTTGGTTTACCATCATTATTATTAATTGAAGTGGAAATGAGGGTTCTTTGGAAAGCCAATTGAATGGTGTTTTCCTGTGAAAACAGGTAAAAGAATGTTTTGTTAAAGTGGACACAGGTGTGAAATGTTAAGGCCAATTCATAAAGGGATGTCTTGTTGAAATGCTTCACGAAAGGATGTTCTGCTAAAGCAAGCACATGAAAGGGCATGTGATGAAGGATTCTTTGCTCATGATACTCATGTACTGGTCTGCCTTAGACTCCATAGAGAGACATACCAAAATACTTCTGGTGGTGTGCTCCAGGTTGTTGGGACTGCCAAGGGGTTAAATGGATGTACATGCTGAGGCAAGACCCGTGCTGAGGCAAGACCCGTGCTGAGGCAAAGCATGTAGAGGACACGTGATGTTTGGGGGGTATAAATAGGACTCCATGGAGTGACAGAGACAGAACTGGGCTTGCTGGAACACCTAGTTGTGCTACACTTGTGGGTCTTATATCTTCCTTGAGAAAGGCACAGCCCATAACTTCTGGCATTCCTGCTGGTCCGTCATGCTGACTGTAGCCAAGGCTGAGGCTTGTTTATCTCTAACCAGACTCTACCTAATTGGACTACTGGTATACCAGTGAAGTGTTTGCTAGTGGATGGAACTGCTGCTGCCTGCTAACCTGTGAACTGAACTGCTCTTTCTAGACAACACAGACAGGAGTTGCTCCAAAGAATCTTTCTAAAGGGGTCCATTTCCCCCTTATCCTATCTTTTCCACTACCCCTGGAAGGTGGTAGGTTACAATGGAGGTTAAAGCATTTAAGGGCCACCACTAAAAATAAGGTTTGAAAAAATAAAAGTTACAATTAATTATTGTTTTTCTAACTTTATTTTTTGAGAATTCATATAAAAGTACCATATTAACATTGTTTCCCAAACTTTGACACCCCTTTCAAATTTCCTCAATGCTTTCCTCTACTCTTCAAATCTATAACCCATTACTTATTCTTTTGAAAATATGATAGATGATATATAATTAGATAGATAGATAGATAGATAGATAGATAGATAGATAGAGATATGTAGATAGATTATATATGGATGATAGATAGATATATGATAGATGATAGGTGGATAGATAGATGATAGATAGATAGATAGATAGATAGATAGATAGATAGATAGATAGATAGAAACAGCCACACAGAGAGTATTCCTCATCTGTTCATATGTTTAGATCTTATTTAAGACCTCGGATTATATCACCTATTAGGAAGCTCACAATTGATGAAAGAAAATTGATCCTCCCTTTCTCATCAACTATTGATTGGTGAATAGTTCTTCATTTAGGGGTAGAATATATTGAAACCTCCCTGTACAAGTAACCAGTGTTGAAGGAGTGAGGATGAAACATTTGTCTTATTCTTTCCTTAAGACCATGAATCTCAAAAGTATGGTAGCTATAAGGTCATGGGATTGGGTGGTTGTAATTATTTACTCAGTCACTCTTATTCTGAGTCTGTAGTGTAAAACTCACGAAATAATATAAGAAATAAAAATATAAATATTCTGGGTCAATCAACAAACTTTTAACTTTTTCATGAACAAAGAAATTATAACTTCCTTTAACGTTAGAAAGTGGAACATATTGCTTTGGTGAATGTTCACACAGACATGTGCACATAGACTGAGAATCTTCATGGTTTCCTTGTCACTGGTGTCACTGAAAATTAAAAGCCTAATAGAGTCTAGAATTTGGTACAAAGTCATTCTGCTCTATGGCTGACCTACGAGAAATGGTTATTGACAAGTGTGAAGCTGATATTGAGCATGTTGGATAGACTCTCTGTTTCCCTGCTAATTACTATGTTTATTCATTTGAGCTCAAGACAGACCAGACAGCATACATCAGCTGATATGAGGCCCCCAACACATACACAGCAGAGGACTGCCAGGTCTGGGTTCAGTAAGAGAAGATGTACCTAACCTTCAAGAGACTGGAGGCCCCAGGGAGTTTAGAGGTATGGTAGGGTGTGTGGGGCAGTGGCATCCACATGCAGACAGGGAGATGGGGAGGGAAGAGGTATGGGATGTGGAACAGTTGGATGGTGAACGTGGAGGGGAATAAAATCTGGAGTTAAAGAAAAGAAAATAAATAAATAATAACAATAAAAAGACAAGTTTTGAATCAGCAAAATGCATTTTATTGGCATATATGTAGCTGTTAAGTTGTCTTTTTCAAATAATTCTCATCTGTTATTATGCTTTATTTAAGATGTCAGTAATTCTCAATGAGGAAAGTTTTAAAAAGTAAGAAGATAAATGAATTAATGATTCAATTAGCTAAGCAGAATTATTTTTGAAGGATTCACTTTTAAAATAGTTGCATTACAGTATTTACTTAGTTACTGGATTGTGTTGTGACTTATTGTCTGTGGTATGATTTAACTTCTTGAATACCAAGCAAAATTTGTTTCAAGCTTACTCTAAAGACAATGTATGACTATTTTTAACAGAAATTTGAAACTTTTCTTCATTAATTACCTCCTCCCTTTTTATTTTTCTGCTTAGTTTTCTCTTAGTAGTTTTATAGTTGGATCCATATAAATGGTACAGCTCAGAAGGGAATCTTGGGTGGTATTTCTGGCTGATCAGGAAGCAGAAAATGCAGGAAATCTAATGAGAAAGCTTATTATTATGATTTGCACAGCTCAGCTTTTGCATAATCAGGCATGTCAATGCGCTCACACATTTTTGAATGCCTCTTGGAACTGCACATCTGAATCTTTTTAATGTTTCTCCATTACCATTCGTTTTGCTGCCCCACACAGGAAGCCATCATCCATGACCCTTTTTTCAAAATGGGCCAACTAAAAACAAAGGGTGTATGTGTTGCCTAATTCTATCAAGCCACTTTATATTGTAAAGTAGAATGAAAACAGGTGGTGTTCTCAATTTTTAAAGGAGACAAATTAGTATCTCTAATCTGAATATGGTTGTCATTATCCAGTAGTGCTGCTCACATCCAATATTTAGAATTTTAGATACAATTTGTGACTTTTTTCAGTGTCTGTTGTGCTTATGGCCTTTTAATATCATACAACACTTTAGTCAGTGTTATGTGAACACATGTTTCGATTTGTAAGTATGATGGAGTAATGGATATTCATGAGGGAGGGTGTCATGCCAAGGAAATAACATTTACATCCTCCCAACTGAACCAATGTGAATAATAAATATCGCTCATTTTTCTCACCCTATCCTCATTTCCTTATTTAAAATTCAGATTAAAACATCATGAAATTGTCAGACAGTGTCAGATTTTGTTCATTATTAGAGTCTAGAATATTTCATAATTAAACATAACTACAAGAGTATGTATTTTACAGCTGTTATTCTTACAGCAATTATTCTTAAATTATCAAGCTCACTACATAAATGCATAAGACAATAACTCTCAAGAACAGATGAATTTTAAGAGCATTGTGGAGTTTTCCATGTTTAAATATGTGCAAAAGAATGAAACATGCTGAACTAAGCACAAATAATACTTCCTAAAATGAAATTTATAAACAAGAAATTATCACATAGTGGTAAAATTTAGCCAATTTCAATTATTTATATTTTGGCAAATTACTAGTGATGTGTAAGCAAGAATTTATAATTATATTTAGATGACATCATTAAGCTCTTTTGCCTTCTATAGATAAATGCTACAAAAGCCATGATGTCTAATCTGTATTATAAAGAAGAGTTAGAAGACACACTGATAGCAACCAAATGAAAATGTGAATGACAATGGGATAGCATTTCAAACTCTGAAGTACTGACAGTGACAGTCAATTTAAGCTGCCACAAGTGTCTATCATAGGATGATAGACTAGTCAACATACAGTTATTGGTACAGTTCTAGAAACATGGAAGTCATTGCTCACTTGGTTCCTGGTAAAGTTGCTAATACTGGCTGTAAAACAAAGGCCCATTGACTGTGAAATCACAAGGAATTAGGAATATATCATAGGTCTTATGTCTTTACCATATAAAGGCACTCAACCCATGCACAAGAATTTCTTGGTCAAGATCTAATACCCTCCTACAGCCTTCTCCACCAAGTACGTCTCACAAAGGGTAGATTTTGGGATAATACAAATATTCTGGCTATAGCAGTCAGTGAGATAAGAAACAAAAGTCATCATATGTTAGGAAGTTTCTTAATTAATTAATTAATTAATTAATGTTGACACAGAGTCTCACTATGAAGCTCTGGATGATCTGTGTTTACTGTGATTACTACTGTTTGAGGCAAACCAAGCTGGCCTCAACATAGAGTCCCACCTGCCTCTGCTAGCGCAGTGCTAGAACAAAGTATATATAATACCAAGCTCTAATGAAAAGTTTAATTTATGGTAAGAAGAGCATGAAACAATAGTATGAGGACTACAAGCCTGGTACTACCACTCTGGAAATTAGTCTGGCAGTTCCTCAGAAAACTGGACAGGATAATTCCAGAGGACCCAGCCATACCACTCCTGGGCATATACCCAGAGGACTCCCCAGCATGTAATAATGATACATACCCCACTATATTCATAGCAGTCCTATTTATAATAGCCAGAAGCTGGAAAGAACCCAGATGTCCCTCAATGGAGGAATGGATATAAAAATATGGTATATATACACAATAGAGTTCTATTCAGTCATTAGAAAGAATGAATTCATGAAATTCATAGACACATGGATGGAGCTGGAGAACATCATCCTAAGTGAGGTAACCCAGTCTCAAAAGAACACTCATGGTATGTACTCACTGATAAGTGGATATTAGCCTAGAAGCTTGGAATACCCACAATCAACATATCAAATGATGTCCAAGAAGAAGGGAGGAGTTGTCCCTGGTTCTGGAAAGGATCAGTGCAGCAGTGTAGGGGAATACCAGAACAGGGAAGTGGGAAGGGGTAGATGGGAGAACAGGGGGAAGGAAGAGAGCTTATGGGACTTTCGGGGAGGGGGGATCCAGGAAAGGGGAAATCATTTGAAATGTAAATAAGGAATATATCAAATAAAAAAAGAACATTCACAATAAATCCCTCTTCTGAAACAGTCAGGAGCTTCAAGATAGAACTTTAACTAATAATTGAGAATGTTATCTTTTTGTTATTCTAATAGAAAGGAGAAATTATGTTCATTAATCTAATCATCCTACTTCTAAAAATAATCAGTAAGTATGACCCTGTATGTTTACTCAGGGTAGACATGAAAAATCACCTTATATTCTTGGCAGCATTATGAGCATACACTTTTTAAATGTATTGAGATACTAAGTGTACTAGCAGAAGAAATGTTAAAGCAATATATCTTGGAAAGAAATAATAAATTAAGAAAGCAATCAATGTAAATATGTCCTTGGCATTTTATTTATCTTGGGAAATGTAAAAACTGATTCATTGGAGTAAAAGTAAATACCATGCAGATTAATGACTTAGTACTTATAAAACAGGATGCCATTAACAATTCATAATATAAACATGTAATGTCATATAATACATAGATATATGCACAGAGATGAAATGGGAGGTTTCAAACCACGAGAGTAATTTTGTTACTTTGGCTGAAGTATGGCATGGTTTCCACATTAAACTATTTTAAATGTATTATAAAGCATGTATGTGTCATTGTGTGTTGCCAGGATGCCATTAGTGGCATACTTCACAATTTTCATCAAAATTCCTTGGATAGTAAAGCAAGTAATTACAATACTTCCCCATTAATTAAATATTTTACCTACCTGGCATAAGACATATGAATGTGAAATATGTTGACAATATGACAATATGACAATATGGATATTAGTTTAATTAAATTGTTAGTAATACTACCTGCATAGCACAACAGCATAAATCTTAATGTTATATAAGAACAGAACAGATCTAACTTTGGTTGAGCATACGAAGGTTTATTTTTGTATAGAGTCCATAAAGTGCCATAAAACCCCTTGGTAATTCTTAAATTATTCCAGCCTGAAGCAAAAGTTTGCAAAAGTGCATGATCATGTACAGATAATTACTTTGTAAAAAACATTCCAAAAATCTCATTGTAATTTCTGCTATGAGAGTGGTAGTTGTTTCAAACTTGAAAAAACATCATCTAATAAGTAACTTAAGATACCAGGATATATTTTTGTCTAAAGGTTAAAAGATGTTTCATTTTGTCTCAGGGAGTGCAAAAATGGGGAGAATAATAGATTGTTATAGTGGTCAGAAATGATGTGTGCTTGTTGTGCTATGCTAATTTAATCCCCACTCTTTAACTCTGTCTCCAGCCTACAAAATAGTTGCCTCCAACATCAAAAACTTCTATTCCCCTGCTCAGTTAATACTTTCAAGAAACCATAAGACAAATGAATGAATGAATGAATGAATGAATAAATAAATAAATAAATAAATAAATAAATAAATAAAATGAAACCTTCAGACACAGAGTTGTGGTTCATCTTTAATGCAAATTCTCCATCCCTTGAGGTCGACATGAATTCTGACTTTCACATACAGTTAGGAAAAGCAGTTATAGAGAAAGGAGGCAAAGAAGTAGGTGAAGACTAAAGAGAAAAGCACATAAGCACATAAGCCCTGGGATTCACTGAAGCTCAGTCCTGATGAGATGTTCTCAGTCTACTCCATCCTACAAAGGATTCCCAATCCTCAGCTCCTCCAATGAGTGCTGCAGTTCCTAGAGAGGCATTGGATATTTCCTTCTGTCTTAATTCTTGCCCACAGACTGAAGAGGATAGCTTTCTAGCCAAAACAAAACATCTTCTGATAGACATAGGTGTTGGTTGTACAAAGACACAAAAGGATAGGATGGTCTAACGAATCACCAATGCACATATTAACTCTGCATCTTTAACAAAGTATTTGTGAATGAACATGTACAATAAATATTCAGGTTCATTCTTTTAATAACACTATGGTGTTTTAAAAAATAAAGTTTACACATAATCTGAAGGTGGAAAATAACTTTAATCTTATTTGGTATTTGATGGTATTTCACGACTAATCAGTATTTTCTATAAAGAGAAAATACTATGTATTTGGTAATTAATGAAACCTAGATAATTACCAACAACACATTCTGAGAATGGAATTTTTGAATTAATTCATATATAAAAATAAGTAGGGGAGAGTTTATATCTAGACCCATACTGACTGAGACTTCTAGTGATTAGTTGAATTATGCCCCTTCTACAGGGCTTTTTGTTCTCAAGGTTTAACATCTAGTCCATAAGAATACCCTCTTCTTCACAAAATGCAACCAATTAAAATGAACCCCTAAAGTTAGGTTCTGAACTGAAGTAATTTGTATACTTGACAGTACTTGTTATAGCTACCTTAGCAAACCAATATTCATGCTGAAATTGAATCAAATCTGAGTCACAGCAGACATCAAATATCAGTTTGATTAGAATATAGCTAATTATTTTATAACCTAATAAGTTGATATTAATGCTGGCTAATTTATTTTAAAGTTTATTAGTGTTTATTTACATATTATTATGGTTAAAGAGTACCTATAGGCATAGAATGGGTTTATATTTATGAAGTGATTCAATTTTAATTAAAAATAATTGCACATTTATGGGATACAGTGTGATGTTTTAATATGTGCACATATACTCTTTGATGACCAAAGTACAGTGTTTAGAGTGTTCATTACTTCTAATATAAATTTTTATAGAGAAACAGGGCATCAACCTGTCTGTCATAACATTCCTCCATAGGGACGGCTTTGCACATCAGACTTAGAATGCATGAATTTGATCTCTCACAAAGAGTTCTACTATACAAGTATGATATGGCATGGTATTTTTGTGAACTCACAAAAAACTTGAAGATCAACCAGGAATATATTTATATATTTTCTTCAAGAGTTTAGGAAGGTGTGGCATTTAATTTGATCAACTTAACACAAATATATATTTGGAATCTCAGTTGAGACATTGCCTCCATTAGACTGTCCTCTGCATGTCTGTCTGTTGAGCGTGTCCTTGATTAATTATTTATGGTGGAGGATTAAGCCCTTTGTAGACAATGGCACAGTTAAGCAGGTGATTCTGAGCTATAGAAGAAAGCAAGCTGTGCAAGCTATGGGGAACAAGCTTAAAGTACTCAAGGTCTTCAATATAACAATATATAGTGCCCACTAAAATAGATCTTACCCTGAGTCCCAAGCATACTGACCTACCTTCCTTATTTCTGAGAGATGTTACGATTGCCTTCTGAGTAAGCTTTCTTTCATGGCCTCTGTTTCAGGAACTGCCTTGAGTTCTTACCCTGAGTTGCTTTGATTGTGAACTCTAACCTAGAAGGCAAATGAAATCTAGCCTCCCCTATTGCTTAGTGTCATATTATTTATCACAGCAACATAAAGGAAACTAATACAGAAGGGAAGTTGTAAGTTCTCAATACTTCAATTCTAAGCAGAGAACTTTTTTCATGAATTGAAAGGTAACAATAAGAGAAATGGCATAGCATATTCTTCTATCTAGCACTCTTAAAAGTGACATGAAATTAGATAAAATGAAGTTTATTTTTCTCAGCTAGAAATCATGAAGTATAATTATTATGGCTGGGATGTAGGACCTTTGTAATGAATTAATGGAATACTTTCATCCTCTGTTTGTTGTAGACACATACTGATATTAAACTAAAAGACATCCATTCGATCTTTCTCTTTGAGCATTGTTATTTTTCTACACTATAAAAACAAGAGTAAAGATTTCAAATCAAACAGTACATGGGAAAAAAGATTTTGTTTGTAATATAATCCAATTGGACTGTAATAATGAATTGTTTAGATATTATGTATTACAAGAAAGTACTAACTTTTCTAGTTGGTCATCATATGGGAGGAAGGGAAGCTATTGATTGCTCACATGTGTGTGTGTGTGTGTGTATGTGTGTGTGTATACATATATATGTGTGTGTATGTATATATGCTTTTTTTCCTTTTTCCCTGGAATACCTTATCCTCACAACAAAAATGTGGCTATCAGAAACTTCCAGCACACTTCTTTTGTCATGGTTGCATACAGCATCCAATGTAATTTATAAATTATAAATGTCTATTAAAGGAACAACTCGCCAGGTGGTGGTAGTGCAGAGGCAGGTGGATTTCTGGGTTCAAGGCCAGCCTGGTCTACAGAGTGAGTTCCAGGACAAACAGGGCTACACAGAGAAACCCTGTCTCGAAAAAACAAAACAAAACAAAACAAAACAAAACAAACAAACAAGAATCTTTAAATAAAGGTACAACTCTTGAGAGTAAGGTCAAAAGGCTTTGTTTATTGGGGTCCCTTTTACTAGTCATTATTCTAAATGTTTGCTAACTAGTTTAAAGAGAAGTTTAAAGAGAAGACAATCTTCTCTGACCTGAACTTGCTCCTTGTGTTTATAAAGTCATTAATGTACTCACAGTGCCACTTAGTCTCATGATCTAAACCAAATTTAATTACTTTTCAGAGATTCTACCTACAAACACCATTAATCATGGCCTTAAGGACTACATTTCTAATAATCAAATTTGGCAGATACATAGTGTCCAAGAAAAAGGTTTACCTGGAGTCTCCAGCCCACTGGCCTACCTTGTTGATTTCCAGCGTCACCATAACCTCATGAGTACATTTACTAAATTCAAGCTCTCTTTGTGTGTAGATGCTGTATTATTGATTCTCTATCTCTAGAGATCCTACATAATACACTGCATAAACAATTCACGTGAACTGTGTAGGATTGAAATTCAATCACTGCCCTACCTTAAGCCAAGTATTCTTCTTCATGTAAATCCATCATCTGACAGAAATGGGGGAAGAAAACCATGACTGCTCTCTCAGTATCACTTGATTATACAATTAGTAAATGAAAATTTATTTCCCCTTAATAAAAGGAAAGGAGACTTATCTTAGTAAAATCTTGCATATATACATGTATACTTGATTAAGGTACAGAATACAAAAAAGGGACATTGTAATTAATAATTGTCCCTAGAATCTTTCAAATAAATAACACAAAAGAGCTGAATTCATTCCATTTTAAAGGAAAAATGTTTTCTCTACAACTTGATTAAACTGCTGACTGACAGTATATACCACTAAGTGGCTGCTATTTTTCTAAAGTTATATTTATATATCATCTTAATGTATCTAAGGTGCAATTTATTTTCATTATCGAATTCAATCAATACTTTTTACAAGTTGTATTACAGACTGCATGATATATAACTATACAATTGAACTAATTTCTTGATTAGATTGAATTAATCTAAACATATGATATGCAGAAACATAATTAAAACCAAATAAATACTTAGATGTACTAAGATCTTTGTGCCATAACATTTTATACATGAATAATTAAGTCTTACAAACCACAGTGCATATTCAAGCCTGGCATTAAGATCAAAGCCAGGTTCACAAATAAATGAAACACACAATATTTTCCCTATGATTGCATTGTTTGTACTTTAACATAGATCTTGCCAGTGTTTGAATGTGAGTATGTGATCAATTCTAGAAAATGTATAACTTTTTGCTTGTTGTTTTGAAGATGTAGTAAAAGTCATTCACTTTTATTTTTTAATAGACTGAATGATAGTATGTTTTTTCATTGTTGTTATTGTTGTTCTTTCTGTCTTACTGTAATGAAAGACTCACCTATTTAGTTTGGCCAATAGTTTAAGGTTAATATATTGACTTATATGTAGCAATATAATCATGTGTAGTAGGTCCTGAATGAGTTCACATTCATAGGGATTCAAAAGGGAAGTGCCTTTTCTTTTATGATAGGTAACAAGTATGCTGTGTTGCTAACTTTACTAGCAACTAATTATCACTGAAAAAAAACTTATGTTTCTTTCATTCTCCTTAAGTAGATATTGAAAGAAATAAAAGGATGTTTTAATCCTTAAATTAAGTGAAAAGCAATTTTATTCTACCATAAGTGAAGTTTGAAGGAAAAACAATAAACAGTTGGGGCAGTTGGTATCTCAACTGTTCACAAAATAGCCAAAACCACTTTCCCAGCAAAGCTAATATCTTTCTCCACTGTATGTTGTTTTGATTTTCTTTTAATTAATTAATCGATTGATTGATCAATCGATTAATTAATTAATTGGATATTTGTTATTTGGATTTCAAATGTTATCCCCTTTCCCGGCCCCCCTCCCAGAAACCCACTATCCCTTCCCCCTGTTAAGGGTGTTCTTCCACCCACTCACACACTCCCACATCCCCCGTCCTTGATTCCCCTACACTGGGGCATCTATTGAGCCTTCATAGGACCAAGGAAATTTCCTCCCATTGATGCCTGACAATGCAGTCCTCTGATACATATGCAGTTGGAACCATGTGTACTCCTTGGTTGATGGCTTAGTTCCTGGGAGCTTTGGGAAGTCTGGTTGGTTGATATGGGTTAAGAGCCATGACTGCAATTCCAAAGGCCCTCGGTTCAAATCCCAGCAATTGAACGGTAGCACACAGCCATCTTTCTTTACTATTAACAATGCAGTATTTGGGCTAAAATTTTGAATCTTATTAATTTCAAGAACCTCCAAAGATTTAAAGTTGGGAATGAAAGATTAACAAAGCCAGGCGAGGTCAATGATACTACGAGAAAACTTGCAGAATCAAATAACCTTGACCCTTAGGGTCTCACTGAGACTGAACTGGCAACCAGAAAGCATGCATGGGAGGGACCTAGGGCCCCTACACATATGTAACAGATGTGCAACTTGATCAACTTGTGGAACCCCTAAAAACAGGAACAGGGACTGCCTCTGACTCTGTTGCCTGCTTTTGAAGTCCTTTTGCCTTGTCTTTCCTCAACAGAAGATGATCTACCTAGTCCTACTGCAATTTGAAATTCTAAGAATGGTTGATATGCATGGCAGTTTCCTGCTTCTCTGAGGAGAAATGGAGAGAGGATGGGGGAGGAGAGGAGAGAACTAGGGACTGGGAAGAAAGCAGAGAAGGAGAGCTGTGATTGGGATGTAAATGAAATAAATTAATTAATGAAAAAAATTATTAAGATGAACACCTAAATGCAATTAATATTCTATGAGTGTAGAGTTATGATTTTCATAATGTATCCCCAGAGAATAATAAATTAAAATACTACATTAAGAATTATAAATCTAGACCGGGCAGTGGTGGCACATGCCTGTAATCCTAGCACTCGGGAGGCAGAGGCAGGTAGATTTCTGACTTCGAGGCCAGCCTGATCTACAGAGTGAGTTCCAGGACAGCCAGGACTGTACAGAGAAACCCTGCCTCGAAAACCCAAGAGAGAGAGAGAGAGAGAGAGAGAGAGAGAGAGAGAGAGAGAGAGAATTATAAATTTAAAAAAAAAGAAAATTCTTTATTTGCGGGTCTAATACTAACCTGGAAAACTGAGAAATTTAAATGGATCAAAACCATTTACTAGTTAATACTTACTTGCAGTTCCATATTACAATATTGTGAGATATCTATTGAATTAGTTAATTTTCTGATAAAGTTATCTTTCCAATAATGCCATCAAATATCTCCAATTTAAAGTTGTTCTTCCTGTCTTAAGACTTTTTATTTTCACATAAGGCTTTACATCCATCTTTTTCATTTCATATCTAACTGTTTTCATTTCATACCTAACTTACTTAACCAACTGTTACCATGCCATCTAATGAGCACTATGTATTGGTTATGTTGCCTTAAAAACGCTGTTACAAGGCAGGGCAGTGGTGGTGCACACCTTTAATCCCAGCACTGGGAGGCAGAGGCAGGTGAATTTCTGAGTTCAAGGCCAGCCTGGTCTACAGAGTGAGTTCCAGGACAGCCAGCGCTATACAGAGAAACTCTGTATAACAAAGAAAGAAAGAAAGAAAGAAAGAAAGAAAGAAAGAAAGAAAGAAAGAAAGAAAGAAAATATTTTAAAATGCTAAAATGTTACATCCCATTTGCTATTTTGGTTGCTCTGAATAAATGATACTTCAAATAAAACTGCATGAAAAGAGTATTAGGCATGAATGGACTGCTTCCAGCAACACTAAGTGTCTATATTGATTGAAACCACAGGGCATTGTGTAACTGTTATGACAACATAGCATAAAGAAGTTTATTTATTTGATGGTTGACATGTTTTAAATATACTTTTCATTTAGTTACTTTATTCATTTGTTTGATGCAATTCTTCTATAAATGAAACTTTTATTCAACAGATGTAACTATGATCTCAGAGGCTTATTGCTAAATAAGCTCACCACTTCTGTTCTTTCTGAACTCTCTCTCACTGTTTCAACTCAGTTGTTTTGGCTCAAACTCCTCTCCAAGCTGACTGATTCCAACTGGCTTCTCTCTGAATTGCTCTGCCTGGCCTCAAACTAACTGGCAATTGTTCTAATCTTCTGCTCTTCATTTTCTGGATCTTTCTATCTTAACTTTCAACCAATCTCTTGGCAAAACAGATCCAATAAAACTGCCTTCTCTCTCTCTCTCTCTCTCTCTCTCTCTCTCTCTCTCTCTCTCTCTCTCTCTCTCTTGCTGATTAACTCTTAACTCACATCTCTTTTCGGTGTTGTTGTTATGGGCATATTCTTTCTCTAACTCTTTTTGTCAAATCTTTCTCTGATTTATCACTTTATCTGCCCCTCAAATAGACATCATTTTCAAACATAGCTTTCTTCTACAAAATAACGTTACTTCCATTGTTTCTGATTAATGGTGTATACTAAGGGTAAGGGTATGTCTATATACCAACCAGAGGAATTAAAGCTGTGCCGTTCCAGCTAGATGACACAAAACCTAGGAGGAGGTCTTTGGATGTAACCCCTTGTTAGGATATCCACGTTCCTTCTTTTGAATTCCTCTATATAATTGGCTAGCTTTCTTATTTTTCTTTTATTTTTTTTGAACTTTTAAAAAGGGACATCACTTGTTAAAAACAGAAGAACTAACATTTAAGAATACAAAGTAATATAATATTTTAAGCTGTTCTAATAAGAGCAAACAGTATCTTTTGTCCTAGATAATATCATAATACAAAAAACTTCTTGATAATTTCAACATTTCCTTATTCTAAAATTGTTCTGCTATTAGACCTTTTCTTTTTTCTTTCTTTTAATCTTAGTTGATCTTATCACTATTTTATTTCTGTTACTGAGGCTTTCTGTATTCAGTAAGGGAAATGGTTCAGAGTAAAAGATGGAAGTTACTTAAAATGTTTCAATGGTAACAGACTTCAAAGCTTAAGGGTGTGCTAAGGTAAAAGTGGTAAGACCAGAAATCTTAAGGCTATGAACTGAAAGTCCTTAGAGTTGACTCTGAACTAGCCAGAAGGACCATAAAATAGATAGTCTATGAGAAATAAGGGCAGGTTTCTCAGACTAGTTGGCTCTCCCAGGAATCATATACTAGGCAGTATTGGTTTCTCTTCAAACACATCACTACATCAGCTAATTTAGAAAAGGAACCACATAGCACCCTAAATGCAATGTCTACAAAAGAAAACTAAAGTTACCTCTTGGTGACAATGAAAACAAAAAATGAGAACAAACCAAACTTCTTCCTTTTTCTATTTTCTTTCTTTTTCTTTTTGAAAGAGAGGTAACCCAAAGCTGGGAGGGTAGCCAGTCTAGGACAGTGATGATAAGCTAGCACAAAGTCAAGGTCTGTAACTACCCAAACCAGAGTCAGAGACAAACTTTAGCTTTCCCTCACCTGACTGGTTAGGTAATTTGTGAAAATGCATGATCATCTCATTTCTTTGGCCAGTAGATACATATATCTTGTAGGTTCTGCATTTGTAGGGCTCATGATAGCCCAGAGAACTAATCAGTCTCATAATAGTTACCTTGTTCCTTTTTTTTGCTATTTTCTTATTTTAAAAACATACACACCCCAAATAGATTTCAATTACATTTTATTTTTTCCACCTTTTTTTTCCTTTCTAGATTTTCTACTGTTACTTTATATATAAATGATGATTTTCCTTATGTGGGGCCATTTATTAAGAACCATTGTCCCATGTCAATCTTTGATGACTGTGACAGCTTTCTTTGTAAGTTCTCAGTTACTGCTAGAGCACCAATTCCTGTCTTGCTCCTTCCATCTTACCAACTATGATGGCCAAAGATTCTGATATTCTATAACCATGAGTTCAAGAACTAAACACTTTCTTTTCTAAGTTGCCTTCTTCATAGTCTTTTGTATAAAAAAGAATCTGAGACAGATACTTTGATTGATACATCATACTTTCTTTTCAAGTTTCATAATTATTGAAGGCATAAAAAATGTAAAAACAAATTTTAAAGGTATAAAACACATTTCATATCTTCCAGGTCAGGCTTTTGAAATAGCATCAAATGTTCTTAACCAAACAAAAATTGAATGGCTATTTCAGAAGAACTATAACTTTTACATTAGTTTCAACACTAGTGTGCAAAAATAGCATCCATAATCTTATTTGTTTTGTTATATGCATTGACTTTTATATTTGTTGCTGTTCTGTTACTTTGCAGGGAATGTGTTGGAGTGACCTTGGTGGATATGGAGAGTGGTGGTTTGAATACAAATGACTCCCACAGGCTCATGTATTTGAATGCTTTGTCATCAGGAGTGGTATAGCTTTGTTGAGGTAGGAGTGGCCTTGTTGAAGGAAATATATTCCTATGGATGGACTTAGAGGTTTCAAATTCCCTGGCCTGATTCACTGTCTCTCTCTTCCTGCTGCCTGTGAATGCAGATGTAGAATTTTAACTAGCTCTCTAGTCCATATCTAACCATGTGCTTCATGTCATGATGATAAGGGACTAAACCTTTGAAACTATAATCAAGCCCCCAGTTAAATGTTTTTTCTCCCTAAAAGTTGAATTATTTGTGGTGTTTCTTCACAAGAACAGAACACTGTCTAAGACAGACCAAGGAGATCAGAAGAATTTGGGAGGAGGGAAAAGAATATGATTAAATTATATTGCATAAACATATTTCAATAAAAAATTGCAGAATTTTTTAACATTAAAGGCATTGTTGTTGTCAGAAGCCATGACAGAACTGGAAGACATCCCAACATGTGTATATAAATATGTTTAAATTAAGTAAATACTAGCTAAATTATTTTAGAAGTGAAATTTTAGTATTTTTATCAGAATTGTTAGAATTGGTGATACATGTTAGACATGTTTTATAAAATCAGTTGGGAGTTCATATTTCCACTACAATATAGTTTGATTCCTTAACATTAGGCAAGTGATTTTACAAAGAAAAAATATGAAAGGGGACTTGTGGTAGGAAGAGGAGAACATAATCTGGTGTTGGGTTGGGGAAAAGGACTGAAGTCCTGAAGGCCAGCAGAAAGAATGGAAACAGGCAACCTCAGGAGATAAGTGGTTGGGGGGAACCTCCAGAGACCTGGGAAGAGAGAGACTCTCAGGACTCAAAAGGAGGGACCCAAGATGAAATGCCCGACAGTGGGGAGAGGGAACTGGTAGAGCCTACCTCTAGCAGAAAGACAGGGCATCAAGTGGGGAATGGGATTATTATCCTGCAGTCAACACTCTGACCCATAATTTTTCCTGTCTAAAAGAACTACAGGAATGGAAATGGAGAAGAGCCCAAGGAAAAGAAGGTCCAATGTCAGACCCAAAGTGGGATCCAGCTCAAGGGGAGGTCTCAAAGCCTGACACTATTACTGAGGCTAGGAACACTCTATCATGACTGGCCTCTGGAAGACCCAACAAGCAGCTGAAAGTATCAGATGCAGATATCTTCATCTAACAAATGGACAGGAGCTGCTGACCCCTGTGGTTGAATTAGAAAAAATCTGGAAGAAGCTGAGGAGGAGGGTGACCTTGTAGGAGGACCACAATCTTAATGAAACTGGACCCCCCAAATCTCTCAAACACTGCACCACCAACCAGGCAGCATACACCAGCTGATATGAGGTGCCCAACACATATACAACAGAGATCTTATAGGTCTGGGTTCAATCAGAGAAGATGTACTTCTAACCCTTAAGGGACTGGAGACCCCAGGGAGTTTAGATGTCTGGTGGGGTGGGGTTGGGGCCATCTTCTTGGAGAAAGGGGGTGGGGAGGAGGTGTGGGATGTGAAACAGTTGGAAGGTAGACTGGGAGGGAAATAGAATCTGGAGTGCAACAACAACAACAACAATGATAATAACAACAACAACAATAATATTTTAAAAGAACAAGTATTTGCAAATCAGGTTAACAATTGAGGCTTTTGAGTGTTCTCAAATGTCACTGAATATTGTACAATTGCAGGTAGTATATATAGTCATAGGGTAAAGCCATGCAGTATCCAACAATAAATTTGGATTTGGAAAGTAGGTTTACTACCTTATACGATGGCAATTATAATATGTGATGGTAAAGGTACATATAAAAGACTTTGTGCCTGTCATTTTTACTTGAATTTTAAGGAAAGTTAACATGTTAATTGCAATTAAAACACTTGAATACGTTTATGAAAGGAGCACATTAAAATAAGGATGATGGCTTGCACTTTTGCTCTATGACAAAATTGTTCTAGAAATAATTTGAAAAAAGGAACAGCTCAAGGGTTCATCATTCATTTTCAAAAAAAAAAATAGTTTGATCCACAGAATGCACACAGATCCACTACCAACCACATAGAATATGTATACTTGTTGAAATATAAATTTGTTGCACTTACATAATATTAATATGTACATGATACAGTCTTCTATGCAGATACTACAATTATTAAAATGGGGGATTATGGGTTAAAATAATCATTTTATTTAAAACACAAATAATAACGTCTAAATTATTTTGTTTCAAGAAAAGTAATTAAATATTTTGATTGATCATTCTTCAATAACACTCACTTTTATTAAGTTCAAGAGAATGAGAGGATAGTAAAACATTCAAATTATGCATACAATGTCAGTAGGTAAAAATGAACCTCAAATGTAAACAAAGAATATAGAAAATAAAGTAAAACAAAAATATACCAGGGTGGGGAGACAGGAGTGGGTGGGGGTGGTGGGAGAACACTCTCATAGAAGCAGGGGGAGGGGACATGGGATAGGGTTTTCCCAAGGGGGAAATAGGGAAAGGGGATAACATTTAATGTAAATAAAGAAAATATCCAGGAAAAAATAGCAGAAGGAAATTTTTAAAAATGGCAGATTAATAACACTAGGTCTTTCTAAATTTCCTTATCAAATAGTGTGATATTCCTTCAAATTCTTGTACATTTTATGAGGAGCCATATCTTTTGCATGTTTGAGAATAGATAGTGCTGAAGCTGCAGAAGTAACTGATTAAAATGAAAAAATAATCCCATTATTAGTTTTTCATACAGCTCAAATCTTTAATACTTTACTTACCAACCTGGAGTAAGAGAGAACATATGCATGGGATACAGGATGCAAAAACCTTAAACAAGGTTTTCTTGTTTAGTTTTGAGGAAGAAATAATATTTGCTCAAATGTGGTGAGTTGAATACTCTGGAATCATTCACTAAAATAGAATTTATGATATAATATATTTACTAAACTGACACCTTTAGAGAAATGAGACAGAAATATAGAAGAGTACATAATTCAATTGTGATACAGATCATTCAGTTTTCAAGAATCCTTTTTGGAAACTTCTTAAAGTCACAGAAGAAAATACACTTAGGAACAGCAAAGTGCAATGTGTAATCCAATAACACAGAAGTATGCTGGAGTTTTACATTGAAAGAGTAACCTGGCTTCTGTCAAATTAAGCTAGTATGATCCATGACAAAATATAAGGAGAGAATAGATTTCAAAAAACAAATTAAATATTCAATTTTACCATGCAAAGCTGTGTAATAACATAAAGACTAAAAACCAAACACCATCATAGAAATAGAATTATTTCAGCTTCAAACAACTAAAAATGTAAAAGCTGTTTTACAATATATGAAAAATTTTACAATAAAGGAAATACAAAATTTATGTTATTGAAAGTTATCAATAGAAATGAAAATTTTTGAGGGGTTGCTTGGCCCCACCCCCTCCCTTGCTTCTTGGCTCTCTTCCTCTTCTACTCTCTTGCCCTCTTGGGTTCCTCCCTTCCTCCTTCCCTTCCTCCCTCTCTCCATGTGGTCATGGCCAACCTTTATTCTCTCCTTTCTCTGCCTCTACTAATCTCTTAACTCCCCTCCCCATGCCCTAAATAAACACTATTCTATGCTAAAAAAAATTAAAATTTTGTTATTCTAAAATAGAATTGAAGAATTTTACACTTTTTTCTTTTCATTTTCATTTCAAATCTCTATCATACCATTCATTAAAGAATCCAAACCCCAAATAATTGTCATGTTACCATTCAAATGAAGAAGGAATCTGAATATTTATTTTAATTAGCAAGCAATTACCTGCAGGGATACTTTGTAAATTTTGGAGATGACATAGAGAATGGTTAGAAAAGAGAATGATGCTTCACCATGTATTAGATGTATTCATAACTCTGATTCATAGAGCTGGTAATATTTTATTTACCTTTTTCACCTTCTAAAATTGTTCATTAAAATTGAGCACAGGGTTGTGAAATAGCACACTGCAAAAAATAGGCTAATTTTCAGGCCTAATGAAATAAATTTGATCCCTGGAACCTGCACAATAGATGGAAAAGACTGACTTCCACAAGTTGTCCTATGAAGTCAACACATGCACCATGGTACGTACATGAAAATACACACAAACACACATCAATAAAATATAGCTAAAACATTCCTAAAACAATGTGTCTATATTCTCAATATGTTTGAGTATATCCACTGATATGTATGTATGCTTACTATTCTTCAAAATGCTTCTCTCTCAGCAGAAGCTGACCATCATATAAAGTTATCACTGGTCATAGAGAAGAGCTTGAGGAAAACAAGGTTTAGTGACAGGCCCAAAGTGGGATCCAGCTCAAGGGGAGGCCCCAAGACCCAATACTATTACTGAGGCTATGGGGCACTTACAAACCTGGCTTGACAGCCCTCTGAAAGATCCAACTAGCAACTGAAAGAATTACATGCAGATATTTGTCCAACCAATGGACAGCAGCTGCTGATCCCTGTGGTTTAATTAGGGAAAGGCTGGAAGAAACTGAGAAGGAGGGCAACCCCGTAGGAGGACCAGCAGTCTCAATCAACTTGAACCCATGAGATCTCTCAGATCTTGGAACACCAACCAGGCAGCATACACCAGCTGATATATGGTTCCCAACACATATATGGCAGAGGACTTCTGGGTCTGGGTTTAGTCAGAGAAGATGCTCCTAATTCTCAAGAGATTGGAGGCCCCAGCGAGTTTAGAGTTCAGGTGGGATGGGGTGGGGACATTCTCATGGAGACTCAGAGGCACAGAGGAGGTATGGGATGTAGCAGCAAAATGAATGAATGCAAAGAACTGCTAATGGAGATGGGTGCTCAGTCCAAAGGCCGAGGAACATCTCAGAAGAGGAAGCTGAAAGAGTGTATGAAACTAGGGACCACAATGTCTGCTTTGAGATTGTGTTTTCTAGCTGTAACTGGTAAGCTTCACCTGTGCAAACTCAAGGGCATGGTTCCTAATAGCAAACCTAGCTACTTCAACAAGAGTTAGCATTCTAATTTGGGTCAGGGGAGTCACAAGTAGAACAACCTTAAGATGAAGAGCAAGAAGCAATTAATAATTTCTAAGATAGGAAGAAAATCTTCCATAGGAATAAGTCCTGGGATTGGTTATTAGTTATAGAATAGTCAGCAATAGAACCATATATAAGGAAGCAATACAGTACTGTCTCAGCAGAGTTATTTATATTTTGATTCATGAATATGCATGTGTACAGTATATATAACAACTCTGGTGAAAAGTGAAAGTTATATAATTAGGCAGGGGTAAAACAAAATTGGGGAGGGTAGGAAGAATATAAGGGAAAATTATATAATTGTATTTTAATAAAGTAAAAGTAAATGAATAAAATAGAAATTAAAATTAAATACTTTTAAACAACAATTCCAATTATTGATTGTGGAAACATGAGAGAGATTCAAAATATAATCATTAGCAAATGCTTTTACAAATCACACCTACAGGAAGATGTTAAAATTATTGCCAGCATTTGAGGAGAGCGCTATTATAAATTGACAAAACACTTTCATCAATGTGTCATTAATTGTAAATGTCATTACAGTTGAAATACCATAACTAGCATTGCCATTGATAATATATGTCAACAGTATGGACACCATGCTATGCCACATAAGGACATGACTATGTGGCATTTTTTCATGTTTACAAATTTATTTTAATCACTGTAAACATTTACTTTCCTTTTTCCTTTTCATTTTTATTGGTTGTTTTATTTATTTACATTTAAAATGTTACCCCCCTTCCCAGTTTCCCCTCCACAAGCCCCCTATCCCTTCTTCCTTCCCCCTGCCTCTATGAGGGTGCTCCCCTACCCACCCACTCACGCACCCATTCCTGCCTCACAACAACCTACCATTCTCCTATCCTGGGTCATCAAGCCTCCACAGGACCAAGGCTATCCCTTCCCAATGATGCCAGGTAAGACAATCCTCTGCTAAAGATGCATCTGGAGCCATGGGTCCTTGCAGGTGTACTCTTTGGTTAGTGGTTTAGTCCCTGGGAGCTTTGGGGGCTTCTGGTTGTTTGATATTGTTATTCTTCCTATGAGTTTGCAAACCCCTTCAACTCCTACAGTCTTTGTCCTAACTTCCCCATAGGAGTCACTGCACTTAGTCCAATGTTTGGCTGTGTACATCCGCATATGTATTGGTTCAGGGCTGACAGAGCCTCTCAGGGGACAGGTGCACCTGGCTCCTGTCAGAAAGCACTTCTTGGCATCAGCAACAGTGTCTGGGTTTGGTGTCAGCACATGGGATCGATCACTAGGTGGGGCAGTGACTGGATGGCCTTTCCTTCCGTTTCTGCTCTTATAGCAGCCTTATTTATAAACATTTACCTTCAATTCTATCCAGATGAAATGAAGTTCAATTTCACATGAAGTTTTATTTCTATTCATTATTTATCTTTACAAATTACTTGCTGTGCAAGCTTAATGACCAGAGTTCAATCCCAGAGAACCACATGAATTTCAAAGAGGAAAGCCAACTCCAGAACAGCTGTTCTGTAATCTCTCAAAAGGAGCTGTGGCACCACACAAGTTGTAGGCATACACACCCATATTAACACCTCAGCCTACAGGATGGAAAAAAAACATTTATGAGCTATTTATATATAAAAGGCTTACTATCTACAATATACAAATAACAAAACCTAAACATCTAGAATAGGAACAACCCAATTACAAAAACAGGAATTAACACTAACTAGAGAGTTCTCATGAGATGAAACAGAAATGACTGAGAATTATACTACTAATCAGGAAAACGCAGATTATAAAAATTAGACTTAATGCAAATTATGTTTAGACTTACCCTAGTCGTAGAGGCTAGGGTGAATAAAAATGTGTGGGGAAAGGAGCGCACTTAGCTTCCCTTGATGTGGGTGGGAACTGGTGCAGCTATATGGTTAGTGTGGAGATTCTTCAAAATGCTAGAACAAGATTTGTGGTATTGTGTATTCCATTCTTAAGCATGCATTCAAAGGACTCTATACGTTACTGCAGAAGTGCTTGTTGATCCATTTATTGATTGATTTTCTTAAAGCAGAGTTAGTTTGAGGCCAGCCAGAGTAATTCAGTAAGAAGCTAAGATAAGTCAGATTGACTCAGTCAGTTTGGAGAGGTGTTAGAGCCAGAACAGCTGAGTTTATCAGCCAGCCAGTGGTCAGTATGAATTAGAAAGGGTGAGCTTATTAGGCAGTACATTTCAGAGGCTTAAAACAATCTTGGTCTAGATTAGACTGTAGGATGCCTAGAAGCTTCCAGCATCAGGTCTAGTTAGCAGACAGAGGCAACAGGCCTCTGATGCGACAGTTATAGCTGGAGAATAAAGGTGACTTTTAGAACTATACTTAAAATTATTTTAAAACCATTGGCACTTCCTACAGTATAAGCTTCCTAATATATTTATGCACACATAGAGAGTTTATAGATAATTACCATATATCAAGGTAAAAATGTCCCTACTAGACACCAGAAGATAACAAAAACTCTAGTTAGATAAATTACCCATTGGTGGGCTGCACTGAGGTCCCCCGAACTACCAAAATGTGTCAGGCTATTTAGAATGTTCTTGCTTACCCTTCAGAAATGATGTTAAGACACTATTGTTAAAGCTGGCACATACAGTGTTTATAGAACATGGAGAAATCAAGCTGGTATTGGGCTGGCTAGTTTTCATAGTGGAGGAATGTGGTATTCAAACTACCACAGGAGACAATGAAGCATCAGTCTTCCCCAGGTGTCCTTACAAGCTATGCCCAAGGTGTTCTATTGGCAGGAATGCATGGCCATAATCAAGTATTTTGTTAAAGCCCAATACACAATAGGAAACCCATACCTGGCAACGTTATGGGTGCCAAGAACCTGTTACTGCAGAATGTAGGACCCAGGGGAGAATATACTTCTATTATTCTGACTTTTCAGAACTTAGCCTTTATCCTCATTGACTCTTACATCTTCCAAACCTCAAAAAGTGTATTACTTCAGGAGAGGATTATTAATAGAAGCCCACAAAAGGCCAATGTGCAGAGAAACAGAAACAGAAAAATGTTCATCCCAACATGGGATATCTTTATCACACTCTTAGTCCCAAGCCTTGGGAAGCATTGCTGCAAATGGAGGCAGGAAGACCGAAAGAGCCAGACATTGTAGATAACTAGAAGAAGAGATTGCTTTCTTGACACAGTAGTACAGTTTTACAGATTCACTCACAATGGATATGCCAAGAGGCAGAATGTCTTGTCACATGTAAGATAAAACAAATTTCAACTTATAGAGAATAAATAGAGTAGAAGTGTATACAAATCCCCTCTCTTCACCTCATTAGCTGGGGAACAATTAAGTCAGTTCTCTTTAAGGGTATGGACTCTCATAGATCAGCTATGCCACAGTGAAAGAACAAAGTTTCTGGATTATAGAAGTCAAATTGAGTCGTGAGTTGGGAATAGGTGTGTGTGGGGGGGGTTGGGAAGTACACTCATAAAAGCAGGATGAGGGGGATTGGATAGTGGGTTTGTGGAGGGGAAAGAGAATAACATTTGTAATGCAAATAAATAATATATACAATAAAAACATTGAACTTCATGGGTGTCCTTCTGACTTTTCTATTGCTATGGTAAAACACCATGAAAAGGCAGCTGATAAATGAAGGGATTTAAATTGAGGATTATGGTTTCAGTGGATTAGAGTCCATACCTACCATGTTAGCAGGCACGGCACGTAAGGTACTAGGACAACAACTGAGGGGTAATGTCTTAAGAAAGAACCATGAAACACAGAGAGAGACGAGACATTGGGAATGTGTAAGTCTTGTGCAACATCAAAACTACTCCTAGTGTCACTTCTGCCAGAAAATTTTGATCTACTAATACGTCCCAAATAGGTCCTTCGACTGGGGACTGAATATTCAGATAGATGAGTTGGAGTGGGTGTAGTCTTATTCTAACCACCACAAAGGATTTAAAGAAAAGACAAGACATCACAAATTAGTTTCAAATAAGAACAGAAGTAGATCTGGGAAAAAGTAAGTAATTAAGCAAATAATGCACCGTATAAAATTTTCTAAGAGCTAATAGAATATGTAAGAGAGTGAATAGGCAAGGTCTACCTTAAGGTAGACCTTGGAAATAGAAATTACCTGGTTGGTATAAAAAGATTTGAATTGCAACTTACTCTCTGAAACATGAAAGCACACAGGAATTATAATTTTTACCATTGTGAAGGTTGAGATTAAAGAAAATAAAAATGAGGTAATGCTCATGAGGAAATTATGTTATTGAAATAAGCTGTCTTAAGATCAAGAATATTTTCACTGTTTTACTTAAAAATTCCAATTTTTTTCTTTCTTTTACACCAATATATAGTGATTATTTTGAATGATGTATTAGTAAAGTCATTCAGTTGGTATGTTGTTTAAAACATTTCCTAATATCCACCTTTTTCAAAAAGTGTTATTCAATATAGAAAAAAATCATTTCCATGAGATAGAAAACAGGAAGCTTTCAAATTATTTTATGCCTTTCTTCTTCTTCTGAATCATAACCAAATTGCTTCTCAATTGTAATTTGTGTAATTAAGCTTACACTAATTTAAATAAATACATATGGACATGAATATGAAAGAATGTGTCTGTATGTGTTTGTGTGTGTGTGTGTGTGTGTGTGTGTGTGTGTGTGTGAATAGAAAGTTCCTAAAAGAACTAGCACGCCCAAGGCTTCAGTATTAATTACAGTACTGCTTTGCACACATAATGATATATTTGTCACCAATCATTAACAGCAATATCCTAACACTTGTATATCCTTATTATCCTGCATCTATATTTATATTAGAAATTACTCTTAGTGTTAATAATTCTAAGGGCTTACTCAAGTTTATATTCCATTTCCCAATGATCATAACACTATTAATATGGAATTCCCATGTTTTTATTAATTTCTCCTTCAATCTCCTCTTCTCCTAAATGTTTCCTTAACCTTAAATTTTTACCTTGTCTAATGTTTCATGCATTTGACCTTATAGTTTGTAGTCTTCCCAAACCAAATTTTATCAATTTACCTAATTATCATGAACATTTTGATTGCTTCAAAATTTCATGATATATGGATCAACATACTGTAATAATTTTGTGTTGGTTTTAATTACAGTTTTTAGATTGGGAACTGAATTTTTCATATCTCTGTGTAAATACCAAGGAGTATGAATACTCAGTGCTACAGCAAAATTATATTATCTTTATAAAAGCCAAATTGTTTTTAAATGGTTGCAAGACCTTGCGTTCCCACCGATAGTGAATGAAGGCTCCAGGTACACCAGATTCTTCTCCTCAGCATTTGGTGTTGTCAGAGTTCTGGATCGTGGCCATTTGTTAGATGGCATCATTAACATGCATATGGGTATCACATTGTTGGTTTCTGTTGTAGTTCTCTGTGGACATATACTTCAGAATATATTTTTACATGCTGATTTGGTATTTATGGTTATTCTTTTATAAGTTGTCTATTCTAGTAATAAGTTCAATTCAGAACTGTATTTTTTGTTTTCCATTTTTTGAAATACAAGTGTTTTTAATGAAAATTAGGGAACAATCCATTATTAGATCCTCATATTGTTAATTTTTAATTGATTTCTGGATGCTTGCTTTATCTCTTTGACATCATTTTCAAAATTGAATTCTTTAATTGTAGTAAAAGCAAAATTCTATATTCTGTTCTACTTCATCTTAAAGTAGCTTTTCATTTTATATCCCTTGGTACTTTTTCAGTTAACTTTTGTGAAGACTATGAGGGTCAAATCCAATGCCAGTTTTTGCATGTGTATATGTCTTTGTCATGGCAATGTTTGTTAAAGTACAATCTTTTCACTATTGTATTACTTTTGCTGATTTGGTTAAGTTCAATTAATATGAATATATTTGTGCCCATGCAAGCATAATAGTTTTTAGTTAACTGGTCTGTATGTCTATGAGTAATTTTATCATTTCTAAATCGGTTAACTGTAGGAAGAAAAGAAAAGTGAATTTTAGTTGTCAACTATAAAAGATACTGTCAAAATACAAAGAATTATTTCATTCATGAATACATTCAGGCTAATCATGAAATGTCTATATCAAAATAATGCACAAGAAATGTTATATCAATGCAGAAATATAATTATTCAAACTAATTCTATACCATATCATACATCTATTTGCATTGAATATGTCCAGAAAAAAGAGGTTTGGAAGACATAGTTTTTAAAATAAAGTACACAGTATTAAGGAAGATGACACAAATCTGAAAACCCAAGTAAGAATAAAGATGCCGATCAGGAGGATTACAAGTTTACATCCAACCATGTTCTACATAGCAGTATACTGTCTAGTAAATAAATAAATAGATAGATAGATAGATAGATAGATAGATAGATAGATAGATAGTAAAATAACCACATACTCAATAAGTGGGCCTTAAAGCACTAGTACCAATTTCATAATATTAATTTATATATCCTTTTTACATGTTCTCTGGAGCGCCTTTTGTGAATTGGATGGTTCCCCATTCTATATCAAGTAGCTTTTCATGTCCCACAATGTTTTCATCATTGCTTAGCTAAAATTCCCCCTCAGTGTCACGGACATGGCAACATTCCTGAAACATCCATAGGAGACAATGTGTCCTCTGTATTTTCTTGCTTTGATTGAAATTTCTTCATGAAACACTTTACCTTCTGTACATCGGGCAGAGGAGAGACATAGGTCACCACATAGAGAGATGCTTATACTTTTCAGAACCCCATTGCCCTTCTTAATTTTGTGCAATGATTTTATAGAAGGAAAATATCAAATACATAATCTTAAGCTTATCTAACACAAGCCAGCACACTACTACTAATAATGTGTTTTCAATTAGTATGTGGATCACTAAACTTCATAAGTTCCCATTTTTATGAACTATATTTTTCTTAATTGCCTGGAAATGTATGAGATGAATATTAAACTGGGTTATTAAATACAAAATATTAAAATACAAAAATTTTAACATTTATAGGCAAGTATATGTTGGACTTTTTTTACTTTCCATAATACCACTTGACAAATTACCTTTTACATAATACAAACTGCATTTCTGAAGAAGAAAAATATTTTAAAATGAAGACAATATTGAATTTCCTGGTGGACTCAATCACTAGGAGATTTATTTCAAGTTAAACTCATACTCATTTCTCAATTAGAGCATTATAGTATAAAGTGGACATTTTTGGCAAATTTGTTTGAAAGAGACTACCAGTATTGGTTGTAATAATGGTCACTTGTCCTTCCACACAAAAGTAAAGATCAAATAGATGGTGAGAATTAAACAAGACAGAAACATTCATGGATGAAACACATCATGAATTAGAATTCATTTACTGGATTAAATACTGAGCTTATTTGCTTTAAGTAATCTATTTCATATTTGTTAATCCTTCAGCTTAATTCTCAATAAGTAAATTTGTCAGGCAATTATATAAAGTTGGCTTAATTTTCTGCTTACCCAAAGAACTTATCCTTGGGCTATTCTCATATCTAAATTTTTGGGACTAATACATTTTCATCTCAGTTTTGATGATATATTAAAACGTATTCTAAGCACTGTAAAATCAGCTTCTAAATAATTAATGAATATAAACTTTTATAGTGATTTAGTAATAAAATAATAGGTTTCCATTATTTCTCAATTTAATTAGTTGCACAAAGGGGGAAAATATAATTATAAATACCAATCTATAGCATATTGTTTCTAAGAATAGCTGTGAAATTTAAAACTAAATCTTCATTAATTTATTTCAGCACATTCATCAAAGTTCAGTCATCAAGTCCCCTCCCAGAGTTTTGTAGATAGTGATCTGCTCATCTCACATGGAGAAACATACCCTTGACTATAGACATTCTTTGTACTGTTTCCATTGTTTCTCTTTCTGCTGTTACTCACATAGCAGAATTGCAGTGATTCTGGCTTTACTTCTAAAACTAACAATTTGCTTCACTGAAAAGTTTACTTGTTATGTGATTGAGTCATTATTAATACAACCCTTATGCCTTTTTTTCATAAAATTCTGGTTAGTATGACATGCATTATTAATACTATGAACCCAAATATTAACCTTAGGAACAAATAATCAAACCATTTCTATGAAATATACAAGTTTCAATTAATATGCTCCCAAATAAACAACAAATTACATCTCTGCTTGAGATATTAAGGAAAACTTTTGCTTTGAAAGTAAAATGATGTTTTACATTGTTCTTTGTTTATAAGGGAAACACATAAGGTATGGTCAGTAACTGTCTTATTAAATGACAGTAAAGATATTATTAGGTAACTGAGAGCAGCAAAACAGAAAGTAATTCATCGTGAAGAAAAAGAGAAGTTATGATTCCATGTTTTAAATATTATTTTAATGATAATCTGTTATTAATGATTAAATAAAAGGAAAGTTTAAGCTTATGTAAACTGAAATTAATTCTGTGTGGAATACATTAAATGAAATTTATCATATGAATTTAATAACTTTATTTAGATATTAATAGTTTAGACTATATTTATTAATATAAAATGTTCATAATAGAAATCATGTGAACATAATCATAATATCTATACTTTCTTTGGTAAGAATATCTGAAATTTTCTCTTTAGAATTTTAAATTATATAATATAAACTATATTCAAACTAACAAGCACTAAATTGAAATTTTTGATGACTTAATTATATTAAACTGAGACTATGAATCTTGTGGGCATCATTCCCCATTCTGCCTAAGACCTGTTTTCTGTACACACCATGTTTCTCTCTCTTCTCTCTTTTAGAATGTCCCAGCTCTACATACAAGACAGATTGTTCAACTCTATTTCTGTGACTGGCTCATTTTCTTTAGCAAAAGTTACTATAGATTTTCAATTTTCTTTCAAATGACAAAATTATAGGGTATGTTTTGAAGATTGAAATATTTCATGTATATTCATTCCACAATTCATTTACCAATATTGGGACATAAGTTGGTTCCATATTTTATATATTATGAATAGTACTCTCATGACTGTGAGAATGGATATTTGTATCCTTCAGTTTCAGAGAGAAGAAATTCTGTGAGCTTTTGCACAAAACAAATGAACAATAAAGTTATTAGTGATATAATAAAGATAAAATAATAAAGAGAATACATATTATAAATGTGTATGCATATTCAGTGCATGTGCTTGTATGTGTGTGCATATGTGTGCATGATTAATTTTGTTTTGGTTTATAACTGGTAGTTGTGATCCATGTACTTCAACAATGGCCAGCTTATACTAGTTAGAGCTATACTTCAGTAGTTTCTCTGTCCACAAGTAGGCTGTCTCAGCAGCCCCAAAGGGACTGCTGCCACAGCAATAGGCTATATGAGCAGCCATATAACTGCTACTGAACCTCTAGTTTAAGAGGATATACCTCCACTCTAAAAAAATGAATTACTTCAATGGAGGAAAATATCACAATTTTTAGTTGCCGATTTGTCCTTTTGACAGTGTCTTTTCCCTTGCAGAAACATTGTAATTTTATAAGGTCCCATTTATCTATTCTTGATCTTAGAGCATAAGCTACTAGTGTTCTGTTCAGGAACTTTCCCCCTGAGCCAATGTCCTCAAGGGTCTTCTCCGGTTACTTTTCTATTAATTTTAGTGTGTCTGGTTTAATATGGAGGTCCTTGATCCACTTGTAGTTGAGCTCAGTACAAGGAGATAAGACTGAATCGATTCTCATTCTTCTGCATGCTGACCTCCAGTTTAGCCAGCACCATTTGTTGAAAAGGCTATATTTTTTCCACTGGACGTTTTTAGCTCCTTTGTCAAAGATCAATTGGCCATAGATGTGTGGGTTCAATTCTGGGTCTTCAATCCTATTCCATTGATCCACCTCTCTGTCACTGTACCAATACCAGGCAGTTTTTAACACTACTGCTCTGTAGTATTACTTGATGTCCGGGATATTGATTCCTCCAGAAAACATTTGACTGTTGATGATAGTTTTAGCTATCCTAGGTTTTTTGTTATTCCAGATGAATTTGAGAATTGCTCTTTCTAACTCTATGAAGAACTGAGTTGTGACTTTGAAGGGGATTGCATTGAATCTGTATATTGCTTTTGGCAAGATTGCCATTTTAATTATATTAATTCTGCCAACCAACAAGCATGGAAGATTTTTCCATTTTCTTTTTTTTTAATTTTTTAAATTTTATTTTCTATATTCTTTGTTTACATTCCAAAGGCTTTCCCCTTTCCCAGTTCCCCCCTCACCATGTGTCCCATAAGTCCTCACACAACCCCTCACATTCCCCAATAACCCCTCAACACTTTCTCTGTTCTGGTACTCTCCTGCAAGACTGGAACCAGTCTTTGCTGGACCAGTGTCCTCTCATTCCTTCTTCTTGGGAATCTTTGGATTTGCTAATTGTGTCTTGAGTGCACAGAGCTTCTGGGCTCATTAATATTCACCTATCAGTGATTGCATTTTATGTGTATAATTTTGTGATTGGGTTAACTCACTTAGAATGATATTTTCCAGATCCAAACATTTGCCTACAAATAGCATGAATTCATTATTTTTAATTGCTGAGTAGTATTCCATTGTATAATATGCCATATTTTCTGTATCCATTCCTCCTTTGAGGGACATCTGGGTTCCTTCCTGCCTCTGGCTATTATAAATAAGGCTGCTAAGAACACAGTGGAGCATGTGTCTTTATTGCATGCAGGGGAATCCTCTGGATATATGCCTAGGAGTGGTATGACAGGGTCCTCTGGAAGTGTCATGCCAAATTTACTGAGGAACCACCAGACTGATTTCCAGAGCAGTTGTAACATCTTACAATCCCAACAACAGTGGAGGAGTGCTCCTCTTTCTCCACATCCTCTCCAGCACCTGTTTTCTCTTAAGTTTTTAATCTTAGCCATTCTGACTGGTGTGAAGTGGAATTTCAGGGTTGTTATGATTTGCATTTCCCTGATGACTAATGATGATGAACATCTCTTAAGGTGCTTCTCATCCATCCGAATTTCTTCTGGTGAAAATTTTTGTTTAGCTCTGTACCCTATTTTTAATAGGGTTATTTGGTTCTTTGGGGTCTAATTTCTTGAGTTCATTGTATATATTGGATATTAGCCCTCTGTTGGATGTGGGGTTGGTGAAGATCTTTTCCTGATTTGTTGGTTGTTGTTCTGTCCTTCTGATAGTGTCCTTTGCCTTGTACCCTATTTTTAATAGGGTTATTTGGTTCTTTGGGGTTTAATTTCTTGAGTTCATTGAATATATTGGATAGTAGCCCTCTGTTGGATGTGAGGTTGGTGAAGATCTTTTCCCAATTTGTTGGTTGTTGTTTTGTCCTTGTTTTGAGTTGTTTGCCTTTCAAAAACTTTGTAATTTTATGAGGTCCCATGTGTCAATTCTTGTTCTTAGAGCATAAGCTATTGGTGTCCTGTTCAGGAACTTTCCCCCTGTGCCTATATCCTCCAGGGTCTTCCCCAGTTTCTTTTCTTTTAGTTTCAGCATGTCTGGCTTAATGTGGAGGTACTTGATCCACTTGGAGTTGATCTTAGAACAAGGTGATAAGAATGGATCAATACGCATTCTTCTGCAAACTGACCACCAGTTGAACCAACACCATTTGTTTAAAAGGCTCTTTTTTCCACTGGATGGTTGCAGCTCCTTTATCAAAGATCAAGTGACCATAACTCTGTGGGTTCCTTTCTGGGTCTTCAATTCTATTCCATTGATCTACGTGCCTGTCATTGTACCAATACATGCAGTTTTAAACACAATTACTCTGTAGTACTGTTTGAGGTCAGGGATATTGATTCACCCAGAAGTCCTTTTATTTTTGAGAATAGTTTTAGCTATCCTGGGTTTTTTGTTACTCCAGATGAATTTAAGAATTGCTCTTTCTAGATCTATAAAGAATTGATTTGGGATCTTGTTGGGAATTGCATTGAATCTGTATATTGCTTTTGGCAAAATGGCCATTTCTATTATATTGATCCTGCCATTCCAAGAGAAGGAAATATTTTTCCATCTTCTGAGGTCTTCCTCAATTTCCTTCTTCAGGGACTTGAAGTTCTTGTCATACAGATCTTTCACTTGTTTGGTAAGAGTCACGCCAAGATACTTTATATTGTTTGTGGCTATTGTGAAGGGTTTTATTTCCCTAACTTCTTTCTCAGGCTGCTTGTCCTTTAAGTATAGGAAGATTACTGATTTGCTTGAGTTGATTTTATAACCAGCCACTTTGCTGAAGTTGTTTATAAGTGGTAGGAGTTCTCTGGTGGAGTTTTTGGGTCACTACGTATACTATCATATCATCTGCAAATAATGATAGTTTGACTTCTTCCTTTCCAATTTGTATCCCTTTGACTTCCTTATGTTATCTAATTGCTCTCGCTAGAACTTCAAGTACTATATTGAAAAGATATGGAGAGAGAGGGCAGCCTTGTCTGGTCCCTGATTTTAGTGGATTGCTTCAATTTTCTCTCCATTCAGTTTGATGTTGGCTACTGGTTTGCTGTATATTGCTTTTATTATGTTCAGGTATGGGCCATGAATTCCTGTTTTTTCCAGGACTTTTAGCATGAAAGGATGCTGAATTTTGTCAAATGCTTTTTCAGCCTATAATGAGATGACAATGTGGATTTTATTTTCTTTTAGTTTGTTTATGTGGTGGATTACATTTATGGATTTCCCTATATTGAAACATCCCTGCATTCCTGGGATGAAGCCTACTTGATCATGGTGAATGATCGTTTTGATGTGCTTTTGGAGTCAGGTGGCAAGGATTTTATTTAGTATTTTTGCATCAATATTCATAAGGGAAATTGGCCTATAGTTCTCTTTCTTTGTTGGATCTCTGTGGTTTTGATATCAGCATAATTGTGGCTTTGTAGAACGAGTTGTGCAGTGTTCTTTCCATTTCTATTTTGTGGAATAGTTTGACGAGTATTGGTGTTAGGTCTTCTTTGAAAGTCTGATAAAATTCTGCACTAAAACCATCAAAGTCCCATGCTTTTTTTGGTTGGGAGACTTTCTATAACCCCTTCTATTTCTCTAGGGGTTATGGGACTGTTTAGCTGATCTAATTGATCCTGATTTAATTTTGGTATTTGGTATCTGTCTAGGAAATTGTCCATTTCCTCCAGATTCTCTAGTTGCGTTGAGTATAGGCTTTTGTAGTAGAATCTGATGATTTTTTGAATTTCCTCAGTTTCAGTTGTTATATCCCCCTTTTCGTTTCTAATTTGGTTAATTTGGATAATGTCTCTGTGCCCATTGGTTAGTCTGGCTAAGGGTTTATCTATCTTGTTGATTTTCTCAAAGAACCAGCTCCTGGTTTTGTTGATTGTATGGTTCGATTTATTTCTACTTGATTGATTTCAGCCCTTAGTTTGATGATTTCCTTTCTTCTACTCCTCCTGGGTGAATTAACTTCTTTTTATTCCAGGGCTTTCAGGTGTGCTGTTAAGTTGCTAGTGTATGCTCTCTCCAGTTTCTTTTTGGAGGCACTCAGAGCAATGAGTTTTCCTCTTAGCAATGCTTTCATTGTGTTCCATAGATTTGGATAGGTTGTACCTTCATTTTCATTGAATTCTAAAAAGTCTTTGATTTCTTTATTTCTTCCTTGATTAAGGTGTCATTGAGTAGAGTATTGTTCAGTTTCCATGTGTATGTGGGCTTTCTATTGTTTTTCTTTCTATTGAAGACCATTTTTACTCCATAGTGATCTGATAGGAAGCATGGGATTAGTTAGATCTTCTCGTATTTGTTGACATCTGTCTTGTGACCAAATATATGATCAGTTTTGGAGAAGGTACCATGTGGTGCTGAGAAAAAGGTATATTCTTTTGCTTTGGGATGAAATGTTCTATATCTATCTGTTAAATCCAATTGGTCTAAAGCTTCAATTAGTTTCAGTGTATCCCAGTTTAGTTTCTGTTTTCCTGATCAGTCCATTGAGGAGAGTGGAGTGTTGAAGTTACCCACAATTATTGTGTTAGATGTCATGTGTGCTTTAAGCTCTAGTAGAGTTTCTTTTATGAATGAGGGTGCTCTTGCATTTGGAGCATAGATGTTCAGTATTGAGAGTTCTTCTTGGTGAATTTTTTCCTTTGTCCAGCAAGAAGTGACCTTCTGTGTCTCTTTTGATGACTTTAGGTTGGAAGTCAATTTTATCTGATATTCGAATGGCTACTCCAGCTTGTTTCCTGAGACTATTTGCTTGTAAAATTATCTTCCAGCCTTTTACTCTAAGGTAGTGTTTGTCTTTTACACTGAGATATGTTTCTGTATGCAGCAAAATGTAGGGTCCTGTTTCTGTATCCAGTCTGTTAGTCTGTCTTTTTATTGGGGAATTGAGTCCATTGATATTAAGGGATATTAAGGAATAGTGATTATTTCTTCCTGTCATTTTTTATGTTATTTTTGTTTTTGAGTGGTTATATTCTTTGGAGTTTGATGAGAGGGGTTTTCTGTCTTGATTCTTCTGTGGTGTGGTTTCCAGCCTTGTGTTGGTGTTTTTCCCTTATTATCCATTGTATGGCTGGGTTTGTGGAAAGATAATGTGCAAGTTTGGTTTTGTCATGGAATACTTTTGTTTCTCCATCTATAATGATTGTGATATTTGCTGGGTATAGTAGTTTTGGCTGAAGTTTGTGTTCTCTTAGAGTCTGCATGATATCTGACCAGGATCTTCTAGCTTTCATGTTCTCAGGTGAGAAGTCTGGTGTAATCCTGATAGGTCTTCCTTTATATGTTACTTGGCCTTTTTCTCTTACTGCCCTTAATATTCTTTCTTTGTTTAGGACATTTGGGGTTTTGATTATTATGTGATGGGAGGTATTTCTGTTCTGGTCCAGTCTGTTTGGAGTTCTGTAGGTTTCTTGTATATTCATGGGCATCTCTCACTTTAGGTTGGGGAAGTTTTCTTCCATAATTTTGTAGAATATATTTGCTGGTCCTTTAAGTTGAAAATCTTTCCTCTCATCTATTCCTATAATCCTTAGGTTTGGTCTTCTCATTGTGTCCTGGATTTCCTGAATGTTTTGGGTTACAAGCTTTTTGCATTTTGTATTTTCTTGGACTGTTGAATCAATTATTTCTATGGTGTCTTCGGCATCTGAGATTATTTCTTCTATCTCTTGTATTCTATTGTTGATATTTGCATCTATGGCCCCTGATTTCTTCCCAAGGTTTTCTATCTCCAAAGTAGTCTCCCTTTGCGATTTCTTAGTTGTTTCTACTTCTCTTTTTATATCCTGGATGGTTTTGCTCATGTATTTTCATGTATTTCTTTAAGAGTTTTTTGTGTTTCCTCTTTCATGACTTCTACTTGTTGGCCCATGTTCTCCTTTATTTCTTTAAGTGATTTTTGTACTTCGTCCTTATTGGTTCCTAATTTTTGATCCATATTCTCCTGAATTTCTTTAAGTGATTTTTGTGTTTGCCTTGAAAGGGCTTCATATTTTTGATCTATTTTCTCCTGTATTTCTTTAAGAGATTTATCTATGTGTTCCACTATCAGCATCTTGAGCAGTGATTTTAGATCCAAATCTTGTTTTTCTGGTGTGTTGGGGTATCTGGGACTTACTGCTGTCGGGGTCCTGGGTTCGGATGTTGCCATATTGCCTTGATTTCTGTTAGTAACGTTCTTATGTTTTCCTTTTGCCATCTGGTTATATCTGGCCTTAGATAGTCTTGTAGTCACTAGCTGGTGCTTGAACTTCCCGTGGGCTCAGAAGGCTATTTCCCCACAACTGGATAACTGGGTTTTCCCTGGCACAGATTGCTGATGTGTTGTTCTCCTCTTGGGTGCTGTTGGATCCCTGGTGTATCTTGTTCTAAGTAATGTTATATTCAGTTATCTCTGTGGACCTGATGCTGTTTGTCTTCTCAGGTTCTTTTTGCTTAGTTCAGGCAGCAGCAAGGATGCTGTCTGCATCCTCGAGGAGTTGGGAGTGAGGAGTGCAGGGATACCCAGAGGGCCGGGAACCCACGCCCTGCTGGAACACAGGAACTGCTGCTCTCACAAGCTTCCGTTCATAGATGACTGGCTGGTGACCATGGTTCCCCAAGATATTAAGCTTGGGGTTTGTCTTAGTTAGGGTTTTACTGCTGTAAACAGACACTATGACCAATGCAAATTTTATAAAAGACAACATTTAATTGGGGCTGGCTTACAGGCTCAGTGGTTCAGTCCATTGTCTTCAAGGCAGAAACATGGCAGCATCCAGGCAGATATGGTGCAGGAGGAACTGAGAGTCTATCTCTTCATCTGAAGGCAGCTAGTGGAAGACTGACTTCCAGGCAACTAGGGGGAAGGTCTTAAGCCCACACCCACAGTGACACACCTACTCCAACAAGGCCACACCTGCTAATAGTGCCACTCCCTGGGAAAAACATATACAAACCATAACAGGGTTTATCAGGTCTCTGTTTCTGCCCACTCAGTCTAAGCACCCACCACCAAGATGGCTGCCGATGAGCAGAGTGCAGGGTTCCCCTCAGAGCACAGAGCCCACACCTTGTTGGGGCCCAGGAACCCTGCTCTGCCAAGTTCGCTACCAGGCTGTTAGTGAATGCTCTTACCTGTTTCTTTTTGGAGGCACTCAGGGCTATGAGTTTTCCTCTTAGCACTGCTTTCATTGTGTCCCATAGTTTTAGGTATGTTGTGCCTTCGTTTTCATTGAATTCTAGAAAGTCTTTGATTTCTTTCTTTATTTCTTCCTTGACTAAGTATCATTGAGTAGAATATTTTTCAGCCTCCATGTATATGAAGATTTTCTGTTGTTTTTGTTGTTATTGAAGACCACTCATACTCCATGGTGATCAGATAGGAGGCATGGGATTAGTCTGATCTTCTTATATTTGTTGAGGTCTGCTTTGTGACCAATTATATCGTTGATTTTGGAGAAGGTACCATGAGGTGCTGTTTTTTCTTGCAATTCTTAAGAGATTTTTGTGTTTCCTCTTTCATGACTACTGCCTGTTGACTAAATTTCTCCTGCATTTCTTTAAGTGATTTTTTCATTTCCTCTTTATTGGCTTCTGTCTGGTGACCCATATTCTCCTGGAATTCTTTAAGTGACTTTTGTGTTTCCATTGTAAGGACTTCTAACATATTCATGTTCCCTTGCATTTCTTTAAGAGATTTGTTTATGTCTTTTTTGTGTTCCTCTAGCAGCATCAGGACCAGTGTTTTTAAATCCAGCTCTTGTTTTTCTGGTTTGGTGGGGTATCCAGTTCTTGCTGTGGTTGGAGAATTGGGTTCAGATGCTGCCATATTGCCTTGGTTTCTGTTAGTAATGTTCCTACATTTGCCTTTTGTCATCTGTTCATCTTTGGAGTTAGTTGGTCTTGTTACTGATTGGTGTTTGATGCTCCAGTGAGCCTGGGGTTTAGCTTTCTTTCATAGCAGGTGTCCTTGCTCCCGAGGTGGAGACCTGAAGGTTTCTGCTACTGGGCTTCGAAATAACATCCTCAGCTCTGGAGGAGCCTAGATGGTGGCACTCCCAGTCCACAGGGCTCTGTGTGGTTAGCTGTCTGTGGTGCTCTGAGGCAAGAAGTCGGCCTCTGGCTGTACTCCGGGCACAGACCCCCAAGCAAGCTGGTACTAGCCCAGGTTGGCGCACACACCACTCGCCTAGCTGATCTGGTTCTGGGTGCACCATCGAGCTGTCTGTGCACAGACCTCCCGCCTCTGCTGAGCTGCTTTAGCTCTGGGTGCTGTCAAGGGCCTGACAGGGTAGTCTATGTTAGGTTAAGAGTCTGTCCACACACCTGGGTAGAGCTGCCAGCCGTCCGCAGTGCCCTGAGGAAAGATGGCACCCCCCTCTGCAAGCCGATAGGGCTGGACCCCAGTGGTCAGCAGAGCCAAGCTGTCAGGGCACAGACATCCTGCTGCTGCCGAGTTGCTCTGATTCTGGGTGCCAGCAGGGGCCTGGGTAGAGCTGCCAGCCGCCTGCAATGCCCCAAGGAAAGATGGCATCCTCCTCTGCCGAATTCATTGTTTCTTTTTTTCTTCTTCTTCTTCTTCTTCTTCTTCTTCTTCTTCTTCTTCTTCTTCTTCTTCTTCTTCTTCTTCTTCTTTTTTGAATTCATTGTTTCTAATGGGTGAATAGTACCCCATTGTGTATATACCACATTTTTTTGTATCCATTCCTCCATTGAGGAACATCTGGGTTCTTTCCAGCTTCTGGCTATTATAAGTCTGCTATGAACATAGTGGAGCATGTATCCTTATTGCATGCTGGGGACTCTTCTGGGTATATGCCCAGGAGTGGTATGGCTGGGTCCTCCGGAAGTATCATGTCCAGTTTTCTGAGGAACCGCCAGATTGATTTCCAGAGTGGTTGTACCAGCTTGCAGTCCCACCAGCAGTGGAGGAGTGTTCCTCTTTCTCCACATCATCGCAAACAACAGCTGTTTCCAGAGTTTTTAATCTTAGCCATTCTGACTGGTGTGAGGTGAAATCTCAGGGTTGTTTTTATTTGCATTTCTCTAATGACTAATGATGTTGAACATTTTTTATGGTGTTTCTCAGCCATCTGAATTTCTTCAGGTAAAAAGTCTTTGTTTAGCTCAGTACCCCATTTTTTTTATTTTAAATTTTTATTTTCTATATTCTATGTTTACATTCCAAAGGCTTTCCCCTTTCCCAGTTCCCCCCTCCCTATGTCCCATAATTCTTCTCCCCCCAACTATTCCCCAATCATTCCCCCTCCCCCCACAGTTTCTCTACAAAACTGGATCCAATCTTTACAGGCCCAGGGTCCTCTCCTTTCTTCTTCTTGGGAATCATTTGACTTGCTAATTGTGCCTTGAGTATTTAGAGCTTCTGGGCTCATTAATATCCACTTATCAGTGATTGCATTTCATGTGTATTCTTTTGTGATTGGGTTAGCTCACTCAGGATGATATTTTCCAGGTCTAACCATTTACCTACAAATTGCATGAATTCATTATTTTTAATTGCTGAGTAGTATTCCATTGTATAAATATACCACATTTTCTGTATCCATTCCTCCTTTGAGGGATATTTGGGCTCCTTCCAATTTCTGGCTATTATAAACAAGGCTGCTATAAACGTAGTGGAGCATGTGTCTTTATTGTATGCAGGGGAATGCTTACTTGGTTTTCTGGTATCTAACTTCTTGAGTTCTTTGTATACATTGGATATTAGCCCTCTGTCGGATGTAGGGTTGGTGAAGATCTTTTACCAATTTGTTGGTTGTTGATACTTAAGTAACCCAGAGAACTCCTACAGCTGATAAACAACTTCAGCAAAGTGACTGGTTATAAAATCAACTCAAGCAAATCAGTAGCCTTCCTATACTCAAAGGATAAGCAGGCTGAGAAAGAAATTAGGGAAATGACACAATAGCCACAAACAATACAAAGTACCTCGGTGTGACTCTAAACAAACAAGTGAAAGATCTGTATGACAGGAACTTCAAGTCTTTGAAGAAGGAAAACGAAGAATACCCCAGAAGATGGAAAAATCTTCCATGCTCTTGGATTGGCAGGATTAATATAGTAAAAATGGCCATCTTGCCAAAAGCAATCTACAGATTCAATGCAATCCCCATCAAAATCCCAAATCAATTTTTCATAGATTTAGAAAGAGCAATTCTCAAATTTATCTGGAATAACAAAAACCCAGGATAGCTAAAACTATTCTCAACAATAAAAGGACTTCTGGGGGAATCAATATCCCAGACATCAAGCAGTACTACAGAGCAGTAGTGTTAAAAAGTGCATGGTATTTATACAATGACAGAGAGGTGGATCAATGGAATAGGATTGAAGACCCAGAACTGAACCCACACATCTATGACTAATTGATCTACAATGGAGCTGAAAACATCCAGTGGAAAACAGATAGCCATTTCAACAAATGGTGCTGGCTCAACTGGAGGTCAGCATGCAGAAGAATGAGAATCGATCCACTCTTATCTTCTTGTACTGAGCTCAACTCCAATTGGATCAAGGACCTCCACATAAAACCAGACACACTAAAACTAATAGAAAAGAAACTGGGGAGGACCCTTGAGGACATTGGCTCAGGGGGAAAGTTCCTGAACAGAACACCATTAGCTTATGCTCTAAGATCAAGAATAGACAAATGGGACCTCATAAAATTACAGTTTCTGTAAGGCAAAAGGTTATTATTCTAAGTTTTTTAATGAGATTCTCTCTCCTCAAATATGACACACAACTATGAATATCAGTTATAAAAAACATTATATTGATATTCAAATTAACATATTTTATCATCTCAGAGATAAATACAAGTTTAATAGGCAACAGTGAGAATAGAGAAAATGTCTAAAGAATAAAAAACAATTATTAGAAATTTATTTTACTTGTGATTCCTGTAATTTGTATTTCCAGCTCTACTGGTGACCTGGCTCCCATGATTTGATTTATGGGACATTTGTGCTATTATTTGTTCTAAATAGTTCATAGCCACTGGGTCATTTAATATGTGATAATAAATGATAATGATTATGCAATAGACATTTTACAAATATAGAAAATGAGGTTATAACAAAACCAACACATAACAGAGGATAAGTACCCAATATTTTTCTTCTGTACAATATTCCTCATTCCATTCTAGTGATATAACTGAGGGTCTGGAATTTGAACAGAGTTATGTAGCAATGGGGAATAGGGAACTGGGGGGGGGTAGCGACCATCAATTCCAACATGCCAGGAAAGCAAGAGGCTTTCAGGAACCAACTGGGATGAGATTAGATGAAATGCTCAGCAAAGGGGTGGGAGAACCTGCAGAGACCATATCCAGAGGTTATGGCAAGGCCACTGGTTGGGGGATGGGGCCACCCACTCATCTCAAAATTTTTAACCCAGAATTGCTCCTATCTAGAGGAAACACAAGGTAAATAAAGGGACAAAGTGTGGAACAGACACTGAAGAAAAGGCCACTCAGAGACTGCCCCATGTGTGGCTCTATCCCATATACAGACACCAAACCCAAACACTATTTAGGATGTCAAGAAGTTCTTGCTGCCAGGAGCCTGATATAGCTGTCTCCTGAGAGACTCTACCAGAGCCTGACAGGCAGATGCTCTCAGCCAGCCATTGGACTAAGCACAGGATTCTCCAATGGAGTTAGAGAATGGGCTGAAGGAGCTGAAGGGGTTTGCAACCCATAGGAAGAACAAAAATATCAACCAACCAGACCCCCCATAACTTCCAGTGACTAAATCATCAACCAAAGAGTACAAATGGAGGGACTGATGGGTCCAGCCACATATGTAACAGAGGATGGTCTTGTAGGACATCAATGGGAAGGGAGGCTCTTGGTCCTGGTAAGTATAGGGGAATGCACATGGGGAAGAAGGAGTATGTGGGTAGATGGGTGAACACCCTCATAGAAGCAGGGAGAGGGAGGATGAGTCAGGGGTTTCCAGAGGGGAAACCAGGAAAGAGGATGAACTGTCTGGTTTTGTATGTCAACTTGACACAGGCTGGAGTTATAACAGAGAAAGGAGCCTCAGTTGAGGAAATGCCTCCATGAGATCCAGTTGTTGGACATTTTCTCAATTAGAATCAAGGAGGGAGGGCCTGCTTTAAGTGGTACCATCTCTGGGCTAGTAGTCGTGGATTCTATAAGAGACCAGGCTGAGCAAGCCAGGGGAAGCAAGCCAGTAAGGAACATGGCCTCTGCTTCAGATCCTGCTTCCTGGCCTGTTTGAGTTCCAGTCCTGACTTCCTTTGGTGATGAACAACAATGTGGAAGGTATAAGCTGAATAAACCCTTTCCTTCCCAACTTGCTTCTTGGTCATGATGTTTGTGCAGGAATAGAAACCCTGACTAAGACAGAGGATAACATTTGAAATGTACATAAATAAAATATCCAATTAAAAAGTGGAGTGACCCCACGAGTTCATAGCACAAGTCTAAGAGCTCAGTCACTGACCAGGCCTTGCAACAGACATCTTCATTATGTAATTGTAGGACAATAGACTTGTATTTCACACAGATTTTAAACTTTGTCCCAATCCATCTGTTAGTAAACATTTTTTTCCTACATATACTTACTTGATTTTTCATTACTAATCAATATTATAATAAAAAAAACTAGGACAATGCACTTTGAGTCATGAAGTCCAGTGATAAATTTTTCTTTTTATTCTCAGACTAGCTGAGTTCTGTGTGTCACATTGTTTCATCACTGTATTAATATATATTCAAATTGTTCAACACACTCTAAGCTGATCATTATCAGGCTTGGTTGCACTTTATTTTTATCCGTTTTTTTTATTAATTTTTACAATGGCCCATGCCTTCCTGTTGGCAGAAGATGACAGTGTGATGTGTTTTTGCTTGCACATGGCTACATCTGTGACTTTTTAAAATAAGATATTTTTGTAAACATCATCTGTTCATAGAGAAAATTATCCTCTGGGAACTAAAGGAATAGGAATATTAATAGAAAGCATACTGAGACAGAAACAGAATTAACACTTATCAGAATGTTGTGTAACTTCATCAACTTCAAACTTTATTTCAAAAAGTTCTATATTTTGAAATACAGCATTAATTTTGTGACAAAATGGATAATACTCTGAAGGTCCCATTGGAAAATCTCAATGTAATCATTGTTTCAGTTAAACAAACGGGTATCGTCATTACCTAGGGAAGCAATGATTCCTACCCAAAGACTGGGCTCATGGAGTTGATATTATTAAGCCTATAGTTCTGTGGTGGAACACACCTTCTTTATTAAGTTCTTTTTCTTCAATAATCATCCAATGTTATTGCAAACAAATCAAATCATAAATATAAATTGTGCAGCTAAGAGCATTTTTCCTCACAGTATTTAATTCAGGTTGGGACATATTTGTACATAATTGGAAGATAATCAAAGACCTTGGCATCAGTCCCAGCTCAGTAGTTTATAGTTTTCTAACCTTGAGAAAGTCATTTGGCTTCAGGATTTTACAGATTTTTTTTTTACATCAGTAAATGTAAATAGTGTTTCCTACTGTGGCTGGTGTGAGGACAAAATCAATATCTGTCTTTAAGGGCTTCGCAGATGATTATTATCCATACAAAACAGAAGCATGCTTTAGTTTCTTCTGTTTTTCCTCCAGTTTCTAAAAGGAATAAAACACATTTAGATGTTCAAGGTACATAGGCTTAATACCTTCTCTGTGGGAGAGGATACTTGCTAGACACCAGGCCTCGACCTTTTCAGATTTGCTTTCCTCTTTCTTTCTTTTTTTTTTATTTATTTTACTTTTTCCTTTTGCTTTCAGGGAATTGTTTGCATGTGTCTTGTTGAATCTTCTATATTTGAATTTTAACTTTAATTATAATTATATGTTCATCATTTTATAATAACCTTAAGTATTGAAAATTAATCAAACATTATGAATTGTTATAATTGTGTTTTCAGTTTGGTGTGCACAGGAACTAGTCTATAGTTCATTTTGTCTCTAAGTATAACATATTCACAGGGGTTATGACTAATTAAATAGTCTTGATAATCTTTGAGTACTGATATATGCAGTCATCATATTATATAACAATGGTCTACACATGAAGTGACGTAAGCAGATGATGTTTATATTTAAAAATTAAATTGATTTTATTTATACTGAAAAAAATTAGGAAACACAGTAAATGACTGGCCCTTAGAATTATAGTAGTAGAATACTGATAATGATAAGACAATAGAATCAATGTAATTTCCAATCTTTATTTCTCATCACTTGGAATGTAGTTGTAAAAAATTAGGAGTAAAAACTTGAAAGAAAGAAAGAAAGAAAGAAAGAAAGAAAGAAAGAAAGAAAGAAAGAAAGAAGGAAAGAAACAAAGAAAGAAAGAAGAGCAAAGAAAAAAGAAAAAATATAACACCCAAAATATAAATCACTTTTCTTCTCAATTAAGAGATAGGATTTATTCCAAAAGTTCAAGATATGAGGCAGTATTTGTGATATGTTTCTTTGGTTGAACAAAGGATATTGGTTCAGTATAATTTTCAAAAGAAGTTAAACATGAAGTCTCTCTTTTCAATGGTAGCTTCTAGAAGTGTTTCGGGCTGGAGACTTCTACTGCCCCTTTATTGTGTATATTTGTACATCCCTTGACTTTATCCTGAAGCCTACGTTGAACTTCAGGTTTGGTCCTGTATACTGTAAGTCTTGCTGTTCATCTCTCCACCAACTTTTCTTCCCTAAACTAACAGGAGAACTTTCTGTATTATAATGGACATAGCCATATTCTTTCTAACTACACTGAGGCAAACTTTTTTAGTCAATAATTTAAAAAGTTATCCTATATGAGAGCTGATAGATAAGATTATCTTGGTTATGCTGTGGCACAACGTTCTAAAACTTTGAAATAATCTATGAAAACTTTCTAAAGGTTTTCCTGTGTCTTCCATCATAGTCATAATTATAAGAATAAACAAGCGCTAAACTATTATTCTTTGAACAATGTTGAAAACAACAATATGTAACTGGCAGATATCATTCCTGTATTGAATGATGGATCTCAGAAAACATTTCCCCAATATAACAGAAGGATTTCATTATTTGTAAACATGTATAACTATGAATGTGAGCTTGATAATAAGTATGTGTGGAGGATAAACACATTTGTTTGTAGGGATTCATGCCAGTCCTTAGGCTCCTAACATCTTTATATCACTTTCCTGATTTATGTATAGGAAATCAATCTTTACGATTATCACAGCACTCTATTAGTTTGAACTCTGGCTTGTTTAATTCTCTAAAATGTACAAACATTTTTATTTGCTCCTTTTGCTATGATATAAATATCTCTATTTTTATAAATTACTTTATCTTGACTTTGAAAGACATCTTTTTAAAAAGATTTATTTATTTATTATATGTAAGTACACTGTAGCTGTCTTTAGATACTTTTTCTTTTCACTCCAGCTCCCTTCTCTTGCTGTAGCTGTCTTCAGACACCCCAGAAGAGGGCATCAGTTCATACATTACATAAGGTTGTGAGCCAGCATGTATTTGCTGGGATTTGAAATCATGACCTTTGCAAGAGCAGTCAGCATTGTTAATCACTGAATATTACTTTGATTTATATATGTGACTGGGTATACAAGTGGGTATGGTATATTCAGAACTTAGAAGTGGTCTGATTCTATGAACATAGTGGAACATGTGGTATATATTGGAGCATCTTTTGAGTATAGGTCCAGAAGTAGTGTAGCTGGGTCCTCGGGTAATACTATACCAATTTTCTGAGGAACTGCCAGACGGATTTTCAGAGTGGTTGAACCAGCTTACAATCTCACCAATAATGGAGGAGTGTTCCTCTTTCTCCACATCCTTTCCAGCATCTAGTATCCCCTAAGTTTTTGATCTTAGCCATTCTGACTGGTGTGAGATGGAATCTCTGTTTTGTTTTGATTTGCATTTACCTGATGATTAAGGATGTTGAACATTTCTTTAGGTGCTTCTCGACCATTCAAGTTTTCTCAGTTGAGAATTCTTTGTTTAGTTCTGTAACCTATTTTTAATAGGTTTATTTGGTTTCCTGGTGTCTAACTTCTTTGTATATATTGGATATTAGCAATCTATCAGATGTAGGGTTGGTAAAGATCTTCCCCAAATCTGTTGGTTGCCATTTTATTCTATCGACAGTATCATGCCTTATAGAAGTTTTGCAATTTTATGAGGTCCCATTTGTCTATTGTTGATGTTGGAGCATAAGCCATAGGTGTTCTGTTCAGGAAATTTTCACCTGTGACCATGTGTCCAGGCTGTCCTCCACTTCCTTTTCTATTTGTTTCAGTGTACCTGGTTTTATGTGGAGGGCCTTGATCCACTTGGACTTGAGGTTTGTACAAGAAGAAAAGAATGAATCGATTTGCATTCTTCTACATGTTGACTGCCATTGAACTAGAACCATTTGTTGAAAATGCTATCTTTTTTCCACTGGTTAGTTTTTGCTCCTTTGTCAACGTTCAAGTGACCATAATTCTGTGCATTCATTTCTGCCTTTTCAATTCTATTCCATTAATCTACCTGCCTGTCCCTGTACCAATTATACTGCTCTGTAATACAGCTTGAGGTAAGGGATGGTAATGCCCTTTAATTGTTGAGAGTAGTTTTCCTTATTATTATTATTATTTTTCCAAAGGAATTTGCAAATTGCTCTCTCTAATTCTATGAACAATTGTGTTGGAATTTTGATGGCAATTGCAATGAATCTGTAGATTGCGTTTGGCAAGATGGCCATTTTTACTATATTAACCCTGCCAATCCATGAGCATGGGAGATCTTTCCATCTTCAGAGATCTCTTTTGATTTCTTTCTTCAGAGATTTGAAGTTCTTGTTATACAGATCCTTAACTAGCTTGGTTAGAGTCATACCAAGGAATTTTATATTATTGATGAGTATTGTGAAGGGTGTTACTTCCATAATTTCTTTCTCAGCCTGTTTATCCTTTGAGTAGAAGAATGCTACTGATTTGTTTGAGTTAATATTATAACCAGCCACTTTGTTGAAGATGTTTATCAGGTTTAGTGGTTCTTGGTGGAATTTTTGGGGTTACTTAACTATACTATCATATCATCTGCAAATAGTGATATTTTGACTTCTTCCTTCCCAATTTGTATACCTTTGACCTCCTTTTGTTGTTTAATTTATCTGGCTGGGACTCTCAGAACTATATTGAATAGGTAGGGAGAGAATGGACAGCCTTGTCTAGTCCCTGATTTTAATGGAATTGCTTCAAGTTTCTCTCCATTGAGTTTGATGTTATCTACTGGTTTGCTGTATATTGCTTTTACTATGTTTAGGCATGGCCCTTGAATTCCTGGTCTTTCCAGGACTTTTATAATGAAGGGGCATTGAATTTTGTCAAATGATTCCTCACCACCTAATGAGATGATCATGTGCTTTTTTATTGAATTTGTTTATATAGTGGTTTACGTCAATGGATTTCTGTATATTTAACTATCCCTGCATCCCTGGGTTAAAGCCTACTTGATCACGATGGATGATCATTTTGATGTGTTCTTGGATTTGGTCTGTAAGAATTTAATTGAGTATTTTTGCATTCATATTCATAAGTGAAATTGGGGTCATATATGGCTTAGATATAAGTGTAATTGTGACTTCATAGAATGAATTGGGAAGCTGGAAGAAACCCAGATGTCCTTTAGCAGAGGTATGGATACAGAAAATGTGGCACATTTATACACTACTCAACTATTAAAAACAATGACTTCATGAAATATTTAGGTAAGTGGATGGAACTAGAAAATATTATTGTGAGTGAGGTAACTAAGTCACAAAAGAACAGAAATTGTATGCACTCACTGATAAGTGGATATTAGCCCAAAATGTTGGAATACCCAAAGTACAACATGACAACATGAAGTTCAAGAAGAACTTCAAACCAAAGAGTGGATGCTTTGATCCTTCTTAGAAGGGGTAACAAAATACTCATGAGAGCAAATATTGAGACAAAGTGTGGATCAGAGACTGAAGGAAAGGCCATCCAGAGACTGCCCCACCTGGGGATCCATCCCGTATACAGTAACCAAACCTAGACTCTCTTGTAGATCCAAGGAGTGCTTGCTGACAGGAGCATGCTATAGTTGTCTCCTGAGAGGATCAGCAAGAGTCTGACAAATACAGAGGATGCTCGCAGCCAACCATTGACCTGAACAAGGGGTGTCCAATGGACAAGCTAGAAAAAAGACGGAAGGAGCTGAAGGGGTTTGTAACCCCATGGGAAGAACAATAATATCAACCACCAGACCACTTCAGAACTCTTAGGGACTAAACCACCAATCAAAGCATACGCATGGAGGGACCCAGCCACATATGTAGTGGTGGATGGCCTTGTTGGGCAACAATGGGAGGAGATGCTCTTGGTCCTGTGAAGGCTCCATGCCCCAATGTACAGAAATGCCAGAGTGGGAAGGCAGGCGTGGGTGGATGTGTGGGGGAACACCCTCAAAGAAACAGGGGGAGGGCGAATGGGGTAGGGGGCTTGTAGAAGAAACCAGGAAATGGGGTAACATTCAAAATATAAATAAAGAAATTATCAAAAAATTGATCTGATTGATCTGGAGCTGGGGTTAAAGCAGTTGAGAACTGGGTCCTCTGGAAGAGCAGTTATTGTTTTTAAGCACTGAACCTCCAATCTATCTCTTTTCCTTCTCCTTAAAATCTTCATTAAAAAGAAGCTGAGAAGGTGGGTAACCCTGGAGGAGGACCAGCAGTCTCAATTAATCTCAACCCTCAAGATCTCTCAGACACTGGTCCACCAACCAGGCAGCATACACTAGCTGATATGAGGCCCCAACACATATACAGCAGGTTGTAGGTTCAGTCAGAGAAGATGCATCTCACCCTCAAGAGACTGGAGATCCCAGGGAGTGAGGAGGACTGGTAGGGCAGTGGGTGGGAGGGTGCGTATATCCTCAAGGAGACATGGGGAGGAGGAATAGGATGGGGATCCATCAGAGGATAGACCAGAAGGGGGATAAAATCTGAAGTTAATAAAAGAACAATTAAATGCATATATATATATGTATATATATATATGAATGACTTAAGCTTTATACATAAAATTTACCTTACAACTAATATACAATCTCCATAAAAATCATTCTGCATGCCGGGCGGTGGTGGCGCACGCCTTTAATCCCAGCACTTGGGAGGCAGAGGCAGGCAGATTTCTGAGTTCGAGGCCAGCCTGGTCTACAGAGTGAGTTCCAGGACAGCCAGGGCTACATAGAGAAACCCTGTCTCGAAAAACCAAAAAAAAAAAAAAAAATCATTCTGCATTCATAGCATTTATCTTAACTTGCTTGAGTGACTCTCTCTATAATGTGTATGTATGTGTGTGAATATATATGATATATATCATATATATTTATATAATTGATCCATACAAATACTACAGACGTATTGTTCATCAAATAAATGCAAAATATATTATAATTATATAATTTGTGAAGTGTTCATTCAAGGCCAATAGCAGAGAGCTGACTTGTAGCTTTTTTTTCTAGTTTTGTTAATGTTGTATTTTCAATCGTTGTTTATGACATGGAGCTTTTAAAGTATTTGGAGAACAGTTGCTTTTACGCAATATTATGTTTTTATTCTCTAAAATGTTATCTTCCATTATACTTGTAAAATAAAAAGATGGGGTGTCTACCACTTTCAAAGCACTGGTTCTTGAAAAACACACTTGTTTTACAAATTCATAAATACACATTTTCATTGTGTTCTATAGAAACAATAAGAGATGGGAAAGTTTTAAAAGGAAATAGTTTAAAATATGACAGTGTCAAGGACAATCTCTTTAGAACTAGAAAATGACAGCCTGTTTCTTGTCCTTTCAAATAGCCATTGAGAATCACCTCAAAGTCAAGTGGAGGATAGAAAGCAGACAGGAGGTCAAGATGACTGTTACATTTGTGTTATCAACTTAACTTATACAGTCAGTCCAAAGATGTTCAGGGAGGTGAATATGGTATAGTGGTGAAGATCAAGAATCACATGGGTGACAAGGAAACAGAAACTTGTGAAGGATCATCTAGGTCAGGTTAACTGGGATGAGAAAACCACCATAGTTATTTGTGACACCATTCTAGGGCTTGGTTGTTTGGACTAAATAAATCAGAAAAAGTGGCCCGAGCACTGACATGCATGGCTGGGCCTTTCACCAGTTCACCATTGTTGCTATCATATGACCAACATTCTCAAGCTCTGCCATCAAAATATTCTGACCATGATGGATTGTGAGTATAAATCAACTTTCGCCTTTTGAGTTGTTTTATTATATTTTTTTAGAGTGTGAATGAGACAGTAACTACAGCAGCAGTTGACTCATTATGCATTTAATGAACAGTTCTAAAATGAGTTATATTTGGTTTTTATATGTCTTAGGCTGCAGTTTTATTTGATTTTTATATGTACTGGGCAGCATGATGAAATGAGCCTTGCTGAGAGTTTTTTTTTTTTCAGCATACTCAGGATTCAGAAGAAATTTAAGGTGCCAAAGGACTCACTGGAAATTTGTAAGAATATCTAGTTATATCTTACTTTTTCAAAATGACACTGAGAAATTATAACTAAAATAAATTAGATGTTGTATAAGATAATATCTGTCAACTTTGAATGTGTATTGCCAACTTTAATTTGTTTCATATGTAATTATTTAAAAACTATTTTGTTGTTTAGTTTTGAAGGTTTTTTATTTCCTTTGTGTGTGTGTGTGTGTGTGTGTGTGTGTGTGTTTATGTGTGTGTTTATGTCTTAGTGTATGTATGTGCATCACTTTAGTGGCATGCCCACAGAAGATAGAAGGGAACATCAGATCTCCTGGAACTAGAATTGCAGTTGACTCTCAGACATTGGATGCGGGTACTAAGAACTGAACCCAAGTACTCTGAAAAACTGGTAAGTGTTCTTAATCTTTCAATCCACTTAAACTTTCTGGAAACATAAATTCTAAGTAGTTATTTAATTTAACATTTTACATTCTACTAATATTTCCAAGAAAATATTATTAAAATCAATCAGTAATTCCATATTTGGAATCAGAACATTTACAACATAAATTGATAGTTTCGTCCTTATTGTATCATAAGAGAAAGGTGAATTGAATTGCTCGTTTCTGGATGTTGGATTTTCATATACAACTTTTTTTCTTTGTGTGTTTTCAAATTCAGTAGGAGTATAATACTGTAAATCCAATTTCAATCTTTCAGTCTTTGTTGGTAAAGTATCCATCAAAATAGGAAAATAGGATGAAATTAAAACCAACAAAAGGCTTATAGAATAAGCAAAAAAGCAAAATTTAAATATTCATAAATCTGTGGTATCTTGTGATGTTTTTGTGTTAACTAATGATGTGTTACTCTCATTTTAAACTTATCCTTTACAAGCATAAACATTTTAGGAGAATTATTTTCCAATTCATAAATACGGTTTCTTTGCTTCCACTTATAATATGTATTTTTTGCTCTATGACTTTGTTCTCTATTGCAACAAGCTTAATAGAGAATTTTCTATACTGTACCTCTATACTGTACATAGTTGTGCTACCTTAGTTTGACTGAGACTCCTTCTAGTTGGCTTTTGTTGCTATTATTTCTTAGAAACTACATTGTTATGATGCACAATCACATGAGATGTTCTCATAGCAATGATCAATTTTAATGCTTGTATTCTGAAAATAAGGGAACAAGAGAAAGATGAAAAAATCTGGAGGAGTGGCATTAACTTGGTACCATTTTTCACATTTTTGTGGAACAGAAAAAAAAATATGCTTCAGTGACTAAAGTAAGCAGTGTAAGGAGAAACATGATAAGAAAAAGAGTCAGAATATTAAAGGAGACAAATAATAATGGGCGTTGTAGGCTATTGCAATCCATGGCCTTTGTTTTCATGAAATGTACATCCACTGTGAGCAGAGAGCTAATACCAATACCTGTATTCATATATTGACCACACCCAACACTGTGCTGGCAATAGGCATGTGTCTCCAGGATAGGACACTAGGTATTATAGGAAGGAAGGCTAAGACATATTAGGGGAAAAATGTTATCAAGATGAAGAAAATATCTAGCTTAAACAACTGGTGCAATGCTGACATTAAAATGTTCAATGCAAAGGAATTTCCTGAAACTGACAAGTGGGACAACAAACAGAAGGAAAAATAAATGAATTTCTAAGATTGAAGATGTTGCTTAATACTAGTGTATGCATCTGGTTTATGTAAGGACCTGAGGCACATTCCTGGTACAAAAACAACAAAACAAAACAAAACAAGAAACCATAATGCTATATACCGTGTTGAAAACATATTTCTGCTTGAAAATCACGGAAAACAAAATGGCTTGCCTGAGAAGGATGTCCACTGTCTGATCCTATTCCCACTGTGTCCAGAGTTGAGGAAGCTATAGCATGTAAGGGTACAGCTGAGTAGGGTGAAGGGGAGAATCACTGTTATTCCAGAATATGTCACATCTTCTGCAGCCATGACAGCAGTAGGGACAGGGACACACAGTGCTGCACGCTGCCAGAGCCAGCCTGAGCTTTCTAGAGTTTCACACTTGAAACTGGAATTCTCAGGTTTGCTACAGGAAGAATTTGAGAATGGTTCTCAGTATGAAGCTAAGTTGGAGTTTACTAAGAAAAGGTTTGAAGTTGGATTGCATACATCACAGACTTTACTGAAAGAGAATAGTGTGTGCATGGTTTTAAGAGCTTCTAAAGTTTCATGGCTCAAATTGTTTTCTGAGGAAATCAAGTCCTTTCCCTCCATTTTGTTTTGCTTTCTCTTTTGGTTTATGAGATTATATGGTTGTCCCTGAGTGTCTTGAATAAGATCAAATACTATTTAAGTAAAACCATCACTCATAAACTTAATGGAATCTTTATTAAATCACAGTGAAATGGTGATAGATTATTCTCTGAAAACAACGTTTGTAGTCTTGTGAGAGTCTCAGAAAATTACATATATTTAACTGGGAAGGAAATAATTCCAAAGCTAATTATTGAATATATTAGGTTCACCACAAGCATGATTCACTGCTACTTTAAAACTCTAAATGCAAATGCTGACATATAAAACACTGCCGTTCCTGCAATCAATCTACTCAGAAATTTGTGTTAGTGGTCCTAACATTCTTGACTCTCAACTGATGAGAGGTTTCAAAGAGACTCACACAGGTGACCCATTCCTTTTGAGTCCCTTTAATTTTCCTTATATTTCTGTCCTGTCTCAGAAGAACTCTAAAACTCCTGAATCAAACTACTAAATTGGCTTATTTCATGATATAAGAGTTGCATCTCTATGGCTGTTTTCAAAAGATAGAGCACGCCGGGCGGTGGTGGCGCACACCTTTAATCCCAGCACTTGGGAGGCAGAGGCAGGTGGATTTCTGAGTTCAAGGCCAGCCTGGTCTAAAGAGTGAGTTCCAGGACAGCCAGGGTTACACAGGGAAACCCTGTCTCAAAAAAACAAAACAAAACAAAACAAAAAACAACAAAAAATCAAAAACAAAAAAAAGATAGAACAATGCATGAATGGAGACACAGAACATAATCTCACAAAGTCGACCCATTTTACAGTAAAGCTGGAAGTTTTTTTATCAGGATCACGCATATTCTTCGAATATCAGTTTCTATGTTTATGTAACTTCTACCTTTTCTACAGTGTGACTTAAGTAGAAAAAATATTTAGGTGTGCCCAACTTGAGATTTTACTTGTCTCTCAATACATATGATTTCACATAATTAACAATGTTTAAATCCTTATGTGACTGAATCTAGATGATGTTGCAAACATTATTTTATCTTATTATTTTATTTTATTTTTGTCAGCTTGTGAAAATCTGCAGAAATGCAGAGGAACAAGCCCAAGGGGAGTAGTGTCATTCACATTTGCCTTCAAAACAGTGTACTTTCTGTTTTAAGATCTGGTGCTATAAACATACTCATCAACTTCCCAAAACTCCATTTTCCCAACCTCCAGCTGCCTGTCAGCTCTGCACAGCACAACTTCTCTTTCCCACTCCAAAGAGAATTAAGCAGGAGGATTAACCAATATGAAAATAGATTATTTAAAATAAAGAAGCTCAATTTTTAATCCAGAAAATTTATTTCAATTCATGATTCTTTTATCCACTTTACTTTTTTTCTGTTAAAGATTATCTTTTTTCATTGACCTTGAAAGCATAAACCCACAGTTCCAGTCCAGACAGGGGAAGAAGTTTGTACTTGGGACTTGAAGTCAACTAAAATGTAGATGTATTCTGAAGGAAGTAACATCAACTGAGGAATTCCCAGAATCAGCTTTTCCTATGGTTTAGTCTTGACTGATTATTGATGTGGGAGGAAGTCATGCATTATGGGCAATGTCTCCTTAGGGCAGGTAACCCTGGGTTTATAATAGGAAGCACACTGAGCAAAACATGCACAAATATTGTAAAAATCAACATTTTGTCCAGGTTCACAGCTCCACTCCCGTTAGAGTTCCTGGCCTGACTTCCCTCAATAATGAATGGTGATCAGTGCATATATGTACAGCAAATAAACCCTTTCATTCATTGAAATGTTTTTATTTCAGCAATAAAAATAAAATCTTGCTACTTTAGTTATTTTTGTCTATTGCTGTGGGAAAAATAAATAATAGGCAAAAACAGCTTATAGAAGAAAGAGTTTAATTCGGCTTATTTAGGTCCAGAGAAATAAGTCTGTCATGGCATGAGAAGAGTGTGGCTATGGGAGCAGGAGACTAAGGCATCACACCTTTCATAGCAAGCACTAATCAGAATGGACTAATGCGGGACAAGGCTTTATAGTGTAAAAATTCACCCCTTGCACTATGCCTCCTTAAGCACATCTGTATCTCTTAAGATGCCTCAAACAGCCTGGAATGGAGACCAATTTTTTAAATGTCTGATGCAATGGGTATTATTTCTCATTCAAATCATCAATTACTACCAGAGAATCCTGGCTATACCACTCCTGGGCATATACCCAGAGGATTCCCCACCATGTAATAAGGACACATGCTCCACTATGTTCATAGCAACCCTATTTATAATAGCTAGAGGCTGGAAAAAACCCAGATGTCCCTCAATGGAGGAATGGATACAGAAAATATGGTATACATACACAGTGGAGTACTATTCAGCCATTAAAAACAATAAATTCATTAAATTCTTAGACAAATGGATGGAGCTGGAGAACATCATACTAAGTGAGGTAACCCAATCAGAAAAGAACACTCATAGTATGCACTCACTGATAAGTGGATAGTTGCCTAGAAGCTTGGAATACCCAAGACACAATTCACATATCAAATGATTCCCAAGAAGAAAAGAGTGGCCCCTGGTCCTGGAAAGGCTCAGTGCAGCAGTGTAGGGGAATACCAGGACAGGGAAGCAGAAGGGGTGGTTTGGGGAGTAGGGGGAGGGAAGAGGGCTTATGGGACTTTCGGGGAGGGGGGATCCAGGAATGGGAAAATCATTTGAAATGTAAATAAAGAATATATCTAATAAAAAAAAAACATGCAAAAAAAGCATACCCAGCAAGCCAGTAGGCCGTGCTCTTTTGCATGGCCTCTGCTCTTGCATGGCCTCTGCTCTTGCATGGCCTCTGCTCTTGCATGGCCTCTGCTCTTGCATGGCTTCTGCTCTTGCATGGCCTCTGCTCTTGCATGGCCTCTGCTCTTGCATGGCCTCTGCTTTATATTCTGCCTCCAGGATCCTGCCAAGACACACTCAATGATGACATGCGACCTGTTAGTGGTGAGCTAAAATAAACTCCTTCATTCTGAAAGAAAAAAAAAAGGTAAATTTATAAACTAGGCTATCATGTAGTGTTGTCCCCAAAAGAGAAGTAATTATTTTCAAAATCTTGTCACTCTTTGGCGTGCAATTATGAGTCCTGAATAGAGCCTCTACTTGGCAGTGGCTATAAAATATTGACTGGTTTTCTTCACTGTGTGGAGAGATATTTATGGTTCACGCTGTAGTGCTATTTCACTGGTAGATTCCATTTTCTTCCCCCACCACAGTGCCAATATCAAGTATCCTCCAAGTAAACTCTCCTTGTTCAGACTCCTTTTTGCAAACCGCAGGAACAGAAATGATATCATCCATAGCTTCATATTGACAGAGAGAGAAGAGATTATGACTAGTAACACAGTTACATAAAACAGTTAAAAATTTTGAATCTATTCTTGATTGTAACGCTATCTACTGGCCCCCAAGATCTGGTTGCCTTAGAGCCAAGGAAAATCCTCCATTTGGTTTAAAACTATGGGTTAAATAAAGATGTCTACAACCTGTAGGTGGGCAGAAGAAGAGGTAGTTGGGGGCCTTCAATTGCTGGGCTTGGAATCTGAAACAGAGAACACAGGGAGAGGAAGAGGGGAAGAGAGAAGATGGTGCAGGGTACTCCAATCTTGAGAACATGGCTATGTGGGCTGGCAAGTTAGAGCTTCCCAGGGGGAACACGGGAAGTCATATCTCAGGGTTATTGACAGAGAAGTAGACAAAAGAGCATAAAGAGCTGATATCTGCCCAGCTTTAGTGCTTTAAGGCTTATTATCAATATAAAGTTTTCTTGTCTTTTATTTGGGAACTGCATGATAAAAGGTGGGATAGAAACCCACACTTGGTTTTTACTACATGCCCTGCTTTCTTCCTTATGGCCCTTCCCTGCTCGGCCTCGGCTGCTTTCATCCCGAGTTCTCTTGCAGGTACCTTCCCTGAATGCTTTGTATACACCTTTACTGCTCCTCTTAGTATGATCCCATCCCCATCTCTAGGTGTACGTATTTGATTTAATTTCAATGTTCTCAAAGTTGATGCAGGCATAAAAAGAAGCATAAAACAGGTGATTTATTGTTTTCATCCTCTCTGTCTCCATCTCTGTCTCTGTCTCTCTCTGTCTCTGTCTCTGTCTCTCTCTCTCTCTCTCTCTCTCTCTCTCTCTCTCTGTGTGTGTGTGTGTGTGTGTGTGTGTGTGTGTGTTCTGAGTGTGATTTCCAAGCCAGAATATGTGTTTCTTTTGTTTATCTTTCCTTGTGTAGTAGGACTGAGAAGATTAATTATCTCCATTATTATTTTATTGAAAACATTGTGCGCCTAGATGTGGTCATCTGAAAATAAATTTTCTATCAAGAATTACAATACAAAACAAGAAAGATTGTATGTAATATATTATCCATTCTTGGCTATTGAATAGTGCAGAGTTTCCTCTGTCACCATGCCAATTATACAGACTCAAAGTTGGAAAACCTAATTTGGGAGTACCCAGCATTGTGTAAATTGTATTGTATTCGGTTTCATTTATAATTATGAAGCACTACTTTTCTTGCTCTGTTAAGTTCTTTGTTTATACAAAAGATACAATAAAACATGTCTTCATGTAGGCAGCAAATGAAATTACTACACTAAATCTAATTGTATATCTGTGTGCTCCCCATCAACTCAAAGTGGATATTGGTGTTTTGTATTTAGAATCTTGCTATTGATTTGGCTCTTTCTGATATGTCTGAATGCATTCATGTGACTCAACTCTGTCAGCAAAGAAATGGATCAAATATAAGTTGGGAAAGTTCATAATTATAATTGCTAAGGAATACCTAAAGAGAGATATAGTTTTCAGAAAAATAATTATGTTATGAGATTTCTATGCAAATAGAGTTTTGAAGCTAGTAAAATAGTAAAATTATGTGGGGTTGCTCTCAGTTTATAATCGTTTACCTTAAATATTATGAAATTGGTAATAATAATTTTCAAATTTTCAGACAGAATAATAAATCACATGGTAAACTTGAGATATTGAGTGCATACATAATTATTTCAGTGAAAAACAAATAAAATTTGATGATATAACAAATGATCACAATTATAGGTATGCATAGGGACAAGCAAAAATGTCAGAAATTTCCAGAATATGGAGAGAAAAATTTGTCAAGTGATTCCCAAGAAGAAGAAAGGAGAGGACCCTGGGCCTGTAAAGATTGCACCGAGGGGGGAGGGGGAATGATTGGGGAACAGTTCGGGGGGGGGGGAGAGGAACTATGGGAACTATGGTGGGTGGGGACTGGGAAAGGGGAAAGCCTTTGGAATGTAAACATAGAATATAGAAAATAAAAATTAAAAAAAAATGCCCCCCCAAAAAAATTTTTTGTAAAGTGAGCAACAATGGTAAGCTATAATAGAATTTTACATCATATTTTTTGCTGTAAATATATATATATATATATATATATATATATATATATATTTCTAAATTAGAGATATACATTTTTTTTACTACATCAGTTTTATTTTTTTCACTTTTTGTCTTTAGGGTCACAGAAGAATACTTCCCTAGACCCTTTTCTATTCTTTTTTTTCTTTTAATTTATTTAATCATTTTCCACAGTCCAGATTTTAGCCCTCTCCTAGCCCACACTCTGTTCCTCATCCCATAACTCCTCCCCCTGCATTTCCATGGGGATGTTCCCACCCACTCCTCCCCTCTCTCCCATCCCCCAGCCCCCACCAAATTGCCCCACTGCCTGGGGCTCCAAGTTTCCAAGGGTTAGGTATGTCTCTGACTGAGTGCAGACCCAGCAGTCTCCCTGCTGTATATGTCTTGGGGGCCTCATGTCAGATGGTATATGCTTCTGGGTTGGTGGAGAAGTGTCTGAGAGATCTTGGGACTCCAAATTAGTTGAGACTCCTGGTCATCCTAAAGGGTTGCCCTCCTCCTCAGCTTCTTCAAGCTCTCCCATTATTCAAACACAGGGGTCTGTCCATTGGTTGGGCTAAACTATCTGCATCTGACTCTTTCTGTTGCTTGTTGGGTCTTTCAAAGGGTGATCATGGTAGGCCAATTTTTGCGAACAAATCATAGCCTCAGTAATAGTGTCAGACCTTGGGGTCTCTCCTTGAGCTGGATCCCAATTTGGGCCTGTCTCTGGAACTCCTTTTCCTCAGGATCTTCTCCATTTTTGTCCCTGCAGTTCTTTCAGACAGCAAAGTAGAACATCAAGTGAGGGATGTGATTGTCATCCCACAGTCAAAAACTACATCAGTTTTATAATTTGTAATATGTGGTAAAGATGCCATAGCATAGCCTAGAGTATATACCCTCAGACAAACTGAAACAGAATGATTTTCAACCTTAGCCTAGCTTGTTGATGGCTTAGTCTATGCACACCTAAGATTCCACATGATATATCACATGATATATATAAATACACACATATGTGAGTATATATGTGTGTATATATGTGTGAATATATGTATATATGTGTGTATATATGATACATGATATATAAACATGATATATACAACTATATATACACATTATATGCATATATACATATGTCATGTGTATTCAGACACACACACACACACACATATGCATATATATATGGTGACACAATCAACCTGGTCAATATTTCAAATGTTTTAATTTAGTCATGCATATATGAAGACTTTCACAGAGCTTGAGTCTTTTCTTTTTAAAAATGGGGAAGGGGGAATCAAGAACATTAAGTATTTTTTAGGTTACAAAGTGACATAAAAATACAGTAAAGTATATATTTGTTTCTTTCCCACCAAATATGAGAAAATCTCTAACAAAGAAAACCTAAGGCAGGGAGGGTATATTACCTTTAAATTATTCAAGAAAGCTGGCACCTTGCTTCATCATGTTGAGACGGGCATGGTGGCATGAACATGAGGCGACTGTTCATATTGAATTCATGACCAGGAAGTACAGACAGATGAGGTAATCTAGTTCTCATCTGCCTTCCTACTTATAGTCAGTCAGCATCCCACCTCATGACATGATCAGTCAGCATCCCACCTCATGACATCATCAGTCAGCATCCCACCTCATGACACGATCAGTCAGCATCCCACCTCATGACATCATCAGTCAGCATCCCACCTCATGACATCATTAATCAGCATCCCACCTCATGACAAGGTCAGTCAGCATCACACTTTTTGGCTTACTCAGAACACACCTCATACATGGTCAGACAGGACATACCTCATGACATGATGCCACCTACATTCAGGGTGGACCTTTCTTCTTAAATTAAAACTGGACAATCCCCACAGACACACCTAAAGGTGTCTCTTAGGTGATTTCAAATACTGTCAAGTTAACAAACAAGATTTTAATAGCCTCAAATGTGGGACACAAAAAGGAACTTATAGAGTTATATGACCTAGTGATGTTCATGTACTTTATAAAAGACAAAATCTTACTATGTAGCCTTGGCTGGCCTAAATCAACCTAGAAACTTTCTATTCTAGATGAGGATGACCTAAAAATCACAGAGATCCCATCTGCTTTCCCCTCCCACATGCTAGGATTAATAAACCTCCATTCTTTGCTGTTTTATTTTGAAGTTGCACTCGAAAGGTATTCACACAATGACAAAATCCTAGCAGGACATTTCTCTAAATATTTCCCCATCAAGTGACACATTATACTATAAGATCAATGATGAATCACCTGCTTCAGCCTCACTTGATAGCTTTAAATAATACTTTATATAAATTATGCCAAGGCTTGACAGAAACTGCTGGCAATAAAATAGATCACAGCTCAAAATTTATTCCTCCAAAATACATTTTGTTTTTCAATTTTAATTTGCATTTATTTTTATTGTCTTATTCACTTTTTATTTTCTTTACCTCCTGAACAGTGTGTCCCTCTTCCCTGCCCTCTTCCCAATCCCATCGTCAGATGCCCTGTTGTCATTACTCCCTCCCCTTCCCCTCAGAGAAGGGGAAGGCCCTCATTGCTACCAACCAGCCCTAGAACATCAAGTCATGGCAAGACTAAGCACATCTTCTACTGAAGCCAAACAAGGCAATGGAACTAGGGAAATGAGATCCAAAGACAGGCAATAGAGGCAAAGACAGCCCTACTCCAATAGTTAGAGGGACCACAAGGAGATGCTGTTCATCTGCTACAAATGTATATGATGACTAGGTCTAGCCCATGCATGTTCTTTGGTGGATGGTTCAGTCTTTACCACGCCCCCATATGGATCAGGTTAGTTGACTCTGTAGGTCTTGCTTACATCTCTGAACTTGAATGGTTATAAAATTAAATTTAAAATAGTTGAAAAATGTGAAGACAGCAAGTGGTTTATTTTATGTGTTATTATTTACGGTGTAAAGGACTCTCATGTGGAAAGGCCTGGTTGTGGATTGCTGAAGATAACAAACCTTTAACAATCAGCTTGGCTTGTATATGCACATATTTACTCTCTGAGAGTTATTTATTGAAAATTGATAACTATTAAGAGAAATAACTCCTGTGAATAATAAGGAGATGCTGTTTACAGGAAATAGGAAGATAAAGATTGGAGGAGAAACCACAAAATGTACAGATGATGGTAATAGAGAACAGGGAATCAAAGTTTACAGATGTGTTATGAATTTAGTTCTTCTTCAAGAACAAGAGTATATTACTCACCAGACTTTTAAAGGGATTAATTTCAGTGACTTTTATAAAAAAACTGTTAAGACTTATATTAATAAAACAATAAGGTTAAGTGTATTAAGTTAGGTCTCAATGGCAAGTTAGTATTCACAAGGAAAATCCAACAACCATAACAAACAGCCTTTGTTTAAGTGGTTCTCATTTTCATGATCCTATTCCTTTTTAGTTTGATGATTTCCCCTGCTTTTACTGTTCTCTGCACTCCCATTTCCAACTCCACTTTGGCAAATCCAGCCTCCCTTTATTATTTTTATTCATGAGGTTTTGAATAAACATTTTTAATCTCACAATATTCCTTTAAAGAAAGGCACAAGAATGTGTCTGCCAAATTCCTATCCATCACATCATGCCTCATGCAGGAACATGTTCTCTCAAACTTTATATTATGTTAAGTGACATGTATAATTTTATTTACTTTGTCCCAAATATTACCAAAAAACAATTGGTAAATCATGAATGTCATCTTAGTCAATTACTCTTTAGGTTAATATTATGGGACAAAACACAATGTTGTGATGACAACAATAAATCTCTTTTGATTGCAAGCTGCCTCATCATTGTAGGTAAAAATACTAATATTTAATAAATTAAAAGGAACAATGAAGATAACAGTAATCAATGTGTGGAGACACAGTTGACTGATGCAGTTAAAAAGGTCATTGCAGCCCTAGACTACTAACATTTATATATCTCTGTATTGGCTCTTGGTACAATTAATCTCTAAATCTGTTGAGAATTTAAATACATAAGAAAATTGCACTCTTTCTCTTTAAGTGATATAAAAATCATCAGATCTCATATTTTTAATTCCCCTTGACTTTTAAAATGAACAACTCTTAGAATATTTTTATAGTTTCAAAATGTGTCAAACACAGAATATCTTCCCTGAAATCTGAATGACCAAGATTTTTATTAAGGGCTAATTATATTTTTTTCTAATTTCCTTCTTGTTATATTCATAAAATGCTGATGCTGCTATACCATTTGCCTGTGATGAAAGGTTTCTCAATTCATTTGATGAAATCGTGGAATCAAAGAAGAAAAGAAAGAAAGAAAAGAAAGGAAGGAAGGAAGGAAGGAAGGAAGGAAGGAAGAGAGAAGCAAAGAAACAATACATTTAAAGACAACCTCTGATTTCCATTTAGCAAATATGCTTTATTTACAATGTAACATTTGCTGTATAGATTCATGGTATTAGGTTTTATCTTTAACATGGCCACTACTATCATTTTCTCTTGCAATTCCTCAGGAATGTTGTACTCTGTCATTTTCCCATATATAAATAGATAATGCTAAGGGAAGAAAGACACAGTAACCCTTATTTTTATCACCACAAAAGGACTACCTTCAGGAATCAAAGCTTTTAAATCCATATTATTTACAGTCTGAAAGATGGAATGAACTATGTACATATAGTATTTTTATGTGGACTTTCATATTACATTTACTTTATTTATCCCCTCAAAATTCATAGAACATTCCATCTGCAGACACCAAAGCCCACGGTATTGCTGATGCCAAGAAGTGCTTGTTGAAAGGAACCTGGTATGGCCATTCTCTGCGAGGCTCTGCCAGTACCGGATCAATACAGATGCAGATACTTACAACCAACCATTGGAGTAAGCCCAGGAACCCCAATGGAAAAGCTAGCGGAAGGACTGAAGGAATTGAAAGGGACTGCAAGCCCATAAGAAGAACAATACCAGCTAAACAGGCCACCCAGAGCTCCCAGAGACTAAACTACTAACCAAAGAGTATACATGGAGAGATCCATGGCTCCAGATACATATTTAGCAGAGGATGGACTTATCTGACATCAGTGGGAGAAGAAGGAGTCTTGATGCCCCAGTGTAGGGAGAATGCTAGAGGGGTGAGCCAGGAGTAGGTGAGTGGGCAGAGGAGTACCCTCATAGAGGTAAAGGGGTGGGGAGAGAGGGGAGGCTTTGTGGAGGGGTAACCAGGAAGGGGTTTATTATTAGAAATGTAAATGAATAAAATGATTTATAAAAAATTATAGAACAGCAAAGAATCTCAGTCCTGGTCTTAACCAGAATTTCTTAATATTACAACACCTTACCAGACAGTAGTACTGACAGGGATAAAAATCACATAAAGGTAAACTGTATAGTTTTCAGGAGACTGTAATATGTGGAAGACTACTCAGGAGAGATTCCTCCAACATTACACCGTCAGCCCCTCTCTGAACAAGCAGATCACGCAGAGATCTATACTCAGATACTGTCAATAAGTACAGTATGAAACATTTTGCATCTATATTTTTCATGACAGCAGCCTCAAGCCTAGTGCCTGAAGTATGTAAAATTCAGAGAACAGAGTGAAAAAGTAAGTAAAATCTATCAAACATCAAGGTAATGTATATTTAAAACAAACACATCAATAAAACTGTCTTATGGACTTAATGAGGAGAGTTTAAGGTACAGGTATTTAATATGCTTGATGAATGCCTTTCTAGTTACTTTTACTAAGCGAAGTTTAGTGACTGGAAGTGTCACTCATTTGTGGTATGTTTGGAAATATTTGATGATAAAAATGATTTTTAAGATTTTTACAATAATGAAATCTGGTGATTGGCAAAAGGTACCCAACTGAATGAGTTGATTGATCTATTTTCTAGCTCTCCAAATTTGCTCATTGCAAATCTATAGTGGTAACCACAGGAGAAGAAATGCATTTATGGATTGATCTGCCAAATCAACCTCTACTACTTCATGCTGTTTTCTAAGAGTATTAAATATTTTATATTAAGTATGGACTTCAAAGAATGTTAGGGAAAGAAAAAAGGAATTCAAATTCAGTCAACTTGTGTGAGCTAAGGAAATATAAAAATAGACTTTCTACAATACTTTGAGTGGAGAGAGAAGGTAGAAGAGGAGAATCCACTTTCAAGTTTGTCCTTTAGTATTCACAAGCGTGCCAAGCATAAGCTGACTCCTGACACACATGCACTAACAATAGCAATAAACTTAAACATTTTAATGGTAAAATTTTTTATATGAATTTTATGAGTAGAACCACATAGTGTGCATTAGAATGGTGCCAGAGCCTCACAAATACAGAGTTGGATAATCGCAACCCACCATTGGACTGAGAGCAGTGTCCCAAAAGGAGGAGTTGGAGAAAGGACTGAGAGCTGAAGGGGTTTACACCCCCATAGGAAGAACAATATTAACCAACCAGAGCTCCCAGGGACTAAACTCCCAACCAAAGAGTACATAAGAAAGGACCCATGGCTAGAGCTGCATATATAGTAAAGGATGGCCTTGTCTAGCATCAGTGGGAGGAGAGGACCTTGGTCCTATGAAAGCTTTATGTGCTAGTGTAGGGGAATGCCAGGGCAAGGAGGTGGAAGTGGATGGGTGGGTGAGGGAGCACCCTCAAAGAAGCAAGAGGAGGGTGATGGGATAGCGGGTTTCTGGAGGGGAAACTGGGAAAGGGGGTAACATTTTAAATGTAAATAAATAAAATATCCAATTAAAATAAAAGAAGAGGAATACAAAACAAAAAAAACAAACAAAAAGAGTAGCATATCTAATTCAAAAATTCTGAAATAGTACTTAGTAACACTGAGTTAAAATGAAATAGAAAATCTGAATAGAGTAAAATGTGCAAGGGACTTAATAACCAAGAATTCCCATAAAGAATAACCCAGAAGAACATGACTTTCCAAGGACTGTCTACCAATGATTTGAAAAATAATCACCAATCCTTTAAAGTATTCCAAGAAGATTGTGGAATGTCAGTAGCAAGCTCACTTTGATGACAGCATTGCCTTTATTCTAAAGAAATAAAAAAATTACAATAAAAGTAAGTAAAAATTATTCTTATAATGAAATATTTCAATGTTAACATACAAACATCAATGTCATATAATGCAATCTTACATTTTGAATTTTCAGTCTACATTTGTCAGTGAAGTGCATTTAGTGTTGATCATACTTCATACTTGGGTTGTGAGTTTTGCTAGGATAGTACTGTAACGATATCTTACAGTGCTGCCAGGATATTGTCAACCATGATATACCAAGTATAAATAAATAAGGATTACTAACTAGAAGAGTCAGGTTTAATTGTCACATTTCAAAAAAGAATTATAGAAGATTTCATATATATGGTACACCGAAAATTATTGATATAACGGCTTGTTTTTGTAGCATTTTTGTCAGCTTAGCCAAGTTCAGTTTGTCTGGCAAGAAGTAATCTCAACTGAGAAATGTATCTATGAGACTCTTTTTAAGGTAAGTATTCAGAATATTTTCTTGATTAATGATTGATACGATAGAGCCCAGGCAATTTCAGGTAGTGCTACTGTCACCAGGTGACTCTTTAAAAAATAAAATTTTATAAAATAAAATAAGCTGAACAGACCTTGAGAAGCAAGCTAGTAAGCAGTACTACTCCAAGATCTCTGCATCAGTTTCTACCTTCACGATCTTCCCTTTAGTTCTTGGTTAGAAACAATCCTATTAAACAGATAAAACCTTCATAACAAAATTGATTTCTGACATGTTTAATCACAGCAATTGAAAATAATTAAGGAAGAAATTGCTACCAGAGAATATACTATTACTATGACAGAAATGTCCATTATGTATTTGGGAGGTTTGTGGAAGTGCCTAGAAATTAAGACTGGAAAAGTCCCTAGTGAGCAAAGCTTATTGGGTTGTTTTGCATAATCATGGGATAGAAGAATCTGGAGAGCAGCATGGAATATAGAGATCTGACTTAGAATGTTTCAGAGGGAAGTTTAAGAGTCCCAGAAAGACACTATATTATTGTTCATCTGCTATTTTGTATTAAGATTCAGTTCTGTTACATTTTGCTTTGTTTTCTGATCAACTAGGGCTGAAGAATCAAATATTATTTGCAACTATACAGCACCACTGAATTAAGCCCTTACTTGGACATTTGATGGGGACAACTGGGTTTGAGAAATCAGCTATTAAAAAGAAACCATTACTAGATTCAATGTATGTGGTTTTATGTGGAAGTCCCTGATCCACTTGGACTTGAGCTTTGTACAAGGAGATAAGAATGGGTCAATTTGCATTCTTCTACATGTGGACCTCCACTTTAGTCAGCACCATTTGTTGAATATGCTGTCTTTTCCCCCCATTGGATGATTTTAGCTTCTTTGTCAAAGATCAAGTAGCCATAGGTGTGTGGCTTCATTTCTGGGTCTTCAGTTCTATTCCATTGATCTACCTGCCTGTCACTGTACCAATACCATGTAGTTTTTATGACTATTGCTCTGTAAAAGAGCTTGAGGTTAGGGATAGTGATTTGCCCATATTGTCTTTAATTATTGAGAATAGTTTTCGCTATCCTGGGTTTTTTTGTTATTCCAAATGAATTTGAGAATTGCTCTTTCTCTGTGAAGAATTAGTTGGAATTTTGATGGGGATTGCATTGAATCTGTAAGTTGCTTTTGGTAATATGGCCATTTTTACTATGTTAATCCTGCTAATTCATGAGCATGGGAGATCTTTCCATCTTCTGAGTTCTTCTTCAAGCTAGGTATACCAATGACACAACTTAAAGACCGTATGAAGGTCAAGAAGAAGGAAGACCAAAGCATGAATGGCTCAGTTCTACTTAGAAGAGGGAACAAAATAATCATGGGAGGAAGAGGCTGGGAGGGATTTGGGCGGAAAATAAGAGGTGGGAGGAAAGTGAGGCAGAATCAGGTGGGGGAGGAGACAGGAGATGTACAGAAGGTTGGAAAATTGAACAGAGGTGTAAAGCAATGAGGCTGGGGAACTTGAAGTAACCAACAGAAAGTCCCAGACACCAGGAAAGCAAGAGAAACCCAGGATCCAACTGTATGACATTGGCTAAAACAATTGTGTAACAAAGGGGAGAGAGACCTGTAAAAGCCATATCCACAGGTTAGGCATGGACCCTGGTGGAGGCATGGGGCCACCCACCCTTTTCAAAAATTTAACCTATGGCTCCATCTGCATATGTAGCAGAGGATGGACTTATCTGGCATCAATGGGAGGGGATACCCTTGGTCCAATTTAGACTTGATGTGCCAGTGTAGGGGAATGCTTGGGCAGTAGGATAGGAGTAGGGGGGAGCACCTAAGTAGAGAAAGAGGGATGAGGCATAGGAATGATTTTCCAAGGGTGGGGAACCAGAAAGGGGGACAACATTTGAAATGTAAATAAACAAAATAATAAAAATTTTAAAGAAATAAAAGACTTATTACTTAGGCAATCTATTCTGGTGATTATTTTCTCAGGGGCAGCACACAGAATCTATGGCATAAATATTTATAAAACTGTATTTCATTCTGGAAGCCTAACTTAGCAGTGTATTAGATTCTCTCACATTTTTGCTAATTTAAGTTACATGGGAGCTTCCAGATTGAAGAGTCTATGGAGAACAGCTGATGCTTGACATTGTGAGAGATTAGTCTGAATGTGTCATAGAAGAAAGCTGAGACTTGACATCATGTGGCTGGTTCAGAGTCCCTGAGGAGAGACCATTGGTAAAGGTGCAGCCCACTTAAAATGGCAGCAATAGAATACTGAAGATATTGGTATGGCACTGACAATCAAAGTGAACAGAAGATGTCATGTGCAGTTGGCTTAAGATATGACAGCAGTGAAGTCCAGAATCTGGTAAGTAATATACAACTTTGGATAGTAAGTTAGTATACTGTTGGAATTTGGTTTGTCTTGGATTTGATTGTGATTGTGTTAGGTTTTTTTTTCTTGGAGTAAGAAGTATGTGTCTTGATATTTATTATATAGGACTCTGCAGCTGAGAGACTTTGGATTTTAACAGGTAGTTTGACCTACTAAATTTTTAAGTATTTGAATTTTTAGAAGTACCCAGAACTTTCCTACCACATTTCATATTTTGATGTTGATGTGAATTGGGGAATAAATAAGAAAGGTTACAGTTTAATAGTGATATATTTGTGAATTAGGTTAACAAGGGGTCAATTATATCTTTGTCAGCTTGCTTAGATCAACACTATATACACCACAACACAAGCCCAGATAATCTGGGAACTGCAATTGAGAAAAGACCTACATCAGAGTAAACGGTAGGCAAGTCTGGGGGACATTTTCTCAGTTAATGATTGATGTGAGATGACTCAGGTCACAGTGAATGGTGCTACTCCTTGGCAGGAGATCCTAAGTTGTATTATAAAGTAGACTGAGCTAGCCATGGAGACCACGACAGTGATTGCCATTCTTCTAAATTCTCTGCTTCAGTTTCTGGCCCCAGATACCTGACTGTCATCCTTCTATGGCTTGCCATGATGATGAACTCTAACCTAGAAACCAAATATACACTTTCCTTAATGCTGGCTTTTGGTCATAGTGATTTTATCAAAGCATTAGAAAGTAACTGTGACACATGTTTATATCCTTTCCCAAAGCTCAGTAATGAATCTGGTTTCTATAATTTTACAAATGAAATGATACACTGGTCACATTGTGGGGCTGAGAATGCTTGTCTGTGTGACACCCTATGCCATTAAAGCCAATGCATCTGTGCTTCTACAAACAAGTGGAATCATCTTGTAATATATTCCAGAATTATGGAATTGAAAGCATGTAAATAATTAGATAATATGAACACAAAGGTACTAATACAGTTTTTCTATTAAATAAGACAAACATGCTCCAACTAGTTGATATATTCTAGGTCACTTATTTTAAAGATAATGAATGATGATGTTTTAAAAATTAATTATTTCTATTTCTATAGATATTTGGGATATAAATATAAAACTTTCCATTTTATTTTTAATATAATTTAATGTTTTAATAATTATTATCACATACATAAAATAAAAATGTGAGTTCATAGATTTTTTCCAGATTTTATTAGACATTTAACAGTGTGAAAAGACAACACCCTGAATAGGAACAGTATTTGTTTTATTTAATCACAGAGAGCAGCATAAGATGTGTCTGTAAATTCTACAAGATATCAATTTCTTTTTCTTTTCTATAGGATTCAGCTTAATGGGGTTTCCATATAGTGGATGTTAATTAAAATGGTATACTTTTTTCAAGGGTTAAACTGAATTTAGAATATTTGTTTACTGGTGAACAGGCAGATCCATCCAGTTTAATTACATGAGACCAGACTCATATTAAAAATAATAGCTATCTCCCCTGTGAAGAATCACTGTTTTCTTGCAGGGAGAATCAAATGGCAACAAATATAACACTACATGTATCCCCATGGAGGAACAAAACAACACTGAAGCAAAAAAGAAAATCAAAGGAAATATTAGACTTATTTGATGGTTTTTAATTTTTGATTTGATTTAATGATACCAAAAACTTAATAATTAATTGAGATAAACAACAGCAAAGCTCACTATCTATGCTTGTGTTTTAGAATATAAGATCTCAAAACATCTGATTCTTATTTATGTAAATTGCTGCTAACTCTATTTGTAATAAATTATTTGGAATTTAGTAAATTAATTTTGCATATGCCTATCAGCTCTTAAACATGTATGTGTTTATGTACATATATAACAAAACAGAAACAGAAAGAGAATAAGCTCAGCATGGTTATTTATTTAGAGAAAGAGCAATTTAGAAGTACATTATTCAATTTGTTAATTTAATATTTTACTTTTCAACAGTAAACCCACTAGTAACAACATGATAAATTGGAAATGAGCGTTTTCGATTATTTTCAATGTTGTTTTCTTTTCTCAGAATTTAATAAGTTTTCTGGAGCAAACTTACACTATCACACTTTTCCTCCCTGTTGAGTTCTCAATTTTGATTCCCCAAAGGTGAGATAAAGGAAGAATTATGCTTCAGTTGAAAACACAGACATCAAAAATCATACACTTCCTTCTTAGGAATCCTTCTCTCTTCATTTAGGAATACTTTTAGGAATGAATGCAAAACTTTTGAATTTTATTAATGTACTGATCACTTCCATTTCAGATATAGGAAATTGAACTTAATAATATACAAAAGAAAGATTGTAGAATGAACCTCAGTTACAATTGCTAAAATTCTGTTAGTTAAAATGACAATTTGAGCTACCATTTTCATCATAAAACTGCACGCTTAGTCAACATGTTATGTTGTATATTCTTTATAATTTGATGTGTAAGATAAGTATACTTGCACAATAATTCAGATCTAGTTTTGCACTGATCAGAACAAGAAACATATTGTCAAATAAAACCTTAAAGATTCCGTAGTGTGATATTAATTTAAATGCTATGATGCAACTAACATGGGTGAATCTCAGAGGAAGCAGTAAGAGAAACATTTTAGAAGCATTGACACTGATCTAAAGCACAATGGAATTAGGAACAGGTTATAAATTCCACTTGGAAGTCATTGTAGCCCAGACACAAAGTCGTAAAGGCAGAAAATATGTTTTAGAGTTAGAAAATAATGTTATTATTGATAAATAATCAGGCAAGGTGATATCCATAAACCATGTACTCAGAAACAACATACTACTCCATTGTGTGGGTGCTAGAGAAGATCTTAGAATAGCTTCAATATACTCTTAAGGCTGCACAGATTCCTAAGGGCTGGCCTGCTGCAACCATGTTTGTAGCGAATAAAATTTAAATTTATCAGCATTTGTAAGGAAAGATTCAGAAATGTAAAGCTGTAACCTACAATGTGCCCCAGGATATCTTTCATAAAGACCCTATACAGAACTGTAAACTTAACTTAGAAAGGCGTGAGCTCCTATTTTGGGGGGGTGACGATAAGAAATTTGCCATTTTTAAGCGTTAACTTTGGAAATTTCAGGCCCCTGAAACAATGAAATAAAACAGACATTTCTGGATGGAGGCTATCAGGTTCTTCAAAACCCTAAAACTGAGAAATCACAAACATGTTTATACCTGAGGATTACGTCAGTTCTCCCAGCACATGAATCTCTTATCTATTAAAATGATTACCTTGTTACTGAGAAGTGAATACATGTGAGCCTATTATACAAGTGCAGCTATCCTACAAGGCATGATAAGATCATCTTCAATGAGCTGGGCCTAACTAGTTCACTTGCATTCTTTTGAGTTTTAACTGGCTGATTTCTTTTAAAATCGCATACAGCATATAGTTATCTGTATATGCTTCAATTTCAATATGTGAGGCATTACTCTTTCAAGTTCTCTGAAGATCACTGTGTATTAAAAACCTGTTTGGTTTGGGTAAATAATTTCTTATTTCATCTACTCTTTAACGCAATCTTCTTACTACTTGAGTTTACTGATACTGCCACTTAACAGGAAGCCACTGGAGTGATATTTCAGTGTGAATAGGGATATAATTTTACACTTGTTTTGAAGAAGGTGTACACAATTCAGTGATGAGCACCTAAAATTTACTGTAAAATAAAGATAAGGTATTGGAGCCAGGAATAAAGGGATTAGACTCAGAGTGGAACAGGTAACGGTAAGATTCAGAACGTGGTTTATGAATAGAAGGACAGCACTTTCCAATAATTGAGACACAATAAAGAACACGGAGCACTTTATGAATGGAAAGGCTGCTTTCAAAGTTTTGATGCAAATGAATAAGTACACCGTTGAATAAGAAATGGAGCCCTGCATGAAAAAGATGAGCTTAGATAATGAAATGATTATTTTAGGGCATCTTATTATTTTGGTTCCTATGAAGATGAAAAAAAAAAAAACCCCACAAAGTCTATACGATAGGGAAATATGGTTTCATGTGAAACAATGAACCTGTAATCATAATTCTGTCAGACATTGCTGAAGTTATCTTCAATCACGAAACTGTTGTTAATGTAGGACAAGAAAAATAATAGTCTGAAAATAAGTATACCTACTTTTATACTCAAGCAAATGCATTGCTCACCAAAATGGATTAAATGGAATGTGGAATGAGATTAACACACACACCACATGCATAGAAGCTGAATGGAAAAAAAAAGAATACATTTAAACAGTGGTTGTTCTTGTTTATAGATGTAAATGGAATAACAGATTACAAAGAAAGTCATGAGCACTCTATCGTAGAAGCCAATATTAAGGACTAAAAATTGGCAATTATATTTCAAGTATAATGTTCAATTTTAAACTGCTAATTTTATTTACTGACCATATGTTACCTTTGATATATATGGATTAACAACAATCGTTCACAATGTTCTTATGTGAACACTCGAGGTATTTTATGCACAGTGTGGATTCATAGAATGTAAGTTTCTTTAGGAAAGACTGAAAATTCTAGCAAGGAAGAAGGGTCTTTAGTTATAACTAAGATTCTCCTGGATCTTTGATCATGAACTGTGCTGTTTGCACACATACTGGAACTCTGATATAAGCTATCACCATCATTATCCTCATCAGTATGGTGGAGAAGTACTGGCTTCAGAGGGTATTATCTCCTGATGGGAACAGAAGTCTGAACACTAAGTGGAGCCTGCTGCCATATGTGTGTGTCCTCTCTAGGCACAACGCCTGTTTATGTACCCACTTAGCCTAAACATGAGTGAAGATTTAAGAAAAGTGAATTTCCAAAGATAAATTCACTTAACCTTGAATTATCTGTTAAGGAGACTACTTCTAGTTGAACTCTTATATTTTTATTTACATGGCAAACTATAACACCCAACACCTAGTCATATTAACTTTCAAGTTAATGAATATGTAAAAATAACATAACATTCCTGACCATATCTATAGAATTATGTTAGGGTATTGTTTCTGAGCTCTAAGAGGTTTAAAAAGAAATATTTAAATCATTGCTTGCAATTTTATTTTTACTTCAAGATGCTCCAGACGGAAATCATTGTTCCTAAATGATCCAACAATTTCTACACATATCTATTACTGTGGTTATATATTTTACTTTAGCTTTGAAATTGCTTTCTCTTTTAAATCTAAAGAAGATCCCTAATATGGCAAATGCAAGGCACAATTTTATACATCAGCACTGTCTGTCACTTGGGGATGCTAGTAACTATTTCCTTCAAATAAAATAATCATTTTTTTCCTTTAAACCGTCCATTGGAAAATCCTTATAATGATATTCTCCATTCAGGGATGGAAATGTTAAGATAATATCCACTTATTACAATAATGGCTTTCAATAAGATACACTCTCCAAACTTAATGGCTCAAGCCAACATTAAATGTGTAATTTTACAAGCAACTATATGCCTTCAAAAGAACAAGTATTTTCAATTACCCAAATGTATCTATTTTGCATTTACAACACAAAACAAAGCAACAATTGATCTTCAATAACTTACAAAGCATGTATCATATCACAATTTAGTGCATACAAATAGTATCAAATGTTTAAAATAATAACTTTTGTAATTGCTAAAAATTTCAAATGCCTTATTTATACCGTATATTGTTTATCTCTGTGAATAGTACATGTGTATATACATCCTATTAAATTTTCCCACAAGGAACAGAAATCATGACATTTTAAAACATTTCAACTTGGTGGAATAAATTTCACACACTTTAAATTTAAGTTCAACTGGGGTGTTCTATAGCTTTAATGTATTATAAATATATTAACAATTGATTACTTTATGTTAGAATTTTTAAAAATTAAGTACATATTGACCATATTGTACACTGGAATACTCAGGAAGAAAACGACTTAAACAAAGCTTAAGCCAAATGCATAGCTATCACACAGCAACAATTGTTGTTACTTCAGTAAATTTGAAGTCATCGTAATCTCTAATATCTTGTAATAGACTTATTACAGAAATGTAAAGGCAGCATTGTTCACAGTCTATGCAGTTCAGCTTATCAACCAGACATCTAGCTCTATCTATCTTTTGCCAAGCGAATCATTTGTGTTATAGGCATGAAGCAGCCTTCCAGTTTGCAAATATGTTGACTCATCTTCAACTTCTTGTTTTCAGCTATCTCCTGATCACTAAACTCTCATTGAGAGGCAATTCATCCTTCTGAAATTGATAACGCCTTATCCCCTTTATCCATACCATAAAAACATGGAGTTGATATTTAAAAATCATTGTTGAATTGTATTTACCAATGTGGAGAAATAATAAAATCCATATTATTTAGTATGTTCATCAGACAAGTTTGAAAAAAACATGCAAATTTACAAAGAAAAATCAACAGGAAAAATATTCTATTTATAATCTGTCATGAGTCAAAACAGGATTCTTGTTTTGATACAAAGAACTAGGACTCCCGTGGCTTACTAATAATACAATTATTAATTTATAAATATATTTATAAGATAACACAATAGAAATTCAACCAGTTTTTGCAGATAACTCTTTTATACATTAATGCAATGGAAAAATAATGTGATGAAATCAATCTACTATTGTTTTGAATACTATTATCTGGAAGGGAAGGCTATGTTTTCCAGGACAAATCCTATTCTAATGTGATGATAATCTAATCCATGTAACGCATATTTCTATATTTTCACTGGTGTTCAAAATTTCCAAATCGTGTTCATTTAGTGTCAACACCTGCAGGGAGAAGAAAGTAGTGTCCTGACAGGAACTGTATGTTGAAGATTAGGTGTAGCAGTAGAAAACCACAGTCTGGTAGAAAACAGTGAGGTTCGATGATGAAACATCAGCTCCTTGCCATCACTCCCTGGAAGGACACCTGATCTGCTCAGTGCAGGGACTGCCATGCTGAGACTAACAAGCAAAGTCGCACTCCTTCCCATGTTTCACATGAAGGACAAATAGCCCCGCCTAGTGTCATTTACTCTTTCTGGAAAAATAACTCAGTTTAATTACTGTTTAAATACCATCATTTTCTTGGCATTTCTTTTTATTATGGTTATTTTGCCTCCCCATGCAATGCAGACTCATCGGGACCTAGATTCAGCCTCACAAATTAGTCCTGGATACCCCAACACAACAGAAAAGCAAGATGCGGATTTGAAAATCTCATAACGATGAGAGAGGACTCTAACATCTCGGGCATTTAATTATTTAAAATTTTGCTTAGTCAGTGATGAAATGTATCTGGTTACACTTTTGTCTTTTAAATAGCTTTCAGACTATGACAATTTCATAAGTTGTCCCATGAGCCAAACTGACATTGGAGAGTTGCCACTTTTATACTATCTATTCTACATTTGTGTTAAGTAACCAGAAAAGACATTCTCTAACTTCTACTTATATTATATGGGGATTATAACGAGAAAGATGAAGTACAAAGAAGAAACAAAATCCTTTGCAACAGAGGAATAACAGGGAAAATGTTGGTGAGCCAAGCTGAGCATTGTCAGGCTGGCCAGGATTTCATTGTCAAATCACAGTGAGCATTTTATGTTTTGGGTTCAAATGTAACATGCAATTTATTTTTCTTCCCCAGACACTAAAGCTAAGCACTCATTCTATCTACAGGGTGTGAAAAAGAAGTCTATGCATTTACACTCTAATGTTTATGAGTCAATAAAAATGAAAGCCGCTTTCATCGATATTACTTTCACTTTATTAGATTGAATTACTCCGATGGCATCTCACAACTTTACAACTTAACCGGGAGAGAAAAGACGATGCAATCTTCAGCACAATGACGTCCTTTCATTTTCGGGCATAGCTATGCTTCTGTGTAAAAATCTTCTTGCCTGTATTGTTTTGCTTTTGTTCCCATATTTCTCTATAAATAAGACAATACATATATAGAAGAAAGAATGAGCCTAAGCTTACAAAGACTTTCTGTCCACATTCAGCTTATTTGAAATGAGTGCTTAGTTAGTTTATATGGGCCACCTGAGGACTGAATATTCAGATTAATTTAGGTCTCTATTTTTACAGGATTGAAATGGAATAGAATGCCTTCTCTCTTGTGTGTCCAGAAATTTGTTCCTCCTTCCTACAATAGAAGAATCTCATTGTGCCCTTTATTTCAACCTAGGGGGCAGTAAGTCACTCCCTTAGGTGTAATAACTGGGGCTCTAACTGTGATTCAGTTAGCAAGATGGTGATAATGATAACAATATCTCAGAGTCTCTTCCCCAGGAGACTCTCCAAGACACCACCAGCACTCACTCTCTCACGTTATGAGTTTCATGAACTGTACCTGAAGGTTTAAATGTAGCCCTAAGCCGAAAAGTATTTTTAAAAAGTGGCACCTTGTTATTGTTATAGCACACATCTGTTCCCTGTGCGCCTTTGGAGTTGTCTCTGCTTATGACAACAGCAAGTGTTTATAACTGTCAGCACACGTAGGAAAGGGCACATGAGAATGCCTTGTATTTCATGTGTCATTATTTCTACCCATAGTCATTTGATACTAATAATTATAGCTAACAGAGTTAAGTTTTGTCAAAAAGTACAGAGCATAGTCATGAAGGGGGGACAGAGAGGGCTCTTTGCTGTCAATATTTCATTTCATAGAAAAAATATAGTACTCCATTTTTTTTTGTCCAAGATATCATATCGTTTTAAAGTCTATTTCTGGGTTTTTCTGCATTTCTCAATTAGATATATGATGTGGATACTAACAAGTGAATCTTTTAATACTTTGAATGCTCAGTTGCTTATTGAATAAAATGATGAGTTAAGGTAATTTTGAAAATTTGCTTATATGATCAATGTTCAATTGTTTTCTTAGGGAAGGGAATGCAGCCTGTTTGCATGATATCTGCCTGGAATGGGAAGAGCACATACATAACAGGAGAAAAATTCTGAATGATTCAATGCATGTGCCATTATTGATGATCTGGAAAGTAAGAATTCTTTAAAATTTATAAAGTATTTTTTAACTCAAATTCTGGATAATATGTGTAAAATGTTGTTTAATAACATCATATTGGACAGCAATGATGATATAATTAGAATCCTTCTGCTTTTCCTTTAATGTTGGGCTTGAGCTGCCACAGGATGGTCCATACATTTATTTATCTATTATTCTATGTACAGATGTAGGTACAAACTAGAAAAATGTAATAAAGAGTAATAAAGTGAATAATTTCAAGTATGTAGATCTCATAGTTCTAGAATTGTTGTGACTATGACATTATAAATATTGAATTTCTATTAAGCAAGGAAAAGAGTCTATGTCTACTCTTTGCAAGGTCAGTGTAATTTTTTCAAAGATAATAGGCATATAGGTTTAAGACAGCATTCATTATGGCTATAAAGAGCTCTTCTTCATAGTATGTGGAGTACAGTAATGAGTGTATCAATTCTTTTATGACTGTAGATCTTGGCTATTCATGATGACACATTTAACCCATAGCATTCATGTTTCATCCCCATTGCAAAGGCCTCGTCAAGTTTTTAGAACATATTGCCACTAAAATGATATGTAGCTTTTTAGCATAAGTAATTGTGTGCTTAGCCGGGTGGTGGTGGCTCATGTCTGTAATCCCAGCACTCTGGGAGCCAGAGGCAGGCAGATTTCTGAGTTTGAGGCCAGCTTGGTCCTCAGAGTGAGTTCCAGGACAGCCAGGGCTATACAGAGAAACCCTGTCTTGAAAAAAAAACAAATCCAAAGAAAGTAATTATGTGCTAATATCTATATATTATATGTAGATATGCATACCTCAAACATTACAAGTTTACACAAAATAAATAACATGTCATATTAAATTATCTAGTGGTGACATCCTTTTTATCTTTTTACTTGATCTTAAGTTTATGCTCCAATAATTACATATAAATACATGTATGTGTGTGTACAGAAAATATGTGTGCATACACAATTTCTAAATATACTCTCTGCAGTATAAATTAGAAAATAGTGCTTCTAGAAGAAACTATTAACTTAAAGTATTAAGTACTCCAGAGAGCTTTATAGAATCATATTGCAATTTTAAAATAATTTGAAGCAGGCATAGTGGTACATGCGTGTAATTCCAATGCTTGGTGAATAAAAGCAAGAAGATCTGAATTTCAAGGTCATATTTGCCTACACAGCAAGTTTAGGTCCACTTTGAAATAAATGATATCTTATAGCAAAAGGGAAACAAAAAATAAAACCAAACTAACCAAACAACAGCAATACAAAATAAAACAAATACTCTGGTTGATTATAGTAATTAAAAGTAAATAAAAAAACAATAAAAATAAAGCGAATACTCGGGCTGATTATAGTGATTAAAATTCACCTATAAAAGTCATTGTTTCAAAAGAGAAAACTGATGCAATGGAATTAGAAAGAAGGATTAATTTCTCTAAGCTAATCATTGGATGAAAACTCCCCAAAATAAGTCTGTAAAAGCTGATATAATTTATATTTTGGGACTTTTAACTAATACCTTATGGTAACTTATTTACCTTCATCTATCTTGTTTAACCATATGTCACCTGCTATCGCGATGTGAAATTTAATCTGATCAAAATTAGCTTCAAGCGAGTCCTTTTCTATTTAGTTTCTACCTTTGTTCACAGATTATTGACCCAAACAGGATTGTGTGAGAGGTTCATATTTGTCCCTATGTTGTTATTTATTCAGCCCTCATTTTCATAAGAAGAAGCCTTCATACACAATCTGTAGACAAAGATTAGCTCTCAAAGAGCACTTCTTTACAATGTGCTTTCTCAGACAATGTTTCTGTGCATGTGTATATGCATATGCAAGGATCCAAGGAGTTTAGCAACAGGCATTAACTGTGTTCCTCTATCATGATCCGTCTTAGCTTTTAAGATAAGGTCTTTCACTGAACCCTAAGCTTGCCCATTTGGCTATCCTGGATGCCAAAGCCTCATGGTTTTGTTACCCAGAGCAACCCTAAACTCTGGGATTAAAAACACAGTTTTCCACATAGATGCTGAAGGTACACCTCGGATATTTTCAAAAGGAACTTTCATTCACCAGATGCAATTGTTGTTTTAGAGGCGTAATGATGAACATGCTCATCCTTTCTAGGTCCTCCTCAACTTTGACTTGCTGGTTGAACAAAGCTTTTCTGGCTCAAACTCCTCTCTATACTAACTGATTCAATCTGGATCTCTTGGCTTCTCACCGAATTTCTCTGGTTGGCATCAAACTAACTCTAGCAACTAGTTCTAATCCTCTGGCTCCCTTTTGTTCTCTGACTTCAACTGCCTCTGCTGCAGAAACTAAACAGAAATTAACTCCACTGCACTGCCTCCTCTATTGCCTGACTGAACTGAATGTCACCAAACTGATTCAACAACCAGCTCTCTCCACCTAAGTACCCTCTCTTTCCTCTCTGTTCTCCTGAGAGCGTGGCACATCCTAGCTCAGACTCATTCTGTCAAATCTTCCTGTGATTCATCACTTTGTCTGCCCCCCAGTTCGATGGTGCTTTGAAACTTGGCTGCTTCCTCCCACTAACTAACTCTACCTACATTGTATGTACGTAAAATATATCATGGCAGTCAGATCATATATACCTTTGCCCAAGATCCCTTGCCAGAGAAGCCATGTTGATGAATTAAAATTTCTTTATAGAACTTAGTCATAGTTTTATGAACTACATTCTGATGTTTCAATACATATGCTGGAATGCATGCTTGCATGTGCTGGAAATACTCACATGGAAAAATTATTTCCAAAATCTGTGGAACAAAATATATTTTAGATGAAAATTCAGAGGCTACAAGTAAAGAAGGCATGAGTAAAGAACTTCAGTCAAGATTAAATCTCTTTCTGCCATCTGTTAGGGGTGTCAACAAGGCATGATGTCAAGTGTCTTTTGTATTTTGCAGTATGTAGAGGAGGCATGGTGTAGTAACAAGACTTTCTTCTCTAACTCCATGTAAAATATCTTCTCCCTTTTGTCTTCTTTGAGACTAGTATGTCTGTGTCATAACATATCTATACTCAGTTACGTTATTTTACCTAAGAGGAGAAAATTAGGAAGTTATTTTCATAAAATGGTTGCTTCTATATAAAGACCTCATTAGGTCTGATTTATCCACCAACATTATAGTGCTCTGATGGCTCATTCAGTTTTCAAGTTAACCTTTGTCTTAAAAGAAATGAAGCTCTTTATTTTGATTATACATTTTTGGTGATTTAAATAAATCTATACAATATTGTGTTTGTTAGCCATGTAATTATGGTATGCAGCATAGGTTCAAAGTGAATATTCACCTATGTATTTTTGTGAACTACTCTTTTAAATGAATCCAACTACTATCGCTCTTACATGTGAAAAGTAGATTTTCAGTGGCACATTTTCAGCCAAGCTTAATATGTCTGTCATATTTAGGTTTTTGGTTTTTAGATGCAATGCTCTGAACCCTGAGTTGTTTGTAGGGAATGTCTGTTATCTCTCTGTTTCTTTTTCGGATCAGAAGATTTTGTAGAATATGGACGAGGCTGGTTAAATGTAGATATTGAAGAAGCAAAGGAAATAGCCTGGATTCATATCAAATACAAGTTGTAACTGTGTTGCTGAAAAATAATCAGAAATACTGCTTCCTTCTCCATTTCTACATCTTTGTACATGACTATGGACAAATAAGCTACTCATTATAGGCCTCTCTTTCCTGACTCTATAAATAAGGGGGTTGGACAATTTGACCTCTGAACGTGCCCTTCAGCCCTACAAACCCACAGTTCTGTAGCTTTCAATAGATTGACTACAGAAAGAGAGGAACACCTTTGGAATAATTCTCACTGCCTAAAGGCCAATGATGACACGATGCTGATGTCGGAAGGAGGTGATAGAAGATATTTGATCCCATTGGTTTGGAGTTCACCAACTGAGATAAAGGAGCAGAGCTGAGAAGCCTTGCAACATGAGTGTTCTTTGTCTCTTTGTGGATGACCCTTTCACATTAATATCAACATCAGAAACGGGATTCAAGAAAAGAAAGAGAAAGTCACACATTCTTTCAAAAATCCTTTGTCAGTGAACATTTGAGCACATCAGGAAGCCAAATCAGATATCACTTAAAATAGTTTTTGGGTCAAGATTACAAAAAAAGGAAGATAGGAAAGAACAGTGGAATCAGCTGGAGTTTGTCCCCAAAAGTCGCTTAAACTAAGTTGGAACACAACCCACAGCAAGTTAGCAAGAGCATTCCTCAGTGGGATCACAGCTACAGTGTGGCATTGACCACAATTTGATCTCACAAAGTGTTTCCTGCAAAACTGGAAATCACTTGCGATAAAAAAAATGTATGTTTTAAAGAAAAATTTAATTGAAGCACACATGCCAACTCATACTGTTTTGAAAGCGCATAAAGAAATCTGCTGATCAACATGTTAAATTCAATAATAATTTGAATGTGATTTATATCTCTTTGTGTCAGGTCAAGATCATGTGCAAGAGAACTAGAAGAAAGCTGTCCTGTTTACTTCAATAGCATTCAAGGTTTTACTAATGAGTTATGGATGAAAGGAAAAAAAGTAATAAGTACTTTTTTATTCTTATTTAATGATCCATATTTTGTCATTGAGCTTGGAGGCACTTTTACAGTCATAATTATGACTGTCTATCAAAAACTAAAAACAATGAATAGCTATCGATATGCAACATGAATTTGAGTTCACACACTAAGAAGGAAAATGAAATTTCAGCGCTGCATAAATAATTTACACTGCACTAGTAACCTCCTCAGGGTAATTCCCATAGTCAACAGTATTTACTTGTTCCCTTGTATTCACCTCTGTTCTATTTATTTCAAATATCCAGACTGTTTGTCTCCAGATGTCTACCAAACTGAGAGATACACGAGAAAGCAAAATAAGATCTCTCCAATATTTTATTTTTCAGTTAATTCAGATTTCAGTTCCATATTGAAATGTTCCAAGACTAAAATATTCAGTCATTTAAATAATGTAAAATGTGAATAGATAAGATAATGTTGATACTGACCATACCATTTGATTCAAACACATTAATTGCCTTAGTTCACAGAAATTAGAAATAGAAGATAATGTGAACATTTCATTTGTGTGATTTTTTTTAACTGAGTGTTCTTTGCTTTGTTTCTGTAACAAGGAAAGTCACATTTCCAGAACTTTGATGAAGTTATTAAATTAAAATTTCCATTTATTATTTTATAGTCAGATAGTTTCAACCAATAATAAATATTTTATTGTATTGAGAATGTATCATGTATTTAAAAAATTAAAGAAATGAAAAAATTAAAGCTGTCAATAGTTCACATTGAATCTGATCAACTTTATTGGCTTCTGTACATTAAAATTTGTTAATTGGCGATTTGTCATGTATTTCAAGAGTTAGGAAAAGTAACTTCTAAATTTAATCCATCAGAAAATACTGCTGTTAGAGTAACTAACCACACAAATAGTTGGTTCCTTCAGATTTGCAGCATGTGTAGTAACCACACTCTCTCTCCTTTCCATTTACACATGGAGAACTGGCACATGTCCCTCACTCTGCTCTTCCCAGTTTCTCGGTGTGCTGTGTAATGCAAATAAGTGAGTTTATGTAGTCATTGTTAACCGCCCATGTTACTTAGCAGAAGGCCTTCCAACTCCCTTCGTAACAATGACATTCTCTTGTTTTATTATGTAGTTTTCTTTTCAGTAGAATGCCCTCTGGTATGTGTTCATATGAAAATTAATCATTACATTGACAAGAGATTTAATATTAATAAATACCATTTTCTATAGTTTTATATCACTATATCATAAATGCCCATTAAACAAACAAATATACTTTATCAACAGAATGGATTATTAATCTGAAAATAAAGATTCAGTGCTGTTGGGTATATTGTTGCATTTATCTGAATATATGAAATTTAGCTACAGATTACTTTCACACATGTTCAAGAAAGCATATTAAAAGCAATCCTTTATCTTTTGAAAATAAATTATTCAAAAAGTAATAATATAAACAAGATATCTTAAAACTTATTTCAAGACTGCAATTTAGCTGATAGAACTTTAAAACAGTGTTGAGTTACCTTACATGAGTAACCTTGTGCATATTATTTAAATATCATGAAAATAATTCCTTGCTACCCAGTTAATTCCATTTTTCCAGACATGGAGTTGAAACCAGAACTCTGTCCATGTTAGTCGGGTATTCTGACACTGAATCACAACTCCAGGCCACACACTAAAAATTATGAATCAACTTTACAAATGAAACTAAGTGCTCATATTACTGACAATAAGTAAACTTTGTATTTTAATGTCAAAAAAGTTTGAATAACAAAAAAGTTATCAAACTATTTGCTTTATTCTGACTTTATATTTTAATGCCATCACTGATTTAAATGTTCTACAAATAAGTTTTTTAATGATTATACACAACCACCTCAATTTTAGTAGCTAAGTATCTGAATCATAGCATAAAATGATATTCAAAAATATAACCAACTTATATAGATTTCAAAAGTAACATAGTGGGAGTCTGTAAAGCATCTACTGTTGCAACCATTTAACTAGATGAGACACTTTTAAAATCAAATTAGTTAAAATCTTTGGAAAATATTACAGGAAATCTGGTAATGCTAAAACATCATTCAGCACAATTGACCCAGTTTTACTATAAATGCATTTAAAGTGAGGCAGGAAGTGTGACTCTGAAGGTTTGGCACTCAAACTGTTAAGCCATTACTTTGAGCATCCTTTGCAGAAAGCCATAATTTTATGACACTAGGCTTCTTCCCACTTGAAGACTGTAATCTGAGGTATAGTCTTACCAGGACCACTGGTGGTCACCTCCATAAAAGCAGAAGATCTATTTGGCTTAAAAGGACAAGGCTACCTGGCAATGCCTTAGTCATTCCACACTCCTAGTGAAAAGTTTTTATTTTTTAATTGTTTAAAAGTAAAAGACCTGCTCCAGGATCAACCAAATAAATTCCCCAGTGTAGGATAGTTCTTCTTCCACATTCTTTTGGCATGACTTGATGTGTGCAGTGGCTACCACTGCCTCAGGTGACTTAAGCAACAGAAATTAACTTTCTTAATAAAAGAGTCCATAATCAGATTGCTAGAAAGTTTAGTTTCTGGTAATGATTTTCTTCCTGGACATGTTCTCACTATTTATTTAAAATAACATCTTTCATGTTTACACCTATGAACATACACATCCATACATATGCACACACAAAATAGTAAAAAAAAGGCATGAGAGTGAGAATGAGGTTGAGAGATTTGGAGAGTAGCTCATCTAAATACTAAAGAATATACATTCAACTCAGCAGGACATCTTCTGTTTGAAAAAAATTAGGATTTGGGGATCTCCCCCTTTTTTCCCTTTTTTTTTTATATTGAATATACTCTTCATTTACATTTCAAAAGTTATACTCTTTCCCAGTTTCTCCCCTCCCAGAAAACCCCCAACTCATCTTCCCTCCCGCTACCTCCAAGAAGATGCCCCTCCTCCCAACCCACTCCCACCTACCCCCCCATCATTTTCCCCAAGCTGGGGCATCTATCCAGCCTTCATAGGACCAAGGGCCTCTCCTCCCACCAATGCCCAACAAGGCATTCCTCTGCCACCAATGCTGCTGGAACCATGTGTACCCCGTGGTTGATAGCTTAGTCTCTGGGAGCCCTGGGGTGTAAATAAGACTAATTTTCCCTTTATGAGAAGCCAATAGTTGCTTGATATTCTTCATCTAATGGTGAGATTCCATGAACATTTTCCCCTTTCAAGATAGCATACCTGTCTTCGTATTGTTCTAATCTTGTAAAGACAGCTTCGCAACAAACTTACTGGTATCCCACATCTCACATTCATTCACCTAATTTTTTGTGATAATTTTTTATAGCCATACATGCAGGAAGTATGATGTAAATGTATCCATTCAGGTGGCTCTCCCATAATTCATTCATCTCTGTGTTGTGTCCAGTTGTCCATTTTGCACTCAGTTCCAATGACCATAAAGAGATGATGCTTCTTTAATGGGGTTTCATAGCTGTGCGAACCCTGCAAGTATAAGAAGGGTAAAATTTAGAATCTATTATGCTGGTCTAGCAAATGATGGTATGAACCACAGAACATTGGCAGCCTTCTTAGTACTAGGTATGATTTGCATTCTGAGGAGTAGACCTTAATTCCTATGAGAGAGCTTCTAGTTCCCAGCAATGCATGACTGTTACTTATTACACATTTATAGATACTGTACATACTGATCATTGTTATGGTTTCAGTGTATTGAATCTGGTTAGGACTATTGCTTTCCTTCCTTGGTAGCTGGTGCTTTCTGACACCATGGAAGCAAGAGTTTCAGCTTAGGCTCATCATGAGTCATCCATGTGCATCTCATAAATTTGTAATGTATCACCTGTGGGGCTTCAGTTTCATTTTTCCAGTGTCAACAGAGGGCTTGTATCAATAGTCTGTACTATTTGGAAAGTCACTTGGTATAACCTGACAATATATTCAAAAGCCTGGTTCTGGGATGTTAACAGTCTAGGGTTCTGGAATAGAGTGTTGTCAGCTCAAGAGATGTAATTTCTTTTTTTTTTATTTTCTATATTCTTTGTTTATATTCCAAAGGCTTTCCCCCTTCCCAGTTTCCCCCTCACCATATGTCCCATAAGTTCTCTTCCCTCAGCACATTCCCCAATCACCCCCAACCATTTCTCTGTTCTGATACTCTCCTACAAAACTGGATCCAGTCTTTTCGGAACCAGAGTCCTCTCCTTCCTTCTTCTTGGTAATCTTTCATACACACATACACTCACATACTTCAATGCATTTATGCTTGCATGCTCTCTGATTTTTTAAATAAAACTAATACAGTCATGTAAGGCTTTAAACCACCTAAATAGAATTATACATAATGTGCCTTAGAGGTTTTCTTGTAAAATGGTACCATATCTCTTAATTCCAAGATCACTTTTATTTATTTATTTATTTTATTTTTGGAGCATTCATCACTCAGTAATGAGTTGTTTAATTTCCATGATTTTCTACACTTTATATAAGATCCCACTTAATTCTGCAGTGTCTCATTTTATTCCTTTGTTCAGATTACCTATCTACTGGAGAAAATTGGGTGTTGAAATTGTCTAAAATTATCTGGTTTGTGTTGATCTCTTTCTTTAATAGCATCAGTATGCTTTTGATAAAATTGAGTAGGCCAGAGTTTTGTGGATATATGTCCAGGATTGTGATATTTTACAGATTAGTTGATTCCTTCACTACAACAAAGTAACCTTTTTTTTTTTTGTCTCTTCTGATTAGGCTTAATTTGACATCCATTTTGTCAGTTATTAGAATGGGAGTGTTTGCTTCCTTTCTGAACTTGCTTGAAATTCTTTCCCCACCCTTTCACATTAATGGATGCATATGTTTAAAGACAAGATTAGTTTCTCATGGGAAACAAAAACATAGATTTAGATTTTTTTAATCCATTTATCTAACCTATGGCTTTGTAAGTGTGTGTAATTTGTATTAATTTTGTTGGATTTTGTTTGTTGTAATGTCCTGTATTTCATTAAATTTCAGATGCATTTGTTTTCTTTCTGCAGTCTTTTGGCTATGTTTAGTCCTCCTTTTAGCTTGAAGTAGTACTTACAGTATTCTTTATAGAGTTTTTGTCTTTGTATACTGTTGAGGCTGTTTTGGGGTACCTTTTTCATTCTTCTTCATCTTTGGCAGATAGTTTCACTGAACAGTTTTCTAGGATGGCACAAGTAATCTTGAAAAACCTGGAGTGCAGTGAGCCATGTTCAATATATATATATATATATATATATATATATATATATATATAAAACTGTGATTGTCTGAGTTGGAACATGTTCAGTGCTATCTTGATATTAAGGTCAGTTTTAGGACAGAAGGGGGAGAAAAGAGCTTTTGGATTTGTTCTGTAAATGATTTGGAGGGTAATACATCTTTTCCCACTCAATTTGACACATATAATATTTGCTATTAGCTTTTGGCACAAGGGGACAGGTCCAAATCAGATTTAGAACCTTTGCTTCAATCATGTCTAGACAGCACTGGAGACCTTCTGAACTGCACACATCTGAATAACAGGGAGATCTGATTTACACCATAAAAAAACAAACTTGTAAGTAGTCTATATTCATCAGAATGTGTCTTAGTTTACAATTACGAAAAATCAGAACAACTTGTATTTTATTTGTCATTTTAAACTTAGTCACTGAAATACTGGATATTAAAAAGCATCTCTGAATTCTCATGATCACATTTCTGTCATATTCGGAAATGTAGGCTGAGTAAGAGTGGTAGCAATGTCTCTACTTGAAAGTGGTTTCCAACAGCCTTCATTGATTAACTTTGTTATTCAAAAATTCCAAAGATGTACTTTGGTTATCCTCTCTTTATCTCTTCTACACCCACATTCTTCTTTCCCCACTACTTGTTTCTTTCCCTGATTCATGGCTTCATGTTTTGTTTTGTGATGTATTTATTTTAAGCAGGCTATCTACATGAACAATGGATTGTAATCTGTGGGTTTAACATTGAGTACAAGTGAAGTTATAAATAAATACTTCAGTAGTAAGTATAGGGACCATTAAAACCTTATCCATGCACAGCTAGTTGTTCCAGGGCCCTTATAGAGAGCAAGTTCAGGAAAGTGTCACTTTTTTAGTGTGTCCTTGAAATAGCTATATCTTTTGCAGAAGAAGGCATTTCTTCCAGATCATGTATTCTTTTCACCCACCTCATCTACAATGCTTCCCAAGGCTTAAAGGGATTGTTATCAACACCATGTTTAGATTTTCATATTTGATCCATTGTTTACTATTAGCACCTTGTATAGTCAAAGTCTCTGTATTTATTGTCACTGGAAAGTGTGATTTCTCTGATTAAAGATAAGAGGAGGATTTTTTGTATGTTTGTTTTTTTTCACAATGGTTATTAGTGTAAAGATTTAGAAGATAGCAACTTGATAGCATGTCAACAGAAGAATTCAGTTTCTCTATAAAGTGCACCATCTTCTCTGCCATGGACTTTTGACAGTTCACAATTTTAGGCATAGACTCCTTTTGTACAGTAGCTCTCATGTCCAATCAACAAGCAAGTGACTACTTTACATCAGTAATATTACTTTTGCACAAATGGTCACATCTTGCCTGGCAGATTAGACTCATAGATTATAGGATTTAAATCTGTGTGAGACCATCTGTGCCCTTTCTTCTTCCATAGTCTATACTGACGTTTGTGGATGTGAAAGCTAGCAAGGATTTAAAAGCCTGAATCTCAGTTCCAGCTTGATTTTTCTATATGATGATTCCAAGGTGGGAGATGTATTCATCCGTGGTCTTATTATCTAGTGGGAAGCAGCCAAGTAGGTAACAAAAACCTGCACTGTTTGGGGTGGGGCCTTCTGCACCAACCTAGATCAACAATTTACACAGAGGTCTCTCATACCTGGCACTTGGAGTTTGACTTATAATCTGTAGCTTCTGGAAGTAGTTTTTCCCCAGCTATGGAAGATATTTCCTACAGATACCTTTTAAATCATTATATGTTTTAGTTTGGTGATTATGCTGTAGTTTCCACACGTTTATTTAATATCGCCTATGTTTTGATTAAATTTCCCTTATAACTATTCTACCCTATCACCCACCCATTTCTTTTTTTCTTATTTGCCTTATTTTATGCATTTCTGTATATTATTTTAGCACATTTAGACATGCAGTATCTCTTTTTTCTATATTTTCTTGATTTTGGTACCCCTTAAATTATCATTAGTGTTATAAGGGTGACTAACCATTATCTTCTGGTGCTTTATCAAAGGAAAATATGCTACTTTACCATATTTATATAACCATATAATAAATTATATATCATATTTATATAATCACATAATAAATATTTAATTAGTAATAGTTTAGTTTACCATACAAAGTGATGATTTGCTTTGCTGTGGTGATTTTATAAATGTGTGTGATTCATTCTACATTGTTCCCACCCATTTCCTTTATTCACTACTGTCTGTCTATATGTCTGTCTGAACCACACACACATTGTCTGTCCCTCTGTGGCTGGTCCTGACCTTTCTGTTGGTGCAGCTTTCTTTTTTTAAATTTTATTTTCTATATTCTTTGTTTACATTCCAAAGGCTTTCCCCTTTCCCAGTTCCCTCCTCACCATATGTCCCATAAGTCTTCTCCCCCCCCCCGCCCCTGCCTATTCGCCAATCACCCCCCTCCATTTCTCTGTTCTGGTACTCTCCTTCAAAACTGGATCCAGTCTTTGCAGGACCAGGGTCCTCTCCTTCCTTCTTCCTTAAACATTTTCTAAAAGAGTTTTACTCTTTTCCATAACATAGAGCCTCTGGTCTCAGCACCCCTATCCACCAAAGGGTTTTTCCTAATTTTCTGACTTTGAAATCAAACTTACAAAGCTAGAGATTTCAAAGTAAGATCCACACATTAGGGAGAACATATGATATAGTCAATTTAAGAAAATAAATAAAGGTAAGCACTAAGCCACAGACTAATGCCAACCAAAAATAGATAGGTGGCCTCATTACCACACTTCAGTAAAAGACCAGTCACCCAGACAAAATTAAACAGAGAAACATCAGACCTAAGCAACAACCTTTTACTAAAATGTACCTAAAAGATATGTCATCTTAATTACTAAAACATAACATAGATTCTCTAAAATGAACTACATATTATGACCGAGGTAAAATGTCAAAAACACAGAAAAACTGAAAGAGTACCATGTACTCACTCAGAATACAGTAACATTAAGTGCAAGTTTAGTACAAAAGAGAAATGCCAGAAATCGCAAGACCTAGTAGAAATTAGAGAGTACAATATGGAATGATGTATTTTGTGATTAAAACTGGAAAGCAATAAAATGATTGGAAATGGATATATTATATACCAAGGCTCTGGTATTCAAGATATATGGCCAAATATGTAACTACATATACAATCATGAATGAATAATTTAGTGATATGCATCAAGAGTTTGAAATAAAGACAGCCAAATTAAAACAGTAGACATGGAGAAGAATTAAAACAGGAAAAATTACTAAAATAGAAAAAATTTAAAAATAAGATAAAAATTAATTGAATAGAATAAAAATCAAGTTAAGAACCTGTAAAAAAAATAAGTTACTACTTTGAAAAGTAATAAAACACAAACCTTTAGCTTTACCAACTAAAAGAGACATTAAAAAGTAAAATTAGTTGTGAATATGGCAACATCATAACATATATCAAAATTGTAGAAAAATCCTAAGAGCATTTTTAAAAACTACTAATTCATAAAATTAGAAAGTCTAAGAGAAAAAAATGAAAGAATTACTTAAGCATTTTGTTCACAAAATTGAACTGGAGTTGAGATCAATACTTTTAACATGTCTATCACACAAAAAAAAGAGTATAGAAAAAAAGAACCAAAACAAAACAAATGACTCCCAACTAACTAAAAAGCAAAATCCCTGTCTTTATCTATTCAGTACAAAATTCTATCAAGTATTTAGAGAACTACATACAACTGATGTTACTCAAATACAAACAGAAAGAACTCCTTCTATAATCCCAGCATTATTTGCATGCCAGGAATACATAAAGGGGAGAGGGAGAGAGAGGGAGAGAGAGAGAGAGAGAGAGAGAGAGAGAGAGAGAGAGAGAGAAAGTCAGACAGAGAACTAATATCCATGATGCAAACAAATGAAATAATTTAGGAGAAAATATTTATGAACTATATACAGGAACACACAAATAAGGTCATTGGATTGAGATGACTTTATTATGAAGAAGCAAAGAAAGAAAATCAGTAAATGAAATTAACCTTATAAACCTACATAAAGGTAAAAATTACATGATTATTAAAAAGAGTCAGATACAGATCACTGAGTTCAAATTCCAGCAACTACATGGTGGCTCACAGCAATCCATAATGAAATCTGATGCCCTCTTCTGGTGCATGTGAAGACATCTACAGTGTACTTAGATATAACAATAAATAAGTCTTTAACGAGAGAGAGAGAGAGAGAGAGAGAGAGAGAGAGAGAGAGAGAGAGAGAGAAGAAAACAGTATATTTCTAACAGATTGTTTTAAGGTACATTTGTTCTTTCTGTCTCTTCTTCATGTTATATCCCAGTCACAGTCCCCCTCCTTCCTCTCTTCCCAGTCCCACTCTCACTAATCTCTTCTTCCATTACACTTTCCTCCTCTCTTTCTCTTCTCAGAGAAGGAGAAGTCCCCTGTGGGTACAAACACACCATGGCCCATCAAGTCTCAGCAGGACTAAACACATCCTCTCCCACTGAGGCTTCACAAGGCCAGGGGAAGGAGATCCAATGGCAGGCAACCGAGTCAGAGACAGCCCCCTCTCCAGCTGTTAAGGGACCCCAATGAAGACCAAGCTATCAATATGCAGAGGGTTTACGTGTAGCCTCTGCACACGTTGGTTGGTGGTTTAGTCTCTGTGAGTGCAATGGAGCAAGGTTAGTTAACTCTGTAGGTCTTTCCTGGTGTCCTTCACCCCTCTGGGTTCCTCAATCCTATCCCGCACTCTTCCATAAGACTCCCGTGCTCGGCCTGAAATGTGGCTGTGGATCTCTGCATCTGTTTCCATCAGCTGCCAGAGGGAGCCGCTCAGGAGATAGCTATGCTAGCTAGGCTCTTATCTGCCAGCATCACAAAGTATCATTAATAGTGTTAGGGCTTGCCTCTCTACAATGGAATGGGTCTCGAATTGGCCTAGTGATTGGTTGACTGGCCATTCCCTCCATCTCTTTTCACCTTTATAGTTGTACATTTTGTAGGCAGAACAAATTATGGGTTGAAGGTTTTGTGTTTGGGTCAGTGTCCCCCTTCTACAACTGGAAATCCTGCCTTGTTACCGGAGGTGAACACTACAGTCTGCATATCCCCAACCTCTAGGAGATTCGGCTAAAGTCATCCCCCATACACTTCTGGGAGCCTGCCAGTCTGAGGTCTTAGGCTTTTCCTAGAAATGTACCTGCCTGGGATTTCTGTTCTGTTTCCCACACCTCCCTTCCTCGCTCACACTTCATCCCAATCCCTGTTCCCCTCCTCAGACCCCTCCCACCCAGCTGCCTCCCTCCATCCACCTCCGATGTTTATTTCAATTCTTCTGAGTGAGGTTCAAGAATCCTTTCTTGGGCTGTCCTTATTGTTTTGGGTCTGTGGATTATAGAGTATTTATCAGGTATTTATGGATAATGTACATGCAAAGTTTTTCTATAAACTCATGATCTTTTTATTATTTTTTGTTTTATCAAAAATATTTTTTCAGCCGGGCGTGGTGGCTCATGCCTGTAATCCCAGCACTTGGGAGGCAGAGGCAGGTGGATTTCTGAGTTCGAGGCCAGCCTGGTCTACAGAATGAGTTCCAGGACAGCCAGGGCTATACAGAGAAACCCTATCTCGAAAAACCAAAAAAATAAAAAAAATAAAATAAAATATTTTTTCTCATTTAATATATCCTGTTTATGGTTTCACTCTCTCTACTCCTTGAGATTATTCCTCACCACTCCTTCCATCTGGAACTATTTTCTCTCTCTTTCTATCAGTAGAAAATGAACAGCCTTCTAAAAATAATACAATACAGCACAATATAATATGATAAAACAAAAACGAACACATCAGAACTGGATAAAACAAACATAATAATGAAAATAGCCAGTTTCTAGTTCTCTTCTTTGAGATATAGTGTATCCAGTTTTATGTTTATTTGTTTGATCCACTTGGACTTGAGTCTTGTTCAAGGTTATAAGTATGATTCTACTTTCATTCTTCTACATGTAATCATCCACTTAGTCCAGCACCATTTGTTGAAGATGTTTACATTTTTCTGTTGTATGGTTTTGGATTCTTTATCCAAAAATCAAGTGTCCATATGTGTATAGGTTTATTTATGGGTCTTTGATTTGATTCCATTGATAAATATGTCTGTTTCTGTTCAATACCATGCATTTTTTGTCACTGTTGCTGTGTAGTACAGATTGAAGTCAGGGATGATGATTCATCCTGAAGTTCATTTTATTGTTCAGGGTTGTTTTGGCTATACTGAGTTTCTTTTTTTTTTTCCTTGTGAAGTGGAGATTGCTCTTTCCAGTCTATAGAAAAATGTGTTGAAATTTTGAAGGGGATTGCATTGAATCTGTAGATTGTTTTTGGTAAGATGGCCATTTTCATTTTGTTAATTCTGCCTACCCAAGATCATGGGAGATCTTTCCATCTTCTGATACCTGCTTTAACACATTTCCTCAGGAACTATATGAAGAAAGGAATCCCAGTGGAGTGTTTCAGACACCACCCACATGCAAACTTTCAAACCAAAATTTATCCTGTCTACAAGTAATGCAGGAGTGGGGAATGGAGCAGAGCCTGAGGGAATGGCCAACCAATAACCAGTCCAACTTCAGACAAGCACCAATCCCTGACATTGTTAATGATACTCTGCTATTTTTGCAGACAGGAGCAAGTTGTCCTCTGGGAGGCGCCACCCAGCAGCTGACTCAGACATATACAGACACAGACAGCCAAACAGCAGAAGGAGCTCCATGGAGATTCTTATGGAAGAATAGGAGGAACAATTACAGGTACCAGTAAAAACAGGAACTCCACGGAAAGACCAACAGAGTCAACTAACATACTCTTGGGATTCTCAGAGTCTGAACCACCAAACAAAGGGCATACATAGGCTGGACCTAGTCCTCCCCACTCATAAGTAGCAGATGTGCAGCTTGACCTTCATGTGGATCCTGAACAACTGGAGCTGGGGGCCTTCCCATAAGCTGTTGCCCGCCATATTACCCAAAATTACCTCAGTGAATGCTGTGGAAGATGGAAGACCCATATTGTATTATAAAGATTAATCTTCTTCGGCCAGACGGCAGAAACTGCTAGAAGTAACGATACATTAAACCAGGAGAATGGTAGAAGAAGGGGTACTAGCATAGCTGTCCTCTCAGAAACTCTACCATCAGCTGACTGAGACCAATGGAGATATTTACAGCCAACTGTTACAAGATATTTCCTAACCAATGACCCTGAAGCAGTGAGAGGCCAGTAATCCGATAGGAAAGAATAAGCAGAGCTAAGGGTTGGGAGGTCAGAGGAGACTCAGGAGGAAAGAGAGAGGAGATGCAGGAACAGAGGAAGACAAATGTATTAAGATGGAGTCAGATGTAAATTTACCTGAAGTTTAGCAATCAGGATAAAACTTTTATCATACTTGATGGGTTCTGTTATTATTGTATTGACATCTTTAATTTGTGTTTTAAATATTGATCAATGCGATTGGCAAATTAATTGAGTTTTAAGAGTCTGTTCTTCCAGGTAATTTGGGGAACCACAGTACAGGAACTTTAAGAGCTGGCGTGTCTGTGGGTAGTATGGGTGCTGTGTGTAAGGGAGAGAAACTCGAGGTCCCCTGCCAAAGAGATGGCAATCAGAAGGACCACTGAGTGAGACTGCACTAGGCTGTTAGCCACAGGAGACCTGAGGATATGGATTGAGCTCTGTGGGCTTTTGGTTGGTTCTCCTTCAGTTATGGCTGGTACAGGAACAAGTTGGGAACTTGTTCAGGAACATTTTTAAAGTAATATCCACTACACTAACCATGGGACTGAGGTCAGGGACCCCATGGAAGACCAACAGTATTGACTAATATGGACCACTGGGAGCTCCTAGTGTCTAAGTCGCCAACAACAGATTATACATGAGCTAGTCAATGCCCCCATTCCACCGCACCCCCGCACATGTGCAGCAGAAGACCACCTAATCTGACCTCAGTGGGAAAGGATGTGCCTTATCCTATAGAGACAGAGGACCCATGGAATGGAGATGTAGGGGGATGAGATATGGGCTGGTAGGTGATGGGGTGGGTAGGGGAGCACCCTCTCATATGCAAAGAAGAGGTGAAATGGGATGAAGAACTCTTGGAAGAGAGGGGGATTGGGAAGGGGACCAACATTTGGAATGTAAATAAATAAAACTATTAAAAAAATAAGATACATTTTCAAAGGAAAATCCCTGACATAACATTATGAGACAGGAACCTCCAAAAATTCTTTTAAATTTTGTTTTTGTTTTTGCTGTTTGTTCATTTGTTTTTCTGTTATCCATCTACCTCTGGGCATGCAGCCTACCTTTAAGAGTAGATTGTTTCCTCAGAGAGGTTCCCTCAGAGGAAACCAAATTTCCATTTCCAAATGGTTAGCAATTTGAGATAGCATCTGGGTTAGGGATGTCCCTTCTTTCAGTACCATGGCCCTGTATTGTACAGACCCACATTGGCTCTGTGTATCTTCCCCAATGTGCATCTATCACATAGATTTAGAGGGGTAAGCTTTCCTGGTATCCTCTGTTTTTTTATTTACTCTTTCTGCTTCCATTTCCACAGATTTTCTTAAGCTCTGAAGGGAGATATTTGATGGGATATTTGATATCCCATTTAGGGCCAAAGTTTCCAAAGTCTTTTACTCTGGAAAATATCTCATTGTGGGCCTCTGTGCTGTATTTTTAAATCATCTGCTGCAGGAAGAAGCTTCTATGATGAGGGCAGAGCAAGATACTGATGTCTGAATATGGCAAAATGACATTAGGAGTCATTTTAGTGCTACATTTAATATTTATTTAGTTGTTGGTTTGTAGAGCAATAGTACTTGTTTTTACCCTATCCATAGGATATCCTTGTCATACCAAGAGTGTCTGAAGTATTCCTATATGGGACCTGTCTCTTGAAATAGGAATTAAGTTAAATCAGATATTGCTTGGGTAACCCAATCAACTTTTTGCTGCCATCACACTGAAGTACAACATTGTAGATAAAGAGCTTTTGTCTGAGTTGGTGATTGTCTTCGTCCTTTGATAGCATTCAGAGATTTTTCTGTATTAAATATGATAGGACATAGGACTGAAGGCTGATGAGGTAGCAACTTGAGTTCTCCATGCTTAATGATTTGTCTGGGTGTTGTCTTCAGTGACAAGGCCTTGCCATTGGGCGTGGAAAGCAAACTATAGTCTTGTTAACCAGTTGTGTGTAGGTTCTCATGGGAACCCTTTGACCACCAAATCAATTAATTATTGCTTGATCCATGTAGTGGAAGATTCATTTGGTGACAAGCAATGGGCAGTTGAGATTCAGTTCTACTATTACTTCGCAATTTTACTAAGATTTTCTGCATATATGTATATAGTTTAGAAATTTTCTACTGTAGTAGGTTTCTATATTATCCATCAAATGGCCCTTAGTTTCAAATAAATAGATAGATAGATAGATAGATAGATAGATAGATAGATAAATGCTAAACAAACAAACAAAAACAGAAGAAAAGACTTTCCACTATCTGAACATTTGGATCTCTGTTGTAGAAACACTGTGTAGAAACTTCATGGGATGTACATATATGTGATCACATTATGCATGTGAGGTGCAAAAGTTTTCTTGGGTGTTGATTTGCTTTCCTCTATAAAAGATGTGCAAGGACATGGATACAAACTTAAGAGTTCATGTGATTGCCATAGGAATCACAAACACTCACAAACACACACAGGAATGCATTTCTTGTACATATATGTCATTTAAGTTAAAACTATACTACTGTAATGTCCTGTTCTGAAGTATATTTCTCTTCAAAAGTGATAATTTTCATTCTCTTTCATACTCATACAGAAAAGGACGTTAAACAGTGTAATATCAACCTGGGTCATATTACAACTACAGGCTTAGAAGTGAGCATTAGCCAGAAGTGATTAAAAACGGATCACTGTGCAGTGGTGTGTGGGAAATGAGTGGTGACTCACCATCCGACTCCCACCTAACAGGTGTCTACCTCATAAAACCACTATCATAATCAGCCATTACTGGCAGCCCTATTGTTGGAGTGAGAAGAGGAGCCAGACTTTATGATTACCTCTCATCTTTGTCACAGAAGATTATTTGGACCCCAATTCTTTTGGGACGGCTCCATGATTTCCACTGAAAAATATAAATTTATGCAAAAATTATGGAGACCTGAGAAGCACTGCCAGAGTCATTATTTCATAAATGGAGAGATACTTCACTGTAGAATATATTGTTAGAAAGAAACCATGAACCTGTTCTTAAAGGTTGTTTTATAATGAGAACCTTTGAGGACATAACTTTTCAAGTCAGCAGTTTAAAAACAGACATATGTCACCACCACAGGAATCTGTCCTACTCTTTGGACAATAGAGAAGAATTCATTATATCAGATCATTAAAGGATCACACTCAAAACTAACCATGATTTAGTGGGTGAAACCTGAAGCTCAACTCTGAGCTGCTTGTTTGGAATATTGGATCATATTCTGTTAAGGAGAACGCAATTTTCCATGTTTGTTAACATTGAATATCCAAAAATTTCAAGGCTGAATTCTGAAATCCAGTCTCACAGAATAAGAAATATATAATTATTTTATGACTGAATTACTCTGAAGAAATTCCTTCTGGATAAATTATGGTAAAAGCTATCTTTTCAAAGGGCTATTTCTATATTAAAATATCTTGTCAACACTTGTTTATGCATTTCTACTTGACTGTTCTCACCTTGGAAAGATGTTTACTGCAACGATTTTTGCAAACAGTGCCATGCAAGTGGATTTATACTATGTTCAAATGCAAGTCTTATTAGCATAGTATGGGAGGCACCTGAGCTATGGATTTGAATGTCACTAATTATTACATCATGTTATTATTGACCATTCCCATTTAAGATAAAAGGAAACTGATTTCTTAAATAATGAGAAACTGATATGAGTATCTTTACAGATAATAAATAGAAAAGAAAAATCTATAAGCAGAAAGTTTATCAAGGGGTCTTATTGAGCACCCCAAATACAGGTTACAAAATTCTACATATGACGACTTTCAAAATAAAACTACACATTTACATTGTTAATGAAAATTCAGGTTTAATAGTTGTGATTAAACTTTCAGCAAATGAAATATTGAAAATATGCAAAGGTAAGAAGAGCTATATTCAATTTGAGATATAAAATAAATACATGTTTTATTGTTGGAAACATTTTTTAAAATATTGAAAAAGTTGCATTTCAAGACTTATTCATTTTATCTTGGTTTGTATTTGCTCTTAGTTTTAACCTAAAATCATAATTTTCAAGAAAATGAAATTGAATACTTCTGTATACATTGAAATTGCCAAACGCGAACTAAATAAAATTTCATTTATTGGCATGAAATGCTCACATTGCTTTTCCATTCAAATAAAACAAATATGTTGAGAGATAAGAAATTTTAAAAACATACCTTTGTCATACAAGAAAAAGTATACAAGTTTATAAACATAAAAAAATTAAAATGAATATGCATTCTTGGAATTTCTGTGACTAATGAAACATGGTCCATAATATTGTTTCTTTATGAGTATAAGCTAAATTATGCTATTTGACATGTATTTAATTGTTGATTTTGTGATAATAGATCTTCTACCTTTTCTAAAGGTCTGGAACAATCTATAACTAAGGAAATGTAGGGAGAAATTTATAAATCTAGGAAATATTTGAGTTGTTTCCATATTTTTTGGAACATGATTTTGGAACAAACATACATTAAATTTTTAAAATTGGCGATTGAGTAGCCCGAGTTTTGCAAGACTGAGGCTGTGATGTTGTATATTTGTAAAAAAGGCATTGTATATATCTTTCTTCAGTGTAAAAGGTATCAATGTATATTTTTATTTTATATTGCAATAAAGGTCCCACAGAATGATGTGTTTTGTAAACATCATTGTCTGTAATCTTCCAGATGGTAGACAAAACATACCTTAAATTTAGTTTTAGGGTTTTGTTGTTGTTGTTGTTGATAAACATTATTATAGAGGCACCTTTAAAAATTCTAATTACATACATAAATATATAAAGTACTATTTAATAAATAAATCCCTTTCTTCTGCTAATAATTGCATGGAAATTTTTATAATCTCTTAATATCTCTATATAATATAATATAATATAATATAATATAATATAATATAAAATATATTATTATTTTTCTGGCTTACATAAACTATCTTTCTACATTTGGTGTTCCTTTTCTTATCACACTAATGGTTTCAGGATAAATTGTGTCTATCTGGTTTATTTGAGAGTAAATTTAGGATATACATAGTGACTGAAGCACAATACACTTCATAAGATAATACCGTCATTATGGATTTTACTGTGTTATCACCACTGATTCCTTAAAATTCTAAACGTGATGCAGGTTATCTCACTTTGTCTTCCAAAGAATGTAGAATAAACTAGCCTCTTGATAAGGGCATTAACAGTGTGGGTAGCCAGTGTATCCGGAGAATAATTTAAAAAACACAAGTTTATATATGTTGTACATCCGATGTAAAAACAAAACTAAGGTCATGAGTTCCTAGCTTTTCAGACTTCATTAGTGACAAATATTTTCTTCTTCCCAATCTTTTAATTTTTGTGAAAATACTGTCAACATTTTTCATCTGAGTGCCATTTTGTGTGTTGCTGAACTCTGAGACATTTTTGTAAGTGGAAGATATTTCAAGGTATTTTCAAGGCAGCTGAGCAAAATTGTGTGTTTTGAAATACTTCAATTTAACTTTTTCAGGCTTGTTTCACTCTCTTCCCAAGCACGCCTGAGATGCTGCACCCGTCGCCGCTCTCACCACAGTATATCCTGTGACTCCTCAAACATTATCACCACCTGTCAAACCTGGCATGAAATAGCTTGCAAGGTTTTTATGTTGATTTTAAGGAATTAGGGGCATCAAGCATGTTATTTATTCTGGCTTTATCTGCAGTGATGTACACAGTTACCAGTTGCCCTAGGCAGCACCCACATAATCTTTTCAGCATTGGCCGCTGAAGTATTATATTATTGTCTGGATTAAGGATCCCTATATTCTGCGCTGAAATTTACTTTCGTTTAGAAATACTCCAGGCTTTCAAACTCAGTCAATAACGAATGTGTCTCACAATTAAAATTAATTTAAGCCACCTCTCAAATTAATACAGGTCGCTCGTCCTCGAGTATTCAATAGGTTTAGTTACAGTGTTACATTTCTGCCTCCTAAAAATGATGAGCTAAATATTTATTTTCATAAATCAAGAAGAAATCTATATAAAATTATTACATGAAAATTTTATAAAGTAATATTTGGTGGTTCCTATCTTACCAATGAAATCTGTCAAATATATCTAGAATGAAGGACTGAGAGACACAAAGGGAGAACAAAAAGAGTAGAAGCAAACAGAAGACCAGGGGTCCTGAAGCTTTCTTCCACAGACTTGGCTGTTCTCCTGCCCTCTCTGAATCAAGTATTCATTTCTTCAGGCAATATTCACACTTCCTGCCTCCTGCCAGAGGTTAAGACAGACTCCACAAATAGGCACGCACACACAGACACACACACAGACACACACACAGAAACACACACACACACAAACAGGCACATACATGGGGACAGACAGACAGACAGACATAGTTAGACAAAGACACACAGAGAGAAAATGCTAAGAGAGGGGTTTAGAAACAAACAGAATTTGGATGTTCTGCCCATTCATAACTCCCAAAATAAAGTTACAGGCCTTTCCGCATTGTTAAACTATATGTTGTTCTATCATATATGAATAGTGAGTTCTTGTCTAATAATACTAATATTGTAAATAATAATAATTTATTTCATCTATTATTTCCTTTTTTTTCTAATTTTCTATGCTGCTCATTCGTTTATGAAAGGAGCCCTAACTCTTGAACTCCTTCGATGTAATCTTTGTTCCACTATGTGTCTGAGAAGCTACTTAAGTTACCCACCTCCACTGGATTTTCTTTGTTTGAGCTATTGAATGTTAATCTTGGTTATTAACTCAATGTGTTGTCAGTATTAGTGTTTGTGTGTGTGTGTGTCTCGTCTGTCTGTCTGTGTGCATGTATGAGCATGAACGGGTGCATTAGTAGAACCTGAAATTCACATAAATAACAATTATAGCAATATCTGTAAAATTGTTCCATCTATTACACATAATATTTGTGTAAATTTTTATAAATCCATTAATATTATACATATATAATCATTAATTTTCTTGACTACTTTCCAAGAATTGCGGTTTCTTATTTTATATGAACAGAAATAAGTTCTACGACCTAATTTGTAATCTAACATTCTGTGCATGTCATCTTTTCCCTGCACTTTCTGAATAAATAAAATAAAAACAGAAAGGAAACATTATGTCTACACACACAAACACACACACACAATCAGTATATGCTTTTCCATATTAATAACATTAACAAAATATTATTACTGACCCTAATTCTATTACCAACTTGTATTATTTCTGGGGATGGGTTTCCTCAACACCTATCTCAGTTCCATTTTCCAAAGGACCATTGCCCATGTCCATTTCTTTTTTTTTTAAATTATTATTTAAATGTAATAGAATAAATATTGCAATTAATAATTGTAGTGTGAACAAACAAAATAACAAAAATATAAATAAAGTGATGTTATGATTATATTATATGCAAGTGCTTTTTCAAATATAACCCACAGATAAACTAAAATAATAAAATACACCGTTGGACATTAATTCAAAAACACATTAGATATATATATGATGAGGTTTAAGAGTAAACAACTTCCTTTGAAAGAAAAAAGACACATTTCTTTTAAAAAGTTAAATTCCATTTATCATATAACTAGCAAAAATATCTGTTTATATGTCATCACTTAATATGTCTCATAAAAGTTCTTCTTCCTTAACTAATGTTTCTGCAATATATAATTCATGTAAAATTAATATTTGTAGGCTAAATATACAAAAATATCATTTTTGTATGTTCACTCTCTAAAAGCCGAAAATATGATAGTAGTTTACAAAAGACTCAGCTCAAAATTGTTGCACCAGATGCACTTTGCTTTTTAACCCTAACCTTATGCATCTCTCTCTTTTTCTATTTCTACATCTGTGAAACATGCCCAATAAAATCTTTTGAGTAAACAAGAGAATATTAACCTTAATATTATTTTCCACCCTCACTCTTACACTTACCATTAAACTAACCAAAATATAAGTGTAGTTGCAGAATGAAAACCACGTTGATTCCATGTTCAGTTAATACCTTCATAGACCATTAGTAATGGACTTTGCATTCCCTGAAATGTCATTTTATTGAGTATGCTCGTCACTCTATTCCTATAGCTGAGAATTTTTCACATACTATAATTTTATTTTAAACTTATCATTCACATATATGAACTCTCTGCTTCCTGTCACTCTTTAAGAGCTGACACCCAGACACTCCTTTAGATGCTGTGGCATGCCGATAGCATCAATCACCATTCGCACCATCGATCATGCAGCTCCAATGCAGTTGGGTGACATCTGCCATATCACCCTTCTGTGCTCCAGTCCTGCACTTGAATTTTGATGCAAGAGGATTTTGTTTGTAGACTCATAATCAATCAAAGCACCCTTTAATGTCTCATATCCAGAAGATGTAGCAGCATTAATCAGGTATATTTTTGTTTTAATTGGTTTGGTCATGTATTTAACAGAGTTCTGCCTTGTAGACTAATATTAAGTAAATAAAACATAATTTGTAATGCCTTTCAGAACTGCCAATAAATTAGTTATTCCAAGTAATAGATCCAGTTCTAAGTTTTGTCCTTTGTTCAAACACACACGTGCACACACACACACACACACACACAAAGACACACACCCAGAAACACACAAACACAAAATTGTCTTAATTTTAAAATAAATTTCAGGTGACAATTGGAGCATTACAATATGCATAATCTTAAAGGAGACCTCTTCTTACTCCTGATGTTAGTGCTATTGAGTATCCACAACTTTTTAAGCAGTAGTTTGATTAGTACACTTTTGGTAAGGGTCTCTGGTTCCTAGAAAAATCATAATATATACCAGAAAATATGAATAAAACATGGGGAAATTGGTAAGTGTAAAGAAATAAAGTAACAGTAGAATACATTATCAGACAGAACTGATTTGAAAAAGAACAGCACATTATAACCTAGTACAAAGTTTTTTTAATGTTACTCTGACGTTCATCCTAATCATTGCATGATTTTAGCAGTAGGTAAGCTGCACGATGGATACTTTCATATAATTTAAGGGAAATCTGCTGCAAGGTTATAAGTTAACTGCAAGCATGTTTACCCAGGGCATTCAAGAGTTCAGAAATGCCTTGTTGGGGATCAAGAATGCCCACATTCACACTTTGGTATGGAAAATCATGGAGAAAGAGGAAATCACTTGCCCCACTGAAATTATTCTTTATATTATACTTATCAGAGGACAGAGTAGCAAATACATGGATTCATAAAGAAGGGAAAGTGAGGATGGAGGACACATCAGAGAATTTTTTCTGCCTGTTTGAGATTTGAAATATCTAGAGTGTGGTATGTGGTAATGCAGGCTAATGACTCAGATATGATGTCATATGTTGAGGAAAAGAAGGGAGAAAAAATGACTCCCAGTAAAGCCAAACAAACAAACAAACAAACAAACAAAAATACTTGGAATATAATCACATTTATTAACTATGTATATTAAGATTCTTTTTCTTTAAGAGGTTAAAAATTTGAACACCAGACCAGCCTCTTGTGGCATCCCAACTGCTCAAATGTTGTATATTTTGAAATGCTTGCAAATCACACACACACACACACACACACACACACACACAAACACACAATATGGTATACACATACACATATATTTATCGTATACTGCAAATTCATACTAGATAAAATAATTCATATATTAGAATATGTGCACAAAATCCAATATATTTCTGAGTAATATTCTTTATTTTTAGGTTATAAAAAGTTAATTCGTGGGGCTTCAGTGGTGGCTTTGTGTTTAAGAATGATTACTACTTTTTTTAATTAAATATTTCCTTTACATTTCAAATGTTATCCCCTTTCCCAGTTTCCTCGAAAACCCCCTATACCATCCCCCTGCCCCTGCTTCTATGAGGGTGTTCCCCCACCCTCTCTGCCTTCAAATTCTTTTGCAGAGGATTGATATTTGGTTCAGAGTTCCGTGAACTCTGGATCCAGGACATCTAATTATGCCTTCTTATACCTTGGGTACTAATACTCAAGTGTACAACACACACACACACACACACACACACACACACACACAATTTAAAAGAATAAAAATAAGTCCTAGAATTAATTCATGAAATATGTCTAACTGAAAGTTCTCACATATCTACTGGTTAACTTTATATACAATACAGTTCCTTGCATTTAATCTCATCAAATAATGAGGTGGTCTTGATAGATATTGTACTGGCTGGTTTTGTATGTCATCTTGACACAGGCTGGAGTTATCCCAGAGAAAGGAGCTTCAGTTGAGGAAATGCCTCCATGAGATCCAGTTGTAAGGCATTTTCGCAATTAGTGATCAATGGGGCAGGGCCCCTTGTGGGTGGATCCATCCCTTGGCTATTAGTCTTGGATTATATAAGAGAACAAACTGAGCAAGCCAGGTGAAGCAAGCATGTAAGTAACATCCCTCCATGGCCTCTGCATCAGCTCCTGCTTCCTGACCTGCTTGAGTTCCAGTCCTGACTTCATTTGGTGATGAGCAGAAATGTGGAAGTCTAAGCTGAATAAACCCTTTTCTCCTCAACTTGCTTCTTGATCATGATGTTTGTGCAGGAAAAGAAATCCTGACTAAGATAGATATATGCTTATTACATTCAATACATAAAAATCTGTATGTATAAACATTCATATACATGCTAACACTAATGTTGCATGTCTTTACTGTTCCCCTAGAAAATGCATTACAAGAATACATCAGTATATTCTGTGTCTATTATGAGATTATCATATTCGAAATCAGGTTACATATGGATAGCTAATACTGTAACACAAGTAATAGCATGTAGACTTATCTGCCAATTTATACTTTTTCTTATGAAAGTCTGCATCATTCTAGGTCTCAGGCCTTATCCAACTCACTATTCATCTATGACTATATCTATAAAGTCCTCAAGGGACCAGCGATAGCAGCGGGCCTCCATATTGCAACCAGGACACAGCTGGAAAGGCCCAGGCTCTGTGGGACATCCCCGCGCCCTCTGGCCGAGCATCGAGGCTGCATTCTGAAACCAGCTCGCCGGCCCCTGGACCAGAGATAGCGGCGGGCCTCCATATTGCAACCAGGACACAGCTGGAAAGACCCAGGTAGACACCCCTTCCAGGGCTACCCTCACGGGGGATCTGCTAGGCCTAGTTCCTTGCAACCAGGACACAGCTGGAGAAGCCCAGGTAGACAGACTCCAACAGGGGCTACAATCGCATGGGTGGCAGCCAGCTTATGATCCCTTAAAGAAGCAGTCACACATATTCACCAATAGAGAAATAACAGGTGAGCCCAGCCTCACAGGAGATTCAAACACCAGCCACTGACAACAAGGCCAATTAAAACCAGAAATAACCAGATTGCAAAAGGAAAACGAAGGAACGTTACTAACAAAAATCAAGGCAACATGACAGCATCTGAACCCAGTTCTCCAAAAACAGGAATCCCTGGATACCCCAAAACACCAGAAAAACAAGACTTGGATATAAAATCACTGGTAAGGATGCTGGTAGCTGAACACATAGAAAAATCTCATAAAGAAATAGAGGAGAAAATGGATCAAAAGTTAGAAGCCTTTACGAGGAAAATACAAAAATCACTTCAAGAAATTCAGGAGAAGATGGATCAAAAAGAAGAAGACAATAAAGAAGAAAGACAAAAGTCACTTAAAGAACTACAGAAGAACGTGGGCCAACAAGTAGAAGCTATGAAAGAGGAAGCACAAAAATCTATTAAAGAAATACATGAAAACACAATCAAGCAAGCAAAAGATCTGAGCACATCCATCCAGATACTAAAAACAGAAGTAGAAACAACTAAGAAATCACAGAGGGAGACAACATTGGAGATAGAAAACCTTGGGAAGAAATCAGGGGCCATAGATGCAAGTATCAACAATAGAATACAAGAGATAGAAGACAGAATCTCAGAAGCCGAAGATACCATAGAAACCATTGATTCAACAGTCAAAGAAAATACTAAGTGCAAAAAGGTGGTAACCCAAAACATCCAGGAAATCCAAGACACTATGAGAAGACCAAACCTAAGGATTATAGGTATAGACGAGAGTGAAGATTTACAAGTTAAAGGGCCAGCTAATATCTTCTATAAAATTATGGAAGAAAACTTCCCCAACCTAAGGAGAGAGATGCCCATGAATATACAAGAAGCCTATAGAACCCCAAACAGACTGGACCAGAACAGAAATACATCCCGTCACATAATAATCAAACTCCAAATGTAATAAACAAAGAAAGAATACTAAAGGCAGCAAGAGAAAAAGGCCAAGTAACATATAAAGGAAGACCTATCAGAATACCACCAGACTTCTCACCTGAGACCATGAAAGCTAGAAGATCCTGGGCAGATATCATGCAAACTCTAAGAGAACACAAACTTCAGCCAAAACTACTTTACCCAGCAAAACTCACAATTGCCATTGATGGAGACATCAAGGTATTCCATGACAAAACCAAATTTGCAAGATATCTTTCCACAAATCCAGCCCTACAAAGGATAATAGGGGGAAAACACCAAGACAAGGACTGAAACTACACCCGGGAAGAAGCAAGATAGAAACCTCCTCTCATCAAACCCAAAAGAAGATAACCTCTCGAATATAAAAAATAAATAAGATAAATAAATATAATTTCAAAAATGTCTGGAGGTAATAATTACTATTCCTTAATATCTCTTAACATCAATGGACTCAATTCCCCAATAAAAAGACATAGATTAACAGACTGGATACGGAAACAGGACCCTACATTTTGCTGCATACAGGAAACACATCTCAGTGTTAAAGACAAACACTGCCTTAGTGTAAAAGGCTGGAAGACAATTTTACAAGCAAATGGTCTCAGGAAACAAGCTGGAGTAGCCATTCTAATATCAGATAAAATTGACTTCCAACCTAAAATCATCAAAAGAGACTCAGAAGGTCACTTCTTGCTGGCCAAAGGGAAAATCCACCAAGAAGAGCTCTCAATACTGAACATCTATGCTCCAAATGCAAGGGCACCCTCATTTGTAAAAGAAACTTTACTAAAGCTTAAAGCACACATTACACCTAACACAATAATTGTGGGTGACTTCAACACTCCACTCTCCTCAATGGACTGATCAGGAAAGCAGAAACTAAACAGGGACACAGTGAAACTAATTGAAACTCTGAACCAATTGGATTTAACAGATATATATAGAACATTTCATCCTAAAGCTAAAGAATATACCTTTTTCTCACTACCGCATGATACCTTCTCCAAAATAGACCATATAATTGGTCACAAGACAGATGTCAACAAATACAAGAAGATCGAGCTAATCCCATGCCTCCTATAAGATCACCATGGAGTAAGAGTGGTCTTCAATAGCAACAAAAACAACAGAAAGCCCACATACACATGAAAACTGAACAATACTTACTCAATGACACCTTGGTCAAGGAAGAAATAAAAAAAGAAATCAAAGACTTTTTAGAATTCAATGAAAATGAAGGTACAACCTACCCAAATCTATGGGACACAATGAAAGCAGTGCTAAGAGGAAAACTCATAGCTCTAAGTGCATCCAAAAAGAAAATGGGGAGAGCATACACTAGCAGCTTAATGGCACACCTTAAAGCCCTGGAAAAAAAACAAGTTAATTCACCCAGGAGGAGTAGAAGACAAGAAATCATCAAACTCAGGGCTGAAATCTATCAAATAGAAACCAAGAGAACCATACAAAGAATCAACAAGACCAGGAGCTGGTTCTTTGAGAAAATCAACAAGATAGATCAACCCTTAGCCAGACTAACCAAAGGACACAGAGACAGTATACAAATTAACAAAATTAGAAATGAAAAGGGAGACATAACAACAGAAACTGAGGAAATTCAAAAGATCATCAGATCCTACTACAAAGGTCTATACTCAAAATAACTGGAGAATCTGGAGGAAATGGACAATTTCCTAGACAGATATCAAATACCAAAATTAAATCAGCATCAAGTAGACCAGCTAAATAGTCCCATAACCCCTAAAGAAATAGAAGGGGTTATAGAAAGCCTCCCAACCAAAAAAAGTATGGGACCAGATGGTTTTAGTGCAGAATTCTACCAGACCTTCAAAGAAGACTTAACACCAATACTTTTCAAACTATTCCACAAAATAGAGACAGAAGGGACACGGCCCAACTCATTCTTCGAAGCCACAATTACACTAATACCTAAACCACAAAAAGATCCAACAAAGAAAGAGAACTACAGGTCAATTTCTCTTATGAATATAGATAAAAAAAAATACTAAATAAAATTCTTGCTAACCGAATCCAAGAGCACATCAAAACGATCATCCACCATGATCAAGTAGGCTTCATCCCAGGGATTCAGGGATGGTTCAATATACAGAAATCCGTCAATGTAATCCACTACATAAACAAACTGAGAGAAAAAAAGCACATGGTCATCTCATTAGATGCTGAAAAAGCATTCGACAAAATTCAGCATCCTTTCATGCTAAAAGTCTTGGAAAGAGCAGGAATTCAAGGCCCATACCTAAACATAGTAAAAGCAATCTACAGCAAATCAGTAGCCAACATCAAAATAAATGGAGAGAAACTTGAAGCATTCCCACTAAAATCAGGGACTAGACAAGGCTGCCCTCTCTCTCCATATCTTTTCAATATAGTACATGAAGTTCTAGCAAGAGCAATTAGACAACATAAGGAAGTCAAAGGGATACAAATTGGAAAGGAAGAAGTGAAACTATCATTATTTGCAGAAGATATGATAGTTTACCTAAGCGACCCAAAAAACTCCACCAGAGAACTTCTACAGCTGATAAACAATGTCAGCAAAGTGGCAGGTTATAAAATTAACTCAAGCAAGTCAGTGGCCTTCTTGTACTCAAAGGACAAGCAGGCTGAGAAAGAAATTAGGGAAATAACACCCTTCACAATAGCCACAAACAGCATAAAGTATCTTGGCATAACTCTAACCAAACAAGTGAAAGATCTGTACAACAGGAACTTCAAGTCCGTGAAGAAAGAAATCGAAGAAGACCTCAGAAGATGTAAAAACATTTCTTGCTCCTGGATTGGCAGGATCAATATAGTAAAAATGGCCATCTTTCCAAAAGCAATGTACAGATTCAATGCAATCCCCATCAAAATCTCAACTCAATTCTTCATAGATCTAGAAAGAGCAATTCTCAAATTCATCTGGAGCAACAAAAAACCCAGGATAGCTAAAACTATTCTCAACAATAAAAGGACTTCTGGGGGAATCAATATCCCTGACCTCAAGCAGTACTACAGAGCAATTGTGTTAAAAACTGCATGGTATTGGTATAGCAACAGGCAAGCAGATCAATGGAACAGGATTGAAGACCCAGAAATTAACCCACAGACTTATGGTCACTTGATCTTTGATAAAGGAGCCACAACCATCCGATGGAATAAAGATAGCCTTTTCAACAAATGGTGCTGGTTCAACTGGAGGTCAACATGCAGAAGAATGCGAATTGACCCACTCTTATCTCTTTGCACTAAGATCAACTCCAAGTGGATCAAGGACCTCCACATAAAACCAGACACACTGAAACTATTAGAAAAGAAACTTGGGAAGACCCTGGAGGACTTGGGCACAGGGGAAAAGTTCCTGAACAGAACACCAATAGCTTATGCTCTAAGATCAAGAATCAACAAATGGGACCTCATAAAATTACAAAGTTTCTGCAAAGGAAAGGACACTGTCAGAAGGACAGAACGGCAACCAACAAAGTGGGAAAAGATCTTCACCAACCCCACATCCGACAGAGGGCTAATACCCAATATATACAAAGAACTCAAGAAGTTAGACCCCAAAGAACCAAATAACCCTATCAAAAAATGGGGCACAGAGCTAAACAAAGAATTTTCACCAGAAGAAATTCGGAAGGCCGAGAAACACCTTAAAAGATGTTCAACATCATTAGTCATCAGGGAAATGCAAATCAAAACAACCCTGAGATTCCACCTCACACCAGTCAGAATGGCTAAGATTAAAAACTCAAGAGACAGGGCACACTGGACGCAGTGAGCTGCTGGAATCAGGTGAGTGGCCAGAGATATAGCTTAGCTTAGCTCTGCAGGAGATCCGGGCACAGAAAGCTCAGCTGTGGGTGCAGACTACCGGCCAGGGACTAGCAGGGAGGGGCCACCTGGCCGCCTAGGGGCACAGCTTGGAACTCTAGCAGCTGGAGTCAGGGGCCTGGACTCAGAGCGAGCATAGTCCAGCACAGACAACGCAGCCAGAAGGGATCAGCAGAGCTGGGTACCAGCAGCTCAGCCAAGGTCACGAGGTGCCTTCAGCTGGGGCAGCCATCTTGCCCCAGACCCCCGCGCGCAAACAGTGGGCACACTGGACGCAGTGAGCGCCTGGAATCAGGTGCATGGCCAGAGTTATAGCTTAGCTTAGTTCTGCAGGAGATCCGGGCACAGAAACCTCAGCTGCGGGTGCAGACTACCACTGACTAGCAGCGAGGGGCCACCTTGCCGCCTCGGGGCACAGCTCAGAACTCTAGCAGCTGGAGTCAGGGGCCTGGACTCAGAGCGAGCATAGTCTAGCAAAGACAAGCTGCCAGAAGGGATCTGTCTCCTGGGGACAGGCGTGCTGTGCTTTCAGCAGGGCGCCATCTACAATAAGACCAACTAATGCCAGAGATAAAGAGATGGCAAAAGGCAAACGTAGAAACGTTATTAACAGAAATCAAGGCAATATGGCACCATCTGAACCCAATTCGCCAACCACAGCAGGTCCAGGATACCCCAGCACACCAGAAAAACAAGAGTTAGATATAAAAGCACAGGTCATGATGCTCCTAGAGGAACACAAAAAAGACATAAACAAATCTCTTAAAGAAATGCAGGGGAACATCAATAGGGTAGAAGCTCTTACAATCCAAACACAAAAAACACTTAAACAACTCCAGGAGAATATGGGCCATCAGACAGAAACCAATAAAGAGGAAATGAGAAAATCAGTTAAAGAAATGCAGGAGAACTTGCAACCACAAGCAGAAGTCATGAAAGAGGGAGCACAAAAATATATTAAAGAATTACATGAAAACACAAACAAACAAATGATGGAACTGAGCAAAACCATCCAAGATCTGAACACAGAGGTAGAAACAACTAAGAAATCACAAAAGGAGGCAACTTTGGAGATAGAAAACCTCGGGAAGAAATCAGGGGTCGTAGATGCAAACATAAACAACAGAATACAAGAGATAGAAATAAGAATCTCGGATGCTGAAGATAACATAGTAACCATTGACTCCACAGTCAAAGAAAATGCAAAATCCAAAAGGCTTGTAACCCAAAACATCCAGGAAATCCAGGACACAATGAGAAGACCAAACCTAAGGATTATAGGAATAGATGAGAATGAAGATCTACAACTTAAAGGGCCAGCAAATATCTTTAACAAAATTATGGAAGAAAACTTTCCTAACTTAAAGAGAGAGATGCCCATGAATATATAAGAAACCTACAGAACTCCAAACAAACTGGACCAGAACAGAAACACCTCCCGTCACATAATAATCAAAACCCCAAATGTACTAAACAAAGAAAGAATATTAAAGGCAGTAAGAGAAAGGGGCCAAGTAACATATAAAGGAAGACCTATCAGAATCACACCAGACTTCTCTCCAGAAACCATGAAAGCTAGAAGATCCTGGGCAGACCTCATGCAGACCCTAAGAGAAAACAAATGTCAGCCAAGACTACTATACCCAGCAAAACTCTCAATCAACATAGATGGAGAAATCAAAATATTCCATGACAGGACCAAATTTACACAATATCTTTCCACTAACCCAGCTCTACAAAGGATAATAGGAGGAAAACTCCAACACAAGGAAGGGAATAGCACCCAAGAAAAAGCAAGACAGTAAACTTCTTCCATCAAACTCAAAGGAAGATAACTACTCAAAAACAAAAATAACATCAAAAATGTCAGGAAGTAATAATCTCTATTCCTTAATATCTCTTAACATCAATGGACTCAACTCCTCAATAAAAAGACATAGACTAACAGACTGGATACAGAAACAGGACCCTACATTTTGCTGCTTACAGGAAACACACCTCAGAGTCAAAGACAAACACTACCTTAGAGTAAAAGGATGGAAGACAATTTTGCAAGCAAATGGTCACAGGAAGCAAGCTGGAGTAGCCATTTTAATATCAGATAAAATTGACTTTCAACCCAAAGTCATCAAAAGAGACACAGAAGGTCACTTCCTGCTAGTCAAAGGAAGAATCCACCAAGAAGAACTCACAATTCTAAACATCTACACTCCAAATGTAAGGGCACCCTCATTTGTAAAAGAAAACTTACTAAAGCTCAAAGCACACATTGTACCTAACACAATGATTGTGGGGGACCTCAATACTCCACTATCTACAGTGGACCGACCAGGAAAACAGAAACTAAACAGAGACATGGAGAAACTCATCAAAACTTTGGAGCAATTGGATTTAACAGATATATATATAGAGAGAACATTTCACCCTAAAGCAAAAGACTATACCTTTTTCTCAGCCCCTCATGGTACCTTCTCCAAAATTGACCATATAATTGAACACAAGACAGATCTCAACAAATATAAAAAGATTGAACTAATCCCATGCCTCTTATCAGATCACCATGGAGTAAGAGTGTTCTTCAATAGCAACAAAAACAACAGAAAATCCCCATACGCTTGGAGGGTGAACAATATTCTACTCAATGATACCTTAGTCCAGGAAGAAATAAAGAAAGAAATCAAAGAATTCTTAGAACTTAATGAAAATGAAGGCACAACATACCCAAATCTATGGGACACAATGAAAGCAGTGCTTAGAGGAAAACTCATAGCCCTGAGTGTCTCCAAAAAGAAACAGGAGAGAGCATATACTAGCAACTTAATGGCGCACTCGAAAGCTCTGGAACAAAAAGAAGCAATTTCACCCAGGAGGAGTAGAAGACAGGAAATCATCAAACTCAGGGCTGAAATCAATCAAGTTGAAACAAAGGGAACCATACAAAGAATCAACAAAACCAGGAGCTGGTTCTTTGAGAAGATCAACAAGATAGATAAACCCCTAGCCAGACTTACTAAAGGGCATAGAGACAGTATTCAAATTAACAAAATTAGAAATGAAAAGGGAGATATAACAACAGAAACTGAGGAAATTCAAAAATCATCAGATCCTACTACAAAAACCTATACTCAACACAACTGGAGAATCTGGAGGAAATGGACAATTTCCTCGACAGTTACCAAATACCAAAATTAAACCAGGATCAAATAGATCGTCTAAACAGACCCATAACCCCCAAAGAAATAGAAGGGGTCATAGACAGTCTTCCAACCAAAAAGAGCACAGGACCAGACGGTTTTAGTGCAGAATTCTATCAGACCTTCAAAGAAGTCCTGATACCGATACTCTTCAAATTATTCCACAAAATAGAAACATAAGGAACACTACCCAACTCATTCTATGAAGCCACAATTACCCTGATACCAAAACCACACGAAGATCCAACTAAGAAAGGGAACTACAGGCCAATTTCTCTTATGAATATCGATGCAAAAATACTAAACAAAATACTTGCCAACCGAATCCAAGAACAAATCAAAACGATCATTCACCATGATCAAGTTGGCTTCATCCCAGGGATGCAGGGATGGTTCAATATACGGAAATCCATCAACGTAATCCACTACATAAACAAACTCAAAGAAAAAAAACACATGGTCATCTCATTGGATACTGAAAAAGCATTTGACAAAATTCAGCATCCTTTCATGCTAAAGGTCCTAGAAAGAACAGGAATTCAAGGCCCATATCTAAACATAGTAAAAGCAATATACAGCAGACCAGTAGCCAACATCAAGGTAAACAGAGAAAAACTTGAAGCAATCCCTCTAAAATCAGGGACTAGACAAGGCTGTCTCCTCTCGCCATATCTCTTCAATATAGTACTTGAGGTACTAGCTAGAGCAATTTGACAACAGAGGGAAGTCAAAGGGATACAAATAGGAAAGGAAGAAGTCAAACTATCACTATTTGCAGATGATATGATAGTTTACTTAAGTGACCCAAAAACCTCCACCAGAGAACTCCTGCAACTGATAAACAACTTCAGCAAAGTGGCTGGCTATAAAATCAACTCAAGTAAATCAGTAGCCTTCCTATAAGCAAAGGATAAGCAGGCCGAGAAAGAAATTAGGGAAATGACACCCTTCACAATAGCCACAAATGATATAAAGTATCTTGGAGTGACGCTAACCAAACATGTGAAAGATTTATACGACAAAAACTTCAGGTCTCTGAAGAGGGAAATTGAAGAAGACATCAGAAAATGGGAAAATCTTCCATGCTCGTCGGTTGACAGGACTAATATAGTCAAAATGGCAATCTTGCCCAAAGCAATATACAGATTCAATGCAATCCCCATCAAAATCCCAACTCAGTTCTTCATAGAGCTAGAAAGAGCAATTCTCAAATTCATCTGGAATAACAAAAAACCCAGGATAGCTAAAACTATCATCAACAGCAAAAGAACTTCTGGGGGAATCAATATCCCGGACCTCAAGCAATATTACAGAGCAGTGGTATTAAAAACTGCATGGTATTGGTTCAGTGACAGGGAAGCAAATCAATGGAATAGGATCGAAGACCCAGAATTGAACCCACACATCTATGGCCAATTGATCTTCGACAAAGGAGCTGAAAACATCCAGTGGAAAAAAGATAGCCTTTTCAACAGATGGTGCTGGCTCAACTGGAGGTCAACATGCAGAAGAATGAGAATTGATCCACTCTTATCTCCTTGCACTAAACTCAACTCCAAGTGGATAAAGGATCTCCACATAAAACCAGACACACTAAAACTAATAGAAAAGAAACTGGGGAAGACCCTTGAAGACATCAGCTCAGGGGAAAAATTCCTGAACAGAACACCAATTGCTTATACTCTAAGAACAAGAATAGACAAATGGGACCTCATAAAACTACAAAGTTTCTGTAAGGCAAAAGACACTGTCAAAAGGATAAATCGGCAACCAACAAATTGGGAAAAAATCTTCACCAACCCCACATCCAACAGAGGGCTAATCTCCAATGTATACAAAGAACTCAAGAGGTTAGACCACAGAAAACCAAATAACCCTATCCAAAAATGGGGTACAGAGCTAGACAGAGACTTTTCACCTGAAGAAATTCGGATGGCTGAGAAACACCTTAAAAAATGTTCAACATCGCTAATCATTAGGGAAATGCAAATTAAAACAACCCTGAGATTTCACCTCACACCAGTCAGAATGGCTAAGATTAAAAACTCAGAAGACATCAGGTGTTGGCGAGGATGTGGAGAAAGAGGAACACTCCTCCACTGCTGGTGGGAATGCAAGCTGGTACAACCACTCTGGAAATCAGTATGGCGGTTCCTCAGAAAACTGAGCGTGATACTTCCGGAGGACCCAGCCATACCACTCCTGGGAATATACCCAGAAGATTCACCAGCATGCAATAAGGATACATGCTCCACTATGTTCATAGCAGCCTTATATATAATAGCCAGAAGCTGGAAAGAACCCAGATGTCCCTCAACAGAGGAATGGATACAAAAAATGTGGTATATATACACAATGGAGTACTATTCAGCCATTAGAAACAATGAATTCATGAAATTCTTAGAGAAATGGATGGAGCTGGAGAACGTCATACTAAGTGAGGTGACCCAGTCTCAAAAGAATACCCATGGTATACAGTCACAGATAAGTGGATATTAGCCTAGAAGCTTGGAACACCAAAGACACAAATCACATATCAAGTGATGTCTCACAAGAAGAAAGGAGTGGACACTGGTGCTAGAATGGACCAAAACATCATTGTGGGAGAGTACAAGAACAGTAAAGTGGGAGGGGGTCGATGCAGGAGCAGGGGGAGGGAAAAGGACATGTGGGACCTTTGGGGGTGGGGAACCAGAAAAAGGGAAATGAATTGTAAATATAGAATATATACAATAAAAAAAAGAAAAAAAACTCAAGAGACAACAAGTGCTCGCGAGGATGTGGAGAAAGAGGAACACTCCTCCACCCTTGGTGGGATTGCAAAATGGTAAAACCGCTCTGGAAATCAGTTTGGTGGTTCCTCAGAAAATTGGGCATGTCACTTCCAGAGGACCCTGGCATACCACTCCTGGGCATATACCCAGAGGATTTCCCTGCATGCAATAAAGACACATGCTCCACTATGTTTATAGCAGCCTTGTTTATAATAGCCAGAAATTGGAAGGGGCCCAAATATCCCTCAAAGGAGGAATGGATACAGAAAATGTGGTATATTTATACAATGGAATACTACTCAGCAATTAAAAATAATGAATTCATGCAATTTGTAGGTAAATGGTTAGACCTGGAAAATATCATCCTGAGAATTAACCCAATCACAAAAGAATGCACATGAAATGCAATCACTGATAAGTGGATATTAATGAGCCCAGAAGCCCTAAATACTCAAGACACAAATAGCAAGTCAAATGATTCCCAAGAAGAAGAAAGGAGAGGACCCTGGGCCTGTAAAGATTGCATCCAGTTTAGTAAAGAAACGGAGGGGGGAGGGGGAATGATTGGGGAATAGTTGGGGGGGAGAGGAACTATGGGAACTATGGTGGGTGGGAACTGGGAAAGGGGAAAGCCTTTGGAATGTAAACATAGAATATAGAAAATTAAAAAAAAAGTCCTCAAACTACTCACAAGCAACATTAATTTTGATGAAGTAAGCAAGCAATTATCATGGAGGAGAGACATATTTTTCTCCTTTTGTTTATTTTGCCACTATATATATATATATATATATACATATATACATACATATATATGGTATAAAAGAGGGGGTTAGTGAAACAAGACCAGACTTTACCAGTAAGCAAATGTATTGTAAAGGTCTGAGAAAATCATCCTGAAATGAGTTTGAGATTTGTTCCATGGTATATATCACATTATAATATAATTGTAGCCAACACCTTCATATCTTTGGATTTGAGCCACTAATACATATTTTTCCTTTGGTCATGCCCAGCACCAGGGTCAACCACAAAGCTTGTAGGCATTCATTGCTTGAAAAAAAATGACAGTTCATTTAAAGTATGAATCAGTGAAAACTTCCTTTTTCTCTGTGACTCAACCCAACCAAAGAAAGTTTAAAGGTCAATGTAGGCCAATCTTCATTGTCTATTCCCCTCCATCCCGATTCCATATTTGTCCCTGCCCATCTTATTGGCAGAGACATATTAGGTCAAAGGTTTTGTGAGTGAGTTGTAATGTGCCATCACGGACTGTCACTTGAACTTTTGATCTTAACCACACTGATGTGTATGAGATGGAATTTCAGTCATTTTGAATTACATTTTCTTGATAACTAATAATATTGAACATTTCTGTAATTATTCCTCAGCCATTACAGAATGAAAGTTGGTGGACAGGTAAGTATCCCAGAAATCAGTAGGGTGACCCTAGCTGGGACTTCTAGCAATGTGGAATATTGACACTGAAGTGGCTAGCTATTGTAACCAGGATGGAGTTTTAGTGGAGGGAGGGGGGCAACCAAACAACACACAAAACATTCAACCTTAAATTTTTCTTGCCCATAAGAGGTAAAGGGTTAAACATAGAGCAAAGATTGAGGGTACAGCCAACTAATGACTGCCCCATCCAATGGGAGAAAGACAACTCTTGAGACTATTTAGGCCAGTACTCTGCTGTTCTTACTGACAGGAGCCTCATGTAGCTGTCTTTTGAGAGGCTTCATCAAGCAACTGATGGATGCAGCTCCCAAGAGTCAAATGCTAGGCAGAGTTGATGGAGTCTTACAGGAGAATTTGGGGAAGGATTGAGGGAGCCAACATGGTCAGAGATACCATAAGAAGACCTACTGAGTCAACAAACCTGGTCTTTGGTTGCTCACTGAAATTGAAACACCAACCATTTGTAACATATTTGTAAAAGATGTGCAGTTTGGTCTTCATGTGGGTTCCCCAACAAATGAAGCAGAGGAGGCAGTCTGACTCTGTGGACTGCCATTGGATCCTTTCCTTTGGCTGGATTGCCATGCCTGGCTTCAGTGGGAGATGTCACGCTTATGGCTAAAACAGGTTGGTAACAATCAGAAGCTTTCCCTTCCCCTCAAGGAAGGGGAGGGGATCATGGGGTAGGGGGGTTGTAAGGGTGGGGCTGGAAGGATAGGAGGGAGGTGACACAATTAGGATGTAAAGACAAGAGAGAGAGGGGGGAAAGGAGACAGGGGGTGCAGGGGGTGAGAGAGAGAGAGAGAGAGAGAGAGAGAGAGAGAGAGAGAGAGAGAGAGAGAAAGATGTCAACCCATCATACTGAGTTATAGAAACTTTGATTTAAAAGTACAAAAAGAGAATGTGATAAAGAATATGTGTATAATAATCTGAGATGGTTCAAAATGAAGGTATGTTCTCATTAAACATATAGAAACAGTTGTTTTTGAACTTCAAGTATGTTTAAACATAGGATGAAATATATAAATGTGAAATCAGGTAAGGTTGACACTAGCAGCAGGTAAAAATTGAATGGAATAATACTCTAATACAAGAGGTAGCATGGACACTAAAAAATAGAAATATTCCTCATTATATTAGTTTATGTTAGCTGTATGACAAGAATTCATTCTGTGTCATATAGTCATAGAAAGCAGTTGCATTCTAGAGAAAATGTGGGTCATGAAATAAGGATATTAATGCAGAAAATTAGCAAAAGGACATTCTAAAAGTCTTATAAATATTACCAAGAAAATATTTTGGGGAGCAAATTAAATTTGAAGTAGTGTAAAACCCTGAACAAAGTCCAGGTTTGTTTTGTAATCAAATGGAAGATAATTTATCATTATTCAGTCTAGAGTTGTAGAAATGATAATGGATTAATCAAATGAATTCAAATAACAACTAAGCAAAGCAGTAAGAAGTTTAGTAAAAATCAGATAGAAGGTAGAAAGTGATTGAAGAACTGAGAATGACCCTAGAGATTTTGGGGGCCTTATTTATCATACCTCAATATACAGTTAAGAAGATAAATTCAATATGTCCAGTGAATTTCATATTCAACCTATGACTCATGGGCAATATTGAAGAAGTGCCTAGAAGGTATTGAGATGTTGAATTCAGAACCTAACTGAGGGAGAAAGAAAATTTTGTCGATCATTAGCATGTAGACTGACATCAGGACCATACAGATTATTATTGTTATTTAACAAGGGAAAGTTATAAGATAACTTTCAGAATAAAAGTATATAGAACCAAGATAAACTTCACTGCAATGTTTCAGAGTCAGTTCTAAGAATTCAAACTGATCCTTTTTAAAATGAGTTTACAGAGACATTTGATAAACAGATAACATGATTTTTTTAAATCAGAGTAGATCTAGTTGCATATCCAAAACCATCAGTAAGGAGTGTGATTTAAACATCCACTAGTGACATTTTACATGTTTACATATGTGGTGAATACAAGGGATAGGCATCTGTACTGAGAAATAAAACAAATACTACTAACACTAGATTCATAATTAAAATTCTCTGGAATTAAAGCAATAGTAGCAAGTGAATACAATTCCAAACAATTAAAAGGCAAATAAATTTAAAAGCAAAGATGCAGTCAACATTGACCATAGTTAAAAAAAATTCTCTAAGTTGGTCTTAAACTAATGTCCTCTTCATTTGTAGAATTTAAAACATCAAAATTCCTCTGTAAAGAACAATAAAAATAACCTGATAGAATAAAATGAAATGGAGAGGCTATGCAACATCCATTCTTTATAAATATAATTTTATTTTCCTTGTCTAGTATCTTTCCTAACACAGTTCCTTCCTCCAAGGCAATCACAGCACTCTACTCCATAATTTTATGAATACATTTATCAAAATTTCCTTTAAAAATAAGATCTCAGTTCAGTTCAATTTGGCCATTGCACAAAGTATTAATATTTAAAAGCAACATATTACATACTATAAAAGCAGATAGTTGTAATGGTTAAAAATGAACTGCCAGCAGTGGTAATACATCAATATATTCCTGAAAATCAGCAAAATCTTGTGAGATATAAACTTGATTTCATCCTGGGCTACCTATTGTGGCCCTGTGTGAACAGAAGTAACCAGTTAACACAGATAAATGACAGATTCACTCTTTGATTTTTCTTCAACTCCTCTCCATTCTTTGATTAACCCTTTCTTGTTATATTTTTCTTTTTTTAATACAGGTTTAGAGTATGTGGAACTGAATGTCTTCAATATTACTTAAGGGAGTAGATCACTGTTCTTTAGATTTTGAGCTGTGCAATAAACCCTATTCTGTTGAAATGTAGAGAAATTTTTCTAAACTTCTAGATGGTGGCTTTGAATTGCTATTTTTTTGTTTCTTTTTTGTTTTTGTGAGACAGGCTTTCTCTGTGTAGCCCTAGCTATCCTGGAACTCACTTTGTAGATCAGGCTGGCCTCGAACTCAGAAATCCACCTGCCTCTGCCTCCCAAGTGCTGGGATTAAAGGCATGCACCACCACTGCCCGGCTTGAATTGCTATCTTAAATAACATCATACAACTTTCATGTCATGAATCTTTTTATCATTTACATGATTGACCCTAATATTTCTACGAAAAGAAATCTGTGTAATAAGCAAAATAACAATGAATTATAAACAATAAAATTATACCCTACAATAGTTATCAACTTGTTTTCATACAAAAGTTCTGAAATAAGACTTCTCACTTCTCTGGTTCAGGAACTAACTATTCAATCATGCTTAAATGGCAAGAGACATATCTCCATTCATGGAGGATATATTAAGTAGAAGCTGTCCAGTTTTAAAGTCAATGGAAATATATCTTATTACTCTTTGATTGAGACTTTGCTTACATGCTTAGGTTTTCCAGATCAGCCTTTATTTAATTGCATGCAAAATGAAATTCATGTTTTGTAGTACTCTCCAATCAACTCTCAGTTTTTAAAACAAGTTATATAAATCTCTGTAGCTCCAAAAATGTGCTCCCTTGCTGCTAATGATATTTTTAAGACTTTACATAGATTATTACATGGACAATAGCCACCAATCCATTCGATGTTTAATATCACAAAGGACAACATTGTGACCTATGCATCTCTTTACCCCGTCTAGTATTATCTGTACTAGGCATGGTCGGGCATCAAGTCAATAGGCAGCAGATAGTGCTACTAAGAAAATGACATGTATTGTAATTTAGTTTTGATTTATTTTAAATAATGTTCAAATATTCATTTGGGGCCACTCGTGTTCAGCACAACTGTAACTGATGCATGTTCACAGTCAAATATATAAAATATCTTATAGTACTTTTTTCATTGTCATCTATTGGACAGATGGTATAGGCAGGACCGGAAAAGAACAAAGACATTTCAGATTTTTCTTCTCCAGCAGAATAAAGGAAGTAACACACTAAATTACAAACAATCTTTATTTTCCAGTTTCTTGAAAACTGACTACAACACCATACTACATTCATTGAAGGTAAGAGTCAGGATTCCCCAGATTTTCATTCTGCAGATTGTTATGCTAGTTGTCAATCGATTTTCTCTCAGCATCTAATGATCCATAATAACATTAAGATTCAAAACCCATGCTCATCATATAACTATGTGTCTTCTACAGTTTAATATGAGTGCTTCCTGTATGTCTAAGGTGGTAAAACTGTTATCCTACATTACTAAATGATGTTTCATTCATAACCCGATGTGTCTAAACCAGTCTAAGTTTCTTTTTTCTTCCCTTTGCTCTGCTGTCTTCCACTGTTCTTAACATCTCCAAGTGTTGACTAATGCACTTTATTGCATATAGACCTTCATGAACTAGTTTCCTATGGCTGTGGTAACAAATCACCACTTTCTAGCAGCTCAAAGCAATGCATATTCATTATCTCTCAGCTACAGGTCATAAATGTGAAGTGCCAGAAGTTAGTTAATGCCTCTAGGAGTCTCCAGGGAGCTGCTTTCGACTTTGTCACTGTACAATATGCATACATTCTTTAGATCATGGCCTCTATATCTATCTTCAACTTCAGTAGTGTGGGAAGTGCAAATTCTCTGTTGATCTGTCATTCTCCCTATGTCTCTGCCTCCTTTTCTCCCTTTTCTTCTCTTTCATTATTTTGTTTTGTCCAACTCCTTGTCTTTAACCATCCTGCTTTTGGTCTTACAAGAAACCTTGTAATAACCTCTGATCTAACTAGAAAATCTACAAAATTTCCATTACACACATACAAACACACACATCCATGGAGTGAGAGGGGGTAGATATAAAGAAAATTAAAAAGAGTTCATTACTTACTGTGACAAGCATTTTGTGACTTCAAAATCAAAACTTTTAAATATAATTTTAGTAAAATTTAATAAAAAATAAAATATTAAATATAAAGAGTTTAATGATTTGTAGTGTATATAGACACATATACATATTTACTCCCAAATATATTATACATGTGATATATCTAAGCATATGCCTGTATGTAGTACTTAAATACTTTAAATAACATAAATTAATTTGTAAAAGAATAGCCAAACACATGGATTATTAAAATAATTGCACACTTACTGTTATGTTTTACAATATATAAAATATTGTAAGTATTTTATTCAAAACTTGTGCCTTAGAGACTCTTGATAAGCTCATGTATTTCTCAGTATTATGAATCAGTCTCTGATTGTGACCTCTCCTAAATACGATTTTTTTATACTGCCTTAACAAAGTTCATATTTAATAATGGCTTTTAGGTCTTCTTGGCCAATCAAGATTCCTCAGTTGAGAATTCTCTGTTTAGCTCTGTTCCTCACTTGTTAATAGGGTTATTTCATTCTCTGGAATCTAACTTTTTGAAGTCTTCATATATATTGGATATTATGCCTCTACTGGTTGTAGGATTGGTAAAGATCATTTCCCAATATATTGGATTCCATTTTGTCCTGTTGACAGTGTCCTTTACCTTACAGAAATTTTGCAATTTTCTGAAGTCCTATTTGGGATTCTTGATCTTAGAGCATAAGCCATTATTGTTCCATTCAGGAAATTTTTCCCTGTACCTACATGTTTGAAACTTTTCTCCACTTTCTTTTCTATTAGATTCAGTGTATCTGGTTTTATGTAGAGGTCCTTGATCCACTTGTACTTGAGCTTTGTATAGGGAGATTTGAATGGATCAATTTGCATTATTCTACATATTGACTGCCACTTTAACCAGCACCATTTGTTGAAAATGCTGTCTTTTCCATTAGATGGGTTTAGCTTTTTTTTTTTCAATGATCAAGTGGCCCTTGGTGTGTGGGTTCATTTCTGGGTCTTCAATTCTATTCCATTGATCTACCTGCCTGACACTGTACCAATACCATGCAGTTTTTAATCACTATTGTTCTGTAGTACAACTTTAGTTCAGGGATGGTGATTCCCCCAAATGTTCTCTTATTGTTGAGAATAGTTTTTGCTATCCTGGGTTTTTGGTTATTCCAAATGAATTTGAGAATTGCTCTTTTTAACTAAATGAAGAATTGAGTTGAAATTTTGAAGGGGATTGAATTGAATCTGTAGATTGCTTTCAGCAAAATGGCCATTTTTCCTTATTAATCATGCCAATCCATGAGCATGGGAGAGCTATCTTCTGAGGTGTTCTTTGATTTCTTCCAATGGCCAAGAAACACCTTAAGAAATGTTCAACATGTCTAGTCATCAGAGAAATGTAAAACAAAACGACCCCGAGATTCTACCTCATACAAGCTAGAATGGCTAAGCTTAAAAACTCAGGTGACAGCAGATGCTGGTGAGGATGAGGAAAAAGAGTTAACACTCCTCCATTGCTGGAGGGATTGCAAACTGGTACAATCATTCTGTAAATCAGTCTGGAGGTTCCTTGGAAAATTTGACATAGTAGTACTTGAGAACCAATCTGTACCACCTCCTGGGCATATAACCAGAAGATGCTCCAACTTGTAATAAGGACACATGCTCTAATATGTGTATAGTAGCAATATTTATAATAGCCAAAAGCTGGAAAGAATCCAGATGTCCCTCAACAGAGGAATGGATACAGAAAATGTGGTACATTTACACAATGAAATACTAATCAGCTATTAAAAACAACGACTTCATGAAATTCTTAGGCAAAAAGATGGATCTAGAAAATATTGTCCTGAGTAAGGTATCTCAGTCACAAAACAACACAGATGGTATGTACTCACTGATAAATGAATATTAGGCAAAGAGCATGGAATATCCACGATACAAATCCCAGACCACAGGAAGCTCAAGAGGAAGAAAGACCAAAGAGTGGATGTTTCAGTCCTACTTAGAAGGGGGAACAAAATAATCAAGGGAAATAGTGGTGGGAGGGACTTGGGAGGAAGAGATGAGGGGAAGGGGGAAAGAAGGGAAGAATAAGGTATGGGAAGAGATGGAGGAGATGTACAGAGGGTCAGGAAATTGAACAGAGATTTGTAACAATGGGGAATGGAGAACCAGGGTTGCAACCAGAAAGCCCCAGATGCCAGGAAAGCAAGAACCTCCCAGGATCCCACAGGGATGGTGTTAGCTGAAACACCCCATGTAGGGAAGGGAGAACCTGTTGAGACCATATCCAGAGATTAGGCATGACACTCCTGTTTGAGGGATGGGACCACCCATGAGTCTCCAAAATTTTAACCCAGAATTGCTCCTGTCTATAGGAAATAGAGGGTCAAAAAGTGGAGAAGAGACTGAACAAAAGCCATCCAAAGACTGTCCTACCTGTGCATCCATCCAACATGCAGACACCAAATCCTGACACTATTGCTGATGCCTGGAAGTGCTTGTTGAAAGGAGCCTGATTCATCTGTCTCCTGTGAGGCTCTTCCAGATCCTGAGTCCAATAGAAATGCAGATGCTCACAGTCAACCATGTGGCTGAGCACAGGAATCCCAGTGGAGGACTTAGGAGAAGGACTGAAGGAGTTGAAGGGGCCTTACCTGGCATCAATGGGAGGGGAGTTCCCTAGGTCCTGTGAAGACTTGATATCCCAGTATAGAGGAATTCTATGGAGCTGAGGCAGGTATGGTTAGGTAGATGGAGGAGCACCCTCACAAAAGCAGGGTAAGGGGGGAAGGAATAGGGAGTTTGCAGAATGGAAACCTGGAAAGGGGATAACATTTGAACTGTAAATAAAATACCCAATTAAAAGAAAACAATGGCCTTTGGCCAAGAGTTTGAAGAGTAATGATTTACTTTACCAAATGCTCATTTCTATGTAGCTTATACAAATATCTTGCCAGATTCAAAACAACACCTCAGTTATCTCACACCACACCTCTGTCAATGGAGAATGTATTGATCTACAACCCGATGGGTTCTTTTTACAATATTGCCTTTGTCTCTGTGGAGTCAGTGACTTTTATCTCTTCAATGTCTATATTTGAGTTCCGACAGCTGTGAAATAAACATAGTAATGTTTAAACATAATTTTAAAAAACTAGATTGAAGGTTAGTATCTAACTTATACAAGTTTTACTACAAGACAAAGCCTTGAGTTTTGAATGCACCCATTTTGTCTTGTTTTGCCATTGTGAATCTTCTTTTGCTTTGAACTTAAAGATATATCTGACATTAAAATGTTAATATTGGCATTTATTTATCTTTTATTATTTACAAGCTGGTTTTGTGTCAACTTGACACAAGCTGGAGTTATCATAGGAAAAGGAGCTTCAGTTGGGGAAGTGCCTCCATGAAATTCAGCTGTGGGGCATTTTCTCAGTTAGTGATCAAGTGGGGGAGGGCCCCTTGTGGGTGGTACCATCTTTGGGTTGGTATTCTTAGGTTCTATAAGAAAGAAGGCTAAGCAAACCCAGTAAGAAACATCCCCCCCATGGCCTCTGCATCAGCTCCTGCTTCCTGACCTGTTTGAGTTCCTGTTCTGACTTCCTTTGGTAATGAACAGCTGTGTGGAAGTGTAGGCTCAATAAACTCTTTCCTCCCCAACTTGCTTCTTGGTCATGATGTTTGTGCAGGAATAGAAACCCTGACTAAGACACATATCATTCAAAATATTTCCTCTTTTTCTAAAACATTAGTTTCCTTCCCTTTTCCATCCTTTATTAGAAAATTAAGTAGAAAAAAAAAGCATAGGCTATCCCAAGTATCATTATAACACTCAAAATTTCCTACTCATATATATTAGAATATATTAGATAATTTTTGATTTGAAAATAATATATTTTATAATAAATCCATAATAATGAAGTACTTACTGTTCAATGTATTATACATCAAAAAATAAAGTTCAAAAGTTAAAATATAATTTCTGCTGAATATCTTCTTAATTTTAAAATAAAAAATGAATATGCAGTTGAAAGAATACAGCATACATATGCGTATCTCACAAGAGCATAGCTAAAAGACAGGTTATATGTAATTATACATAAAATTTAAGGATTATGCATATAAGTTAACAGATGATTATACAAATAGTAACAGTTGAGCATAAATCATATATCATATTTGATAGTTAATAAATACCTGTGTATGATAATTCATAAACCATATAAAACACATAAATATCTAAAACAGCAAGGCTCGATACCACAGTATAAGGGAATGCCAGGGCGGGGAGGCAGGAATTGGTGTGTGAGTGGTTGGAGGAACATCCTCATGGAGGCAGGTGGAGGGGGGAGGGAATAGAGGGTTTCCTTCCATAGGGGAAACCTGGAAATGGGATACCATTTGAAATGTAAATAAATAAAATATCCAATAAAAAATGATGCAGAAATTTTCACTGTTGCTTAATGCATGGTAGTGTATTTCATCATGTATATGCAAAGTATAAATAATCTGACATCATTGAGGTAGAGACAGAATAAAAAAATAGTTTCCAATGCATGAATAGAGCAGGGAAAGAAAATTGTGTAACAATAATATTCACTGGATACCCATGGGTGTATGTTTCAGTTAGGAAGTGTAAGTTCTGATTTTCTACAGAAAAACAGATTAACATTCTTAATAAAGTTGAGTTGAATCTTTAACTAACCTGGACCCCAGAGATCTCTCAAACACCGAACCACCAACAAGGCAGAATATACCAGCAGATATGAGGCCTGACATATATACAGTGGAGGAATGCCTGGTCTGGTCTCAGTGAGAGAAGATGTGCCTAAACCTTGAGAGATTTGAGGCCCCAGGGAGTGGGGAGGTCTGGTGTGTTGAGATGGGGTTGGGGGTGGGAACATCCTCTTGGACAGGGCGGAGGAGGAATGGGTCGAGGAACAATCTGAGGGCAGACCAGGAACTGATTAATAATAATAATAATAATAGTAATAATAATAATAATAATAAGAAGAAGAAGAAGAAGAAGAAGAAGAAGAAGAAGAAGAAGAAGAAAAAGAAGAAGAATACCAAGACTTTTGTAGAATATAGATTTTAAAGTTTATGCATATAATTCTCTGAATTTTATTAGTGGTCTTATACTTTGTCTCCATTTTTATTTCCAGTTTATCCTGATTTGGATGGTATATTCTATTTGGTTGGTTTTCTAAAGGTTTTGTCAATCTTGTTAACTGTAGAGAGAATCTCTTATGTACTGTATGGAAGCATAATTTGTTAATTAAAAAAGCTGTTAGCCTATTAGCTTAGGGAGGAAAAGGGAGGTGGTAGTTGTAGCAGGGAGAGAGAAGACTGGGAACAGATTCAGGCATGAGAAAAGATTTTCCCTAAACACTGAAAGAGATGGTCACTCGAACTAGCCATATGTTAGAAATTAGAATGACTCTCTGGAGACTAACCTCTTGAGTGCTTTGTACACATTGGATATTAGCCCTTTATCAAATGTAGGGTTGGTAAAATTCTTTTCCCAATTTGTTGGTTGCCGTTTTGTCCTATTGACTGTGTCCTTTGCCTTACAGAAGATTTGCAGTTTTATGTGGTCCCATTTGTCAATTCTTGTTCTTAGAGCATAAGCCATTGGTCTTCTGTTCAGGAATGTTTTCCCTGCACCCACGTGTTCAAGATTCGTCTCCACTTTCTCCTCTATAAGCTTCAGTGTGTCTGATTTTATGTGTAGATCTTTGATCCACTTGGACTTGAAATTTGTACAATGAGATAAGAATGGGTCGATTTGCATTCTCTGCATGCAGATCTCCAGTTGATCCAGCAGCATTTGTTAAAAAATGCTGTTTTTTTTTCCACTGGATGTTTTTAGCTTCTATGTCAAATATCAAGTAACTATGTGTGTGGGTTCATTTCTGGGTCTTCAATTCTATTTCATTGATCTTCCTGCCTGTCTGCATACCAATACCAAACAGTTCTTTATCTCTACTGCTCTGTAGTAGAGCTTGAGGTCAGGGATGATTCCCCCAGAAGACCTTTTGTTGTGGAGAATAGTTTTTACTATCCTGGGTTCCTTGTTATTCCAGATGAATTTGAGAATTGCTCTTTCTATATCTATGAAGAATTGGTTTGGAATTTTGATGGGGACTGCATTGAATCTGTAGATTGCTTTGGCAAGATGGCCATATTTACTATATTGATTCTGCCACTCCATGAACATGGGAGATCTTTCATTTTTCTGAGAATTAAAGTTCTTTCTTAAGAGACTTAAAGTTCTTGTCATATAGATCTTTCATTTGCTTCGTTAGGGTCACACCTAGGTATGACATATTATTTGGGACTATTGTGAAGGGTGTCATCCCTAGGGGTACAGAACTAAACAGAGAATTCTCAACTGAGGAAACTCAAATGGCTCTAAAGCACCTAAAGAAATGTTCAGCATCCTTAGTTATCAGGGAAATGAAAATCAAAACAATACTGAGATTCCACCTTATACCAGTCAGAATGGCTAGGATGAAAATCTTAGGGGACAGCAGTTGCTGGAGAGGATGTGGGGGAAAAGGAACAAGCACTTCTCCATTGTTGGTAGAATTGCAGGCTGTTAAAACCACTATGTTAATCAGTTTGGCAATTCCTCAGAAAATTAGACATAATAATACTAGCAGTCACAGCTATACCACTCCTGGACATATACCCAGAAGATGCTACTACATGTAATAAGGACACATGCTCTACTGTGTTCATAACTGCCTTATTTATAATAGCCAGAAGATGGAAAGAACCCAGATGTTCCTCATCAGAGGAATGGAACTATGGTATATATATATATATATATATATATATATATATATATACTAACATATATATATATACATATATATATATATATACACACACACACAATGGAGTACAATTCAGCTATTAAAAATATGAATTCATTAAATTCTTGGGCAAATGGATGGAACTTAAAAGTGTCATCCTAAGCAAGACAACCCAATCACAAAAGAACACACATGGTATGCACTCACTAATAAGCAGATGTTAGCCCAAAAGCACAAACTAACTTATAATTTACCCAGTTCAAGAAGAAGGAGGACTTAAGTGAGAGTGCTTTTGTTCCTCTAAGAAAGGGAACAAAATAGTCACAGGAGCGATAAGGGAGACAATGTGTGGAGCATAAGAAAGGGAACAAAATAGTCACAGGAGCGATAAGGGAGACAATGTGTGGAGCAGAGACTGAATAAAGGTCACCCAGAAACTGCCCTACTAGGGGACTCATCCTATAAACAGTCAGCAAACCCCGATATTACTATGGACATGAAGAAGTGTATACCAAAAGGAGCAGCCATGATTGTCTCTGGAGGAGCCCTGCCAGAGCTTTACAAATACAGAGACAGATGCTAGCAACCAACTATTGGACTGGGCATGGGGTCCCCAGTGGAGGAGCTGGAGGATGGTCCAGAGGAGCTGAAGGGGTTTACATCCCCATGGGAAGAACAATGATTTCGGCCACCCAAATGTACCAAGACTCCCAGGGACTGAACCATCAACCAAGGGGCACACATGGTTCTAGCTAAAAATGAGGCAGAGGAAGGCCTTGTTGGGTATCAGTGGGAGAAATGGTCCTTGGTCAGGTAAAGGCTCAACAGAGAAAAGAACAAAGGGAAACCAAGCAGGGTGGGGGGTAGGGAGTATGTTGTGTGGAGAGGCATATACCTGGAGGCAGAGAAAGGAGGAAGGGAAGGAGTTGGACGTCTTAGGGGAGGGGGGATATCAGGAAAGGTTTTACCATTGGCAATGTAAATGAAGACGATATTCAATAAAAAAAAGAAATTAGAATGAATAAAAGAGCTAATTAATTTATGAGCTAGTTAGGTAACAAGCCCAAGCTTATGGATTAAATCTCATAGTGAGTAAGTATTTCGGGAGCTTGAGCACAGGTGGAAACACCAGTGTTTACAAACGGTGCACAGAACCTCTGGCATAACCAGTTGGATCTCCTTGAGAAGAAGGTGAAGAGCTCACAGAGTGGCAGGACAGCCTCTTTCTGTCTGAATGATCTTGTTGGTAAGATTGGTCCTTTAAGGCTTGACTTGAGCCACAAAGAACAGCTGCAGGCAATGGAAGCCAGGCTGATACTGAGAAAACTTTCTGAGCAGGTACAATAGGTTTGAAAATGTGCTTAGGTACTAAAGAAAGGAAAGAAACTTGGTATAATGAATCATAAAAAAAGTTTGAAAATAAGAAAGTAAAGATCGTAGGAGAGAGAGAGTTAGATATTAAAAAGAAAAAGTGTTTCCTGTGTTAAAATGGAAAAGACAATAATTAAATACCTCTGGATTCCATATGATTTTTTCACTTATCAGCATACAAATAATTATATGTTCAGTAACTATAACTTAGAATTTTATATATCCTTTTTTAAATAGATTAAAAGAAGGGAGACTTAGATCTAAAAGATGGAACTTTAGCATAGAGTTCCTAAAACAGAGTTTATATGTTCATCTTTAACTTAGAATTTTACAAATATATAGATATTACACATACACATTTATTATATATATTCCAGGCCTCCTTTTTCAGTATTGTCACAACAACTGGACACCATTTTTCATGTATTTTATTCATTAGTCATTTTTACTCTTATGTTATAACAACATAAATATGCACTATAAACAAATTTAAGTTTGATAAAACAAACAAACAAACAGTACAAGGTTGGTTTACAGAGCTTTTGTGTGTTGGAAAAAACCAAAGCTTCACACTGAAGCAATCCCACTCTTCCCTTTCTTTAAGTCAGAATAAAGAATCTTCAGAAGAGTCCAATTAGGAGGTGATGATAACAACAAAAACTAGTTACAAATTAAAATAGAATCCACAAAGTCTTGAATGGCATGCTATACTTAGAACAAAGTCATACAATTACTTATATATTAATTTATTAGAGTGTGAAAAGCTCAAATATGTACACATGTTAATGCATGTTCAGAATTACTATAGGCCTTAAATCCTAGAAAGGATGATTCTGAAATTACACATTTATTAGAGTCAGTGGCTATCTTAGAGATTACTTTACAAATTGAAACTGATGGTGCTTTGCCATGTGTATCCATTAGAATACAACTTATTTTTTAGACAATAGGACATAAAAATTTTAGAGGTACACCACACAATCCCACAGGACAAGGAATTGTAGAGAACTAGTTGTATTTTAAAGGAGATGCTTAACAAACAAAAATAGGTAACAAAAGTTTCAGAGATAGATTACACAGTACTTTATTAACTTAAAATGTTTTTATGTGAACAAAAACCAACAGCTGCTGTGGGACATTGAATTTTTTTTTTTTTTTTAAGGGAAACTGCTTTATTTTTTTTTTTAATTTTATTTTCTATATTCTATGTTTACATTCCAAAGGCTTTCCCCTTTCCCAGTTCCCACCCACCATAGTTCCCATAGTTCCTCTCCCCCCCATCTGTTCCCCAATAATTCCCCCTCCCCCCTCGGTTTCTTTACTAAACTGGAAGCAATCTTTACAGGCCCAGGGTCCTCTCCTTTCTTCTTCTTGGGAATCATTTGACTTGCTATTTGTGTCTTGAGTATTTAGGGCTTCTGGGCTCATTAATATCCACTTATCAGTGATTGCATTTCAGGTGCATTCTTTTGTGATTGGGTTAATTCACTCAGGATGATATTTTCCAGGTCTAACCATTTACCTACAAATTGCATGAATTCATTATTTTTAATTGCTGTGTAGTATTCCATTGTATAAATATACCACATTTTCTGTATCCATTCCTCCTTTGAGGGATATTTGGGCTGCTTCCAATTTCTGGCTATTATAAACAAGGCTGCTATAAACATAGTGGAGCATGTGTCCTTATAGAACTACAGGCCAATTTCTCTTATGAATATAGATGCAAAAATACTAAATAAAATCCTTGCCAACCGAATCCAAGAGCATATCAAAACGATCATTCACCATGATCAAGTAGGCTTCATTCCAGGAATGCAGGGATGGTTCAATATACGGAAATCCATCAATGTAATCCACTACATAAACAAACTAAAAGAAAAAAACCACATGGTCATCTCATTAGATGCTGAAAAAGCATTTGACAAAATTCAGCATCCTTTCATGCTAAAAGTCTTGGAAAGAGCAGGAATTCAAGGCCCATACCTAAACATAGTAAAAGCAATCTACAGCAAACCAGTAGCCAACATCAAAATAAATGGAGAGAAACTTGAAGCAATTCCACTAAAATCAGGGACTAGACAAGGCTGTCCTCTCTCTCCATATCTTTTCAATATAGTACTTGAAGTTCTAGCGAGAGCAATCAGACAACATAAGGAAGTCAAAGGGATACAAATTGGAAAGGAAGAAGTCAAAGTATCATTATTTGCAGATGATATGATAGTCTACTTAAGCGATCCAAAAAACTCCACCAGAGAACTTCTACAGCTGATAAACAACTTCAGCAACGTGGCTGGTTATAAAATTAACTCAAGCAAATCAGTAGCCTTCTTGTACTCAAAGGACAAGCAGGCTGAGAAAGAAGTTAGGGAAATAACACCCTTCACAATAGCCACAAACAACATAAAGTACCTTGGCGTAACTCTAACCAAACAAGTGAAAGATCTGTATGACAGGAACTTCAAGTCCCTGAAGAAAGAAATCAAAGAAGACCTCAGGAGATGGAAAAATATTTCTTGCTCCTGGATTGGCAGGATCAATATAGTAAAAATGGCCATCTTGCCAAAAGCAATCTACAGATTCAATGCAATCCCCATCAAAATCCCAAATCAATTCTTCATAGATCTAGAAAGAGCAATTCTCAAATTCATCTGGAGCAACAAAAAACCCAGGATAGCTAAAAATATTCTCAACAATAAAAGGACTTCTGGGGGAATCAATATCCCTGACCTCAAGCAGTACTACAGAGCAATTGTGTTAAAAACTGCATGGTATTGGTACAGCAACAGGCAGGTAGATCAATGGAATAGGATTGAAGACCCAGAAATTAACCCACAGACTTATGGTCACTTGATCTTTGATAAAGGAGCCACAACCATCCGGTGGAAAAAAGATAGCCTTTTCAACAAATGGTGCTGGTTCAACTGGAGGTCAACATGCAGAAGAATGCGAATTGACCCACTCTTATCTCCTTGTACTAAGATCAACTCCAAGTGGATCAAGGACCTCCACATAAAACCAGACACACTGAAACTATTAGAAAAGAAACTTGGGAAGACCCTGGAGGACTTGGGCACAGGGGAAAAGTTCCTGAACAGAACACCAATAGCTTATGCTCTAAGATCAAGAATCGACAAATGGGACCTCATAAAATTACAAAGTTTCTGCAAAGCAAAGGACACTGTCAGAAGGACAAAACGGCAACCAACAAAGTGGGAAAAGATCTTCACCAACCCCACATCCGACAGAGGGCTAATATCCAATATATACAAAGAACTCAAGAAGTTAGACCGCAAAGAACCAAATAACCCTATCAAAAAATGGGGCACAGAGCTAAACAAAGAATTCTCACCAGAAGAAATTCGGATGGCCGAGAAACACCTTAAAAGATGTTCAACATCATTAGTCATCAGGGAAATGCAAATCAAAACAACCCTGAGATTCCACCTCACACCAGTCAGAATGGCTAAGATTAAAAACTCAAGAGACAACAAGTGCTGGCGAGGATGTGGAGAAAGAGGAACACTCCTCCACTGTTGGTGGGATTGCAAAATGGTAAAACCGCTCTGGAAATCAGTTTGGCGGTTCCTCAGAAAATTGGGCATGTTACTTCCAGAGGACCCTGGCATACCACTCCTGGGCATATACCCAGAGGGACATTGAATTTTGGAATAACCTGCTGAACTAAATCAACCTGTTTATGTTAAGGATGTCTCTACTTCTAAATGGAAGGAAGGATATGTGTTACACTGGGAGAGAGGTTTTGTATTTGTTTCCACGGGCAAAGAAAAGCTGTCAATCCCTTCCAAATTGATAAAAATCAGATTTGATGGCAAGAGACCTTCTAAAGGTCTTGGTTGCAAGCAGAAAGAAAGAGATCATGAAGACCAACAAAATAGGTTCCTTGTACTGCTGATCCCCCTGCATGGGAACAGCTCTAAGTTTTCAGCTGAAGCTCTAGTCAGAATAGCATCAAATCTTGTATGCTAAAGAACCCTTAAGACATATCATGACATCCACGTGAATGGCCTAGATGGAAACATATACTACAGCTTGGTTATATAATTCAAAATAACTCATAAGACAGGTGTGTTACCTGCTCAGAGATCAGACAATCATCTTTAACTGAATTGTGTACACTCCACATTCAATATATGTTTTATTGAAGAAATGTATATACCCTTGAGAGGTTATATGTTTACAAACACAAATGAAGTCAGTGTACCATAACAAAATTCACTCTTGTGGATGCGGAGACATACCTATTCCAGCATCCTGATTGAACCTACTTCAGACTGCCTCAATGCTGTTTCCTCAAAAATCTGCATCCAGGACAATTTCAAAATGGCCAGCTAGATCATCCTGTATCACAGACTGTTCCAGCCACGGCTTCAGTTAAATCCTGAATTTTCTCAGCATGTAGAGACTGGACGGCAAAAAATTCAGCTAGCTTTCTTAAAACTGGCCAACATCTCAAGTTTTAAAGGGTTCCAAAAGAAAAGCAACACTCCCAAATCAGAAGGAGGCAATTTTAAGAGAGCAATGGTCACATTCCCAAAGGCAGGATGGATAGTTTTTGGTTGTTTGATGGGATTGACATCATTATGTGGGATTGTTTGCTAGATGCTAAAGGTCTTGGTTGTTATGCCCAGATCACAGGGTTCCCACAGACCAACAAAGACCACCAGGAATTCAACTCATATACAGAAACAGAGTATTTATTCAAACTGGAGCTCAAAACCTTCAACTTCTCCATTGCAGTGGATGGTTGTAGAAGGTCCTGATCTGGTGAGGTCTTGCTTTTTTATCACGTTTACATGACGGTAAAGCACTTTCCAACTTGGCAGTTACATGGTTGGTGGACATTGGAAAACTGAAGCTTGGACTGTGATGATTCACTGATGATGGCTTGGTCTGAACAGTTGCTGCTAGCTTAGCAATTTATTTTAGGATATCTGGAACTTTGAGGTACTTTCTTCCTAGGAGCAAGTTGGCTGTCACTAGGGTGGAGTGGTGGTTTCTAGGAATATCTTACTTCCCAGAACACGTTGTGTTTTTTTCCAGGAACTGAGTTCAACCTAAGGTCAAGTTAAACATAAATGGAGTCTAAAAATAAAGTATAGTTTGCAATTGGGCCCTTTATTGATCAAGGAGAAGACAAAATATAGTAGGTTAGACTCAGAAATTTCTCTCTTACTTTTACTTTCCTCTTTCCTTTCTTTTTCTGCTCTGGAGAAAAAGAAGGATTGAAAAGAAGAAAATGGTGGATATAGAAATAATGCAGGAATAACAGGAATACAATCTAGATTATTGAATATGCTTTATACAATAGGGCTCCTACTAGTCAAATATCTTATATTGGTATAAAGCTTTGTATATTGATACAAATTAAAAGATTATATTAGATTACAATATACTATGCATGAACTCCTTTTTCAGGTAATAAAGTGGTTATGTTATTATTAAAAGTGCAATGTTAGCGTCTAGTCCTTTTAAAAGCTTTTACAAACTATTTAGGATAACTTAAATTCAAGTTAGTGTTTAGATAATCAAACTAATGGTCATGTTAGATACAAATTTAGTTAGTTGCAGAGATACGTTCCCAAGGTTGAACAGATAGTAAATAGCTATAAACAAGTACTATATGCCTATTCTGATATATTATAGATAGATAGATGGTCACCTAAAACCTCAGAGATCTATAGAATATGTAATTTAAAGATATTTTATTAATGAAAGGGCTTTTTACAATGATACAGATCTTGTCCTTGAAGCACCCTCATTTCATTTCAAAGAATATGAGCACCACAGAACCTCCTTATAGAGTCTGCTTTTCATGTGGCAAGCTAGCCATTGAGCAAGATAACTGCCCTTGCCTCAACTGCAGACAGAATGCTGTCCAAATGCAGGGAATGCAGCAGGGAAGTCAAGTACCAAGCTTTGCCAAGACAGGGTAGGCAGTCCTTCATATTTCCTGCTTCACAAAAATGTCTGTGAGATATTCTGGATGAGAAAGCTGCAGATGGTACTCCAATGAAAGAGAAATTTTAGGTGATTGCCCAGCAGCCAGTTTTCTCAGATATTTCTACAGTTTTGGAAGCTGTTTACCTGCACTCCTGTATACTCAGGTAACATTTATTCTCTTTTTTTTTAATTTTTATTTTCTATATTCTATGTTTACATTCCAAAGGCTTGGTCTCTGGTGGAGTTGAAGACTACATATTTATAGTCTCATGTATAAGTTTAAACTGCATAGGATTTAAGAAAATACTTTGAAATCTATGATGTTTTAGGCTGGTAATGCAAGTTATAATAAATATTGATTTAGGTACAGAAGTCTGAATTCACCAAGATAGGATAGATACTCAGTACTTTCTTCAAGGTCATTAAATGTACATGGAATGAACATTATAAACATAATTTTACCTTACTGTTTTCATAATTGTTATTATTGTATATAGTTTACTATTGCAAGAGAAAGCCTAATTAGTTGGAGAAAATAAGTGGAAATATAGAATCTCTTGCATACTGTATGGAACATCACCTATCAAGCTGGTGGCCTGTTAGCTTAGGCAGAAAATAGGTGGAAGTTCTGGCAGAGAGAACAAATTTGTAGTTATTGTCAGGCCTGTGGGGACATTCACTCCAAACACTGATGGAGAGGGTCTTTCGAACCTGATGAAAGGTAACTAGAAAAATCACAGGACTTAGAATTGAACAAATGGGTTAATTATATTATGAATAGTTCGGAGGAACAAGACAAAGTTTATGCCTTAGACAGTTATTATAAATAATGAGTTTCACAGTTGTTATTTCAGGAAATCTGGTGCAGGTGGAAAAGCCCACAGTTACAGTTATCCTTTTCAAAGAACAGGTTTCCATTTCATTGATTCTTTGTATTTATTTCATTCATTTTAGTGTTGATTTTGTTTAATTGTTCCTTTGTATTTTCGGGGGGGTGTTGTTTTTGTGCTTTTCTTTTTACAAAGCCTTCTAAGATATTTTTAAATTGTTATTCAGAAATACCTTTAAATTTTTCATGTGGGCATTTAATACTTCTTCTTATGACTGCCTTCATTAGGTTCTATATACTTAAATACGTGGCATTTTCATTTAATTTTAGGATTTAAAAAAATATCCTCTTCAGTTTTTCCTTTAACTCAATTATCACTCAGTAGTGTGTTCATTAATTTCCATTATTTTTTATATTTTATGTTGTTTTGTTTGCAATTAGTATTCTGTTTTATTCCTTGTGGACAGGTAGAATATAAGATGTTATTGCAAGTTTCCTATATTTGTTGAGACATTTTATTTTGTCATAGTATATGGTTAATTCTGGAGAACAATCTATAGTCTGGTGAGAAGAATGTGCCTTTTTAAATGTATTTGCTCTATTAGGCTCACTTTATTATGCCTTTCAATTCTAGAGTCTCTTTTTTAGACTTTTTTTTTCTGAATGACCTATTAGTTAGCTATTCTGGTGTTATAATAAATTCTATTATATTATCATTAGTGTTACATATTTGTGTTCTTAGCTATCATTTGGAATCTTCCTACTATTTGAACTGCTGAATGAAAAAAGAATATCAATCTTATTCCTTTGTGATTTCTCTGAGCTGCAACCAGGACCTGCCTGGCAAGGCATGACTCCTGATGCAATGGTAGCATGAGTTTTATAAAGTAACCAAGACCTATTTGATTATATTTAAGGCCTGCTCCACAAGATGAAATCCATACCTGGAAATATTATTGAAAACTAGAACTTGTGAGTTGACAGTTTACATATCTTGGTCAGAATCTAATTATGACTAATCTGGAAAGAGGACATGCTAGTAAGTCAACTCCCAGTGACTCATTGTTATGCTCATAGATTAGTGAATCTGTCAACCCTCATTAAAGAAGCTTCCCAGATGGCCTTATGACACAGAAGATCATGTGTATGAACATCTAGTACAAATGTCATGCAATTAGTCATGGCATAGAGATGGTGCACCCTTAGCCTATACCAGGATAAACAAGTAAATGAAACTGGTTGAGTACATACACAGTTTAACCCGGATGTTATTCCAGATACCAAGAAGTACTTGCTTACCAGAGCCTGATATGGCTGTCTCCTGAGAAGCTTTGCCAGAACCTGACAAATACAGAGCCAGATGCTCACAGCCAACCATTGGACTGAGCATGGGCTCCCCAATGGAGGAGTTGGTGAAAGGTCTGAAGGAGCTGAGAAGGTTTGCAGCCCCATGTGGGGAGCAACAGTGTCAACCAGCCACATGTTCTGGAGCTCCCAAGGACTGGGCCACCAACCAAAGAGTATACATGGAGGAATTCATGGCTCTGGCCGCATATGTAGCAGAGGACGTCCTTATTGGACATCAGAGGGAAGAAAGGCCCTTGGACCTGAGGGTGTTTGATGCCCCAATGTAGGGGAATGCTAGGGCATGAAGACAGGAGTGGGTGTGAGGGTGGAGGAGCACCCTCATAGAGACAGGGGAAGGGGCATGGGATAGCGAGTTTCTGAAAGGGAAACCTGGAAAGGGAGAAAACGTTTGAAATGTAAGTAAAGAAAATATCCAATATAAAAAATAAAACAAAGATTCAATGTGTAAAATACCTATCACACACTATAAATGGGATAAAAATGGAGATTCATCTTAAACAATTCATAAATATATTGTGAGTAAAGTTATAGAATCTAAGCTATTCTGAATCTTCCCTGTTTGCAAGGAGGTTTTTGTGCATATAGAATTAATTTCATAAATTCAAATACTGAGATTTAGAGTTTTAGCACTTAAATTAGATTGTAATTTTAAAAATTACTATTTGTTTACTTCATTCAATTTTATGACTTCTAATTTTTGTGCTATTGTAATAGCATCTTTCAATCATTTCTCAAAGTTTAATATGAGAATATTGCAAAATCAAGTGGAATTATTAAACTATTTTACAGTGAAAATATATAGATTATTCACATTTTTAGTATAACAAATAAGATTGTCATAAACATTTTAAACATATTTACCTTCAATAAATATGCACATATACACATAGTTGTGTGTATGTATTTGCATGATTTTATATTTATAGGAGCTTTTCCTATATGAACATAAGCAGTTTTTATTGGTTGAAGTCTAATGTCTTTACATCCAAAAGTAAATAGAAAATATCTTTAAAATCTTTTTAAAACAAATTTAAAATCAGAGGCAATATTAGTTATCTTTTGAAATATAATATATCAGTTTAATAGATCTATGTATATTAGACATTATTATTCTGAGTTAGACAAGATTAAGAAATTTTGCAACTGCCAACTGATGTTTCATCTGATCCCTCTTGTGTTTGGATGAAAAGACAAAATCTAATTGCCTTTAAATGGTATTGGGAAAAAAATCTATTGTTTATTTGGCTTCAGAAAAATAATTCTCCTAAAAAACTGTTCATGGAATATTTGGGAGTTATATCTTTCATTGTAATACTCAATTATGTGATTGGCAGTCAGAAAACAAACAAGTAATTGCTAACGAGAAAACATTATTTCTTACCTTGTTTAAATATATAATTTATATTCAGTTGGCAAGAATGCTAATATGAAAAATATCAATAAAATGAGAAAATTGGAAACACACTGAACATTTACACTCTAATTCAAGAATACCAGTGTTCTGATTTATTTAGAAAATAATCATCCTATTGTCTCAGGATTGAACGGAGGATAAGCAGGCCCTTGCCTACATAAAAAAATACCCAATTTTGTTATTTTCCACAAAGTAATACATTTGGCATATAAAAACATATTTAATGTTTCTTTTCTTTTCTTTTTTTTTTTTTTTTGCAAAAGCAATCTCATTGGTTGTGAATTGCCCATCATTTTGTTGTTGTTTTTGTTGTTGTTGTTTTCCCTCTCTTTCTCTCCATTTCTTTCCTTGGCAATCATGAGGCCCAGATGCTAAGCACTGGAAGATATTTCTTCCAATAGTAGCATCTGGCGTGCTGGCAGACTCCATAAGCAATTTTGTTTTACGGCTCTAAAGCAGCTTCTGAGTCTATTACATGGTTAATCTGACGGGCTGCCTGGGATGACTTGTCCTCCTGGATGCCATATGCCAACAGTGAGAGACACACTGAACTGTCTGCCCATTAGGGATGCTACAAAGAGCACACCTGAAAAAAACTCAGCTGCGAAGGGTATGCTCTGCTTCTGTTTAGCCATTATACTACCAGTGATGAGTGACCCAGCTAACATAGTACTTAAAACAATTGCCAAAAGTGTTCAGTGCCCTCTGAACACCAGGGAAGACAGAGAACTAGAAATAATAAAGTATTCAGGGAACCCTGATCTTGATACTGAACACCGTGTTTCTCTTCATGCGAGGAAAAGAATAGGAAATGAGAAGTAGAACTTTGAGAGTCAGGGACAGCAATTTGATTACTGTGCTTCTATAGCAAAGGACTCATAAGAGACTGAATTGCCTGATGTTAAGGGGTACATTTAACTCATCTATATACTGGAGTTTCAGATCTTACCAGAGTACTCACACATGGAAGAAATAAAGCATTGGCTTTTAAAGAAAGCAAATAAACTAATAAAACTTGCAATTATACAATGTGTTTTATCATCTTTAAGTTATGTTGTCTAGTATATTGTTATCATTGAAATGCTACATTAAATACCATTTCTTTAGCGAATATGCTAATAATCCAGAGAATATTAGGTCACCCATCAATAAACTGTATAGATCTTCCACTCTGGTAGCTCATGGGGTTCTTGTTTTTTTTTAAATAATATTTCAAATATGTTTGCTTTATGAATTTTAGGTTATAATTTTTCACAAAATAAATATTAAACATTTAATTTGTATTTTTCATTTTGTATTGTAAAACAACATATTGATATTTATTGTGATTACAATATTTGTTATACAAACAAGAAGACTCATGGCTCAGAGAATTTTGAAATTAAAGAAACATATAGAAGTGCTTTAGCTATGAGTTCTCATTTGATAAGACAAAAATCACAATCCCCAAGACCTACATTACAAACCCTATAATGTTTACTGAAAGGATTAGGAATAATATATGCTCTCCCTGTATGTAAGTTAGGATGTCTTACACTCTGCAGCTTTTCTAGATCACCTGCTTTTGTTAAGACCAAAAGAACACAAGACTGTTTCACAGATGATCAGATATTTAATCATCCACAAAGAACTAATTATTAAGATAAATACAATCTAATTATGACTTCTGTGAAGCTGGTGCAAAATGAAAGTAAAGTTTATGCTTAAGTGATTTATGAGATTCCAATGTTATATGAGTATATAATAAAAGTAAATTTATAGTGGTCAAATATTGATATTTCATAAATCAAACTGAAAGTTTAATTTCTTTGTGTTTGATTCCTAGAAAAACGCATAACTTGTTATTCACATATGTGTTATACAAGGAAGAAAATAAATGAATTTTCCCAAAATATAATAAACTATGTCTTTACAAATTGATTTTACTAGTTCACAATTCCAATGAACCCAATTCCCTGGAAACATTAGGACAAATGACATAGATAAAAATTTCTATCATCAGAAGAGTCTCATATATACTGGAAATGTAGTAGACCAATGCAGTTTTTCAGACAGGAATAATCAGAAGAAAAACATTTGAAGTTGGTATATTATTTTTTTAATAAAATCACTGCTCCAGGATTTATTTTCACATATAATGTGAAGAACACTCCTTTTTGTTTTACTTCCACTGAATATATTAATAAAATAATATACATGATGATGTATATAAGCGGGTATACAATAACCCTGACTGAAAAACATATGAATTATCCAGTAGAATAGGTTAATATTTTCAGACAACAGTATTCACCATTAGATATATTAGTCAAAAAAGTGTTACACAGAATATATCATGTAGAACACTCAGCAAAGTATGTTTCCTTTTCATACCTCACACTTCTTTGCAGGACAAGTGCTACAGTGATTTCCACGCTTGACTGGCTCTGTGGGTTTGGTTACAGTATCATTCCAGATTTGTATGTCACTCTGGGATTCCAGTTGCAGAGCTACTTAAATAATACAAAAATAAGTGTTTCTAATGTGTGTATGTATGCATGTATTTGTATGTATGTGTGTATTATGTATGTATGTTTGCTTGTATGTATGTATGTATGTATGTATGTATATTCTTAGGGGCATTTAGCATCTGTTGTCCTGGAGAGAACTAGGTACTAAACATGGCACCGCCATCCATCTTCCCTTATTGTTTAAGTTTTTCAACTCTGGCACTGTGCTGTCTGTCCTACCAATTTTACTGATAAATTCTGAGTTCCTTGGTTTACAAAATTGCTCAAATAATAGGAGAGCAATCTGTTTTTGTTAATATAGCTTTTTTTTATTTTTTCAGAAGTTCATCATGTGTACACTGTGTTTTGATCATGCCCACCTCTTAATCTTCCATGGAATTCATCCTAGATATACCTCCACACTCTACCAATCTCATATCTTCCTTTAAAGAAAATAGAGGAGGGAACTGAATCTCTGATCAGGATGTAAAGTAAATAAATAATTAATTATTTAAGGAAAAGATTATAAACAAACAAACAAATTTCAATGAACAACTTGTGCATCCCATAAACTGATGATGGCACTGTCATCTGCTGGAGCGTATCAACTTTCTATGGGCCTTACCCTGAAATAATTTTAACTTTTGCTGCTCCAGAAACCACCACCTGTGTGTAGGTCCTCATCTAAGTGTGTAAGTCTACAAGCCACTTTACCTTCTATATTAGAAGACTCATGGGCTTGATCTTATACAGGTCTTGTTCTGGCGATAACAGCTGCTCTGTGTTCATATGTATAGTGAGCCTACTATGTTCAGAAGATACTGATAATCTCAGGTCTTTCCTTACCACTGGCTTTTAGAATTTTACATCCCTACTTCCAAAATGGTCACTGATCCTATTGAGAGGTGTCACTTAGATGCTACATTTATAACTGAGCACCCCCTTGATATGTATTCTCACACTTTGACAATTTAAATATCAGAATATATATTTCATATTACAAAATATGGGGAAACTATTTTGAAATAACTCCTCCTCAGTTCATGCTAGTTCTGAGTTTATAAATGTTTCAGCAACATGGTCACTATGTTGCTGCATATTGAATAAGAACTGAAACTCAGGAAGTCACCTGACCTTGTGACCTAACCACACAAATGATCCTGCAGGCCTTGACAAATACAATATAGCTAATCAGAGAGAGAGAGAGAGAGAGAGAGAGAGAGAGAGAGAGAGAGAGAGAGAGAGAGAGAGAGAGAGAGAGAGAGAGAGAGGAGAGAAGGAGAGAGAGAGAGGCAGGAGAGAGACAGGGAGAAACAGAGACAGACAGACAGACAGAGACAGAGTGAGAGAGACAGAGACAGAGAGAGAAAGAAAGACAGAGTGAGACAGAGAGAGAAGGGGGACAGGAAGAGGGAGATGGTCAAGTCATAGAGATATTCTTGAAATATATGGAACTTCAGTCACATCTGAAAGATGTTGGATTTTCTTTCTATTTTTTTTATAGATTTAATACCTGACATTTCTTTCATGTTTACAAACTTCTCAGTTGCTTGCAAAATCAAAGCCAACTCCATTTCTACCATGTAGAAATGTAGTTTTAGGCTCTCCACTCCTGGAGTATGATTCTGTGCTAACAAAAGATATACATCCACATGTTTGTTATTTTATGACATTCATCTGCATCCGAGAAAGTCCATGTGGGTGGAAGCGCCACTGCCCTTGGTTTGAGTACAGGACAATCTGTTTGCCTATGAAGCTCGTTCCCACCAGAGGTACTCTGCTCTGTTGTTTCTTCAACTGCTCTGTTCTGAGCAGTGACATGATTTGGCAGAAGCAGTGATTATGGTGATGCCATTAAACTGAAGTTACATTCATTATATCAGACACATGCTGGGCTGGAGATACCCTTAACCAGCCAGTTGCAAAGTTCAGCATCTCCAACTTCACCTAACAAATATTGCATAATACACTTAGGCCACTGTTAATGTACTTTGTCTCTGAACAGTTGTTTCAGATGTCTATATATTACTGACTGGTTAAGAAGATTCCGCTTATATAATGTAATATAAACCTCCAATGAGTAAACACAGCCCTCTTGTTGGCTACTTTCTTTATAAAATTTTTAGAATTTTATTTGCATCAATGTTTGGCCTGGATGAATGTCTGTGCGCTATGTGGTAGGGAGGAACTCATTGAGGTCAGAGGTGGCATCTGATCCCCTGAAACCGAAGTACAGATAGCTGTAAGGGGGAGGCAACTACTTCTGCTCAAAGAGTGGTAAGAGCAATTAACTCTTAAACCATTTCTCCAGCAGTTAATGGCTATTTTCATATTGCAGAAGCCATACCTCAAACAATCTGCCAAATACCAGTGCACTTTGAAAACTTTATATATCCATATAAATATACAGCAAATTTGTGTTTTAAGGGAAAATTTCTAATTTCCACATAGGTGAGTTGAACATCTCACTGTTCTCAGTACCTCGGAGAAAGATGTCTAATTGCACAGCATCATATATTTCTTTTCTTCTGGGGCATCCGTCTGAATTGGACACCCATTATGCAGCCTTCTTAAGTGTGCTTTCACATGACTATCTGTTCAGGGCCAACTCAGATTTGCATATTTATCCTCTTCAACTCTGAAGACTAGTGAGTGACACTGGTTGTGATATGTTGTGACTTTTGTCACTACTATGAAGACTTGGCATCACCCTTACCTGAATTACAATCTCATGATTCAATTCAAGATATGAAGACACAGATATAGAAATATTGTTTTATTCTGGCTCAATTATGCATGCCCTTTCATTTGCCAAGTTGGCAGACTTCACTCCTCTCACTGTTGCCAGTTTCACTTCCTTTGGCTGGGAATCTCTTTCTCCTGTCCAGACTTAGAACATAAAGAGTATCCACTACTCTGATTTAGTGGCCACTGAACTTCAGACTCTCTTTGTTTATTCACTGACTGGAAGTTAAGGAGAAATGGTGGCCTCAGAATCCAATGCATTGGTTGAACGTGGAACATGAAGGGCAACAAATATAGGCTCATAGACATTGTAATCATTCCAAATCTGGGTGACTGGCTAACGAGGAAGACCAAACTGCAATAATAAATTCACCATAGATTTCTTTAAATTTCCAACACAGCAGATGACAGTAGAGACCATATCCGGAGGTTAGGCATGGTCCCCGGTTGAGGAATGGGGCCACCTACCCATCTCAAAAATATTAACCCAGAATTGCTCCTGTCTAATGGAAATGCAGAGACAAAATTGTGGAGGAGATACTTAAAGAAAAGTCATCCAGAGACTGCCCCACCTAGGAATCCATCTCATCTGCAGACACCAAACCCAGACATTATTGTTGATGCCACAAAGGGCTTGAAGACAGGAACCTGTTATAGCTGTTCCCTGAGAGGCTCTGCCAGAACCTGCAAAATACCGATGTGGATGCTCACAGACAACCATCAGACTGAGCACTGGGACCCCAATGGAAGACTTAAGGGAAGTACTGATGAAGCTGAAGAGGTTTGCAACTCCATAGAAAGGAAAACCTCATCAACCAACCAGACCCCCTCTCCCAGAGCTCCCAGGGACTAAACCACAAACCAAAGAGTACCATGGAGGGAGCCAAGGCTCCAGCTGCATACATAGTAGATGATGGCCTTATCTACCACCAACAGGAGGGGACAACCTTGGTCCTGTGAAGACTCGATAACCCAGTGAGAATGATAGGGTGGTGAGGCAGGAGTGAGTGGGTAGGCTGGGAATCACCTTAATATAAGCACAGGGGAGAGGAATGGGATAGGGGCTTTGTGGAGGGGAAACTTGGAAGGGGGATAGCATTGGAAATGTAAATAAATAAAATAACCAATAAAAAAGAATCGTCTCTGGATGGAACTGGAGAATATCATCCTGAGTGAGGTAACCCAGTCACAAAAGAACACTCATGGAATGCACTCACTGATAAGTGGATATTGACCTAGAAGCTTGGAATACCCAAGACATAATTCACATATCAAATGATGCTCCAGAAGAAGGAAAGAGAAGCCCCTGGTCCTGGAAAGGCTCAGTGCAGCAGTGTAGGGGAATACCAGGACAGGGAAGAGGGAAGGGGATTGATTGGGGAACAGGGGGAGGGAAGAGGGCTTATGGAACTTTCAGGGAGGAGGGATCCAGGAAAGGGGAAATCACTTGAAATGTAAATAAAGGATATATCTAATAAAAATCTATAAAAAAGAAAAATAATCATCTCAATAAGTAAGTACAAATATAAGCCTTTGAAACAGATGGCACAGACTGCAGAAATGACTCAGAAGTTGGAAACATGTACTACTAGTCCTAGGTTGAGTCTAGCACTGATATCAGGCAGTTCCCAAATGCCTCGGACTTCTGCTCCTGGAGATCCATTGCTTCTGCTCTTACTGTGCAGCTGCGCTCACATGCAAATGCTATTCACCCACACCATTCAAAATTAAGATCAAATCTTAAAAAATTAAAATTAAATAAAGTAAAAGTATTTAGGATTGAGGTGGCTTAAGGTTCTTCCTTTCAATTCAGATGGATAATTAGGAATCTCCTTAATTCCATGTAAGCCTGACACATTCAGACCCATATTAGAAACTCACATCTGTATAATGAACTCAAAGGCTAAGGATAGACCTGCACCCCTGGAAACACAAGCCACAAACCCACTGTACTGTGCAGAAGCCAGTAGCTGGGCACTTGATCCTTTCCTCAAGTGATGGGAAGCACTCTATGTGGAGCATGCGTGTTTCACTGTGAAACACCATCATGATCACCTGTAGACACCAGCTTGGTATGCCTAACCCTCTGATGCTCTATAGGCTGGTGCTTACCCAGCCATGCTCTTCCCTGTCCTGCAGAGCTGGCACTATCACTTTGGGAGTAATGGCCTTGGTCTTTCCTTATCTCTTCATTTCACATTAGTTGATGGCCTGTCCTTTCTTCTGATAAAATCACAATCAGTTTTTAAAAGACTAACAACTAATTGGAAATACAGAAGGGTTTCGAATTTCAAAAGTTTATTTAAAAAAAAATAAAATCAACTCCCACTATTAAAAAAAAAAAACCCATCAACCTACCAAACAAACAAATGGTTCACACAACAATGTAACCATCTTATGCTGATACTTTACATTAAATATCTTAGGTTAAATAAACAGACAAATCTGGAGGAGTTCATCTATACTGTTTTCAGTATGTACTCTGTGGCAGCTATTTCATAGTTTCAATGAGACTTTATGAAAAGTTGTAAAAGTTCCAATATTTTTTTAGTCTTAAAATATGAGAATATCCTTTGAAGCCAATTTTATGGGAAATTACTAAGATATATAGAAAACCTATGTCTTTGAGGATCATGGGTAGAGTGCACATCTTGTATTACAACTCTCATGCTGTGCTTTGCCTCTGATTGGTAGCCCAAAGGCATCATTTTGAGTGGAGTCATATTGTTTAGGAATAGTGAGTCATGCTGTTTCACTGCAAAGCAATCAGTAACACACTGATCGATTGGACAGGCAAGAAGCAAAAAGAAAAGAGGAATGGACATACTATTATTTCTGATATTAAAGACATTAAAATGGAAGATATTGAGAGTGGTCTCAGTGGAAACAAGATTATCATTCTACAAAACACTTTTTTACTTGTGTACTTGACCTTATAAAATTTAGTAAAATGCTTCTTTTCAAAGTTTATATTTGAAAAATATGTTTATAAGTATACAGATGTATAGGCATAATCTAATTAAAGGTGGTTAATACTGATTGACTGAGTGAAAGTTGCATAAAAATATTTTCAATTTTGTATTAAAAGTACCATCAGTAACATTAACTGAGTTTCTACATATGTTAGCTTATACCTGTAGTACAAAACATCTACTTGTTTTGTCGTATTATTTCTCTTGCTCGGGGCATTTCTTATCTTTAGGATATAGCTGAGGAATTAATCAGTAATTACACCTTGATGAACATAAACTAGGGCAAATTGATAGAAATTAACTATTTGATTAAAAAATAATCTGAAGATTTTTGGTAATAGGTTTTTTAGCACAATATGACTTCCAGTTTACCATCATTCTGACCCTGCCTCCTAGGTTCACAGGTTACATACATGCGACACAGCACCTGGTTCAGGTATGTTTAGAAAAACTCGGCTCGCCGGGCGGTGGTGGCGCACGCCTGTAATCCCAGCACTTGGGAGGCAGAGGCAGGCGGATTTCTGAGTTCGAGGCCAGCCTGGTCTCCAGAGTGAGTTCCAGGACAGCCAGGGCTACACAGAGAAACCCTGTCTCGAAAAAGACAAAAAACAAAAAACAAAAAACAAAAAAAAAAAAAAGAAAAACTCGGCTCACACAACATGAACATCCAATTTAAACAGTATAAATGGAGACAAGTCTGCAAACCAAATACTCAGCGTCAACTTCTGACTCTAGGTTTTATAAATAAGTCTCTGGATCAGTGCATTTCAAAATAGCAATACCATAGTTTCTCCTTTTTCATTATAAGATTATATATATTTACATACACTAAATAACTTCTTAACAGAAAATACTTCTTTTTTGAACCTATTTGCTAAACGGTATAATCCGCATTTCATAAATCTTATATCTACATTAAAACTTGACTGCCAAGGCTTTATGATTTAATTATATCTCTGTTCTTGATTTTAACTTTCTTCGCCAAAACCACAAAACAAATAAATAAACAGATAAAAACACTAGAAAATTACCGGTTGATATTTAGAAGCGTGGGTGGACATTTGTCTGTGGCCTGTCCATCTAGAATAGATTCATCTTTCTTTGTGTTTATTATCTATCTACTTAATCTACCATCTATATAATCTACCATGCATATTGTACAATCTCTAGGTCTTCTTTCCTATATCATCTGTAGATTATCATCCATCTCCCTACATTTAATTATTATGTTGACATTGAGGTTTTCTTTATCAGTTCTCCCTTCTAAACAAAATACCTTTTAAAGAATGATATAAAATCCTTGTAATGTATAATAATTTTAATATTTTTGATACATCCTATGACTGCAAAATTTTTCCATGGGGAATGGTCATTGTTTTTATGTATTGTATAACAAATGTGCAAAAATTGATAACCACTATCTGGCATTTTCTGGAAATGAAAAGGCCTAGAGCCTCTAAACCTTCTCATCTAATTGCTCTTTATTCTTCAGTCCATGAAAATAGTAGCAAACCATTCTTCCTTTGCAGTGCAGAATTAGGTGAGTATAATACATGGTGGGGGCAATTGTGAATTTCAGACATAGTACACAACCAAGGAGTGGAATACAAGAATACTGGAGAATGTCTATCCTTCCTTACCAGGGGAATCCTCTTAAAGTAGAAGAGTGCTTGAAGGTAATAAACCTGTGAATGTCAGTAAGCAGTGGGAGGTGATGAATCTCAATAGAATGTTAGGTGTTTCTATGCCTTAACAAAGGTGCGTTTGATAAATGGAAGAATCCAAAGACTAGCACAATGAGCCAAACCATACACACAACCATCCCAACAGGAGGTGTTTGTTGTTTGATTTATTTTATTTTGGTTTTCCCTTTTATAAAACATAAATTCTTCTCTCCTTCTATAATCTCACAGTATAATTCAGTTTCCTTCCCTGTACTCACCCCAGTTTATCCCCACCTCCTCTTCTATCTTCTATCTATCTCTCATTAGAAAAAATAGCCTAAAAGAGATAACAAGATATAACAAAAAAAATACAAGATAAAAGGAAAATGAATATATTTAAGCTGAACAAGACAAGCCAAAAGAAAAATAAAAGAGCCTCAAGAGCAGACACAAGTTTCATTGACTCATTCATTCACAAATTCAGGGATCCCATAAAGTACTGAGCTGAAGCTATAGTGTGTATGCTAGGCCTGGGGCAAATCATTGTAATCCTTGGGATTGGTGCTTCAGTCTCTGTGAATCCATTCACTTCATTTGCTCAGTTTATTTAGAGTGCCTTGTTTGCCTGGTGTTCTCTGTTCCCCCTGCCTCTTCCTAAGGGAAAGGAATTTGGTGGGGGCATTCCACATAGAGCTGTGTGGAGTGTTTTCACTTTCTGCATACCGTCTGCGAGTGGGCCTCTGTATTTGTTCCTATCTGCTGCAGGTGGAAGATCTTTATGGATGGCTGAATAAGGCAACTATCTTTGAATACTGCAGAATGACACTCAGAGTTAATGTATTATTACGTGCCATTGCTCTAGGTTCCCATAGGCCCCTGAAACAACCTTAGATTCTAGTTGTCTTTCCCCTCACCCCCTTCCTCAGCATCCTCTCCCCTCACACCTCACCCTTGATCCTCTTGTTCTCAACCCACTCTGGATGCCATTCGACTCTGAAAATCTGTTCTACCTCCCCATCCAGGAAGTTCTGTGTGTCCCATTGAGTCGCTTCCCTATGCCTATCTTCTCTAGGAATATGATTGTAGCTTGGTTATATATTTAATGGCTAATTACCAGACATAATGGACTACACACAGTGTGTATGTAGCAGGAGTTTGAAGCAGCAAATGACCTTACATCTTCATCTTTGCAATTCTGCAGTCTGTGCTTAAGGGTCTTCCGGATGGCCAGAGAACTGTGAGTGTCGTGTGTCACCCAAGCCTAAATCAAGGCCTGCAGAACTCTCTAGATCCCAAGGCTCTTTCATATCATTTCCTTCATGTTATTTTATTCATATTATTTCCAGTTTCAAACATTACTGGAACATACACACATCACACACCTCAAGTGCACAATACTGGCCTCTAGAAATGAATAAAACAAAACATGTTTGGTGACTCTTTTGTTGCCTGCTACATCAAAAGCTGCTGGCTTCCAGAGAACTCCTAACTCAGTTTCATAGGGACTGTCTTTATCTTGACTCATCCTTAATGTTTCTTAATTTAAGAATTTTCCCTAGCTTACATTCACACTAACTTTATCAAAAATCTCATTAGCCTCTCCCATAATTGGACAATGTCTGGCTGTATGTCTGAATAATTGTCATATCTCAATCTGTCTTTTCAGGTTAATTTTAATGTTGCCACTATCTTAGGTGCACAAAAGCTAAACTCCATATGACAGAAGAGGAAAAGACACATAAGCCTCAAAAAGAAATATTTTTAAAAAAAGATAGTTGCAAAGTCCAATTGAGCAACCCTACAGCCACTCACAAAATTTTCCTTTATGGGTTGCTGGGGACTCAGATGTTCAGAGAATTTACTGACTGCACTTTCATATGATTGGAGTTTCATTACCAGCATTCATATATCTTCTTCACAACTGTCAGTAATTTTACCTCCAGGGCAACAGAGTCTTTCTCCATGGCTGTCAGAATACATGTACACATGCCCCCCCATACACACACATGTATCTTATTCAACACTAAACCTCACAATGCAGGAACAACATAATCACTTGTTTGTGGTGATGCAGAGTACAAAGAAAGCAACAGGAAGGAACCAACTCCTGTTGAATCCAGCATCATTTAGAATGTTCATTGAGATGTGATCCAGGCTAAAACCCACCACTGTTTTTCCTAAATATGGCCAATGCTGAAGTTCTCTGGAGAGTACATTTGGGATTCTATTTCATTTTGTGGCTTTCCTTCTTGCTTAGCCTTAGATCCTTTCAGATACTTTATTCTGTCAAAATGTATTTTTATATACTCTCTGCCATAAGGGATAAAAGATAAATATTAGCACTCTCCAAGATACTCTACAAATTAATAACTATTGTCTTTTCAAGGAGGCATTCTTAAACCCACTCTTTGATCCTCTGGGAGATGAGCCACTCCTCAATGTCATTTATATACAACATTACTTTTCCCTGTATCTCACAGACTGTGCCCACTACAATTACCCCTTCCCTATGGGAACATGAAAAAAGCCAACAACCAACTCAGTTAAACAAAATCATAGGTTCTTTGTAATAGCCTATGACTTTCCTAGGTGTGGGGTTTGATCGCCTTTATTGAAGATAGTTTGCATCTGAATTAATTATTCTTCCTTTGCTACGGAAAAAACAATGCAAGGCAAGTTGGCAAAAACAGAAATCCGAGAGCTTGCATCTTTTTCTTCAAGCACAAAGTAAAAAGAAAGAAATTCAAAAGTAGTTAAGGATTCTAATCTCAAAACTGCCCTCTGTGACTTATTTATTCCACCATAACCTTCCAAATCAGCACTACTAAATGACAAGAACTGTTTGAATGCCTGAGGCTATGGAATAGATTTCTCTTTAATATCACCACATTCCACTCCCTGACCCCCTTAGTCTCCTAAACATATCATAATTCAAAATTCATGCAATCCAACATCAAACATAGCCACTGACTTTCCTAGTTTCAACCTTGTTTAAAGGCCTTATTCTCTATCTCTATCAGCCATGAGTAATGGCTACAACATTAAATTTTTTCATTCTCTCTTTCTACTCAAACAGTACATTGTGAATTTCTTTCCACCCCATTTGCTCTTTTTCATTGTATATCTGCATAGCTGTCATTCATAGTCATAATAATCAATTCATTGATTTGATCTTATGCTTCTTTGAAATTGCCTTGCTACAGAAATTAATCCATTACTTTTTAATTTAGCTTCAGACAAGTTCTTAAGGTGAGGAAAAAGGGCATGCAGCCAGACACTTTGCCAAAATATCATAAAAATGGCAATTAGCCAAATTGCTAATATTTTTCCCTATGAAAACTTACTTTGCTGGGCCTATACAATTCCCATTTCTCTCAGTATATTGCCTTCGAAGCTCTTACTACTACAGCCCTTTTAACTCTGTTTGCAATATTTCAACCAGTTTAAGTGTTTTGTAATAGACCAAAACAATAACAACACACACACACACACACACACACACAAACACACACATACACACACACACACACACACACACACACACACATGCACACACACGATCTTCACAGCAATGATCCACTTTTTTGATACCAATTTCTGTATTAGATACTATTATGACATTTTGATAAAACACTATGACCAAGGTAATCTATGAAAGAGATCTTGTGGTTTCAAAGGGTTAGAGATCATTATAACGGCAGGGTCAGCAGGGCAGCAGGTCAGAGGAATGCCTCAGAAGCAGGTAATTCATATCTTGATCTGTAAGAAAAACTAAGAGCGGGAGCAAAATGGGAGTATATGTGACATTTTCGTCTCAAGATCTACCTCCCAATGACATAATTTGTTTAGAAACACTGCACCTCCTCAGCCTACCCAAAACAGTACTGAGCATCATATGTTCAATGCCTGTGACCGTGAGGGATATTTTTCATTTAATTTATCATAGTATTGATGATTTTTTAATTTAATGATAACAAAATTATTAAAAAGGGATGATAGTACAATTTATCTTATATAAAAGATCAAGGATGATAATTGGGAGGCAAAGGTTTACATAGGGTTAGCAACTGGAATTGGTGGGAAGGACTTGGGTTTGGGCTACCCAAAACTAAAAAAGCAATGTAAAATCCCACTTATCTGTGTGCTAATTAAAATAGTTATTAAACCATTTAGTCAGATGTATTCTGTATTAGTGAACAGTGTTGCTTGTAGAAAAATAATGGGTTATTAAATGAAAATCTGACTACTATGGCCTCATTATCTCCTTATTAATTATTAGTTAGAGTGGTAACCGAGATGTCCAAATCAATATAGATTGTTACATTTGCTCTTGATTGCCAAGTAGTTATTTTAAAAATAATTAGATGGAAAGACCATATTATTGTAATTTCCACAAAGTTCAGTTTAGCAAGGAACTTGAAGTCGATTTATATTTATTTGTTTTGGTTCAGGAGAAGGAATATTTCTGATAAACACTGGAATAAATGGTGTATATAAAGACAGTGAAATCATATCTGTATAATGACATAGATGTGTTTTTCTTTAAAGCAATAAGTCATCAAGGCTAATGGATTAAATATCAACATTGTTTCAGTGTATCTTTGGAAATATACTAAAATATCTGTCTTTCATGATTTTTATTATTTGAGACAGGAGAAAGTATGAATTCAAATGCTTAAAATGTCTAAGACATGAGGAAAAATTAATATGAATTTTATGTAGGAAATATAGGTAATTCATAAATTAACTCTATTGCTAAATTATATAATCTGTCATAATTTTCAAAGTTTAGTAAAGATTTAGCAATCACTATAGCCTTTTCTTTTATTTAATTAATACAAGTATTCCTTTTAAATCTATCTTATTAAATTTCAGCATATAATTTCACTTAAATTATTTGTTATATAGTGTCTTAGTTAGGGTTTCTATTGCTGTGGCAAAACACCATGACCAAATGCAAGCTGCCTAGGAAAGCATTTATTTAGTGTACATTTCCACATCACTGTACATCAATAAAGGAAGTCAGGACAGGAATTCAAGCAGAGCAAGAACCTGCAAGCAGGATTTGATGCAGAGGCTATGGAAGATGGTGTTTATCACCTTGCATTCCACAGTATGCTCTGCCTGCTTTCTTATAGAATCCAGGACCACCAGTCCAGGGATGTCAGTACCCACAATAGCCTTGGCCTTCCCATAAAACACTAATTGAGAAAATGCCACAGTTGGCTCTTATGGGGGCATGCTCTCAACTGCGGCTACTTCCTCTCTGTTGACTCTGATTTGTGCCAAGTTGATACGCAAACCAAGACAGAATATAGAACTACATTTTATGAGGACACATTGTCATGGGTTCTCAAGGAAAAAAAACAAGACACCTGTCACTTTTCATATTTGTATGTGCGTATTCTTGTGGAAGTACATATGTCTGAATAAAGACATTCTCAAAATCTAAAGCTTCACATTTGGTTTTACACTTTCACTATGAATTGTATTTTAAGGCAATTATATGTGGCAAACCCAAGACAAAACAAAATAACTAAAATGGAAAATCTGTGACACTGAGAACTAGAAAAATAATTAGCTTTATATTATTTTCCCTATGTGCAAACTACCTGCCATAATTCCTTCCTTCTCATCTAATATTTACCTTTTATTGTTTTATTTTATACATACTAAACTCACATGTTACATATACATATGACCTTGGTTAATTTTATCCATACTAAGTTCACAAATCTAAATATTTCCTAAAAATACTGATATATCATCTTAATTTTTTTAAATATCACATAAAAGATGCTTCTCCATACCACAGGGACACTTGCTCCATTACATTCAGCACTTTATTGATAACAGTGAGAATATGGAACCAACCAGATATCCCTAAGCTGATGAATGGGTATAGAATATGTGGTTCATTTATACAATGGGATATTACTCAGCTATTAAAAACAAAACATTATGAAACCTATGCTCGCAAATAGCAAACTGCACTCCATGTTAGAATAATTCTGTAATACTGTAAGGAACATAGGACAGGGCCTAAAATTTCAGTAATTAAAAGATGAAGGAGAAGGATCTCTCTGAAATCCAGCCTAGGCTACACAGTGATTTTTCAGGGTGATTAAATAATACCTGCTCCCAACATCTACATAGCACACTTAGTTAGTTGTTGAAATTGTATAAGAATTTATTCATTCTTTTCAACTCCTTAGAGTGTCCAAAACTCACTCTTTTTGGAACAAATTTTCTCCAGAAACTCCACTGGGAAAATTTGGAGCTGAAAGTAGAGATTTGGAACAGTTCAAAAAGTATTAATAACTGTAATGTTTAGGGAAAATATTAAACCATTATAAAGTTATAAAGCCATCTAGATTTTATTGAATCATACAATGTAGTTAAGAAGACAGATAAAATATTATTTACTATCTAAATCTTGTCACTATACATATATATGTTCTATGGTAAGTTTTACTGCACTAATATATATTTCTAACTTTACTACAAGACAGTAATAGGTTTCAGACCTCTCTGCTATTAATTATGTAATCTGATGAAGCTACAAAGATAATTATGATAAACTTTGTACAATGAAAACGATATTATGCAGAAATATTTTCCATTGAGTTTCTAGTCTAATAACAAAAGCAGACATAAATTAGGAGCTAAAAATTCTTTAATTCAGATTCACATTAGATAAATTACATATGTACAATACAATAGGTACTGTAGAATTAATTATCTTTCAATTTGGGTATGTATGAATATAAAATCAACTGGTTATTTCTAATTATGTACTTTAATCACATTTTTTCAAGGCCTTATAGTAACAATCTCAGTCATCAAATTCAAAATACAAATATAAAAACACAAATGTCCTTATGTAGCCTATAATTCCTGCCAGGAATGTTTGTTAAAAATCAGTGAAAAAAGGGGAAGGCATAGGGCACACATGTTTAATTTCAGCATTTTAGAAGCAGGCAAGTATCAGTGAGTACAAGCCTAGTCTGGACTACTAAGTGAGTGGTAAATAGGGAGGGTTATGTAGAGACTCCATCTCGAAAAAACTCTCCCTCTCCCTCTTTCTCCCTCTGTGTTTAATATAAGCACTCTGTTTTATGTATACATATGTACAGGTATAGATATAGACTTAGAGATAGAGATAGAGATAGAGATAGAGATAGAGATAGAGATAGAGAAAGAGATAGAGATAGAGATAGAGATAGAGATAGCGATGATATAGATATAGATGCAAGTGTCCAAAAAAAGGAAGCAGTAAATAGTCCTACCCAGCTTTGATGTCCATGAACCACAACACTGACTACCATGACATTATAACCCTGATGTTCCAGTTAATAGGCATATCTCAGCCATAACTAACAATTCTTTAATAGGACTTTAGATCCATAAACCAGGAGATTATACTTGGTATTGTAAACTAAACCAACACCTTGGGGGCTAGTCAGGTCATGGACCTTAGCAGACAACCCACTACCACAACTTTAGTAACTGAATATAGTACCTAGCTACCTTCCAAATATTTATCTTCATACACACAAGTAAGTGTAGCTCTCACCACTCATTAATGAAACGTTTCTTGGCAATATGTGAAGACAATGGCAGTAAACCACATATGGCTCAAATGAAAACAATAAGTGATTGTACAACACCCAACCCCAATTATTTATATATACATTCACATATATATGTATGTGATACATAAATGTATTTGTGTATATATGTATGTGATAGATATATCACAACTCATGTACATTGGGCTGGGCTCATGGAATATAAAATGCTGAGAATGAGAAAATCTGCTGTCAGATCCTGAGAGCTAGAAATGAGAGTGAAGCTTCATACCTAGTACCTTAGCAACATGGCTGCCTGAATAAGAACTGAAGAAGAGCACCACCAATAGACATGCTAAGACTGAAAAGGGAATCTAACAGGCTCCATACCTAGCAGAAAACCATAGGCCATCAATGAATGCAGGGTGTCTACCCCAGGGATCAGACCCCCTAACTGTTTATCTCACAGCAAATAGTCTGGGAATAATGCACATACAACTAACACTAAAGAGAATAATCACACTGTCTGTACATATGCAGTGTGTATAAATAACAATTGAAGGAAAAGAGTCCATTGTTCAGAGAAAGAGCAAAATGGTGGGAGGAAATGCAAATAAAGAAACAACTTTATTATCTTTTAATTAAAAACATTAAATGAACACACTTTCTTAATTGTAAGAATGTCACAACTATATCCATTTAATACTCATTAAACCCCAGAAACAAGACATTACTTATATAAAGTAAAATCTAAAGTAATAAAACAGAAAACTAGGGCAATACTGTTATATATGGATGCCATGATTATATTCTAGTCAAAGTTACCCAACAACTCAATGGGCAGAGAAATACTTAGAGATTTTTAAAACCTTGGTAGATATGAATTCAATCCTACACAAAGAAAAACAGGCAGATATAAGGAAGCTGGAAGTAAGCGAGAGGGTCTTCACCAGGAAAGAACAAACCAACTTGACTAGTATCAAAATGACCAGCCCAGAAAATGTATATAAAATAACATTATATACACTGAACACTATGGAGGATATATCTAAGTGTCTATATCTATCTATCTATCTATCTATCTATCTATCTATCTATCTACCTTTCTTTCTTTCTTTCTATCTATCTATTGATCGATCTATTTATCTATCCATTTATTTATTTATCCATCCATTTATTTATATGTCATATATCTATTTAAATCTCTGTACTACAATCACTGATATAATTTTATTTAATAGGAAGGGTATATGGAAGGATTTGGAGGGAAGCATATTGCAATTATTTTATAATACCAAATGTATAAAATTTTCTTTTATCTTTCTTTTAGGTTATTTTATTTATTTACATTTCAAATGTTATCCCCCTTCCTGCTTTCCCCTCCACAAATCCCCATTCCCCTGTTTCTATGAGGGTGCTCCCCTCCCCACTCCTGCCTTACCACCCTAGCATTTCCCTATGCTGAGAAATTGAGCCTTCATAGGAACAAGGACCTCCCTTCCCATTGATACCTGATAAGGTCATCCTCTGCTACATATGCTCCATGTGTATTATTTGGTTGGCCTTTAAGTTCCTGGGAGTCTGGCAGATCTAGTTGGTTGATATTGTTCTTCCTGTGAGGTTTCAGGCATAATCCTAGGCTTGGAAAAGAAAGTAGACTCAGGTATTTTGGTCATTCTTACACACCCTTGAACAATTTTGTGGTTATTGTTCCACATTATACTAACTTTTGACCTTAATTCCTGCATGTACCTAAACTGGTATAAAAGGGGGATTGAAACTTATTAAACCTGACTGCTCTAACAGAAAAAGCAGCTAAAAATGCTATGTTTATTTTCTATAATTGTATAGTTATTGCATACATTATGGTACTGTTTGGAGTTCCAACTTAAATTAATAAAACAATATCTTCTTGGAAGAGAGAAGAGATGGGAAATTGTGTCCCTATACATATTATTTAAATTGTGCTTGTAAAAAAAAGCTTTTAAAGTTTGGATGCCATAAAACTACTTGCTAAGTGTATATGGCATCCTATAACTAGGCATACTAAGCCTAGGTAAATTGAAGGGATTCACTTATTGACATATGCCGTGATCCTGATTTAATATTGGGGAAGAAGGCATGTCTATGTTTTTTCCACAGAATGCTGCAGAAGTATGCTAGCTGCCAGAGTAATTGGTGTGGCATGCTGAAGATATGCTGACTGTGGGCTTGCTGAGTGCCCAGACAATGGCTCACCTGGATTGAAAAATCACATGTCTTCAACAGACACTGGCAGACACCCTGGCTTCAAACTTATACAAGTGGAATCTCCAAAGAGGGAGCTGCATCAAACTCAGATCTATGCATGTTTGTCTTCTAAAAGACATGGACACCAATTGAGATGCCAGGCGAGGCACTGCAAGGGAAAGGGAAGAAATCCTGTGTCTGAGGTTCCCTAAAAGCATACCTGGCTGCATAGGGGTCAATGTTGAGAGACCGCCCTTATAATAAATAATAAGGCAGTCTATTTTTCCTCCCCCAAAAAGGACATCATTTAATATTTAAGGGGGCCAAGGTCTCTGCTTTTTCTCATTGGTTACAGGCCCACTGTCTTTAGATGGATATGTTTATCCACTTGTTTTCTACCTCCTCATTTTCAAATTAATAAAAAGGGAGGAAATGTACAGAGCCATATTGGGGTGTCTGGCCACATGGCAGGAACTTGACATTGGTCAAGGTGAACTCCTCTCCCAGCCTTTGAGCAGGGATTCTGTGCTATTCACAATCCTGCCCCACCTGGGGAAGAGTGCTCAGCTTGAAGTTGAATTTCCTGCAGACATATGAATTCCTGAATTAAGCAGGTGACCTGCCCAGCTTCCTGAGCAGTGGAACCAACACCCAAAGAAGCCATGCAGTACTCTGGGAGGAGGGGCTCTCCCAAAACTGTTAAATGATCTGAGCTCCATTAAACTTAGGCCTTGATCGGTAAACTATCATCTTGGCTCCCCTTCTTTTCATCCTTCCCCATTCATCCCTCAGCTTCCGTTTCCAGGAACCCAGTTCTCAGTAAGCTGCAGGCAGCTACACCACTTTATAAGGTTATGGTAATATGAGGCAGTATACTGATTGTGTTCAAGTGAAAATACATTTGTATTGCCTATGATCATACATATATAAAAAATGATAGGATAGCAAGGCTTATAGCTACTCATCTATAAACACACTGTCAACTTATTTTTAATAACATTAAAGCATAACATTAATTTTATAAAATGATAAGTTTTACTCTGACATCTTTAGCAGTGTGTGTACTTTCATCGTATTCACCTTTGCCTTGATCTCTGCTCTCTTCCCTCCTCCGCCTCACTGATTTTATGACTTCTTTAAGGTTTCTAATCAATGAAAATCTATGCATCCTTCCTGAAATTTAAAAATGTGAGATAACTTTAAGAAAAGAACTCCTTAACACATTGAATATGTTTTTTTCTGATTCAAATAACTGAGAAATTTACTATCTCATTTCACTTAAGCCAAAGAGGATATATTTAGTTTATGTATAATGGAAAAAAAGTATTGGGACAGATGCTTTTTTAGATGCATCTTGATTTAAGATTTAAATGATATCACCCTGCTACTAGCCATATTTTGTAAGTGACCAACATGTACTAAAGTCATAGTAAAGCTGCCATTAATCATCACATTGTAAATCTAATAACTATATATAAATGCTATAAATTATTTTTTTACTTGTGTTTACTGACACATTCTTTATTCACAAGGTGACAACTGTTAACTCTCAGGGTAAGATACGTCAGAATATAAGCAAAAAAATTGTGCCACTGCTCTAAGTAACAATCTTGAAGGTCATTCTCCTAAGGAGGATGTCTGAGTTCACTTGTGTTACTATGATAAAACATTATACTCTCAGTTATTTACTAAGAACTGACATTCATTTTTTTATCTAATTCAGTTTTAATTGTGGATATAGTTTTTACCCCACTGACATTTCTTTTTGTACTCTTTATTGTTTACTATTTATTATAACCTCTTTGCTTTAGGGTAGCCCCCCTTTTTGTCATAATCTATTACTACTTTTCTATATAACTTTTATTTTTATTTTTTTTATATTCAATACAATATATATTTTTATACCAATAATAAAACTGATGGACATGTTATAAAAAGATAAAGTATTTTTGTTTGCTTTTGTTTGGTTGGTTTGTAGTAGAGCTTATAATCTTGGCTCTTACTGTGGTACAGACCCAAAATAAGTACACTTAAACCTTAGGGTTCATTGTAATGAGTCTGCACTTCAAGTCCCTCACATCGCCAAAGGATTTAGCTCCATAATAGCTAAGCTAAGAGTTGACAGTTCTGCTGAGCCAAGGAATGAATTGTAGGCACAATTATTTAGATACAGATATCCGGCTATGGTCAAAGCTATTTGACTTGAGTGATTGTCATCATTCTCAGTCCACAGGGACCAGGTTATATTCATTTAAGAAATGGTATGTGTGTTAAGATGGTCTATCCATGAAGTAATTCATCAACCGTTTCAATGAACAATGGTTCTGCTTGAAGGGTGGCACAGATATTAGGTGAGGGTAAGATTCTGGTTCTTTGGTTGTGATGATTTTGAAACGCATTCATCTCAGAAAAAAGAGTAACTTATAAAGTCATCTTCTTCAAAATTGATACAATAATTATAAATATCAAGGAAAGCATTCAGTCTCACTCTTTGTTCTTCTCTTACAAGCCACCTCCCAAAGTAATTGTCTTTGTTTCTTTTTGGCTGTATGAATAATTTTGAAATCTGTAATCTGTTCTGAAAACAATAGTATGGCATGAAAACATTAAATAAATAATCCTCCTTATAGAGAGTCTGATATAGGAGAAGCATGATTTTAAGACCATTATGTGGTACGCAGCAAAACACTGTCATAGACAAGCAGAAAATGTATATGGATTGTACAATATTGGATATATGTCTCCAATTACCAAGTTAGAGAGACCACTGGGTAACAGCCAAAAAATTTCTAATTTCTCATATTTTTGAATTTTAATTGATTAGGGTATGTTGGTAATATTAATTTTCATATTAAGAGATATTAAGGAAAAGTGATTGTACATCCTGTTATTTTGTTGTTAGAGGTGGAATTATGTTTGTGTTGGTTTGTTGAAAGATTACTTTTTTGCTTTTTCTAGGATATAGTTTGCTTCCTTGTGTTGGTGTTTTCCATCTATTATCCTTTCTAGGGCTAGATATGTATAAAGATATTTTATAAATTTGATTTTGTCAAGGAATATCTTGTTTTCTCCATAAATGATAATTGAGAGTCTTGCTGGGTATAGTAGCCTGGACTGGCATATATGTTCTCTTTGGGTTGGTATGAATCTGCCCAAGATCTTCTGGCTTTCAGAGTCTCCGTTGAGAAGTCTGGTATAATTCTGATAGGCCCGTCTTTATATGTTGCTTGACCTTTTTCCCCTACTGCTATTAAAATTCTTTCTTTGTTTAGTGCATTTGGTGTTTTGATATTATGTAACAGGAGGAATTTCTTTTCTGGTCCAGTCTATTTGGAGTTCTGTAGGCTTCTTGTATGTTCATGGGCATCTCTTTCTTTAGGTCAGGGAAGGTTTATTCTATAATTTTGTTGAGGATATTTAAGTTGTGAATCTTCACTTTTTTCTATATCTATTATCCTTAGGTTTGGTCTAGTCATTGTGTCCTGGATTTCTTAGATGTTTGGGGTTAGGAGTCTTTTGCTTTTTTGTGTTTTCTTTGACTGTTGTGCTAATGTTTTCTGTGGTGTCTCCTGCACCTGAGATTCTCTTTTCTATCTTTTATGATCTGTTGGTACTGCTTGTATCTATGACCTCTGATCTCTTCCCTAGGTTTTCTAGCTCCAGCATTGTCTCATTTTGTGATTTTTTTTATTGTTTCTAGTTCCAGTTTTTGATCCTGGATGGTTCTGTTCATTTCCTGCACCTGTTTGATTGTGCTTTCCTGTAATTCTTTATGGGATTTTTGTGATTCCTCTTTAAGGGCTTCTAGCTGTTTACCTGTGTTCTCCTGTATTTCTTTATGAGAGTCATTTATGTCCTTCTGAATGTCCTTTATCTTCACCATGAGAAGTTATTTTAGATCTGAATCTTGTTTTTCTGGGGACATGGTGTATCCAGGACTTGCAATGGTGAAAGAATTGGGTTCTAATGAAGTCAAATAATTTGGTTTCTGTTGCTTATGTTCTTGCACTTGCCTCCTGCCATCTGGTTATCTCTAGTGCTACCTGCCCTCGCTATTATCTGCCTGGAGCTTGTCCTACCTGTGATCCTGCGAGTGTCTGAGCTCCCGGGAATCAAGTTTCTTCTGGGACATTGAGATCCTACTGTGACCAGGCTCCTGTGATCCTGTGATCCTGTGATCCTGGGTGTGTAAAAGTGCCTGGGAGTGGAACTTCCTCTGGGAGTTTTGAGACTGACTGAAGAGTTTGCACCCAATATCTGCTCAAGGCACCTGACCAGACAGACAAGTGACTTTCACTTTCTAAATCTGCAAAATCCCAGAAATGTAAAATTTTTCTATGGGATTCAGATCTTTTTTTACCTTTTGCTTACATATTTTTCAAAAGAAGAAGACTGAATGTACAAAGAATGGATTCTATGTCTTCATGGGATTGAAGATATACAGAATAAACCTTCATCTTAATACCACAATTTTATCAACAAAGAATTACAACCTGTTGATTCGTTCAACATGTAAGGAGCCAACTTCTTTGTACTACTATTTTAGCTGTACAGTTTCAGCATATTTATTTGTGAATACATATTTAGAGAATGGCAAATACTTTAATTATTACTGTGTCCTCTAAGTATCCTGGGCATGCAAAATGTTGAGAAGTAAGCCAAGGTCACTTGCTAACTTACTAGACTTAAACATGTATAAACATGCATCATTTGATCTAAAAGTAAGGAGTCATATTACTTTTCTGGAAACCCTAGTGGGCTATTCCTTTCTCATGAATACAGAACAACTACTGAGTTTTGTGGCTGACAATGGTGTCTACATACAAATCATGCTGAGATGTGATGAACAAACAAATCATTCAAACAGTGGAAAAATTAGAAACTGCTTTGATTATCCTTAGCCCAGCTCTAATTTCTGTTTACATTCCCAGTAACACTGTAGTTTCAAGGACAAAGCAATCGCTTTCTCTTTCAAATATAGCCATCTGTCTACATGGGCTGGGATCTCACTCAAATATCATGATATTCTCTTGCTCTTTAGGATTCTTACAAATTAAGATTAAACACAAAGAAAATTTTTAGCTATGTGATATAGATCCCAAGAGACAATTGGCTCTGACTTGCTTTGGCTTTCTTATCCTCATCCTCATATTGAGTAAATACACATGGAATATACTCCCTGATAAGTGGATAGTAGCTCAGAAGCTTGGAATACCCAATATATAATTCACAGACTACATGAAGCTTTTAGAAGGAAGATCAAAGTATGAATACTTTGGTCCTTCTTTGATAGGATACAAAATACCCGTGGGAGTAAAGACAGAAACACAGTGTGAAGCAGAGACTGAAGGAAAGACCATCCAGAAACTGCGTCACCTGGAGATCTATCCCATTTACAGTTACCAAACACAGACACTATTGTGGATACACAACAAGTGCTTGCTAACAGGAGCCTGATATAGCTGTTTTCAGAGAGGCCCTGCCAATGACTGACAAATACAGAGGGGCATGCTCTTGGCCAACCATTGAACTGAGCACAGGGTCCCCAATGGTGGAGCTAGAGAAAAGACCCAAGGAGCTGAAGGGCTTTGCAGCCCCATAGGAGGAACACCAATATGAACCAACCAGTATCCCCAGAGCTCCCAAGGACTTAACCACCAACCCAAGCGTAAACATGGAGGGACCCATGGCTCCAGCCACTTGGTTAGCAGAGGATGGCCTGGTCAGACATTAATGAGAGAAGTCCTTGGACCCTTGATGGCTCAGTTCTCTAGGGTAGGATAATGCCAGGTTAGGAAAGCAGGAGTGGGTAGGTTAGTGAGCAGGAGGAAGGGGGATGGGATAGGAGGGTTTTGGAAGGGGAAATGAGGAAAGGGGGTAGCATTTGAAATGTAAATAAAGAAAACATCATTTGTAAGGTATTTCTCAGCCATCTGAATTTCTTCAGGTGAAAAGTCTTTGTTTAGCTCTGTACGCCATTTTTTTTTTTTTTTTTTTTTTTGTCGTTTTTTGAGACAGGTTTCTCTGTGTAGTCCTGGCTGTCCTAGAACTCATTCTGTAGACCAGGCTGGCCTCGAACTCAGAAATCCACTTGCCTCTGCCTCCCAAGTGCTGGGATTATAGGCATGCGCCACCACGCCCAGCTGTATGAACCCCATTTTTGATAGGGTTATTTAGTTTTCTGGGGTCTGACTTCTTGAGTTCTTTGTATACATTGGATATTAGCCCTGTGTCAGATATAGGGTTGGTGAAGATCTTTTCCCAATTTGTTGGTTGCCAATTTGTCCTTTTGACAGTGTCTTTTGCCTTGCAGAAACGTTGTATTTTTATAAGGTGCCATTTGTCTATTCTTGATCTTAGAGCATAAGCTATTGGTGTTCTGTTCAGGAACTTTCCCCCTGAGCCAATGTCCTCAAGGCTCTTCCCCAGTTTCTTTTCTACTAATTTTAGTGTGTCTGGTTTAATGTGGAGGTCCTTGATCCACTTGGAGTTGAGCTTAGTGCAAGAAGATAAGAGTGGATCAATTCTTATTCTTCTGCATGTTGACCTCCAGTTGAGCCAGCACCATTTGTTGAAAAGGCTATCTTTTTTCCACTGGATGTTTTCAGCTCCTTTGTCAAAGACCAATTGGCCATAGATGTATGGGTTCAATTCTGGGTCTTCAATCCTATTCCATTGATCCACCTCCCTGTCACCGTACCAATACCGTGCAGTTTTTAACACTACTGCTCTGTAGTATTGCTTGAGGTCCAGGATATTGATTCCCCCCAGAAGTTCTTTTACTGTTGATGATAGTTTTAGCAACATCATTAGTCATTAGAGAAATGCAAATCAAAACAACCCTGAGATTTCACCTCACACCAGTCAGAATGGCTAAGATTAAAAACTCAGGAAACAATAGGTGTTGGCAAGGATGTGGAGAAAGAGTAACACTCCTCCACTGCTGGTGGGACTGCAAGCTGGTACAACCACTCTGGAAATCAGTCTGACAGTTCCTCAGAAAACTGGACATGATACTTCCGGAGGACCCAGCCATACCACTCCTGGGCATATACCCAGAAGATTCCCCAGCATGCAATAAAGACACATGCTCCACTATGTTCATAGCAGCCTTATTTATAATAGCCAGAAGCTGGAAAGAACCTAGATGTCGCTCAGTGGAAAAATGGATACAAAAAAATGTGGTATATATACACAATGGAGTACTATTCAGCCATTAGAAACAATGAATTGATGAAATTCTTACACAAATGGATGCAGCTAGAGAACATCATACTAAGTGAGGTAACATTCTCAAAAGAATTATCATTGTATGCACTCACTGATAAGTGGATATTAGCCTAGACTCTTGGGTCACCAAAGACACAATCCACATACCAAATGATGTCCAACAAGAAGGAAGGAGTGGACCCTGGCTCTCGAAAGGCTCAAAGCATCAGTGTAAGGGAATACCCGAACAAGGAAGTGAGGAAAGGTGGATGGGGGAACATGGAGAAGGAAAAAGGCATGTGGGACCTTTGGGGCGCAGGGAACCAGAAAAGGGGAAATGAAATGTAAATATAGAATATATCTAATAAAAAAAGCACACACAAAAAAATAAAGCATCAAATTTTAAAAGTAAAGAGAAAAAGAGAATATGATCATTATTTTGTACTTTATTCTGTTTAAAACCACTTTCTATTACATACTAATACCTCTATTTTAAGTTCTCTGTATAACAATATTTTTATCAATTCTTTGAGAATGTCACATCATGCATCATGATCACCCTCACTTCCATTCCCACCCTCACTTCCATTCCTTCCCTGACCCTTGTAGCTCCTACTCCAACTCCCCAAAATTAAATTTAATTAAAAAATAGAAAAAAACCCATAAAGTCCAAACTGTGTTATCTATATACTCAATCTAGCATGATCAAACTCAGATACCTGCCCTTTAACTAAAACTAAGCCCTTCATTTCAAGTTCTTTACTATAACTTACAACTCTTCCTTTATCGCATGATTGCTTCCGTTCTTGACTATATAACATCACTCTCACGGCTCTTGTTTTTCATATAATTTAATGTGGAATATTTCTGCATATTATATAGTCCAAGCATTTTCATATGAACCATTCCTGCCCTTCTTCAGTAAGATTATTTATATATATATATATTTAAAATATAATATATATAATATGTATTATATTTAATTTAAATATATATTTATATAATTATCTGCTTTTATATAGTTTTTATGAAAAGTATATAGTAGTGTAACATTTTTGAGGTGTTCTAATGTTGATGCAGATACTGTTATTATCTTTGCTGTTATATCAAACATTAGATTGTTAATTTCTATGGAGTACCATGTTCCAGTGATAACAGAAGGACCAGTCCTATGGCTGCTGAATTCAAGGAGATATAATGTCAAGAAGGTAGATAGCTACTCCTAGATCTCAGTAGTGATAGAAGCAAAGTGAGCAAGGTCAACAGAGAGAAAATGACATCCAATCAAAGTACATGAAGAAGCACAGATTCATGAGTATTTTTCAAGGTAATTCATGTATTTATCTTCAGAAATAATGAAAAGATATTTTTCTCTAATCTCAAGCATACAGGATGCACAAATGACTTATCCAATAAAACCATCTACACGAGCCTAGATATTCCTTTTTTCTCTTCAGATTGGAAAATGACAGCATTTATCTATTTAACCAGAGTGAATTAAATAAGCTCTTTTGAAGTTCTCACTTTTGTTTGACAAGTTATCAGGAATAAGAAACTGGCTTCTAGGAATTAAAAGATGCTTCACCATTCCAGGGAATGAATAAGTCCTATCTCCATGATATACTAAGTGGTATGTGAAGCAATAATGGCAACATATAAGAATTCGAGCCTTCATATTTCTACTAACAATGATTTCATGCTGTCTTCTTCTCATCTAAGGAACAAGGCAAAATCAATTCCCAACATTAATTTTTAAATGTAATATTGGAAATTTTTAACAATCAGGAGGTATAGACAAGGGGTTTATAAGTTCAAAAGGCCTAGTTTACATATGAATAACCTCCTTAGTAGAACAAATAATAAAAAATTTAAAAATGTAGAACCACACACTACATTTCGTAATCTTACAAATCTTTTACATAGCTCTACCCATTACCCGTGAGTGTCATCTCTAGTGAATATAGAGTATGCTAATGATAAAAATCATGCACACATACTTTCAATACTGTCCCACATATGATTATTTATAGAGTGAGCCATCCCCAAATAATAATTGTTAAGCCAACAGATTTGTTTAGTTTTGTAGGAAATTTGTTTAATGAAATATGAAATTAAATACAGTATTTCACAAAGTCCCATTTATAAAGAAAACTAATCCTACTACACAATCTGAGTGAATATTACAGCAAAACTGTATATGACCACTTCAAGACAAAATCTAAAGTGCAAGTGACATGTACCTACATAGTACTTAAAGAAAAAAATGAAGAACACATTGAGAGGACAATTAAAACCACATATTTTTTGAAAAAAATACAACAAATAGTAATATAAGATGTACAATTGAAAAATTTCCAAAGGAAAGACACACTGTAAAAAAAAAACTACTTTACTTGAAACAGGGAAAATACTACATTACTTTTTTCCATCACAGTATAACTTGTCCCAGGATTGCAGTTTGACACCCAGATTCCTTGAAATGTTAAGGAATCCACAGAGCAGAGCAGAGCTGATGAGTTTCATGTTTTGACCTGAACACATTCTCATATAATATAGGATGCTGTGTCAGGTCAGATCTATTTACACAATGTACAATAGAAAAAAAAGTGCAAATTTTTTTTTGAAATTCAGCAGTTGCCTCCTTCTGTGTCCCAACCCACACAGTTCCTCATCCCATTCCTCCTTCCCCTTGTCTCCAAGAGGATGCTTCCCACCGCCAGGCCTCCTCTCTCCCTGAGGCCTCAAGACTACTGAGGATTAGGCAAACCATCTTCCACTGAGGCCAGACCAGGCAGACCACTGCTGTATATGTGTCAGGGGCCTCAGACCATCTGTGTAACTATCTGGTTGGTGGCTCAGTCTCTGGTACCTCCCTGGCTTCTGAGTTATTTGAGGCTGCAGGTCTTCCTATGGGGTCACTTTCCTTTCCACTTCTTCCATCTCTTCCCTAATTCAATCCTAGGGGTCTCCTACTTCAGTCCAATGGTTCTATTTAAGTATCTGTGTCTGTCTCAGTCAGCTGCTGGTTGGGAGGGAGGGATTTGGGCCAGATTGGGAGGGGTAGAGAGACGCGTTGATCAAGGAAAGACACAGAAATAAAAACACACACACTGCCGGCACTTGATCTTTGACAAAGAAGGCAAATGGTAAAATGGTATACAATGGTAAAAAGAAAGCATCTTCAACAAATAGTGCTGGTCTAACTGACTGTCGATATGCAGAAAAATAAAAAATACCCATATTTGTCACCTTGCACAAAATTTAAGTCCAAGTGGATCAAGGACCTCAACATAAAATCTGATAGACTGAATCTAATAGATGTCCTTGTTCTCAATAGCTAAATAGTATTCCATTGTGTAAATGAACCACATTTTCTGTATCCATTCTCTGTGGGACATCTGGCTTCCAGCTTCTGGCTATTACAAATGAGGTCACTATGAAAATCATGGCATGGTGAGGCATCTTTTGGGTATATGTGCCAGAGTGGTATAGCTGGGATTCTGGTACGTCTATTTCCAATTTTCTGAGACCCCCTGGATAGATTTCCAGAGTCATTGTACCAGTTTGCAATCTCAACAGCATTGGAGGGGTGTTCTTTTTCCACATTCTTGCCAGCATGTATTATCAGCATGTTTTTTATCTTAGCCATTCTGATTGGTGTAAGGTGAAACCTCAGAGTTGTTTTGATTTGCATATCCCTGATAACTACGGACTTTGAACATTTAAGTGCTTCTTGGCTAGTCAAGATTCCTTTGTTATGAATTCTCTGATTAGTGCTATGCATCATTTTTTAATTGGGTTATTTGGTTTGTTGGAAGTTAGCTTCTTGAGTTCTTTATATATTTTGGATATTAGTCCTCTATCAAATATGGGATTAGTGGTTTTTTTTTCCCATTCCGTAGGTTGCTGATATGTCCTACTGACTGAGTCTTTTGCCTTACAGAAGCTTTTCAGTTTCATGAGGTCTCATTTATCAATTGATGACCTTAGAGCTTGAACCATTGGAATTCTGTTTAGGTAATTTCTCCTTGTGCCAATGAACTTGAAGTTTCTTCCCACTTTCTCTTCTGTTTGATTCAGTGTATCTGCTTTAATGTTGATGCCCTTGATCCACTGGGACTTGAACTTTGTGCAATGTGATAAATATGGATGTATTTTCATTTTTCTACATTGAGGCCACTGATTAGACTTTCGCATGTTTTGGCTTCTTTGTCAAAGATTAAGTGTCGATAAGTGTGTGGAATTTTTTCTGGGTCTTCAATTCAATTCCATTGATCAGCTAGTCTGTCTCTATACCAATCCCATTCATTTATTTTTATCATTATTGCTCTGTAGTAGAGCTGGGGTTCAGAAATTTTAAATTCTGTGTTTGTGGAGAACCTTCACAGCAAACTTTTTACTTGATATTTTAATCACTTTCAGGTAGGAAATGAATTATATGGATACTGTTGACCCTCAGTTTCCCTAATAATTTTACTACTAATATTAGTTCAAATTTAGGGCTTCCCATAGTTTAAGAATGGACCATTGCAACTGGGATTATTATTTTTAGAATGAGTTATATACATTTCATTTCTTGGTTTCTTTTTTATTTGAGCGTTTAAAGAGTGTAGTTGTATATAAATACTTAAACTCATTACCATGAAATTGTTTAAAATAATCCCAAATGGATTTCATCATCCTTGCTCTGTATGTGTGAAAATCTTCCTGTATTCTTGATAGAAATACCAAGTATTTTCAAATTCTTCTTTTTCTCTAGCCCACCACCAATATGCATATGTATGAACAGATAATAGGTTATGTTTAACAATTTGCTAATTGACTGAATATTGGATTGTCATTATTTTGTATTTTATACTTCCTCTGGGGATCAGCCAGTTCTATGAACTGCTGAGGTGCCTATGTATTTATTCAGTGATATTTTTGCACAGTTGATTTTAATCTCTGAGTATATATTTCTAAATGCCTAATTTTAATTTATTACACTAATCCATCAATGCATATTAATTCATCATTGCTGGATATATCTACAATAAAGTATTTTAATCTATTGACTTTTTTGCTATTGACTTAGTTGTGCCTGTAAATAAATTTGCATCGTTTGTATTTTTGAAACTCAGTTTTAGAATCTTCATTGCTGAAATGTCCCCATAATAAATAGCCTAAAATATTTTATGTACCTACAAGTGAAACAAATATAGAAAATCCATTATTACAATTACCTGGCAGGGGAGATAACATGATCATGAAGGTGGTTTTCCCAGGGCAAGACTTATCCATTGCACTCCAGATATGCTGAGCCCTCTGATATCCCCAAATCCAGGAAACTCAACTGCATAATTTGTGGTAGTGGGGGACTGCATTCCTGCTCTCCCCTGAGGGAAAAAAATCAATTATTCTGTATAAAGAATGAACATTAAGAAATTCTTTCAAATAAATATATAGAAAACATAATATTCAAAGAATTTAGTAAGTGGCAGTTACTTGTATATATAAATTAAAAGATAACATAATTTTTGGCCTCAAATGGAGTCTAAACAATAGAAAAATTATTGAGTTCTGGAAATGTCATGTATTGTACCTAAAATTTAGCAAATCACTACTGAAGATACAGGCTTCAGAATTGGATCTTCTTCATAAAAACAAAACAAATTTCATTTACAAAGAGTGTTATGGAAAAGTGGAGAAACAATGCTATTTCACTTTTTTAAAATTCCCAATCATTAAACTTATTGAAATAAATCATATCAAATTAAGTGTTGGTTGTTATGGACATACTCTGCAGACAAGTAGTTTGATGTTGTGTTTATTTTAAATGAATCAATATAAATACTTTTATTTTAACAAATCTGTCATTGCTTTTACATCCATTTTTGTCTCCTCAATAACTTAATTTCCCATGACTTCTTGATGTATTCAGTATCAGAGCAAACATGATGTGCGTTTGTAATCTCCTCTTTGGGTAAAATGCTTTGATACAAAATAACTACAGGTCCTTCTGCAAAGGATGCATAACTGTTTAATCTTTTGTCCAAAGTCTATGAAGAGAGTCAATGTAGTTTTGCTTATCATTCCCCTAGTTTTTATATCTTAGGTGGATTTTTCTGTTGTCATTCGCTTTAGTTTACGTGTGGGATAGTGGGCTGCAGCTCAGGTTTCCAAGCCCGTAGCCAAGCACCTTCACCATCTGGGCCATGACACCAGTCCAAAGTATCTTTAAGGCTGGAGAGAGGGGTGACTAATGACATTGTTTCAGCTATCCTATTTATGTGTAATGAATGCTTAAATCTTTCAGAGGGTGATTTTTCTAGTAAGATTCAGCATCAGTCTTTTTTATGATCATGCTTTGCTACTGCTTAAGCAATACAAAGTAATCTACAAATCATAGTACTTAGCAAGTCTCATCAAAAATAATTTAAAGCTGTTGCTGCTGAAATTTTACTTCTTTAGTCTTGTTTTCTTCTACATGCTCAGGTAACTAAGGCATCCTTGAAATGTTTATGTTCTTGTCATTACCTGAAAGAGTTTTTAGTTACAAGTCTCCCACAGGAAGAATATTGGGTATAATTTGTATCCAATGTTTTACTCATCATTAGTAAGGAAATAAATATTAAAATACATGCAGCTTATGAAAATGGAAAATTGTAAAAAACTTCCTTATATTTCATTTTAGGTATTGGACTTAGAAGCATGACTATGTGTCTTGCTGTTCCCCCAGTGAATTATTCTCTCACTATTTCTCCAAATTGGATCTTATTTTATTGTTCTTGGTTTTGAAAACAGGGGATATTCAACTGGCATCTTTTTTTTTTCATTTGGATATTTATTAACATAAGAGTAACCCATTTCTGTCAAATCTCTTCCTCCCTTGAATATTCAGCAAAATTGTTAAACTCCATCATAAACAAATAACAAAACCAAAAAATTGCCCTTAGTAAAAATTATACTCAATAGAGGTGGTCTAAAAATTGTTTCCTAAAGGCAATGGGAGGTTGTTGCAATTTCCCTACAAGCAAATAAATTCTCTCTCAAACTCTAGTTTCCAGGGACTTTTCTGTCAGTTGGTTTCATGGCATCGACTTGAGATACATAATAAAAGGGATGGAATAAAAAAACAATTTCACTTATACTGATCAAGAAATAAAACCATATTTTCGAACATTGCTGACAATTTCTCAGCAGGTTACACACACTCAGGCTCATAGACGTTCCAGATCCCACAGGCTTTTGAAACCTTTTAGACTTTAGTGTCCTTGGCCTGCTTATGACTTACAAGAGACATAGGTATAGTTTGGGGATTAGGAATAGAGGCTTTGCCTGTTGCAAATTTTAAACTGTCAATTAAATAGCATCCCTGAATTCTGAATAGAGGTGCCAAGGGCATGTTCTTCTGAAAAAGAAGGATTAGCACAGTCCCCGTTGGCATCTAAGATACATATCTGTGAGGAAGGACACTTGGGATCAGTCTCTAAACAATATGATTCCATTTAAAGAACTGAAAGCGTTTTTTTAAAAAGAACTAGGTAAACAGAAAAATCCCCAACCAAACAAAGGAAAACTCTCAAGATGTACTTAACTTTGAAACCCATTTGCCAGCAGTCTTTGCAGTGTTAGGACACAAACAGGTCTCTTGGATGGAGCTTTATTGAATGCTGAAATAGAAGACAGACTGCTGTCTCGGCACATATGTGGCCTTGATTGTTTGACTATGATAGTAGAGATTAGCTTATTAGAATGGATAAACAGTCAACCAAACAATAGCTATGGGGTACTCTATGTTTCTACATTTTATCCAATACTGAATGTCTTTTCTACTTCAAAGAGTTTTGTTTTCCTCTAAAGTACAGAAATACCTCAAAATAATAGAAATGCCAAAATAAAGGTTGAGTTAAGTGATTGTCGAAAGGCTGTGTAAGAAAAAAAAAATTCAAGCTCAATCTATAAGAATGATAGCTATGTAAAATAAAATTAATAGGTAAGCATAGTTATGATAAAAAGCAATATTACTTAAAATATTAAGCATTATTGGGATATTTTGTTATTAAACAATATCCTTTAAAATTATCTTCTAAGAATCTTGATTTTTAACTGTCATTGCTGTTTTTAAGTTTCATAGTGTTGCATGTTTTACCTTGGTCTTAATTCTACCTCCTTTGGGTTTATATAATTGTTATTAGTTCTCTTCTACTCTCTATTGATCTTTGAATATTGCTAAAATAATGATCATTTAGATAATATATCCTTTTTGAAAATTCTTTCTTCTTTGTCTTCTTCCCACTTGACAATCCTGGCTGTTAAACCCAGTACCTTATCTAATATGTACATTGTTACATACAGATATATGTGAAACACATTTTATATTACATATATGTGTGTATGTGTATATGTATGTGTGTATGTATGTATAAATGTATGTATTTTCAAGTTTGCACCCAATTGCCCATTGAGCCATTTATCTAGTCCCTAAACCAGCACTTTGCCAGTAAATAGCATCCTAGTTACTCAGACTAGTTCATTTTCTCCACTTTGTAAAAAATGAAATCTAAATGCAAACAGAGGCAATTTCTCTCTCTCTCTCAAAAAAAAAAAAGCATGCTCACCAACTCTGTTCAAAATTGAGAATAGGCTTAGCCTAACCTGGAATATAAGAGCATTTCTGGATGTTAAAAAAAAACCTGGCAACTTGTGAAAATGGCTCCCATCTGCCAAAATGACTCAACTTTACTTACCTCTGTGAGAAGGGGCACTTGGATCCAGGGAATATACCTGTGGCTCTGTAACAAAACTCATGCTAGCCTCTAAGCCTCCCTCAGTTCCTTCACAGGAGTACCTGTTAGACATTTCCAAGCCTGACACCAGCCCCCTGTCCCTTTATTCTCCCACCTGCTCACTTCCTTCTAACCCATATTTGCTCTGCTCTGATATTCCCATGCTCACTCTTTCTGACGGATTCATTCACTTTAGCTCCTTTTACCATTCTCTCTTGCTATCTCTGCTCTTCTGTCTCCTTCTCCTTCTCCCCTAGTCCTGGTCAAGTCCACTTTGATTTCTTTCTCCTGGCTCTGAACTCATCCAATGCCTCTAGAGGTGCTCTCTTAGTCACGATAAAACCATTATAAAATATATATGTGTGTGTTATGTTAAACAGTATGTTATGTTATATAAGTTTGTATTATATGTGTTTTATATTGTATGTAGAGATAGACATAGTATATATGCGTGTGCTTGATATTATGACAAATATCATATTGCATGTTTAGTTTTGTTCTGAGGATAAGTGCCTTCAGAATAAGATTCTTTGAAAGTAGGACACCTTCTCTCTTGATTGTCCATCACTCTACACCTGAATTATTCTCTAATAAAGCACTTGCTGAATACACAGTATTATTTATTTATTTATTTATTTATTTATTTATTTTTGCATTTGCTTAAAAGATTTCCGGGAGCCATTCTCACCTAAGATCTCTATGCCAAGAGATTTGGATCCCAGGAGCCATCTCCACCTAGATCCCAATGCCAGGAGACCTTGATACCAGGAGTTATTCTTAACTTGATCTCATTCCAGGAACCATAGTTCTCAAGACCCCTCCCTTTGAAGCTCATCTGTGGACAGGTCACTATAGCAACTCCTCTCCCATTCACCTCCTCATGACCCCCTTTATCGTACCTAAATTCCTAACAGCAATAGTTAGTCTTTTCCAGAAATTATGAGGAACTGTTTCTTAGAAGTTATTCCAGCTCCCTGAGATTGCTCCCCCTTTGCCCCTCCTTACATCTGCTGCTTGCCTTTAAATTGCCTTAAAAATAAAATTTGACAGCTTGATCAGAATACTGTCTTGCTGTCCATCTCTCATGTCCCTTGTCTCTCACCTTCTCCTGGGTGGTTCAGGGAACCTGTTAACTGTCCTGTGGGTTGTGACAAAAGATTTTGAAGGAATAAAGGACAACGCAAACCTAGGGCATTTAAAGTTGAAAGTTAAAACCTAAATTAAGAGCTGTCACCCCAGTGTTGAGGGTGGTTTGTATTGAAATCAGGAAAACCATGGTTCTTAGCAACCAGCCACACTAACCAAAGAAACAAGCAGTAGTTAGAGTCAAAGATGGTTTAATAATCAAGATGGGTAGTATCACAGGAGCAAGCCCTCATCAACCTCTGGCCTCCACTTCAAGCACATGCACACAAAAATGTAAATACATAAACTCACCTGCCACATGCTCATAGAGTTATTCATTTGTATATACAGAAGTATGTAATTTCTCAAATATTGCACATACTACTCTCATAAATATGGTCATTAAGTGGGAAGTTAGAGTATTCACACTTTTTAAAAGTCTAGTGATTTTGTGAATGGGAGAACAGTACATAAAGAAAAATATAGTTATTTGTAACAGTTGAATTTCATAATTTTCCTTTATTCTATAAAATCTTGTTTTTAATCTTCTCATGTCCTTAAGTAAGAAATATCAGAAAAATCAAATGGCTATATGGAATAATTCAAAACCTCCTTATCATTTGAAAAAGTGAAACAATATTCAGAATCATACAGAAGAAATAATACCTGTTTGATCTGTCTGACATTTGTCCAGCCTAGAATTTCCCATTCTATTCATGTACATCTGAAAATCTTAGTAACATACTCCATATTCTGTATTGGCAAGTAACACATTGTAAATATTTGTAAGTAGATAGAATATGTTATTTTCCTTATCAACATGAATCCAAGTGAAAATTTCATTTTTATCAACCACAATGATTTGGACAAGTGACATTTTTTTACATTGAATATTTACTTTGAGAAACCTCATGGATAATGTTTTAATACATTTTATGCTAAATGAAAACACTGTCATAAGAAATCACACTTGTGTGGCATGGCTAACATACTATGTTACAGTTTAAATTATGTTATAATTTGCAGGTGTGTTTGTATTTGAAATAAATTTAATAAATTTTCATCAGCATTAAAATAAAATAATTATTTAAAAACACAAAGCAATCAGAAAAGTAAGAATAATAAGCCTAGATGTATGTAACTTCTTCAAACAGGCAGAACATGAATGTACAGAAACATCATTTCATAGGAAAAAGGGAATAAAATTTATCACATTCTACTTCTACTCAGGAAAAGAAAATTAAAATTTTGATAGAATAAGAAATTAAAGAGAAGCTAGTCTTCAGATACTCACCATACATTGTGTTTAAAATGCTCAATTATGAGTAACTCTGTAGGAATTGGCTCAAACTAGTCAGATCAAATGAATACATTGTGATTAAAAAAATAGCTATCAAAGTAGCCAGAAAATTTTTTTTAAAATGAAAAATTGCTTATCATTTTTTCTTTTCTATACTCTCACACTATGTCTTGTCATGTTCACCTCAGCTCAGCTCCTACCTAACCCATCTCATTTTCTAAACCCTCAAAGCTTTGTATGAGCTCTGTTTTTCTAAACACATGAAGTCAATCTTGTGCTACCCATACATATTCTTAAATGTGAGGATACCATTCATGGAAATGGTTAACTCACCACGACTGAATCCTTAAAACTAGGAGTCTGTAGATCTGTGCTACAGTTGCTATTAATTGGCAATAGCTCCTCACTTATATATACATGTATACACACACATATGTACATTCATATATATGCGTATACACACATATATATGTATGTACACACTTATATACATATATGTATGCATGTATGTATGTATACACACAGACACACACTGGACTTATAAGGTTAAAAAAGCAAAACAAAACAAAATACCCTGACAAAACAAAATGAGACCATGACCCTCCAAAGATGTCACTGTATTCATTTTATGTTGGCCATCTACTGCTAGACAGGGGCCATGCCCTTAAGAGTACTGTTAGAGAAATGACTTGTAATTTGTGAGTGGTTATCAGATGTAGACTTTCTGGATTATGGATATGGAGTTTCTGTGAACATCTCTCAGCACTAAAAGCCCATGTGACATCAACCTATGCAGGTCCTGTGCATGCTACCACAGTCTCTACAGGTTTATATGTGTGTCCGCCCTGAAGTGTTTAGAAGGTCTTGTTCCCTTAGTGTCTATCATTGCCTTGGGCCCTTACTAACTTTGCAGGTGTCCCTGAGCCCTAAGGAGAGGAATTCCAAAGGGGTATTCAGTTGGCACTGAGTGGCATAAGGTCTCTTTCTCTCCGCACATTGCCTAGCTTTGAATCTTTCTGTATCTCATCTACTGCAGGAGGAAATTCCTCTGATAATGTATGAGCAAAATCTGATCTGTAACTATGGCTTAAAGTCACTAGAAAGCTTTGCATGCCTACATCCCACAACACAATGGTAATATTTGCTTTTTTATTTTTTCTTTTTAAAATTTTTATTGCTTATTTATTTACAATCCAGCGGTTACCCTCCCAGCCCTCCATCCCACAGTTCATTCCATTCCTCCAACCCCATCTTCAAGAGAATGCTCCCTCAACCCCAGAACTGCCCTCTCCCTGGGACCTCAATTCTCTCCAGGATTCAGCACATCTCCTACTGAGGCCCGAATAGGCAGTCCTCTGCTACATATGTGAAAAGGGCCTAGCACTACCTTTTGTATGCTTCCTGGTGGTTCAGTGTCTGGGTGCTCCCAGGGACCCAGATTAGTTGAGACTGCTGGTTTTCCTATGGGGTTGCCCTCCTCCTCAGCTTCTTCCACCCTTCCCCTAATTCATCCACAGAGCTCCCTGACTTCAGTCCATTGGCTCAGTGTAAATATCTGTGTGTCTTAGTCAGTTGCTAGTTGGGCCTCTCAGAGGACAGCCATGTCAGGTTCCTGTAGGTAAGCACAACATAGCATCAGTGATATTGTTGGCTTGGCATCTCCCCATGGATGGATCCCCAGTTGGGCTGATCACTGGACCACCTTTCCCCCAGGCTCTTCTCCATCTTTGTTTCTGTAGTTCTTTTAGACAGAAAAACGTCAGGGTCAGAAATTATGACTGTGGGTGGGTAACACTGTCTATCATCTAAGAAGACCAAAGCCTGGGTGATTTGGTTCTTCTGAGATGGGGAACAAAATATTCTCAAGAGCAAATATGTAGATAAAGTGTAGAGCAGAGACTGAAGGAAAGGCCATCCAGAGACTCTTCTACCTGAAGAGTCTTCCCATGTATAGTCGCCAAACCCCAACACTATCATGAATACCAAGAAATGTTTGCTGAAAGGAGCCTGATAAGGCTGTCTTCTGAGAGGCCTTGCCAGAGCCTTACAAATACAGAGGCAGATGCTTGCAGCCAACCATTGGACTGAGTTTGTGGTCCCCGATGGAGGAATTAAAGAAAGGATGAAAGGAGCTGAAGGGATTTGCAACCTCATAGGAAAAACAACATCAGCCAGACCCCCAGAGCACCCAGGGAATAAGCTGTCAAACAAGGGGTACACATGGCTCTAGCTGCATATATAGCAGAGGATTGCCTTGTCAGGCATCAATAGGAGAAGAGGTCCTTGAACCTATGAAAGCTCAATAGATGCTCCAATGTAGGGTAATAGAGGGCAGGGTGGTGGGAGTGGGGTGGGCAGAGGAACACCCTCTTAGAAGTAGGGGGAGGGAGGATTGAATAGGATCTACCCTGGATGGGAGGACACTGGGAAAGAGGATAATATTTGAAATGTAAATAAAGAATATATCCAATTAAAAATGCCATTTCTATAAAAAAAATTTTTAGCATCCTTGCTTGAAATAAAGATACATAATTTCAATAATATAAAATGGTCCCATCTATCTACTGGTGGTGGACGCTTTGAGCTCCCTTTCCCCACTATTGGGCATTTCATCTAAAGTCACTCCCATTTAGTCCTGAGAGTCTCTCACCTCCCTGGTCTCAATAGCCTGTGTTGCTTAGGTATCCTGATGAGGCCTGTTGGGCAATATCTCATTTAGATGTAACACATTGGCAGCTTTATTTGATAGTAAAAGCTATGTCATTGTTACATTGCTTTCCCTATTGTTTAGCAATTTCCTTTAGATAGCACACACACCCACACCCCCCCACACACACACACTTGTGTTCACTCTCTTAAATCTATCTTCACCTTGTTTTCTCATTCTTTTCCTGCACTTTATCTGTCCATAATGATTGCATTCCCCCTTCTAAGGAGAACCATTTTGCCATATTCTTTTACTAGATACCTATATTCTCTGGTTATATGAATTGGAATTGTAACTTGGTCCTCAAAGACTTAATAGCTGCACATAAGGAAATATATTCCATATTTATCATTCTGGGTCTGAGTTACCTCATTCAGAATGATTCTTTTTTCTATCTCCATCTGTTTACCTGTGAAGTTCATGATACTGTTTTAATACTTGAGAAGTATTTCATTGTGTAAATTTACACATTCGAAAATTTTTTTATCCATCATCTGTTAACAGATATCCAGGCTGTTTCTAATCTAGCTATTATGACTAGAAAAGCAATGAACATGGGTGATCTAGTGTCTCTCTGGTAAGATGAAAAGTCTTTTGGGTATGTATCTAGAGAGTTGTAGCTGGATCTTGAGGTAGACTGATCTTGAGGTCTTCCTGAGAAAATCTCTCACCGATTTCCACGGGCTGTAAAGTTTACTCTTCCATCAGCAATGCCTGAGCATTCATTCCTTTTACTCCACACACTCTCCATGCATGAGCTGGCATTTGTTTTATTTATCTCGATCATTCTGACAGGTGCAAGTTGAAATCTCTAAGCCACTTGTGTTTCCTTGTTTCCTTTTACAGCATTCTCTCTTTAGGAACAATTTTTATTGGGTTATTGGTTTTTATCATCTCCAGCATTTTGAGAACGTAATTGTATTTCAGATATTGGTCCTATCTTAGATGTTCCTATTCCATAGCTTGCCATTTTGCCCAAGTGACAATATGCCCAAATCTCTTTTTGTAATTGTTGTACTTACAGCTTGTATCACCACAGTTCTGATCAGAAAGCCGTTTCCTCTGTCAGTGAGTTCAGAACAATTTCCCCTTCTCTTCTATCAGATTCAGTTTATCTGAATACTTCAGTTTATAAATAACAAAGAAATTAACTACTAAGCTATAACTTTCTTGTTTACAGATATAAATATCCAAAATCAAATTTTATCAAGTCTAATAAAAACATTTAAAATATTACCTGTTACTGTGAGTCATACAATTATTTCAGCATTTTTTCATGATTAGAACCTGATTTTATAAGGTAACTGTGAAAATATAGTCATCTATTGTTTTTATACCTAAAACAAATAGGTATGATTATTGCAAATCTATTTTGATTATACTTAGTACAATTAAATTTTACAAATTTTCAATATTAATTATTTTTTAGTGAATACTAAACCAAGTCTTTTTGTTTTTTGGCCTAACTATATTACTTAATGTAAAATAGTAATTGTTCTATTATGCTTTATAAAACACTAAAATCATGAATCTCTTATAATTATTTCACAATATTTTATGTAAATCAATGATAAATAGTGCAACTACACAAAACAATTCCTTATGTACTTAAGAACCAAATGATAGATTTAGCCTTCCTATAAAGTATAATAAAACATCACAGATTCAAATTCTTTTTTATTTTAATTTATTTACATTTCAAGTGTTATCCCCTGACCTGGTTTCCCCCTCTCCTAGAAACTCCCTCTCCTATGCCCCTCCCCCTGCCTTTATGCGGGTGTTCCTCCACACACCTGCCCACTCCCCCCTTTCTAATAATAACTCAGATTCAAAATAACATTTACAATCAACCAAAAAGGATAGGAGTGTTCCATGTCTCCCTCTAGGAGGAACTCTGAGTATTTGTGAAGCAAATACTTCCACTTAACCTAAATACTTCGAGGACTATGATTAGGACCCTGGCAATTCTCTTTAGCACTTGAACTTACAACATTTTGTCTTACCCTGAAGTCCCCCTTAATCTAAAGCCATAAAAACGTGCACATTGTGTGCTTTGTTTTGAATTACTTTTATTCAATGTAGCCATCATTTTTCTTTCAACTGGAAAAATCCAGTACATCTTGGAAATCTCACTTGTGTTTTTTGACAGATCATATCTACTGTATCTTTTATTCTTTGGCTTTAAATTTATCCTGCAGGATTCTGAGCTCTCAGTCCATGGTGCCGAGCTTTCTATCTTAGTAAAATGGGTCCATGAGAGGCTAAGTTCTTATTTCAAACCTCTAGCAAGATCTTCAAAATGAGGCATTTTGACATTATCATTATTTCCAAACTAGAAAGCAAGAATGTAAATGTTTGTGAAGAAATACAAGAGATGAAATATAACAAAAGAGAACGCCTCCAGGGAATCTGTAGTCAAGTAACTCTGACATTTCCAGCATTAAAGAAAATCATGACTTGTCTAGTCCCTTTGATGTTTACCTATGAGATGTAATTAATGTTTTTATTCAAACTGTTTTCACATGATTTAGCACACCCTGATGTGCGACTCTCAATCCATCTGTACATGACACAATTAATGTAACCTGATTTACCCAATCCAAGTCAAAATATAAATGTGGTGATGTTTACAGAGTATGTCTTCTTGTTCCCGAGACATTAGTTTCTCCAATTCCCCCATTAATAACGTGATTACCAGTCGAAAGGGAATTTTATACACTGAAGATAATTGAAATTTAGACACTGACAGGTAAACTCTTTCACTTGTAAAATTCAGGGCAGCGATTGTGAAAAAAAAAATGAAGTGCCTAGAATGGTCTCTGGGAAATAAGCCCCACTTCTGGATCTTACCTTTACCAAATTCATTTCTTCTCACAATAAATGTCATCTGTAGGAGTTACCCTTGGAACTGAGCGATGTTTTGTGGTGCAATGTCCTAGTCAGGGAAGTCACAACCAAAGCACCAATGAGCAGGTTCCCCACTGTACCTGCACACTGCGTGACATGAGGAAGTCATGCTTCCTCAGTCAGGATGCCACCCTGCATCACCCAAATTGACAAAATTACAACATTCCAGGGCCTCTGCACTGACAGGAGGCAGTCAAGCCTGACAGCCCTTTCCCTCTTGTCTGTTATCTTGAAATCAATTGCACAGCCTGATGCACAGAATAATGGCTGTGGGCTATCCTGCAGGACTTGGCCCATCTGGTCACTGAAGAAGACAGCATTGCTGGCTTCCTATTGATCTGGGAGGTGCATGCTGCTACACAGAGGTGACCTCCATCTCTCCACCTGGCCCTGCTATTGAGGAAATCAGTTTCACAAGAGTGCTCTTTCAGAAAAGGAATTCCTTTGTACCAATGCATGCTCATTTTCATTTTTAATTCCAAGTTCATAGCTTTTGAGATAAAAGAATTAGAGGAATGCAAATTAAAGGTGTGGATCCTGTATGTCAGCAAACATATTTAATGTAATCCTTACAAAGATACAATAGAGTAAAATGTTTCTTTTATGACATCCCATATATGTTATTTTTGAAGAAAATGATTATATTAGTGGCATAATATCTTATTAACAGAACTGTTACTGCAAAGATTAGTATTTCACTGGCTGGGTCTCAGAGGTGAATGATTGATTTATACTTAATTGTCTGAAGTTGATTACATAGCCCGTCTGCTTTACATTTTAAAAGAACCGCATCACTGGTGAATTGTATTAAATGGACCTGGAATCTATAGAAGTTGAAAGTGTAACTGACTCCTGTACTGGAACAAATAATAATGAAAAGACAGAGGAAGAAGCAAGCATGGGTATGAATAATCAAGAAAGCATAGCAAGTGGGTAAAGAAGAAAACACAAAGATCTGCCTCTTCCTGCAAAATGTAAGAATCTTTACATTTCACTATCTATTCATTAAAGGCAAACTTTCATAGGATGCTTAATTTCATAGCAATTACACAGGAAGACACAAAAATTTCTAATCATCTTCTGATCTTCATAAATGCATCATTGCTACTACTATTGTACACGGGGAGAGCATGCTCATGCTCCCCATAATTGTCAGTGCTCACTGTCAGTTAGCACACATGCTGCAATCAATGGCCCTACATTGAACACCACAGCTACTCAATCTGTGTTCTACGTTACTGTTTGTGCATGTGGTTTAACATCAGTGGACTGAGCCAAATAGTCAGCTGCCATAAAACAGTCACCCACAGGTGCTTCCTGGTCCTGGAAATGCTCTGCGCTCCAATCAATAAATCTCAACAGCCCCCAAACGCCAAATCCTTTTCATGTATGTGTGCCTTCTCTTTCATTCCACAAAGTGTCATATGACTATAAATACATAGAATCTACAAAGTTTAATTTAGCAGAAGTATTATACTGGATTCTGGTGTGTGCGTACTGCACTCATGACTAGTGTTCAGGTGGTAGTGTTTGCTTACCATTCCTAAATCCCTGAGTCTAGTATATTGTTGAGTGTGGTAATTAACGGCTGGAATTCGGGCCATCAGTAAATGCAGGTAGGAAGATCTCATGTTCAAGAGTATTCGGCGCCACATAGAGAGGTTGTCATTCTCTTCTTTTTTTTTTTTTCTGATAAAATTGAAAAAATTTTTTTTAATTTTTATTTTCTATATTCTATGTTTACATTCCAAAGGCTTTCCCCTTTCCCAGTTCCACCCTCCCTATGTCCCATAGTTCCTCTCCCCCCAACTATTCCCCAATCATTCCCCCTCCACCCACGGTTTCTCTACAAAACTGGATCCAATCTTTCCAGGCCCAGGGTCCTCTCCTTTCTTCTTGGGAATCATTTGACTTGGTAATTGTGCCTTGAGTATTTAGGCCTTCTGGGATCATTAATATCCACTTATCAGTGGTTGCATTTCATGTGTATTCTTTTGTGATTGGGTTAGCTCACTCAGGATGATATTTTCCAGGTCTAACCATTTACCTACAAATTGCATGAATTCATTATTTTTAATTGCTGAGTAGTATTCCATTGTATAAATATACCACATTTTCTGTATCCATTCCTCCTTTGAGGGATATCTGGGCTCCTTCCAATTTCTGGCTATTATAAACAAGGCTGCTATAAACATAGTGGAGCATGTGTCTTTATTGTATGCAGGGGAATCCTCTGGGTATATGCCCAGGAGTGGTATGCCAGGGTCCTCTGGAAGGGACATGCCCAATTTTCTGAGGAACTGCCACACTGATTTCCAGAGCGGTTTTACCATTTTGCAATCCCACCAACAGTGGAGGAGTGTTCCTCTTTCTCCACATCCTCGCCAGCATTTGTTGTCTCTTGAGTTTTTAATCTCTTCTAATACATGAGATGTCATAGAATGTGCATATTTGCTTTTGGGAAATCATCTCCAGCTGTTTTCCTAAATTTTCATCCTATTTGACATTCTTCTAGATGCAAATGAGCAAGCCATCATTCTGCAATCATGCAATTGAAGGATGGACAGATTTCACTACAATCCACAACTCTGGCAATAAATTGTACTTCTGTAATTTGAAAATATGAAATAATAATATTTGGAGCTCAATTAGCTTGCAATCATGTTTTTAATCTCCATATAGCCACGTTGTTCTAAATATAATATTTAAATATGTAATAATGCATTGTACTAGTATATATTATTATTATATCAATATGTTAGTGATATATTATTAATTTAATATAATATATTAATAATTGTTTATTATATACATATATTATATGATAAGTACAATGTAATATGCATAATATATTATGTAGAAATTATGTGTATAATTTGTACATTATATATACATATTTTTATATATACACATAATTTGTAATATATATTACATATATATATTACATATATATATAATATATATATATATATATATTACATTAGCCCATTCAGCTAGGGAGTCATACTAGTCTCACAGGAAAATAAATGACATTGTTCCTCTTTTTTACTCAAAACCTCCCAGTAATTTTCATGTTTTTCTCAAACTGTTAATGGAATTCAGACCTGTTCAAGTCATATACTTAATTCTTGTCTGTTCCTCTTATATTGTCCTTTGACAATCTTCTCCCTGTTCCCACACTCTGAAGAAAGTCCTGTTATTTCACTCTCCAGGACTATTTCAATTTTCAGTGTGAGGCCATGCAGAGGCTTCTCCCTGTTGTATTCTTGATAAGTCCACTCCAGGTTTAACTAGAATTTGATTACCTTGATGATGAATCCCATGGAAAACTACCCATCTATATTCTAGGAATCCTAAGTCAAGATGACCAGGTAATTTATCATAGGGTCGGTTAAAGCGTTTGCTTGTGCTGAACCTCTCCAGTTACCTGCTTATGTTACCTTCTGGTAAACTGCTTACTTCTACGAATTTTCCCCTGCAGGTGCTACACAATACACCAGGAAGTGTTTTATTTTTCTTTAAAAACTCCATGCTCTGGACACTTTGGGCTACACTTGGACAGCAAATAGTGTAGTCCCAGTGGGCTGGAATAAAAACTTTCAGTAGGCTATAAATTGTGTCTGAGTAGTCATCTCTGGTGGGTTTCCTGTAAAATTAGTAGGCCACAGGTTACTACTAAAACACTCTGTATAGTCTCATATATTGAAAATTTTGTTAGGTTAAGGTTTTTATTCCAGTTCTCTGCCATTGAGTTCATCGAGCCTAAATAGTATGTGTTTAATTAATATAAAAAATAATCATGTATTCATCTTCATTGAAAGCAAAGCAAAACTTCCTGTACTGGCTTTACTCACTAGCATGCTCATATCTTTACCAATACCTTCCAAAGTAGTGCCACTGACTATGTCCAAAAATGACAGTCTGGGGATCTGGAAGGCTGACCAGATAAATAGGAATGCTTGAGAATAGATCAAACCCTATTCTCAACATTTCTTAGAAACCTGCATAATACGCTTCTGCCTGGCAGGAGCAGTTTTCTTTTATCTCCCCTTGCCACCTGCAAATGGGACATCTTGTTCTCTGTTGGAATATACCCTGGTTCTGTATCAAAGAGCCCACTAACCTCCAGGCTCCTTTGGACTCCATTAACATATAGCTGACATACATGTCAGAGCCTGCAGGCTCCTCAGGTCAGAAAGTCTCCATGCTAGCCTCCCGACTCTTCAATCTCCCATACTCCTCCTGCTCTGTGCTAACTCACAGATTATTTCAGCCTATAATTTCCTATCCTGTCATAGTACCTTTTTGTCTTCTCTCTTCTCCCTGGAGTTGGCCATGGAGGTCTCCATCTGCTATCTTCTCTATCTCCTGAGACGTAGCCATGACAGTTTTGAGGTCTTCAAATCCCTTGGCAAATTGCTTTCTACCACCGAAAAGGTAGCCAGGTATTTCATATTTACAATATGCCTTTTTAGCACCCATGGAGTGCTATTTGGTACAATTTGGTAGTAACACTGTGCCCTCACTTACAATACTGTTGCAGATAGATATTGATTGTAACCATTACCTAAGAAATGCTGAAGAAATTAACTTGAAACAGAAGATTTTTCAGTGTAATTCCAAAGGGATACTGGGCACAATTGCAGATTATAACAGAACTTCCAATAATGCATTTATTTTTACCTTGGAGAAAAGGTAAAATAAGAATTTTTACATATTAGAACTGTTTAGAGACATTGTAAACTGATACAACTCAAGACAAAAGGCAAAAAGTGTTTCAAAATTGTTATCCCAAGATGTAACATATAACCCTGTCACGTATTATCTGCATGATCTTGGGTCAGTTGACTAAATGAACTAATTGCCTTGCATATATATGAATATTGTGTAAAGAATCTTATAATAAATAAGAAGATCAAGCAAACACTTGTTCTAAAGTTTTAAGGAAAAGTATGTAAATAAAATTATAATCGTGCTATATTTTTATATTTGAATGGTTATATTAGTTGCATGATTAAGTCACTTAGCAGTGATTTTGATGATCCCATGTGTCCAATAAATTTTCAGCTTCAAAAACAGTTCCCTATTTGAGAGAAACAGGGACACTGAAAAGTAGTCTAGAGTGTACAAAGTACAGAAACAAGGTCCTAGTAATCACACTGTTCTCGGGATTCTGACTCCCTCCACTCCACTGACATTTTTGAATATTTGATAGATTATTGAAAGAAAAGGTCAGAAAACTGTAGTTGGATATGGAATGTATAATTTAGCAATCTGAAAATAATTCAGAAAAGAATAAAATATTCAAATACATTTAGGGACACAGTAATTATTAATGAAACAATTAATGAATTTAAAGTAAGCAGAGAGGTATATGGGAGTGTTTGGATGTAAAGTGGGCAAGAAATGTAATTAAATTACATTATCAAAACTATACAACAGAAGCATGTGTTTTACCTGATATGAAAATCCTAGTTTATAATGTGTATATGTAAATAAAGGTTGTAGAGGTTTGACTATGCCTGGCCCAAGGAGTAGCACTATTTGGAGGTATGGCCTTCTAAGAGTAAGTGTGGTCTTATTGGTAGAAGTGTGTTTTCAGTTACAAATAAAAATTAAGTATCAAAATATATGTTCTATTTGAAAATCACAAAAAGTGTTCACACTTAAATGAACCTAATATAAATTCCATGACCAAATCTGGATCTTTAATGAATTAAAACCTTGACAATGATAAAAATGTTTTAGAAATAGCATTCTGTGTGAGGCTACTTTATTTAGACCAGACATTTTTATGTTGAGTTTAATATTTATCATTTTCTTTCCAGATACAGTTAGTAAGGATAGCACCCAGTGTAGTTTTACTATGTCTACAGCCTATAATCTTTCAACAGAGTGTGGAGATTAAAACAAAATAGGGGATGTGCATTGTCTCTGGCCAGTAAGGGACACTGCCCATTTTCTCATCCATTTAATAGACTCAAGAAATCATCTAGGCTACAAGAGACACCTGGCTCCTCTATGCTTAGAGAATTCAATGCATACATTGTCTAATTATATAGTAATCCTTTCTACACCATTGTGTCATCTCTCCTGAACTAAGAGCTTACCTACAAAGGCACTACATTTTATTATTTTTTATTTTTCATTAGATATTTTATTTATTTACACTTCAAATGTTATGCCCTTTCCCACTTTCTCCTCTGGAAACCCCATATCATATCCTCCCTTCCCCTAGCCAACCCACTGCTCCCACCTCACCACCCTGGCATTCCCTTACACTGGAGCATTAAGACTTCACATGACCAAAGGCCTCCCACTGATGTCCAACAAGGCCATCCTCTTTATATATGCAGCTGGAGCCATGGGTCCCTCCATGTATACTTTTTGGTTGGTGGCCTAGTCCCTGGGAGACCTGGGAGGTCTGGTTGTTTGTTATTGTTGTTCTTCCTATGGGGTTGCAAATCCCTTCAGCTCCTGCCTTCACTTCACTAATTCCTCCACTGGGGACCCTGTACTCAGTCCAATGGTTGATTGCAAGCATCTACCTCTGTATTTTTCAGGCTCTGGCAGAGCCTCTCTAAAGAAAGCTATATCAAGTTCTTGTCAGCAAGCACTCCTTGGCATCTGCAAGAGGGTTTGGGTTTGGTGTCTGTATGTGCAATGGATCTCCAGGTGGGACAGTCTCTAGATGGCCTCTCCTTCAGTCTTTGCTTTACACTTTGTCTTCATATCTCCTCCCTTTAGAATTTTGCTCCCTTCTAAGAACACCTAAAGCACCCACACTTTGGTCTTCCTTCTTCTTGAGCTTCATATGGTCTATGAATAGTATCTTGGGTATTCTAAGCTTTGGGGCTAATATCCACTTATCAGTGAGTGCATACTATGTGTGTTCTTTTGTGACTGGGTTACCTTGCTCAGGATATTTTCTAATTCCATCCATTTGCCTAAGAAGCTCATGAAGTCATTGTTTTTAGTAGCTGAATAGTACTCCATTGTGTAAATGTACCACATTTCTGTACCCATTCTTCTGTTGAAGTGCATCTGGATTCTATACAGCTTCTGACTGTTATAAATAAGGCTGCTTATTTGGCACTTATATGTTCTCTGTCTCTCCCCTTTCTCTGTGTATCCCACAATGTACCTGTGGAGGTCCAAGGACAGACTTGTGTAATTGGGCCTCTCAATCCCCTTATACATGGGTTCAGAGAATGAAGATTAGCTTCTGTAGCCCAAGCTGAACTCCTCACTATACTATTACCAAAACACAAAAATCATAGGGAACAGAAATCTGTGCATATACTAACATATTTTACAATATTCTTATGCTAAAAAATAGTATTATTCAGTCTGCAGGATAAAAAGTAAATCATAAGAGTTACTCTGATAAGATAAACTGTATAATCAAGATTCGCAAATTAAATATAATTTAATTTACAAAAATCCAAGTAAGTTGATATTTGTATTCAGTGGTCAAAATAAAATATTTTTTATGGAATAAAATCATTTTATCAGAAAATAAAAGAGAAATCTTCTGTATTGTGCTTTAATCAACATTAAAGGAAATATAAAAGACTTGTATTATGGGAAACCAGAGTTCTTACAATCTATAAAGAGACATTAAATTATTAAAATGATTACTCACTGTAAATTCTATAAGTAAAGAATTGATTATAATTCAATTTTCTTTTCTCTAATATCCATCTTTGTGTAGCATTGATTGCCATGGAACATTAACCTAACATGCTTTTTCATGACTGGTTTAATTTTCAGCACCTGGTGATGTTCTAGTTCCATTTCTATTACTATGACCAAACAATATATTTATGGTACTTGGTCTCTCATTGGTGGGATGTTCAGGGAGGTTTAGGAGATGTGGCCTACTCAAAAAACTTTTGTAACTCTGGTTGGGCTTTAAGGTTTCAAATTTCAACACATTGCTGAATAAGCTCTTTACCTACAACTTGCAATTCAAGAAGTAAACTTTCTGCTCCAGCATCAACAAACTCTTAATTTCTGAAACCCTGAGCCAAAATGAAATTCTTTTATAATGTAGTTTAGTCATAGGAAAAGATATTTTGGTTCAAATCTGAATGCATTCAGTGAACTTTGGAACAGGAAGTTAGAGACACAATTAACTGGAAATATATAAACCTACATCTTCTCAGTAACCACATTTGGAATAATGCAGACTGGAAATTCTAAAGAGAAATCATTACATATGTATACAAGTATGTGTGTGTGTGTGTGTGTGTGTGTGTGTGTGTGTGTGTGTGTGTGTGTAGGGAAGGAGAGAGAGCCAGAGCCAGAGCCTGAGAGAGAGAGACAGAGAGAGACAGAAGGAGACAGATGGAAAGAGAGAGAGAGAGAGAGAGAGAGAGAGAGAGAGAGAGAGAGAAACACCAGATGGAGATTTGATGAACCTGATTTGAACTCAGTTGTTCATGAGGCACAATTCCATTCCATTCTCAGGCATTCTTTTTATGGTACCTTTACATTCTTATTCACATCAGGAGAGATACCATATCATCAGGTAAGGGAGCACCTTTGGCTGTTCTTTCTATATCACTTGATATTAGAAAGGATATGTATGATTGTCACTACAAGAAATCACAGCATTTCTGGATTTCATGAAAGCTGAAGTGACAGTATGATGAGATTCCACAATGTAAGCTAATATGATACAATTTTGAAACTCAAGTTTTCTTTCTTTTTTTATTCCATAGCTATTTAAAGTACTTAAAATTTTAGCTAGAGCATAGTTTTAACTATCCTGGGATTTTGTTGCTCCAGATGAATTTGAGAATTGCTCTTTCTAGATCTATGAAGAATTGAGTTGGGATTTTGATGGGGATCACATTGAATCTGTAGATTGCTTTTGGCAAGATTGCCATTTTTACTATATTGATCCTGCCAATCCAGGAGCAGGAAATATTTTTCCATCTTCTGAGGTCTTCTTCGATTTCTTTCTTCAAGGACTTGAAGTTCCTGTCATACAGATCTTTCACTTGTTTGGTTAGAGTTATACTAAGGTACTTTTTGTTGTTTGTGGCTATTGTGGAGGGTGTTATTTCCCTAACTTCTTTCTCAGCCTGCTTGTCCTTTGAGTACAAGAAGGCTACTGATTTGCTTGAGTAAATTTTATAACCAGCCACTTTGCTGAAGTTGTTTATCAGCTGTAGAAGTTCTCTGGTGGAGTTTTTTGGGTCGCTTAGGTAAACTATCATATCGTCTGCAAATAATGATACTTTGACTTCTTCCTTTCCAATTTGTATCCCTTTGACTTCCTTATGTTGTCTAATTGCTCTCCCTAGAACTTCAAGTACTATATTGAAAAGATATGGAGAGAGAGAGGACAGCCTTCTGGGGGAATCAATATCCCTGACCTCAAGCAGTACTACAGAGCAATCGTGTTAAAAACTGCATGGTATTGGTACAGCAACAGGCAAGTAGATCAATGGAATAGTATTGAAGACCCAGACATGAACCCACAGACTTATAGTCACTTGATCTTTGATAAAGGAGCCACAACCATCCAGTGGAAAAAAGATAGCCTTTTCAACAAATGGTGCTGGTTCAACTGGAGGTCAACATGCATACAATGCAAATCGACCCACTCTTATCTCCTTGTACTAAGATCAACTCCAAGTGGATCAAGGACCTCCACATAAAACCAGACACACTGAAACTATTAGAAAAGAAACTGGGGAAGACCCTGGAGGACATGGGCACAGGGGGAAAGTTCCTGAACGAAACACCAATAGCTTATGCTCTAAGATCAAGAATTGACAAATGGGACCTCATAAAATTACAAAGTTTCTGTAAGGCAAAGGACACTGTCAGAAGGACAAAACGGCAACCAACAAAGTGGGAAAAGATCTTCACCAACCCCACATCTGACTAATATCCAATATATACAAAGAACTCAAGAAGTTAGACCCCAAAGAACCAAATAACCCTATCAAAAAATGGGGTACAGAGCTAAACAAAGAATTTTCACCAGAAGAAATTCAGATGGCCGAGAAACACCTTAAGAGATGTTCAACATCATTAGTCATCAGGGAAATGCAAATCAAAACAACCCTGAGATTCCACCTCACACCACTCAGAATGGCTAAGATTAAAAACTCAAGAGACAACAAGTGCTGGCAAGGATGTGGAGAAAAAGGAACACTCCTCCACTGTTGGTGGGATTGCAAAATGGTAAAACCACTCTGGAAATCAGTTTGGCCGTTCCTCAGAAAATTGGGTATGTCATTTCCAGAGGACCCTGGCATACCACTCCTGGGCATATACCCAGAGAATTCCCCTGCATACAATAAAGACACATGCTCCACTATGTTTATAGCAGCCTTGTTTATAATAGCCAGAAATTGGAAGGAGCCCAGATATCCCTCAAAGGAGGAATGGATATAGAAAATGTGGTATATTTATACAATGGAATACTACTCAGCAATTAAAAATAATGAATTCATGCAATTTGTAGCTAAATGGTTAGATCTGGAAAATATCATCCTAAGTGAGTTAACCCAATCACAAAAGAATGCACATGAAATGCAATCACTGATAAGTGGATATTAATGAGCCCAGAAGTCCTAAATATTCAAGGCACAATTAGCAAGTCAAATGTTTCCAAGAAGAAGAAAGGAGAGGACCCTGGGCCTGAAAAGATTGGATCCAGTCTTGTAGACCCAGAACAGAGAAATCGTGGGGGGGGGATTATTGTGGAATGGTTGGGGGAGAGAGGAATTATGGGACGTATGATGGGCGGGGGGAACTGGGAAAGGGGAAAGCCTTTGGAATGTAAACATAGAATATAGAAAATAAAAATTAAAAGAAATTTTAGCTAGAGCAAAAAAAACAGGAGGAGCGATCAAGGTACTACAAATTGGAAAGCAAGAAGACAAAGTATAATTATTCTCAGATGATGTAATACTAGATACATAAAGGAATTAAAAATTCAAAACTGAATACTAATGATTGTTGAAATTTTTAGCAAAGTGGTTGGATACAAGCTTAATTTAAAAATTCAGAAGTAGTTTTATATACAAATAAATTTTCAAAGCTTTTTTTATTCTGAAATACTTTCATTTCTCAATTAATTTTAGTAAATAATTTTGACCATACAGTAACTTAGGTTGTCAGCCATAATCTTTCTGAACTTGGAATTTGTTGCACCAGGATCTTCTGGCTTTCACAGATTCTACTGAAAAGTCCAATGTTGAGATATCTTTTAAGTGTCTTTTGTATTTTCTCCTGATGCTTTCAAAATTTTGTTGTAATTGTTGTACTATATTTAATATTTTCACTATGATACACCATGAAGTATTTTTTTCTGGTCTTCTCTAGTTGTGTATTCTGGGGTTATATATACTTCTCATATCTTTCCTTAGTTTAGATAAAGATCTGTTGTTAAAGATCTATTCTATACAGTTAGCCTGGGATGCTTCTCATTTATCTATACCTAGTACTGGCTGGATTTTTGCCAACTTGACACAAGCCAGAGTCATTAAAAAGAAAGGAGCCTCACTTGAGGAAATGCCTCAGTGAGATCCAATTGTAAGACATTTCTCAATTAGTGATCAATAGGGGAGGGCCCAGCCAATTGTGGGAGATGCCCTTCTTGGGATGTTTGTCATCAGTTGTATAAGAAATCAGGCTGATGAGGCTGTGTGTAACAAGTCAATAAGCTGAGTTTTTCATCCCTTGTTTTTTTTTTTTTTAATTTGACAAAACAAATGGGCTTCCAGCAGTCTTCTAGGAAGAGGCAATAAAAATCAGTACTGATGAAAGAGTATCCATGCTTGGTCTTCCTTCTTCTTGAGCTTCATTTGGTCCGTGAATTGTTTCTTGGGTATCCTGAATTTCTGGGCTGAGATCCACTTATCAGTGAGTGCATACAGTATGTGTTCTTTTGTGATTGGGTTATCTCACTGAGGATGATATTTTCTAGCTCCATCCATTTGCCTAAGAAATTCATAAATTGATTGCTTTTAACAACTGAGTGGTATTCCATTGTGTAAATGTACCACATTTTCTGTATCCATTCCTCTATTAAGGGACAACTGGGTTCTTTCCAGCCTCTGACTATTACAAATAAGGCTGCTATGAATGTAGTGGAGCATGTGTCCTTATTATATGTTGGAGAATCCTCTGGGTATATGCCCAGGAGTGGTATAGCAGGGTCTTCCAGTAGTACTATGCCAAATTTTCTAAGGAATCACCAAACTGATTTCCAGAGTGGTTGTACCAGCTTGCAATCCCACCAGCAGTACAGGACTGTTCCACTTTCTTCACATCCTTGCCAGTACCTACTGTCATCTGAGTTTGTATTCTTAGCCATTCTGACTGGTGTGAGATAGAATCTCAGGGTGGTTTTGATGGAGGAAATACAGAGACAAGTGCAGACCACAGACAGAAGGAAAGACCATCCAGAGACTGCCCCACCTAAGGATCCATCCCAGATAGAGTCACCAACACTGACACTATTGTGAATGCCAACAAGTGCTTGATAACAGGAGCCTGATATAGCTATCTCTTGAGAAGCTCTGGAGTACATGACAAATACGGATGGCGACACTCTCAGCCAATCATTTAACTGAGCACAGGGTCCCCAATGGAGGAGCTACAGAAAGGACCTAAGCAAGCAAAATTGGGGGGATTGATGAAAAAAGGGGGTGGGTGGGGTGGATTTGGGTGGGGGAAGGGTACAACATCTGAAATAGTAAATAAAGAATATATCTAATAAAAACGAAAGAAAAATCTCTGTAGTGATCCTGATGATAAAAGTGCAAGAAGGCGAGATTTCTCGTAACCATGGAATCCCTGTCACTCATCTGAGTTGCTTGTTTTACACAATATAACAAAGAAGTTTTACCTTATTAGACAAATTTGTTGTATTTGTCCTTCATGTCACAGGCATTCTTAAACCAATCAGTCGTTCCTTGGTTTCTTGTTAGTTCCACAAAAGAGGACCTTTAACTATTGTAGTGTATTATTCTCTATATTCGCATACTCTGACTAGTAAATTACTATTATTTTTGTGATCTGTAAGTTAATGCTTACTGTTACCTTTTGAAGCTTAATTCATTACATCATTAAAACTCAACCCAGCCCCAAACTGACAGCTTTTGACAGTAGTGATACATTTGAGCTCTTTCTATAACCTAAATTAGGTGCATTCTATGGGAAATATAGTTTCTTTGCTGTCATTCCCACTGTTACTACTGAAGTTTTCTCTGTCAACACTAGAATACTGTGTACCAAGAATATTTCTTTCACTTGGAATGAATGACTGTTTGTTACCAAAAGTTTTGGTTATTAAAACAAATAAAAAAAAAACTTCTGGAGATTAAAATAGAAAGATTTGTTTGGTGTTTATTGCCTTGTATAGAGTTTTTATTTATTACTTCACAAAATACTTAAAGCATGTGTGCTTTCAGAAGCAAATATGTGCTGGAGTTCATAAACTAAGTCCCAAAAGGATTACATTTAGCTAGCCAGCAGCATGCTATTGCATCTCTCTCTCTCTCTCTCTCTCTCTCTCTCTCTCTCTCTCTCTCTCTCTCTCTCTCCATATGTGTGTGTATGTATTAACTTATATATATTCATTCAGATTTATGTTTATTATTTTAAAATCAGCTTCAACATCCTTTCTGTCTATGTACGACTGTGGTTTGAAGAAAAATGTTAAAGTGTCCAAAAATTAATCTAATCAGTCAGGACATTTTTACATATCAAGTTCCTTTAGAAAAAGTCTGTAATGTCTATTTAGAATATTACTCAGTGGGCTTTGTGTTTGTTCCTTTCTATGAAGTTGCTCACATAGACTTCAAATGTGACTTTGAGTCAATATTCTTATAAAGAATATTCTTTATATTCTTTAAATATACTTAAAGCATTCTTTATAAGAATATTCTTATAAAGGTCACTTCATTTTCTCTTTGAAGTTAAGTAGGAAAAAAAAGAATTTTCAATTACATCTTCAGCTCTTAATCAAAATATTGAAACGAAATGAAAGGAAAGAAGAGTAAATGAAACAAATAAGGGGAAATCATGTTGTTTAGCCTGCTAGCCATGTTGATGATCTTTATTATAAAAGGAAAATCATGTACAAGAAAAGTAGAAAGAGGCAAAATGTGATGAATGGAAAATTGTGGAAATTCTAGTAAACAACATCTCAGAGATTATATGTGACTTAAGTATATTTTGGGGCATGAAGATATGGCTCAGGACGTAAGAGAGATTGATGCTTCTTGAAAGAACACAGTTGGGTTACAGAACTCACATTTGGTGTGTGCAAAGGCTTGTGACTCCAGTTTCATAGGATTCATGCGGTGTTCTAGCTTAGGTCACCAACATGAAAGCAAACATATAGAAAATATATAAATAAATAATAAAATAAATATGCTTTGTGAGACCAATACTTACTCAGCTTTGGTGCATAGCTAAAGTTAGTATTATTAGGTTTATCAAAAACATGGTGAAGTGAGAAAGAATGTGCATGCTATGCACACAAATACTACCTCAGAGTAAAGGCTAGAAAAAAGTCTTCCAAGCAAATGGTCCCAAGAAACAAGCTGAAGTTTCCATCCTAATATCTAATAAAATAGACTTTTAACCATAAGTTATCAAGTGAAATGAGAGAGGACACTTCCTATTCATCAAAGGAAAAATCCACCAAGAGAAAGTCTCAATTCTGAACATCTATGTCTCCAAAGCAAGGTCACCCACATTCATAAAAGAAACTTTACTAAAGCTCAAAATACACCACTCTCATAAACAGACAGATCATGGAAACAGAAACTAAAAAGAGAAACTAACAGAAGTTATGAACCAAATGGATTTAACAGATATCTATAGAACATTTCATCCTAAAACAAAAGAATATACCCTCATCTCAGCAACTCAAGGTACCTTCTCCAAAAATTGGTGATATAATTGGTCACAAAACAAGCCTCAACTGATATAAGAAGTTTGAAATAATCCCATGCATCCTATCAGATCTCCATAGACTAAGGCTGGTCTTCAGTAAAAACAAAAACAACAGAACACTCACATACACAGGGAAACTGAACAACTTGGTCAGGGAAGACGTAAAGAAAGAAATTAAAGACTTCCTGGAATTCAATGAAAATGAATATATAGTAAAAATGGCCAACTTACCAAAAGCAATCTACAGATTTAATGCAATCCCCATCAAAATTCCAACTCAATTCAACTCATTCTTCATGGCATTAGAAAAAGCAATTTGTAAATTCATTCAGAATAAAAAAACCAAAACGACAATAACAAAAAACAGGATAACGAAAACTATTCCCAACAATTAAAGAACTTCTGGGGGAATCACCATCCCTGATCTCAAGCTGAATTACAGAGCAATTGTGATAAAAATTTCATGGTATCGGTACAAAGATATGGAGGTAAATCAATGACATAGAATTGAAGACCCAGAAATGAACCCACACACCTATGGTCATTTGATCTTTGGCAAAGGAGCTAATATTATCCAGTGGTCAAAGGACAGCATTTTCAACAAACTGTGCTGATTCAACTTATTCTAGGCCCTCTAAAAGTTCCCTATCCATGAATACAAAAACAAAAAACAAAAAACAAAACAAAACAAACAAACAAAAAAAAACAAACCTCCAGTCTAGATAATACTCTTAAATATTCCAGATTCTGATAAGTCCATTTGGAGGGATGTTTCATTTAAAACATTTTGTACTAAAGGTTGTTAAATACCTATGGAGTAAAGAGCAGAAGATCAAAACCTGAGCAGAAAGTTTTGCAAAAACTGGACAGTTTCAATTTCTTAGTCCAGCGTCAAATCTCAGCCCTTGCATCACTGCTTTTCTACCATGTTGAGTTTAGGTACACCAGTTAGATGCTGAATTCTATGTACACATTTTACAAGGAGCTTCCATTTTCTTTTACACATATTTGTTGTAACATAGAAAATTGACTCATAGAACCAAGAGTCTAAAAGGGATTACAAATGGTGCTGGTTCAACTGAGAGTCATCATGTAGAAAAATGCAAATTGATCCAGTCTTATCTCCTTGTACAAAGCTCAAATCCTAATGGATCAAGGCCCTCCACATAAAACCAGATACACTGAAACTGAAAGAAGAATAAGTGGTGAAGAGCACAATTTCCTGAACAGAACACCAATGGTTTATGCTCTAAGATTAAAAAATAGACAAATGGGCCGGGCGGTGGTGGCGCACGCCTTTAATCCCAGCACTTGGGAGGCAGAGGCAGGTGGATTTCTGAGTTCCAGGCCAGCCTGGTCTACAGAGTGAGTTCCAGGATAGCCAGGACTACACAGAGAAACCCTGTCTTGAAAAAAAAAAAGAAAAAGAAAAAAAAAGAAAGAAAAAAATAGACAAATGGGACCTCATAAAATTGCAAATCTTTTATAAGGAGACTGTCAATAAGACAAAATGGTATCCAACAGATTGTGAATAGATCTTTAGGAATCCTACATCCAGTAGAGGCTTAATATCCAATATGTATGAAGACTTCAAGAAGTTAGACTCCAGAGAACCTAATAACCCTATTCAAAACAGGGTACAGAGCTAAACAAATAATTCTCAACTGAGGAAAATTGAATGACTGAGAATCACCTAAAGAAATGTACAACATCCTTGGTCATCAGGGAAATGCAAAGCAAAACAACCCTGAGATTCCACCTCTCACCAGTCAGAATGACTAAGATAAAAAACTCAGGTGATAGCAGATTCTTTCAAGGATGTGGAGAAAGAGGAACACTCCTCCCCTGCTGGTCAGATTGAAAGCTGCTAAAAGCACTCTGGAAATCAGTCTGGCGGTTCCTCAAAAAACTGGACATAGTATTACTTGAGGACCCTGTAAAACCACTCCTGGGCATATACCCAAGAGATTTTCCAACATATAAAAATATTCATAGCAGTCTTATATATAATAGTCAGAAGCTGGAAAGTACCCAGATGTCCCTCAACAGAGGAATGGATATAGAAAATGTGGTACATTTATACAAAGGGGTACTACTTAGCCATTAAAAACAATGACTTCATAAAATTCTTAGGCAAATGGATGGAACTAGAAAGTATTATCCTGAGTGAGGTAAATCAGTCACAAAAGAACACACATGGTATGCCTTCCTGATAAGTGGATATTAGCCCAAGAGCTTGGAATACCCAAGATACTCTTCAAAGAGTATATGAATCTCAAGAAGAAGGAAGACAAAAGGGTGGATGCTTCAGTCCATTTTAGATGGGGGAACAAAATACTCATGGAAGGAAATACTGAGACAGAGTGTGGAGTAGAGACTGAATGAAAGAGCATCCAGAGACTGTCCCACCTGGGGAATAGACACCAAACCCAGACACTATTGCAGATGCCAAGAAGTGCTTGCTGGCAGGAGCCTGATATAGCTGTCTCTTGAGATGTTGTTTTATAGCCTAAAAATTACAGTGACAGATGCTTGCAGGCAACCATTGGACATAGTATAGGGTCCTCAATGGAGGGGCTAAAGAAAAGAATGAAGGAGCTAAAGAGGTTTGCAATCCCATAGAAAAAACAACAATATCAACCAACCAGACCCCCAGAACTCCCAGGAACTGAACCACCAACCAAAGAGCACATGGCTTCAGGTGCATATGTAGCAGAAGATGGCCTTGTTGGGCATCCATGGGAGGAAAGGCATTTGTCCTGGGAAGGCTCAATGCCCCCATGTAGGGGAATGCCAGGGTGGGGAGGCAGGTGTTCTTGGGGGAGCACCCTCATAGAATTAGAAGGAGGGGGGATGGATTAGGGAGTTTCCCAAGAGGAAACCTGGAAAAGGGATAACATTTGAAATGTAAATAAATAAAATATCCAAATAAAAGAAAAAAAATGTAAAAACAATACTGATAGAATCAGTAAAATTACTGTAATGTACTATTTTATTATGGATAACATTCAATACTTAATTTATACTATAAATATTTTATAGGGAACTATATGTTGCTAAGGAAAGTGATTGCTCCTTCAGTAGGCAAAAAGGATCTTAATTTCATTAAGATAAAACAATTATTATAAAGTAACGAAATGTTTCACTTTGAGTGCTCTACCTTCTTAAAACTAAATGGGCCCTGAGAAGAAAAATGGAAAAGGAGGAAAAGCAATATTTTTATTTAGAGAAACCATAAATGAACTATCCACAGAGTATATATGTGGTACTTACTGGTTCTATCATTATCAAAATGCAACATAAATCTGACCACATTCATATTAGATGTATATTTAAAACAAATCAATCTTCACTTAAGATATATAAAATAAATGTAACATTTCTCTCTAGATGAAACTAATTGATTTTTCAGTTTTTATTTGTTTTTTTTTTTAATTTTCTATATTCTTTGTTTACATTCCAAATGATTTCCCCTTTCCCAGTTCCCCCCTCCCCAAAAGTCCCATAAGCCCTCTTCCCTCCACCCCATTTCCCAATCAATCCCCTCCCACTTCTCTGTCCTGGTAATCCCCTACATTGCTCCATCAAGCCTTTCCAGGACCAGGGCCCTTCCTTCCTTCTTCTTGGGAATCATTTGATATGTTAATTGTGTCTTGGGTATTCAGAGTTTCTGGGCTAATATCCACTTATCAGTGACTGCATTCCATGTGTGCTCTGATGTGATTGGGTTACCTCACTTAGGATAATATTTTCCAGTTCCAACCATTTGCCTAAGAATTCATGAATTCATTGTTTTTAATTTCTAAATAGTAGTATTCTGTTGTATAAATATACCACATTTTCTGTATCCATTCCTCCATTGAGGGACATCTGGGTTCTTTCCAGCTTCTCGCTATTATAAATAAGGCTGCTATGAACATAGTGAAGTGACCCAATAAACGCCTCCAGAGAACTCCAACAGCTGATAAACAACTTCACCAAAGTGGCTGGTAATAAAACCAACTCAAGTATACTATCATATCATCTGCGAATAGTGATAGTTTTTCTTCCTTTCCAATTTGTATCCCTTTGACTTCTTTATGTTGTCAAATTGCTCTAGCTAGTACCTCAAGTACTATATTGAAAATATATGGTCTAGTCCCTGATTTTAGTGGGATTGCTTCAAGTTTCTCTCCATTTACTTTGATGTTGGCTACCGGTCTGCTGTGCTAAGCTCAACTCCAAATGGATTAAGGACAGCCACATAAAACCAGACACACTGAAACTAAAAAAACAAAAAAACAAAAAAAAAAACAAAAAAACAACAACAACAACAAAAACTGGGGAAGACCCTGGAGGACATGGGCACAGGGGGAAAGTTTCTGAACAGAACTCTAAGATCAAGAATTGACAAATGGGACCTCATAAAATTACAAAGTTACAAAGTTTCTGTAAGGCAAAAGACAGAGTCAGAAGGACAAAACAGCAACCAACAAATTGGGAACGATCTTCACCAACCCTACATCGGACAGAGGGCTAATATCCAATATATACAAAGAACTCAAGAAGTTAGACTCCAGAGAACCAAATAACCCTATTAAAACATGGTGTGCAGAGCTAAACAAAGAATTTTCACCTGAAGAACTTCGGATGGCTGAGAAGCACCTTAAGAGGGGAAAGCCTTTGGAATGTAAACAAAGAATATAGAAAATAAAGAAAAAAAAAGAAATGTTCAACATCATTAGTCATTAAGGAAATACAAATCAAAACAAGCCTGAGATTTCACCTCACACCAGTCAGAATGGCTAAGGTTAAAAACTCAGGAAACAGCAGGTGTTGGTGAGGATGTAGAGAAAGAGGGACACTCCTCCGCTGCTGGTGGGATTGCAAGCTGGCACAACCACTCTGGAAATCAGTCTGGCTGTTCCTCAGAAAACTGGGCATGACACTTTCAGAGGACCCAGCTATACCACTCCTGGGCATATACCCAGAGGATCCCAGGCATGCAATAAGAAACATTTTTTTAAACATGACCCTTAATTTTTCACGTTGAAAATTAAGGAACTTAAATAAGCAGAATCAAATTACATGAATGATTGAATTGAGTGAATATTTATGTTTCTTTAATAATTGTAATGTTATCTTACAAGTATGAAATTTTCCTTATTAATGAAGAATAAATATCTGCTATCTTATGTTCATTTGATTTGAGTACCATAAATCTAGGAAAATATTGCTTAACTTTTTCCTAGTATGCTCCCTGAAAACTTTACTCCTGCCTGGGCATTAAATAATTTATCTTAATTTCTTTATAGGATTTTTTTATGTGCACTGTTGTGAAACTATGTAGATACTAGGAACCAAACTCGGCGTCTCCTTGAACAACAAGTGCTTGTTTCTGCCAAGCCATGTCTCCAATGCCCAGATTTGAGGTTTTTCAAGGTCTGTACTGAAAGGATTTTGAAACAGAATATTCAAGCTGATATTTCATGTATCAGGGACAACAGACACACTAAGACTTACAAATGAGCTTAGTTTTCTCAAGAAAGATTTCAAATTTTAAAATTCGTGGCTTAATTCCCAACACCTATACCCCATATTGTGTTTTTACTTTACCACAACTCTGTCATTCTTCAAATTAATGAACCTTAACATTTTTTTTGCTATTTCAAGTTAGTCATCAATTTATACTGAATATCTAAGTAAAATACCTCCAAGATAATACAGTGCAGTTTTACAAACCCCCATAGCTGTTTCTTGGCAATCATGAGATAACAGTAGGAAGATAGGTCAGTTACAGGGATACCAAAATTAATACAGCAGCAGAACATAAACTCAACAACCTGAAACAGTGTTCGAAGGTAGCTTTCAGACCTGGAGGGCTAGCCAGGAATATGTTCTCTATCAAAATCAACACAGAGTAAGACTTCAGAAATTTCTGTATATAAAGAATACTTCTTGCAAACAAACTGTTTGGCACCCATCTTATAATTAAGGATATTAAGAATATTAAGGAAAAACATTAAAGCCAAAAGACTGCGGGCATTGTAGAACAAAACAATTAAGAGATACTGGAATCAATGGAATGCTAACATTTAATAACAAAATAAACATTGTGTTTACTTTGTGATTTATTTTTAAAGGTAATTTTATCTCTCATGTGAATTTTAAATTTTTAATGTTGTAGCATTTATTGGTTACCCATGGAAACATGTTTTGTTATTGCATTTTTATTCACTGGCGTAATGTGTTTGGCATCTTTTTAGGTGACAGGTATATCAAGGGTTTTAGTCATATTAACTACTATCTCCTCTCCCATGCCTCTGTCCCTACTGAAATCCTTTCTCTCAATAAATCACACTCATACTTTCATACCTTCTTTTTGCATGTGGGACTTAGAACTATGACTCTTCCATTTGGCAAGAAACAGCAATATGTCTGAAAGATTGATTTGTAGCACTAGGCCTTGGCAGAGGTCACTTTGTGGTATTTAGCTGGATGATGACGTGTTCTTGCTGATCTAAGGATACCATCTACCCCTGCTTGTCAAGTTGCTTGTGGGGATGTCTGAAAGTCTCAGGGTTGTTGAGACTATTGCATGGAATTCTTCCTCTCCTGCATCATGGCCTTTGTGTATTTATCATAGAGTTTTTCATTATTTCTATGCTAATTCTGGTTTAGAAATATTTCTCTTTATATGTTTCAAAGAAAAGTCATACAGATCTCAGGTACTGAGACATAGAAGACAGGAAGAGACTTAGATTATTTTCCATTTGCTAATAATCTGATTCCTATTGATCTTATAAAATAATTCAGCATGTTACTCTTGTCCATTCATTCTCTCCCTGTCTGTTGTTTCTTTATGCTCTTTTCAGCTTTCTAAGCATTGCTTTCTAATTTTTATCCTAGGGTTCTATAAGTCATCTATAGTTGTCCCTAGTCTCAGTAGTCCATTAACGATAAAATAGTTCAGATCTATAATTTCAATTTCCTGAGCTTGGAAGCAACCACAAGAAAGTATTAAACATGAGAAAGCACTAACAAGAGAAACTGGTGTAGTAATTCCTAAAATGCATGTTAGAATCAGATACGGCCTGTGATAGTGCAATCCACCAACTTTAATTAAAGGAAAACTGCAGCCCAGAATGAATAAATTACTTGCTGTTCTGAGCTTTATAGCAAAAACGTGTTCTTGCTTTGTAACTTGATATTCTCTATTTTCCTGTGAATTCACATGTGTTTCCAAAGTATGTGGTGCAGTGTTATAGTTAGAAGCACTAGCATGTCTGCATTCCCAATCAGAAACACATACTAACACTTTTAAAAGTGCTTCACTCACAGTTTGAAGGAATCTGGGGCATTCATTCATTCACTTTGTAATGTTCCTTGCTGTAATTTAAAACGGAAATTATTTCCAAATTAGATCAAGCTTCTAATTATGAAATACACAAGAGGTTCTTTGTTGTTTTTATTTTAATATTCTATTTCCGCCAGGAAATGGATTGAAAGCACATGTGTGTTGGGCATAGAATGTAGAACAAACTTAATAATTAATGGTAACTCATACTAAATTACTTATTTAAAAATCATGAGTATGCTACAGATACTAGAAGAGTTAAATTGGCTAATGACCACTCCATTATTTTTATCCAGTCAAATGAGAAAAATGTGTGTGTGTGTGTGTGTGTGTGTGTGTGTGTGCGTGTGTGCCCCTTGTGATTCTGGTCAAACTCAAAAAGAAAGCTGTAGGTATACTTGAATCAGTAGATAGATTCATGTCAACACTTTTTATCATGAGTCACATGTCAACGCTGTTCAATTTCTTTTCTCCTTTGATCTTGTACCCGGAGAAGGTCATTTACTTAGGAATTAAAATTTGTTTCATACTTGTGATTATGCATGTGTTTTCTTGTAGCATGGCCGTAAATTTACAGTCTATAGCCTCTCTGTTTCTTTTCTTGTAAGTACATGCAAAAACTGCAAAACAATAAAAATAAACTTGTAAATTATTGACATTATTAAATTTTATAAATGACTTCTACTAAAAGTATCAAAAATTCTGACCATCCTGTTTTAAAGGGACAAGGAAGGGGATCTCTGTCTTATTTAAAATTCTTCTCCATGGAGATGTGGAAGGCAGATGCCAAGAAGCAAATCCTGTGTAGAAGAAGAGAAGGGACCAGTTTGTTTTTCAGTACAGAAAATAAATGGACCTCAAAGAGCACATGTTTCCACCTTCTTTGCTAGAATGTACAGTGAAAATGAGATATGCTATGATAAATGTTGGTGTTTCTGCTTTTGATCTTCTCTATTTGAAATTTTAACAATTACTCGAACAAAATCTCCCATTTTCTAAGAATACATGAAGACTAAAATTAATTTCTAAATGATCCTTTTATTTTTTCATCCAACTTTAAGATTTCTACCATGAATTGTTATCTAAGCTGTATTCTAACTACATTATAATCAAATGATTGATGAATTCTCTCTGTAATTTACAGTCTAATTAAAATATTTGAATTAAATAAATGAATTAACGGAAATGCTTTTGCCTGTTTCCACATTATGTCTAAATTGAAACACAGAGGTTTATAATTTAAGGGAAAATAGTGAAATAAGATTCTAATAACATCACATTTTAGAACTTAGAGATACGGTGCTAAAACAGAATGGAAATTTGTAAGTTGTCAAAATAATGATCTATCTGTGGTCCTAACTTTCTGAGAAGGACGGTAATGGAAATGTTTCGCTGTCCTGACCTTTCATGACTAAACTCTCACTGTATTTCCTCTTTAGTCTCAGGAAGTCGGGCATAAATCACTCTCCTTGGCATTTTGCATGGTCTGCCATGCAGGCAGCCAACTTTTACAGATGTCCTTCCTGGCTTCAAAAAGCGTAAGCCTGCAGGTAGCAGAAAATGCCAGGTTTCTCCTCACGCCTGAGGAGGTTCTGTGTGCTGCAGATGAAGCCTGTATTCAGTGATAGATGCCACTGTGCAGAGTCAGCATGGTGGGCAGCTTAACTCCGCGACCTTGTGTAGGCAGACAGCCTTTCCTGGAGATTGTCTTTGACGTGGCCTATAAGACAGAGTGTCCGAACCAGTCTTGCAATTGGGATCTGTATTCCTTTTGCTCTGAAACAACTGCTTGTAGCTGTGGCGCTGAGGCTCCTCCTACTCCTCAGGATCCTTTCTGACACCTCATCCGTTCCCATAGTCATGTGTACGGAAAACCTGACCTACAGAAGTCTTTTCGGGATCCCCCTTATTTGGCCACTCCTTATCTTCCCGGTTCAAGGCTAAGGATCTTGTTCCCAGACTCGCTTTAAGGGAAAAAATGTGTTGTTAAATTTCCTGTCTTCATACAACAGAACCACTCCGTTATTCTCACACTTATGAATTTACAATTGCTGGACCTTCTCAACTCATTTTTAAAAACTGACATGCAAAGTGCAGTTCCAATCATGTGATGCTGGTAAGAAAATGGTGGTCTCTAAACAAGACTTGACCTTACTCTTTTATATGAAATAAAATGTCACTGTGCTCTTTGAAACATTTTAGTACAAAGTAAACCTGTTAAAATTATGATAATTGCTTGACTTTCTAAAGTGTCACTAAGTAATGTACTAACTTATAAATAAATAAACTATGAATAACTAGATAAATAATTAAAATTTAAATTAAAAATAAAAAATTATAGTAACATTATAAATAAATAAACCATATTTATAGGACAAAATGTTTGGAGTCTTGGAGTCCTCATTAGGGTGCATTACCCCAATCACTTTAGAATTGGTAACAGTTTCAGGAATGAATTTTCTCCTATGGATCTGGCCTATGATCACAAAGCAGTTGGTTACCCCCATGGCAGGCAAACCACTAAGTGCACAGCACATCTGGAAGTCAGCAACTGACACTGTTTCAGCCTGCATAGTGAAATCTAACCAGAAGAGGGGAAGTTCCTAGTTCACTTCAAACTTGATGTCTCTACGTTCCGGGTGCTTTGACTTCAACAATAGGATCTTCCAAGGTATTTTTAAGGGAAACCTGAAAACAGGGAAGGGGAGCAAAAAAAAGTGTACTGAGGAAATAAAATGAACAAAAATAAAATACTAAAAAATGAATATAACAAAATAAAAGTACTTATAGATATGGTAAAAGTCAAATGAAATGCAGTATTTAAATGCAATAAAAATCCTTATTTCCTCATGCCATTTATGTATATAAGAGGTCCTGGATACTGGACCAGAATTTCCCTCAGAAATTCTTTTACTGTTGAGAATAGTTTTAGCTCTCCTGGGTTTTTTGTTATTCCAGATGAATTTGAGAATTGCTCTTTCTAACTCTATGAAGAATTGAGTTGGGATTTTGATGGGGATTACATTGAATCTGCATATTGCTTTTGGTAAGATGGCCATTTTAACTATATGAATCCTGCCAATCCATGAACATGGAAGATTTTTTTTTTATTTTCTGAGATCTTCTTCAATTTCCTTCTTCAGAGACCTGAAATTCTTTTCATACAGATCTTTCACTTGTTGGGTTAAAGTCACGCCAAGATACATTATATTGTTTTTGGCTATTGTGAAGGTGTCATTTCCCTAATTTCTTTGTCAGCCTGCTTATCCTTTGAGTATAGAAAGGCTACTGATTTGCTTGAGTTAATTTTATAACCAGCCACTTTGCTGAAGTTGTTTATCAGCTGTAGGAATTCTATGGTGGAGTTTTTTGGGTCATTTAAGTATACTATCATATCATCTACAAGTAGTGATAATTTGACTTCTTCCTTTCCAATTTGTATCCCTTTGATCTCCTTATGTTTTCTAATTGCTCTAGCTAGAACTTCAATTACTATATTGAAAAGATATGGTGAGAGGGGGCAGTATTGTCTAGTCCCTGATTTTAGTGGGATTGCTTCAAATTTCTCTCCATTTAATTTGATTTTGGCTACTGGTTTGCTGTATATTGCTTTTACTATGTTTAGGTATGGGCCTTGAATTCCAGTTCTTTCCAAGACTTTTAGCATGAAAGGATGCTGAATTTTGTCAAATGCTTTTTAGCATCTAATGAAATGACCAATGACCATGTGTTTTTTATTTGAGTTTGTTTATGTAGTGGATGGCATTGATGTATTTCCATATACTGAACCATTCCTCATCCCTGGGATGAAGCCTACTTGATCATGGTGAATGATCGTTTTGATGTGTTCTTGGATTCGGTTGGCAAAAATTTTATTGAGTATTTATGCATTGATATTAAGGAAAATTGGTCTCTTTGTTGGATCTTTGTATGGTTCTGGTATCAGTGTAATTGTGGCTTCCTAGAAAGAGTTGGGTAGTGTTCCTTCTGTTTCTATTTTGTGGAATAGTTTGAAGAGTATTGGTATTATGATTTCTTTGAAGGCCTGATAGAATTCTGCAGTAAAACCATCTGGTCCTGTGCTTTTTTTTGTTGGAAGACTTTCCAAGACCACTTCTAAAGATTCTAATATAAAATCCCATCTCATGGTTATGATAAAGAACTTTAAGGACAAAAATAACTCTCTCATAGTAATACAGAAGAACACAGGTAAAAAGGTAGAAGCTCTTATGAGGAACCCATAAATCCTTCAAAGAAATACTGGAAATATAACTAAACAGGTAAAGGAATTGAACAAAACCATCCTGGATCTAAATATGTAAATAGAAACATTAAAGACATCACAAAGGGAGACAACCCTACAGATAGAAAACCTAGGCAAAATATCAGGAGTCATAGATCAAAGCATTAGCAACAGAATACAAGGGATAGAAGAGAGAATCTCAGGTGCAGCAGATACCGTGGAAAGCACTGACACAATAGTCAAAGAAAATGCAAAATACAAAAAGCTCTTAATAGAAAACAAGAAATTCAGGACATAGAGAAAAGACTAAACCTAAGAATAATAGGTGTAGAACAGAGCACATTCCCAACTGAAAGGCCCAGTAAACATCTCCAACAAAATTATAGAAGAAAACTTTCCCAACTTAAAAAAGTTGCCCATAAACATATAAGAAATCTATAGAATGCCAAATAGATTGGACCAGAAAGGAAATTCCTCCCATCACTTAATAATCAAAACACCAAATGCACAGAACAAAGAAAGAGTATTAAAAGCAGTAAGCAAAAAATGTCAAGTAACATATAAAGGTATACCTATCAGAATCATACCATACTTCTCAACAGGGACACTAAAAGCCATACGATCTTGGGCAGATGTCATACAGACACTAGTATCAAAATGCCAACCCAGGCTACTAAACTCAGCAAAAGTCTCAATTACCATAAATGGAGAAACCAATATTTTCCATAACAAAACCAAATTTAAACAATATCTTTCCACAAATCCAGCCCTACAAGGCATAATAGATGGGAAATTCCAAAACTAGGCAGGGAAACTACACCTAAGAAAATGCAAGAAATGTTCTTACGACAAACTTAAAGAGAGCCAAGTAAACATAATTCCACCTCTGACAACAAAATAACAGGAAGCAACAATCATTGGTCTTTAATATCTCTTAATGTCAATAGAGTCAATTCCCCAATAAAATGGCACAGACTAACAGATTTGATATGTAAACAGGACCCAACATTTTGTTGCATACAGGAAACATACCTAAGTAGAAAAAAAATGAATACTACCTCAAAGTGAATGTCTGGAAAAAATATTCCAACCAAATGATCCCAAGATAGAATCTGGAGTAGCCATTATAAAGTAAAAAAACAAAAATCAATTTTCAACCAAAAGATAAGTAGTATCCATCTTTTTTCTACTTAGGTATGTTTCCTGTATGCAACAAAATGTTGGGTCCTGTTTACATATCAAATCTGTTAGTTTGTGCCATTTTATTGGGGAATTGACTCTATTGACATTAAGAGATATTAAGGACCAAAAAAAATGAGGAAAAAAAATGAGGAATTACCCTTCTACACATCAAAGGGAAAAACTACCAAGATGCACACTCAATTCTAAACATCTATGCTCCAAATGCCAGGGCACCCACATTAGTAAAAGAAAATTTACTAAAGCTCAATGCACACATTGAACCCCACAGAATAATAGTAAGAGACTTCAATACCCTACCCTCACCAATAGACATATCATGGGAACAGAAACTGAAGAGAGTCCCAGTTAAATTAACAGAAGCTATGAACTAAATGGATTTAATAGGTATCTATAGAACATTTCACCCTGAAACAAAAGAATATATATTTTTCTCAGCACCTCATAGTACCTTCTTCAAATATGACTATATTATCTAACATCAAACAAACCTCAACTGATACAAGAAGATTGAAATAATACCATGCATCCTATTAGATCACCATGGACTAAGGCTGGTCTTCAATAACAACAAAACAACGGAATTCCACAAACTCATGGAAACTGAATAACTCTACTCAATAACTTGGTCAGATTAGAAATAAATAAAAAGTTAAAGACTTTAGAATTTAACAAAAATGAAAAAACACTATACCTCAGAATAAAAAGCTGGAAATCAATTTTCCAAACAAATGATCCCAGGAAACAAGTCTGAGAAGCCATTCTAATATTGGATAAAATCAACTTTCAACAAAAAGTCATCAAAAAAGATAAGGAACGACACTTCATACTCATCAAAGGAAAAATCTACCAAGAAAAACTCTCAATTCTGAACATCTATGCTCCAAATGCAGGAGCACACACATTCATAAAAAAAACTTTACTAAAGCCCAAAACATATATTGTACCTAATACAATAATTGTGGGGGACTTCAACGCCCCACTCTCATAATGGACAGATCAGGGAAAAGCAAACTAAACAGAGACACAGTGAAACTAACAGAAGTTATGGACCAAATGGATTTAACAAATATCTATAGAACATTTCATCCTTAATCAAAAGAATATACCTTCTTCTCAGCATCTCATTGTACCTTCTCCAAAATTGACCATATAATACTTCACAAAACATATCTCCTCAGATATAAGAAGACTGAAATAATTTCATTCTCCTATAAGATTACTATAGATTAGAGCTAGACTTCAATGGCAACAACAACAACAACAACAACAACAACCAGAAAGCAGGAGGTCTGTGCCAGTTTACAGAGGAGGCTGCCATCTTGCCTTGGGACACCACAAACAGCTAGCAGCTAGGGCCAGGTAGGCTGACAGAGTCCGAGTCTGAAATCTCATGGGTTCTAACCCATTGGGCTCTTGCCTGCGCCCCGAGACTGGACTGCCCGGCGGGCTGTATGTGCGCAGACCTGCTAGGGCACCAACTCCAACTCGCTAAGGGGTCTGTGCCTGGCTTGCAGTGGAGGCTGCCATCTTGCCTCCGGGCACCACAGACAGCTAACCAGATGGAGCCTTATGTACTGAGAGCACCACCATCTAGGCTCCAGCAGTCCAGCCAGGAAAGCTCCTGTCCTGCAGGGAATCCCGCAGTTAGACAGAGCCCCAAGACCCGCCACCATCTTGGAGGTGGTAGTCTAACCAGGTCACCATAGAGAACCAACAGACGAGCCCAGGTACACAGACATAATCCAAAGCTAACTTCTCTCAGGTGGAAACCTGCCAGACATTTGCCTGTAGCCAGGGCCTGGGCAGCTTGGCGGGCCATCTGTAAGCCCACCTGGCCATGCACCAATTCGGTCAGGGCCGTTTATCCTGCAGACTGCCCAGCATTTGCAGCAGCGGTTTCCATCTTGCCTCCAGGTCACCATAGAGAACCAACATATGAGCCCAGACTGATGGAAATAAAGAACGGATTCTTTTTTTTTTAATTTTCTATATTCTTTGTTTACATTCCAAAGGCTTTCCCCATTCCCATTTCCCCCTCACCATATGTTCCATAAGTCCTCTTCCCTCTGCCCATTCCCCAATCACACCCCCACCATTTTCTCTGTTCTGATATTCTCCTACAAAACTGGATCCAGTCTTTTCGGGACCAGGGTCCTCTCCTTCCTTCTTCTTGGGAATCTTTGGATTTGCTAATTGTACCTTGACTATTCAGAGCTTCTGGGCTCATTAATATCCACTTATCAGTGATTGCCTTTCATGTGTATTCTTTTGTGTTTGGGTTAGCTCACTTAGGATGATAGAATCCATTCTTTTTTTTTTGTATATTTTTTTCCTTTTTTTATTGTATATATTCTATATTTACAATTCATTTCCCTTTTTCTGGTTCCCCACCCCCAAAGGTCCCACATGTCCTTTTCCCTCCCCCTGCTCCCGCATCCACCCCCTCCCACCTTACTGTTCTTGTACTCTCCCACATCCATTCTTAAGAGCTGGCTGGCAGCTAGTCAAAACAGGAGGAGACAGCAGGAGTCCAATTACATGCCCAGCAGCAAGTCTTGAGGAGACTTGAATCCAGCCCAGCAGAGCTGAGAAGGTAATTCAGAGCCAGAAGGTAATCCGGTTTCCACCTCTGGAGCACAGATGCCCTCTGCCACAGCAGTGCCAAACACCAGGCACACAGGAGCTTCAAACACCAACCAGGAACAACAAGACCAATTAACTCCAGAGATAAATAGATGGCAAAAGGCAAATGTAGGAATGTTACTAACAGAAATCAAGGCAATATGGCAGCATCTGAACCCAATTCGCCAACCACAGCAAGTCCTGGATACCCCAATACACCAGAAAAACAAGATTTGGATTTAAAAGCAGTGGTCATGATGCTGTTAGAGGAACACAAAAAAGACATAAACAAATAAATAAATTCAGAGGAACATGAATAGGTTAGAAGCTCTTACAATGGAAACACAAAAATCACTTACAGAATTCCAGGAGAATAAGAGTCAACAGACAGAAGCCAATAAAGAGGACACGAAAAAAATTACTTAAAAAATGCAGGAGAAATTGAGTCAACAGGCAGAAGTCATGAAAGAGGAAACACACAAATCTCTTAAAGAATTGCAGGAAAACACAAACAAACAAGTGAAGGAACTGAGCCAAACCATCCAGGATCTAAATACAGAGGTAGAAACAACTAAGAAATCACAAAGGGAGACAACTTTGGAGATGGAAAACCTTGGGAAGAAATCAGGGGTCATAGATGCAAATATCAACAACAGAATACAAGAGATAGAAGTAAGAATCTCAGATGCTGAAGATACCATAGAAACCATTGACTCCACATTGAAAGAAAATGCAAAATGCAAAAGGCTTGTAACCCAAAACATCCAGGAAATCCAATACACAATGAGAAGACCAAACCTAAGGATTATAGGTATAGAAGAGAGTGAAGATCTACAATTTAAAGGGCCAGCAAATATCTTCAACAAAATTATGGAAGAAAACTTCCCTAACCTAAAGAGAGAGATGCCCATTAATATACAAGAAGCCTACAGAACTCCAAACAGACTGGACCAGAACAGAAATACCTCCCATCATATAATAATCAAAATCCCAAATGTACTAAACAAAGAAAGAATATTAAAGGCAGTAAGAGAAAAAGACCATATAACATATAAAGGAAGACCTATCAGAATCACGCCAGACTTCTCACCAGAGACCATGAAAGCTAGAAGATCCTGGACAGATTTCATGCAGACACTAAGAGAACACAAATGTCAGCCAAGACTACTATACCCAGCAAAACTCTCAATCAACATAGATGGAGAAAAAAAATATTCTATGACAAAACCAAATTTACACAATATCTTTCCACAAACCCAGCCCTACAAAGGATAATAGAAAGAAAACTCCAAGAAGGGAAACTACACCCTGGAAGAAGCAAGATAGTAACCTTCTTCCATCAAACTCAAAAGAAGGTAACCACTCAAAAACAAAAATAGCATCAAAAATGTCAGGAAGTTATAATCACTATTCCTTAATATCTCTTAACATCAATGGATTCAATTCCCAATAAAAAGACATAGACTAACAGACTGGATACTGAAAGAGGACCCTGAATACTGGAAATACACCTCAGGGTCAATGACAAACACTACCTTAGAGTAAAAGACTGGAAGACAAATTTTCAAGCAAATGGTATCAGGAAATGAGCTGGAATAGCCATTCTAATATCAAATAAAATTGATTTTCAAGCTAAAGTCATCAAAAGAGACACAGAAGTTCACTTTTTGCTGTTCAAGGGAAAAATTCACCAAGAAGAACTCACAATTCTGTATATCTCTGCTCCAAATGCAAGGGCACCCTCATTTGTAAAAGAAACTTTACTAAAGCTCAAAGCACACATTGCACCTAACACAATAATTGTGATGGACTTCAACACTCCACTCTCCTCAATGGACCAATCAGGAAAACAGAAACTAAACAGAGACACAGGGAAACTTATTGAAGCTTTGGGCCAATTGGATTTAACAGATACATATAGCACATTTCATCCTAAAGCAAAAGAATATAACTTTTTCTCAGCACCTCATGGTCCCTTCTCCAAAATCGACCATATAATTGATCGCAAGACAGATATCAACAAATATAAGAAGATGGAACTAATCACATGCCTCCTATCAGATCACCATGGACTAAGAGTGGTCTTAAATAGCAACAAAAAAGCAGAAACTCCACATATACATGGAGGCTGAACAATATTCTACTCAATGATACCTTAGTCAAGGAAGAAATAAAGAAAAAATCAGACTTTTTAGAATTTAATGAAAATGAAGGCACAGCATACCCAAATCTATGGGACACAATGAAAGCAGTACAAAGAGGAAAACTCATAGCCCTGAGTGCCTCCAAAAAGAAACAGGAAAGAGCGTATACTAGCAACTTAATGGCACAGCTGAAAGCTCTGGAACAAAATGAAGCTAATTCACCCTAGAGGAGTACAAGACAAGAAATCATCAAACTAAGGGCTGAAATCAATCAAGTTGAAACAAAGAGAACCATAGAAAGAATCAACAAAACCAGGAGGTGGTTCTTTGTGAAAATCAACAAGATAGATAAACACTTAGCCAGACTAACCAAAGGGCACAGAGACAGTATCCAAATTAATTAATTAGAAATGAAAAGGAAGATATAACAACAGAAACTGAGGAAATTAAAAAAATCATCAGATCCTTCTAAAAAAAGCCTATATTCAACACAACTGGAGAATCTGGAGGAAATGGACAATTTTCTAGACAGAAACCAAATACTAAAATTAAATCAAGATCAAATAAACATATAAACAGTCCCATAACCCCCAAAGAAATAGAAGGGGTCATAGAAAGTCTTCCAACCAATAAAAGCACAGGACCAGATGGTTTTAGTGCAGAATTCTATCAGACCTTCAAAGAAGACCTAATACCAATACTCTTCAAACTATTCCACAAAATAGAAACAGAAGGAACGCTACCCAACTCATTCTAGGAAGTCACAATTACACTGATACCAAAACCACACAAAGATCCAACAAAGAAAGAGAACTTCAGACAATTTCCCTTATTAATATCAATGCAAAAATACTCAATAAAATTCTTGCCAAGTGAATCCAAGAACACATCAAAACAATTATTCACCATGTTGGCTTCATCGCAGGGATGCAGGGATGGTTCAATATATGGAAATCCATCAATGTAATCCACTACATAAACAAACTCAAAGAAAAAATCCACATGGTCATCTCATTGGATGCTGAAAAAGCATTTGACAAAATTCAGCACCGTTTCATGCTAAAAGTCTTGGAAAGAACATGAATTCAAGGCCCATACTTAAAAATAGTAAAAGCAATTTACAGCAGACCGGTAGCCAAAATCAAAGTAAATGGAGAGAAACTTGAAGCAATCCCACTAAAATCAGGGACTAGACCATATATTTTCAATATAGTACTTGAGGTACTTGCTAGAGCAATTCAACAACATACAGAAGCTAAAGGGATACAAATTGGAGAAGATGAAGTCAAACTATCACGATTTGCAGATGATATGATAGTATACTTAACTGAGCCCAAAAAAAAACTCCACCATAGAACTCTTACAGCTGATAAACAACTTCAGCAAAGTGGCTGGTTATAAAATCAACTCAAGCAAATCAGTAGCCTTCTTTACTCAAAGGATAAGCTGGCTGAAAAATAAATTAGGGAATGACACCCTTCACAATAGCCACAAACAATATAAAGTATCTTGGTGTGACTCTAACCAAACAAGAAAAAGATTTGTATGACAACAACTTCAGGTCTATGAACAAGGAAATGTAGTAAGACCTCAGAAAATGGAAAAATCTTCCATGCTCTTGGGTTGGCAGGATTAATATAATTAAAATGGCAATCTTGCCAAAAGCAATATACAGATTCAATGCAATCCCCATCAAAACCCCAACTCAATTCTTCATAGAGTTAGAAAGAGCAATTCTCAAATTCATCTGGAATAACAAAACAAAACAAAACAAAACAAAACAAAACAAAAACAGGTTAGCTAAAACTATTATCAATAGTAAAAGAACATCCGGAGGAATCAGTATCCCGCACCTCAAGCAATACTACAGAGCAATAGTGTTAAAAACTGCATGTTATTCCTACAGTGACAAGGAAGTGGATCAAGGGAATAGGATTGAAGTCCCAGAATTGAACCCACATATCTATGGCCAATTGATCTTCTATAGAGTAGCTGAAAACATCCAGTGGAAAAAAGATAGCCTTTTCAACAAATGGTGCTGGCTCAACTGGAGGTCATTATGCAGAAGAATGAGAATTGATCCACACTTATCTCCTTGTACTAAGCTCATTTCCAAGTGGATCAAGGACCTCCACATAAAACCAGACACACTAAAACTAATAGAAAAGAAACAGGAGAAGACCTTTGAGGACATTGGTTCAGAGGGAAAGTTCCTGAACAGAACACCAATAGCTTATGCTCTAAAATCAAGAATAGACAAATGGGACCTCATAAAATTACAATGTTTCTATAAGGCAAAAGACACTGTCAAAGGACAAATAGGCAACCAACAAATTGGGAAAAGATCTTCACCAACCCTACATCAGACAGAGGGCTACTATCCAATATATACAAAGAACTCAAGAAGTTCGACCCCAGAAAACCTAATAACCCTATCAAAAATGGAGTACAGAGCTAAATAAAGACTTTTCACCTGAAGAACTTTGGATAGCTGAGAAGCACCTTAAGAAATGTTCAACATCATTAGTCATTAGGGAAATGCAAATCAAAACAACCCTGAGATTTTACATCACACCAGTCAAAATGGCTAAGGTTAAAAACTCAGGAAACAACAGGTGTTGGCGAGGATGTGGAGAAAGAGTAACACTCCTCCACTGCTGGTGGGATTGCAAGTTGGTACAACCACTCTGGAAATCAGTCTGGCAGTTCCTCAGAAAACTGGACAAGATACTTCCGGAGGACCCTGGCATACCACTCCTGGGCATATACCTAGAAGTTTCCCCAGCATTTAATAAGGATACATACTGCACTACGTTAATAGCAGCCTTATTTATAATAACCAGAAGCTGGAAAGAACTCAGATGTCCCTCAACAGAGGAATGGATACAAAAAATGTGGTATATATATATATATATATATATATATATAAACAATGGAGTACTATCCAGCCATTAGAAACAATGAATTCATGAAATTGTTAGACAAATGGATGGAGCTGCAGAACATCATACTAAGTGAGTTAACCCAGTCTCAAAAGAATACCCATGGTATGTACTCACTGATAAGTGGATATTAGCCTAGAATCTTGGAACACCAAAGACACAATCCATATACCAAATAATGTCCGAGAGGTAGGAAGGAGTGGACCCTGGTTCTGGAAAGGTTCAATGCATCAATGTAGATGAATACCAGAACAGGAAAGTGGGAAGGGGTGGATGGGGAACAGGGGGAGGGAAAAGGGCATATGGGACCTATGGTGGGGGTAGGGAACCAGGAAAAGAGAAATGAAATGTAAATAAAGAATATATCCAATAAAAATAAATAGATAGATAGATAGATAGATAGATAGATAGATAGATAGATAGATAGATAGATAGTCCTGGAAAATAAAACACTGAATGTTCCAGGCCTGGAAATCCTTATCTGACATCACTGGGAGGGAAGCTCCTTTGGCCGGTGGAGGCTTAATGATTCAGGATAGGGGAACACTAGGTTGCTGAGGCAGGAGTGGGTGGGCAGATGAAGGAGTATGCTCATAGTGGCAGGGGAGGGAGGAGGGGAAGGGGCTTATGAAGGGGAAACTGGGAAGGGGGATAACATTTGAAATGTAAGTAAATAAGAAAAAATATAAAAATGCAGACCAAAAAAAAAAAACCCAGAAAGCATAAACATAGAAGCTGAATAATGTTCTACTCAATGATAACTTGGTCAAGGAAGAAATAAGGAAAGAAATCAAAGACTTTTTAGAATTTAATAAAAATGAAGGCACAACATACCCAATCTTATAGGACAAAAATAAAGCAGTGCTAAGAGGAAAACTCATAGCTCTGAGTGCCTTCATAAAGAAATCAAGAAATCAGAGAAAGTTTACACTAACAGCTTAACAGAATATCTGAAAGCACTAGAACAAAAAGAAGTAAACATATCCAAGAGTAGGCAGCAGGAAATAATCCAGTTCAGGGATGAAATCAACAGAATAGAAAGAAAATCTATACAAAGAATCAAGAAAAGCAGGAGCTGGTTCTTTGAGAAAATCAGCAAAATGGATAAACCCTTAGCAAGACTAAGTAAACAGCATAGAGACAGTATCAAACTTAACAAAATCAGAAATAAAAAGGCATACATAACAAGAGAAACTGAAGAAATTAAAAAAAAATTATCAGGCCCTACTACAAAAGTCTATACTCAACAAACCTGGATAATCTAGATGCAATGGATAATTTTCTAGACAGTTATCAGGTACCAAAGTTAAATCAGCATCATAAAACCCATATAAACAGTCCTATAACTCCTAAGGAAATTGAAGAAGTCACTAAATGACTCCCATTTATAAATGCCCAGGACCAGATGGTTTTAGTGATAATTTTATCAGACCTTCAAAGAAGACCTAATACCAATACTTTTCAAACTATTCCACAAAAATGGAACAGAAGGAACACTAATTCCTTCCATGAAGCCAGAATTAAGCTGAAACCTAAACCACAAAAAGACTCAACAGAGAAAGAAAACTTCAGACTAATTTTCTTTGCGAATATTGATGCAAAAAAATACTCAATAAAATTCTCACAAACTGAATCTAAGAACACATCAAAATGTTCATTCACCATGATCAAGTAGGCTATATCCCAGAAATGCAGGGATGGTTTAACATAATACACTATATAAACAAACTCAAAGAAAATAGCCACATGATCATTTCATTAGATGCTGAAAAAGCCTTTCACAAAATGCAACACCCCCTTCATGTTAAAAGCCATGGAAAGATCAGGAATCCAAGGCCCATACCTAAACATAACAAAAGCAATATACTGTAAGTCAATAGCCAACATCAATATAAATGGAGAGAAACTTGAAGAAATCCCATCAAATTCAGGAACTAGGCAAGGCAGCCCACTCTCTCCCTATCTATTCAATATAGAACTTGAAGTTCTACCCAGAGCAATTACATAACAAAAGGAGGACAAAGTGATAAAAACTGGGATATCACTGTTTGTCAATGCCATAATAGTATAACTTAAGTGATCCCAAAAATTCAACCAGAGAACTCCTACCACTCATAAACAACTTCAGCAAAGTGGCTGGACAAATCAGTAGCCTTCCTATACTCAAAGGATAAATGGACTGAGAAAGAAATTAGGGAAACAACACCCTTCAATATAGTCATAAATAATATAAAATATCTTGGTGTGACTCTAACCAAGCAAGTGAAAGATCTGTGGAACAAGAACTTCAAGTCTCTGAAGAAAGAAATTTAAGAAGACTCCAGAAGATGGAAAGACCTTATGTGCTCATGGATCAGCAGGATTAACATAGTACAACTTTCCAAATGTCCAAAGACAATCTGCAGATTCAGTGCAGTCCCTATGAAAATTCCAACTGAATTCTTCACAGAGATAGAAAGAGCAATTCTCAAATTTATTTAGAATAACAAAAAAAAAAAAACAGGATAACAAAAAACATTCCCAACACTAAGAGAACATCTAGGGGAATCACCATCTCTGACATCAATCTGTACTACAGATCAATAGTGATAAAAACTGCACTGTATTGCTACAGAAATAGACAGGTAGATAAATGGAATAGAATTGATGACCCAGAATTAAACCCACACATCTATGTTCACTTGATATTTGACAAAGAAGGCAAAAGCATAGAGTGAAAAACAGATAGCATGTTCTACAAATGGTGCTGGTTCAAGTGATGGTCGGCATGTAGAAGAATGCAAACTGATTCATTATTATCTCCTTGTAGAAAGCACAAGTCTAAGCTGAGCAAGAACCTTCACATAAAACTAGATACACTAAATCTAATAGATGATAAAGGAGGGAATATCCTTGAACACATGGGCACTGGAGAAAATTACCTATACAGAACATCAATGGCCCAGACTCTAAGGTCAACTATAGACAAATGGGATCCCATAAAATTGAAAAGCTTCTGTAAGGCAAAGGACACTACCATCAGAAAAAAAGAGCAACCTAATGATTTTGAAAAGATCTTTTCCAATCTTACATCCAGTATAGGCCTAAAATCCAATATATACAAAGACTTCAAGAAGGTAGGCTCCAAATGGGACTAAACCTTCAACCAAGGGGTACATATGGTTCCAGCAAAAAATATGGCAGAGGAATGTCTTGTTGGGCATCAGTGGAAGGAGTGGTCCTTGGTCAGGTAAAGGCTCAATAGAGGTTCAAACAAAGAAAAATCGAGGGGGGAGTGGGGAGTGGGTCGGGTGGAGAGACATATATGTGGAGACAGGGGGTAGGAGAATGGGTTGAAAATCTTTGGGGAGAGTGGAAAATCGGGAAAGGTTTTACCATTGGCAGTGTAAATGAAAACAATATTCAATTAAAAACATCTAAAAAATCAAACAAAAAACAAAAAACAAGAAAATGTGATACAGAGCTAAACAAAGAGTTCTTAAGGGAGGAATATCATATGGCTGAGAAGCACGTAAAGAAATGTTTAACATCTTTAATCATGAAAATGCAAATCAAAATGATCCTGATATTCCATCTCATACTAGTCAGAATGGTTAAGATTAAAAACTCAGGTGACAGCAGATGCTTTCAAGGATGTGGAGAAAGAGGAACACTCCTCCATTGCTGCTGGGATTCCAAGCTGGTACAACCACTCTGGAAATCAACTCTACCTGAAGACCCAGCTATACCACTCCTGAGCATATATCCAAAAGATGTTCCAACAAATAACAAAGACACAATGTCCCACTATGTTCCTAGCAGCCTTGTTTATCATTGCCATAAGCCAGAAACAAGGCAGATAGCCCTCAATAGAGGAATGGATACAGAAAATGTGATTCATTTACAAATGCAGTACTACTCAGCTTTTATAAACAATGACTTCAGTAATCTTTCCTCTAAGAGCATAGCTATGGGTAAGGAGCCCACCATCATCAGAGTGAACAGGAGCTCACGCGGCAGTAACTTGGAAGCTAGAGAAGATGGAGAGGTCATAAAGCATGCTGCCTGCTGGGTTGTTTCACATGGCCTGCTTAGTCTTCTTCCTTACTGAACCAAGGACAACCTGTACAGGGATGATGGTCCACAATGGGCTGGAACCTACCACATCAACTACTTATTAAGAAAATGCCTTACAGATTAGCATACAACCTGATATAATGGTGACATTTTCTTAATTGAGGCTCTCTCCTCTCAGATGACTTCAGCTTGGGTCCAGTTGACATAAAACTATCCAGCAAAAACACCTTTAAGAGTTTAAATACACACGTTCCTTCAGATTTTATTGGAGTTGCTTATTTTGATTGAATCTTGTTTCTTTTGAATGTGAAATAAAATGTATCTCGATACACATCTCTATTTGGGTTATAGGCCAATTGTTTCAAAACATTTTTTCCAGACATATCACATAGGTCTGCACACCTGTTGGGCTCTACAATAACTTCTCTTTCCTCTGCTGTTTTCCTTGCTTATTCTTGTTGCAGTTAAGCTTAAGCTTCAGAAATGACAAGCATGCAAATGTTGGCCAATTATGTTTCTTTGATTCTAGATTTAATATACAAACTATTAACTAAAATTTCTCTTTTCAAGTCCCATGAAATTCTGTAGGCATGAATCTATCCCCTTTCTCCCATGAGAATAACACTGACAAAAACTTGAACAGATTAATTAAAATACATACACAGGTAACACCCTTAAGTAATTTTTAGATAACTCAGCTCATAAAGTGTTTTAAATCTGTAAAGGAAATGCTTTCCTACTGATCTCACCAGCTTATTCACAAGAAGAATTTGGGGGACTTTAACAAATATTATTAACTCAGATAGCATTCTGATAAAGAAATCCTAAGACAATCTTATTATATTGAATGCTGATATCTATATGGAACACTGGATCTTTCATTTAACATTTTTTGACATAATTTATTTCCAAATAGTCAATAGAAATAATGCCAAGCTGTGGTCTATATTCTAATAAATTCATAGTTAAAATTTTCTTCAATGAAGTATATGAGTATATCTTTCTTTTATTCAAAATATTGTAAAGTTAACTAAGTGATTTGTCTGCCCCCTTTGTAGAAACATGCTAGAAAAATGTGATATTTTCCCAATGTATTTAATGCAAGCAAATATTAACTTATAAATATTTTTACATTGCTATTGTCACAAATCTTGATCATTAATTAACACTGTAAAATCAACAATGACAGTATCCAGGAGAAAATAATAAATAGGACAAAAATAAAATATTTAGCAATATCATCACAAATTTAAAATAAAATATGAATTCAGCAATTCATTGTTTACATTAGAATATAAATTAAGACTATACAAGATGGATGATTATTCTAAACTTTATGTTTTCTAGTCTAGCCAGCTTTATTGTATCATGATACTATGTTGTGGGCTGGAAAGAATAATCACACTATATTGAGGATTATATATTAAAGGATTTCTCAGAATTACTGACAAAACACAATTTATGAAGATTTTCTTTTCTTCATATTGTTTTGACTGTCGATAATTTCAAGAGATGACATGTGTGTTGTGATCACAATAGAGGAAATCAATAACTATATTCAATGCCAAACAGATCCAGTTCTAAACCTTCTGGCTGATGCTCTTACAGTACTTAGGACTTGATTAACTTAAAAGTTCACGGTCAAATGTATCAACTTGTGCTGAGAATGTTTCTCACCTAAGCCCAAGCATTTTAACATGATCCACCTAATGTGGATTTATGTATGAAAATCACTTTCACAGAAAGCAAGCAGAAATGCTTCTCTAAGAGCATCCTTGCCCCCACGCGTCTCACGCAACTGCTAAACCTCTTCCTACCACACACCCCTGCATTTTCAGTCTAACAGATAACTTGGTTGGAAGGAAAGCAGAGTGCAGATGAAAGCACAGCCCACAGTGCTGCTTCCAACTCAGACAGTTAATGTGAAGATCAAAGTCCCAATCTGTCTCAGTAGATCTTTGATCTCAAAATGGGCTCATTTAGGATGTTTCCTTATGGGTCTGGGAGACTGGTAGCTCAGATCACATTGATGATATTTTGTGCTGACATATTTCAAAACTCCACTGCATTTCTCCCTGTTGCTTGCATCTCAGACAGAGTTTAATATCACTGTCTGCTTCTTTGTTTCATATCCTGCAGATATTGACAGAGAACACTGATGTAGGTAGCAGTTCTCAGCTGATTTCTGGTTTTGTTTTTATAAAGTGCCTTTTATTTACAAGTCATTATAGAGTCTCCGTTCCAGGCAAGCCAACATTGTTCTTAGTCAAAGATTGTCTTCTTCTTTATCTGCTCAATATATAAACATATCACACCTTGAAACTTTTACAGTGTTACACATAACTTAAGGTCGTAAGTCTTCCAATATTGTAAAAACGTTTTTGAGTTCCAACATTTTAAATAATTGATAAGAGAAGGAGGAGGAGGAGGAGGAGGACGAGGAGGAGGAGGAGGAGGAGGAGGAGGGGGAGTAGGAAGGAGGAGGAAGAGGAGAAGGAGGAGGAGAGAAGGAGAAGAAGAAAAAGAAGAAGAAGAAGAAGAAGAAGAAGAAGAAGAAGAAGAAGAAGAAGAAGAAGAAGAAGATATTAGTCAAGTTATTGTTTCAATAAATGTGCGCTAATGAGGACAGTGTGCTCATGCTACTTAGTATGTCATAAGAAACAATCAAAGGAGTCGGAGTTGCAGAACTAGAAATAGTCCAGGTTGTCAGAGATGCCTTGAAACTCATTTCTAACAATCCAAACTCTCCTGTGTTTAGATTGTTAGAAATCTGTTTAGAGTGTTAACCAAGGACACTGCTGCTTTCATCATACTGCAGAGAATTGCAGAGGAATAATGGAACTAGGACTGCCTAATATAGTTCCCCTTTCATTCTATATATCTAAACACACAATACATATACACAAACTCACACACACTCACACACACATGCACAAATGCACACACATCTACACATGCACATCGACACATACACATGCACACACACACATATCTACACACATACACATACACACACACAGGCACACATGCACACATGACAACTATTTACAAAGTTACAAAGGCTAAATAATATGTTTGCTTAAACCTCATATTAAAACATTAGCCAACAACTTTTCCAAAAGTATATTTATATCCAAAAATCACTTAATAATATTTTCAAAAGAAATTAAAATTTTATCCCCCGGTTAGAAGCTAAAGATTCCTAACATTATAGATACTTATATAAGTAACAATTTACTCATAGATAAAAGAAGAAAAACATTACTTGAATTTTCAAATATTCAGAGGAAGATAACACATTAACACTATGGTCCATAGATGTGCAATGGCTTTCTTTCTTTAAGTAAAATGATTTTATATGTATATAAATATATGTATATATATTTATATATGTATATATATACACATATATGTGTACATATATCTGTATATGTATACACACATGTATACATATGTATATGTATATGCACATACATATATATTAAAACTCACAAATTTTATATAAAATGTATCTTAATGTTTATTTTGTACCATCAGAGACCTTTTAAAACAGTTTTTCACAGGATTGTAGTGTCATCTATAAATAATTAATATTAGATATCTATTTAAAAGTATTTTTACTTTTTAATATAACTTAATTTCCACTAAATCCACAAGATATTCAGTGATGAAATAGTAAAGCAATGCATTTTTAAATACATTATTTTCTAAAATATTCTAAATGTATTAGTGTTGATTTAATCTATTTAAAATAAATACAGAATCATACAGGAACATAAATACTTTTCTTTTTAAATATCTAATCTACCACTCTTTTGACTCTTTGTGATAAGTTAGAGAAAAGGAACAAGAGTCTATAAAAGCAAAAAGAGTAAATACCTCAAAAAATAAAGCCCATAATGAAGGAAGCAAGCCTGCTTTTGTTTATTGCATCCATAGGAACCAAATCTGATATCTTCCCTAAAGTATATACATCTCTTTTAAATAGTTTTCCCTGTTTCTGACCTAGTTCAGATATCCTATGAGACTCAGCCTCTTTCATTTAAAATGATTACATCTTTCATTCAAGAATCTCACAGTTCAGTGGGAGTAGCCCTTAGTCCCTCTCTAGTCAGCCTTTCTAATCCTTCTGGGCAAGTTAGGATAACATTCAGCAGCATGACATCACTGATATATTTTCCAGATCTAGGAGGCACTGGCTCACCAGGCTGAGCACATCTACACATCCCTTGCAAGCTCTTTTGTAATGCAATCACTTCAACAGACTCAGGTTCATCTGTCATATTCTGTTTCAGTTTTTCTGTTTTTCTGCATCATTTTTGTTGTTGTTTTTCCCTTTTCATTACTGTCAATATGGATCACACCTGAAATTACCTTCGTTATGGCAGGAGTGCTGCTTCGTGGTATAGTGCTTTAGTCATATACACTGAATGAAGTGTTGGATTAAGTCCACAGCAATGTGTACACACACAGGCACACACATACAGATGCAGAAACAGACACACACAGAGACATACAGATGACACACACAGACACACAGAGACATACAGACACACCAACTCAGAGACATACGTACACACACAAACACATACAGACACAAACACACACAAAGACACACAGACACAACACACACAGACACACACACAGACATACAGACACAACAACTCAAAGAGAAATATACACACACACAAACACACATAGAGACATAAAGAAATGACACATACAGATACACACAGAGAGGCATACAGACACACCAGTACACAGAGATATAAATATACACACACAAACACATACAGACACACTTGTACAAACACACACAGAGACACAAACATAGACACACACACACACACACACACACACACACACACCTTCCTTAGTATACATTAGACTCAACTTAATGCATACCTTCAAACGACCTAACATTCAAAGTAGATGTTCAATAAAATCCATTTTCACTCTGTATCATTTATAAGCAATCTACACTTCTTGTGTAGTCTTTTCCTTTGGTTTGAATGCAAGCTGTCCCCAATAGGCGTAGGTGTTTGAACACCTGCTCTACAGCTGTGAGTGCTGCTTTGCACACAGTGGAATTTTTAATATATGAATCCTTACTAGAGGAAAAGGTTTACTGGGGAGAGGCTGAGGTCTGGCTCCAGTTCTTGTTGGCCCTATTAATGTACTGTCTTCAGATGAACTTTGACTTGCTGGCTTCCCTTCTTCTTCTTCCTCATAAAGAATGTATCCCCTCAAACTATATCTTAAGATAAGCTATAATAACCCATAGCTCCCCCCCACACCCTTTATAGTGTTTTTCACCACAGTAAGGAGAAAAGTAACAAGAAAGGAGAAAAAAACCTTTAGAGCAACTTAATTTCCCTAAGGCAAGCTTTCCTATTGACATTGTAACATTTCATCGATGACATGTGATTGATCCTTTATATATTTTTCTTTTTCATTTTTTATTGGTTTTATAATTTATTTTCATTTCAAATATTATCCCCCTCCATAGTTTCCGCTCCACAAGCCCCCTATTTCCTCTCCCCTCCCTCTACCTTTATGAGGGTGCTCCCCACACAGCCACCCAGTGCTACCTCAGCACCCTAGCATTCCCCCTACCCTGGGACATCAAGCCTCCTCGTGACCAAGGGGCTCCCCTCCCAGTGATGCAGATAAGGCAATCCTCTGCTACATATCCTGATGGAGCCATGGGTTCCCCACCACCACCATGTACTCTTTGGTTGGTGGGAGCTTTGGGGGTCTGGTTTTTTTTTTGTTGTTGTTGTTGTTGTTCTTCCTATAGGGTTGCAAATCCCTTCAGTTCCTACAGTCCTTTTCCTACTAGGGTCCCCACACTCAGTTGGATGTTTGGCTGTGTACATCTGCCTCTGTATTTGTCAGGCTCTGGCACAGCCACTCAGGAGACAACTGTATCAAGCTCCTGTCAGTAATCACTTTTTGGCACCAGCAATAGTGTCTGGGTTTGGTGTCTGCAGATGGAATGGATCCCTAGGTGAGGCAGTCTCTGGATGGCCTTTCTTCTGTCCCTCCATTTCTTTTTAACAGGAGGAATTCTGGATTAATATTTTTGAGATGGGTGGCCCCATCCCTCAACTGGGGCCCATGCCTAGCCATTGGATATAGTTTCTGCAGGTTCTATTGTTGTGGATGGGCTTGGTGCTCTTCTTGTAAACCAATACCCTAATGAATAAAGGAACCAATCACTGGGAGATTAGGTGGGACTTCTGGGTTGGTCAGAGGAAGAGAGGAAGCAAGAGGAAAGTGATTTCCTCTTGGAACCAGGACAGTAGAAGAGTAAGATGTAGCTGCCAGAGTTTCCTAGTATCATGGTGACTTCACCAACAGAGGGATCCAATTTTAATAAGGCTTACAAGATTACGTTTTAGTTGTTGTACTCAAAGATTGAGTTACCATTGTTTCTGAACTAAGTTTGTGTTGAGTTTTCTTTCACATGGGGGCTTGTCTGGCTTCAAGAGACAAAGGTATGGAGACAGCCAAGTGTAGGTTTGCCTGAGGTGCACCACAAAGGCTGTGGGAGATTTGAAGCGAGGGGATGAGGTGGTAGCAATTCGCCAGTGGGAACATGGTGGGCTGGATGAAGAGATTCTGGAGTTCAGAGTCAGAATCTACACAAGATAAAAACAGGTCAGCCATTGCCTGCCAGTGCATGGCTAGCCAGACCACCGGAACAGAGGCACAAGTGTAGAAATGTGCTGGTCCTACTTTTTTTTTTTTTTTTTTTTAACAAATAGAAACCATCTTTATGGTCCCTTCAATAAATACATCTCCTCATTAAAGACAAACACCATTCAGCATAAAAGGATAGAAATAGTATTCCAAACAAATGAGATTGGAAACACTCAGATATAGCTCTTTGAATATCTAGCAAAATAGACTTCAAGTCAAAACCATTAAGAGATACTATAATTTTTAAAAAGAGAGAATTATATTACAATTCTAAACATTTATGCATCAAATAAAACTGCCCAATCTCATAAAACTAATACTACTAGTTTTTTTTTTTTACTTTTTTTTTTAGTTATTTTTATTTTCTATATTCTATGTTTACATTTCAAAGGCTTTCCCCTTTCCCAGTTCCCACCCACCATAGTTCCCATAGTTCTTCTCCCCCCCAACTATTCCCCAATCATTCCCCCTCCTCCCTCGGTTTCTTTATTAAACTGGATGCAATCTTTACATGCCCAGGGTCCTCTCCTTTCTTCTTCTTGGGAATCATTTGACTTGCTATTTGTGTCTTGAGTATTTAGTGCTTCTGGGCTCATTAATATCCACTTATCAGTGATTGCATTTCATGTGCATTCTTTTGTGATTGGGTTAGCTCACTCAGGATGATATTTTCCAGGTCTAACCATTTACCTACAAATTGCATGAATTCATTATTTTTAATTGCTGAGTAGTATTCCATTGTATAAATATACCACATTTTCTGTATCCATTCCTCCTTTGAGGGATATTTGGGCTCTTTCCAATTTCTGGCTATTATAAACAAGGCTGCTATAAACATAGTGGAGCATGTGTCTTTATTGCATGTAGGGGAATCCTCTGGGTATATGCCCAGGAGTGGTATGCCAGGGTCCTCTGGAAGTGCCATGCCCAATTTTCTGAGGAACCGCCAAACTGATTTCCAGAGTGGTTTTACCATTTTGCAATCCCACCAACAGTGGAGGAGTGTTCCTCTTTCTCCACATCCTCGCCAGCACTTGTTGTCTCTTGAGTTTTTAATCTTAGCCATTCTGACTGGTGTGAGGTGGAATCTCAGAAGAATGCGAATTGACCCACTCTTATCTCTTTGCTCTAAGATCAACTCCAAGTGGATCAAGGACCTCCACATAAAACCAGACACACTGAAACTATTAGAAAAGAAACTTGGGAAGACCCTGGAGGACTTGGGCACAGGGGAAAAGTTCCTGAACAGAACACCAATAGTGTACGCACTAAGATCAAGAATCGACAAATGGGACCTCATAAAATTACAAAGTTTCTGCAAAGCAAAGGACACTGTCCGAAGGACAAAACGGCAACCAACAAAGTGGGAAAAGATCTTTACCAACCCCACATCCGACAGAGGGCTAATATCCAATATATACAAAGAACTCAAGAAGTTAGACCGCAAAGAACCAAATAACCCTATCAAAAAATGGGGCACAGAGCTAAACAAAGAATTTTCACCAGAAGAAATTCGGATGGCCGAGAAACACCTTAAGAGATGTTCAACATCATTAGTCATCAGGGAAATGCAAATCAAAACAACCCTGAGGTCCTACTTTTTTAATACTTCCTGCAACATTCTATCTTCCCTTTGTGGGGTATTTCAGCTAATGATCTCCCTATTGGGTCCTGGAAACCTTTTAGGTCCCTGGCATCTGGGACTTTCTAGTGGCTATGCTCAGTCCCCCCTCCCCCACTGCTACATACCTACTTTCCTATTCCTGACCCTCAGTACTCCTCCTTATTGTTAATTTTAGGTAAATTTGCTTTCATTTCTTGATTTAAGGAGCTATCTTATAGAATTTATAGTGAGGAAATCTTTTTCACTTTAGGTCATTTACAAAGTATAAGATAGATTTATATAATGTCTAAAAATTTATATAATGTCTAAAAAGTACATTCAACTTTTCAAATCCAGATTATTCCTCATATTTATAAAGTTATAAGCTGATAACATTATTGTGATCCTGAATTATTTGGATATAAATTATACTCTTAGAGAAGCATCATCTGTGAAAGGAACATAATATTGTATGTTTTTATTTTCTATAAGGGTGACAATATAACAGTGTATGTTTGGGTTTTTTGTTGCTTTTTTCTGTTTGTTGTTGTTGTTGTTGTTGTTGTTGTTTTTGAGACAGGGTTTCTCTGAGTAGGAACTCACTTTGTAGACCAGGCTGGCCTCTAACTCAGAAACCCGCCTGCCTCTGCCTCCCAAGTGCTGGGGTTAAAGGCATGTGCCACCACCACCCGACTAACAGTGTATGTTTTAAAACTCTTCAGGCTACATCTCTTTATTTCTTCTTGGAATCCTCAATGTCTCAGACACAGGTTGGGCAGCCAGCCAGACACCCCAGGTTACAAATAAAGCAGGATGTTTAAGGACCCTAGATAAAGGAGATTGTCAAGGCTGAGTGGACAATGAGTTCTTTCTCCTTAATGATCAACACCAGCCTTTGCTCTTCTCCAGAGTCATCTCACACAGGGCTCTTACCTATGGCACAGAAATCATTGTAGGACACAAACATTTATTCTTCTATATGACACAATGATGACTACAATTACTAACACAGAAGCTATATAAACCAAGGGAAATTATTTATTAAACATATATACACAACAAATATGCACAAGCATGAATGTGTGTGTGTTATATTTCAAAATAGTATTCTTGGTAACTTTGCTGTCACATAACAGTTAATCTCTGAAAATCTTTAGGAGGTACAAAATAAATCTTGATATTTTCTTTTGCAAGAACATTTCATTAACATATCTGACGATGTAAACGCCAAGGTATAGAATGAAACTTATTTCTGTTCATTTATTTGACCGCAGTGACTTTCAGTGAACCAAATAATCTAATTGTTGCTTTCTACAAAATTACAAAACTGGAAATTTGCCAAAACGTTTATATTTATAGGGCTTTAATGATCATATTTAACAGTAATTTGCTATCTGTTAGTCTTACTCAATATGAAGTTGTAGTTCCAAATGTCAACAGAACTAAATTAATTCCCCGTCTGTTTAATCCTAATTTTACAGTTAATATTGTTATAAAAGTCCATATAGATTAGTTGCATTATTTTTTTCTCCTGTAGTAAGACTCAAATTTAAAGCTATGGTTAGACTTATGCAGCAGGGTCATCTGGGGAGTCTGTGAAAACACCTCTTTCTAGCTCTCTCAGACCAATGAAGTCAGAAGCAACAGGAGCTGATGTGGAAATTGTGACTTGTTTTTTGTCTCCACAGGTAATCCCAATGTGCTGCTGGATCTGAGAACTCCCAACAAAGGCACAATGAAAACACTGTGTGTCTCCTTCTCAAAGGCAGAAAAGAAAGGAGCTTGGCAAATCTTAATTAAGCAAGAGCAGGAGCTCAAAAAGACAGCAGTGGAAATATTGAAAGCTCCCAGTAAATAGAGTTACAAACAAAACAGTGAATAAAGAACTATTTAGACTGTTCTCCTGTTTCTGGGAAATCAAAGGAAAGAGAGAGAGAGAGAGAGAGAGAGAGAGAGAGAGAGAGAGAGAGAGAGAGGAGAAAATTAAGGACAACTCTACACATTTATTCCACATACACAGCAACTGCAGAAACACAAGGAATCACTCTTCAGAGTGAAGAAAAGCATACTTCAGGTACTTGTTTCTTTCTTCTGCAGATTTTGGGCTGCCTTTAGAGTAGGCTGTAACCAAGCATGCATGTTGCTAGAGGTTTGCGATTGGTAAACGCCTGCTGTACAAATAACTGTGCATCATAAATAATGAAAAAAGGACAAACTGACTATATAGATGACATAATTACCTACTTTAGGATCAATTAGAGCAGTAAAGATGTTAAATTTACCTGATGTTCTCATTAATTTGGTACATGGTCCCGAACAACTAAATGCCACTGTACAAAAAAAAAAAAGATTCAATTTGCCGTATGTCTAAATTCTAAAGTGATTGCCGTTGATCAGTAAGTCACATTCTCTTGGTTGGATGATTAGCAAGTGAAGGAACATCCCATTGTTACCAATCTCTCCCAGCCTTGCACCGTGCTATGTGAGAGATACACCATATATATAATGCTGAATAAAAATAATTAAGAATCTATTTCCTGTGTTAATAATGATCACAGAGAATATCTGAAAATGATCCATTCAGCTGCTGTTTTTCTCTTTTCCCAAATTTATTTCTTCCAGTTAAATCTACTTCTTTCATGGTAATATTGCTTTGAATTTTGATAACCCCTTTTAAGTACTCATTTAAAAGATAGTGGATATTAATAAAAGTAGTTTGTCTCACAACAACAATGGGGTTTAAAGCCACTTATACGCAATGAAATGATCTTCCACCGCAGCAAGTATACCCTGACCTGCTAATGGAAGAGAAGCCAGTCTAAGCAGCGTGTTTAGGATGCATGACTGCCTCATGTGTCTAGGAAGAAAACAGATGGTCTGCTAACACATCTTATAAAGTTCTAATCTGAGATTCTGCAAATTAGCAACCTTTGTCCTTCCACAGATTTTTTTAACTTCACGTTGCTGTCATGAGTACACAGTTGAGAAACCCTGTCCATCAGCTCAATGGACAGCCCTGGAACGGACAGCAGCAGGGGGGAAGTGACCAGTTACACATTTGGAGCCAGTTTGTTCTTCTCGGGCTCAACTGAGAATTCTGAAGCTTTCTGTTGTCAGGTAAAGAAATCCAAAGAGGCCTGCCTGAGGCCAGCTGGCTTCCCTGAATCACCCTGTGAAGGTAACAGCGGCTGAAGAAGAAGAAAGAAAAACTCCCGAGCTTAACCTCTGTTCTCTTGCATTAAAAAGAGTCAGTGTCTGATTTTTTAAAAGAAAAGAAGGAAAGAAACATAGCAGACTGCTCAGCTAGCCTCTAACAGGGTGGGAGGACCTATGCTGAGTTCACTAAATCCCGGAGCTATCCCTGGCTTTAAAGGTAATAGAACTCATTTTGGCCAGTTCACCCATGGATGATTGAGTGTCTCCATTCCTCGCTTACGTGTCCGTTTTCAGTTTCAAACATCTGCATTATTTTCTTCCTTCACACTCTTTCAATATCTCCCTGCTTCAGCCAAGTACCTCTCCTTCTATGTGACGTATTCATATAGAATACAATCGAAGATGAGTTTCGAATCTGACCATTCCATTTCGCTGTATCTCTGATGTTGTTCCTAGGTACAGGTCAGAAATGAGACGGTTTACAGGGATGCTTGCTACTTCCACCATTCTGTTCCTTCGCTCCATGCTATGTTTCTCCTAAACATACACTTCCTGTTTTCTAATCACAGGACCATCTTCCCTAGACTTCCCTAGACGCATGCTCCTTTATGCTGGTCTCCTCTCGTTAGTAGATGTCCTACTAACCTTGCTCGTTTGGGCAACTGTGATTTTTTTTCAAAGAAGTATTGTTACCTGCTCTTCAGAGTTCTAGCTCTTTCCCTGTGCTTCCTATTCTGCTTCTCTGTTACAATTTTATGTTTACATTGTGATCTCTCTTACTGATCTTATCTGTCTGGATCAGAGGTTCCTATCCGGTAGGTCATGACCTGTTTGGGACACTCTTTCACAGGGATCATATATCAGATATCCTGTATATGAGATATTCCCATGATGGTTCATCACAGTAGTGAAATTACAGTTACAAAGAAGCAACAAAAATAAGTTTTATGGTCAGGAGTCATCACAATATGTGGAAGAGTATTAAGTTTCACCATGTTGGAAAGGTTGAAAACCACTGGTCAAGATCTGGTGTCCGAAGAGTAAATCCACAAATGATATGGTGAGTGTCCAAGTTGAAAACACATAGGATAAATGACCTTCACATACTGGGGAAGCCAGTGATCATTTGTACATTCTATGTGTTAATATTAACATATTTCAATATAAACCAGTACCCGCCAGTCTCTGTAGGATGTAGGTATAATTTTAGGCTGGATATTCCTTGTGATCTGTAACAGTTTCCCATAACAGAAACTAGGACCATAAAATTTGCATTACAGAAACAACTATAATATGCGATGTATTTTTATTTCTGTATTTTTAACATGAGATTTAGCTGTTAATTAGCTAAATGTTGAAAACAGACTGGAAAATATAGGTAACATGCAGATTAAGAGAATACGAAATATTACTTAGCTACTCTATTTTAAACTTACCTTGCTTACAATTTTGTGGTTTAAATGGTGTCTAACTATTTATTTCTTGTGCTCTTAATATTTTATTTTAATTTAAGAAATTTTTGGTTTGGTTTGGTTTGGTTTTATTGGAAAATAATATCATGTTCTGTAACTTAATTACTGCATGATTTTGACAAAGAAGTTGAGATGTAATCATAATACAGAAGATGAGTTTCGAACCTGACCATTCCATTTCAGTGTTTCTCTGATGTTGTTCCATACAAGAATTATTTAAATTTATGAAACTGGCAGCACATAGCCAAGAATTTGTTGAAGTCTTCATGTATGGTTTTAAACTAATTCCTAAGATTTCATAGATTACATAATTTAATTTCAAATACCCCCACTTTCCTTCTGCACAGTTTTAGCCCATTGCTTGGGAAGTATTGAGGTTTAATATCCAGATCATAAAGTCTGGAAGACATGCATGTAAGCATTAATTAAAATTCTGTCAACAAGCTTGGGCTATGACTCATTCTTTGAAATATGTGTAGAACCCACAACAATACATTATAACAATAACGACTTAATTCTTGCACTAGTTCTATACATTACTAAGCTTTGTGTTTGACTTGACTGGAAAGATCAAAAATAAAAAATAAATAAATAAATTTCCATCCATAACGATGCTACCCCTTGGGACTATGGTACATGTTAATTCAGTGATGTCAAAAGAATACAAAACTTAATGAAACACTTCTTTGAAAGAGAGACTTTTCAAGTTCCATTTTCTAGTTGTATAAACAAGCATATTTTATTTTTCTTTGAACTGAATCCGGAAAATATCCAGAAATCAAACTGTATTAGATTAATAGTAACCCTTCACAACACAACACATCAGAATGAGGTCCATTTCCCTTAGAAAAGCATATATACAATTTGCCTCTTATTTTTAACATATTACATACCTTAGACTTCAGCAATAACTGAATAGAACAAACACAGCTGAGCTATGCTTTAGAGAATATTCTTTGCAGTCTCAGTTTGCAATAGCAATAACAATTTTACACATATCTAACTAATTTGCTGTGACACATAACAAATATATCAAAGAAAGGCAAAATCATATGTCATTCATAAATGCCAGGAAAAACATTCTTCATGCTGGACTTTGCTGGTACAAAGACCTGCATCGGAAACGTCACCACACTGCCTTTTATTTCCATTATCACATAAATGTTTGCATTTAATTTTAGATTGGGGCACAGAAGATGTATTTAATGTTATCAAATGCTTTGTGTGCCTTTGCTGCCCCCTTAAGACAAGTAAACATAAATATAAAAAGCTCCTAAGTGCCTGCTTCTCTCTTAGTCTTCAGAGCTGTACAGTTCTGCTTTCTCTGTACAGATACACCAACACGCAGGTACACAGAGACAGCTCAAATAAGATGTTAACTGATTAAATATAAATAGAAAATTAAATCAGAGCTTTTCCCGACTCTGAACCGTACACAATGAAAATATATTTTAGAAAATAGATTTCAGAATCTAGTATAGTTACATGTTTTAAAGCTGTTTATACTGACTGATTTTTAATACCTATTAGTGTTTAGTACATTCTTGGGCTTCTCTTGAGGAACTTCACTGATAGACAAAGATAGTACACATGGTTCATCTTACATTTCATTATAAATAGTGCACTGAAGTCATATGATTTATATATATTAATCAGAAAAATAAACTATATGGATCATAGTGTTTATTACAACCACCATATATAAGACACACGTAATAATTGAGATTTTACACAAAATAATGCAATATAGATTAAAAGTAAACTTCTTATTTAAGTCCATGTATCTTTATATTGTTTATTTTCTGGAACAAAGGGTATGCATCATGCATGTAAAATCTAGGGGAAGCCTGCAGAAATGAGTTTCTTACGTCTGTGTTTTGTGGGAGCAAACTCAGGTTATCAAGCTTGCCGTCAATACCTTTCCTATCTCAGCAGCCCTAATCCATACAATTTCTCAAATAGCATAGTATGTGATGTTCACTATTGGTTTTATTGAAAAAAAATATATACACATCTTTTGCATAACTAGTTGAAGTGGGAGTTTCTGGTTTCTTTGGAAACAGAGTTGTGTCAAGCCATGTTATTTTCTGGAAGCTGTCTTGTGAGAGGATGTTTGACTGAAGCAGACACCTGAGATGACATGTGATATTTGGGAAGAATATAAATGGAACCCCATAAAGAGCGAGAGGTCACCTTTGCATTGTGACTCCACACAATGTTTTGCTGGTCTTCCCTCATCTTCCCGGGTCTGCGTGGTTCTTAACTTCATAGAGAAAAACACATTAAAACAAAACAAAACAAAACAAAACTTCTTGTGGTGTCCCAGTTGATTCTGGCCACTTCTGCTGATTTGTGTTGATTGGATGGAGTCTTGCCCTCTCTGCTGGACTATGCCACGGCTGCTGGTTGGAGTTTGCTATTGAACTGTACTGCTGCTATCCTGAAAAGAAGAGTGGGATCACCTCAAAGAACTACTACTAAAGAAATCCACAACTCCATCTTGCTATCCTCCTGTTTGCCCTACCTGTGGTCAGTGGGCTAGGAGGGAGGGTGAAGTGTTCAAGAATTCTATATAAAGCAGCTTCAGAGAAAAATCTAAGCCTACGACTATTCTTTAAAATAGATGTTTTTGCTCTAGTATGTATTTATTTATGAGTAGGCCTTTTTAAAGAATTAATTATTATAAGAAATTTTTGTATTGATTAGAAAAATCAAATCAAATTTGAGCAGACACACAAATTGCTAAAATAACATTAAAACTCGAAGAAACTATGCGTTACTATATTATCATTCTGGTAAAATAAGCCCCAAAATCTCCTCATTTTTTATTAGATTATTAAATGTTTTTTAATATTAATCAAAATTGGAATATTCCATGAATACCAAGATTATTTTGTTCATCTGTAACAATTTATCTGGCTGATGTGTATATATACATATATGTATATATATAAGTTAATATTAATAAATTTACCATGTGTTTATTAAAATATATTCTATATTTTATCAAGATTCTATCAAGATTTTATGGGTGCATATTTTGCTATGCTTTATTAAAGATCTGAACTTAAAGACCATCTTCAAACTACATTTCTTGATATGGTCCCTCTGTCACTTCCATTCTATTGCCAAAATCATTCTGTCATTAATTAATACAATGTATGTGATCTATATTTATGGCTGAAGCAAAGGTGACTTTGAAATTGTTTATTTTATGATTTCCTTCTGAAAACTGAACAAATTAAAAACAGTGTATGTGCGTGCGTAGGATGGGGTGCTGAGGAACTAGTTCACTGAGCAGGAATTAAGGATGGTGTGTGAGTCTCCACAGGGAGACCCATCAACCCATCACCTATCATAGGGACTGGCACTTGAAGCTGCTGGCAGTATAGGACAGTCCTGATGCGTGCTGGTGATAGAGGCTGATGGTAGAGGTAAAATCAAGATGGATTTTGTGTCCCCAGGATTTTCTGACTTCTCTGTTCAATCACTGATGTGAAGGCACTATCTCCTTACTGTGATTGTCCCCTCTTATCACCTGCAGAAGATTAAAAAGAGCTGTCAGAGTTGGGCATACCCAGGAACCACAGGCAAGCTTTGACTGCAAGCAAAAAGCAGTATCTGTTCCTTTTGCATCTAAATCAATGACCAGAGAGCAATCAGGATCATCAGCAGGAAGCCTCCCCTCTCTGTGAATGCATGGGCCAGTTCAAGCAGGATGGCTCCTGCAAAGTCTTGCCAGAAAGAGCAGGGCAGCCTGTGGGCTTTCAGCTCCTGCACTGACTTGACATTTCTCGAAATGATGTGTCAGTTTCTTCGGGGATATTAGGCTTTCTACACATATAAATTGGGTGACTCAACTGTAACAGTGGTTTGCTATTCAAAAATTTAGTTTTGACTCATATTTATTTGGCAATTACAATGTTTATTGATAAGTTTAGAACACAAGAATTATTTTAAATTCTCTTTTATGATTTATCAAGATAAAAAATTTCAATCAAACTTTTAATTTCCAATTAAATAGTTTTTATCCCAGGAAATATTCATTGATAGCTAAAATGCCGACACTATTCTAGTACATCCTGTATTGTTTGAAATGTATGCTTACCTATTGGCTCCATTCTTTACAAACACGATCTAGGACCAGTTTAAAATATTTTAAACTAAATTCAGAATACAAGTTCTATACCTCAATATTATTATTCAGGGAGATGAAGAAATAACAGATACTTCCTATAATAGAAGTATAAAATAGAACATGTAACTTTAACCTGACTCTAAAGTAGAAAATAATATTCTTAGCAATAAAGATTGTGTGTGTGTCTGTGTGTGTCTGTGTGTGTCTGTTTGTGTTTGTGTGCCTGTAAACAAATGGCCTCAAACAATGAATTCTAATAACATGTACAGTTTCATTTTCTTTCATGCTATGTGACAGTCACAGTCACACTGTACTTTCATTTTTGTGTTAAGACCTACTGAGCATTTTATCCACAGTATTGCTAAAAGAAGAAAAACGCTAGCTGTCAAGCACCCTCCTTAGAACTCACAAATCCCCTTTCTTTTCATATTTTTCTGTGTTAACACATGGTAGCTTGAATGAGAATGTCCCCAAGACTCTAATTTCAACACCCAATCATCAGTTGTTGATACAGTTCAGAAAGAGCAGCCTAGCTGGAGGAAGCACTTCATTGGGGAGAGGCCGAGGCACTCCGTAACCTCACCATACTTGCAACTCTCTATCTCTGCTTCTTGCTTGTGGTTGAATATGTGATCACTCCACTTCCTGTACAGTCATGTTTGCCACATGCTGCTGTTCTTGCCTGCCCTGATGAAATCTTATCCCTCCAGAACCATAAATCAAAACGAACTCGTTTTTTTTCCAAGTTGCTTTGGGTCAGGGTGTTCTATCACAGCAAATGAGAAGTTACCAGTACAGCAAGACTTGCAGACATAGCTGCTTTCACCATGGTGAGTTAAACATTACCCTCAAGGTACGGTTTGCCACAAATCATGCTGTATACAAGCCAGGTTTGATGACGTCAAAGGAAGAAGAATAATTTTACATAGAATATAAAGAAATATTTTAATACAGTGATATAACCTTCCACAGTCATGAAGATGTCAAGGTAGGTGGGTCATATTTTTAAAGCATGCTGTCAAACATGCGAGTGTAGGCTTGCATTTGAAAGAAAAATAGTTGGACAATATGATTAAACCCTTATTAGATTCCCTAGCTTGACTCAAAACTCTTGAAAGACAGTAAGAATTTAAATGCCTTTTGGATGCACAAGAGAAACAGAACACAGTATGCTTTAAAACTCTGTTTTGGAAGTGCCACTGGTTTATAGGAGACAGATTCATGCCTGCTGCTTAGTGTGCTCTTCATTGTTCTTAGTGACCTGCCTGTGTATTTGTCATGGGCCCTCTAATGAACACATCAGCACCTGTGAGTCTCAGCCACGGGCAGACAGTTCAAGGGTAATTGTGTATCTCAGGCAACCGGCTAGCTAATGGCGGAGCACCTGAGTGGAAAGGCCTTGAGAGCAGATACTTTAGAGTAGTAGCAAGGGCCGCTTCTTTCTGCTTCACTATTTCTGGAAAACCTCTTTCCCTTGTGAAGCATCAGTGGCAAATGCAGACCTTACTTTATCAACAGAAGTAGGACGTGCTTACACACCCTCAGGGATGGAAAATTACCTGGTAACACTGGAGGATTCATAATTTTAAGCACACCATTTTATGAGCTCTTTGCTTTTTTAGAAATGCAGTTAAGTCAGGTTAATAAATGGTACACCTATATCTTGACTCTTCACTAAATTTTAGAAAATAATAGATTATCATTTCCAGTCTGGACAGAAAATGGTGACAAAGCTTGAGCTTGTGTGATTTGATTGGGCAAAGTTTCAGCAAATATAAGTAAAAAGCTTCTATGTTTGTTTGGTTTTGGTTTGTTGTTTTATTTTTAAAAAATTATGTCCCCTCTTTCCTATTTGAAAGAAAGTCAGATTTTTTTTTATAACATTCAAGCTTAAAGTTTGAAAAATCTGACAATCATTTTTATCAGGGCCAAGTATTTTCCAGTGCTACTGCTCTGAGAGGTCCCTCAGCACAAGTCTGTTCCATTCTTGATATCATTCAGATTTTAATCCTCTTTTGATATTGTGGCTGAACAGAATGGCGTTTATAGAAATGAATCCCGGGAAGGTCTGTTTATAACTCACACTGAGGAGCATAATTGAGCTCAGCATTTTAAATTCCTAATTATATATATTCAATGTCATTTTATTTTGGAGAATGGTGGAATATTCTGAATCAAGGAGGCTCCATCAAGAAGTTAGGTTTCTTATTTGCAGTTAAATCATGATAAGAATTATATATATATATATATGTATATATATATATATATATATAATTTTTCATTGTACTCAGAAGGAATACTATGTGAACTTCAAAGCAAATTATATGCATATGGAGTGTATGCATATATTCATATGTGGTATATGCTTATATGCATATGTGGTATATGCTTATATGCATATGTGGTATAAGTATATATGCATATGTGGTATAAGTATATATGCATATGTGGTATAAGTATATATGCATATGTGTACATAGGTCAAATTAGTGTTTAAAATATTAATTTTAATTTTTACTTTGATTGATGTGTGTATCTGTGCATGTATTTATGTCCTTGTGAGTGTGAGTGCGAGTGCCCACAGAAGCCAGAAGAAGGCATCATATGCTCTGGAGCTGGAGTTGCAGGTATATTGAGACAGCTAGGAACCAACTTATGAGTCTATTTTGTTTACCAAAAAGAGTATGTCTATGGAACATTTCCATCGTCCCTGAGACTTTTTCTTCCAAATGTGGACATAGTGAAACCGTTGAACTCACTCCTTATGTAGAAAGGTAAAATTTGTTAAAACTACCAGGGCCAACTGCAGATGGGTGGAGGGACATAATGGCAGAGGGATTCATATGTGACTATTATATTGTGAGGTGAGGTAGCCAAGATATTTGGAACAGCCTGTAAACTAGTGTGGGGCTCTTATCTGTTAGAAGTTTGTTTATGTTTATAGGAATCTAGATCTTTTATGGCATACATATTTTCAGTTTCAAGTTAAATTTCAACATGAGTTGTCTGAAACCAAAGAAAATTACTGTTTTGATAACAAAAACATCACAATTGGTGGCTAATTCTGTCTTCAAATATTATTTGACTCAGGTGTCTATCAGTTCTTCTCTGCCTACTTAGATTTCAGATTAAATTTATAGCCATAGAAAAGATACTTTAATAGAATTAGTCTAATAAGCCCCAGCTGTATATATACACAGCCTGATCAGTAAGAAACACGGCCTTTGCTGAAGGTTGACTATGAAGATTAGCAGGAATGTTTTTGCTTACTTGAATGGCACACTCTTAGAGTGGGTCTCATTTTGCATACATACTAATTTTGAGTATGTCTTGAAAGTTGTAATGTACAGAATTTTTCAAATTTTTTTCTTTTTTTTAATTGTATATATTCTATATTTACAATTCATTTCCCTTTTTCTGGTTCCCCACCCCCAAAGGTCCCACATGTCCTTTTCCCTCCCCCTGCTCCCGCATCCACCCCCTCCCACTTTACTGTTCTTGTACTCTCCCACTATGATGTTTTGGTCCATTCTAGCACCAGTGTCCACTCCTTTCTTCTTGTGAGACATCACTTGATATGTGATTTGTGACTTTGGTGTTCCAAGCTTCTAGGCTAATATCCACTTATCAGTGACTGTATACCATGGGTATTCTTTTGAGACTGGGTCACCTCACTTAGTATGACATTCTCCAGCTCCATCCATTTCTATAAGAATTTCATGAATTCATTGTTTCTAATGGCTGAATAGTACTCCATTGTGTATATATACCACATTTTTTGTATCCATTCCTCTGTTGAGGGACATCTGGGTTTTTTTCCAGCTTCTGGCTATTATATATAAGGCTGCTATGAACATAGTGGAGCATGTATCCTTATTGCATGCTGGTGAATCTTCTGGGTATATTCCCAGGAGTGGTATGGCTGGGTCCTCCGGAAGTATCACGCTCAGTTTTCTGAGGAACCGCCATACTGATTTCCAGAGTGGTTGTACCAGCTTGCATTCCCACCAGCAGTGGAGGAGTGTTCCTCTTTCTCTACATCCTCGCCAACACCTGATGTCTTCTGAGTTTTTAATCTTAGCCATTCTGACTGATGTGAGGTGAAATCTCAGGGTTGTTTTAATTTGCATTTCCCTAATGACTAGTGATGTTGAACATTTTTTAAGGTGTTTCTCAGCCATCCGAATTTCTTCAGGTGAAAAGTCTCTGTTTAGCTCTGTACCCCATTTTTGGATAGGGTTATTTGGTTTTCTGGGGTCTAACCTCTTGAGTTCTTTGTATACATTGGAGATTAGCCCTCTGTCGGATGTGGGGTTGGTGAAGATTTTTTCCCAATTTGTTGGTTGCCGATTTATCCTTTTGACAGTGTCTTTTGCCTTACAGAAACTTTGTAGTTTTATGAGGTCCCATTTGTCTATTCTTGCTCTTAGAGCATAAGCAATTGGTGTTCTGTTCAGGAATTTTTCCCCTGAGCCAATGTCCTCCAGGGTCTTCCCCAGTTTCTTTTCTATTAGTTTTAGTGTGTCTGGTTTTATGTGGAGGTCTTTGATCCACTTGGAGTTGAGCTTAGTGCAAGGAGATAAGAGTGGATCAATTCTCATTCTTCTGCATGTTGACCTCCAGTTGAGCCAGCACCATCTGTTGAAAAGGCTATCTTTTTTCCACTGGATGTTTTCAGCTCCTTTGTCGAAGATCAATTGGCCATAGATGTGTGGGTTCAATTCTGGGTCTTTGATCCTATTCCATTGATCCGCTTCCCTGTCACTGAACCAGTACCATGCAGTTTTTAATACCACTGCTCTGTAATATTGCTTGAGGTCCGGGATATTGATTCCCCCAGAAGTTCTTTTGCTGTTGATGATAGTTTTAGCTATCCTGGGTTTTTTGTTATTCCAGATGAATTTGAGAATTGCTCTTTCTAGCTCTATGAAGAACTGAGTTGGGATTTTGATGGGAATTGCATTGAATCTGTATATTGCTTTGAGCAAGATTGCCATTTTGACTATATTAGTCCTGCCAACCCACGAGCATGGAAGATTTTCCCATTTTCTGATGTCTTCTTCAATTTCCCTCTTCAGAGACCTGAAGTTTTTGTCGTATAAATCTTTCACATGTTTGGTTAGCGTCACTCCAAGATACTTTATATCATTTGTGGCTATTGTGAAGGGTGTCATTTCCCTAATTTCTTTCTCGGCCTGCTTATCCTTCGCGTATAGGAAGGCTACTGATTTACTTGAGTTGATTTTATAGCCAGCCACTTTGCTGAAGTTGTTTATCAGTTGCAGGAGTTCTCTGGTGGAGGTTTTTGGGTCACTTAAGTAAACTATCATATCATCTGCAAATAGTGATAGTCTGACTTCTTCCTTTCTGATTTGTATCCCTTTGACTTCCTTCTGTTGTCAAATTGCTCTAGCTAGTACCTCAAGTACTATATTGAAGAGATATGGCGAGAGGGGACAGCCTTGTCTAGTCCCTGATTTTAGAGGGATTGCTTCGAGTTTTTCTCCGTTTACCTTGATGTTGGCTACTGGTCTGCTGTATATTGCTTTTACTATGTTTAGATATGGGCCTTGAATTCCTGTTCTTTCTAGGACCATTAACAGTACTATCACATACGTGACAGCAGCCAAAGGCTTGTCAGCCTACCTGACTGCATGCAGTATTTCCTGACATACTAGAGTTACAAAGAATGGATGGGAAAATGGTCTGTGAAGTTCTGCTGTAGTGTACTTGTTAACATGACCATGTATTGGATACCCAAGACCTTAAAATATGTTCCCTATCTTCAGACACAAGGGTAGATGTCACCTGTCATCAAAAAATCTCTTTGAAGCAGACAGAAATCATAAGGCAAGACCACAACTGCTCTAAAGGCAGGGAAAAACTGATAGTGTGGTGCCCAGAACCAATGAATGCATCTACAACACAATGTTTGAACATAAGTCTCAGGGAACAGTACAGAATTATTGAAAGAGGCAGAGGTTCAGGGAATACGCTGAAACAATTTTGTCTCCTAGAAATGTCAGTGCAGTTACATCCATGGTACCTCAACAGTGTGACACATAAAGAAAAGCTGAACTTTCCAAAGGCAACAGAAATTCTAATGCGGAAAGAACAAATGTCACCAGGGCAAAAAAACTACAGGAAGCTAATGACTACTACTTAGAGGGGCAAATTAGTCTTTCAAAGACAAGAACCTATTTTATTAATTTCTATTAAATAACCAAATTTCTCTATTTATTCCTTTAGTTTAAATATGCCAATATTTCCTCAAAATAGATGTTCACAGATAAAATATTAATTCTCTTTGCAATATAGCATTGCTGGGAAATGTTCTTGTAGGTTGACTGTATGTCTTCCAAGACTTCCTTTTGCACTCCGTGACTTAACTGCTGCTTAACCATCAGAATTATGCCTAATAATTTATTTTAATGATAAATTTAATAATTTACTAAAAAATAAGAAAATAGATAGGGAACTCTCAAAGAGGTTATCCATTACTAATTGGTCAAGACCAAAAATCATATTCACATAAGCAATAGTAAAGAGACAAGGCATGTTTTATTTCTATATCGTTACATGTGTATTTATACCAAACCAAAACAATATAAAAGATACTATAGTGAATTTTACAGGGATTTAGGTGGAATGAGAAGGTGGGACATGGGATGTATGAGAAGGAGCAAAGGGAAAACAGGAATGATGTGATTATGTTTAAATTGAAACTTTAAAACTTAACAACAACAATAACAGCAACAAAAGAACAGACATTCTCTAGGTCTAGAAAGAGAATGGGATTATCTTAGCACTAGTATAACATCAACGAGAAAGTTAAAAAGAGTGAATGACGTTGTTAGGCATAATTCTGACATTTAAGCAGCAAGTAAGTCACAGTGCAAAAGGCCGTCTTAGACATACAGTCAATTGACAGTCAATATTTCCCAGCAATGTTATATTGCAAAGAGGATAATATTTGTATCTGTGAATGTATATTTTGAGAAAATATTGGCATATTTAAACTAAAGGAAAAATAGAGAAATTTGATTATTTAGTAAAAAAAATCCTACCAATTATTAAAGGAGTAAACAGGAACTAGCAGTAACCCAGTGACTAGATTGGATATGAAAAATAGTATCAATTATGAAAAAATATTCATGAATGTCATGTGTGCCACAGGAGCTATGAAATGGAAGAAGTTAATTTGTTTATAGTTTCCAAATATAACAGGCTTTGTCAGGAGTCATCTAGGAAATGATGAAGGCATACAAGTACCTTTTTGTAGGTGGCCCATTGTTTTGCCTGATTGTGATGGGTAAACTGTGTTGCAGAACCTTCAGAGATCTCGTCTCAAGACAGATTCTCATTGTTGAAATGCCTTTCCTTTCATGATTATACCTTCTAATGAATTCTGGGCATTAGTATACCCTATTGAACAGATTTTCTGTGATCAATGAATGTACTCTCTTTTAGTAATGGTGTATAGACAAATTGATTTCTTAATTCCTAATAATTATTCTACAGAATTCTGAAAATTGTACAAGTAATTTTGAGCCCTGTATAGTATGAATACTACAATTAGTGCTCTGCAAACCTGCATGTGTCATGGGCTAGTTGCACTAGGATAAGAAAGCAGGCTTGGAACAAATTTACAATCAGGGAAAACATTCCTTCTAGGCTAGCTGTGAAATCATTTTCTGATAACTAAATGGTCATAAACTGGGAATAGACAATTTATTGTAAGTGAAAGGACAGAAAATAAAATATTTACTGAATTTATCTATATAAAACTTCAAAACTAATGAGACAGAAGGTGGATAATTTGCCTCTTGACAAAGCTGCTAACTTATCACATATGAATTATTGTTTTAAACATTTAATGAATTTAGAAGATTGATTATGAATGTTTGCTTAGGTACAAATCTTAATGGGAACACATGTAAACATTCCTAATGTAACTCTTTATTTGATTTATTATTTTAATTTATGTCTTAAACTTGCTGTGAACTTTTGATAAAAAGATGGTTGGAAAACCCTGGAATAATTTATCCTGAGACAGAAGGAGAACTAAGAATGAAGAGGAGGACTTTTTCTTCAGCAACGAAGAAGACAGGGCTTTTTTTCTTTTTTCTCTCACCAATAGAGATACAGGGCTTTCCCCCCATACTTAGTAGCTTTTCATTATGTAATAAAAAGATAGAAGCTTTTTCTCACTCTGAGCAATAAGGGTTGGAGCTTCTTTTCAATCCAGAGATAAGTATGTTCTTCCTGTGCTGGGACTTCCTCAATGAAACTTGTTCATGGGGTGTTTTGCTCCATCCACCAGATGTATTGTATCTATATGAAAGTATGTGTATGGAAGTATGCATAAAACACTCATGGTGTTGATGAGACACATGGTTAGATCCATCCAGAATGTGTGTGTGTATGTGTGTGTGGGTGTGTGTGTGAATGTGTTTATATATGAATGTGTGTATGTGAATATTGTCTATGTAAAATATTTTAAAATTTTCCCTTATTTTCTCTGGTTCACAAAGAGCTAAGTCTCTGGTGTCTTGCCTGACCAGCAAGAGGTCCTTGAGTGAAAGAGAAAATAAATCAGTGTATATTAACACAAAAAGTAAGTTAGAGATAAAGAGAAAGAACTTAGCCCTTATTAAAGTACAAATAGTAAGCCCAGGGATCACCAGGCTTTAGGTCTGTCCAGCTCTGTTCCACCTCTGCTCTTTCCCAGCTGGGGCAAGCCTCTGGCAGGCTCTTTTATTTTCATTTTAAAAATATATTTTCAAATGAGAAAGAACTATCACTTTACCTTCTCTAACTTTTTTACTTCCAGTTTCCTCCAGGTGTCCTTCTGGTCTTCCCCACAGCCAGTGGGATTAAGGACTACTGAACAGGTGCACAATCACATCTTGTCCCGGAAAGAACAGACATATTTCCATAGTTGAATCCATTGGCATTAGAAAAGAATCTGGTGCCTGGGCTATGATAGGAAAGAATTTTTTTACTACATTGAATAAATACACATTTTTAAAAATGACACCAAGGTTTA